>CM031234.1:516611430-518012806 GCA_018340775.1 Taxus wallichiana var. yunnanensis
AGGTGAATGACTATGCCGGTGAATCAGTCCCTGAGAGTGGCAAGTGTGATTGAAAGCACAAGATCTTTGGGAGATCGTGTCGGCCTCCATAGGTCAAGGAGAGGAGTGTTTGGTGGGAGATGGAGGAACTTGAGAAACATTGCATGGGGCTTCCCCTAGTGTTACAAAGACAGTTTAGAGGTGGTCCACCTCCAGCGCCACCTTGTTTTCTTGAACTTGAATCTGCAGGAGTACATTGAGATCACCATAGATTTATTATAAATCGAGAAAGATTGATCAACTGTAGAATTAGCAAAGAAAAAATCATTTCTTTCTTTCCATATCCAAAATAAAATCTCCCCTTTGAAAACATGCCAAATCTAGGTGAACATAGGCAGAAGTTTGGGATTGTCTCCCAAGAGGATATGTTGCCAAGTGAAACAATGGGGCTGTGAGGGAAAGAAAAAAGTATGGATCCAGTTCTAGGAAATTTGAGCTTTGGGAAAAAATAGAAGACATGCAAAAGTGTTTCTAGATGCCCACAAAAGGGGCATTTGGGAGTTGGAATCCCAATTTGAACAAGATGGGCCCTGATAGGAAGGCCTTGGTGTAGAATACACTAAAGAAAATGAGCAATTTTGGGCTCCACACATATAGTCCAAATAGTCTCAAATTGTCTACCCTAGGTGGACAGAGTGGTGTGAATTCCCCAATGAGTATTAAGTTTGTCCACCATGGGAAAATGGGGACGAGATCCATCGATAAAATTTACTAGATTTGTAGTTACAGAAAGGATTAGCAGCATACCACTTCCAGTCATCCACCAAGGGTGAGAGGAATGCACAACAATCTTATGCAAAGATGTGATCGAACCAATTGATCAAAATATTGAAAGTATCCCGATCTTGGATGGAAATATGAAATAGAGATTTAAAATTTGGCAAGATAACCAAGATTACATGTCTTTGTAGAAGAAGTCCTTGATGGTGTGAATTCCACGCTTGAAGAATTTGAGTGCGAGATTCCCAGGACCTTTGCTAAGCATTGATCTTGGGATTGAAAAATCGGCGACCACCAGAGAGATTGTTGGTTAAGAGATAACCCATTGTGAAATCCATCCCCTTTCCATAAAATCTAGGGTTTGACACATTCCCACACTTTCTAGATACTTTTAAGCACAAAAGTGCCAACAATTTTGATAGGCACAAGAGTGATGAGAAAATTGACAAACCCTAAGCCTTTCCATGCAGGCGGCCATAAGGAGAGCCTTCCGTAATGCCATGCCATATGAGAAATTTCCAAGCTTCTTTGTTGATGATGCTTCGATAATCCACTTAAGCACAGAGAGATTTCCTTGGTCTTGAATGTGAATAAGTCGAGGCCTCGAGTGCATGAGGCGGAGACAACATATATCCCATGCTACTCGATGAAAACCTTTGCCAGTAGAAGCATTAGCCCATAGGAAAGCTTTGAGAAGCTTTTCAAGCTTTTGAATGGAGGCCTTGGAAGGAACCCAACAAGATGAGTAGTAGACATGGGTAGCAATAGAAGAACTTTAGAGAAAATTTGGAATTTGCTAGCCAGAGACAAAGGCCTAGTAAGCCAATATTCCAGTTTTTTCGCCACCTGTTGAATGACATAATGCCATAGATCAGCCGAGGAGGCTTGAAAAGCAAAAGGAATACCTAGAAATTTGAAAATCTCACCATGTTGTAGAATTTTCCAATCAAATGTGGCAAGCCAATCTGGCGCAGGAAGGAAAGATTACGGTAACATTGAGTTTTTCACCATTGAATGGATGAGCCAGAAGCTAGGTAGAAATTATCCAAGCATTGCATAGCATTGCAAATGTTGTTCTCATCCTCGATAAGCGTAAGGAAGGAATCATCCACAAAATTCCCATTGAGGAGCTGAGAATTAGGCTCATCAGGCAGCGAGATTCCACAAACAAGACCTTGTGCTTTGGCATGGGCTAAGAGATAACCAAAGCCTTCGGCCACCAACACATAAAGTGCAGGGGTAAGAGGACAACCTTGTCTTGATAGACCGGAAAATTCCAAAGGGCTCCGAGCTAAGGCCATTGATAGAAATTTGAGCAGATGCATCTGCAAAGAGCATATTGATGCAGATTGAATAAAAATGGGTCCAAAGCCAAGGGCTTGAAGCATGGCGAGAATGAAAGGCCATTCAATCTAATCATAAGCCTTCTCAAAGTCAATCTTGATAAACATGGTGACTTGATGAGATCTATGAGCCCATTCCATGCCTTCCCAAACTGTGATGATGTTATCTAGGATGAAACGCCCCTGTATGAAGCCTATTTTCTCTGGCTGAATAATAATAGGTAGAAGATTGTGTAATCACAGAGCTAACACTTTGGAAATGATTTTTTAGGAGACATTCAACAATGTAATCAGCTACCAACAAGTCATTTGCTTGGGGGGTCTCCTTGTTTAGGGATAAATTTAATGTTTCCCTTATTAATGTGTGGCCCTAGGGATTAGTTTTGAAACCCTTCAAGATAGACCTGAAGAAGGTCTTGCCCGACATAATCCCAAAGAGCTTTATAGAATTCACAAGGGAAACCATCGCAGTCGGCGCTTTATCATTAGCCATTTGCATAGTGGCTTCACGAGGTCATTCAACGATGAGAATTATTTCACGAGATCACCTTCTGAGCCTCTAAAAGATTGCATGGCACAACCCCCAAATATTGGTCAAGAGCGGCCTAGCGAGCTATAGAGGGTGGTTGAGCTTGAAAGATGAGCTTATAATGATGCATAAAGGCTTGTAACATAAGTTGTGGGTCATAATTCAAGCTCTCTTGTCCATGATGGCTTAGATATGTTGAGAAGGCTTTCTGGCTTGGAGAGAAAGAAAAATTCTTTCGAGACCCGACCTCCAATCTTGAGCCAATACATTCAAGCCTCGGATCTGAGTGCATTTGACATTATAGTTGTCTAAAATTTGGATTTTATGCCAGAGTGTTACAACTTACGAGAGAATCAAAGAAGAGATTGCCTTGAAGTGCCACTATCATCCAAATTGAGCCGAGGTATTAGCGGTGTATGAGCGGTACTAAATTTTTGCTAGCTAGTGGCCGTATATTCTAAGAAATATGGTAGTCTGAGTCAAGTGCATCTTCCCACCATTGTAACCAGTTGGTTTGCATAGGTGGATGAAATCACTGACAGTGAATGGGTCATGGAGTTAAATTCCAAATCCACTTGATATGATTGATAGTGGGGCCATGTTGCATCAAGGCAGTATTAAGAAAGAATTGGCCTTTATGAAAAAATGGGCGCGCATCATGCCAACAGATATGAAATCGTATAGAGAGTGGTCTGAAAGGACAAAGTCAGGCATAACCTCCACTGGCATGGAATAAATGCTATCAAACTCAAAAATGTTTTGAGTTGACAACATGGCCCTGTCAAGTCATTTAAGGATGCGATCTGTCCCTCCACGAAGATTGGACCACGTGTACCAAGTTGCAGAGGTGGGAAAGTAAGATGCGTTAGGATCAAAGAATCAAATTTATTTCACATGAAGTACCATGCTTCCCTTTCACCAGGTGTCCACCTCATAGGCAGGTGGCCACATTTATCATTTGGGGATTCAACCATATTAAAATCTCCACTTATTACCCAGTAGGCATCGGGAATGGAGTTGGCTATCCACTGCCACAGATTGGCCCTTTCAGCCACATCATTCAAGGTGTAAATATTAATGAGCCCAAAAGGGTGGCCCTCAATATTAAAGAGGACCCATATGACACAGTTGGTGGGGTCGATTCCATGGTCAATTAATAAGGGCCGCCATTTAGGAGCAAAAAAAAAAATTAATCCCCCATGCCCTGCTTCATGATTGCTACAGAAAGCCAAGCTGTCAAGCTAGATGGATTTGCATACCATCTATAACTGAAAACATGTAATTTTTACTTCTTGCAAAAATAAAATGTCCATATTTGCACATCGTTTTCAAGTTTCACGCACCACATACTTATGACAAGAGTCTATGAGACCCCTAACATTCCAAGATAAATAATTCATGGGAAACGTTGGTCAAGAGCCATATCCCCATCCTCCAAGCCATCAAGGGAATCATATTGATTGTGTAAGAAATGAGCAACATTATGTTGTAAAAATCCTGCAGATCAATTTTTTCCATTCAACGTACTCAATGTTGTATTCCGCTTCAGTGGAATCCACACTGCGTGTTGGGCTATGGTCCCAAGAGATGTGAGATGGACTTTGGGGTCATTTGGAAGGCCCTTGTGAGTTACTTGGTAGCAGCAGTGGAACTGAATGCGGGATGGGGACATGAGAAATAGAATTTGTTTGGCCCATGAGAATCGATGCCGTAAGGGGCATGCTGGAATACTTTGGTAATGGGGCAGCTAAAATAGCAGTAGTAGTTGGTTCCTTAGCAACAAATATAGGCTCCTTAGCCAAGTATTGAGAAATTGATCCTTAACAATTGGTTCTGATGGCCATGAGAGCTAGAGGCTTTGGATTGCTAGGATTTGTTCTTGTTTCGCCGGCCCTCGACAACTTTCCAACCTTCCTCCTGTTGGGGTTTGATTGGCTCAGGATTTATTTTGGCCACAATGTGGTTACTTGGGGGACATAAAGTGGAAAATATCTGATCTTGTGATTAGACGCTTGACAACGAAGCAAGTGTTGGGTAGATTGATATACATGACCCACTGGGAGTAGCATTTATCGCCCATTTGAATATCCACAAATTCTTTGAGATCCTGCGAGAGATCAATCTCAATGCATACTCACTTCTGAGGATGAGCATGGTAAAACTTATTAGCTTCTAGGCATACTACTCTCCCCAAGTGAAGCAACGATGTGCGGCAAAAAATGTACGCATGGCAAAGGAAGACCAGAAATTCAATCCAAACAGGCACTTTAAGGGCGGTATATTAATACCACAAAGTCCTTGTGCTAGGGTGTTAACACAAGCAATGAGTTACGGACATACCAAGTGGCTTGCTTAGCCAAAATATTGGGCGCATTAGCAGGTCGAGAAACGAAAAAGAAAGAAACCCTTGGTCATGTTTTGAATGCTATTTAAAGGACCCCATGAGGGGTCCAGATTGTGTTAGCCCAGGATTTGAGCATGCTTTTAGAGGGGATTTGACCCACAAAATACCCAATGAGGCAAAATTGTTCTAACCATTAACAAACAACATTAAATTCAGAATTGGCAGAACTACATCATGAGGAGAGAGATTACCTCATGAAAAACCTTTGGGACGAACTTCATGGGCGCTTTGTTGGCAATGCCATTGCTCGCTCCACTATCTCTTGCCATGGTTGAAACAACCGGGTTTGAAGATGGTGAGGTCATTATATAGGGGATGCCCAAAGGGCAAGAAACCCTAGGAGAGACTATAACAATAAATTCCCATGAGACCCGAAAAGGCCGTGGTATGACGATTAGAAGGGGGAAACCCTAGAAGAGCCGACTCCAGTTTTTTGCCAGAGTTATAGAGTGTTTTCAACAAATTTCCACCTCCATGTCTCTCTTTTAGATCAAATCATTTATCTTTTGTGTGATAAAATGTGTGACACCGTAACTTTCACATTGGTGATTATTCGTTAAACATAATATATGTATCTTTTAAAAACTACTCTCGATATTCAAAGCTACATTATGACTTCATTTCAATTTTTGACAAATTTTGTAGAATTTAACTTCCACTTCACATTTATATCTAGAACACTAATCATTTTTTTTGTTTCTTCTATCTAGACAACCTCAAACGAATGATTAATTATTGAAATAACATATAAAATTAATTAGAATCTATATTTAAAGATAATTACAAATGGATGATAAGTACTCTTATTTATGTGTTTGTTCATTTGGTCTTGCATAAAATTCTTTATAATAAATACGTGTGGATTGCCACACCAATAAACCTATATATACTTGATACATATGGCCCATTTGCAAGCACCGTTAAGTGCTAATCTAGTGTGCCACTCAAGTACAATGGTTATGACTTGAAATAAGGTAAAAAGAGGACATGGATAGTAAGAAATGCATTTAAAGGCATTATGAAGTGAGAAAAGAAGAAAATGGAAAGAAAAACAAGAAAAAATCGAGCCACAACTAATCAACCATTAGTAGGAGGGCCACTTCATTGTGGCATCAAATCCATTAGCACACAAATCATAGTCTATTGGGTTTATATGTTTTCGTGGATAAAGTGTACAAACCAATGGGACCAATTTTGTCGAAAATTCCAAATTTCATTCGAAATATATTTGGCTTAGAGTAGTAAGACATTTATTTTGAGGCATTTGAATGGAGTTTTATGATCACGAAACAATAAGAGAATGAGAGAGGAAGGCTATAAGAAGACCAATATCACCCAAATTTCATCACTTATCCACATATAGACTAATGCATCAACATACGTAAAATAATTGTAAATTAAAGTTAAAGGGCCAGTTTAAGTAACTAAAAATTTCAAGTGTTGGGTTCAAGCCTTCAATTGTGATTTTGTATATGGATGAATGAGGATTTTAAAATTCTAAAAATTATTCTAAGATGTATTGAAGAGACATATAATTTGAGAAAGTAAGGATCATATTTAGAAACATTTAAATTAGTTTTTAAAAAAGGTGATTAAACTATATAAGAGACATTTAGTAAATTTGTCATTAAAATCCTTAATAACCTCGATTTTGTTAGGAGCTTGTTTGTATTTAAGAAGGGAAAAGTATTCTTTGGTGACGATGTCCCCCAATTTTAGCCAATGTATATGTTGCCAAATTTGAGCTTCACAATATTTATAAAAATCATCCACCTTAAGCTTATGTTTTTAAAGGGAAACTTGAGTTTCAAGTTGGGGATTAAATGATGAGAGATCAAGAGATACAAGGCTTTTTGAAATTCACAACAAGGCACTTCATGAACTCATTACTTGTACATAGCTGATTTTTTCCATAAGTTATAAGAAAGGTGGCGGTTCGAGTGATGATATTTACCCACCAATCAATCCAACCCAGTTCATGATTTTTGGTAATAAAAAAGTGATGATACCTCCTCTTCCAGGGTCATGATTTGACATCGATAAACATAATGGAGTATAACAATTGTGATTTTAACTTTTTAAAGACAAATAATTCACATGTGTGTGAAACATTGACAATTATCCTTGACCATGTATCTATAGGTCAATTCAATAAGGCCTTGAACATTACAAGAGTATATAATCATTGGACACTATAAGGTGCATACATCCCTCATTGAGTTCTTTGAGGGATGCAAAATTATTGGCAAAATCACTGTTGTACAACATGAAATCATCGAGATTGACAAAGTGTTGTTTTCCTTGAAGATAGTCCTCTTTTATAGAGGGTGAGGGTTGTTGGACCGCCAAAGGATGGTTTTGCGGTCAAGGGAATTATGATACCAAATTATCATAGGAATCATGAGGGGAAGGATCAAAATGAATTTTAAATGACTACAAGGCAAGTGCCAAGTCGTGTGAGGGAATAATAGTGGATATGGAAAGTGGGGTAGAAGAAACGAGGGGTGACAGAGAGGCTAAGTGATGGGTTTATCGGTGTTGGTTGAGGCAATTTTTCTTGACTTAAATATGGTTTGGTACATAATAGATTGGGGTTTGGTGGCACCCCTAGAAGTTTCGAGTTTTTCTTGTTGGATACCACTTTCTAACCATCACGAGAGTAATTGGTGGCTTTGATTTCTATAACAGTTTATCTTACAACTTGAGCTACAAGATTGTCATCAAGGGGTATTACTGAATCATGTGCATTGAGGATTTACACCTGAAGCATGTATTCAAATGGTTAATACATAACATTCACCGAGAGAAGAGTATGTTATCAACACGGATGTCAATAGTTTCCTTTAGTTCCTTTTCCAAATCTATTTACCAATAAACCCTTTTTGTGGGTGAGTGGCATAGAACTTGGGTTATTCATGGCATACAAGATACCTAAGGGGTTGAATGATCATGTCAAAAAATCTCTAGAAAGGACAATAAAGCCTCAGAAATTTAACCCAAATGGGGATATTGAGCTTAATTTTCTCAAAGCTTGAAAGTTCTTAGTGCGGTGGGAGAACACCACAAGGGTGTTGCAAATGAACCAAGGGCCATGGTTATTGATGGATTTATAATGCTTAAGGTTCGTAAAATGAAAAATAGAAATATTTACTCAAGTTTTTGATTCCTTTAAGCTTATCACCACAGGGTTGTTAGTGGTTATGAACCCACTATTTGAGCATACCTTCAAGGGACTCGACCAAAAAAATAACTAAATCAAGTAAATGTTTGAACTTGTGAAAATATTTATCAAATTTAGATGAATCTAATACCACATTAGGAGTATCAAGGTGAGATCCATTACCTCTTGGGATAATTTCAGAAAAAACTTGCATGGGTTGTTTTGGTGTTATTGTTTAGAGCTCCACTGATGTTTCCTACATCAAATGATGCATTTTCCATGGAGGTGGCCATTAATAAAATGGTAGGCCAAATACCACCCAAAGGGAAGAAGGACAACCAAATCAATGCACTAAATGCATGATAATTTTTAGAAAAGTCACTCTTTCTGGATCAATGAAAAAATCGGTAATTTGACGATGCATGACTATTGCATAAATGCTAAAGCATATGCAGAGAAAAAAACTTAATGCCGTATGAATAATCTCAATGGATTATATTTTCAAGAATTGATGTTTGGTAGTTTAAAGTAGAGAGATATTTTTGAACCAACACATTGAAACAACTAGTTTAACATCATTCAATCCTACTAGAGGAAGGTCTCTACTCATTGTGTGGAAACAAAGGTGTTTGGACCTCAGGTGGAGAGATTTAAATGCATTCATTATGAATTTGAATACCAACAAACTTAGGCCCCCTTCCACATGTCATTCGATAGTAACTAGCAAAGATTACACCAATTATTCAATGAATCTCGATAAAGTATGAGCTGATAATTATTTCATTTATTGTTATTTAGTTTTTTGTAAGTATTTTTTCAATATAAATTAAATAATAAAAAATCTAATCACCTAGAATATATACCCCTTTCTCCATTAAACTTAGCACATACATTAAAATCTCTCATGAAATTATGAGAATAAAATATGGAGGAAGTGTTAGCATAGAATTTAGAATTAAAAAACTCAATATCGTTTTCTAAACCAATCACATAAAATAACTTAAGCATTTTACAAATTCCCAACTTTTCTCGTAAGGTGATTGCTCATCTACCTTCCATTTCTCATCCATAAATCACCATCTAAGTTTTAAATTACACAAGTTAATACATGTATATCAAACTATATATGAAGATAATACATAGAGAAAACTCAATATATTTTAGAGTTAATTAAATTTTTGAATGGTTAGAGGATTAATATCACTACTACAAAGAGGCCCCTTTATCGACAACGGTATCCACAAAATATTGATATAGTGAAGCACTTAAGGAATATCCACAATAACCTTGTACTTTAACAAATGACATTGCAAATGTTATATAATGTCATTATAATTGATTAGTAAAATGGGAATGATCTATGAAACATAAAAATTGTGGAATATCCATATGAATTTTTTATTTCACAATTCAAATTCAAATGAGTTTAGAATCGCATTTTATTAATTGTAGATAATCCACAAGATCCCAATTTTTTTCCACATTTGAAAATGTTTAAACTAATATTGTGAAGTTTCTAGATACATACTCCACATACATAATTGTGACATTGTGAAAGATATGATAGTTCATATTGATCATCGAAAAATATGCTACAAATGAAAAAAATTTTAAAGATAATTTTGGATGGTCCACAAGATCCCAATATTTTCTATGCTAAAAAAGAAAACCAACATTGTGAATTTTTCATACAACATAAGAATTTCATATAATAACTTTGTGAAAGATACGATAATTCATCTTAAATGAATAAAGATGCAAAATTTGAGATTTTAAAATAGTGGATGCTTATGTGTTAAACAATTGTTTTTAATAATTATTATGAAAGAATGTTTAAGTACTATTTATAGAGATTATGCAAAGACGACTTAAATGAATTAAAATTGAACTCCTTAAAAATTAATATTTTAACATCTCTCATATTCAAATTTAGTTTGTTAAAGTCCTTACATATAGGATATACTATAATCTCTTGGTAACATACCTTCATCACTCCTATTCCTATATTAAAGTGATTAATAAGAATAAATTTGCTATCCCAATTTTGAGCTCTACGATAAAATTGAGATAACCAATCAAAATTTTCATCTTTTTGGGCCTTATGATTTTTGCGTGTTCTTGGAAAATCCAAAATTTTACACTTGAAATATCTTTACAAGTGATTTTCATGTTTTTAGGTTTACCCTACATCTTCGCATGTTTCATGTTGAATGCAACCTGATTCATGAAACCTGACAATCTCTTTGTGTTGGGTTTTAGACTTTCAAGTCTTTAGAAAATGCATTGGTTAGTGCATGTGAATTTTTCTGTGTTCTCGTTTCCAAAACTTGATTGTCCCTTTGTGTTAGGTTTTGGGTTTTTCTTACATCGTAACATCTTGACGCCTTGACATGTTTGTTGTCCTATGTTTCCCGACTCCAAAACCCGGCAGACCCTTTGTGTCAGATTTTTAGGGGTTTTTCGCATCGGGACATGTGAGGGAAAATACATGTCGTATGTGCAATGTGATCCGATCCCCAAAGTCAGTAAACGTCTGAAGACCTTTTTATCGGGTTTTCGAACCCGATTACATATGAGCATGGAATGCTTTTTGTGGTCAATATTCTACCCTAGGTCAACACATTAATTTCCATGTCAGGTTTTAAATTTCCACACGTGTCATCCAACATGTAATTAATGCATTTTGGGTTATTTACAACCAATTTTACCCACATCATTCTCACTTCGTGAATTCAAATTTGGACCTTTTGACTCATGCTTCTGGCTCTTAAAACTCCATCATGCTTGGCTCTTGAAATTCCCACATCATCATGCTTCCGGCTCTTGAAACTCCAACTTCATCTTTCTTGGCATTTTTACATCCATTCATGTTTTTTCTCTGAACCCATTTCTTTTTTAATAAGTATTATCATTCGAATGGGTTTTTTTCTAGTTTTTAGTTGGTTTTTACCTACTTTTTTCCTTTAGTTAGTTTGCATTATCACCGAGTTCTTTATAATTTCTTCTCCTTATTGATTTTACTTCTTGGTGTTTTCTTATCAAATTTGTTTCCTTTGATGGAAAATAAATTATGATTTTTCCTAGTCTTCATATTAAAATAATAAGTCGGTTTTTTATATGGCAAACATGCCCAAAACCCCAACAAGGATTTTGAATTTTTCTGTCATGATGAGAAACTTGAATCAATATTTTGGAGTTCATGAAATGATTGACATGTTTTAACCTCTGAATCATTTTTTTCAGACTTTTCCAAAAACAAACCAGGCTATCTGATAGTGCATCAGAACTTGCAAGGTGCAAAACATCAGGAAATCCTCACTCAATTTGTTAGCTTTCTCGTAGTGCATCACTTCATAAGGGTTCCGAAAGGCTGACAAATATCTTAAAGTGCTTGAAAAGGAGGCAAATTTGACAAATTTTATTCATAATTTCCAATGTGTGACTCAAGGTGGAAGTTCCAGAGCCGATTACTATTTTTGAGTATCTAGAGGAGTTCTCGGATAGAATTTATTTATCTCACCATCCATGTATGAATCGGTGAAAGGGAAAGCCAAAGAAGAATCATCCAGAGTTAGGAGATGAAGTAAAAACATCAAGGGGTTATTACACCTTCCAACATTGATTCCAATATTGACATTAGGGACTCAAAACTAGGACATATAGATGTGGATGAATTCTAGAATAGAGTTAAGAATCATTCAAAGGCAATGTGGATGCAATGTATTCACGATAGTGGATTGCATCTCGCTATTTCCTTCCCTATTTTTGCACAAGATATCCAAAGTTCATTCTTGTAGCAACTATTTACTATGATGATGAGTCTAGAGGGGTGAAAAATTAAGAAAGAACAAGACATGAAATATTTTGAGTAACTCCTTAAACTGCTGCCAGACCTCGGTGAGTATGTTAAAACTGGTCCCAAGTTGGCTCAAAAGGATTGGGATGAGAATTCAATAGATTGCATCAAGAACATTAATAAAATATATCTTTTGAAACCCAAGCATGCGATGACAAAATTTCCAAAGACATTTCCTAGGAGTGATTTCATCTTGAAAATCAATGATATTATCACACTCATAAGTAGAGTCATTGGCCTTCATAAGGAAAAAGTGTTCCAAGCATGGATGTACAAGTTTCTCACTATTGTAAAGAGGAATAAAAAATTCTTCATATGGGTTGAATTCATCAATGACACCACTGGACAAGTAGTTGAAGGAAGTGCAAACAACATGAAAAGTTAATATGACTTCATATGTCACCTATGTACTTGGTAGGGACGAGGATATACCTTGGGTTAAATACACAAGGAACTAGAATTTTAATTCGTTTCTATGTATTCTATCCCGAGCTATCTTTAAAACAAACTTGAGTCATTTCTAAAGGGTGAATGATACCTTTTTCTATAGCATCATCTACAAATTGGACAAATATCTTTCCAAGTGGCGGTGTATTAATGTATCTTGGAATGTCATATCTCATTGGGGGTGTATCTTTGTCTAATTCCCAACGTTCACCTACATTTGATTCGAGCATTTCGGGGTTATTTGTACCTATTGCCTAGGTTCTTGAGTAACAAGTGGATTTTAAAAAAGTTGGTAAGGCAATTTTTAGATCTTCATAAGTTTCAAAAAAGTAAGCATAAGGTGGGAATTCATTTCCTGATATATACACATGTCCTTCGGTAATTATGGAAAAGAACCTTTCCACAGAAATGTAGGGAGTGAATATCAAGAATTTTCATGCAAGGATTATTGTTAATGCAAAATCACATCACCCCCAAATGAGTTATGGATATGATTTTCTAAGGCAGGGTCATTTGGTGTGATTTGCATAATATGGGACCATCTCTCAAGTTGTGGGACTTGTGGACTTGAGATGGCCCTCTGGAGAAAGCCAACTTCTTCTTCCTAATACTAGCACTAAACTACTTCTAAGGAAGGAAATGTGACCATCTACTCCTAATATAACAATTCTAAGGGACCAAGGAGAGAGAGAGAGAGAGAGAGAGAGAGAGAGAGCATGCAAATAAATAAATCCTACACTATAGAGGTGATAACACCAAAAAAAAGGGAAGTGTTGATCATAATCTCAGCTGCCTGAAGTGGAGAGAGGTGAGCAGAGGAGAGGGTGGACAAGATGCACCACAGACCAAAGATATATTTCACACAGAACACCACCTCAAAACCCATTAAACACAGCTCCCAAGACCTGCAACAAACATCAGAATATGCACAAGTATACCTTGCAATGGTGAGAGGCGAGAAGAGACAACAAAATGAGCAAAGGATGGATAAAACGCATCATGAAAATAGATTTTATTGCTCCAGGAGTTCACACAGTACACCATTAATGGGACAGAGGCAAGAAAATGCCATTACAAAGCCAAGGGAGGAGGCTTAAACTCCATTTTCAACCCTGGGAAGAAAATAAGAGGGGAGGTAGAGAAGAAGAATGAACAACAACTAACTAACTTCTTGAAAATGTGCCTTTGTTACAATATATAGAAAAATGCGAAAAGAGAGGGAAAAACATGAGAAAATCTGATTCTCTGCTCCAACCACCGACAACATTCATAAATTTGGTTGAAAAGTCAAGGCTCCATCTGTAAATTCCATTCCCAAATGCATTTTGTCTACTCGAGGGAGAAAAGACCCATATTTCATTAAATTTGGTGGTTGAAAATTGGTTCTGCATTTTAATTCTTCATCTGTTGATGGGCTCAATGCAAAATCTCATATTTCCATGTATCTACTTCGCAGACCAAAGAAAATGACCCATACTTCATTAAATTTGGTAGTTGGAAATTGGTTTTGTCTTTTCCCGTGCCCAAACGCACTTTGCAATTTTCTCCCACAAATATCTACCAAAATATAAAATTGAAGACTCCATGATGAAGATAATCTTCATATCTTTCCATTGGTACCAAGATTGTCAAAAATGGAGCTCTGTATCAAAAGATATGGCTTTTGCGTATTTCCTTTACGTTTTTACTGCTAAAATTGGCTCGGAAAATTTTACACATCTCCCCCGTTCCTCCACTGATGACGTGGAATCCATTGGGGTCGGCGGAGGCAGGGGCTTCCTTGTTTCCATTTTACATTTTTTGACAACAAGTCAAAAAATCTCATTTTGCCTCCGAAGGTCCGTGACTGCATTAGTTTTTTGATGTGCCAACTCAGCACTTAATTTTCGCCTTTTGACAAAAGTGAAATTTTTCACTTTTTCCTCAATTCCCGCTTTGGCTTTAACTCGGGCCCAAATACTAACTTTTTCCTTTGCCTCATTCTAGAATGCAAGCTAGTAGGTCCGAAACGTTTTCCCTTAATATTTTCTCCATGTGTGGGGTTGTCTTGACCAAATTTGCCCAGGGGGAATTTGGGATAACAATTTGGTGACTCATGGGGACATTTGCCTACTAGATGAAAAGACCAGTGGCCTTGAAGTATCCATTGGGCATGGAGTCTACCTAATAAACATGAAACTGATATGAAATTTTGAAGATTTGATCCCTGAGGCACTTGAAAACCACCGAAACTTAGAACCGATCTTCGCCAAACACCATTACAATACACTCGTGCAAGAGCAAAACAACAACACCAAAAACTATGTACAAACTGAAAATCATACATACCCCAAGTGGGATATGTAGAGTGTGCAAAAACACTTCTTCTGCTGAAAACAAACCTACCTACACTACTCTAACCAAGAGCAAAGGGAGCTCAAACAAAGCTTGCAACTGACAAGGAGAAATAGCTTCCCTTCCTCAAAAATGGCAGCCATGCAACTGATTTGGCACTGAACATGGCTGGTTGGATGAGTGAAAAACTGACAATAAGTCGGTCCTCCACCCAAATCATCAAGGTATCAACATTAATGGGAAATACCTCCTCAAGCTGACTTGCATTAGACTTCTGGAGGTGTTGATGATGACCCTTGGTACTTTGATGCTCATCCTCATGCCCTGAAGTAGGCATGAATGGTTTTGGTTTCTCCTTGAATGGATTTTGGAGTCTCTTCCCAACATGGACTTGGGAAAGCAAGAGGAGTGGTGGGTGGGGTCTCCACTAGTCATTTCCTTGTTTTTGGAAGAGGGGAAGGCATTTCTTTTGGCTCTTGTAGAGGGGGATTGGATTTGGAAGGGAAAAGGGCAGAGAAATTGAGGTGGGATGGAAGACTAGGAGATGGAGAAATGAAATCAACACTTGGGGCAACAACTGGGAAGCTTGACTCTTGATCATGTTGAAATGATAAAGACTGAGGGAGAGAAAATGAAAGGCAGGGAGCTGGTGATTGACTTACCCATTGACAAGGTTGTCCCACACTTTGCTCATAAGCCCCGATCTCCACTTGTCCATTGTGCAAGTTGGGGTAGCATTTCAATCATGAAGTCTAGCTTCTCTTGAGGGCTGTAGTGTCTTGGAAAAGGGCCTTCCCATGGACAAGGTGCCCTGCAACCAATGCTTTGAAAGCCCTCATTTGAATTGTTGCCCTTAATTGAACCATGCCAGCCTCCATTTTTTTGAATCTTCTCCAGTAGATCAGCATCCTCTACATAAATATCACCATTATATGCGTCCCCTTGTTCTTGATAAGCTCCATGGCCAAGATGATTTTGACTCTACTCATATGGGTAAGCATAGTGGTCCTGGATCTAATTATAATGCTGATCTGGAGGAGTTGAGAAATACATTAGAGGTGGACTGTATTGCTGTAAGTGTGAGTTCCATGAAGGGAATGAAGTCATGATTGTACAACCTCATGGAATGGGAGAAAATGAAAGAGATGGAATAAGAAAATGGATGAAATGAGTGGAAATGGATGAAAAAGTCTCGTAACTCGGAGAATAGGTTTTGACCGGATGGAGTCACCAGATGTGCTTAAAAGTGCCTCCAAAGGCTAAAATATTCACCAAGAGCACATTGAACCTGATGAAGTGAAGTGGTAAGGTGCTTCAGACCTCTCCTACCAGGAATGCCAAAAATGTTAATGCAAAATCACAGCACCCCCAAATGAGTTATGGATTTGCTTTTCTAAGGCAGAGTCATTTGGTGTGATTTGCATAACATGGGACCATCTCTCAAGCTGTGGGACTTGCGGACTTGAGACGACCCTCTGGAGAAATATGACTTCTTCTTCCTAATCCTTGCACTAAACTACTTCTAAGGAAGGAAATGTGACTATCTACTCCTAATCTAACAATTCCAAGGGACAAAGGAGAGAGAGAGCATGAAAATAAAGAAATCCTACACTACAAAGGTGATAGCACCAAGAAAAGGGAAGTGCTGATCACAATCTCGTAAACTGAAGTGGAGAGAGGTGAGTAAAGGAGAGGGTGGACAAGATGCACCACAGACCAGAGATAGATTTCACACGAACACCACTTCAAAACCCATTAAACACAACTCCCAAGACCTGCAACAAACATTAGAATATGCACAAGTATACCCTACAATGGTGAGAGGTGAGAAGAGACAACAAAATGAGCAAAGGATGGACAAAACACATCACAAAAATAGATTTTATTGCTCCAGGAGTTCACACAGTACACCATTAACGGGACAGAGGTAAGAAAATGCCATTACAAAGCCAAGGGAGGAGGCTTAAACTCCATTTTCGACCCTGGGGAAGAAAATAAGAGGGGAGGCAGAGAAGAAGAATGAACAACAACTAACTAACTTCTTGAAAATGTGCCTTTGTTACAATATATAGCAAAATGCGAAAAGAGAGGGAAAAACACGAGAAAATCCAATTCTCTGCTCCAACCACCGACAACATTCATAAATTTGGTCGAAAAGTCAAGGCTCCATCTGCAAATTCCATTCCCAAATGCATTTTGTCTGCTCGAGGGAGAAAAGACCCATATTTCATTAAATTTGGTGGTTGAAAACTGGTTCTGCATTTTAATTCTTCATCTGTTGATGGGCTCGATGCAAAAGCTCATATTTCCATGTATCTACTTCGCAGACCAAAGAAAATGACCCATACTTCATTAAATATGGTAGTTGGAAATTGGTTTTGTCTTTTCCCATGCCCAAACGCACTTTGTAATTTTCTCCCACAAATATCTACCAAAATACAAAATTGAAGACTCCATGATGAAGAGAATCTTCAGATCTTTCCATTGGTACCAAGATTGTCAAAAATGGAGCTCTGTATCAAAAGATATGGCTTTCTGCGTATTTCCTTTATGTTTTCTGCTAAAATTGGCTTAGGCAAATTTTGCACATTTCCCCCACTCCTCTACTGATGACATGGCATCCATTGGGGTCGGCGGAGGTAGGGGCTTCCTTTTTTCCATTTTACATTTTTGACAAAAAGTCAAAAAATCTCATTTGCCTCCGAAGGTTCGCCGGCCTGCATTAGCTTTTTGATGTGCTAGCTCAGCACTTAATTTTTCCCCTTTTGACAAAAGGGAAAATTTTCACTTTTTCCTCCAATTCCCCGCTTTGGCTTTGACTCGGGCCCAAATGCTGACTTTTTCCTTTGCCTCATTCTGGAATGTGAGCTCGTAGGTCCAAAATGTTTTCCCTTCATATTTTCTCCATGTGCGGGGTTGTCTTGACCAAATTTTCCTGGGAATTTGGGATAACAATTATCTTCGATTATCGGGGACTACGAGGAGTCTCTAAACATTGCAAGTTTACATCCCCAAGATCAAAGATGTATGGATCGATTGTAGGGATGTCATAGTCATAAGGAAGAGATATTATTGTTGGCAATCTCTAGATGAGACAACTAAGTACAATGTTGCAAATATTCCTTAGGATGTAGTCGACAATGAGGATGTCTTAGATCTGATTTACGATTGGTTGGTTAAATAGGTCACATCTATTAAGGAGCGAGAAGATAATTTTTTTGTTTAAACCAATCATTAGCTCTTTTCTTAAAACATTCACTAAAGGATCCCAATTTCCCTAAAGTTAAAGTAACTTCTACATTAGAGGTAGGCCCTTCCCAAGAGCCCAAGGATAAAGATGAGGTTCCCATCAAGAAGGTAAAGTTTAGGTTTTTCAGCGAAGGAGGAAAATATCCTTCCCCTTCTTCCATTCCATCCACCACCATTGTCAACATTGATTACCCTTTTCCTCGGTGAGGTGAATGTAAATTTGGTCAGAGTTTTAATATTAAACTCAAAATAATAATGCAAAAATTAAACACACAATATGATTTTCTTCTATTGAATTCAATCGGGACAATTTATTCATTGATAGAGAGTTACATATATAGATCAATTAACCCCTATAATGGTGGAGTCAAACATGATCTTCAATCCCTACAATCTCTCAAACTTATCCCTAAGATATCTCTAGCTAATCTCCAGGATATCTCTCACACTAGAATAACTATGTGAGATGTTCTCACAACTCACCAATAATAAAACTATTACAACTATATTATTAATATGAGTTCTATAAACTCATTATTAATAATATCACAATTTATTTAATAATGTTGCACAATATTTTGGTAACATTCACTTCCCTATTGTTAACATTATTAACTCCCAATATACACTCCCATAATGTTGACATGGTAAACCATAACTCCTTTTACTGCAACATGCTACACGACCTTGCCTCATAATTTGGATAAAAGAAAGGTGTGTAAACTTCCAACTGGTCGATTGTCTTGCTACACATGACCACAACTATGTGAAGGAACTATTGGTATAGCAGCAGATTTACACAGGGAATAATACTTCAATAGACTCGATAAATCATACATTACATTTTAGCTAATAAATAGCCATGATAAAAGCTAAATAACCTTCCTAGTAAATAGGAAGGTGTTACAACAATTAACCCGAAATGTTATTCACGGGTATAACAAACTCTATGAATAATATATTGTTGAAACAATATATTATAACAATATACATTCAAACCTAATATTTAATATATAACAAGATTAAATATTAACTAACAAACTATAACGTAAACATTAATATTTAATTTCCTAACATTCCCCCCTTAATGTTTACATGGTAACAAAAGAACTTTTGCACTTCCTCTGCAGCTTGCCACCTCCGCGCGCTCATGATCTTGGCACACACTCGAATTGAAGGTAAAAGAAGGAACACATCAACTTCTTATCGACCAAGCACTGGTCAGAACACATCTGACTGACGAGGATGGGAACACGCTCATGAATCATCTTCTTATCAACCAATCAATCTAGGGAACACATCTGACCGAGCAGTGTGGGAACTCAAGCAGGAACACATCTGAACAACCTTCAATGGTTTTCAGGAGGCTAACCACAAACCTAGGTACGAACAGGAACACATCTGATTGTTCTACCTCATCAAGCCTCATGATGTGCGTTTCTTCACCGTGTTACTTGTTACTCGCACTATGTTTTTTTTTCATTTGGGGAAATAGGAACAACCTCATACTCAACTAAAAACTGAAAATGGAACATTGGATCATGTTTATCATGTTCCCCCCTCAATGTGAACATTTCACTTATTCAACACAAAACAGGAACTCTAAAAGAATCACACTAGACATCAAATACTGAAAGCACACTCACACCACAAAATGTGCCACCAAATCAGTGAAGCGGCCCCATTGTTGGCGACTGACGAGAGATTGTTGGTTGTCCTCCAGCCTCCGATGCCTCCATCCTCCAGTGTCATGTTGCTAACTCAACAAGATGTGAACATGAAGCACATTTGTTTCCACATTGATCTTATTCTTTTCTTCCCTCCCGCAATGTGAAACACATTATTTTTCCGAGACGTCGGGTAACACCGAAAATGCGTCCGTGAAATTTTTATTTTTTTTATTTTTTAAATTTTCAAACTTTTTACAATTATACGACTCTAACTCTTGACTTTGACAATGACTATTTTGAATCGGACAAAAAGACTCGACTAAATTAAAAAGTAATAAAATGAGATTACTTTTTAAATGAAAATGAGTATTAAAAATCCTAAAATCACCTATATGGAATTATTTGACTTGTCAAGCTTTTGAATAACATAATGACCCTCTAGATAGACATAGGATATTAAATCCGTGACTAATACAAAATTAAAATGACACTAAAACTTGACACGTAATTTAAACATAACTGACTATGAATAGACTCACTGGGTAGTATAACACCTTTGAATGTGGCACTCATAACGTAGTCCACATCCTATGCTTTGGGAGAGCCACGTCATTAGAGATGATATGGCGTCGAGCTGCAACATGTGGCTTGTAGATTATATCAGAAGTCGGTGAAGAGCACGAACTTTGCTTAATGGAACGTGTCATGGAAAAAAAAACTCCAAGTGGATAATGCCAATGCCACTGCCCTTAAGGAGAAATAACACAACGACAACTTACTTGATCCTCTATGCCTTTGAATTTTTTTGTGAAATAGAATGGCAGAGCCTGCGAAGGATGCAATGCAGAATTTGAACAACGGCCAAAGAAGATATAAAACCGGTCGTTATTTGAAGCCGAGAAGAGCTGAATTCACTGTTCATGGAAGCACGCCGGACTGTCAAGGTAACTGGATTTGCGTTGTCTCCTTATATATAGCTCCAAATGATTCCAAGACCCAGTCAAGTTGCAGACAGATGTCAGAAAGAGTCTAGATATGCATGCATGCGTTAAGGGAAGATCACACGTTTCATCTAACCATGTATTTAGCTAGATCTGGTAAAGAAGCTTCTGCTGCGAAATTCTAATCATCAACCACTATGCCATTATCAAACTTTGCCTGCATATCATAGATGCTTGGAGTTTCAAGAGACTGCACATCTCTAATAATTAAATCTGATGAAGACATAGGATCCCTGGATGTTAAGTTTCTAGATCTTGCTCGAGTATCATTGCAAACAGTTCCATCACTAACTTCTATTGGTTGACGACGTTATTCTTTGTAGAATTAGACTCTGATATCATACTGCGAATTGACTTTTGCATGTTGATCTTCAAAATCAGACATCATCTCAGTGAATGTAATGAATCATCACACTTGCGTCCAGATTGAGAAGGATAGCATTGAGAATAAATTAAGACTTATTGGTGATATACAACCACGTGGATGAGGAAATGCACAAAAGAAAATGGCACAAGAGAATGATTGCAAAAAATGATAACTATATGTACAGGCAGGAAATAATAAAACGTGAACTCCAAGATCTCTCTCAGCTTACTCTAAAACTTTAGTCAGAGGATTCTGCGCACACCTATCTATCCTATAACTACAAAGAAATACTTCTCACGTAATCTCATGACTCGGGGCAAGCAATGCATACGCAAAATTTCCCCTTCACAGATTTAGCAGAGCATCAAGTCGCTCTGATATCAAATATTGGTATAGCAACAGATTTACACAGGGAATAATACTTGATAGACTCGATAAATCATACATTACATTTTAGCTAATAAATAGCCATGATAAAAGCTAAATAGCCTTCCTAGTAAATAGGAAGGTGTTACAATAATTAACTGGAATGTTATTCACGGGTGTAACAAACTCTATGAATTATATATTATTGAAACAATATATTATAACAATATACATTCAAACCTAATATTTAATATATAACAATATTAAATATTAACTAACAAACTATAATGTAAACATTAATATTTAATTTCCTAATAGGAACACATCCCGCATTTACTCCATGAAAAAAATGCACTTGGCATTCCACTGGCGGATCATCTTCATAAAGAAGGAAGGCAGTCAGAGGACCGCTACATTAGTAAAATTTTATCTACCTTTTTACATTTATGGTTTTCTGGATCTACCACCAACCCTTTCCAAATCTATGAGTGTTACAATAAACTTAGAGACATACTCTACAATATTTTCTTCTAGGAGGTTACATATAGGAATTTCTCACACATTACAATTGAACAAGAATGTGACATCTGTTCTTATTTTCAAAAATAAACACACAACTGAAAAAATGAAATGCCACAACACCATTATGCGGCCTCATCGCTTGCGGCTTGCGAGAGGTCACTGATTGACCTCCTTCCTCCGTTGCCTCCTTCTTCTGTGTTTAGGCTACTTGCTTAGCATAACAAGTCTTTGAAATTCATTCATATGTAACACCCCCACAATCACAAGACGACTATTTAACACTAGTATGTACAATGAACATTTGAAAAATAATATAACAAAAAAGACAATTTTTACAACTCAAAACTACAATTAAAACCAAAAATCATTTAATTAAAAAAACTTAAATAAAAAAATAAAAAATCTAAAACTAAATCAAATACCCAAAAATTTAAAAAGAACAATTCATATGACCTAAATAATAAACCAAACTTATTACCTTTTTTTTTTTTTCAAAAAGCCACGAATTAAAACAAAACTTTAAAAGATAAACTTAAAAAATACTTTATACCTAAATCACATACACGTTGTTTTAAAATATAAACAAACTTAATGTAAAAAACAAAAACCACGGGTTAGTTAAATTTAAAAACAACGAACTACCTAGCCCCAAAAAATAAATAAATAAAACTACCGGTTAAAAACCAAAGAAAATAAACAGAAATAACAAAATAAAAGTTAAATCCACGTCCAAAGCAGACCTTACGTATGGATTTATTAGAATTGCAATAGACTCTGAGAGGCATCAGTGGAAGGATATTGTCATGTTTAACTACAGATAGAAATAAGTGCAGACTCGGATTAAAAACAAACAATGCTTTGAATCCTTCCAATGGTCTGAGCTTTTAGAACTTGTATTGATTTTCAAGAAAAACCATCCATTTGAGATATGGCATACATATTCTGCATGTGAATGGAACTGGCCAAGCTCAATGCAAATTAAAAATGAATTTCATCATAGGATCAATTAAACCTACTCGATACCAAATGTAAATTTGGTCAGAGTTTTAATATTAAACTCAGAATAATAATGCAGAAATTAAACACACAATATGATTTTCTTCTATTGAATTCAATCGGGACAATTTATTCATTGATAGAGAGTTACATATATAGATCAATTAACCCCTATTTCGGTGGAGTCAAACATGATCTTCAATCTCTACAATCTCTCAAACTTATCCCTAAGATATCTCTAGCTAATCTCTAGGATATCTCTCACACTAAAATAGCTACGTGAGTTGTTCTCACAACTCACCAATAATAAAACTATTACAACTATATTATTAACATGAGTTCTATAAACTCATTATTAATAATATTACAATTTATTTAATAATGTTACACAATATTTTGGTAATAAATGAACTTTAACCAACTTCATGGCCGCTCAACCCCTTCCAGCTTTCCTCCCTCCTTACCACTCATTCAGTCCATCTTGTGACCTTGGCCACACATGTGTTGCCTCCGGTCACTTCTCCTCCTCATGTGTCATGTCCCCTCCTTATCCCCCTCCTCACGTTCCATCTCTTCCATCTTCTTCATCATTTCATATCTCTTCAGTCATCACATCTTCCCCACCTATTTCTTCCTCTCCGTCCTCATCTCCTCATGTGTCACTCATGGCAAAGGTATTTTCATCCCTTTCTCCACTTTCAATAGGAGTAGGTATGATCTTAGGTTCTCCTTAGATAACCCAATTTCCTTCACCATCTATTTCCTTTTCCTCCATGTCATCTTCTACTCTAACCTCTTCAATTATTTTCATGGCTATCTTCTTTACTCCTCCCCCTTGATGACCCCACTGCTTACTCCTCTTAGTGATACACTCATGATCGCATCTCCCAAAAAAAAATACTCCCTCTTCGGTCCCATCTTAGCTAACAAGCCAAACCCCAAAGAAGAGAAAGAAGGTTATCCTTCATGAAGCCTTCGATTTTAGTATGTTGACTCTTGCCCCCTCTCGTGCATCCAAGAAGCCCAAGACACTCTCCTACATCACCGTTGATTCATCGGGGAGATGTTTGCGAGATCAGTAGTGCCGCTACAAACAAAAGCAAGGAAGATATAATTGCTTTTGATTATCAAATAACCAAAGTGGCACTTGGCAAAATCACTACAGAAGGAGTTCAAAAAGATCTCCAGTGTCGTGGATAGCTTATTCAAAAAATTGAAAGAAATAAAGGCCACCAATAATGAATTAAAGGAAAAAGTGGAGCGTTTGTGAGTGTTTGGCACTTGATAGAAATTAAGAGTAGCGGAACAACTTCCTACGCTAATATTTGAGGAGAGATATTATTCAAAACTTTTAACATAGTAAAACGATTCTGAAAATATCAACAACATATTCATAACAAAACACAAACACCAGATATACGTGGGGAAAATCCTTTCTGGATAAAAAACCCCACACTCCAAAAGCCCACTCAATGTATTTCAAATCTAATAACAAGATTACATACACTTGTAGAGCAAGTTTCTTACAGGAGTATCACCAGAAACAATTCTAGGAGGATTAAAACTCACTACACCAATTGCTTCTCCAAGCCTTCAATTTATAGACCTCCGGTTATACAAGAAACCATCTATGGTTTACAAAACCATGTGCCAAACCTCTCATGAGGTGGATAGCATTAAAGAGCAAGATTTCAATCTAAAAATAGGCTCCCACGTCCACAATATTCTCCCCTATTTTTGACCCTCATAAATGTCATAAAATATGTCATAATATCTCTAAAAATAGCCCTTCCATGATATACTATCATATGGGAATCTTTTGACAACTCCTATTTCTATTTTTAGAGCCTAGACAATGTGAAACGGTTGTAGGAAAATCTTAAATAAATAAACCAAACAAGGTTGAGACACCTCATTTCCAAAAGCACTTGGGAAAATAAAGGCCACCAATGATGAATTAAGGAAAAAGTGGAGCATTTGACGGAGATTTGGTTATCTCTTTTGGTCTTTGGTAGAGGTGACTCTTTCATTTCTCATTGTAATATCTTTTTCTCCTTTTTTTTTGTGGGTTTTTAGAGACCCTCAAAGCCATTTTATTACCTTATTTGATAAAAAGGACAAAGTGGAGCAAACTCGACAACTATCCTCCTCAAAATATATAATCCCACTCGATCTCCTCTGTAGCTCTAGTTAGTTTTGATACATTATCCATATTAGATGTAGAAATATTAGACAAAAGGGTTGGGTAATGTATAGATAGATTGAAAGACTTCTTCACCGAGCAAGAAGCTCGTTAAAGATGGTGTTGAGCTCCATAATAAAATTGAGAGAGAAAAAATAGCGGTCGAGAAGATGAATGATGAGCTTGATGAAGAATGCAACAAATGGGATCGACTCTGGAGGCCCCGAATGAGATCAAGAAGATCGATGTTGATACCTGGTCTAAAAAGGGATAACCAAAGAAATGGGAAACACTTCGAGTTTTATAAAGCCATTGAATTTCGAGTCAAGATTTGTAAGAGGCCAAAGAAAAGCTATAGAAGGCTAGAAAAGTGGGAATCAATGCCACCATGACATAAGTGATAAATTTTCCAAGGTGCCCCGCCAAGTCCTAGATGAAGACTTCAATATATTACCATGGACAACATCTTCAAAGAGTTCAAAGATCTGGTTGAGAAGGCTCCTATGTCGGGGTATGATTTTGATTTACAATCAATTGATAAATTGATTGTATATCAAAATGTTTTGAACAATCTGGCTAAAATCCTCAAAAGACTCTAGAAGCTTCTTGGGATAATGATCAATGTGCTCGACACATGTGATATACTAAATTGACACTTTGATGGACCTAATGACAATGAAGTACAAGAAATGATTCGAGAGGTTCCGGGCGTATCATGACAAGGAAGTGAGCAAAGAGCGATAAGGAAAAATCCAGGTTGAGGATTTGTCATGTTTTTCCATTTTTGCATCACACATGTAAATTTTAATGATGTTGATACATCATTTGGTTTAACATGTTGATGGATCATTTTTGACAAGAACCAGTCAAGAAAGCTTTAATGTATATTTCCTATTATTAGACTATGATCCATCAACTTCCCAATTTCTCTCTTCCATTCTCTCTATAAATGTAATGTTGTGACATTGTAAGAGAGATGGATTTATATAGAGCAAATAATTTTCACACTTGGGGGTGAAAATCATTCTCTGAGTTGTGAAGAGAAGAAACATTTTGTGTTTTAAATCTTTTGTTATAAGGAATAAAAGAGACATGTTACAAACTTTGTGTTGAATGTTATCTCTTTGTTTAATGTATTGTTCTTAAGTTCAATGCATTATATTGTTATTTAAATTCTAGTTTATTTCTTTAAGACCCCATTTTAGTTTATAACTATTTTATCTCATGTTAGTATCTTCGGATATGTATTTATTAAAGATAAAACACGTATTCATTCTCAATTCTTTCCATTTCTTCTTTCTACTCTCTCTTCTAGAACTTTTCTCCATTTTGAATTTATTCTCCATTCGTAAAATGTAAAATCTACCAAGATGAGATCCCATCCCAATGCCATATTAGTGTAGATAATGTGAATTTTCTTTGGAGTTATCGAATAACAACGAACATGACGCCTCCCCTATATTTGAGGAGGGACTTTATCATGCATGCCTCATGTTTTGTCTCGACAAAAATATCCAACCAACAAAATTTAATATCATTAAAATATTAATATTAAAGAAAATGATAACAACACATATTAAAATAATACTTTTAAATTAATTAAATTTTAATATTTATAATGTCTACAATTATGTTATCATATATAATTCAATGGTTAGAGAATTCTAGTAAGGAAAATTCTTTTAAAAACATCTAGCCATTATGGAAATACAAAATATAATCTTCAATTAACCATCATAATATTGTTATCCAAATTTGTAATTATTTTATGAGTTAAAATATTAATTTTAAACCACTAAATTTTATTAAAACTAACACAAAAAAATCTAACACAAATGAATTATATTTATTTTATCATCAAATAGGTTTATAATCTAATTTTTATGAGTAATAAAAATTGAAATATTAATTTTAATTCACCAAAATTTTAAGGTGGTGTTGAACTTTATCCTCACATTTGTTTTTGTTTACCTTTTGAGTGTTTCATGGTGCCTTCGTAGCTTTTTGTGGAGTTGTGCGGCCCTTACTCTTGTAACTCTATTATATTTTTATTAATATAATGTGTAGTTCCAATAATAAAAAATGATTTTTATATAAATATTTTTAATAATGTAATCAAAGCCATTTCGGAGAAAACCTAACAAATTATTTAGAATGATGTGATTAATTAGGCATTAAAATCCCTCGAATCATGTTTGTTTGTTAAGCATTAAAACCCTTATAAATCATCCCAACATTTAAACATGACAATTAACATTGCGTGTGACTTTAATCCATAAGTGTTTGGGCATTGTGTGTGAGTGAATTTCTTGCATAAAGGGACTTGATGTAAATAAATGTGTCTAAAAACTCTCTTTTCTTTTAAAGACAATATTAGTATTTTTGAAATCTCAAGAAATATTTTAAGGAAATATTATAGTCCACCCATAGAAAATAAAAATTATTCTGTCACTATATTTATTTGAGGACTAAATTTGTGTTTCTATATTAATATATAAATGAATTTATCTTTTTCCTTTTAAAATATCTATTTATTTCTCCTAAACAAGGAGTATATATATATGGAATTGCATTCCAAACATAAACATTCTATATTTTTATTTGTTATGTGTATTAGGTTTTCAATTTGTCTTCTCGATTATTCCTAAAATGGATGGAATGGTTTAAGTCTTTATAAATCAGGAATAATGATTAAGTAGGCAAGATTTTTCATCTAAAATTACAAACCATTTTTTTCCGTTCATTCTCTTACATTTAACTTTTTGTGATGTGATATTTATATTGATACAACTTTATATTTTTATATCTATAATTGATTGTTTTAACAATTAATCGACATTTTAAACACAAATTGAAAACTCTTTGAAATAATAATTTAATATAAAATATTAGTATTATTTAGAAATATAATTTAAATATTAGTAATATACAATTTATAAATATTTATTAAATTAATAATATTAAACTTTTAAAAAATATTAAGAAAATAATAATGTAAATAATATTTTATGTCATTAAATAATGAATAATCCATTTTTAAAATAATTATGATTATATTATTATATTATAACTTGTATTTTAATGCGTAGAAAGATAACTACAACTATATTTAGGCCAATAGGCCTACTATAGCTCAATACAAACATTTTCAATATTTGTCACGCTTAAGTATTGACACCTCTTCTTTGCTCTTTTCCATTCAATGGTTGATGCCAGCTTACTTTGCCCTTTTCTATTGAATCATTGACAAGTGTCAACATTGCCAACATTATTAATTAATAAATAATAATAGATAAAAGATATAAGAATGAGTTTGTGGTTGAAACCGTTTCCATTGCATGCATTTCTTGATAAAGTACAATGATATAGCTTATTTATTTGTTCCAAAGTCTTTGGTGTTTTACAATGCATATAGAATAGGTTTGAATGATTAAAACTTGGCATATAATTATGGGAAGGTGGCATTATTGTATTCACTACCCGGACAAGGGAAGACCACGGGGAGTTCTAGTAAGCCTTGCTCGTGTCAAACAAGAAATCCCTCGTCCAAACAGCAACAGATTTAATGCACGATTTCAAAACGGGGCACCTCACGCTTTCATCTCCGAGGTCGATGTTCGTGAGCCAACTTATTGGCAATTCGATGGGATGTATAATTGCCACGCTCACTTTCTGGCTTTTCTACCAGGCATTTGACGTGGGGAATCCAGAGGGGCAATACAAAGCACTGTTTGCTCTTATTTACAGAAACATGACCATTCTGGGCATGGAAAGATTTTGACTCTTTCCAGTAATTGCTTAGATATTTGTTTGATGCCTAAGTTCTCGATCAATACATTACAGGATGTATCACCTAAGAGGGTTTGTCGATACATTCCTTTGCCCATGGTAGTGATGATTCCATTCTATGTGGGGTCCTAGTTTGCCATTAATATGTGTTTCGGGATTGCCACTATCTTCACATGCCAGAAACTCGACCGCAAGAGAGTAGATGATTTCATTCCTGTAATGGCATCTGGTTTAATTTGTGGCAAAGGTATTTGGATTGTTCTGTATGCTATATTGGCTCTCACAAAAGTAACTCCTCCCATCTGCATAAAATTTCTGTCCAGACCCGTCAACCAAAGAGCGGATAATTTTCTTCGGTCACCGTAACTCGACAATTTTATTTAATGATTAAAATTTGAGACTTGTGTTAGGGTTAGGGTTTGCAGGGTTTGGAGTAATGATTTTGGTGATATTGTTAACGCAGTTGGTGGAGTACACCATGATTTTGGCGAGAATAATGACACATATATCACATGAGGCACCTTTTCCATGACGCATGTGCCTGCTTATTCTAAGGAGACTTCAATCAACACCAACGCTTCGTTAGGGTGAAAATGCCATTTTTTTCTCATTTTTAGGGCCATTTTAAATGGAGATATATACTTAGTGATTGTAAGTATTAGTCCAAAGTTTTCTCAATAAAAATATTTAACTTTGTAGGTAGTTGATTTCTTGAAAAGTGAAGGGCGCCGGTTTGACAAATCAGAAATTTGCTAGGTATATTTAGGAATATTCGATGGCTTTATGCATGAGCTTTTCAAAATGTGAACCTACTTGGATATTTCATTTTTTCTCTTGTATTCTTTCCTTTTCTTGAACATTCTCTAATATTACCCGTAGTGCCCGCTTCCCTCGACACCTTTTTTAATTGATTATGATATCTTTGACTATACTTACGGATATTATTGTAGCTTTTGAATTAGCATGATGTTAGATGTTAGAGATAATGGACATTGTTGATTTCAATTCATATATGATGTGTGTGGATTATTAGAAACATTTTATATTGATGATGATATGTTGATTGACATGGTTGTGTGTGTGTGTGTGTGTGTGTGTGTGTGTGTGTGTGTGTGTGTGTGTGTGTTTTAGACATGTGATATTTCATCATATTGAGTAGACCTAGAAAATTGAACTAATCTTATGATCATATGGTTATTGAGGAAATTGTAAATGATATTGCTACTTGCCTAGATGATGTTTTGATTCATATATAGATGATTTTGGAGTTATATTGTATATTTATTTTGGATGATTTGATGCAGCCATGAGGCTGAAGGAGGTATTTTTGTTTTGTAGGTAAACATGTCACAACAAACATCGGGGATTGGAGACCAACCACATTGGAATTCTAGGTGAATTCAACAAGGGTCACCATGGCAACGTGTTTTTGTTATGTGTGTTTGTTTGCGCTTGTTGTTAGGGGTTTCCATGGGGGAATCACCTTTAAATGTGACCAAGGGGTTATGTGTATTATTTTATTTAGTTCCTTTGTTTAAGTTTAGTATGTGATTTTAGTGATGTATTTCCCCTTTATTATTTAGTTAATTTGTGTCTAGATTTGTGAGTAATCATGTTGTTAAATTTATTAAATTAGGTCAAAAGAATGCATTTATTAGAGTTGATGGCTCTTGGACTAGGTGTTATAAGTAATGTGTAAGTAATTTTGAGTGTGAAACACTCCACCTTCCTTTTGAAATTCGGATATGTCCTTAGGGGCTGATTTTGGAGGCTTGTGGGACAAGTTAAACTTGTCCCACACCTCTTAAATTTGTATACCAACCCTACCTATGGGTTGGGGAGTCAAAATTATCCCTTTTTATGTATTTTGGGAAGACAAGTTGTAAGTTTTGATTGCACCTTCTTACATGTAATTAATTTTGGTCCTTGGGGTGTGGACTTGGATTGTGTGTGTAAGTAAAAGGTCATTTATTCACCCACCTTTTTAATTGTGCCTTGGAGTTTGAAGTTGACTTGTGAGGTGGAGTTGAGGATGTGTGATGTGGCATCCTACATGGATCCACCTCATCCTCCTCTCTCCCTCTTCTATTTATTCAAATTCCTTGGCTTGTTTTGGGGTTACTTCATTCGGTTACTTCATTTTTGGTGATTTCAGTTTGGTTACTTCTTTTGGTTTTGAGCTCCTATAATTTTGGAGAGAGTTAGAGATTTTTGTTGAATGCTTGTGGATTGCTGGAGCTTTTGGACTGTTTGGATTGGAAAAATCTTGTTGTTGAACTTTTGGAGCAAACTCTACCATGGAGAGGTAGGAGCTTGGCTCTTTAAAATGTTCTTTTTTTTTATGCATATGTGAATGCTTTGAATATTTTGGTATGTTGTTGGCTGGTTGGGTAGATTGCCTAGGTATGGTGTAGGAGAAGACTATGGGGATATCTTGTGGGGAGACATAAGAGTTTTGGGGAGGTATAAACGTTATTATGGAGGGAGTTTGGGATTGGTTTCCACCTTGTAAAATAAATAGCTTGCATTTCTTTACTCGTTATGGGGTGCCATAAGAGTGTGGGGAGGGTTTACGTTAAGGTGGACACCCATTTCCCCATTGGGAGGTATAAGCAGCTTCCCCCATAGGTCTTGCTCCTTTGGCTTGTGCATGATGAAGCCTGAGTATTGTTTGTTGTTCTTCCTGTGGTTGCAAACTGCAGTATGTATTTGGACTGTGTTCTATATGTGAAAATTATTTTTGTGTTGTGGAAGCTTGTTTGTTGCCATGAGTTGAAATACATCTCTTATTGCTTTGTGGTTGGGGCTCGGGGCCAATGAGGAGGATGACTTCTCCTCTTCATTGAAATTCTTGGTTGGGTGGAGAGCGTTGCCTCTCCTCCTTTTTTGTTGTGGTCAAAAGATATATGGTGGATCTTCTTGTTGTTGTTGAGCTGAGGATGAAGACAAATTTTACAGTTTCTCCTTGGGTTCCTTATTGTGAAATTTTCCCACTTCAAGTGGATGGCATTGTAATAATATTTGTGGTGGAAAGTTGCTCTGTTTGGGAAATGGAACCTACATTTGAATGTGAGAGATGTATATGTTGAAAGTTGTATTTGTATGTGAAAAAGGAATGAGAAAGAGTTATTTGGCATATTTTGGCAAGCAAAAAAAAAGTGTAAAAGGAATTATTTCATTTAATTGAATGTTGAATCACCTTTCATCAAATGGTGTTACTCTTGTTTAAAACTTTTTGTTGTATGTATATTGTAAACTCTTTCTTTGAAGGCTGGAAATGTCTGTGTTATAATTATTACATTCCTCTGTATTATTTGAAGGGAATGTTTTGAAAATAGAATTACATTCTTGCTTTTCACATATTGATTGAAGGAAATTTGAACATTGTAAATTTAGATTGGAATGAACTAAGGATGATCAAAACAAATTCCAAAATAGTTTGTATTTCCCTTGCAATTTACACAATTCATCTTTAATCGGACAAGAGGCAAAATAGTACAATTTCACAGAAAAGAGAAGGAAATTCGTATTGAATCTAAACCATTAATATTTTATCCTTGCAATCCATTTGAAATATTTCAAGTGCAACTCTCCATGTCTGCTTGGCATGTTGAAGAAGAAAGAATGGCGGATCGAATCAATTCTAGTAGTTGAAAAAGTTTAATTCACATGTTAATGTCAGGAAAGACGTTTTCTTAAAATTGACCCACCTAAGTTTGTCAAAATTAAAATCTTATGCTTTCCGTGCAAAGAGGAGGTCGGGACCTTTCCAAAAAGTCCTCATTTGCCCAAAATTGAGTTCCCAATCAAAAGTTATGGTCTTCTGAAATTTTTACTTCATTTCGGGTTAAAAAAAAAACTAACTGTCAAAAAGGAAAATTTTGCTAAGCGGACTGCGGGGCCGAAAGATACTTTTTGCTCTTTTTCAAAAAAGGAAAAAAGACACGCAATTCCCGCCGCTCCGCTAGTCGAACTTTTCTCTCTTCGGTAAAAAAAAAAAAAAAAGAGTTATAAGTTGGAAAAATTAACTTGGTCAAAAATTCCTCCGCGGATCCGTAGCCTTTCCTTTCCGCTCGGACTCGAATTTTTAGACATGTATCCTCGGACCTCAAGCTTAAAAATTTTCTTCTTATGGTGCGAAGTCCTGCCACGGACTCGCGGGTGTAAATTGTGCTTTTTCCCAAAAAGGGAAAAGCGCTAAGTTTCTTCCTCAGGCCTGCAAGCCCGCCTTTGGGAAAAATTTCTTCCCCAAGCCCGTAGGCCCACTTTTGGGAAAATTTTCCTCCCCAGGCCCGCCGGCCCATAACTTAAGAAATATGAGGAGTTAGGAGGACTTATTTATATCATTGGAAAGGGGAAGAAATTTCCTATCTAATGGAATTGTTTTCAGAAAATTTAAGTGCGTTAAATGCGTGAAAAATCAGGTTGAAGTTCAAGATGAGCCTGAGAGTGGGTAAGTGGGAATTTACCCTTTCTAACTTAAATGTTTATTTCTAAAGCTTGGGTTGACCTTTTTAAGGGGTCACGTTAAGGGATAAGAGAATTTTTTCTATCCCATATAAATAAGAACCACTGGTTATTGTTTTGACCTAGTGAAATTAAAAACCTTGGGCATTTAATTGCTTGGGCCCCTTTGACCCTCTAAAATTAATTAAGGAACATTTAAACATAGTGTTAATTTAATTATTTATTAAATTAACACCTAAGAGAAATTTAACTATATTTGGATTAATTATGCTCATTAGTTTTGTAATGTGGATCTAATGGTTGTTACAACGGGAAAAATTTCTTTTATTAAATTATAATTGACTTTGAATCTTTGCTTTGTGGAAACTGTAGTTTTCAAAGCCTGTTCGAGGACTTGCCTTTCAAAAAAATTTATTCTCTAATTTTTTATTTTTTTCTATCTAAACCTAGGTTGTTCTTGGGTCTCGAGTGGTCATTTTAGCGGGCGTTATATTACTTTTAAACCAAATTTATTACTATTTTTAAATTGGTGAGGGTAATTTTGAAAACCGAGTAGCAATGTAACTTACTAGAGAGCCTACTCAGAGTACTCCACATGGGATGATGACAAAAATGATTGGAGATGCACTTGATAAAAGCGAAAAACAATTTGGTCCAAACAAGTTTAGTGAACTTACAAGAAAGATGGTAATTAAAAAATGAGAGTATGGACAAGGTAGCAAGATATGTAATTAGAGGTTGGTTGGGCTTTTGGATTTTTCATGACTTAATAAAAAAATAATAATAATTTACAAGGTATTTAAACATTGGTATCTGTTTATTATTTATTTTTTTAAATCAGAAAATCAAAGTTAGTTTCCCATTTAACGAGGGGTGAACTTCCTTGTAATATATTCTCTTTTTGTATGCTAGATGTTTTTATCCAACATCATATATAAAGGATTTATAGTGATATAGATGTATTGTACATACACTATATCTTGAGGTTTTTCTTGTAAGTGTAACAATCAAGAACATAAATTAAATGCATTGCATTCACATATTTTTTGATAATGCATAGGCATGGAGAGCACCCCTAGACATATGACACACATGTAGACAAACATTTTAGAGGATATTATACACAACATGGTAAATACACATGGTTTATTGGGAAGCAATATGAAGATTTTTAATAAGGATTAGAAATGAACTACAATATATTTATAAAACTTAAATAATTAAATAACTCAACAATATGATAGAAAGTACAAAAGGCTGCCCTAATTTGAATTTAAAAAAACATGAAACTTTGTGAATCATACAGTGGATGTAGATCGTGGAGATGCACAATATCTAATAATGTGCAAAAGACACAATGTGACATTAGTTATTTTCCTCAACTTAGGATGATCCAAGAAAGACGTGTGATTCTTAGGGTGATGCCAATATGCTAGAGTGAATATTGTGTACAAGTTGGTAAACATCAATCAATTCATGAGTCCTTAGTGTTATATGCTATATGAGGTGTGTCAACCAAGTGAAATATTGAATAAAGGAATTTGGTGGTGATGTTGTTAATTCAATATAAACCATTTGGATTGCACGAGATAAATTTAAGTATGTGGTACCTTTATTGTACTTTTATATATATTATTTTATAGTGGGCTATAATACAACTCCAAGAAGCTAAAATCATAATCTAAAATTTCAAATAGTTAAGGCCGATGTTATTCAAGTCTCTTCTTAAAATTATAGTAATAATACTTTTGTTTCTTTTTATCCTCACCGACCTAAAAGAAGAAGATATAAAACAAACTAGAAAATTCCGATTTGTAGAGACGAAGCCTTTTGATAGCCTTCATTTGATAGGAATTCTGGTGGTCTCAAAGAATTCAACAAAACTACTAACGTCATAATTGCCATCCATTGTGCCAAAATCAATGTCATTTTCACTCTTCCTCAAAATGTTTTAAATGGTTTATTCCAAAAATGTTCTAAATAGTTTCAATAGACTACAAAAATAATTTTTTTATTGTGTAATGATAGTTAGAAAGATATAGATGTTTGAAAAGGTTGCAAACATCCAAAATCGACCCAAATATGTATCCACAATGTGTGCTCCAAGAAAATTTGTAGCACATGTAGTGCCAAACCAATTGTTGACAATAAAAGAGGAGAATACATTCATGAATTTTGGTGGTTGAATACACCACTAAATTTTCCATATGCCGAGTGAAAGCCAAATTGTTTGAACAAATTCATAAACTGTTAATAAAATTTAAATTATAGACTTTGTGGGTGAGTTCTTTATAATGAAGATGACTTGTTCTCAATGAGAGAATACATTATGTAAAGTATTTTTATAGTGTTTTAGTTTCTAACCAAATGTCATTATTTTGTGTTGAAAGTGTTTTATTGATCATACACAAAACAATATATTTTATTACATAGACAATTATATTCTTTAGATATCATATCCAAGTGTTGGTGCTTGCATACAAGACTACACATTAACACACAAAAAGAATTAGAAACGGATAAAAATTTATAATACATATGCCCATTTATTTTTAAACCCAAATGTAATAAAGCAAATCATCTTATATAACTGTTGTTCACTTTGCAAGATTTGGACCACCAAACATGGCCTCTTCCATCTATTTTCCCCCACCATCTATAGTGAGGCCTGAGATGCTTAGGAATTGAATCCATAGAGTTCTTTCATTCTTATTCCATGCAAAAGGGTCCATTCAAGCCACTACGTTTTCCGTAATCTATGAAAAAATCTATATGAAAAAAATGTCCTTTCATTTTTGTTAGACTATTTTAACAAAATAAAAAATTAGCATGCAACCATCTCTTCTTACATGTACCAAAATGTGGGACTTGCAAGGGCCTGAAAATGTTATAGGATTCACTAAAAATTGATTTCTATATGGCACTATCAACATCGCATTGTAAAGTTTTTAACATGCTCATTTCCATACATTTAAGAAGGCCTATATAACCATGGATGGATTATCAATAGAGATTTACACCATTAAAAACTATATGTAAATGTCAAAGTGATGAGAATTATTAATTTATAGGCTTATCATCTTGAAACCATCACCAACTGCACCATATTCATTAACATTGAAATTTGGTGAATGGATTTGATAATCATGATTCATTTTCTTACAATGACACTATTGTTCCACTAGGATAAATTATATGGATATCCCATAATGAATCCATATATAGAAGTTGTAATACAAGTAAAAACCATAGATAAATGAATAAAAAAATAATTATACCTTCACTACAATGATCTTGCAAACCTCAAGTAAGACCGTGGAAGTGATTAGACTTGTGTTGATCTTGTAAAGTTTGATTTGTGGATGCTCTTGATTCAATCTCCAAACGGGGATGCAAATGCTACGCGTAATTATCACAAGGATGCGAGAAACAAATTAGTAGTAATTGGATGCAATTTACTCAAAGCTCTAGGGATGGATTTGTAAAGGAAATGAAAAGCTTTTATAGCTAAGGGTGAGGCCATGAGAAGTGGATATTGGGTTGAATTGGCTCCATAGGTAATAATTATAATTATTTGAAATAGTAAGATGACCATGTCTATGTAGTTGCATCTTTACAGGGGCAATAATTATCTTTGAATTCATCCGAGAAGTGGTTGCACGTACATTATTGCTGCCTCCACCATTGTAGGCTTCTGGAAGTGGAGGAAGAGTGGATAAAAGAAATTAATTAAATAACTAAATTAATTAGTATTTAATTGTGAGGGAATAATTAACCATTTATTTAATTAAATGTTTAATTATATTAGCTAGAAGGATGTAGGAATTAATTTAATTAATTCCAAAGTCATAATAGAATTAAATTATTTAATTCTAAGAGGTGGGAATGTGACTTAGAAAATATAATTAATTTAATTAATTCTAGAAGGGGGTATTTAATTGATTGATCTAATTTAATTAATTCCAAAGGAGGATCTGTGGTAGAATATAATTAATTTAATTAATTTTAATTGGATAGTAGTGGGATAGAAATATGTATGTATTTTTAGGGTGTCTACAATTTCCCTCTTTAAAGTGCTATTGCGGAGTAATAGTGCTTTAAAGATAGTAGACACATATAGATTAGTGAGTGGAAAGAATTTGGATGCCCCAACACAATAGGATGGTAAGAGAATGCCCCCTCAAGTGGGTGGGTGATGTAGCAAAGTGATGGACAACCGCTTGATAGGAGGAAAATGGAGGAGTGAACAAGGATAGGAAGAATTGTGCTCATAGCATGAGCGTCATTTGGAGAGTATGAATATAAGAGCAACCTTTATTTTGTTGTTGCACAATAGATTTGTCATCATGATTATTAAATAATAAAGATGGTTAACCCATATGCACATGAACAAACATACACAAAAAAAAAAAAGATAAAAAAGAAAACAAACCCAATATGAACAGTAGGTGTAGACATCAGGGTTATAAAGGAACCAAGATGTTATCACACTATTTGTAATTGGTCCAAGAAGGTAAACATCAACAATGTAACACAAATTTGAAAAATAAGAAAATCATCTATTCCCCTAATGTGTGCCAAAATGATGATTAAATATATGCAAATGCTCTCAAGGTGGGGATACGATCGGATCAAGAGAGGAGTAAAGGTACTCCTCATGACACTCTTGTTGGATCATTTTATAAATGATCTGAAAGAAATTTCCCCAGGAAAATTTATATTGTGAAGGAAAAACAATTTTGTGACTTGCCCCAAGCAGAGTTAGTGATCATGCAAAGGGAAGAAAGTGATAGTTGTAATATTGGAATGATCACTAGGGTAGTAGAAAAGGTATGACTCTATCGAGATTGTGTTGAAATGTTGAAAGATTCATGTCAAGGGTTTTCCAATTATAGGATTTCTATGATAAGTGAATGTTTTTTCAATTTTTTTTTTTTTGATTTTTTTGAATATATGATTTTTTTGATGGTTTTACAAAGTTTTAGAAAAACTTGATGCAAAGAAGAGGAGTGGTGTTTTTGTGTTACACCTGATTTATTATGGATAAATGATGTTGCTGAAAGCATAAAATAAGCATGTCAAACAAACCCAATATGAATAGGAAGGAACCACACCAAAGTTATATGTGAACTAGGATGCAAAGAATTTTCTTGTAATTGGTCTACAATACAAGTAAATAAAGTGCAATAAAATAACAAAATGAAAGAAGTAAAAACATCGTCATGATGTTGAAAAACCAAAATAGTACAACACAATTTGTAAAAACAACATCTAATGACACTCAATGTGTTTCACATTGATGAACTAGATAGATATGAATTCCCTTGAGCAATGGCTTAGAACAAAAGAGGATTAGATCGGGACGAAGAGTGGAGTGATGCTTAGATACTCGAGAATATACTCTTCATAGCCGTATCCCATTGAAATTTGATCTATATTGGATTTAAAATGGGAAATCCAAGTGTGCCCCAATAAAATTTATATTGCGAAAGGGATAATTGATTACCTCGAGCATAGATATACACCACGGGAAAGAAAAATGATTATCAAAAGATGATCTGGAACGATCATGATGAGTGCCATCAAATGACGATATTGTTGAACTGTGTTATTTAGTTGCTGAAATTTGGTCAAACATTATCTGAATGTTTTGATTTTGACATTTTATATAGTTTTTGGATTTTGGACAGTTTTATACTTTTTGGAGTTTGGAACAATTTTATATTGTTTTTGTGTTTTGCAAAACATATTTGAATGTTTTTGTAATTTTGAGAAACATATTTAAATGTTTTTGATTTTGACGCATAGTTGAATGTTTTTTTGTAGTTTTAAACATATTTGAATGCTTTTGGGTGTTGGAAACATATTTTAATGGTTTTATATTTTTGGAAACATATTTATTTTTTTGAATTTTTGGAAACATATTTGAATGTTTTTTTGAATTTTGTGAATCATATTTGAATGTTTTTTTTTTAAATTTTGACTTGGTAAAGGGTTACACAGGTTGGAATGCAAGTGCAAAAATTAGAAGTATTCCATTCCATTAAATGTAGATGATGTAAAGATATGATGTCTCATTCTGCTCATGACTTAACGTAACTCGGAAGATGCGAGGCCTCATCATCGAGAGCCAAGAAGGAGGTAATAACAAGGAGAATATGGATATGAAAGTGAAGATAATGGATGCTAAGACACAAGGTTTCACAATGATCCTTGTGATAAGAATGTAACCCATCTTTAGTCAATATTATTTAACCGATTTCAAGATGATTCCACTTTATAGGTTTTGACTCGAATTAGATCTCGTAGATGGCCTATTGATTGGAAAAATCAGGTTGAAGGAATTGTTGTCTCTCTTCAAGGAGTGACGAATGAAGACACTGGAAGGAATTCAGTGCATCAAATTTTGCACTTCACCAAAGTGTAGGAGTTGCGAGACTAAAGCAAGCAAGGTTTGTAAAGCAATGTGCATGCATATGCGAGCTCAAGATTTAAAAATGGAGTAGAATGGAATTTCTTGGCTTGGCTTAGGCATGTCACGAGTTAAAGGAGGTGAGTACAAATAGGGAGTAAATGTGTAACTCCCATGTAAAAGAATATTCCTCCATAATGGAGAAGAGGAGTTACTTTCCTAAATGGGAATGTAACTCCTATGACACACTTACACATATGATGATTACTCAGTAAGAGAATATGTCATAACTAAGATGACACCTAGATCCATGTCCACCTAAGTGAGATGACTCACCAGTGAGGTAAAATAACACTAAATAATTGAAGAAAAATACCACCTACACCAACACCCCCCCTTCATCGTAACTTAGGATGAGGCGGCAAGTCGAAATGAGAAATGGGTCTGACACAAATCGATGAGTACCCACGCAAAAGAAACTCTCGAAAAGTGGAGTAAAAGGAGAAAACCCAGTGGGAAAAACTCCTCCCCAAAAGAGAGACAAGTCAACTCTATAATCTAAGAAATAGCCAAGGATGGGTCCCGGCCATAGACGAGCCTGTAAAGGTACCCATGTACAAAGAGGCAATCTCTCATAAAGAAGAAGAAGAGAGAAGAAGAAGGAGATGAGAGGAATGCAGAAGATGCCATGGATGAATCTAAACTCTGCAGCTCCAAGAGGTCTCCCAGAAGAATGTCGATGATAAGATCCTTTGCCTCTGGACTGAAGAAGAGCCACCCACACCGAACTGTGTGTCTTCCCTTAGGAAGGACAGAAATGACGTCTTTGGAAGTCCGCACACTCTGTGAAGAAGAAACTAAAGGCAAGCAAAGATAAAGAACTCTGAGTCTGGTCCATGAAAGTGTGACATAGGTCTAGCAAGTGAGTGCGAAGGAACTAAAGGTAATGCCACGTGTGTAGAACTATCAGAGTGAAGAAGGGGAACACTTGTAGAAAGGATGTCCAACTGATGTGAAGGAAACAAAACATCCCCCACAACAAAAAAATGGATCCACAAGCAAGGGTGGATCAATGAAGGTCTCCGAAAAAGTGGAAGTGGTAAGAGTCCCAGAAGGGGCACTCCCAACAATGGAGATGATGAACTCCTCTGAAATACCTGTAGATGGATGAGGAACCTATAGTACATCACAAGTGTACTTTGTGAAAAGATGACTAAGGTCGGTAGATACTCGTCCCAATGAGGGGGCTCAACAAACAAGAAGAGCGATGTCAGATAGGTATGAGTCATCTAATGAAGGTAAAGGAGTGAAAGGGGCCTCACACACTAAAGGTGGAAAAGAGGTGGGTGTGATGACTATATGAGACTGAATAGGAGACTGCTCGATATCTGATGAGATGTGGGATGTGTCAACACTCTCTAGAATAGTGAGAGAAGGAGGAGAAGAGTCCTCTGTAGTACTCTCGACATCAGAACTAGGTGCACAATCCTCATCATCAGAAGTAGAACCAAATGAGTATGTGTCAGTGGAACTGTCATCACACGAAGAGCAAGAGGAGACAAGTGGATCAATAACAACAACATCGATAGCAGTATGTGAAGGGTATCCATAGAGGGACTGAAGAATTCTCTAGACACGGTGGGGAGGATTTGAGTTTGCCACATGAAACCAGAGAGATTGAGAGACATGCATCATCATGTGACCAAAACATGGTCACAAGTGTCGAGAAAATCCTCTAGATAATGATGATCAGTGGGTGCAAGAACTGGCCCAAGTAAGAAGGGTGAAAGACCCTCGTGAGTGAAGTAACATTCCATGGAAGCACGCCAAGCTGAATAGTTCTCTCTCCCGGTGAGAAGTGGCGGAGGCTGTAAGATGATCCTATAATGCTCAAGTCTAGAAAGAGCACCCTCCATGATGCAAAATCAAGGAGTGCAAGATGCACGAAAACAAGATGTCAGACTCGGCTGATAATGCGTCTGCGTGTAAAAACCCAAGAGTACTAGTGAACCCCCCTAGAATGTGGAGCTTTATGAAGTAGTTCATTTATAAAACTGATAATGTCATCACGTAATGTGTGAAAAATCATGCAACTTTGACTGAATAAGTGCTCAAAACCGAGCAACAAATCAAAAGTTATAGCAAGAAAATGATTCCCGCAACTGATGGAAAATGCCAATAAGCTTTGCAAACTGATTAAAAAAGTGCCCGAAATGGGTGTAAAGGGTATTGTGTGGGTACTCGTTGGAAATGAAATCAAATTTTAGGTAGGGTTTTTTTGCTTGCGAGGGGGGATTAGCCTCCTACCAACCCTAGACCTCACCCTCCGTCTTTGACACATGAATGAAGGACATAATTACAAGCAAATTAGAGCCCAAAAATTATTACAATGCCAAAATGAATGTTTTTCCTCAAAACATTAAAAAGGAGGGATTGTTTTGACCACCAAACAATTCTAAAAGGGATGGGCCTAGCTGAGGTGTCAAGCCATGGAGACACTAAGTTTGTATGATTGACCAGAGTTAGGGCGGTGGACCTAGTTACTCGAGAGAATGGAAGCCCACGTTGAGCTATACTACTAGGTCGATGTGGTAGTCTACCGAGTGTGGAGTCAACTCGTTGTCTTTGAGAGGACAGACTCATGTCAACAGAGCAAAGGTTAGGTGAGGGATGCCACGTGTTGGCTACGGTGAGCATGGACAGATTTCCTGTAGAGAGGTCGATGCTAGCTGAGTCCACATGCCGGGTCAAGGTTTCAAACCATTGATGAGCTGAAGCCACATGGTGGTAACCACTTAAGTTCATGATGAAGAAAACAAAGTAACTTCCAAACTAAAGATTCCCATTGCAGAGCTGAGAAACAACCACTTGTTGAATTTGATCCAAACTAGGCTAAGCGTAGAACTTGGAACCAAGGGCCCATTCAAACCAAAGTGCATGCGGATCTGAAGAAAATGAACACTGCCTAGAATGCATAGTGGAACACCATGTTCAAACCAGAGATGAGCAGGTTCCAAGTTGCTCGCATGAGCATTGGATCAGAGATGTGAAGCACCTCACATATTTGTAGACCTGAGCCCGTTGAGTCAGGGAAACCACGAATTTAAAGACCAAGGCAGTGAGCCAAAAAAATAAAATGGAAGTGAGAACTGCGAGAAAAACCTGAGTCAGATAGTGATCCAATGTATCCAATGTGAGTCTGGGTAAATGAAAATTGAGCCCACAAACCAAGTCACATACGAGTTGAGGATAAACGTAGGACCTGGTTAGAGAGCTAGGTAGTGAGTTGGCTCTGCAACACATTAAACCCAAAACATACACCCACAAGAATATCAAAATATGCAAGTAAATCACATGCAAAAGTGAGAGCTTGCACAAGCAACTACACAGTGGAGCAACAATGGTGAGCAGTGTGATTCTAGTCCATGAGCTCTGATACCATGAAGGAGTGAAGGATGAAGACCTGGAAGGAATTCATGTGCATTGAATAGTTGCACTTCACCAAAGTGTAGGAGTTGCGAGATTAAAGCAAGCAAGCTTTGTAAAGCAATGTGCATGCATATGAGAGCTCAAGATTCAAAAATGGAGTAGAATGGAATTTCTTGGCTTGGCTTAGGATTGTCATAGATCAAAGGAGGTGAGTACAAATAGGGGAGTGAATGTGTAACTCCCATGTAAGAGAATATTCCTCCATAATGGAGAAGAGGAGTTACTTTCCCAAATGGGAATGTAACTCCTATGACACACTTACACATATGACAGATTCTATAAGAGAATCTGTCATAACTAAGATGACACCTAGATCCATGTCCACCTAAGTGAGATGACTCAATCGGTGAGGTGGAATAACACTAAATAAGTGAAGAAAAATACGCCTACACCAACATTGACATGAGCAAGTAAATTACTTCTTGGGATGTTTATGATCAATTACTTTGGTTCATATATATATATATTGATTGATAAGGTGGGTTGATGGGACCCATTCCCAAAATAAAACTGGGCCTAAATACCCCTGACAAATAGAAAACAAAGTTGGGCCAAAAACCCCAGGATTATGAACCTACAAAAAAGTACTAAACTAGACGACAAAAAGAGGCTAATGCCCAACCTGGGTCAAAAAGTAGTCCTCAATACTACCTATTCGACCTTTTTAATTATTCTTATTCTTAACTTTTTTCCACTTACCATTCCCATCTATAATAGCTAACTGAAGAGGATTTTTGACACCAACCGATTATCTGACAAAGATTCCTGATCCGAATCGATTTGACAGAGAAAGACCTCTTTTCATTTCGCTGATAGCTAACATCCCCTGTGAACCCTGATCATTTTCCATTTTTCCACTTTCCACACTCTCCTCAACCTTCTTCTCCTCATTTACATTGCATGGCTCCGCTTTGAATGTTGCCACCTCAACCAACTCCGGATCCAAAGATCCCCAACCTTTGGTCACTCTCGAGCCACCCTTCTTAACTGGTTTTTTAATCTCTAGACATGATGCTTGTAGATGACCAAGGTTTCTGCAATTTCTACACCAGAAAGCTGTATTTTCGTAGTCTAAGGGTTGAGAATGAAGAAAGTTTCCAAATTTTAAATTTATTTGATCTGGTATCCCTTTACTTAGATCGAATTCCACACATATACGAGCAAAGGAGCACAAGCCCACATGAGATCTATCTATATCCTCTTTGAGGAATCTACCCAATACATTGCCAATATCTTCCAAAGCATACCAAAGGTGTAGAGGAAGATTGGGAAGTCTCACCCAAACCAGAGTTTTGGAGATCGATAGAGTGTTCGGGTCAAATTCAGGGAACCAAGGAGTCAAAAATAAACCAGCAGTACCCTAGAACCATGGCCCATCAGCTATGCATCACTGAAAGTCCCCTGCTTCTCTAAAATGAACCACAAAAAAACCTCTAGAACAGAGGAAGATTTCACATTTATCAGTCCAATTTTGAAATATCCATTGATACAATGCTGTAGAAGAAGGCCAAATTCCATTGAAATGGCCTATTATGGCATCCCAAGATAAATTTTGGTAATATTCCTCCACTTCCTGACCTTCGATGACCAACTGATGGGATTTCTTCAGCAATATCAACCAAATACTATGATTTCTTGAATTATTGCCTTCGGATTTGCCTAGGGCATCTTTGAATGAAGCCTTCCTGCTACCTTGAGTGCCTCCCCTTATATCTCCTTTGGAATTGAGTCCTCGCGAGCCTATCCTGGTCTTCAAATTAAATTTTATAGTGTCAGATATAGGGTTAGGGCACAACCGCCCCACCTTAGAGTCTTCCATTCCATTCATGGTGTCCCGCATCCCCCAAAAGTTCTACCTCCTAGCCACGCTGCCTCCCAATGTTCCCTCTACCACCATTTGTTGGTTTGGGCCGTTGCCTCCATCTTCTTCACCGGCTTTTGTGTGTTGCCATCCTCCACGGGTTTTCTCCGGCCCTTTGTAGTCCTTAGCCCGAAACCATTTCTCAATTATCACTTTTGATTCATATTTTATAAAGAATTTATTGATTAATTGTTGTTTTTGTGAAAGACCCCCTACATGTTTCCCCATGCCACCAGTAAGAGACAAGGGCTCAAAACTGAAGACAAAATGTAGGCGAGTAAGGGAACATGCCTCCATTCCAAGTCTCATACTACTATAAGAAGTACGGGCTCATCATCGAAGTCTGTGAAGGATGAAAGGTGTAATGATTGATTTATATTTTTCATAGTTTAGATAAATTTTTCCTTGTTTATTGATACATGCTTATTAGGAAGGAAAATTCTGCCCCCAAGTCTCATCCTCATGCGACTAGTAGGACACAAGTGTTCAACACCGTAGAATAATATGGATGATCAAAAATGTCAAGGTAAAGAAGTTTAGAGATTTATGTTAAAGAGAGAGCTTGATTTAAAAGGAGGAGTTGCCATTAGTAAGCTTCAAGACAAAACCATAGGTAAAAATATCTAAAATGGTAGAAACCATAACAAAGATGAGACACACAATGCCCAATAGGAACAAGGTTAACTTGTGTCATGATAGGTGAATAATGAGAAGATATGATAATGGTATGATTAAGATATCTTCCAATAGATGGAATGCTTAATGTTATTTGAAATTTATTTTCTCGCTTTTTATTTTCAAACAAGTGCTTTAAGCAAAGGTTTAATACAAATTTTTATTTTCTTTTTATGATTTTTATTTTTTCTGAATTTTGACGGATGAGATATTACAATGGAATCATCAGGAGAGAGAGGTCCATGTTTATGAAAATGGAATGGTCCTGACTTACAAGACTTGGGAGGACGAGATCCAAATCAAAGGAGAGGATTGAAATATTTTCAACGTGTCCATGATTGTGGTAGTCTTGATTTATGAGACTTGGGAGGACGAGATCCAAGTCAAAGGAGGGAATCCTAAGATTCAAGAGATATGATAATTTGGTGGATGAGTTCTAAGTCAAAGGAGAGAATCAAACGATTCAAGGGGTATTGAAATATGAGAATTGGGTGGACAAGATCCAAGTCAAATGATGTGCGATTTGATAAATCTATGAGATCAAAATATCTATGTGATGTTCGAAGAGGATTATCGATGTGGGGAATATGTTGAGATTTATATTCATCTATGACTAGAAGAGTGTGAGGAAATAAGGATTGATCCCTAGATATACACCTGAGGTTCCTTATAGGCTGTAGAGAGAAAATATTCAATGTTTCTCTGTCGAGGTTGTAGATTATTTGATTTGACAAAATATTTGAAATCAAAGCTTTTTAAGGTTGTGCAAGAATATTCTTGGGTATATGTAACTCATGGAGTGTACGCATGTAGATGTCTTGACATGTAAGGGTCATCATTGCTGAAATTCCTACAAGAATGATTGTTCGAGGGATTACAGACATAAAAGGTTGCATTGGTACATGTGTCCATACTTGTTGTGGTTGTATTTGTACAACAAGATTTCAGATGTTAGGCATACAATCCGACAATGAAAGAATAGAGCTCGGTGGTGCTTGATGAGGGGCCCTCTTATGTAGTGTCTACAGATTATATCAAGGGTTGAAAGGGAGTCTTGAAGAAAAGTTAAGCTCTCGTTTGGTGTTAAAAGGTTGTTATCCAAAATAGGTTTAATATATGTTTGAAATGTGGGAAGAAAAGATGGAGAAGAGATTGATTAGTTTGGAGGGAGATATACTTGACCTTTTTCGTGATCTCGTTAAATGTCGGTATGTACGAAATTGGGGACGATAGTTAAATCTTCATTAGAAGTTGTGGAAGTTGACATGTCTTCATTTGTTATAGCTTTTTTCGTTGAGCTCTATAAAGATATCTCTATTGTCAATTAAGTCTTTGACATAATTCTTAAAACACACACATTTATTTGTTGAGTGGCCATCAATGTGATGAAAATCAAAATATGCATGAGGTTTGTACTAGTATGGCTTATGTTCTCCTTCAACCCAAGGTCTTGTAAGTGGATATTTTATCATCTTAGCCTCTTTTAGTTGTTGAAAGACACTAGAGAGACTTTCTTCGAGGGGTGTAAATTATCATTTAACTTTGCGTGGAGTGGTGTCTTTACTAGGTTGTATGATTAGATTTTTGGTTGATTGTTCATGCATGTTGTGCACGTTTTGATTATCCATAACACCATCATTGATGACATTGTGGTTGCGGTTGATGTACTAAGATGACCGGGATGACTGCTAGTGTTGTTGTCATTGTTATGATTTTGATTGAAGTTGAAGAAAAAATATTTGAAGAACTTATCTGAGAGGTTCATGAAGGTGGTGATAGATCCCTTTGGAAAATGTAAGAACCAGTCCAAAGATTGTCCTCCTAAACTTCTAGGAAAAAGGCACAAGATAAATATATCATTATATGCCACTTTGTGGCATGCTATGAAAAATTCTTTGATACGCTTTCAAGGATTGAGGTTTCCCTTGTATTTATTGAATTTGGGCATCTTGAAAGATTTTGGAAAGGGTGTGCGTAAGATGCCCAAATCGAAAGGGTATGGACATAATTAATTAAAATTGAATTGTTTGTGTTGATTTTGCATACCCGAAATGGTGTTTTTCATCATTTTCTACTCCTGAGCAAATGATGAATTGTGTGAATCCACCATTGTAATGAAAAATTGGGGAGAGAAAAGAAAGGTGCAATGAATAACTCAAACCTTAGCAAAGTGAATGCTAAGAGGAAGAGGCGAAAAGGTTAGAAACATACTCAACCTATAGCAAAGTGAATGCTAGAATAGAAGAGATGTTGAAAAGGTCAAAAATGTGACCCTTAACAACGTGAATGCTAAGATGGAAGTGAGATTGAAAAGATTTGATTTGTTTGACCCTTAACAATGTGAATGTTAAGATGGATGAAGTGTGAAATGATGATAGAGTACTCAACCCTTTACAATGTGAATGTAAAGATGGAAGAGGGAAAAATCAAAGTTGCTTGACCCTTAACAAAGAGAATGTTAAGGTGGAAGAGACTTAGTGATGAAAAAGGTTACTCGATTCCTTAAAAAGTGAATGTAAGAAAAGAGGAGTGGAAAATATTTGATATAATCAACCCTTAACAATGTGAATGTTAATATGGATGAGGGATTTGAAAAGATTGTTAGATTTGACCCTTAACAACATGAATGTCAAGGGAATGAAGAGAAGAATCTTTGAAAGTGAAAGTCTAATTATGGGACTCTTAGCAAAAGAAATGCTAAGATGGGAGAATTATTGTACGAGCTAAGTGATGTGCTCGAACTTTTGACAAAGTGAATGTACAAAAGAGATGAGACTTTGACAAGGTTAGTTTGCTCAACTTCTAAAATGGATGTTTAGAAGAGAAGAGACTTAACAAGATGATGTGGTCAACTCTTAACAAAAGGAGTGTTAAGAGAGACTAAAAGGTTTGAAATGTTAACTCTTAACAAGGTGAGTGTTAAGAGAAATGAAAGGGTATGTCTTCACAACACTTAACAAAATGATTTTGTTAAGGAAGAAGAGGGGATTGAAACGTTAGTTAGATGAATCTTAAAAAAATAAGTGATAAGAGAGATGAAAAAGGAATGAAATGCCTCTTGATCCTATACAAAGTGAATGAAAAGAGGAAAGAGGTGAAAGAGGTTGGCTTGCTCAACTTGTGACCAAATGAGTGCTACAAGAGGAGACTTAGAGACACAATGAAAATTATCAATTCTTAACAAAAGGAGTGTTAAAGGAAGAGACTTAGGAAATGTGAAGGTGCTCAACCCTTAACAATATGAGTGCTAAGAGAGGAGACTAAATAATGGAAGGAGAACACTCAAATAACGACAACGTGAATGTCAAAATATAGAGGTGAAAGTATGACGATGAAAATATCGAACCTCAACAAAGTGGATGTGAGAGATGAGGGGAGATAGATTAGTTAAGGATCTCAAATTAGAGAAAAGTGGATGATTTAAAAAGAGAGGTAAAAAGAAGTGTTGAAGATGTTGACAATTCAACAAAGTGAATGTTAAATTGTGACATGTAAGATGATGGAATGCTTGAAGCTTGAAAATGTGACATCAAATTTAATAGTTAGAAAGATGACAGATCAAGGTGATCGCGATGGTGTTTGACTGGGATAAAGCGAGTATCACGATGTTGAGACTTAGATGACAAGGATGAAAGTTCTTAAGTACAGATACGGATGTCCACAACTCAAGACTTAGACTTGTTTATAAAGAGGTGAAAATGAGACAAAATTGGATCCAAATAAGGAGTATTTAGAAACGTGAAAGAGATGTGAATGCACCCAAATAATGAGTATTTGGGAGAGATAAAAAATGAGATGAAAGTGAGAACATGAGAGAAAAATGTGGAACACAACTCATGAAAAGAAAATATAGAAAAGAGAATGTGAAAATAAAGTTTTATTTACAGATGTTTTGGCCTCTACCTTAGATTGGCTTAGACAATGTGTGGCTTCCTAGGTGGTTCTCTCAACTAGGTGTCAATAGTATACGCAAGTAAACATGGTGCTATTACTAGCTGCTGAATTTACTTTACCCCCTTTAAAACAATGAGAAAAGATCTTTCTCAAATGAATCGCACTGGAGTTGCTACTAAGGATATTCGTGACTCTAATCTCACAACTCGGTGATCTAGTCAAGTAGGATGGGGGCACCGTTTCATCAATCAGTTCCCTCAATGTGCCGACTACTTTGGGGTTCCTATGGTACTCCTCAAATGAGTTTTATGGCTTAAGCCAAAACACTTCCCACAGATTATAGTAGTTGGGAAATAACCTTGTCAACCGCACTTAAAATACAATGTGAATTGTTCATTTTTATCTTGATTAAAGAGGTTCTTTTATCCACGCACACAAAGTATTAGTAGTTTTCTTAACACATGATCAAGCTAACGTCTAATTAGTAGTTTCAACTTGTTATAGAATAACATACTTTAGAGTTACTCATGCAAAAAAAGATTAGAATGTTTTCTTGAGGTAGGTAGAGGACAAGACGAAAGAAGTAAGCCCACGTTTCTGACTTCCAAGATCACTTAGAAAGTGCGAGGAAAGAACATACACGTGAAAATCACTTTGATTAATAAAAGAAAAAGGTTAATTAATTCCTTAAACAAATACTTGAAAAATGAGGCCCACATTTCTGATTTCCAAGATCACTTATAAAAGTGCGAGGAAAGAGCATACGCGTGAGGTTGTTATGTTTAGACAAAAAAATAAAATTTTATAAAATATTTCAAATTTAAGCACTATTTTTATCAATTTGCCTTTATAAAACAAATATGGAAACCTACACACAAGATTGAGCAGTTTAGAGCAAAAAGATGAATCTAACATGAAAAAAAAACAAGTGTTAGGAGAAATTAAATCATAAATTTTATATAAGTTTAAATTAAAAACTTATTGGTCCATTGCATATTTCGTCTCAATACCTTTCTGTAAAAAAGGAGTTGTTTCGAGTTTGGGAGCAAAAGTTATAAATTCTCAGAAGATGGATTACGCTAGTGCACACAATGATGAATGCTAGTGCATGTAATTGAATGTGCTAGTGTAAAAAAGGATTTTTATTGCATGCATGCGCTAGCATTCAAGTGTGTACACTAGTTTGAAAAAAATAGTTTTTTTTGTAACGTAACGTGAATACAAGATGAAGGAAATGCGTGTAATTTGATGGAAACACGCATATAGTTAATGGTAGCACGCGTACTTGCACACTAACGCTAGCGCAAAGATCGTGCACGCTAGCACATGCAATTCTGGAAAATAAAAAAATGTTAAAATGTGACTATTTTTTTTAAATTTTTAAGCTTCGTGCTCTACACCGAGAACCTAAAAATACAACACCAAGGTTAAATAGGAACAAGGAACACAAAGAGAAAGTTAGATCACAAAATAATTAACTAAAATAAAAGAAATATATGTGGGGAGTCCCACTGGGCATGCCATAATGTAATATAATTAAAAATCACGAGATAAATGAATAAACAAACAATTATACCTTCACTGTAATGATCTTGCAAACCTCAAGTAATACCGTGGAAGTGCTTAGACTTGTGTTGATCTTGTAAAGATTGATTTGTGGATTCTCTTGATTCAATCTCCAAATGAGGATGTAAATGCTACAAGCAATTTTCACAAGGATGCGAGAAACAAAGTAGCAACAATTGGATGTAATTTGCTCAAAGCTCTAGGGATAGATTTGTAAAGGAAATGGAAAGATTTTATAGCTGAGGGTGAGGCCATGAGAAGTGGATCTTGGGTTGAATTGGCTCCACAAGAAATAATTATAATTCCATGAAATAGTAAGATGATCATGTCTCAGTGCAATTGCAATGACATTCATCAGGGACAATCATTATCTTTGAATTCATTCGAGAAGTGGTTGTGTGTACATTATTGTTGCGCCCACCATTGTAGGCTTCTAGAAGTGGATTGAAGTGGAGCATGTGTGGATAAAAGGAATTAATTAAATAATAAATAAATTAGAATTTAATTGTGAGGGAATAATTAACCATTTGTTTAATCAAATGTTTAATTATATTAGCTAGAAGGATATACAAATTAATTTAATTAATTCCAAAATCATAATAGAATTAAATTATTTAATTCTAAGAGGTAGGAATGTGACTTAGGAAATATAATTAATTTAATTAATTCTAGAAGGGGGTATTTAATTGATGGAATTAATTTAATTAATTCCAAAGGGGGATGTTGTGGTAGAATATAATTAATTTAATTAATTCTAATTGGATAACAGCGAGATAGAAATATGTATGTATTTTTAAGGTGTCTACAAAAGTAACAAAATAATTGGAATTGTCGACATAATATGTAGATATTATTTTTGCTTTAGAATGCATGAATAAATTATAAGTAAATATTTGAAAACAAAGTGATGAAGCTATAATTAGAGTATAGATATCTTTGTTGTTTATTACTATCTACTAAATCTATGTTGTTTCTCCTCCATTATTATCTTCTTAAAGACATATCTTAAAGAGTATTATCTTAGAACATTGTATTGAATATACAACTCATAAAAGCTAAACATGAATTCTCAACACTAAACACTTAACAAAAACCTCCAAACCTAAATAACATAATGAAACAAACGTAAATGATGATATAAGGCCTTAATCACACTTTCAAAAATTAAAAACCTCTCAAATGCTCTATACATAAAAGGATCACCGTTCAATAACAACACTTATACAAATTCTTAAACCATACGGCTTAGGTATTGGAGACTTGAACCCAAATTCTAAACTCCAAACCCTAAACCATAACATGACATTAGGGTTTTAAACACTAATTTCTCAAATTGAATAAAAATGTAAAAATTTATATGACATCGTAAACTATATATCGTAAACCATAAAAAGAAACCTTACCCACTATATCGTAAACCATAAAGACTCAACATAAAATCTCAACACCAAACACTTAACACAAACCACACAACTTGCATAACACAATGAAGGAAATGTAAATGATAACACAATGCTTCAAATGTTCTTAGTGTTGTGTTTACCTAGTTTCATTGGTGATTTGTGTTTACGATATGAATTCATGTTAACATTTTGTTTATGGTCATCAAGGTTTAATTTGGTTGTTAGGCATGAAAACTTATGTGACATCATGGAACACAAAATTTAAACACCAAACACATAAGTTCTTTATACGTGATGAAGACACATTAAGTAGAAATTCACAACCTTGAACACTTATTCCACACACTAGGCACTCCTTTGATCTCGTGAACACCGATGAGTCATGCTTTGAATAACAAAAACACTCATTCAAAATCATTAATTGTAAACCATAAATAATAAATAGAAAATGATATAATTTTAAAATCCTCACAATGGGATGAATGTCTAACATCAATTCTCAATAGTGACAATAAGGTGTGTTTTTGTAGAAATTAGATGAAACGTTAAACTCTTAACGCAAAATAAGAACCATAAATGTGAATATGCCATTTGGGGTTTGTGTTTAAGGTCTAAGTTTAGGGTGTAAGGTATAAATCTAGCATATATGGGTTTTTGCTAACATGTTTTATTTAGGATGTAGTGTCACACTACACAACTCATTGAAAACACTTTATATAACAACATCACAAGTGGAATTCTCATTTGAAAAATAATTATTCACCACCTTAGTCATTTATACGGCATCTTGAACCATATATGATTTTATTTTAAATTCTGCATAAAATGATATTATAATTAAAAATATAATTATAATAGTGGTGGTTGTGGTGAAAATGATAATGCTTGGCGCGATGACAACAATAACGTCATCGATGATGATGACGAGAATAATGACAATGACAATGATGAGGACACTAATGATGATAATGACAAGGACATTGTTAGCATTAATTTAAGAATGTTAGAGTTTAATACATTGTTAATGGATCGTTATAACTATCACCCTCCTCACGCTGCCTATATATTTGGCTTGCTCTTTTGTTTGTAACACGTATTGAATAAATCATTCTTCTCTCTGCCATCATTAGTATTAGAGCATACACCTTCCCAGCGTTGTCTCCATTGTAATCACGGTGGACGGAGATTGGCGCACTGCCTGGTCTTTTGTGTGGTTTGAAGTTTGGAAGACATTAGCACCCAACACCTGTAAAGCCCTAGCGACCAATCTTCCGTGGAGTGAGAGTGGCGATTGAGAAGCAAGAGGAAGCGGCCTATGTGGAGAGAGTTTCCTTAGCGTTGAAACTTGATTGAAGACCTGTGTTTTCTTTCACCGGGGCGTGTGGACCTTTTGCGTGTAGGCACACAGACTTTTGCTTTGGTATTTTGGAATCACAGTGTAGACCTATTCTAGAAATTGGCACGTAAAACGTGAAGATATTTGCCACTTTCGGCATTTCTGCCTTTCTTTGGCGAGTGTTGGTAGCGTGGAAGTTTCCTAGCCTTCGCATAATCTATCATTGGAAGTTTCCTTGATTTCTTTCCCCGAAAGGATAAGTTGTAGCGACTTGTAAAAGTCTGCATTGAAATTACAGTGACCAGTAAATAATAAGGAGGTTTGCATTGAAGAAGAAGCGGCAAGAAGTGTGTGTGGAAACGTCCAAGCCTACACACTGTTGCTGAAGCAAGGGTAACCACACTGCTGAAAACCAACATTGCGTGGAAGCAACGAGGAGGCTGGAGACCGTGTGAAACCTGCAGCGTGAAGAGCTTGGTGAGAGAGGCTAATCCAGATAACCTCGCCATGTACATGTCACACATTTTCGATGCCGAGAGTGTTACGAGAAACCCTTCTACTGGGTTGCCTCTGAGAGCCCAAGAGGACACCACCAACATCTATTTTGCCTTGCTCAATGAATTACTGAATACCGGCAACGTCTTATTTGATGAATTGGTGTGTCAAGGATTGTTTGACTATTTCTGGTTTGACGTGTGTTGTCAAGCATGCTGAATCTGTGAAGAATTGGAGCGCGACTATGATGCAGATGATGAATGCGAAGTAGAATGCCCACAGGAGCATCCGTGTCTCACTGCATGAGCTTATAGAGCCCATCTTCGTGATAGGTTCCTTCAGTAAGCATTTGTAACCATTTTTGAACAATCAATAAATAAAATACAATTTTGAGTTTTTGAAAATGTTTGCACCTCACATTTTGTTGTTGGATGCCCAGTTGCTAAAAGGGCCAAATTTCACCGCATGGAAAACCAAGATGCAGACGATTCTTCAGTTTGAATATCTTTGGGGGATTGTTTCTGGCATGGACGCCCCTCCCACAGACACTGATCTATTGGCTAAGTATGAAAAGGCCGATGCAAAAGCATTAATGCTTATCACTCTGAGCCTTTCTAATGAGGTTCAACCTCACATTCGGGAAGCAACCACTTCCTCTATGGCATGGGCTGCATTGTGATCTTGTCTGAAGCCAAGAATCTGACAACGATGTTACATCTTCAAACAAAGCTTCACATGATGAGTATGCATGATGGTGAATCAGTCGAAGCCTTCTTATGGCGTGTCGCCGAGTTACGCACAAAACTTTCTTCTCTTGGTGAACTAGTGGATGACAAGTTGCTTATCCCACTCACCTTGCGAGCTCTTCCTTCTCGATTTTAGACATTGATCACCACGTTGACCATCACTCAACAGGAGGTGAGTTTTTCCAAACTGGTGAATTATCTCCAGCAGGAAGAAGCCATTCAAAATGTTCAAGAAGCCTTCGAAGACAGGGCTCTCATCATGAGGCAAAAGCATAGCAATAACTTTCGGAAAGGGCGGTGACCCCCGAATCGAAGCGAAAGCATCCACGTGAAGAACCTTCTCATCGACCACAACGGGACACCCCAAAAGTAGCAGAACAACAAGGTGGATCGATGGTGCCACATTTGCTCCATGAATACACACATGACTGTGAACTGTTATTACAATAGTCGCAAGTATGGAAACTCTGGTGAAGAGAGCACTTCTGGCCAAGGATATTCCAAGAAATCCCAATGGCATGCTCATCGAGGCGGAAGGGTCATATTTCATTCGGCAGGATGCCACCTCCGATGAAGAGGTTCTAGACACAACTCATCTGGACATTGTCCTAGTCTCACAGACTTCACAGCCATTAGAAAGTGTTTGGTTGATTGATTCGGGTGCCAATAAACACATGACTAGCAATAAGAAGTTGTTCCATACCCTGAGTGACCAGCCCACTGGAGATCGGATCACCATCGTAGATAATTAGGAGTATATTGCGGCGGGGATTGGTGATGTCATCATTCCTCTTGGGACATGAAGATGTACACTCACGAAGGTGCTATATGTTCTAGGTTTGACCTCAAATCTCTTGTCTGTGAGTCAACTTCTTAATCATTGAATGCAAGTTGAATTCTTTGTTGAGAAAGGGGTCAATTCCTGCATCATTTCCCAGGGAGACTCAGTTATTTCTTGAGCATTTATGAAGGGCCGTCTATTTGCACTAGATGCGGTCACTTCATCTAACATTGCTCTCTCTGCTTCAACGACGGAGTCCACTGCACTATGGCACTTTTGATATGGTCATCTTTTTACCGAGGCTCTGCATCAGCTTAGTGCCAAGGAAATGGTAAGAGGGCTTCCTCCACTCTCCCATTCCTTACCTGTTTGCTCGGGATGTCTTGCGGGTAAAAAACATAGAGGTCCATTCAAACAGAGCTCTTATCATTCTACGGAGCATCTTCAGGTTGTACACACCGATCTGTGCGGACCCCTTCCAGCTAGCTTCTAAGGTTTTGAATACTTCTAGCTCATCATTGATGATTACTCATGAAAAATGTGGGTATATTTTCTCTAGAAGAAGAGTGAGGCATTTGCCAATTTCCAAACCTTTTACCAGCAAGCCACCAGGCAGTCTGGGAAGCCTCTCCTTCTCCTCCACTCAGATCGAGGGGGGGAATTTGTATTGAAGAATTTCTTAGCATACCTGAAGCAACATGGCATTCAACAACATTTTATTGCACCCTACACTCCCCAATGAATGGGATTTCCGAATGAAACAACAGAATTTGTGATGGAGATTAATTTGTATCAAAGAAGTTCTTAGTATACCTAAAGCAACATGGCATTCGAAACATCCGATTGCACCCTACACTCCCAATGAATGGGATTTAAGAGCGACACAACAGGATCTGTCATGGAGATTAATTTGTATCGAAGAAGTTCTTAGCATACACGAAGCAACATGGCATTCGGCAACATCATTGATCGCACCCTACACTCCCCAATAGAATGGGATTTCTGAGTGACAGAATAGGACTGTCATGGAGATGCCTCGTTGTATGCTCTCCACCGCCAAGTTGGAGGATCAGTTTTGGGAAGAAGTAGTCCAGACAGTAGTGTATTTACTCAGTCGGGCACCCATGAAGATCTTGCAGAATAAGACACCGGAAGAGGTATGGACTGGTCGTAAACCTTCTATCTATCATTTGAGAGTTTTTGGTTGTCTTGCATATATGCATGTTCTAGATGAGAAAAGGACTAAGATCGATCCAAATACACTGACATGTCTTTTCTTGGGGTATAGTACTACCTCAAAGGCATATTGTCTCCTGGATCTTGAGACGAAGAAAATTTACGAGAGTCGAGATGTGGTGTGTGACGAGTCATCCTTTGACTCCCTACCACACAATGGAGATCTAGTACTGACTTCGTCACATATATTTATCACACATCCAGATGATGGGCAAGATGATTCTTCTTAGAGAGAAGAAGAGCTGAGTGGAGACTTATTCGTTGATCTAGGCACACTGGAAAACACATCTTCACATCAGCAACAACATCACCAACGTCTGAAATGGGTCCAAAATACTATTAGAGATGCACACCTGAACTCACTTCCAGGAACTTCTATGAGAGTCAGAACACGAAGTCAAGCCAGACATGAGGTAAATTTTGCACTCATGAGTTCAGTTATTGATAGCACCAAACCTGAAACTGTTCATGAGGCATTAGACCAACCATAGTGGAAATAGGCTATGGATGCTAAATATGATTCCCTACTTCAGAATCAGACGTCGGAACTTGTCGATTTACCTCCAGGTAAGAAATCCATTGGCTGTAAATGGATTTTCAAAACAAAATATAAGGCAAATGGTTCAATCGAAAAACACAAAGCATGACTTGTTGCAAAGGGTTATGCTCAACAAGAAGGAATTGACTATGACGAGACCTTTGCACCCACTACAAAGATCAAAACCATCAGAGTTGTCTATGCACTGACAACACAAAATGGATGGAAACTTTAGCAGATGGATGTCAAGAGTGTTTTTCGAATGGTGATCTCAAAGAAGAAGTATACATGGCCCAACCTGAAGGGTTTGTAGACGAGCATCAACCACACAAGGTATGTCGTCTGATAAAGTCACTTTATGGACTCAAACAAGCACCTAGGGCATGGTATATAAAAATTAATGATCACCTATTGCAACATGGATTCACTCGTAGCCCCTCAGATACAAATTTGTATATCAAGAAGGTAGGAACAAAGATTGTTATTTTGGTTTTGTACGTAGATGATCTTGTGATCATAGGAAGTTCTGACAATCTTGTGGATGATGTAAAGAATGATATGAAGAAATCCTTCGACATGATTGATTTGGGGCTACTTCACTACTGTCTTGGCTTAGAGATATGGCAGAAGAAGAATCATATCTTCGTCTCCCAGATGAAATATGCCAAGACACTCCTAGAAAGTATGGAATGTCGGATTGTAAACCGGCGTCCACACCTATGGAAAAAGGTTTGCAATTATCTAGATTCCAAGATTCACCGCAGGTAGATGGCACTCACTACAGGAAGCTTGTGGGGAGTCTCATTTACTTGACTTATACCAAGCCAAATCTTTGCTTTGCAGTGAGCTATCTTGCCGAGATTTATACGAGCCGAAGAAATTTCATTGGATAGTAGCAAAGCATGAGTTGAGATACGTTTGAGAATGATTGACTTTGGTCAGAGTATCGAGAAGAACACTCGGTTCTTCTTATATAGGCTGCCCGTAGACTGACTAAATCCGTTGATGATAGAAATCCACTTCATGGATAAGTTCTTATAGGGATATATGAGACTAAATACTGCACTATATATGTGAAGTGATTTGGTTATCCGATTGATGATCATTCACTACGAAATCCACTTGTGATAAGTTTTCATCTCGAGATCTGGAACTATCTTATGGATTAGCAAATTCAGCTCCGAATTGCCTCTTTTGATTTTTAGGTTGCTCTCTCATCCATTGAGGCTAAATTTGTACCGCACCACACGGGAATGTTAGCATTAGTTTAAGAATATATTGAAGTGATTTGGTTATGTCACATTCTTACGTTTGATATAATAAATCATTCTGAAGAGAAACCTCCCATCATTCACTAAATGAGGATGATGATCAATGAAATTTAACTGTGTACTGAAACCCCAAATTGTGAAGAATCCTATTTTTAACATGAACAAACAAAGCATATTGAGGTCAAATGTCACTACATTCGTGAATAAGTCTTGAACCACCAAATTCAGCTCCATAATGCCCTCTTAATAATAATTTGATTTTTAGGTTGCATACAATGAAATAACAATGATTGATGAGATATTCTCACCAAGCCTCTTGGAAAAGTGAAGTTTGATTTGTTTAGGTTAACAAATTCTAATAATAATAATAATAATAATAATAATAATAATAATAATAATTTGTATAATGGTACATTTGTAAGAGAAATGTATTAAGGGGGAATGTTAGCATTAGTTTAAGAATATTAGAGTTTAATACATTGTTAATTGGACAATTATAATCATAAAAATCTATGTTATCGACTTTACTGTATTTATAAAACTTTAATTTTATTGAAATAACAAATAGTAAGTGTAAAGATTAACTCCTCCATCATAATATTATCTTTATTAAACACTTATCACAAACCTCCCAACTATATAACACAATTGTAGGCTTGCTCTTTTGTTTCCTAACATGCATTGAATAAATCATTCTTCTCACCATATGACTTATGTATTGGGAAATTGACATCTAAGGAAAATGAGGATGATGATGAATAATAAACGATTTGGATGAAATTTAACTATACAAAAAACATAAACACTAAACCCCCAAATCGAAAACAAAAAACCTAAACAATAATAATGATAATGACATCATGAACTATATATCACAAACCATAAGAGATCTATAAAAACCATAAAGCACATTTTACACACCAAACCAAAAATACTCATGATGAAGATAATCATGATGATAACGATGTCGTTTTTGATGATGATATTGCTATATTAATGTTAACAAAATTCTAATAATAATAATAATAATAATAATAATAATAATAATAATAATAATAATTTGTATTTTTTTATAAATTATAAAAATAGGATTAATATTGATGATGATGACAACACTATGATGACGATACACAATGATGATTGGCACCACCTTGAACACTCATTCAACATAGTGACTATGGTGATAACAATGACTATGATGAAAACCAACAAAAATGAGGACAATGGAAAGTACGATGACATGACAATGATGATGTAAATAAGGCGATAATGACAATTTTACCACAATGATGATGAGCAAAAGGAAATGACCATGATGATAAAATAATATCGAATGATAACAAGAAACCTGAAATGATGAAATTTCGATGATGATGTGGATTTTAATACTTATTGATAAACCCCGAGTAAAATTTAAAACTATTTATTCAATAGCATGTTTAGATGCCTTTTCTTTTATAATAGTTGTTTATATTATTAATAGTGATTCAATGATAGAAAAATTTGTTATTAAATTTATCTATATCTAACACCGTGGATAATAACATTTATAATCATGGAAAACATAAATTTATTATTATTATTGACTTAATTATTTTAAATAATCATAAAAATCTATGTTATCGGTTTACATGTATTTATAAAACTTTAATTTTATTGAAATAACAAATAGTAAGTGTAAAGATTAACTCCTTTTGATTCCATACATAATATTATCATTATTAAAATAGCTAAGCAAAAAGGTAAGAAAAGCATGGAGGGGGAAGGGAGCACTTATCAAGACAAACCTCCCAACTTGAATAACACAATGAAGAAAGTTTAGTTGATAAAAATGCCTTAAAAACTTTTCCAACCTCGGCGGTGTCCCTACCGTGCACTTTGGGGCAATGAAAAAGAGAAGTTAAAAATCGAGGAGCTCGATCCTCAAATGCACTAATGTTTCATGCGTAAAAAGTCATGTTTATCGTTCAATAACAACACTTATACAAATTCTTAAACCATATGACTTAAGTATTGGGTAAATTGACCCTTGGACAAATTCTAAACTCCATTTTGTATTCAACCATAAACCATATAAACAAATAATGGATGCTAATGTTGAATAATAATTACATATCATCAACTTTTTTCCTTCATTTATAATTTTCATTAATCATAATAATAGAAATGCTAAACATGAATATGAGTAAATCATTAAAATATTAATTTAATTCAATAAACAATCAATCCATAAATACAAAATTTATAAACACTATACATTTCAGTTTTTAGTCCTTACCATGAATGCTTGATGTAAACACGACATTGGGGTTTTAAACACTAATTTATTCTCATTGAATTTTGAATTTTAATTATTTATTATTTTTAAACTTTTTTTTGTAATAATAATGTAAACATTTATATGACATCATAAACTATATATCACAAACCATAAATATTTAAGAAAAAAATTTTCCTCCTCCTCAAAGCATTAGTCTATATCATAAACCATAAAGACTTGAAACATAAACTATTAGCATTAAACACTTAACAAAACCGGACTACAAAGCTAAGTTGCCATACTTCGTGTATATCGAATGAGTTGTCGACTTCCCATAACACCATGAAATTAAGCCATCATAAATGATAACACATTCATGCCACTTCTTCAACCCCAAATTAGGCATGTCCTCAAGCCTGATCTTATTCTTATGTTTATTGATAAGAGTTTTTTGTTATATTATGTGATCTATGTTTACTATATATACATTTGTATTAAACATTTTGTTTATGGGTCATGCTATCTCTTTCACTAGGGTTTAATTTTGTTGTCGGGCGTGGACACGTATGTGAAATCATGGACTATGAAGTCTTAACACCAAACACATAACTCTAGATATGTGATGAGGAAAATATTATTACTAAGGATAAATGCACCACCTTGAACACTCATTCAACATCTTTACCCAACTTAGAACTCATGTGATCCTTTATTATACACCCCCAAATTAGCTATTTGTGACTTTGTCACTTTGAATAACACAAATGCTCATTCAAATGATATAAATTCCATTAATTGTTAAACCATAAATTACATAAAGGTTAGATGCTATACACAATGAGCATAAACCAATTGAAACCTAGGAGGGGTTGCCTCAATGAGTTTCGAAATAAGTACATCATCTTAAACACCCCATTTGGGCATGTGATGCATTTACTCGAGATTTAGATTTATTTTCCTTCCCAACCCCTTTATCCAAATTAATCACTAACAATTTTTAATTTCTATTAATTTACACCTTTTATTAAAATTTGTAATTTTAATTTTGATTAATTTTTGTTTAACCATTCAAAACCCAAATATTTTTATCTAAACATCAAATCAAGAACCAATTTGTTTTTATTGAAAATATATATTTTATTTAATCCATTTTTATAGATTTTAATTGGAAGGATTATGGTAATAATTTTAAAATATTTCTATGTTTTATTAATGAAATTACAATTATAATGTTTAACCCTTTTAATTTTATTTTAAATTTTTGATATTTTATAATCAATTATTATTTTTTCATAATGATTTTCATTAAACTAATTAGAGGAAATGTTTTATCCATTGTTTTATTTAAAGAATAATTTTTTATTTTTAGTTTTTAAACACTAAACAGTTTTTATTAATTTTAACTTTTTTAAAATTAATTTAAATAATTTTTAATACCTTTAATCCCTCACAGAATTTTAATTTTAATTTAAAATTTTAGCAAACCTCAAATGTTGAACAATGAAATTTTAATTAATTTTCATTATTTTAATTTTTAATAAATATTAAATGTGGAACTTTTTTTTAATTTTGAACATTTAATTTTTTTAACCATAAATCTTAATTGTACACACTAAACCCCGAGAGGGTCCTAAAAACTAAAGGATAAATGTTCAATTAGAATGTTGGATCGCTTCATTTTTAATTAGGCATATTAATTAGAGACTAAATACTATAAATTAATATTTATATTATAATAATTGATATATATATTATAATTTATATTATAAATAAATTACATTAAATTTATTTTAATAATAATTTATTATGAATAATATTATATTATAATTTATAATAAATTTATTATAATTTCTAATATTATAATAGTATTATAATTTACTATAAATTAAAAATTAATAAATTTATTATAATTTACAATTTATAACTTACTATGAATTATAAATTATAATAAATTATAAATTATTGTTAATTTTTATTAAGGATAAAGGTTTTTTCACACCCTTGTTTAGTGGGTCTCATCACCTAGATATAACAATAATAGCAAAACATATCACACAAGAAATCAAAAAGAGTAGCTGCTTGAAAATATAACAAAAACAACGAAACACAACAAATACTCAACAAAAACACAACAAATGAATAACAAATACACAACAAGACTGCAATGAATAGAAAAGAGAACTGCAGTGGCCAAACAACAAAGCATAAGGAGCACCACCCCTAAAAATTAGTTTTGAAAACACTTTTGGTTATAAGAGGTAATCTCCTCCCCACATCCACGAATTCTTTTTTTCCTAACCACCTGTGTCCACATCTCCTCCTTTGGAGATTCTCTAAAGAAGTCCCCATTCAAATATGATAATATAATATGATTTTTGAAGTTGGGGCCTTCCCAAAAGTTCAAGACTCATCCATTTATCTCTATTTTCATAGAAAACAAGAGTAAAGCCAATATAAAATGGTTCTTCCTTTGCTAAATCAGATTCCTCCTTATTATCTTCCTAAGTTCATTAAAATTATGTAGTCTAACTTGTTCCTCCTAGGGTTGTACATATTTTTAAAAATCTTCCCCCTCATCCAACTGAAGTGTATTATCTTCTTCCACCTCTGGTTCTAAAGATAGGTACACCTCAACTTGTTCTTCTTCCATTTGATCTTCAACATCTTCACCCTCTTCTTCCATTTCTTCAATAGGGATTTTAGTTTCAATTTGGTCCTCATTATCATATGCAACCCCTGAGCATGTGACTTCCTCCTCCCGATTTCCAACTTCTAGAAATCTCCTAAAATAGGGGGTAACAACCTCAAACATCATGTCATCATCATCTTCTTTAGATTTTTTTTTAAAAAAATATTTTTGAACTTCATCTATTGCTGAAGCTTCCTTCCTTCACTGAGAGATCTCCTTCTTCCCTTGCCTCCATATCCTCTACTTATGCTCTTGAAATAACCCCTTCCTCCATATAAAATTCCCCTTATTTCCTTGCTTCACCCTCTTTTTGTCTAAGAGGATATTCCTGCTCTTGCAAAACTAGAACTTCTTCATTTAAATTGCTCTTAACCAGATCATAACTCTTCTCCGATGTGGTCATTTTCTATATCTTCCCTTTTATTTATTTCTTACCCAAATCCCAATTATTGTCATGACAAAGCTAAGAAGGATGGCCCAATTTTAAGCACTTCTTGCATTTGAGTTTTCTCTGCTCATAAACTACAAATTGAGTCCAAGAACCCAATTTTGAATGCAGCAAGATCGTATCAGGCAGAGCTCTCTCAAAAAAAGCATTCACACAAAACCTAGCATGTGTGAACCTGGTTCGTTCTTTTTGGTTCCATCAATTACAATCAGAGACCCAAAGAATTTAGCAATCGATAATAAAATGTCTGCATCCCAAAACTCCAGCGGCAGACCATGAAAACTAATCCATAAAGGCATAACCTAACATTAAATTTGACTGGATCAAAGGATGGAGTCCATTTTATAAGAAATAGACCCATATTACCTAGAAACCAGTGGCCTTTAACAAGAGAAAATAAACAATCTTCACTATTATTAAACTGAATCAAGAAAAATCCTTTTGTCATGACAAAAATCTGCATGTGACCTTTTGGCTTCCATTTTCAAACTGCCCATCTTCTTATCACATCAATATTGGGTTTGGGTCCAAAGAAATTATCAATGAGTGCATGTTGATGTCTTTGAATGGATCTATCAACCAGAGCATCAGAGATAAAAAATGATTCCCCTGTTCATTCACATGATGCTTTAGATCCACTGGAGTAGAAGGGTCTTCAACCACAACCCGCTTACTGTCCTGCAAAACAAAAGCCCAAGAAAGACTTAGAAAACTCAGAGAAGCAATTTGATCCAAGATTTGTCCCTCATCTGTCCCAATTGTCCCGATCTTGCTGTCCATCCCTATTCTCAATTCAATTTTTTTTTCCTTCTCAGCTCTCTCTCTCCATGTCTAATCACAATTTTATTATAATTTATAATGTTGTAATATTATAATAAACTTAGTATAATTTATAAATTATAATTTTTTTAATAATTTATAATCTATAATAATTTTTAATATTTTATTTTAATGAATTATAACAAATTTATTATAATTTATAATATTGTATTAAATTATAATTATAATATAAATTTAGATCAAATTTATAATTTATTTATAACTTATATATAATTTATAATAAATTTATTATATAATATAATTTGTAAATTATAAATTTATTAAATTTTAATATTTAATTTATTATAATATTAATATTTAATTTATTATAATATTAATAATAAATTTATATTATAATAAAATTATTACAAATTAAAATATAATATTATAATTTATAACCAAAGGTGCTATTACTAGTACTATAGACTCATTAAATAATGTTAATATGTGAGTTGTTGAATCACAATTGTTGAAGTTATGGAAAAGTGTCAATTATTTAAGTTGTAGTAATTGCTACATTTTTTAGTTATATTAAACTTTGCTTGGAAAGTGAGTATAATGGGAAAAAGTACAACTAGAAAATAAACTCCAAAGTAAATGTAATCGGAAAAAGGATAACCGAAAAATGGTAGTACCACATATGTGTCAATTAACCATTTGTTTATAGAAAACCCTCCAAAAAAATCCCACTAGGAAGAATCCTATTGAATAAAAATAATAACCTTAAAATTGATATCTAATAACTTTTCCAAATAAATATATTAAAGATTTATGTAAAATTATATCGAGAGTCATGGATAGTTGAATGAGAACTATCATTTCAAGGGCTATTATAATGTTTGAAAATTATTATATAAAATCATTATACCTAGAGATGGAAAAACAACATTCAACCTAACCCTCACACACATTTGCGATTGACAATATAACTAGCAATCACATGTGAAATGTGTGATGTGAACGCCAAGGGGAAGTCTAAGATGAGGTTGATTTTGAGGGACCAAAACATAAAAGGAGGAAGAGGGTTGTAGAAGAGGGGGTTAGAGGGAGAAGGAATGGGAGAGGATAATGTTGGGGGACCATTTTGTGGAAGCTATATTTTTTTTTCGAGGAGGAAGATATGTATCATGTGTATTTTTTGTCAATTGTTTGATAGAGAAGTGGGATATGGAGTGCGGGCGTTGTGGAAACACATTCTGGAGATATCTTAGAAAGCAAGGTGTTGTCAATGAATAGTTTAAAGGAAAACTTACATTTTTTGTTTAATGTGGAAGTCAACAATTGTTAAAGAAACTACAATTTTGCATTGAGGGTTCATTATGTTGTCATTTTCATGTTCATGTATGCGATAATGGTTTCTCTTTAGATTTGAAGAACGTGATTAAGGTTCCCACCCATAAAATTTCGTATTGAGCCACATAACAACCTAGTGGGACATGATGAAAGAAGTAATGAGTAAGATGAGACATAAAAATAGAAACCAATTTTCACTACAACTAAGCAAACCATTACCAGGATATAATATATTTTATATTTTAACAAAATTTAAGTACAAATTTCCCGAGGTCCTTGATCCGTGTTTTGTTTGAATGTAATTTTTAAAACCTTTGTGGAAATTTTGAGGTACATATACCAAACTTCAATGATGATGGTAACATGGTCCCATTTCATCTTTGTGGAATTTATATCCTTGCAAGGGTTTGAAACAACCATTTCATCGTGACAGGTTTATGTGAAAGTGTTTGGCACTATAGTGAGACACTAAATACAATGAAAAAGATGGCCATTTTAGTAGTGACTAGGAGAATCTTGTCCGCTTAATTTTAGTGTTATTAAAATCCCATTTTTCCTAGCTCTATTCTTTAAAAAAATAATAATCCCCAATTTAGAGTACCTAGCACCTATGCCTATGGGGGATTGAACCGGTGACCACCTGCGATGTAATCAGGCATACTCTTCAAGGAATATTCCACACAGATAGTTAAAGTGAAGCATTGTTGCGGTATCCCTGTTAGTTGACAGAAAACCTTTCACTGATGCCCAATCCTCTTATTTGTGTTCATCCTTTATGAAAGTAATTGCATTGCGAACACTTCCAACAAAAAAATAGTGATGATACGGAAGAGACCTACTTGAAACTTGTGGGGTTCGTACATGGAAAATGCATGAAATGTGTTTCACGAAGATGACATCGGGAAGCGAGGGCGGTGAAATGGAAGGCCGAGATTATTTTTTCAACATTTATGTACGCATTCAACGGCATAAGATATCTCCGCCCTTTAATTCAGGTACATGTTAGCCACTAACCAGTCTTTCCCTTAGTGAAAACGTCTTTGGCGTAATAAGACGCCAACAACTACTTGAATTTTTTTGTTGCATAAGCTCTTCTGTTTCATCCCACAACAAAAACTTCTATCTTCATTTTTTCTATGCACTTAAATACCCCCAATTTTTAGTCGATTAAAAAGAGTTCTTCTAACATCATGTGGAAGTGGAGTGGGATTTGGAAATTTGGACACAACTATAAAATTGATGACCTTTTAACATTCAAGATTACCGGAAGTGATTTCTCTCAAACAACATTGTCACTCTTGCCATATGAAAGTTTAATTTATTGACCTTAACATGGGCCCACGAAGGACATCAATGTTTAAAGTAGAGTAAATAAAATTCATTAAATCTAATCAGTCATACTCTTCTACGCTTACGAAAGGATTGAACGGGCATTGCCAATTTCAAAACACTAAAGATATATATAACTTTTACATTTATGATCAATTAATAATAATTTCATCGTTGAAACCAAATGACAAAAATATTTAAACAATGGGTGGGAATTTGAAATAGCGATCATATGTGACCGTCATCCGAAATGACCACGATGGGAATGGATTTACGTCTATTGACTGGAAAATTAAACAATATTAATTCAAGCTATATAGATTAAAATTCAATAAAACAACATTGACATATATGAGAGACCTCAATATGGCATGGAAAAGTGCCAATAAAAGCTTACATTTGAAGGAAATGGTGAAGATGCGTGTTCAATAGATCAAAATAAATATGCTAACATTCTCTTGGTCTCTTTGATTGGGCAAAGAGAGTGTAAACACATTAGTTAGAGTGGAGATACTTGGTGACCAACATAGCAACTTCCTACCAATGTTTTGTTCTGGAAAGAGTGGAGGCCCATTACAATAAGGTGTGTCATGCATTTGAAGTGAGACACGTAGATGGCGGGTGTGTGTTTATTTGTGGCCTAGAACCCTCGACCTGAGAGGTAAAAACTAAAGCGGTAAACACAAATTACGGAGGGATACAATAATATATACAAAAAAGTGCCACCTTGTAAGTCTTTTTATCAATATTTCCTTGATATTACAAGTATAACAATGAAATTTTAGGGTTTGCAAGGTTATACATATTTTAGATTTATCCTCATCATGTACGCCATTATCAATATTTTCTTAATAAGAAAATTTTAATGTAGGAAATTTAGGATTTGAAGAGTCAGGACACATTTTAGATTTGTTTTTAAGGAAATTCCATATAGATAAGTGATAAGTTCCCGAGTTAAGAAGATATTTTATGAATCAAATAGCTTGAATATTGTATCTGCGGTTTGTTTCATGTTAACCATGCTGAAACCAAAGTTAACATCCTAAATTTAGCAATAATTGGATAGTTGTAGTGATAATTAAATTAAATAAATAAACAAAACATTACATCAATTGTGCTAAATGGATCTCTCGCTAATAGCTGCCCTAAAATCAACATCATTATGGGATAAATTAGACCTGCACAAGAAGATAAATTAATAACCCTAATATCTCTTCATTTTACTATATACAAAATGTTTGATTTGGATTTGAAGTGGGTTCAATTGTCTCGAGAGGAAACTACTACATGCCACTATTTTGTTTGTTGTATGCGTGGAATGACCACTACACTATTAACATTACCCGTTTGGCAAAATCCAACGTTATTGAGAACAACGATGGAAATTCATAATTTATAAAACGTTGTTGAGAGCCATTTTTTTGTGTGCTTGACTACGGATTGGGAGTGGAATCGCACTAGAACCAGACAATACAGTAGCAGTGATATGGAGCCTAACCACAATAGATGGGCTATGTATTTTATTACGCTCATGAAGAAATCTACCAAAAATAAACTCTTTGCTTTTGTCAACCACCATAATTTCCACCGTCCAATGAAAGTAATACACACACACACACACACACACATCCCGACTATGTAAGGCTTTCAACTTAACCATCTGTGTCTTGTCAATTTACATCGGAAGGATGAGGGCTCAACCCAACTTGTAAATGCCTTTGGTGTATTAAATGCTTGATAATTATATGACTAGTGAATAATGCGGTGCGGTGGATGTGGCCATCGACTACTCTTCACTCATTTTAAACATATGAGTGAAGCGGTAGCCATCATCGCTATGACCCATTCCCCACATCCACACAAACCAAAAACATGATGTCCCCACTAGAAAATACTTTACATGGCACAATGGGTAGTGAGTGATGGGCACGGTGTCTCGGTGAAATGTTTGTGAGAATGTCCCTAAACCAATACGGTTTTAACATATACTATTAAAATAGGTACAATATTTAAACATATACTATTAAAAACGTCAATGTTTGATAGAATGAATCTATTGATGAATTTATTCTTGGCATGTTTGACAAAATGCCAAGATATTGTACCCATTCAATGGCATTTGATTCCACTATAATGAAATTCAATTTCCTAAACAAACTTGATATTCTGAAAATAACATGAACTCCAAAGGAAATAAATCTCCTTCTTCATTATTGAATAACGAATTACAATGTTTCCTAAATAGGAAAACAACTCCCAACTCGAGTTTCCAAGAAAACTCTAACTTGACTAAATCTACTATAGGTGGCAGAAATTACTATTTTTAGTAGTTTACTAGAACTCCGATATTCTTAGTAAGTTCACATGCTTATTCGTACAGGCACATAAATTGCCATGCATCTTCTACATTCCTAAATTAGAGGAATTGCAACCTTTCCAACTCATAATGCAACTAATAGACTAAAATTAACTAATGCCCAAAAATAGGAAAAAACCGAACTACAACTTAAATCCTAATTTTCGGCCTCAAGATGGCAGATTTAGAGCACGAAATGTGCCGAAGCTTACCCCAATTAGTAGGGCTGTTTTTTCTATGTTTGTCTCATCGAAATAGGTGTTTAAAAAAAAAAAAGGGCTCAAACGGACAACTAGAGCTCATGTTATGGCCTTGTCAAGTTCCTACTAATTCTAGCACATCACTTCACGGTCTCGGTGTCTCGGTGAAATGTTTGACAGAATGTCCCTAAACCAATACAATTTTAACATATCTTTGTTAAAATAGGTACAATATTTAAACATATACTATTAAAATAGGTACAATATTTAAACATATCTTTTAAAAACGTCAATGTTTGATAGAATGAATCTATTGATGGATTTATTCTTGGCATGTTTGACAAAATGCCAAGAGATTGTACCCATGCAATGGCATTTGATTCCACTTCAATGAAATTCAATTTCCTAAACAAACTTGATATTCTGCAAATAACATGAACTCCAAAGGAAATAAATCTCCTTCTTCATTATTGAATAATGAATTACAATGTTTCCTAAATAGGTAAACAACTCCCAACTCGAGTTGCCAAGAAAACTCTAACTAACTTGACTAAATCTACTCTAGGTGGCGGAAATTACTATTTTTAATAGTTTACTAGAACCTGCTATTCTTAGTAAGTTCGCATGCTTATTCATACGGGCACAAAAATTTCCACACATCTTCTACATTCCTAAATTAGAGGAATTTCCAACTTTCTAACTCATAATGCAACTAGTAGACTAAAATTAATTAATGCCAAAAAATCTGAAAAAAGCTGAACTATAACGTAAATCCTAATTTTCGGCCTTAATATGGCGGATTTAGGGCACGAAAATGTGCGAAACTTACCCCAATCAATAGGACGGGTTTCGTTGTGGTTTCAAAAAAAAAGGACTCAAACGGACACCCGAGCTCAAGTTGTGATCTTGCGAAGTTCCTGCTAATTACGGCACATCGCTTCACGGTCTCGGTGTCTCGGTGAAATGTTTGACATAATGTCCCTAAACCAATACAATTTTAACATATACTGTTAAAATAGGTACAATATCTAAACATATACTGTTAAAAACGTCAATGTTTGATAGAATGAATCTATGGATGAATTTATTCTTGGCATGTTTTAGAAAATGCCAAGAGATTGTACCCATTCATGGCATGTGATTCCATTTCAATGAAATTCCATTTCCTAAACAAACTTTATATTCTTCAAATAACATGAACTCCAAAAGAAATAAATCTCCTTCTTCATTATTGAATAATGAATTACAATGTTTCCTAAATAGGAAAACAATTCCCAACTCGAGTTGCCAAGAAAACTCTAACTAACTTGACTAAATCTACTCTAGGTGGCGGAAATTACTATTTTTAGTAGTTTACTAGAACCTGCTATTCTTAGTAAGTTCGCATGCTTATTCGTATGGGCACAGAAATTGCCACACATCTTCTACATTCCTAAATTAGAGGAATTTCCAACTTTCTAACTCATAATGCAACTAATAGACTAAAATTAACTAATGCCCAAAAATAGGAAAAAACCAAACTACAACTTAAATCCTAATTTTCAGCCTCAAGATGGCGGATTTAGGGCTGAAAATGTGCCAAACTTGCCCCCGATAGGTAGGCCCGGTTTTTGCTGCGTTCGTCTCATCGAAACATGTGGTTTCAAAAAAAAAAGCGGACTCAAGCGAACACCCGGAGTTCAAGTCACGGCCTTGTCAAGTTCCTGCAAATTAGCGCGCATCACTTCATAGTCTCGGTGTGTCGGTGAAATGTTTGTGAGAATGTCCCTAAACCAATATGGTTTTAACATATCTTTTAAAATAGGTACAATATTTAAACATATGTCGTTAAAAATGTCAATGTTTGATAAAATGAATCTATTGATGAATTTATTCTTGTCATGTTTGACAAAATGCAAAGAGATTGTACCCATTCAATGACATTTGATTCCACTTCAATGAAATTCAATTTCCTAAAAAAACTTGATATTCTGTAAATAACATGAGTTGTAAAGGAAATAAATCTCCTTCTTCGTTATTGAATACTAAATTAAAATGTTTCCTAAAAGGAAAACAACTCCCACTTGAGTTCTTTGAAAACTCTAACTAACTTGATTAAATCTACTCTAGGTGGTGGAAATTACTATTTTTAGTAGTTTAATAGAACTTGCTATTCTTAGTAAGTTCGCATTCTTATTCGTAATACGAGGCACAAAAATTTTCACCCATCTTCTACATTCTTAAATTAGAGGAATTGCCAACTTTCTAACTCATAATGCAAATAATAGACAAAATTTAACTAATGCCCAAAAATAGGAAAAAAGCTGACTAACTTAAATCCTAATTTTCGGCCTTAAGATGACGGATTTAGGGCCGAAAATGTGCCAAAATTTACCCCAAATGGTAGGACTGGTTTCCCGTGGTTTAAACAAAAAAACGGACTCAAATGGGCACACAGAATGTCAAGTTATGATCTTGTCAATTTCCTACTAATTCAGCGCATCACTTCATGGTCTCGGTGTCTCAGTGAAATGTTTGACAGAATGTCCCTAAACCAATACAGATTTTAACATACAATGTTAAAATAGGTACAATATTTAAATATATACTTGTAAAAATGTCAATGTTTGATAGAATGAATCTATTGATGAATTTATTCTTGGCCTATTTGACAAAATGCCAAGAGATTGTAGCCATTGATGGCATTTGATTCCACTTCAATGAAATTCAATTTCCTAAACAAACTTGATATTATTCAAATAACATGAACTCCAAAGGAAATAAATCTCCTTCTTCATTATTGAATAATGAATTACAATGTTTCCTAAATAGGAAAACAACTCCAAACTTGAGTTAAAAGAAAACTCTAACTAACTTGACTAAATTTACTCTAGGTGGCGCGAATTACTATTTGTAGTAGTTTACTAGAACTTGCTATTCTTAGTAAGTTCGCATGCTTATTCATACGGGCACAAAAATTTCCATGCATCTTCTACATTCCTAAATCGGAGGAATTGCAAACTTTCTAACTCATAATGCAACTAATAGACTAAAATTAGCTAATGCCTAAAAATAGGAAAAAAGCTGAACTACAACTTAAATTCTAATTTTCGGCCTCAAGATGGCAGATTAAGGGCACTGAAAATGTGTCGAAAATTGCCCCAACACATAGGGATGGTTTCCGCTGCGTACATCTCATCGAAACATGTGGTTTCACAAAAAAACAAGACTCAAATGAACACCGGAGCTCAAGTTATGGCCTTGTCAAGTTCCTGCTAATTACAGCGCATCATTTCACGGTCTCGTGTCTTGGTGAAATCTTTGTGAGAATGTCCCTAAACCAATATGGTTTTAACATATACTTTTAAAAACGTCACTTTTTGATAGAATGAATCTATTGATGAATTTATTTTTGGCGTGTTTGACAAAATGCCAAGAGATTGTACCCATTCAATGACATTTGATTCCACTTGATGAAATATAATTTCCTAAACAAACTTGATATTCTACAAATAACATGAACTCCAAAGGAAATAAATCTACTTCTTCATTATTGAATAATGAATTAAAATGTTTCTAAATAGGAAAACAACTCCCAACATGAGTTGTCAAGAAAACTCTAACTAACTTGACTAAATCTACTCTAGGTGGCGGAAATTACTATTTTTAGTAGTTTACTAGAACTGCTATTCTTAGTAAGTTCGCATGCTTATTTATACGGGCACGAAATTGCCACGCATCTTCTACATTCATAAATTAGAGGAATTGCCAACTTTCGACTCATAATGCAACTAATAGACTAAAATTAACTAATGCCCAAAAATAGGAAAAAACCGAACTATAATGTAAATCCTAAATTTCGGCCTCAAGATGGTGGATTTAGGGCCGAAAATGTACCAGAACTTGCCCCAACCAGTAGGGACTAGTTTCCGCTATGGTTTAAACAAAAAAGGACTCAACTGGACACCCGGAGGTCAAGTTAAGATCTTGTCAATTTCCTGCTAATTCTGGCGCATCACTTCACGGTCTCGGTGTCTCGGTGAAATGTTTGACAGAATGTCCCTAAACCAATACAATTTTAACATATCTTTGTAAAAATAGGTACAATATTTAAACATATCTTGTTAAAAACATCAATGTTTGATAGAATGAATCTATTGATAAATTTATTCTTGGCATGGTTGACAAAAGGCCAAGAGATTGTACCCATTTAATGGCATTTGATTCCACTTCAATGAAATTCAATTTCCTAAAAAAACTTGATATTCTTGAAATAACATGAACTCCAAAGGAAATAAATCTCCTTCTTCATTATTGAATAATGAATTACAATGTTTCCTAAAAAGGAAAACAACTCCCAACTTGAGTTTGCAAGAAAACTCTAACTAACTTGGCTAAATCTACTATAGGTGGCGGAAATTACTATTTTTAGTAGTTTACTAGAACCTGCTATTCTTAGTAAGTTCACATGCTTATTTGTACGGGTACAAAACTTGCCATGCATATTCTACATTCCTAAATTAGAGGAATTGCCAACTTTCTAACTCATAATACAACTAATAGACTAAAATTAACAAATGCCCAAAAATAGAAAAAAATGAAGTACAACTTAAATCCTAATTTTCACCCTCAAGATGGCGGATTTAGGGCCCGAAATTTGCTGAAGTTTGCGTCAACCAAGAGGGTTGTTTTTCACCGTGTTCGTCTCATCGAAACAGGTGGTTTAAAAAAAATGGACTCAAACAGACACCCAGAGCTCATGTTTAGCCTTGTCAAGTTCCCGTTAATTCCGTGCATCACTTAATAGTCTCGGTGTCTCGGTGATATGTTTGGCGAATGTCCCTAAACCAATACGGTTTCAACATATCTTTGTTAAAATAGGTACAATATTTAAACATATCTTGTTAAAAATGTCAATGTTTGATAGAATGAATCTATTGATGAATTTATTCTTGGCATGTTTTACAAAATTCCAAGAGATTGTACCCATTCAATCGCATTTGATTTCACTTCAATGAAATTCAATTTCCTAAACAAACTTGATATTCAGAAATAACATGAACTCCAAAGGAAATAAATCTCCTTCTTCGTTATTGAATAATGAATTACAATGTTTCCTAAATAGGTAAACAACTCCCAACTCGAGTTGCCAAGAAAACTCTAACTAACTTGACTAAATCTACTCTGGGTGGCGAAATTACTATTTTTGGTAGTTTACTAGAACTGCTATTCTTAGTAATTTCGCATGCTTATTCATACGGGAGCGAAAATTGCCACACATCTTCTACATTCCTAAATTAGAGGAATTTCGACTTTCTAACTCATAGTGCAACTAATAGACTAAAATTAACTAATGCCCAAAAATAGGAAAAAAGCTGAGCTCTGACTTAAATCCTAATTTTCGGCCTCAAGATGGCGGATTTAGGTCCCGAAAATGTGCCGAAACTTACCCCAATCAATAGGACTGGTTTCCGTTGTGGTTTAAAAAAATGGACTCAAACGGACACCCGAGCTCAAGTTGTGATCTTGCGAAGTTCTTGCTAATTCGGCACATCGCTTCACGGTCTCGGTGTCTCGGTGAAATGTTTGACATAATGTCCCTAAACCAATACAATTTTAACATATACTATTAAAATAGGTACAATATCTAAACATATACTGTTAAAAACGTCAATGTTTGATATAATGAATCTATTGATGAATTTATTCTTGGCATGTTTTACAAAATGCCAAGAGATTGTACCCATTCAATGGCATGTGAGTCCACTTCAATGAACTTCCATTTCCTAAAACAACTTGATATTCTGCAAATAACATGAACTCCAAAGGAAATAAATCTCCTTCTTCATTATTGAAGAATGATTTACAATGTTTCCTAAATAGGAAAACAACTCCCAACTCGAGTTGCCAAGAAAACTCTAACTAACTTGACTAAATCTACTCTAGGTGGCAGAAATTACTATTTTTAGTAGTTTACTAGAACCTGATATTCTTAGTAAGTTCGCATGCTTATTCGTACATGTACAAAAATGTCAATGTTTGATAGAATGAATCTATTGATGAATTTATTCTTGGCATGTTTTACAAAATGCCAAGAGATTGTACCCATTCAATGACATGTGATTCCACTTCAACGAAATTCCATTTCCTAAAACGACTTGATATTCTTCAAATAACATGAACTCCAAAGGAAATAAATCTCCTTCTTTATTATTGAATAATGAATTATAGTGTTTCCTAAATAGGAAATCAACTCCCAACTCGAGTTGCCAAGAAAACTCTAACTAACTTGACTAAATCTACTCTAGGTGGCAGAAATTACTATATTTAGTAGTTTACTAGAACCTGCTATTCTTAGTAAGTTCGCATGCTTATTCGTACAGATACAAAAATTTCCATGCATCTTCTACATTCCTAAATTAGAGGAATTGCCAACTTTCTAACTCATAATGCAACTAATAGATTAAAATTAACAAATGCCCAAAAATAGGAAAAAACTGAACTACAACTTAAATCCTAATTTTCAACGTCAAGATGGCAGATTATGGCCCAAAAATGTGCCGAAACTATCCCCAATTGGTAGGGCCGATTTCCACTACGTTCGTCTCATCAAAACATGTGGTTTAAAAAAATGGACTCAAACAGACACTCGGAGCTCAAGTTATGACCTTGTCAAGTTCCTGCTACTTACAGCGCATCACTTCATGGTCTCGGTGTCTTGGTGAAATGTTTGTGAGAATGTCCCTAAGCCAATACGGTTTTAACATATCTTTGTTAAAATAGATACAATATTTAAACATATCTTGCTAAAAACATCAATGTTTGATAGAATGAATCTATTGATGAATTTATTCTTGGCATGTTTGATAAAATGCTTAGAGATTGTACCCATTCAATGGCATTTGATTCCACTTCAATGAAATTCATTTTCCTAAACAAACTTGATATTCGGAAATAACATGAACTCCAAAGGAAATAAATCTCCTTCTTCGTTATTGAATAATGAATTACAATGTTTCCTAAATAGGAAAACAACTCCCAACTCGAGTTGCCAAGAAAACTCTAACTTGACTAAATCTACTCTAGGTGGTGGAAATTACTATTTTTAGTAGTTTACTAGAACCTGCTATTCTTAGTAAGTTCACATGCTTATTTGTACGGGCATAGAAATTTCCACGCATCTTCTACATTCCTAAATTAGAGGAATTTCCAACTTTCTAACTCATAATGCAACTAATAGACTAAAATTAAATAATGCCCAAAAATAGGAAAAAACCGAACTACAACTTAAATCCCAATTTTCGGCCTCAAGATGACGGATTTAGGGCCCGAAATGTTAGGTTGTGGAGCCTATTTTCATGTGTGAAAGCGTTGAAGACTGTACACTAAGAATACTTTACACTTTTCATGTATCCTTACCGAGGTTCGGTGCCGGGCCGGTAGCCCCCGGTAGCATGGGATTGGGGACGCAACCCCCAAATTTTTTTTTGGGCCTTAAAATGTGCCCGATATATAGGGAAACATGATTTTCTCATATGGGCAATATTTTGACCCATAGGTTTATGGGACAATTTTTTCCCATGGTTTTGATCTGTTGCACGTTTTGTAAAATCATGCTTAGCGATTAATATCTATATGGTTTTATGCATATGATAGATGTATGAAAAACATTGCGGATGTGCTTTGAATTCGGGTGTGAATTCTCAGAGTTTGTTGAGCATAGCTCCAAATAGATATAGGTATTATATTGAGAGAGTGGTGGCTTGTAATAAAATCGAGCAAGTGATTCTTAGTGGACGTAGCCTAAATTGGGTGAACCAAGTTAAATATTGTCTCTTTGTGTTGTGTTATTTTATCCTACATTTTTATTTGAGATCTAAATATTTTCTGCATATTAGTTTCTCTTGTGTGATTTTGTGAGGATTATTCCACATATTTTATCTCTTATTCCCTAACACAAAAATGTGTCGGAACTTGCCCCAACTAGTAGGACTAGTTTCCGTTGTGGTTTAAAAAAGAAACGGACTCAAACGGACACTCGGAGCTCAAGTTATGACCTTGTCAATTTCTTGCTAATTACTCGTGCATCACTTCACGGTCTCGGTGTCTCGGTGAAATGTTTGTGAGAATGTCCCTAAACCAATATGGTTTTAACATATCTTTTGTTAAAATAGGTACATTATTTAAACATATACTATTAAAAACATCAATGTTTTATAGAATGAATCTATTGATGAATTTATTCTTGGAATGTTTGACAAAATGGCAAGAGATTGTACCCATTCAATGGCATTTGATTCCACTTGAATGAAATTCAATTTCCTAAAAAAATTGTTATTTTGCAAATAACATGAACTCCAAAGGAAATAAATCTCATTCTTTGTTATTGAGTAATGAATTACAATGTTTCCTAAATAGGAAAACAACTCCCAACTCGAGTTGCCAAGAAAACTCTAACTAACTTGACTAAATCTACTCTAGGTGGAGGAAATTATTATTTTTAGTAGTTTACTAGAACCTGCTATTCTTAGTAAGTTTGAATGCTTATTCGTATGGGCACAAAAATTTCCACACATCTACATTCCTAAATTAGAGGAATCGCCAACATTCTAACTCATAATGCAACTAATAGACTAAAATTAACGAATGCCCAAAAATAGGAAAAAAGCCCGAACTACAACTTAAATCCTAATTTTCTACCTCAAGATGGCGGATTCAGGGCCCAAAAATGTGCCGAAACTTACCCCAACTGATAGGGCTAGTTTCCGCTGCATTCGTCTCATCGAAACATTTTGTTTAATAAAAAATGGACACCCGGAGCTCAAGTTATGACCTTGTCAAGTTCCTGCTAGTTAGCACATCACTTCACGCCTCTCGGTGTCTTGGTGTAGTGTTTGTGAGAATGTCCCAAAACCAATATGGTTTGAACATATACTATTAAAATAGGTACAATATTTAAACATATACCGTTAAAAATGTCAATGTTTGATAGAATGAATCTATGGATGAATTTATTCTTGGCATGTTTGATAAAATGCCAAGAGATTGTACTATTCAATGGCATTTGATTCCACTTCAATGAAATTAAATTTCCTAAACAAACTTGATATTTTACAAATAACATGAACTCCAAAGGAAATAAATCTCCTTAGATTTATTATTGAATAATGAATTACAATGTTTCCTAAATAGGAAAACAACTCCCAACTCGAGTTGCTAAGAAAACTCTAACTAACTTGACTAAATCTACTCTAGGTGGCGGAAATTACTATTTTTAGTAGTTTACTAGAACTTGCTATTCTTAGTAAGTTCGCATGCTTATTCGTACGGGAACAAAAATTTCCATGCATCTTCTACATTCCTAAATTAGAGGAATTTCCAACTTTATAACTCATAATGCAACTAATAGACTAAAATTAACTAATGCCCAAAAATAGGAAAAAACTGAACTACAACTTAAATCCTAATTTTCGGCCTCAAGATGGCGGATTTAGGGCCCGAAAATGTGCCGAAAATTCCCTCAACTGGTAGGACCAATTTCCACCATGTTCCTCTCATCAAAACATGTGGTTTGAAAAAAAAGGGACTCAAACGGACACCTGGAGCTCAAGTTATGACCTTGTCAAGTTCCATTAATTCGGCACATCACTTCACGGTCTCGGTGTCTCGGTGAAATGTTTGTGATGAATGTCCCTAAACCAATACGGTTTTTACATATACTATTAAAATAGGTACAATATTTAAACATATACTATTAAAAACATCAATGTTTGATAGAATGAATCTATTGATGAATTTATTCTTGGCATGTTTGACAAAATGCCAAGAGATTGTACCCATTCAATGGCATTTGATTCCACTTCAACGAAATTCCATTTCCTAAAAAGTTGATATTCTACAAATAACATGAAATCTAAAGGAAATAAATCTCCTTCTTCGTTATTGAATAATGAATTACAATGTTTCCTAAATAGGAAAAAAACTCCCAACTCGAGTTGCCAAGAAAACTCTAACTAACTTGACTAAATCTACTCTAGGTGGTGGAAATTACTATTTTTAGTAGTTTACTAGAACCTGCTATTCTTAGTAAGTTCGCATGCTTATTCGTACGGGCACAAAAATTTCCACACATCTTCTACATTCCTAAATTAAAGGAATTGCCAACTTTCTAACTCATAATGCAACTAATAGATTAAAATTAACAAATGCCCAAAAATAGGAAAAAACTGAACTACAACTTGAATCCTAATTTTCGACGTCAAGATGGCAGATTTATGGCCCAAAAATGTGCCGAAACTATCCCCAATCGGCGGGGCCGATTTCCACTACGTTCGTCTCATCGAAACATGTGGTTTAAAAAAAAATGGACTTAAACAGACACTCGGAGCTCAAGTTATGACCTTGTCAAGTTCCTGCTAATTCTGGCGCATCACTTCATGGTCTCGGTGTCTTGGTGAAATGTTTGACAGAATGTCCCTAAGCCAATACGGTTTTAACATATACCGTTAAAATAGATACAATATTTAAACATATCTTGTTAAAAACATCAATGTTTGATAGAATGAATCTATTGATGAATTTATTCTTGGCATGTTTGATAAAATGCTTAGAGATTGTACCCATTCAATGGCATTTGATTCCACTTCAATGAAATTCAATTTCCTAAAAAAACTTGATATTCTTGAAATAACATGAACTCCAAAGGAAATAAATCTCCTTCTTCATTATTGAATAATGAATTACAATGTTTCCTAAAAAGGAAAACAACTCCCAACTTGAGTTTGCAAGAAAACTCTAACTAACTTGGCTAAATCTACTATAGGTGGCGGAAATTACTATTTTTAGTAGTTTACTAGAACCCGCTATTCTTAGTAAGTTCACATGCTTATTTGTGCGGGTACAAAACTTGCCATGCATATTCTACATTCCTAAATTAGAGGAATTGCCAACTTTCTAACTCATAATACAACTAATAGACTAAAATTAACAAATGCCCAAAAATAGAAAAAAATGAAGTACAACTTAAATCCTAATTTTCACCCTCAAGATGGCGGATTTAGGGCCCGAAATTTGCTGAAGTTTGCGTCAACCAAGAGGGGCTGTTTTTCACCGTGTTCGTCTCATCGAAACAGGTGGTTTAAAAAAAATGGACTCAAACAGAGACACCCGAGCTCATGTTTAGCCTTGTCAAGTTCCTGTTAATTCGGTGCATCACTTAATAGTCTCGGTGTCTCGGTGATATGTTTGGCGAAATGTCCCTAAACCAATACGGTTTCAACATATCTTTGTTAAAATAGGTACAATATTTAAACATATCTTGTTAAAAATGTCAATGTTTGATAGAATGAATCTATTGATGAATTTATTCTTGGCATGTTTTACAAAATTCCAAGAGATTGTACCCATTCAATCGCATTTGATTTCACTTCAATGAAATTCAATTTCCTAAACAAACTTGATATTCTGTAAATAACATGAACTCCAAAGGAAATAAATCTCCTTCTTCGTTATTGAATAATGAATTACAATGTTTCTAAATAGGTAAACAACTCCCAACTCGAGTTGCCAAGAAAACTCTAACTAACTTGACTAAATCTACTCTGGTGGCGAAATTACTATTTTTGGTAGTTTACTAGAACCTGCTATTCTTAGTAATTTCGCATGCTTATTCATACGGGAGCGAAAATTGCCACACATCTTCTACATTCCTAAATTAGAGGAATTTCGACTTTCTAACTCATAGTGCAACTAATAGACTAAAATTAACTAATGCCCAAAAATAGGAAAAAAGCCGAGCTACAACTTAAATCCTAATTTTCGGCCTCAAGATGGCGGATTTAGGTCCCGAAAATGTGCCAAACTTACCCCAATCAATAGGACTGGTTTCCGTTGTGGTTTAAAAAAATGGACTCAAACGGACACCCGAGCTCAAGTTGTGATCTTGCGAAGTTCTTGCTAATTCGGCACATCGCTTCACGGTCTCGGTGTCTCGGTGAAATGTTTGACATAATGTCCCTAAACCAATACAATTTTAACATATACTATTAAAATAGGTACAATATCTAAACATATCTTTGTTAAAAACGTCAATGTTTGATATAATGAATCTATTGATGAATTTATTCTTGGCATGTTTTACAAAATGCCAAGAGATTGTACCCATTGATGGCATGTGAGTCCACTTCAATGAACTTCCATTTCCTAAAACAACTTGATATTCTGCAAATAACATGAACTCCAAAGGAAATAAATCTCCTTCTTCATTATTGAAGAATGATTTACAATGTTTCCTAAATAGGAAAACAACTCCCAACTCGAGTTGCCAAGAAAACTCTAACTAACTTGACTAAATCTACTCTGGTGGCGAAATTACTATTTTTAGTAGTTTACTAGAACTCGATATTCTTAGTAAGTTCGCATGCTTATTCGTACATGTACAAAAATGTCAATGTTTGATAGAATGAATCTATTGATGAATTTATTCTTGGCATGTTTTACAAAATGCCAAGAGATTGTACCCATTCAATGACATGTGATTCCACTTCAACGAAATTCCATTTCCTAAAACGACTTGATATTCTTCAAATAACATGAACTCCAAAGGAAATAAATCTCCTTCTTTATTATTGAATAATGAATTATAGTGTTTCCTAAATAGGAAATCAACTCCCAACTCGAGTTGCCAAGAAAACTCTAACTAACTTGACTAAATCTACTCTAGGTGGCGAAATTACTATATTTAGTAGTTTACTAGAACTCGCTATTCTTAGTAAGTTCGCATGCTTATTAAATACAGATACAAAAATTTCCATGCATCTTCTACATTCCTAAATTAGAGGAATTGCCAACTTTCTAACTCATAATGCAACTAATAGATTAAAATTAACAAATGCCCAAAAATAGGAAAAAAGCTGAACTACAACTTAAATCCTAATTTTCAACGTCAAGATGGCGGTTTATGGCCCAAAAATGTGCCGAAACTATCCCCAATTGGTAGGGCCGATTTCCACTACGTTCGTCTCATCAAAACATGTGGTTTAAAAAAATGGACTCAAGCAGACACTCGGAGCTCAAGTTATGACCTTGTCAAGTTCCTGCCGCACTTACGCGCATCACTTCATGGTCTCGGTGTCTTGGTGAAATGTTTGACGAGAATGTCCCTAAGCCAATACGGTTTTAACATATCTTGTTAAAATAGATACAATATTTAAACATATCTGCTAAAAACATCAATGTTTGATAGAATGAATCTATTGATGAATTTATTCTTGGCATGTTTGATAAAATGCTTAGAGATTGTACCCATTCAATGGCATTTGATTCCACTTCAATGAAATTCATTTTCCTAAACAAACTTGATATTCGGAAATAACATGAACTCCAAAGGAAATAAATCTCCTTCTTCGTTATTGAATAATGAATTACAATGTTTCCTAAATAGGAAAACAACTCCCAACTCGAGTTGCCAAGAAAACTCTAACTTGACTAAATCTACTCTAGGTGGCAGAAATTACTATTTTTAGTAGTTTACTAGAACTGCTATTCTTAGTAAGTTTGCATGCTTATTCGTACGGGCATAGAAATTTCCACGCATCTTCTACATTCCTAAATTAGAGGAATTGCCAACTTTCTAACTCATAATGCAACTAATAGACTAAAATTAACTAATGCCCAAAAATAGGAAAAAACCGAACTACAACTTAAATCCCAATTTTCGGCCTCAAGATGACGGATTTAGGGCCCGAAATGTTAGGTTGTGGAGCCTATTTTCATGTGTGAAAGCGTTGAAGACTGTACACTAAGAATACTTTACACTTTTCATGTATCCTTACCGAGGTTCGGTGCCGTGCCGGTAGCCCCGGAGCATGGGATTGGGGACGCAACCCCAAATTTTTTTTTGGGCCTTAAAATGTGCCCGATATATGTGGAAACATGATTTTCTCATATGGGCAATATTTTGACCCATAGGTTTATGGGACAATTTTTTCCCATGGTTTTGATACGCACGGTTTTGTAAAACTGCTTAAGCAGTTGTCTATCTATATGGTTTTATGCATATGATAGATGTATGAAAAACATTGCAGATGTGCTTTGAATTCGGGTGTGAATTACTCAGAGAGTTTGTTGAGCATAGCTCCAAATAGATATAGGTATTATATTGAGAGAGTGGTGGCTTGTAATAAAATCTGAGCAAGTGATTCTTAGTGGACGTAGCCTAAATTGGGTGAACCAAGTTAAATATTGTCTCTTTGTGTTGTGTTATTTTATCCTACATTTTTATTTGAGATCTGTAATATTTTCTGCATATTAGTTTCTACTGTTGTGATTTTGTGAGGGATTATTCCACATATTTTATCTCTTATTCCCTAACACAAAAATGTGTCGGAACTTGCCCCAACTAGTAGGACTAGTTTCCGTTGTGGTTTAAAAAAGAAACGGACTCAAACGGACACTCGGAGCTCAAGTTATGACCTTGTCAATTTCTTGCTAATTCGGTGCATCACTTCACGGTCTCGGTGTCTCGGTGAAATGTTTGTGACAATGTCCCTAAACCAATATGGTTTTAACATATCTTTATTAAAATAGGTACATTATTTAAACATATACTATTAAAAACATCAATGTTTTATAGAATGAATCTATTGATGAATTTATTCTTGGAATGTTTGACAAAATGGCAAGAGATTGTACCCATTCAATGGCATTTGATTCCACTTCAATGAAATTCAATTTCCTAAAAAAATTGTTATTTTGCAAATAACATGAACTCCAAAGGAAATAAATCTCATTCTTTGTTATTGAGTAATGAATTACAATGTTTCCTAAATAGGAAAACAACTCCCAACTCGAGTTGCCAAGAAAACTCTAACTAACTTGACTAAATCTACTCTAGGTGGAGGAAATTATTATTTTTAGTAGTTTACTAGAACTGCTATTCTTAGTAAGTTTGAATGCTTATTCGTATGGGCACAAAAATTTCCACACATCTACATTCCTAAATTAGAGGAATCGCCAACATTCTAACTCATAATGCAACTAATAGACTAAAATTAACGAATGCCCAAAAATAGGAAAAAAGCGAACTACTGACTTAAATCCTAATTTTCTACCTCAAGATGGCGGATTCGGGGCCCAAAATGTGCCGAAACTTACCCCAACCGATAGGGCTAGTTTCCATGCATTCGTCTCATCGAAACATTTTGTTTAATAAAAATGGACACCCGGAGCTCAAGTTATGACCTTGTCAAGTTCCTGCTAATTCGGCACATCACTTCACGGTCTCGGTGTCTTGGTGTAGTGTTTGGCTGAATGTCCCAAAACCAATATGGTTTGAACACATATACTATTAAAATAGGTACAATATTTAAACATATACCGTTAAAAATGTCAATGTTTGATAGAATGAATCTATGGATGAATTTATTCTTGGCATGTTTGATAAAATGCCAAGAGATTGTACTATTCATGGCATTTGATTCCACTTCAATGAAATTAAATTTCCTAAACAAACTTGATATTTTACAAATAACATGAACTCCAAAGGAAATAAATCTCCTTAGATTTATTATTGAATAATGAATTACAATGTTTCCTAAATAGGAAAACAACTCCCAACTCGAGTTGCTAAGAAAACTCTAACTAACTTGACTAAATCTACTCTGGGTGGCGGAAATTACTATTTTTAGTAGTTTACTAGAACTTGCTATTCTTAGTAAGTTCGCATGCTTATTCGTACGGGAACAAAAATTTCCATGCATCTTCTACATTCCTAAATTAGAGGAATTTCCAACTTTATAACTCATAATGCAACTAATAGACTAAAATTAACTAATGCTCAAAAATAGGAAAAAAGCTGAACTACTGACTTAGATCATAATTTTCGGCCTCAGATGGCGGATTTAGGGCCCGAAAATGTGCCGAAAATTCCCTCAACTGGTAGGACCAATTTCCACCATGTTCCTCTCATCAAAACATGTGGTTTGAAAAAAAAGGGACTCAAACGGACACCTGGAGCTCAAGTTATGACCTTGTCAAGTTCCCCGTTAGTTACTGGCACATCACTTCACGGTCTCGGTGTCTCAGTGAAATGTTTGACAGAATGTCCCTAAACCAATACGGTTTTTACATATACTATTAAAATAGGTACAATATTTAAACATATACTATTAAAAACATCAATGTTTGATAGAATGAATCTATTGATGAATTTATTCTTGGCATGTTTGACAAAATGCCAAGAGATTGTACCCATTCAATGGCATTTGATTCCACTTCAACGAAATTCCATTTCCTAAAAGTTGATATTCTACAAATAACATGAAATCTAAAGGAAATAAATCTCCTTCTTCGTTATTGAATAATGAATTACAATGTTTCCTAAATAGGAAAAAAACTCCCAACTCGAGTTGCCAAGAAAACTCTAACTAACTTGACTAAATCTACTCTAGGTGGTGGAAATTACTATTTTTAGTAGTTTACTAGAACTCTGCTATTCTTAGTAAGTTCGCATGCTTATTAAATGACGGGTACAAAAATTTCCACACATCTTCTACATTCCTAAATTAAAGGAATTGCCAACTTTCTAACTCATAATGCAACTAATAGATTAAAATTAACAAATGCCCAAAAATAGGAAAAAAGCCGAACTACAACTTGAATCCTAATTTTCGACGCGTCAAGATGGCAGATTTATGGCCCAAAAATGTGCCGAAACTATCCCCAATCGGCAGGGCCGATTTCCACTACGTTCGTCTCATCGAAACATGTGGTTTAAAAAAATGGACTTAAACGAGACACTCGGAGCTCAAGTTATGACCTTGTCAAGTTCCTGCAATTCTGCGCATCACTTCATGGTCTCGGTGTCTTGGTGAAATGTTTGACAGAATGTCCCTAAGCCAATACGGTTTTAACATATACATTTAAAATAGATACAATATTTAAACATATACTATTAAAAACATCAATGTTTGACAGAATGAATCTATTGATGAATTTATTCTTGGCATGTTTGATAAAATGCCAAGAGATTGTACCCATTCAATGGCATTTGATGCCACTTCAATGAAATTCAATTTCCTATTTCCTTCATGTGCATCGTAGGCATATAACGACATCATTGTATACGATCCCCTGTGTGTTGGATGGTCGAATCCCAAAGAGCATGTTATCTACATTATCACAGACTTCAAATAAAGCCCTTCCTCATTTTATGTGACCCAGACCACTGCAAAGATATTCAAAGTCAAGTCCTGTGGATTTGAAGAAATGCCCTATCACTATTTTTCCCACTAAGCTAGGAAATTTTCAGTCTCTACGACAACAGAGAGCATAAATTCCCATATTGCAGTCCTAGTAACATACCAGACCTGTTATTTATGCTCTTAGAGATATAATCAAGAATAGGGTGCATGGCATTATAATTTGAAGGCATTTAAAACAATAAAAAAATGAAATTATATTAATATGATCCACAAATGGCCGAATGATTCAGTCGCCCTCTTATTAATAGAATGATTTCGTATACTTATCCCAATGTTGTGATGCCAAAATAGAAGTTCCCCTCTTATTAATAGAATGATTTGTTTACGTGAGATGAGTGTGTATTAATGCACATCCTTCCCCTCCCCTCTTATGTAATCTTGATCAAATTCCTCTAAATAAACTCTGAACAACCACAAATAGGAGATATACATTTAATGTTGCTTGGAATAGCTTTTACTGTTGATTTTTTCTTGAGATGCCATGGGAGTAATTTCATCTTCTCTGCAAGATCTTATTGTTTTCATGGAGTAGCTAATTATATAATGAAAGGAAACATAGATAATTATATAATGAAAGGTAATAAATAACAACATTAAAATTATATAAGCTTTGTTTTTGAAAAATGTTGAAAAACACATTGTTTTTTTCAACAACAAAATTATCAAGTATTTCTTTTTTCTTATTGTAAGACGAACTCATTTATGGGAGTAAATATTATTTAATAGTAATGTCATACGGTTAAATAATTGATATTATTTACAACATGTACATTTCAAATGTTGTACACTATAAGCTTCTTATATGGCTAAACTATTGAAGTTGTTGCATAATAATACCCTTGAAGGAGCTTTAATACTAGGTGTTACGAACCTTCTATAAACAAATTAGAAAAATACCGAAATATAGAGAAAATACACTAAACCAACCCTTCTATTTATCTAAGATTTCCATTTATGTCTATTATAAACTTTGATTATAACGGGTACACTACACTACATCTCCATTGGGATCATGTTGATGGATCTCCATTTAGGGTGTCATATCAATGTTTAGGATGTCGCATTAGTGAATAGTGTGTCCCAAATGTATTATTGGTGGTGACACATTAGTGTTTTATGTCATATCAATATTTCAGTGTTTAGGGTATCACATTAGTTTTTAAGATATCATTTGATTGTTTACGGTGTCATATTAGTGTTAAGTTTTCCTAATTATGTTATTTAGGATAAACCCTAAATTCTAAACCCTCAACCTTAAGTCATAAACCCTAAACCCTAAACCCTAATTCTTGAACCCTAAGCCCTAAACCTTATTTCCTAAACCCTGAACCTTGAGGCCTAAGCCCTAAACCCCAAACCCTAAACCCTAAACCCTAAACCTTGAACCTTAAACTTTAGAAAATAATTATAGTTTTCATTATTATTATTAATTAATATATTTGAAACTGTAAGAAAAGCGGAAATTTGATGTCATATCTATTACCTAATACTTTGTAAATAGGAACAAATCTATGTGCTTGATATACACAAGGATAAATATAACATGAAACTTTATCTTAAGTACAAATATATCGAACAATTGTTTGGAAGTTTCTTTTCAAAATGAATGACATGGTCAAATATTTTGTTTAGTATATAGACACTAAATAATAGTGTGAACTAGTTTATTATCATGGTATTATTGTATTCACATATTTGTTAATAAATGATAGAGGATTCAGTAATTTCTACAATTTGTGTTTATTAATCACTGGTATGAGAATAGTTAATTATGTTGATATTACGTTGGTATTGGTTAAATATGCATGTGATCTTTGAGCTCTTAGTTGTAATTTCATTGCTCTTAGTTGTGTTAAATTAAATACAATAGGAAAAATTTGATTTCTTGGATGCATTATAGTTGTAAATATTGCGAATGTGTAGATCATTTGTATATATAATTTTTTATTAGTTGTTAAATATTGGTAATTGTAATGTTGTGAATGTCTGATGTAAGTTGAAGCTATAAAAATTATGTGATATCATACTTTGACTCTCAATTTGGCATATGGGGGCAAGTGCCTCTGCAAAGATAGGAATTAGTGCATGTTGGCATATTGGATGATGTATATTAGATTTTTCATGTATCATACTAATGTTAATTGTATATTTTTGTATGCATGTGTGTCATATTTAGTTTCTCTTTTGTGTGGAGAAAATGAATACACGAAGTTGTATTCATCTGAATCCCATCGGAATAACATTGAATACTCCCAAATTTCAGAGGGAGGAAACTTTCAAGAGGTCCACATTTGTGGTCTACATAGACCACCATCACCAAAATAAACCGTCAAAACCAGAAATTGCAAACATGGTTAAAGCCCGACTCAATTTTTTAGAAACTTCAGTTATTTATTTGTCTAAGTTCCGCACTATAGATTCCCATTCACGCAGATATGGTCTAGCGTATGACACAATGGAGGAAGCCCAAAAGTATGAGCCTCCCCATAAGCTGAGGAAGATGGGAGTTCCAGTCATAAAACCGGTGATAGATCCAAAAAATTGTGCAAAAATATTGCACATGGAAGCAAGCTCCAAGTTTGCTGCTAAAAAAAAAAAAATAGTTACTACTTTTATATGTTTTGTACTAAAAACTTATGACATGTTTGAAAAAATGTATATAAATATTTAATTTTTGTCGAATGTTGATTCACACGAGCTTAAATATATTTCATTTTGTTGTTCGAATATATTCTTGATTCACACGAGCTTAAATATTAAATATGTTTTGCATTGGATTAAATATGTTTTCCATAGTATTAAAATGTGTTTCTATGGATTATATTTTTAAAATTACTAATGTTTATATATTTTATAGCAAGTTTAGATTATGGTACCAAATGCGTATTGGTAACGATTTTCTAAAATCTTCACAACCCCAAAAATGAAATGTCTTCAGGCTTATTTGAAACCAATCACTGAAGTCTATTTAAAAAAGGAAAAATTAACAAGGTCTAAAAATATTTAAATATTCATGTCAAATTCACTAAGTATGGGTTATGATCATTTGTCCTATTTAAGATTGTATTGGTGCAAATATCATTTCCAATCGTTTATGGTATTCATATGGCCCCCTTTGATTATTTATTTATTTATTAATTATCTTGTGTAGTTCTAAGTATTTTGCTAGGTCAGTGCACTTGACAAGGAATTTAAGTCCAAAAGGTTTTGGTAAACTACATGTTTATGAGAAAAGAGTCCCCGTTCTCTTCGAAATTTATCCATGTGACCCTTGGTCTACCTTATTCACATTTTTGATAGTCATATATTAGTTTGTTTATTTGTGTGTCAATAGTGTTCTAATATGAGTTCAACTCATCTAGAGATGCACATGTACCCTACTTAATCTACATAATATAGAAAATCAGTATTGTTTGAAAATGAGTTAATTCTAGAGAATTCAAGTACTCATTGAAGCATGTAATTTTAATACTAGATATACATTACAATGGTTTTGTAGTGAATAAACTATAACAATTATTGGAATGTCGTTCGCATTACTATATGTTATTGATGGACTTGTTAAATATCAAGAAAGATTAGTATATTTGATAAAATGAAAACCCCAAAACATATTATTGTTTCCTTATGGTTTAAACTTCAGCATCCCATTTAGGGAAAGCTAAAGAAGTACATTTTACCATTGATTGTAATGAAGTTTTAGAAACTTGAGAGAGATTTTGGACCCCTCGTTTCTAGAAAATCTACTCGTAATAACATATTTTGAATTAAAGTGCACAATATTACTTGGAATGTCAAGTGTATGGTTTAGGTATGCTTGAAATGTCAAGTGTACAATATACACTTGTTGGTTCTGATAAATGTAAGTTTTCTAGTTTTCTCGTGTCTCATAAAAATCAATTGTACTACAAGATTTGGATGATCATCTTCTTGTCACTTCCCAAGAACATGATAAATCTAAACTCTATCTTGGATGATCATCTTCTTGTCACTCCTATGAACATGATAAATCTAAACCCTATGTACTAGATATTTCTTTATTGATTTGGTTTTGAAAACTAATCAAATGTTATTTACTATTCTACACCCATTTTAACCCTAATCAAATGTTTATAGATATTGATATTGCAAATAGATAGAAATATATCTATTCATAATAGACTAATCAATTTATTAAGTGATTTATTCAAATTTAATATTTACCCATTACATTTATAAACTCATAATTATAGGAAAACATATTTAAAATTTTTATTCTAAATTGTTTCCCAAAAAGAAGTCGCTCACGAACACATGACGTTAACTCATTTAGTGTGTATGTCCCTAGACAAAGTACTAACTCCATTGAATCTCTAATAAGAAATCATTATTAATGAATGAACTCAAGAGAAATCATATGTTAAATTACAGATGTTTGTATTGAAAAAGTCAAATTTGAAGTGTTCATTCTATTTTTTAATGTTTTCTTACGATATATTTTTGTCCATTGTAAAGGTAAACATGGTTGCCATTTGGAGATTGGAAATTCATGGAGTGTCGAATACCTCCAAAAATATTGCATGTTCATCGTTCATATTATACGACCCTGATGGAAGCAAGATAGTAGAAAGAGGTACAATTGTTGGAAATGCCACTATGACCTTCCACCAGGCTGAGTATAGGGCCTTGATATTGGGTCTTGAGGAAGCGATACACCACGATGTTCGGAAAATTTGTGTGTTTTCTCATGATATGCTTGTTGTGAAACAAATGACTGGTGTATACCAATGTAACAATGTAAATATTTCAATTCTTTGAGTTCAAGCGCTAGAGAGTGTATCTCGCTTTGTGAAATGTTCATATGTGCATGTAAAAGTTAATAGAGGTAGGTTAGATGTATGTCAAGTGTCTAGGGACACTATAAACCAAGAAGTGGTAGCTTTTCTAGCACTTGCCATGGAAGACATTTCAATATGATATATGTGTATTTCCTTTTGCGTAATGGTAGACATACATTATTTATTAGATTGTGAATAACTAATATTATGTGAATTGTCTCCAGCGTATATATTATATATTTTGTGGATAATATGATGATACATCATATAGTGTTGGTTGATAAACCGGGCATTTTGGATACATCATGCTTTATCCTATCTTGTCTTGTAACACACTTGCAATTCACATTTCATGTTTACTTCGAAACATCTAGAGTCGAGTATCCAGTTTTGAAAAATAATGTGTGCGAGATAATTTCATCACAAATCATTTATTGTGCACGATTTTCTCAATATGAATGCAAAATACAAATAAATAAGTTCATGCACCATTTGTTTCAGTTTAACTTGTTTTACAATGCGTCGCTTCAACGATGGTTATGAAAACACACATGAACAAACATGCGAAGCTTGGCGACATGGGTCGATCCATGTTCACAATCCATTCTTATGTTTTCAGGGAAGACATAAATAATGAGACAGTAATATATAACTTTGTAAACATTGATTATTTTTGTAGCAATGTACTTAATGTCATTTGTTGGGATAACAATTATGAAATTGTTGTCTTTTCACACAGGTTTCTTCACATTCCATGATGGTAATATTCGAATATGTGAACATTACTTCTTTTGCAAAATACTTAATATTTTATGTTGGGCTAATAGTTATGCACTTGTACTCCCTAGATACAAGCACCTTCACATCACATGGTGCATATGCGTTTCACAAGCGTCATAGAGGAAGCAAAGGGAGATGATCCTCCAACAGTTGATGGTGCTACATCAGATGGTCCTTCGAGCCCATTCACTCAGATATCCATGAGCCACCCATAGAGTCTTGTTGAGTTTTAAAATGGTACTTTACCAAAACCATAGTTAGGGGACATCAAGTCCCTCCTCTTTATGAGAGAGGTTACCTTATTAAAAGCAAGCAACAAAGCTTATATACAAATGTACAAATTTCATCTTAAGGCTGGAATTCTGACATCTTGAAATTCTTTTTACCAAAATAGCTTATCAATACAAAAATGGAAGAACTAAAGAAAGGGAAGAGAAAAATATAACAAGACTTTACTGGAAATATAGATAGCAGAGTATAACCTTATATGTACTTGAGAAAAGGTGATACATAATAGAATCATTCTCATTCACAACATAATATATCATTCTCAGACACAAAGTTCTAGAAATCATATCAATAAGAACACAAAGTTTCTTATTACGGAAGATAAATGATCCATAGATTTCAGGAAAACAAGAAGATACAATTAATGAAGATAAATAGAAAGGGGAAATTATTCGTATTGTATGCTTTCGATTCTATTTACACTTCAAAAGTATCGAGTACAACATTTGCAATGAACCAAGCTCTTACATTTATAGATGAAACGAAAGAGAGAGAAGAAGAGAAGGAAGAAAATATGATTTGGAAGCTCAACCACCAACCATCAATGCCCCTACAATTCCGCCTACAATTTGTCAAATCTAGTTCGTATGTCTTTGGTGTCTTTGAAGAAGGAAGGATGGAAGATCGAGATCAAATTTCATCGAGTTGAAGCATTTTGATCACATATTAATGGCATGAAAGATGTTTTCCATATTTTCACCCAAATCAAGATATCCATCGGTTCTCAATATCATTTTGGCATATTGGAGAAGAAAGGATGGAAGATCGAATCAAATATTATCATTTAAAGCAATAAGATCACGTATTAATGGTGTGAAAGACATTTTCTAGATTCCCAACCATCAAATCCTACTGAAAATAATATTTTATGTTTCCATGGCGATAGGTGAGAGACTTGACAACCTCAAAAATGGTGGACCAGATCATTAATGGTGGCGGGTGAGTAGCAGGCACTGGAGATCTCCGAAAAGTCCTTTCCCACTTAATTCCAAGCTCTTGGTTAAAATACATGGTTGTTTGAAGGTTTGGGGTCAGGTGTTTAACATGAGCTCGCAATATGCAAAGGGGTCTGTCCATACAGGGGCCACATGGCGACCTCGCGCATCTTAAGATTTCACCCCTATTTTTACTCCTAAAGTTACACCAAATTGACACGTGGTGTTGTGCGCGGCTCACTCCATTTCCTTTGTATTCCACCTAAGTCCCTCCCATTGCGCAGATGTTACTCGCTGACCCGAGACACATGGAGGGATGGTGCACGTTTGGAACTGCCCCCTGAAATTTGCTTTTGAAAGAGCACCGATTGGACGCGTGGAGGATTCCACAAACTCTGGAATTTTCAACAGGTTGGTGTCCCCTTTTTAGACCTAGGACACGTGGAGGGTTGGCGCTAGTTCAGGGTCTCTCTTTGGGCCACGCCTTTGAAGTTACGCCGATGAGGCACATGGAGAGTCTGCACTCACTTAGGATCCTGCTTTGAACTTGGCCTTTGGAGGTGCACCATTGGGATGCATGGAGGCTTCTACCGACTCTTTATACTTAGCCGATTCAACAGATGGATTTGTATTTTTAGACTTTGACCATGTGGAGGGCCTACGCATGTTTGGGGTCTCTGCGTTTGTGCACCATACCAAAAGTGTGCTAAAGAGACACATGGAACCTTCCACGGTCCTTCTATACTTAGCCGATTCGAGGCCTCAATTGAATTGTTGATGGAAAATCATAGCACTTCACAGAATGTCTGCAACTCGATGGGTTGAGACTCTTAGTGCGATTGCATAACATGGAGTTTTTCCCAAGTGTGGGACCTTGTGAATCGGAAAGCTCTCCGGATGAAGGCCGGTTCCTATTCCTCTATTCAGATGCACACATAAAATGCAGAGGGTTTACCCAAAAACCTAATCTAACTTTCCAAGGAGACAGGGTAAGAAGAAGCATAAAATAAACCTAAACTAACAAAGGTGATGCACCGAGGAATGAAGAACACCTGTCTTGCCAATAAACACAAACCATTAAAATGCAATGCAAGATCATGCACAGATAACCAAATTTGTAGTGAAATATCAGGAGGATGCAAATGAACATAGAGAGGGTTGAGAATCATCCACAGACATGCATTATTTGCTCTAAATATTGATACAATACACTACAAAATGCTAAGAGGCAAAGTTGCATTACAATTTTAGATGGGAGGTTTGAACTCCACAAATTCACTGCGAAGAGAAGAAGGGAGGGGCAAAACAAGAATGTCCAACCTTTAGAAATAAGCCCCTCCTTACAATTTATAGGAATAATGAGAGAGAGGAATTCCAAATATACCCCAACCACCTCCATTGTATTTAATTCATCTCATTATGGCGGTAGGTGAGAACCCTAGCAAACCCAAAAAATGGCGAATTATATTTTGAATTTTTGAAGAAATTGTTCTCACCCAATTAAAGATATCTAGTCGTAGTTGGAAATATTACCTTGTAAGATTTCCGAAAAGTCCAACCTTGCATGAATCCGAGTTCCCTGTGAAAAGTTATGGCCATTTGAATATCTGCGTCAGTGGTTTACTTTCTGTCAGGGTGTCAACGCTCAAAATGTTGCGCCTCCTGAAGATGCACCCCTGCTGCAACTATCCTCATGTCATCGCCTCTAACACCGTGCCATGGGCATGAATTTTTGCATGTCGACATTTCTGCTTGTGTGCCTCTAACCTGCGCCATGGGTGTGAATTTTTCCATGTCGACATTTCCTGCTCTGCGCCTCTAACCTGCACCATGGGCACGAATTTTTCCATGTCGACATTTCTTGCTCTGCGCCTCTAACCTGCGCCATGGGCACGAATTTTTCCATGTCGACATTTCTTGCTTTTCGCCTCTAACCTACACCATGGGCATGAATTTTTCATGTCGACATCTTCTTCTGTGCACCTCCAACCTGCGCCACGGGCATAAATTTTTCCATGTTGACATTTCCTGCTCTGTGCCTCTAACCTGCGCCATGGGCGCAAATTTTTCCATGTCGACATTTCCTACTCTGCACCTCTAACTTGTATGCCATGGGTGTGAATTTTTTCATGTTGAAATCTTTTGCTATGTGCCTCCAACATGCGCCTTTTTCTATATTTACCCAGGGAGAGATATATACAACAATTTGGCAACTCAACGGGATCACCCGCCTGCTAGGTAGAAGATTAGTGGCCTTTTAGCAATCAATTGGGCATGGAGTCATAAGTAATAACCTAAAACCAACTTGATATCTGATCCCGAGCCTGATACCACAACTCCTTCTCTAAGAGCATCTTTGAAATGTAGAAATTCAACCCGGGAGCAAAAAAACATGTCCGAAGTACTTAGGGAAACCAAAACCTAACTACAACAAGACAACGTGCATACGCACTTAGAGGAATTGAAATCTAGGCTAATATTTACAAGAGTAAACCTTTTCCTTTTAGTAGAAATGTTTAAGATAGATTCCGTTAACCGAGGTGGGAGTTCTTCTCCATCTAATGTAGACAATTGGAAGGCATTACTACTTTTACATCCTGTGACCATGTAGGGGCCACTCCAAATGGCATCAAAATTGGAATTCCTTCCTGGTTTTTCCCGATCTGCATCCCATTTCAGAACTAGGTCCCCTTCCTAGAAGGTCCTTGCTCTTGCCTTCTTATCAAACCATCTTTTTACTAAGGCCTGATCCTTCTCAATCATCTCGAATTGCATGTTCTCTGATTTCCTCCAATTCCATCAACTCCACATACCGGCTTCCATTGGTTTGAACTCAGCCAACTCCAACCGCTGCGATCCTATCTGCGGCTTCATTTTTCTTCCTGGGTATGGACACGATGTTGAAAGCTTCGAAATCCTCAATGAGGTCCCATACCCTGTTTTTGTAGTTTTTTAGCAGGTCATTCTTTGTAGCATGTTGTCCCCTGACTTGATTGACGATCAACTCGCTATCCCCGAACACCTGCAAGTTCTTTATGCCCTTTTTCCTGGACCAATGAAGTCCATGAATCAATGCCTCGTATTCAGCCGTGTTGTTTGAATAGGAAAACTGGAAATGAAAAGCTGAAAAATATTTGATGTCTTGTGGTGAAATCAACATTGCACCACCTCCAACACCTTGTCTACTTCTCAAACCATCGAAAAAAAGTTGCCAAACTTCGTTGTCATCCTTTTGTTCAGGTTGAATGATGTCGGGAATGGGTGAATTTTCTTCGTGTACACAATACACGCCCAATTCAGATTCTTCAATTTCCTTGTATGGGTCAAATTCATGACTCTTGTTTGCCCATTCATCCAAAGTCAAATCAGGAATTCCCTTGACCTTAGTACCTGTTTCTAGATCATTTGAACACTCCTCCTGATCAAAGGCTGAGCAATTCACATTGATAGGACTTGGCACATGAGGTTCAATATGGAAATTGGCAATTGGTTCGACTTGATTGTTGCTTTGGCCCCGTACCTCATCCTGAAAATCATGTGTGACCAATCTGCAGATAAATATCCACCGATTTTTGCAGTGAAGTCTCTTGATAGACACAATGCAAAGAGTGGCGGAAGGTCAATCACAGACACATCTTGCAGAACTGTAACATTAGGACAGGCATGTAGTGTTAGGCTTAACCCTTTTATGACCCCAACCGTTCTAACTATTGTTCCATCCAACTGTACTACTCCTTTCAACACCGGCTCATACTTCAGACCCAGTTGATCCGCTATTTGCTTTGGCATCACAGAACTACTTGCCCTAGAATCAATCATGCAATTGTGAACTAGTTTATCCCCAATGACTAATGAAACATAGAATGGAGGGGGTTTCAAAAATTTACCTTGCTTGTCCTCCATGATTCCCTTCAGGCTGAGCAACATTTGTGAGGACCTTCTCTTACATATGGACCTTTGGTTTGAAGTTGACCAATTCTTCATGGCAGCTTGTAGAAGATCTCTTTGGCCTGGGATTGCCAGTGATTCCCACATGGAAATGTTCACATGTGTCTTCTTCATTTGATCAATGATGTTGAAAGGGGATGAAGTGTCCTTTTGTTGTCCCTTACTTGGCGCAACCTTTTCTGGAGCTTGAATAGGCGCATGTGTTGCTACAACAGGTACCTTAGGCTGATTTTGCACATTTGGAACTGCATTTGGTCTACTGACCCCTTGTTGTGTAGGAGTAGGCTGAGAAACATCTGGATTAGATGGTTGTCCCTCTTCTATGCTTCTCTTCTTTGACCGTGTGTTGGCAGCCACGCTTTGAAAAGGTTGTTGGTTAACTCCACAAAAGTCTTCCATTTGCCAATTGGCCAACGTGGTTTCTGTTGGAGGTGCTTCTTGTTGTGTTTCTTGCTGCTGATTCCCTGCTTGGCTTGGTTCTTGAGACACACCAATGGTTTGTACCATCAAGGCCTGATTTAGTGCACCATTGAAACACGCTGACTGATTGTGAGGTAGATTGCAAGGGTAACACTAGTCGTAATCTGTGCCATATTACTTTGTGTTGGAAGCAAGGCTCTTGAGGATGTTGTTACATTTGGATCATACGGTCAAAATGGCCTGGCACAGCAGCTTGAGGTTGTCCTGGTCTTGGTTTTGATTTGCAGCTGAGCCGGTGGTATATTTTGTTGGTATGGGGGCCTAGCCTGCATCTTTGCGCTTGAGGTTGATACGGTCTAGCACTTTGAGCTTGCTTTTCTTTTGATAGTCACCACTCATTTCCAAGGTTCTGCCGTTTCGTTTCATAACCTCCTACAATTCCTTTGAAGTATTTGAAGAAGTCAATGCCTCATTATTGCTTTGATTTCTAGGAGTTGGAATGGGATTCAACCACGGTGCTTGGTATCGTTGTAGGATTTCCCATATTCGGATAGAGAGGCATTGGTGGCCTTGGTGCAAGCTTGCCGACTTGGATCAAACAATTCTCTACTCGATAGTCAAGTTTCATTTCAGCCCCCGACAGTGGTGTCCCTCCCATTGATTGGATCATCATGGCTATGTCTGAATTTATAGCTTTTAAGAAATAGCGGAATGCGCCTTCAGCAATTGGTCTAATAGCTATTGGAATCTTGTCCCATTTCGTTAGAATCAAGTTGAAATTTGTCATTTGTTCGTTAGGAGCTCTTTTGATTGTCGTCAGTTGTTCCAATAAAGACAAATTTTTTGTCCTCTCCCCGAATTGGTTGTAAAGAGCTGAACAAAGTTGGTTCCAATTCGTAATAGACCCTGCCGTTAGGCTCCTAAACCACTGTAAGGCTTTACCTTTAAAAGATGAAGCCAATAATTTGACTGCAACATCCATTTCATTTATTTCATGGATATCACATGCATTGGCAATATTCTAGATGTGGTCAATAGGAGTAGTATGATTTTCTCCTGTGAAATAGGGGATATTCTTTAGTGCTGCAATCGGAACCTGATTCTGAGCATTTAGGGCGAGTGGACTACTGCCCGTGAAATTGAAAAATGGATTCGATGGTGGATGTGCCATTATGATTGGCCTAAGAACTCAAGGTTGATGCGAGAAAATTTCTACCGGTGGAGGTGTAGATAAAGTCCGGTTAGGTGGAGATGGTGATCTTTGTGGTCCTCTTCCTCTCCTTCCTCTGCCTGGTGATAGTTGCAAGTAGACAAATAGCCCCTCTTCTCGAGTATCAGACTTGGTTTGAATTCTTCTCATGTGCCTGGGAAAATTTTTCTGCTACACCACTGAATTCTATCCCTTCGGAGTCGCCAGATGTGTTAGATAATGAGCCTCAAAAGGCTAGATTCTGCCAAGTTACACACCAAACTTGACAATATTAAAAATATAATTTAAAACTTTGAAGGACCCGAAAGATACAGTTCTTCAATTCGGTTATCGGGTCTTGTTGTGCAGCTACTAATCCCTGAAAGGTATAGGTGAAACTTAGGTCATGCAAGGCAACTTACAAAACCTGAAACACACTGTGTCGGAACTTGGGACATGCTCAACACCTGGGAAAACCCAAAATACTAAAAACTATGAAATTTTGAAAGTCAAAATCTCAAAAATATAAGAATACCCTTTTGAAGATTATCCCCCGATCTATCAACTGGTGAAATTTTGACTTGTTTTGAGCAAGTTAAGCCCTTGAAAATCGATTTCAAAGTTCAGCCTGGAAGGTGAAAAAAAAATGAAATTGTAAAACTTGCAATTTCTAAGTCCAAATTTCTTGAAAATTCCTTCAAATCTTATGGAATGACCTCTTGGTCCCACCGGGTGTGCCAAAACTATTGATGGCAAATCACAGCACCCCTAAATGTCTGCAACTCAATGGGTTGAGACTCTTAGTGTGATTGCATAACATGGAGCTTTTCCCAAGTGTGGGACCTTGTGAATCGGGAAAGCTCTCTCGGATGAAGGCCGGTTCCTATTCCTCTATTCGAGATGCACACATAAAATGCAGAGGGTTTACCCAAAAACATAATCTAACTTTTCAAGGAGATAGGGTAAGAAGAAGCATAAAATAAACCTAAACTAACAAAGGTGATGCACCGAGGAATGAAGAATACCTGTCTTGCCAATAAACACAAACCATTAAAATGCAATGCAAGATCATGCACGAGATAACCAAATTTGTAGTGAAATATCAGGAGGATGCAAATGAACATAGAGAGGGTTGAGAATCATCCAAAGACATGCATTATTTGCTCTAAATATTGATACAATACACTACAAAATGCTAAGAGGCAAAGTTGCATTACAATTTTAGATAGGAGGTTTGAACTCCACAAATTCACTCCGCCAAAGAGAAGAAGGAGGGGCAAAACAAGAATGTCTAACCTTTAGAAATAAGCCCCTCCTTACAATTTATAGGAATAATGAGAGAGAGGAATTCCAAATCTACCCCAACCACCTCCAGGTTGTATTTAATTCATCTCATTATGGCGGTAGGTGAGAACCCTAGCAAACCCAAAAATGGCGAATTGTATTTTGAATTTTTGAAGAACTTGTTCTCACCTAATTAAATATATCTAGTTGTAGTTGGATAGAGGACCTCGTAAGCTTTCTCGAAAAGTCCAACCTTGCGTGAATCCGAGCTCCCTGTGAAAAGTTATGGCCATTTGAATATTTGCGTCAGGGTTTGCTTTCTATCGGGGTGTCAATGCTCAAAATGTTGCGCCTCCTGAAGATGTGCCTCGCGCAACTATCCTTATGTCATCAGCCTCTAACTTGTGCCATGGGCGTGAATTTTTACATGTCGACATTTCCTACTGTGCGCCTCTAACCTGCACCATGGGTGCGAATTTTTCCATGTTGACATTTCTTGCTGTGTGCCTCTAACTTGCGCCATGGGCGTGAATTTTTCCATGTCGACATTTCCTACTCTGCACCTCTAACCTGCACCATGGGCGCAAATTTTTTCATGTCGAAATATTCTACTATGCGCCTCCAACCTCGTGCCATGGGCGCGAATTTTGCATGTTGACATTTCCTACTCTGTGCCTCTAACCTGCGCCATGGCGCGAATTTTGCATGTCGACATTTCCTACTCTGCACCTCTAACCTATGCCATGGGCATGAATTTTTCATGTCAACATCTTCTGCCATGCGCCTCTAACTCGCACCTTTGTCTATATTTACCTGGGGAGGGAGATATATACAACTTGAACACTACCTTTCTCCATTTTGACTTTCGATGCGGGCTCAACATTTGACTTTATCCCTTGGCATGAGCGGGGCCATGGTTCACTTTATCACTTTACACCTTTTATGGAAACAAAGCCAAAATTCCTAAAGTGTCTCGACAACCCACATCTTTGCTTTGAATTTCGATGCGGGCTCAACATTTGACTTTATCCCTTGGCATGAGCAGGGCCACAGTTCACTTTATCACTTTACGCCTTTTATGGAAACAAAGCCAAAATTCCTAAAGTGTCCCAACAACCCGCCTCTCGCTTTGAATTTTCAACGGATATTCAATACATGGCTTCATGGAGTTGCGGCTCATTTTTGTAACTTTACTCCTTTTGGCAATAAAGCCAAAATCTTCAAAGTGCTCCAATGATCCGCCTTCCCGCCTTAGCTCGATTCGACCAATCAGGATCCTTCGGGGCCACGGAGCCAATTTGACACTTTTGTAAAAATAACAAAAAATGATAAGTTTACAAAATAATCTGCCACACCACATCCAATTAGAGATGTCCATGTACTCATGGATGTTGGGGCCAAAAATTGACAGGGAAGATATGCTCGTCATTCACGACTGTAGAAAAAAATACAAAGGAGGGGAAACTCCACCATTTACGCCTAAATTTCAAATTTTTCTCCATGGAAAGAGAAACTACAAATAATACAAGGCTTGACACGATCCATAGCCAAAAGAGAAGGATTGACAATTTCATTTGAATGAAAGAAACAATTTTCAAGCATCCAGATGGGAAGATAGAAATTTTATCAAACCATGCGAATTGCAAGATTTTAAATTAACAAGGTGAGATTGCAAATGAGCACCAACTTCTTCAAAGCACAAATTTTTCTATCTCTCTAGACTTCTCAATTTGCTCAAACATCTCTCAAAGGCACCAACTCAAAATTTTCAAAACTTGACTTGAAAAATGAGGGGATTTTGAGGGTGACAATAGCTGGCTCTTTCTGGGGATGACTTGGCTTGGATAGAGGAACAAGGAAAGATCAAGAACTCAAGAAAAACTCTAGGAAAGTAGACCAATGCCTTATCCATTGGGAAAATAGATTCAAAGGTGAAGCAATATAGAAGACAACACACACAGAAGGGAAACAAACCAAAAGGAAAAACCAAAAACAAAACACCACACACAATATATACAAAAGGACTACCTAATCACCTAGGACTTGAACAAATTCAAATATTTCCCACTATAAGGAAGTGGGAGAGAGGATCCATCCATATAATCCAAGTAGAAAGAATTTTCTCCAGCAAAGTGTCTTGATTTTGAAAGGACCAAGCCAAAGAGAATCAAACTTACCATGGCTTCCTCGAGGTTCATGTCTTTTTCCCACAACAAAACAATGTCTCCCACTTGAAAATATCTAGGGTCCTAGCCTTCTTATCAAACAAAGCTTTCACCTTCAGTTGATGAGCTGAGATCTATCAAAAACTTGCATCCTGTCTTCATCCAGCTTCTGAGATACATGATCCTCTTGTCTAAGGAACTGATGAAACTTGAATCCTCAATAGCCTTCATTAAGTGCAAGGCTGGAAATTCCACTATTACTAGAGCTGAGCTTCAACACCATACACCACCTGAAATGGAGACATCCCAATTGCTCTTTTGGGTGTAATTCTATCTGCCCAGAGAGCATCATAGAGCTTCTTGTGCCAATTATTTTGAGAGTCATTGACAAGCTTCCGAATGATGGTTACCAAATTCTTATTTATTGATTATGCTTGTCCATTCCCTTGGGGTAATAGTCTTGAAGAATGAGCAAGGGAAATTCCATAACCATAGTAGAAATCCATCATCTTAGAAGAAGAAAAATTTGAAGCATTATCAATCACAATTTTGTTTGGTACCCCAAACCTTATCAAGATGTTCTCCTTGATGAAATTACACACCACCTCAGAAGTAGTGCTTTTGACTGAATAACCTCTACCCACTTTGTGAAGTAATCTATAGTAGTTAGCACGTGAGTATTTCTAGCACTGGAAGGTGGGTTAAGAGTTCCAATGAAATCCAATCCCCACTATTGAAAAGGCTCATCAATCACTACTAGTTTGAGTGGTAAAGCAGCCAACTTAGGTCTCCCAACAAAATTCTGATAGGCTTCACACTTACCTACCCATTTTGATGCATCTCTGAATAATGTAGGCCAATAGTACTTCACATGAAGGATCTTATGGGTAGTGACAATAGAAGAGAAATTCCCTCCACAAGCCTGATCATGAAAAGATGAAAACAACTTCTTTTGTTGCTCTTTGTCCACACATTTAAGGAATCTTCCATCTATGCCTCACTTGAATAAAGCATTTTCCCATAATACATACTATGTAGACCTTAGCTTAATAGCTCTCTTTTCCTTGGCACTCAAGTGGGATGGACACTCTCCATAAGTAAGAAAATGTGCAATACCAACATACCATTCATCTGTTGAACTGAGGAAGAGGACAACAGAACATCAATTGCTTCTTTGGACAATTCTACATCAGCTCCTTCAGCAATAAGCTCACATAAGCCTTTACCCCAAACTAGCTTAGTTGGCTTGATATCAAGGTCATATTCTTGGAATTTTTCTACCCAATTACCTCTCTTAGTTCCAAACTCCTGTTGTGTAAGAATAGACTTGATGGTTGTATCAGGTACAAGCACAACAGAGTGAGAATTAAGAATATAAAAATGAAACTACTTGACAACTTTGACCACTGCAAAAGCATGTTTCTCCATCATAGTATATTTCAATTCATGAGCTTTCAGAACATAGCTCATGAAGGCAATTGGAAGTTCATGATCCTCATAATTTTTTTGAGTTAGCATAACAGCCAAGGTACTCTCTATAGCATAGAAATAGATAATAAAATCTTTGTTGAAATTAGGACATGCTAAGATGGGGTTCTAGCAATGGCTTTCTTGATACCTTCAAATGCTTCTTTACCTTCGGAATCCAACCAAATTTTTTCTTTCCTTTCATCATGTGAGCAACACTCATAGTCAGTTCTACAAAATCTGGAATGAATCTCCTCAGGAAATTTATCTTGCCAAAGAAAGAGTGAACACCCCTTTTTGCTTTTGGGAAGAGGAATCTTTGGATTACTTGAACTCTTTCTGATCTATCTTGATCCCTTCTTTGGAAACAATATGCCCCAACAACTTGCCTTCAGTAAAAAAAAAGATAGACTTCTTAGGATTGAGGGAAACTCCATGTTCTCTACATTTTTAAGAATTGTTTCCAGATGCTGAAGATGATCTGCCCTTGTTTTGGAAAAAATAGTCAAATCATCAAGGTACACAACAATACACTTTCCCTTTAGACTTCCAAAAGCTAAATCCATTTCCCTTTGGAAAGTGGCACCAACATTGATAAGACCAAATGGCATTCTCTTGTAGGAAAAGGTTCCCCAAGGGGTAGTAAAAGTAGTCTTGTGTTGATCTGGGGTATTGACTTCCACTTGATTGTATCCAGAGAATCCATCTAGCATAGACAACATCTCAGAGCTTGAGACAACTTGCAAAACTTGATCCATCATGGGGAGTGGATAGTTGTCTTTTAGAGAGGCCTGATTCAAATTCCTAAAATCTACATAGATGCAAATCTTGCCATTCTTCTTTCTGACATGCACAATGTTGGAAATCCATGTTGAATGATGTATAGGGAAAATAATCTTGGCTTTTAGTAACTTTTGATCTCTTGAAAAATAGTATCAACAACCTTAGGATTGTACTTCCTTTGCTTCTACTTGAAAGGTTTGATCCTAGGTTTCAGAGGGATATAGTGTTGCATCTCCTTTGGTTGAAAATCCTTAAGATCTTCATATGAATAGGCAAGAACATCGGCATACTTTTTAATAGGTTTACTACTTTCTTTTTCTCTTCTTGAGTGCAACATTTTCCAATATTCACCACCCTGGGTTCATCATTACTTCCAATATTGACCTTCTCATACTCAATAGATTGTCGAGTCCCTTGAGAAGCTTTAGATTTGATGAACCTATCATGTTTGTCAAACAAATCTTCTAGACTCACCAATCCTTTGGGAATCTTGTTACCCTTCAACTTAATACAACCATCTTGATCCATCTCTTCCTTGATATCTTCCTCATTAGAGGGCACATATTCTCTAGGAAGAGTTTCACTTCCTTCAAAATATAATTGATTGAAGTTATCTTTAAGCTCCAAGAAAGAGAGAAGTGTTGATCATCATTGAAAACCTGTCAGTTGCTTGCATTATCCAACACACTAGGCCTATGAATCATTTCAATGGTAAATTTCTCTTGAGAGAAATCTGGATGAGGAATCAACAAAGATCCTGAGATAACTAGAGAATCATCTCTAGTATTCTTTTCTCTTGCACAACTTCAATTGAGAAAGCATCAAGGAATTCAATGGAATCCCAAACAAGATTTCTATAATGTTTCAATCTCCTATTCTTGACTTGGTAAAGATCCCTTACCTATTTCACAATCAACTCTACATCACCATGAGCACAAAGATTCTTTACTCCTATTTATTTTTCCATGCTCAACCCAAGGATGAGAGCCTCATACTCAGCTGTATTATTTGTATTTTCAAAATGAAGCTTGAAATAAAATGGATGAATCTTCCCTTCTGGAGAGATTAACACCACACCAACTCCAGAACCAACTGAAGAGAAGCTTCCATCAAACTCCAAAGTCCAAATTCCATTGGGATCATGAATCACTCCCTTAGAAGACTTTCCTCATCCTCTGACATGATCATATAGTTTCATGCCCTATATCTTCATAGAGTATTTGTGCTTTTGGATCATTAGTCTTTTGCACAATATACTCGATTTTTTTCTGGTAACAACTTTCTTATTTTTCCATTGACCGGATCAAAGCATGTGACCATTCCATCTAAATTTCACCTCCTACCTCTTTACATAAATTCCTACTCAGTAACATACCATATGAGGGAGGAATATCAACAACCAAAATAGTGGTTGTAACCCTTTTCTCTGGAAAAGTAGTGAAGGCTACTTGTGCATCTTTAATCCTTCCAACCAAAGGCACTTCTCTACTCTCCATGGAATAACAGGAACCAAAGGTATGTGTTAGATTCAGCCCAAAGCATGAGCTACTTTTGTAGGCATTACATTGTCTGATGCTCCTGAGTCTATAACACAATTACTGAGTTTATGGCCAGCTATGAGGAGAGTCACATAGAATGGTTCAATTTTCTCATTAGGGGAAGTGACTGCAGCCACAAGGCTTGGTTGAGGTGAGGAAGAGGGAGTGGGAAAAATACCTTTAGAAGTATTGATGAGGCTTTGGATTTGGAATTGACAAATTTTACCATTTTAGCAAAGGCTTTTGGATGGGTTTGGTAAAAATCTACCTCTAAAATTTGGATTTTGGTCTTTTTGAGGTGATCAATGATATCAAAAGACCCAGGTGGATGGGGCATCACTACTAGGAATAGGAGAAACTTTTGATTTATCAACTTTAGGAATTGAAGGACAAGAAGTTTTGGAAACAAGGTAGAAGGAGGAGGATTAACATTACTCACCTTTTGCATGGAGGTAGTGGGAATAGAGCTCCTCTTCTTGCAACCACTGGAATAGTTATAGGAAACTCCTTGGATTTCTTAGCAGGCTGCATCACTTTTTCTTTTCTATTTGTTTGCTCCCGAGTCATAACAACATATGACTCACTATTCATCTCTGCCACTCTTTCATCATATTCATCTTCATCATCCATACCTTCAGTGGTAAGGAAATGAACTTGAGATCCACCAAGTTCTTCTATGTTCTTCATCAACCTCTTCTTCTAGTTCTTCATAGAGTTCATTAAACTCCTCATCATCAGTTCTTGAACTTCACAAGTTGCATTGACTAGAACCTTGATAGGTGGGCCTTCAATAGCCAATTTATTCTGAGAAGGAGGTAACCGGTTCCTAGGCTGAAAATTCCTTCTTGGAATATCTTGATAAGGAGTATGTTGAGCCAATTGATTTTTGATGGCAATGAGATCATTTTCCAACTTTTGCACTAACTGATCTGAATTGGCTCTAGGAGAGGAAGAGGAGGATGCTTTAGACTTGGAGGGTTCTCTTTTCAATTTACTAGACATGATTAAATCATCCTCAACACTGATAGCCAAATGTTGATCAACATCCAGAGTTGTAAGGTTAGCTCTCCTTAGTGCATAGCTTACTTTAAGTAACTGAGCATTGAGGAAGAAGAATTTTTGGATTTGATCTACATGATGAGTGTTCTGTGGAATTTTATGAATGAGCTTGTTGAATTTGGCCACAAATTCTCTCATGGGCTCATGTGGTTCCTTCTTGATATGAGAAATTTGAGCCAAGAGAGCATGCACATCTTCAACAGGTTTGAAACGTTGCTCAAACTAAGTTGTCAAGGTGGTCCAATCAAGTAATTGACCCAACAAGAAGATGATAGAACCAATCAGCAACATTATCCTGCAATGTTTCTACAAAGAGCCTGATAGAAACATCTTCATGCTCAATCCCAAGAATCCCACATGCAACGCTAAAGGCTATAATGTGTTCATCTGGGTGTACCTTCCCATCACCTCAGAATTTAGGAAAACCTTTCCTACTACTCTTGGGTAACTCATGCAATGGTTGAGGAAGAGCAAGAGGCCCAATCCATTGTCCCCAAGGCAGAGGTGCTGCCATCTATGGGAAGATTGTCTGAAGGGGAACTGAAACACCAACAAGTATCATGAGCAAGAAGATTAGGGCTGAGTTGTTCTTAGGAATGCTATTCTTGGAATTTCTATCTTTAACAGAGGTGTGCTTGTAGAATGAGTTCTTCTTCTGTTCCTTCTTACTAGAAGAAGAGAGAAGTTTTGTTGCTCCAGAAGTTGAAAATGAGAATCTTCAACCCCGAGAGATTTCTTCCCACGTGTATATCGTAGAGTCGCTAGACAAAAAAATGATCTTGAAGTTGTTTTAGAAAGGGATATGTTGAAACAAAATCCCCAACGGAGTCGCCAAAAACTGTTGGGTTTTAAAATGGTACTTTAACAAAACCACAATCAAGGGGACAACAAGTCCCTCCTCTTTATGGGAGAGGTTCCCTTATTGAAAGCAAACAATAAAGCTTATATACAAATGTACAACTTTCATCTTAAGGCTGACTTCTAACATCTTGAAATGTTTTTTACCAAAATAGCTTATCAATACAAATGAATGGAAGAACTGAAGAAAGGAAAGAGAAGAATATAATAATTTTAGGAAATATAGATAATAGAGTATAACCTTATACGTACTGAGAAAAGGTGATACAAAATAGAATCATTCTCATTCACAACATAAGATATCATTCCATAGACACAAAGTTCTAGAAATCATATCAATAAGAACACAAAGTTTCTTATTATAGAAGATAAATGATCCACATATTTCAGGTAAGCAAGAAGAGACAATAGATGAAGATAGAGAGAAAGGGGAAATTCTTCTATATTGATTGCTTTCGATTCTATTTACACTTCAAAAGTATCAGAGTCCAACATTTGCAATGAGCCAAGCTCTTACATTTATAGATGAAGTGAAAAGAGGAGAAGAAGAGAAGGAAGAAGAAAATCTGATTTGGAAGCTCAACCACCAACCATCAATGCCCTTGCAAATCCACCTACAATCTGTCAAATCTGGTTTTGCATGTCTTTGGCATGCTGAAGAAGGAAGGATGGAAGATCATCAAATTTGATCTAGTTGAAGCAGTCTAATCACATATTAATGGAACGAAAGATGTTTTCCAGATTTTCACCCAAATCAAGATATCCAATTGGTTCTCCATGTCTGTTTGTGTGTTGGAGAAGGAAGGATGGAAGATCGGATCAAATTTGATCTGTTTGAAGCAATCAGATCACGTATTAATGGCATGAAAGATGTTTTCTAGATTTCCAAGCCATCAAATCCTGCTGAAAATAATATTTTATGTTTCCATGGCGATAAGTGAGAGACTTGACAACCTCAAAAATGGCAGACTGGATCATTAATGGTGGCGGGTGAGTAAAGTTAGGTGCCATTTGAGCTATGAAAAGTCCTTTCCCACTCAATTCTAAATAGTTCTTGAAAGACATGGTTGTCTAAAGGTGGAGGGTCGGGTGTTTAATGTGGGCTCACAATATGTGAAAGGATCTATCCATACAGGGGCCACGTGGTGACCTCATGCATCTTAAAAATTTCCACCCTCTTTTAACTCTCGAAGTTGTGCCAAATTCGACATGTGGCCCTCATCATGTTCTTCAGCCCGCTCCATTTCCTTTATATTCTACCTAAGTGCCTCCCATTGGCAGAGAGGTTCTTCCTTACACGAGACACATGGAGGGCTAGCATACATTTTAAATTGCCCCTGAAATTTGCTTTTGAAAGAGCGCCGATTGGATGCGTGGAGGCTTCCTTTAGACACTCTATCCCAAGCTTGGAATTTTCAATGGCCGTGTCCCCTTTTTAGACTTGGGACACGTGGAGGGTTGGCACTAGTTCAGGGTCTCTCTTTGAGTTGTGCCTTTGAAGTTGCACCGATGAGGCACGTGGAGAGTCTCACACTCACTTAGGATCCTACTTTGAACTTGGCCTTTGGAGGTGCGCCATTGGGACACATGGAGGCTTTCATTGACTCTTTATACTTAGCCGATTCAATGGATGGCTTTGTCTTTTTAGAATCTGACCATGTGGAGGGCCTACACATGTTTGGGGTCTCCATGTTTGTGCACCATACCAAAAGTGCACTGAAGAGACACGTGGAACCTTCCACGGTCCTTCTATACTTAGCTGATTCGGGCCTCGATTGAACACTTCCTTTCTTCATTTTGAATTTCGATGCGGGCTCAACATTTGACTTTATCCCTTGGCATGAGCGGGGCCACAGTTCACTTTATCACTTTCCACCTTTTATGGAAACAAAGCCAAAATTCCTAAAGTGTCCCGACAACCCACCTCTCACTTTGACTTTCGATGTGGGCTCAACATTTGACTTTATCCCTTGGCATGAGCGGGGCCGTAGTTCACTTTATCACTTTACGCCTTTTATGGAAACAAAGCCAAAATTCCTAAAGTGTCCCGACAACCGCCTCTCCACTTTGACTTTTCAATGGATATTCAATACATGGCTTCAACGGAGTTGTGGCTCATTTTTGTAACTTTACTCCTTTTGGCAATAAATCCAAAATCTTCAAAGTGCTCCGATGATCCACCTTCCCGCCTTATCTCGATTCGACCAATCAAGATCCTTCGGGGCCACATGAAGCCAATTTGACACTTTTGCAAAAATAACAAAAAATGATAAGTTCACAAAATAATCTGCCACGCCGCATCCAATTAGAGATGTCCACGTACTCATGGATGTTGGGGCCAAAAATTGATAGGGAAGATATGCCCATCATTCACGACTGTAGAAAAAATACAGAGGGGGAAACTCCACCATTTACACCCAAATTTCAAATTGTTCTCCATGGAAAGAGAAACTGCAAACAATACAAGGCTCGACACGATCCACAACCAAAAGAGAAGGATTGACAATTTCATTCAAATGAAAGAAACAATTTCAAGCATCCAGACGGGAAGACAAAAATTTTATCAAACCATGCAGACTGCAAGATTTTAAATTAACAGGAGAGATTACAAATGAGCACCAACTTCTTCAAAGCACGAATTTTTCTATCTCTCCAGACTTCTCAATCTGCTCAAACATCTCTCAAAGGCACCAACTCAAATTTTTTGAAACTTGACTTTGAGCCAAGAAGGAAAGAGGGAGGTGGATGATGCAATGCATGCCTATGATTCAACGGAGATGCGAAAGGCGAGAGAGGAGCATTGGTTGAGAGTGAGAGGAAATAAAAACTCAAATATCGTAACAGAGGTAAATTTAAGATTAGTATAGTATTTTATATATTATGTTTGGTTGGAAATCAAAAACTTAATATTCTGTCATGAACAGGAAGCTAGAGAAGAGGGTGGAACAAGTAGCAAAAATGTTGACCCCCTACGAATGATAACGTAAGTAATTATTGGTCTTTCGTAAGTAAGGATAGAATGTAGTTTTTGTTTATTTTTGTATATACTAACTATAGGCGTGCGTAGGATTATGAAATTCCCTTGTGTCAAATCCTATGCTGATAGAGACACTCGATTCGTAGTGTGAAATAGAGAGAGGTAAAAACCACTTAACATGCACTTGAAAAATGTATGTTGCCTTATGTTGTTGATACTTAAATTATCTTGATGACTCGATTGTTGTAGGTGGACGTTTGCGATAACACGCCCCCTTCTCAATCAACATGTGGTCTCAATCTTATTGGAGAGATAGCTTCACGTGAGGTAAGAGAGGCGGAGATGAAAATCTCGGAGTTGCAACTTCTTTTCTAGTCAAGGAGAGAGAGGGTGATGAGGGGAGGCACAAGGAGAGGGGCACAAACACCGTTGCTGATAGTACGAGAGAGGGTGGAGCTGGACTGGTAAGTTATTGAATGTTCTCATTTGATTTTCTATATTCTTTTTTGGTGAAATTAAGATAAAGTTATTAATGTAATTGAGATTGTCATTATTCTAGGATTTTCCTGATGGGGTCAAGTCAGGTTAATGTCAGATGATATAGTTGTTGTGAGAGGAGTGGTTTGTGATAGTATCCCACACGCAAAGTGTCATGGCATCACACTCCCCCAATTTACTATCAAAGTCATTATTTCTGAGGCCATTGTTCCCACTACTCCATTGCCCTACCCTAATTCATTTGCAAACACTTTGGCAGAGTGTGTCAAAGGGTTTGCTATATGGGATCTTAGAGATATCAGACATGACCCTCATGAAGAGGCAAGTGGATGCAATGGATGATGTAATTTAATTATGTGTTTAACTGAGAGATCCATCTACGTTGACTTATTTACTATATGAATGGATTTTGGAATGATGAGGTTAAGGTTGAGACAAAGCGACATACTCGGATAAAGACATCAGATGCCCCACCCATTCTTGACATCACACAAAATTATACTCATAGAGACAAGAAGAAACATATTAGATTTTATGATGGAATATTGTCATCACTAACAATAGGCAACAAAGGAGATGAAAACATTTATTGTATAACATTTCTTGTGAGGAGTCGAATTACTATATATGTGTATATGATGATGATGTTACTTTAATGTGTTTGAGGTTTACGATTTAGTATTACATTATTGATATATTGAATATGGTTTGTGGTTATGGGTTATATAGAGTTATCCATTTATGTTCTATTTATAGTGCATTAGATGGTTTTTATTCTTGTTATGTGACATTTCATTTCTGTATAAATGATGATGTTGTCACTGTGTATTTGGTTAATGTATTAATGTGACTATGGATTGTGGATTACGGTTTATGGTATGTGGTTACATAGTTGTGTTCTTATTCCTTGTATGTCTACTTGGGTTTGACGTGTTCAGTAATTTATCGTAGATAATTCACAATTTTGCTTTCAAATTTTGTGTATTATGGATTACGGTTTGTGGTTTATGGTTACATAGTTGCGTTCTTCATCCATGTATGCGTACTTGGGTTTGATGTGCTTACGAAACTTTCATATATATTTCATCCATGATAATATTTTGTTAAGTATAAGTTAAGTGCATTATTTCCTTTCTAATTATGTTTGAATGGTAACAAATAATAATCGATTGTTATAATACAAGTTTATTTAGATGGCAAGACTAAAGAAGACTGGAAAGCACAAGGCTTCGCCAGTGCAAGAACCAAATGATTATGAATCATTCGATAGTGACACTTATGCATTCAAAAAGAATGCAAAGAGCTCTACAAACAAAGATGTTGGTGCTACACAAGAAGATGAGCCTTCCCCATCAGTTCGTATGGATTTAGAAATGAAACTTGTAACAAAGAAGACAAAGATGTATCAAAACCAGTGTGAAAGCTTTGCATTGGAAAATTTATATTTTACGAAAAAATAAGGAAATATTGGATGAAATAGGAGAAATTGCCTCAAGGCAGATGGAGTTGGAGCTCGAGGTTCGGAGTTAGAACTAGAAATTAAGAATTGGGAGACAATGTGTGAAGCGGACAAAAATTGTTCACGAAATCAAGTAGCAAACTTTAATACCATTCTTAAAATACATGAAGATCGAAGGAAGTATGGAAGAAGATGTACATGTAGGCCAAGGCGAAATTGAGGAAAAAACACCAGGCACTCCCACCCAAGACAATGATAACAAATGAATATACCAGTCATACAACCTTTGAGATGAAAATATGCTTGTTAAACACATATTGAACTTACTTATATATTTGACATCAATGTGTTATTGTACTTTTATATTTCACTTACATATTTGACAAATTTTACTTATATATTTGACATATATGTATAGATATTGATTATGTGGTATGCAAAAAATTAGTTATATTTAATGAATTTTGCCTTTGTAGCATAATAGATAGCTTTTGCATGGAGCACCAATCAGAATCAAAGAGGGTTTATAAAATCCTGTAAAGGTGACTATACGATGGAAAAGTGACATGTGAGCATGGGAATCTACAAGTGAATCTTCCTCGCACCCGACCTCCTGAGGTCGTGCCGAGACAACTGGGTGGGTATGGAATATATGTGAGATGTAGACAAACTAGTTAGGCAATCTAATGTCTTCAATACGCACTAGCGGAATTTGTGAGTCTAAGGCAAAGAAGGCCCTCCTAACTTGAACTGGTGTGATAGATCGGTCAGCAAGGATGATTGCTCGAAGGCTCCAATCAATATCGAGCTCTGGCGTGATTTGATCTATAGGTTGTGGAATACGTGGAAAGTGACCCGGATAGTTTCGTGTATTTCTCTAGACAAGGTCATATGGTGGATGGTAATTATAGTCGACTTTATGGATGATTTTCTCGCCTAGTCCGAACTCTCTAGCTTTGTTAGGCTCTTTGTGTCTAACAAGGATAATTGTTCGATGATGATAGGTGGAAGTGGAGTAGACCGGAATACTAGTGTGTGTAGGCTAGTGTCTATGTCTAATTCTCCTATGGATTCGTTGGGCTGTGGGATTTGTGGGTCACAACCGTAGACTCTTAGTTGTTGTGGACCTATTATGGTCATGCGTGAAATCAAGTCCTAATCCCTAGTATCCAGTAATCGTATGCTTTCTTAGCTTCTATATTTAGGATCAATAACTGTGTGATTTTCTCATAATATCTTACAGGCATTCACGCAACCTAAATTCTTAGGCTAGTATCTATATCTGTAAGAGTGTCTCCTACGCCTGGCTGTGGAACCAAATGATCACAACCAAATGTTTTTCTCTTTTCAAGCCCTTCTACAATCATATGAATGTTGCCTAGGGTAATCTATAGTTTGGTTGATTTGACCAAAACGTGTGTGCTTGGTCGTCTTCTACGTTTAACCCGCTCAACTGGGAATTGATTTGTTGTAAGCTTACCGTTGTTTGGAAGACTTGGATCCTAAGATTTTGGTCTATATCAATTATCGCTGTGATGAGATTGGGTTGAGGCACGATTGGCTTGAATACGTATTCCCTGGGATCTCTAGGTCCTGTGATTTTCATACAAAAGCAACAATGTAAAACGAACTACAATAAAATGAAATTTAAATATGTGAAGTGTATCTATAACATATATGATTTTTCTATTTTTTGACGAGCTTTAAGAATTTAAGAAAGCAGCTATTTAAAATATCTAGAATTGACAGCTAAAATAATAACTTAAAACAAACAAAATAACCGAGTGTAGCTATTTGTCTATGTAATTTGTAGATCTATTCTAAGCAATGAAATAGCTCATCTAATCTATTTGCAAGGCTCTCGATCCTACCTCAGAAGTGAGGAGTGAATCATAGTTTCTTAGAAACTATCAATCCCCATAGCTTCCCTGGCAATATCGAGAGTAGAATTAACTGAAATAAAGCAATTAACTACTCTATTTGATATGATTCTAACTAGAAATTTGAAAGCTAGAACCTGGATTCTGCAGAATAGTGGCGAATCCGATGGTGTGTGTGATCTTGTCCCCTTAGTGTGATCTCCTCGTTCCTTCGTGTTCACGTGGATCCAGAAAAGCGTGTAATGATAGCATCAACAAAAGTAGATATTGGGATAAAGGTAGCTCGAATACGACTCAATACAATGCGAGTAGGAGAGGGATAGCGCAAGAGTACAGAGCTTGGCTTATGCAATTCCTAGCGGGATCTATTGCGAGTCATGCAACATAAAGCATCCAGAACCTAAAACTATCCTGTTTGAGGAGAAAAACTTGCAACTTTAATGGCTTCCTATTGGTAAATGACTATTTTATTCCAATGGATTGGATAAAATAACAACGATACTTTACACAAGATGGGTATGTGGCTTACTAACGGTAAAAACAATGCTAACTAAGCATGCAATGAAAGAAACTAAGCATTCTAAGAAAAATGAAAACTAAATCTATTGCAAGGAGAAATCGAGACAAATTTTGAGGGGCCATTTACTTGAGAACAAGCCAACTATTTATAGCATTTGCATTTACCCAAGGTAAAAACTAAATAGAACTCTTAAACTATAAACAATGGCAAAACACTATTCCAGGGAACCGAATCATAAATGCAAGCTTATGGTGGTGAAAGAAAGCTCGTAAAACATTGAAACTACGTGAGTCATGTTAAAAGAGATTTATGGAAAATGCATAAACAGGACCGCCACGGACCGGTGGCGGTGGTTCGCCCCTGTGGGCGGGGCGGTGGTTTCCTCACGAAGAGAAAAAGGCATAGAAAAGAAAGGAAAAGAGAAAAACAAAGCACGCAGGGGCTAAATGGGGCATGCGGGATGTTAACGCATACTTGGAGAGCTTTTCCGGATCCCGAACACCTTGCGAGGAGACCTGTATCATCATTGGGGCACATGTCACGTTGTTCTGGCAATACATTACCTTACAATTTTGGGTACGTACATATTGCCCCCTCAGAGAAGCGTTTTAGCCATGAAGAGGCGTAAAACGGTGGGTCCGAGTATGGCGGTCCCGAAATGGGAAGTTAGAAGTTATACCTGATACATCCGTGTGTTGAAATGACGTCGTCCAAAATTCCCGCTACCTACAAAACGAAAAGAGAACTCAAGTGCAGATAGACACAATAGTTTGAAAAATAAACGCTAAAATAATAGGGAATGAGAATGTACCATTTGTGCGGGATAGGAACTTACCTCTGTCATCTGCGCTCCAAACCTGTGAAAAGTCATTTAAAACGAATCGGTATTATATATATGAAAGTGGGCCCATTTTCCTATTCATTTATGCGAGTCGATTTGATTGATTTTGATCTCTGAGGACCCATGGTGATGGTTTCTTGCGTGAGTAGAGTCGAAACGTCTGTGACGAGATAGCGATCATGCCTCCATGTGTGGAACATCGACCCGTGAGATCACAGGTTAGTTTTCTTCAGTTTATCCTTTTTACCCCCTTAAATTTGAAATGCTAAATATTTTGTCATGGGGGGGTAATTTTTGAAAATGTTAGTGTTAAAAGGTCCACCTAGGGGGCGCACCTACTGGGTAGGCTTTGTTTTTAGGTAAAATGGTCATTTTTGCACTTTTTAGGCTTTTTAAGTTTAAAAACCCGCGTGGGTTTTCGGACCACGACCGCCGCCCTGCCCAGGGCGGCGGTTACATGACCGCCGCCCTGTTCAGGGCGGTGGTTACACGCCGCACCCTTAAGGCGGCGGTTACAAAACTGCCTCTCTGCTCAGGGCGGCGATTTTGCACAGAATGTAAAAGGATCATCTGTTTGAAATTGTTTTTGCTTTTCTAGCATTTCTACGTGTTTTCATGATTTTTCCAATGTTACTCGGATGCTAACTTGCTCTGTTTTGTGTGTTTTTGGGTGTATGCAGGCGAGAGAGGAGTATATCCGGTGGAGTAGAGAGAGGGAGTGTGATTGGCTCCCAGGGGTACTAGATGCCCTCTCACAGGATGAGGAGGACACTCTTCAGTGGGCTGGGATACTACGCATTTCATGCGTGCCCCATGTTACACCATCTAGTCACATCCTTTGTGACTTGTTCTCATATTGGGATGTAGATCGAAACACCTTCCGATTGCCAGGGGTCCGCGGTGAGTGGACTATTACATTGGAGGATGTCTATCACGCATTACAGGATCCCGATTATTGGGAGACGACACATCTTGAGACAAGCGAGTTCACGGGCACAGATTGCACAGTGGGCTACATATATGGGAGATGCAGTCATCTCCACGGGGTCGAAGAAGGGGGTTAGAGTTCGATCCATTCCTACTTTGCCCATCCCCTTACTTCGCCAGGCTATCATGGGGATCCTTGCCTCGAGACTGATCGGGGACAAGGGAGGAGATACTTTGTTATACTGATGGTCCCTATTATTACACGAGATAGAGGGAAACGTTCGGATATATGCAGGGAGCAAAAATTCTTGGGACCACCTACCACGACTTATACGGGGTAGTCTCATTTTACAGGGCGATCCTTGAGCCACCCAACCACAGTTATGAGTTGGGTCTATCCCCCCTACAGAGGTGTAGAGGTGATGACCCGGAGCCGTGAGGGCAGCCGATGGACAGACATGTCGGTGCTTAGAGCACCTCATCAGCCCGAGTTGCCTCACGACTCTTGCCGACATGGAGGCCACACCATACCAGACTATGACAAGTATATGGGCGAGAGGCTCTTACCTTGATCTCTGCTCCACCATAGGGCAGCTTATTGATAGAGTGGGGCGAGTGGAGATGCACCCTTTGTCCGAGTTCCTCGCGGTTTGGCTTACCATACATGGGTATGCTTCCCCCAGTGGCACCAGTATACGATCGTCGAGAGGCCGAGAGGGGGCCCAGAGGCCGGGGTTGGACAGTGGTTACTCCTGGGATTCCTATTGCAGCCAGGAGGATAGTACGTACTCAGGAGGGAGAGCCGGTGCGCCTCAGGCACCTTTGCTTCAGATCACCGCGGGTCCTGCCCATAGCAGCGATGACCCCATTGAGGTAGACTCTGAGTCTAAGGAGTTTACAGGGGGAGAGACAGAGGAGGAGACCGAGGATAGTGATCCTGAGTGGCACGACACCCAGGATATCATGTAGGCGGAGAGGGCCGAGCAGAGTGCAGAGAGGGTGACTTTGGTTTCAGAGGAGCCACTCTCCCAGGGCCATGGGGAGGATGAGTCTGTTGTGGGCGTTACGTTGCTCCAGCCACAGGAGTAGCCCCTTAGTTAGTAGTGGCATCCATGGCGGGCGCTGATCCCATAGATCCATCTTGGAGGCCTGGTGATCCGAGTAAGTTACCCTCTCTCCCTTTTAATGTTCGTTTCTTTGTTAGGATCTCCTTAGTTGCTATCTTGTATTTTTAATTTCTTGTTTGGTTTCTAATTTGTTTTCTCCTTTGTTTGCAGAGACCGCCGATGAGTGGCGAGATTTGATTCGCAGGGTATGCACTGATACCCTGATGATCCCCATGGAGAGGACCCACGCAGAGTTGTCCGTGGATGCGGGGGAGCCTTCGGTGGCGCCATGTGGACATGCGATGTCTTCACCCGATCGCATGTGGCCAGGATAGTATCGACTCTTCACACAGAGTTAGCGGGGTATAGGACGGCCGAGTGCCTGATGAGGAGCCATTCTCATGGTGAGACTACGGCTGCCCCTCGGGATCCTGAGCCCTCTGTGCACTCAGAGCGCCGGTGTAGCCGAAGTCCTAGGCATGGGCGTGCGCCTTCAGAGGGGTCTCGTAGGGATTGAGAAGCCACTTGGCTCTCGTAGTTTTTTTGTATGATACATTATTTTGTATATCCCAGGCTCTTTGAGAATTTTGACCATGCCTAGTGCATGATGGCATTATACATAAATGTTGATCATTTATATATATGTATATTTGTTACGGATCAAAATCTTGGCATTCATGGCTCACTTTTTATTTCCAGTTTCCTTATGTATACTATGATGTATATTTATATGTTTTTAGAATGTATGCATGGTGAACAAATGATGTAAGTGTTTTACTTTCCTTTTTGTATTTCATGATGCTTTGATATATGATGATGTAGATATAATGTGATTTTGAATCTTAGTTTACTATAAGAAATTTTGGATACTTCATATTTGTTTTGGCAAAGTGATGAAAATAAACCGGTACGATGAATAGATAAACCTGCCCCTACCTCCAACTCCACACAACTAGTAAGATGCGAGGGCTTATCACCAAGAGTTGGGAAGGGCACAAGTTATGAGATGTAGTGAAATGATAGTGATGGAAGACAGATAAAGCTTTGGTGGAACCAAATTAGGATACCACAAGTCCACTCCACGCGAGTGACTTCATACTTTTGGATGTAACTTGCTTTGCGGTTTATCCAAACTTAGATCTTTAGATGGCCACATGGTAGAAAAATATAGGTTTTAGGATTTTAACTCTCTTGGGATCTTGAACATCCGATTCATTTGTTTTTGACTCAAAGCTTCAAGGTTTGAATTGTTTGTGTATGACCTTTTACATTTATTTTTCAAGAGGACCCCCTACACTTTGCCCTATGCTACTAGTAAGAAGCGTGGGTTTATCACCATGGGCAAAGAATAGGTGAGTAAGGGAATTTCCATCCTTTCCCAACCCTACGTCACTAGTAAGAGACCTGAAGCTAATCACCAAAGGTTGGTGGGGCAAGAAATGTGTAAAATTAAAATTTTCTTTTGATCAATGTTTGACTTGTTTATTTGAGTAAAATGTCGGTATGTGTTTATTTCCAAAGAGCTATACATATGGGATAGATGTGACACCATGAAGCTTCTAGAACAGACCATAGGCAAGACACCTACCCTAAGAAGAAACCAAAAGTGAGAATAAACTTGTATATCTTGGTATGGTTACCGTTAAGACTTTGTCATGTCTAGATTTATTTGATAAAATGATTCCGAGATAATTTGATGATATTATGAAAATGGAGAAGTATGATTAAAGTTTTTATGCCAACAACATCATGAGTTTGTAATGAATTGCTTTTGAGAATAGATTCCTTGATCACAATTTGTGTATGAAACAAGCGGACAATATGATCCTAATCTATATGAAGATGCAATGTAGATATATATATATATATATATATATATATATATATATATATATATATATATATATATATATATATAAGTAGTGCTAGTGCTCTCGCGTAGAACCGCTTGAGGTGCGAGGAATTGACTGTTTCACCAATTTTTTTCACCTTCTAGCATACATAAGAGGTATGCACCATTTCCATAGTCCTTCATGACTCGGTATGGGCCCAACCATTTAGGCCGAAACTTCCTTCCTTCGCTGGTCTTCTTGTCGATCCGGTATCAGCCTTAGAACTAGACCACCTTCATATATGTCGCGTTCATAGACTTTCTTGTTATATTGCAGGCACATCCGGTCAGTATAGACTCTATGCCGCTTATTCAACATCTAACCTAGCTTCATCTAGGCTTTCTAGTTGGGAAAGACACACTTCTTTGTAAGTGTCTTCATCCAAAATCCCTTGTAATGAAATGCGGAGACCGGGTATTTCAACCTCAAGTGGGAGAAGCGCCTCTGAATACTAGTGAGAAAGGAGTTGCTCCGTTGGTGTTCTTATTGAGGTTCGGTGGGCCCATAAGGCCAAATATAACTTCAAGTGCCAATCTCGTTTGTTTTCTTTCACCGTTTTAAGGACAATGGCTTTTAGTGTTTTATTCGCCGCTTGACTGTCCGTTGGCTTGAGGGTAATACAAGGAAGCCGTATGATGGCTTAACTTAAATTTATTGCATAGTTCGCGAACCTCTTCATTCTTAAAGAAGTTCCATTATCGGAGATAATGATTTGCGAGATACCATACCAGTAAATGATTTGGTTCAAAATGAACTTGGCGATTACGAACCAGTATAGTAGTAAGAGGCATAGCCTCTACCCATTTAGTAAAATATTCGGTGGCCGTGATTATAAAATTATGGCCATCTCGTGGATGAGGAGAGAATTTCCCTATTAAATCTAGGCCCCATGTAGAAAAGGGCCATGGAGTAGCGATTGGTTGCGAGAGCTTGTGCCGGCATGTGGATCTCATGGGAGAATTCTTGGCACTTATGACACTGCGTACGAACTCTCTTTGCATCGTGTTCTAGAGTAGGCCGAAATAGCCCATTCATGTATTTTATGAGCGGTGGCATGGCCACCGAAGTGGGCTCCACACATTCCACTTTGTGAGATTCATGGAGAATCTTCTTGGATTCTTAACGTCGACACATCTTAGAAGCATTCCATCGAATGCTTTCCGATAGAGCACTTGCTTTATAATGATGTATTTAGCTACGATAATACGTAACCACCTTATTTGTTGCGGTGTAGCCCCTTCTGGATACATATGGTCCATGATATAATTAATGATACCCGTGTACCAAGGACACTCAGAGATAGGAGGTCTGGTTTCAATGTAGTATACGCACTCATCTGGAAAGTCTAGATCTACTAGATCGCCTCCATCTAATGGGTTATCAGCTAACCAATCTGCGATGATTTGTCCCTTAACCGACTTCTGATTTACAAATGTTAATTCGAATTCCCCCATTAAGGTTATAAAACGTCCAGCCTTCTTAGACAAGGATCCTTGTGTGAGGAAAGTTCGTAAATGGTCCATTTTTACCATGACCCTTGTTTCTTGATTCAACATATAGTGTCTTAAGCATTTGGTTACAAAGACTATGGTGAGGCATTCTCGTTATGCTTGTGTATAACGTGTTTCATAGTTGAGCAACGTTCGGATAATGAAATAAATTGCGCGCTCTTTGTTGTCATCGTCCTCTTGGGCCAACATATAGGCTAGCGAGACATCGGTAGCTCGTGAGTATAAAATTAACGGGTGATCTAGCTTAGGTGGCATTAGCGTAGGTGGTGACAACAAGAAACGCTTAACTGCGTCAAAATCTTCATTGCAATCTTCAGTCCAATCAATGCTATAATCCTTCTTGAGTAAATTGTTGATTGGATGAGCGTGAAACTTAAGTTCGGATGAATCTTGGTGCACCCAACTTTTTGAGAAATGACCTGATTCCAGATTCATCCGAAGGTGGGACCATTTCGAGGACAGCCCAAATTTTGGTTGGGTCAACATCTATTCCTCGTGACGATATGATGTAACCTAGGAGCTTCCCTCCTGTTACACCAAAGACACATTTTTCTGATTTAGCATGACTCCGTATTCTATTAGACATGAAAGAATGACGCGGAGCACCTCCGGGTGGTCACAACACTTCTTGGCTTTAGCCAACAAGTCATCTACGTAGGATTCCATGATTTTATGAATTAGATCATGGAATATATATGCCATAGCATGCTGGTATGTAGCACCAACGTTCTTGAGACCAAATGGCATAACAACATAACAATAAGTTCCCCAGGGAGTTATAAACGTGGTTTTAGCTTGATCTTGTTCAGATATTTTAATTTGATTGTATCCCAAGAATCCATCCATGAGAGACAAAATTTCAAACCCAGCTGTTGCATCAACAATGACATCTATGGATGGTAATGGGAAGTCATCCTTAGGACATGCTTTGTTAATGTCTCGGAAATCTATGCAGATGCGTATCTTCCCATTCTTCTTGAGAATGGGAATGATATTAGATACCCATTGAGAGTAATCCACTGGTTTGATAAATCCTACTTGGAGGAGTTTTATTACTTCCTCTTTCACCATGAGAGCTACCTTGGGTTTCATGGGTCTCGATTTTTGTTTAACTGGATTTGCATCAGATCTAGTGACGAGGTTGTGCACCGTAATGTGAGGTGCAACTGCTGTCATTTCCTTATAATTAAATGTGAAAGCCTTTCGATGTTCTTTGAGGATTTGAGAGTGTATTTCTACTTCTTCTGGGGTTAACGAGGATCCTAGTTTCAATATCCTTGGTTCATCTTCCGTTCCAATGTTAATATCAATCGTTTCTTCGATTAGAGAGGCGTTACCTTCTTCAAACTCAGGTGGTGCCGGAGGTAAATCCAAATCATCCCCATTTTCTCTTGTGTATATGCTAGGTTCCATTTCCGAGGAAGATCCATCATGGGATTTCCGAAGTAGGAAGACGAATGTGGGATTAAGGACAAATCTATCATATGATAGGAGATATGTAGTGCTTTGCGTATAGGTGTTTAAGTAATCCAGTGGCCATATCACTATCAACATGGTCTAGGATAGTATATTCATTTCGTTTAAAAGAGAATTCATCATTGTTTTTATCAATGGTTCATCACGAAGGGATACCATGAAATGGGTATACTCTAACTCATTGCTTGGAGTAAAACGTGATGCTGAAGTTCTTATTGAATTGGTGAGAATATTTTTCTCTCGCGGGATTGCTTGATTGATATGAAGTCAAACTCCTTGCTTAAATCTAATACAACTTTTTGTAAAGTTGTAAGTGCTCGGCTTTGGTTTCATATATCTTAGAGACTTGGTTTCTTTCTTAATTGCAGTCTCCTAAGACTTTGATGTTATCAACACCAATTCTCTTAGCTAAGATGAGGCCAAGGAGGAGGGCTTTGTACTCAATGCCGTTGTTTGTGCACTTGAAATTTAGTTTAAAGGCAAAAGGTAAGACTTTTCCTTCAGGGGAAGTAAAGATGACACCTGCCCCCGCTCCGTAACGACATCTAGCTCCATCAAAATGGAGTGTCCAATATTTAGCTAGGAGTATAGATGTTGGGGCATTTGCTGTGTTTGCGCATTCTACTTCCACCATGCAAAGATCCTCTGCTGGAAGAGAACCAACACCTAGGGAATATCCTATGCCTACTGAATCGAATGGTAAGAATATTGGTAGATCCTTTTCTATCAATTTAATGATTTTTGCAGTAGTTCCTAATGATACTATTTCTATAGTGTTAGCCTCATCTTTGGGGGTTGGGGTTGCCTTGGCTAGGCTCATAGTTTCAAGATCTGTTATAGGTACCAACCTTTCTTTTGTTTTTGCGTCGGTAGGTTTATTAAGTTGGTTTGTTGGGAGTTCAAACTCTGAGTGTACGCCTGGTCTTTTCTTTAAGTCAGCTAGGTGTACATCGAATGGTTTTGGATCACCTTTGGCTACAAATATCTTTCCTAAGTGTAAAAACCTTACTTCTTTAAATAGCGTAGAAGGGATTGCCTTCATACGGTGTATCCATGGTTAGCCGAGGATCATATTATAGTTAGTTTCCCGATCTATAATATAAAACTCAGTCAAGATGGTCTTGGGTCCTAAGGTGACCGGTAATATTATGGTCCCAACCGAGGTGGCTTTAAGGCTATCATAACCCCTTAGTGTGTTTCGAGTTGTGGAATAATTGGTTTCTCCATACCCTAGCTTTTGAAGGAAAGAGAAGGGGACTATGTTAACTGCTGCCCCATCATCTATCATTACACACTTTACATAGTTGTTATAAACCCATACTTGTAAATGTAAGGCTGGATCACCTCGGCGTGCAATCTCAGCATCTATCGGCATTTTGTTTATCTCGAATATGAATTTGACATCCCTATCTGCCTGCCCTGGAGGATGAACATCAAAGTCCACATGATTTACCTGTGTTTCAAGAGGTGGAGTGATGTTAATTAAATGACCTAAACCTAATGCTTATAAAAGAGCAGCCTTGTGAGCAGGAGAGTTCTTTAGTAAGTATAAGAATGAAATGTGCGAGAAGGTTTTGTTAAGTCGTTAATCAAATCATAGGCACCCACAGGTTTTACTATGATTTGTTGGATGTCATCTGCCTCTAGAAGGTGGCTTGGACTTGGCTGAGAGAAATACTCTCGCATCCTTGTTATAGCTTCGATGGGTAGTTCGGCGTCTAACTCCACTAAACCGACTACCTTAGGTCATGGCTGACTTCCTAGTTGTGTCACAACTAATGGATTTAGCGAGGTTGAGGCTTCATGATCAATTTTTCCTGTCATTACACCCTTGTTCATCCCAGTTAGATTTAGCCTTGTTGTTATCATGATTTGGGAGTGGATCATTAAAGATCTTCGAGGGTGCGTTTTGAGGGAAACGCCCACGAAAAGGTATTTGACGTTGGTGACGTAGGATCTGCCAAGAACATATCCATGAAAAGTTGTCTTTGTTCATCTGGCAAGCGTTGCATGAATTTATTGTAGTCATGGCACGTTCTAGTGTCATGGCCCCGAATTTTGTGGAAACCACAATACGAATTAGGATTGTAATTCCTAGTTTTTGGTTTGATGTGTATTGTGGCCCAAAATTTTGATCAAACCATTCTATTAAAATTTTGTGTTTGTTGTTTTTGGTTTGAATTTTGGTTTTGGTACCTAGTTGAATTTTGGCTTGGACAACGTATGGGATTTCACCGTTGTTGTTTTTATTGTGGATGGTTAAAATCCACTGTATTGATTGTCGGGGTAAAGTTGTTATTTCGTTGGTTGTTTATTTGTGATGGAGTATTGACAACATTTACCTTCTTAGGCTGGTCGGTTACTCCATCTATTGTTACACCCGATTTTTGTTAATGATTTAAGGTCCTTGATTGACGTTCGTGGTAGTAGGATAAGTTGTAGTGTTCTGGTTAGGGGTGATTAACCTCCCATTTGCTCCATATGTTTTGTGACCACTATCAATTGCTGCTTGATCTATTCGAAGAGCAATCTCTAGTACTTCATCGTAAGTTATTAATGGGAACTTCTGGACTTCTTCCTTCACTTCTCTGCTAAGAGAATGAAGGAATAAATCACATAGTTCCATTTGATCCATGTTTGGAGCACTTGTCGAAGAATAAAGAACTGTACGCCACCTTTGGATGAAATAGGCGGCAGATTCATTGTGTTCTTATTTGATGTGTAAGAACTCTCGATTCTGTTCTTAATAATTTGTTCATGTCGAAGGCCTTGATGAACTCGACATGAGTTTTTTTAACGAGTTCATGGAAGCCTCGGGTATTCTATAATACCAATCGAGAGCGATGCCTTCCAAGGTTTTGGAAATATTTTAGCAACAACCCCATCCCATGGGAGAAGTTCTCGAATGGCCGTAGCGTAAGCTTTGATATGTGCGTTTGGATGTCCCTCACCTTTGTATTTGGGCAAATCGGGAGAGGTCTTGGAAGCATGACGCTTCGTATGGTGAAATCCAAGGGTTCTTTTAAATATTATGAGTAAGTCCTATCGCATTTCGACCATTGATGGTGCTGTTGAAGGAGTGGTGGTGGAATGGGTTGTTGACATGGCATTGCGTATGCGTTGGTAGGGGCATAAGGGAACACCTATGTTTGAGAAAACATGCCGGGAGAGGAGAACATATCCCCTTGTGGTGATTTGGAGTACATGTTTAAGTATGACGGGGTACTGTCCATGAATGGATTGTTTTGTACTAGGCCAGAGGAGGCAGGTGTTAGAGATGGTGGGTCTAGTTGGCGTTTGTTGTGAATACTGAGGAGTCATGCCTAACGTGCCTACTCCTATGAGGAGATCTACTTGGCTAGGATGGTGTGGAGGATTGGAACTTCCTGCTTGTATGAATTGTGAATTTTGACTTGCTTGGGCAAGTTCTAACCCTCTAACCTTTTCTATTAGAGTTGAAATGACTTCATTTGGTGAAGTCACGATATTCTGCCTTGGTGGCATTGGTTGTATATCATGGTGTTGTATAGGTCTATGATACCCGCTATGAACTGATCATTTCCCTGCCAAGTTTCCCCGAGGGTATTTCCTATATGTAATGGGATGGAAGTATTTTCTTGAAAAGAGACCTTGTGTTGTATTTGTAAACCTCCTACAGGTGGATACATACTTCGAGAACGTTGGTCGTTCCTGGCATAACATACCGAATATTCATCGTCTAAACCTCGGTATGAGTCTGATTGTCTACTAATTTGTGGTCTAAGCAGCATCTGAGGAGATGAACCAGATTCTCCGGTGAACGTCATGTTATTCGAGCCTGAAGGCTCTGTTTGTTGCGTTTGAGCGAGCTGATCTAACTCCTCAGTTTGAAATGATGAGTTATATCTGATTCTCGGAGTTTGTGTTGACAACTGGTTAGTTGAGTAGTTGTCACCCCATACTGAGAGTGAGGGTGATGATTGTCTATTTTACTTGGGCATAGTATGCCTCAAGACCCAAGAGGGGTCTGCCATATGCATCGAATCCTAACATATTCGGGGGGTATATGAATACCCGCAGAATAATGGGAAGGAGCGAAGGTGATGGTGAAAGCCAATGAGGCGGAAAAGATGAAAAGTATACTAACTTGGAAGAACACGTAATAATATGACTCCGAACTAGAAAGTAGGAAGTTTCACGTCGGGTTCACCAATTTTGTACGACGGAAAAGTGACATGCGAGCATGGGAATATACAAGTGACTCTTCCTCGCACCCGGCCTCCCAAGGTCATGCCGAGATAGCCGGTGGGTATGGAATATATGTGAGATATAGACAAACTAGTTAGGCAATCTAATGTCTTCAATACACACTAGCGAAATTTGTGAGTCTAAGGAAAAGAAGGCCCTCCTAACTTGAACTGGTGTGATAGATCGGTCAGTAAGGATGACTGCTCGAAGGCTCCAATCAATATTGAGCTCTGGCGTGATTCGATCTATAGGTTGTGGAATACGTGGAAAGTGACCTGGGATAGTTTCGTGTATTTCTCCGGACGGGTCATATAGTGGATGGTAAATATAGTCGACTTTATGGACAATTTTATGGCCTATTCCGAACTCTCTAGCTTTGTTAGCTGCTTTGTGTCTAACAAGGATAATTGTTCGATGATGATAGGTGGAAGTGGAGTAGACCAGAATACTAGTGTGCATAGGCCAGTGTCTATGTCTAATTCTCTTATGGATTCGTTGGGCTGCGGGATTTGTGGGTCACAACCGTAGACTCTTAGTTGTTGTGGACCTATTATGGTCATGCGTGAAATCAAGTCCTAATCCCTAGTATCCAGTAATCGTATGCTTTCTCAGCTTCTATATTTAGGATCAATAACTGTGTGATTTTCTCATAATATCTTATAGGCATTCGCGCAACTTGAATTCTTAGGCTAGTATCTATATTTGTAAGAGTGTCTCCTGTGCTTGGCTGTGGGACCAAAGGATCACAACCAAATGTTTGTTCTCTTTCAAGCCCTTCTACAATCATATGAATGTTGCCTAGGGTAATTTGTAGTTTGGTTGATTTGACCAAAACGTGTGTGCTTGGTCGTCTTCTACGTTTAACCCGCTCAACTGGGAATTTATTTGTTGTAAGCTTACTTGTTGTTCGGAAGACTTGGATCCTAAGATTTTGGTCTATATTAGTTATCACTGTGATGAGATTGGGTTGAGGCACGATTGGCTCGAATACGTATTCCCTGGGATCTCTAGGTCCCATGATTGTCATACAAAAGCAACAATGTAAAATGAACTACAATAAAATGAAATTTAAATATGTGAAGTGTATCTATAGCATATATGATTTCTCTATTTTTTTTGTGTTTTTGTGAGCTTTAAGAATTTAAGAAAGCAACTATTTAAAATATCTAGAATTGATGACTAAAATAATAACTTAAAACAAACAAAATAACCGAGTGTAGCTATTTGTCAATGCATTTGTAGATCTATTCTAAGCAATGAAATAGCTCATCTAATCTATTTGCAAGGCTTTCAATCCTACCTCGTAAGTGAGGAGTGAATCATAGTTTCTCGAAACTATCAATCCCCACAGCTTCCCTGGTAATGTTGAGAGTAGAATTAAGCTGAAATAAAGCAATTAACTACTCTATTTGATATGATTCTAACTAGAACTTTGAAATCTAGAACCTAGATTCTACGAATGTTGTGAATCGATGGTGTGTGTGATCTTGTCCCCTCAGTGTGATCTCCTTGTTCCTTCATGTTCACGTGGATCTAGAAAAGCGTGTAATGCTAGCATCAACATAAGTAGATATTGGGATAAAGGCAGCTCAGAATACAGACTAAATACAATGTGAGTAGGAGAGGGATAGCGCAAGAGTATAGAGCTTGGCTTATGTAATTCCTAGCGGGATCTATTACGAGTCATGTAACATAAAGCGTCCAGAACCTGAAACTATCATGTTTGAGGAGAAAAACCTGTAACTTTAATGGCTTCCTATTGGTAAACAGACTATTTTATTCCAATGGATTGGATAAAATAACAACAAAGATACTTTGCACAAGATGGGTATGTGGCTTACTAACAAAAAAACAATGCTAACTAAGCATGGAATGAAAGCAACTAAGCATTCTAAGAAAAATGAAAACTAAATCTATTTCAAGGAGAAATCGGAGGCAAATTTTGAGGGCCATTTGCTTGAGCACAAGCCAACTATTTATAGCATTTGCATTTACCCAAGGTAAAAACCAAATAGAACTCTTAAACTATAAATAATGGTAAAACACTATTCCAGGGAACCAGAATCATAAATGCAAGCTTATGGCGGTGAAAGAAAGCTAGTAAAACGTTGAAATTACGTGAGTCATGTTAAAAGAGCTTTCTGGAAAACGCGTAAAGGACCGCCACCACCGAGCGGGCCGGTGGTTACAGGACCGCCGCCCTGTTCAGGGCGGGTCACGAGACCGCCACCCAGGCAGGGTGGCGGTTTCGTCACTGAAGAGAAAAAGGCCAAGAAAAGAGAGGAAAAGAGAAAAACAAAGCACATGGGGGCTAAGCGGGGCATGCGGGATGTTAACACATACTTGGAGAGCTTTTCCGGATCCCGAACACCTTGCGAGGAGACCTGTATCATCATTGGGGCACGTGTCACGTTGTTCGCGATCTGATACATTACAATTTTGGGTATGTACGGTGACTATGGAGGTGGATGAACAAGAAGGAACTATAAAGATAAATATCATCCCTCTCAGAATTTGGATGAAAATAAGGAAACTGAGATAGATAACTCTTTGTGCATCATTGAGGAAATATTGGAAAAGGATAACATGGGTTCAGAAGAAACATTGCAGAAAAACACTCCAAGGGGCGAAAGTAAAATCTCAACAGATATACCTCCTTGCTTCAGCAACAGATCAACAGTTATACCTCCTTGCTTCAACAATAGTTCAGCAGATCCACACTCTATTGATAGGAATCAGAGAGAGCAAGAAGAGGGAGAAGTAACACCATTCAAGGAAGATGAGGAGCTAACTTCTGGATTCATAGAGGTCATCTCAAAAAAAAAAAAAAAAGAGAATGAAAGGATTTGAAATGATCCCAGAATCACTCTACAGTGAAAAGAAAAAGAAAATGGACAACTGGGAAACTTCAACATCCAAAACTACTAGATCTTCTGCTAGAAGACTAGTAGATTTTGGAAGTAGTTCTAAAAGAGGAAGGCCCTCAAAAAAGACTCTTAGATCTAAGAGAACAGAGAAAGACATTACAGATGGCATTCAACGTCAATTGAGCCATCAGGAAATCCCAACTCCCACTCCTATTAAATGAAGATTATCTCTTGGAACATCCGAGGGCTAAACGGAAACTCCAAATAGAGAATCATTAAGGAGTTATGAGATTCTAGTAGTCCTAGTATTTTGATTTTGCAGGAAACTAAGATGAAAGCTAAGATCCTTGAAATTAGTAAAAAGAGTTTTGGGAAAACTCTGAAATGGCTGCAGTGGACTCTCAGGGAGCCTCTGGAGGTTTGGCTACTCTTTGGGATAAAATACAATGTACTTGGTATGGTTCTTAATGCTAGCACTAATCATCTTGCTATTAAATTTCATGCTATTGAGAACAATGGTGAATGGATCCTTTCTAATATCTATGCCCCTAATACGGTTAGTGGGAGACGTAAACTATGGACTGATCTTAAGATCTTTAGAAACCAACATAGTACAACTAACTGGCTTATCATGGGTGACTTTAATTCTCCTCTAAACCCAGGTGAAAAATATGGAGGAATCTCCAGCTTTTCCACAGGTATGGAGGAATTTGTTGATTTTATTGCTGAACTTAATCTCTTGGATGTGGATCTCCATGGGAATAAATACACTTGGAACAACAGAAGGTTGGGAAAAGATCTTATCCAAGTTAGACTGGATAGAGCCCTGATTTCTTGCTAGTTGGATTCTCAGTCAAGACTTCCACCTCTCTTCCCTACCCAGAATTGGATCGGACCACAATCCGATTGCTTTAAATCTTCTCAATTGGACTAAGCCCATCATAAGCTCATTCAAATTTGAAAAGATGTGGATGGAGCATGACGACATCTATGAAAAAATTAAAGAGTGGTGGGTTTGGAATGGTGAAGGCACTGCTCAATTTAGATTGATTTAAAAGCTCAAAAATGTTAAAAAACAAGTTAAAATCTGGAATAAAAGAGTTTTTGGCAATGTGTTTGAAAAAAAGAAGAAGTTAAAATAAAAGCTCCAAGATCTGGAAATCAAAATGAATACAATGGGGAGATCTGTTGAAGACCAAACTGAGGAAAAGAATATTCTCTCAGAACTGCATACGATTTGCAGCAGAGAAGAATCCTTATGGAGACTAAAATCTAGGGCTATCTAGCTAAAAGAAGGAGATAGGAATACGAAGTTTTTCCATATGACCACTTTGAAGCACAAAGCTTGTAATAGGATCATGGAAGTGGCTAAAAGTAATGACAATGTTATAAAATATCCCAACAACATCAAAGAAGAAGCTCTAAATTTCTATAAAAAACTTCTTAATGAGAGGAATATAATTAATGATGAGGCAATTTCTTTCATGCTAGAGGCTATTCCCCAAGACAAAATTGAGGAACAAAGATATAAAGATATCACTAAAGCTGTCACACTTGAAGAACTGCAAAAATTTGTGTTTACTTTAGAAGGTGACAAGGCTCCAGGTTCGGATGGTTTTTCCATTAACTTTTTCCAGAAATTTTGGGAAATATGTTCGGATGATCTTCTCAGAGTGGTGAATGAATTCTATAGAATTGGGGATCTTTTGAAAGAGCTAAATAACACCCACATTGTGCTTGCTCCAAAAAAATGGATGCTAAAGACTTCAAAGACTTCAGACCCATCAGCCTTGTGAATGTTATCTATAGAATTTTTACCAAAATCATTGCTACCAGGCTTCAATTCATTATGAATGATTTAATCTCAAGGTAGCAGAGTGGATTCATTAAAGGCAGGATTATCCAAGATGGAGTGATTATGGTTCATGAGACCATACACTCTATGGAGAATAATAAAAAAGTAAATATGGTCCTTAAGCTTGATATGAATAAAGCCTTTGACAAGGTCTCTTGGGTTTTTCTTGACAAAGTCTTAATTAAATTTGGTTTTCCGGCCAAATTCAGAAAAATTATTAAGGCTTGCATCTCTACGGTCAGATTCTCAGTGGTGGTTAATGGTGAGCCAGTGGGCTTTTTCACAAGCAGCAGAGGACTAAGGCAAGGGGACCCCATCTCCCCCTTGCTCTTCATTCTTATGGCAGACAGTCTTAGTAGAAAAATTGGTAAAGCAGTCATTGATGGTCTGTTGAAAGGCTCAAATCCCACTTCCATCGCCAAGCCTTCTCTCATCGAAATCTGCGGATGATACAATCCTCCTTTTATTGGCTTCCCACATCATTGAAGCTAAGGCCAAAGAAGGATATTCTGCAACTTCACGAATGCATTCCTGGCAAGAGATCAATTATGATAAAAGCTCCATTTTCTTCTTCAACACTCCTGAGGAAAGACAACTTAAAATTGCTAAAATTCTGGGCTGTAAAATAAGTGCGCTTCCAGCCACTTACTTAGGACTCCCTCTTGGCACTAAAAAAGTTTCTAACAAGGTGTGGGATGATCTATTGGCGAGATTTCAAAAAAAAATGGCTGGATGGAAAGGAGCCATTCTATCTAGTGCTGGTAAGTGCCTGCTCATAAAAAGCACGCTTCAAAATCTGCCTATCTATATCATGTCTCTTTATAAGATCCCTTCTACCTTCAGAGAAAGAATTGAGAGGATTCAAAAAAACTTCTTATGGCAGGGCATGGAGGAGAAGTTTAAATATCACTTAGTTGCTTGGGATAAGGTTTGTACTCCAAAATCTATAGGAGGACTGGGCATAAAAGACATCAAGAAAATGAATGAAGCTCTCATTGCGAAAATGGGCTGGAGAATGCTTTCTGAGAAGCAACCCTGGATAGAATTAATTAAGGCTAAATACCTTAATCAACAAGCAGTATTTTCTTTTCTTCAAGATGAGCACCTTCCCTATGGTTCCATTTTTTGGAATAATTTAGTGAAGAGCAGAAATTTCATTAAACAAGGCAGTAAATGGAAAGTGGGAGATGGCTGTGATATAAAATTCTGGGACGATAACTGGTTTAATGGCAGCCTTATGGACAGATTTGGTGTGGTCAAAGACAGTCTTGAAAACAAGTATGGCACTAGAATCAAGGATTATATTGAAAGAAATGGAAACAAAAAGAAATGGAAATTTTTTTCTGTGGATAGAGATGATCTGATCCAAAATATTTCCTCCCTGCAAGATTAGTTGGACCTTATCCCCTTAAGTTAGCTGGATGTTAAGGATGAATTGGTCTGGAGCAATTCTATTGATGGGGACTACTCTGTCAAAACTGGTTATAATACTTTCTTCGACAATAGTCAAACTGAGTTTAAATGGAGTAGAATTTGGATGAATGAGCTAACTCCTAAAATTAACTTTTTCTTTTGGCTGGCTCTCAGAGGCAGAATTCTTACAACTGACAACCTAATAAGAAAAGGTTTCATAATGCCTAATAGATGTCATCTTTGTAAAAAAGACTCTGAGGATATCAGTCATTTGTTTATCCATTGTGATTATGCTACCAGAATATGGAGTTTTTCCCTCTCTAATTTTAAAGCTTTCTGGGTGGTTCCGAAGGATTTCAGTCAGCTCTGGACCCAATGGAGCCCACCCTATAAACATTGTGTTGTTAGAAGGCTCTGGAATTTGGTAATACCTCATGTTATTTGGAGGATATGGAAAGATAGAAATGATATTATCTTTAGAAATAATAAATAGAATTTTAAGCTCAGTATTGGGAAAATTTCTAATGCTATTAAAGAAAATATTGCTAGATTTAAACCCCCCAAGAACAAGAGTTATCCAGAAAATGAAGAGCATATCTTGTCCCAATGGCAGATTGGAGCTGACAATATCCAAAATAATTCCGGTAATAGTATTGATAGATCTTTGATACATTGGCATCCTCCTGATCTTAACTGGTATAAGTTGAACTTTGATGGGGCCTCTAAGGGTAACCCTGGAATTGCAGTGGGGGAGGAGTGATCTGGGATCATAAAGGCAGTTTGATTGCTACGTATGCTGGAAAAATGGGAATTCAAACTAATCATTTTGCTGAAGCATTATCCACTTTATGGGGCCTTAGAATTGCTCAGACTCATAATATCCAAAACCTCATTCTTGAAGGGGACTCACTGAATATCATTAATCATCTTAATCAGTGTTCACCTCCAAGTTGGAACATCAAGGACTTCATCTTGGAATCCATAAGTATTTGTCAAACCTTTAATAACATCCGGATCAAGCATACTTACCGGGAGGGTAACAAGGTGGCAGATGCTTTGGCTAATTATGGCATAAATGTTAATCACATTATTTGGGATAAGAAAGATCACATTCCTGAACAACTTCAAAGCAGCATACAAGCGAAACTTATGAGCATACAAATTCGGGTAAGAGAAATGAGCATTTGGAGTGGGACTTCAAAAATAAGACTCCCACATGTGCTGATATTAAAACAACACTCAAGCAAATCTTGACGGGCAATCAAGGTTGTGGAACGTATAATGAGAACTTAAAGTGGATATATATGAAGATTAAAGCCGCACATGCGGGAAATATTGTGCTTTCAACAACTTTTAAATAGGGCTTTACGGATTCTCAAGTCAGTAATAAAGATGATGATGATCTGGAGTGGGTTTCTAAGGGGACTGAAGTTCACACATGTGGGTTTTCCCAGGTACATAGCAGTAGTCACTCAGGCATTCGTGGGAACAACAATGACTACCCTAGTCATCATTCACATCACGTGGAAAATAACAGAGAAAGGAAGACTGTAAATGATGGCTGCTTTATAGAACTCCTCATAGGGATTTTGAAAATTTTATTTGCAAACACTTACGCACGGTGATAATGGGAGGTGCCCCTTGTCAGATTGAACCCAGTGCGGACCCTGAATGGAAAAATAATGAAGAGCTTTGGAATCTTCTCAGCCAGGGAGGTATCACTAATTTTATGGAGAAGATTCAGGGTCACGACCAAAGTATTTCCATGCATTTTGTGAAGGATTGGAAGGATCACATAGTGGAATATGGAGGGCAGAAGATTTTGATCAATGAAGAGTTAATAGCCAAAGCAACAGGCCTTGACATGGATGGGTACCACTTCTTTAATAAAAGGATTGACAGAGGTGCTGAGGAGAGGAAATTTGTTGAGGGTAATGAGAAACTGGTCTTCATCACGGCGAGTATTTAGGTTAGCTCTATCCCTCCACCTTTGACGAGGTCACCCATATGATGGTGCGTTATATCTCTTTGGAGGGGAGATTCGTCACTATGCCCTCAAAGCATCTTGTGTTCCTCAATCACTTCCGTAGGAGTTTCACGGTATGCTTCCCTCATTATCTACTTAATTCTCTTGAGTGCTCCATTTTGGAGTTTCAAAAGCATGCATGTGCGGTCCCTCTACATCAGGGTCTCATCTTCTTGTTGCATAAGCTTTGTCTTCTTAGGTCTCCCGACATCCCATCCTCCCCCGTCTCTGTTCCTCCTCTGCCCAGCACCACTGCCGCTACCCCCATCTCTTCTCCTTCTGTCCCCATCACCACTGTTGTCACCCCTCTACCCTCCTTCTCGGCTCCCTCAATCACCCCCACCTCTACTCCCACCCACTTAGCTTCCACTTCGACCAGACCTATTACTAGGTCTTCTAAAAGACTGAACCTTGATACCCCTGTTTCGGGGAATGCTCCTCAGGACTTGGAAATTGCTCATAACCTCCTGCATATTAGAAGTACTGGTTCTCAGGAGGCACACATTGAGAACTCCACAAAAAGGCTGGAAGCCTTAGAAGCTGACATGTTGCTTTGTTGAAAGAAGAGGTTAAAAACTTGGCAAAGCAAAAAGGTAAGAGGAAGAAGGAAGAGGAGATTGATATTGATAATAAACAGGTTGAAGACATCTATAAAAAATTGAACTCCTTGGACAACCGTCTAGGGAAAGCCAAGACTCGCCATGACCATAATATGGCTATTTTTAGTGCAATTGAAGAATTTATTGAGCAACATGTCCGCAGCGTCTCTAATCTCAGCGGAATTCCAGCAACTCTTTGGGGCACGGAAAAGGAAAGAAAAAAACCATTGAACAACTGGATGTTACTGACTCTACTCATATGACAACATTGGCTATGTTCACCTCTTGGCAGAATATCAAATCCAGAATCGACAAAGCCACCAAGAAGTAATTGTGGATGTTCTTGTTGTACTCCTTCGTAATTTTTGTTGTTTGTTTGCTATTTTTTGGCTGCTCTTCTGCAGTGTTCGAACTGGTTTGTTGTTTTGGGGTAACTACTCTTTGGTTACATTGGGTTTCTATGTCTCATATGGATCTTGATCCTTTTTGTAATGATTCTCATTCCTATTCTGGCTTCTAGGCCCTCTTTTGTTCACAAGGGTATAGTCCCTTTCAAAAAACTATTTACCAATAATAATAAAAAAACATAATAGATGATATGGATAGACGTATGTGGTTAAATTATGATTATTAGATGTATGTGATTTTACACTAATATGGTTGTTTTTCGGTTGATGTTATGATGTGCACATTAATTAGTATTTAGATCATGTATTTGAATTGTTATATCTGGTATGTGATGTGATGAATAAGGAAGAGTAATACAAGTGTGATTAGAAGACAAGTGTATATATGTGTGATGAGGTTGTTACTTTAATGTGTTTGACGTTTATGATTTAGTATTACATTCTTGTTAAATTGAATATGGTTTGTGGTTTTGTTTATAGCGCATTAGATGGTTTTTATTCTTGTTATGTCACATTCCATTTATTGTATAAATGATGATGTTGTCACTGTGTATATGGTTAATGTATTAATGTGACTATGGATGTGGATTATGGTAAATGGTATATGGTTACTAGTTGCGTTCTGCTTCCATGTATGGTATATGGTTACAATTACGTTTGAATGTTAACAAATATTAATTGGTTGTTTAAATACAGTTTAATTAGATGGCAAGACAAAAGAAGGTTGGAAAGTGCAAGGCCTCACCAGTGCTGGAACCGAAAGATTATGCAAAATTCTATAGTGCTAGTACTAATGTGTTTGGAAAGACTGTAGAGAGCCCTGCAAACAAAAATGTCGAAGTTGAACAAGAAGATGAGTCATCCTGTCATTTTGTATGGAAATAGAAATGAAACTTGTAATGAACAAGGAAAAGTTTTATAAAATCGAGCATGAAAGACTTAGACTGCAATATTTAAAATTGTCAAAAAAGGAATTATTGGACCAATTACTAGATGCTTCCTCAAGGAAGATGGAGTTGGAGCTTGAGGTTCAAGAGTTGGAATTAGAAATTAAGAATTGGGAGATGACGTGTGAATCGAACAAAAAAGTGTTCGAAAATCAAGTAGCAAGCTTTAATTCCGTTGTTAAAATTCATGAAGGTCACAAAGAATTATGGAAGAAGATGTACATCTTGGCCAAGGCGTCGACTGAGAAAAAGTACTAGTCACTCACACTGAAGACTGTCCATGTGACCTTTGACATCAACAGATGTTGGTTAAACATATATTTTAGTTTTTAAAAGAGTAAATAATAATTAAACCATCAAAACATAATAAAATATTAGAAGGTTTTAAAATCAAATAACAAGATTTAAATTGGAATAAGATTTAAAATGTGCGAGTATTGTGAATTTTTTTTTATTGGTAAATATTTTTGAAGGGACTATACCCTGGAACAAGGAGGGCTCACCAGCTGGATATAAAAATGAAGATACAACAACAAAATATCAAAATCTAGATATAACCATGTTTCCACAAGTAACCAAGACCAGGTTACAAACAAGAAGCAAAAAAAGGGCACATACCGCCTCAAGACCGCAAAAAGCAAAGCATTGACACAACAAAAGAATGTAAAAAAACATCTAAACTTGATTCCGCTTTCCCAAGTCAGACTATTTCTTGGATGCTCTTTCAATTCTAGACTGAATCATCTGCAATGAGGTAAAAAGTGCCAGAGTGGTTGTGTGCGTTGAGTCCGAAGCGTCCAACTGCGAGATGGTCATACTCCTCTCTTTCTCATTCCCCCAAATAGTTGCAGGGATCCCACTTAGCATAACAATGCTGGACTTGCTGTTCTAAGAAATAACTTATGGCCTTAAAGATGGCCATGTTATGCTCATGTCTATCTTTAGCTCTCCCCAGTTTGGTATCAAGGGAGCTCAACTTCTTGTAAATATCAGTGAACTGTTCCTTACCATTGTCACTCTCTTCATCAAAATTTCTCTTACCTTTCTTCTTACCCAGTCCATTGAAGGTCCTTCTTCAACTATTTCATCTCAATCTCTAGGGCTTCCAACCTAGTAGGCACATTAGACTCTTCTAGATGCAGGGCCTATTCAATACCAACATTTCGATATGAAGGTGTTTGAGCAACCTCCAAATCCTTGGAACTTCGAGGATCTTTCCAATGAGAGGGTTTCGCTTTCATGGGGTTCTTGGATTTGGGCTTGGAAGGGGTGACATAAGTGGGAGTGGGAACAGAGGAGGTGGTAACCAACGTCTCGATAGGAGCAATCGAATAACATGGGTATGCCTTTGAAAATCCGGGACAGAGTGTTACTTCTAGTTAATGTACATATTATAGAAAATTCAAATTTCAAGTACTCATTGAAGCATGTTATTTTAATACTACATATACATTACAATGGTTTTTAACGAGTAAACTATAACAATTATTGGAATGTCATTCACAATAATATATGCTATTGATGGACTTGTTAAATGTCCGTAGGTTTGACATCTTCATGTAATTTTATTTCAACTTGTGCATATATTGATGAACAGCTTTGATCTTAGTTTAAATGTGTGTTACCATTCATTAAGACTACAAAATTATTTTCATTGGTTCAAGTCTAACTTCTCATCTTCTCATAGTTTTTTTGCAATGTTATACGATTTGATGCGAAGGATTTTCTGTTTCAAAAAAATGTTTTGGTTTTCAAGAAGTTTGCAAGAATAATATTAGTTATTTAAATGTAATTCATTATTACCATCCAGTCTTATAAGAGATAACTAATATTTGCTACGGTTACTATAAATTTGGTGTAAATGTATAAATGGTTTGTCTAATATTATGATTTTATCACATTGTATCCACTGTAATATGGGCTCCACACATGGGTTTAAATAAAAAGGAGTGGAACTTGTGTTATTTTGGTTGTGTTAACATTCATATAAAAACTATTGATTATAAATTAATCATGCATGTTATATCTACAAACGATATCTCTTATGATTTCATGTTATATCTACAAAGAATATGATTTCATCTTTTCATTTCTATTATGTGTTTTAACGTGTCAAAAACTTGCTCTATTTTTTCATCACTTCGATAAAACCAACCCTCATCCACCTGATAATTATTTTATGTGGATTGCATTGTTAAAACAAGGAGGAAATGCATCATGGGTTGCACCTTGTTATAAACCAAATTACGTTTTTCAAAGTGCTGAAAAACACTGCATTTTTCAACGTGTAAAAAACACACTCTATTTTCTAGCACTTTCAAAAAATTCAACCTTTGTGAACCTAATAAGTAGTTGATGTGGATTGCATCATTACAAAAAGATGAAATGCATTGTGGGTTGCACCTTGTTATAAACCAAATTACGTTTATCAAAGTGTTGAAAAACACAGTGTGTTTTTTAACGTGTCAAAAAATACACTATATTTTTCACCACTTTGAAAAACTTCAACCCTCATCCACCTGATAATTATTTGATGTGGATTGCATCATTAGAACAAAGAGGAAATGCATCATGGGTTGTATCTTGTTATAAACTGAATTACATTTTTCAAAGTGCTAAAAACACCGTGAATTTTTCAACGTGTCGAAAAATAAACTTTGCTTTCCAAAAATTTCAACCCTATTTGAAAAATTTGGATTGCATCGTTACAACAAGGAGGAAATGCATCATGGGTTACACCTTTCCGAGAACTGAATTGCATTTTTCAAAGTGCTGAAAAATACCTTGTGTTTTTTAACGTGTCTTAAAAATTGCTCTATTTTTGATCGAATTTGAAAAACCAACCTTTTTCAGCCTGATAATTATTTGGTTTGGATTGCATCGCTACAATAAGGAGAAAAACATCACGGGTTGCACCTTTTGGAGAAGCAAATTGTGTTTTTCAAAGTGTTAAAAACACCATGTGTTTTTCAACGTGTCGAAAAATTCACTCTATTTTTTCATCATTTCGATAAAACCAACCATTTTCCACTTGATAATTATTTTGTGTGGATTGCATCGCTACAACAAGGAGGAAAACCATCACAGGTTGTACCTTTTAGAGAACCAAACTGTGGTTTTCAAAGTGTTGAAAAACACCGTGTGTTTTTCAATGTGTCAAAAACTCACTCTATTTTTTCATTGTTTTGATAAACCAACCCTTGTCCATATGATAATTATTTGGTGTGGATTTCATTGTTACAAAAAGGAGGAAAAACATCATGGGTTGCACCTTTTGGAGAACCAAACTACGTTTTTCAAAGTGTTGAAAAACACCATGTGTTTTTCAATGTGTCTTAAAACTCGCTCTATTTTTTAATTGATTTGGAAAACCCAACCCTTGTCCATGTGATAAGTAGTTTTTTTGTATTGCATCATTACAAAAAGGAGGAAAAACATCGGTGGTTGCACCTTTTGGAGAACCGAATTACGTTTTTCAAAGTGCTGAAAAACACCGTGTGTTTTCAACGTGTCTTAAAACTTGCACTATTTTTTAATCGATTTGAAAAAACCAACCCTTGTCCACATCCTAAGTAGTTGATTTGGATTACATCGTTACCAAGGAGAAAATTCATCATGGGTTATACCTTTTCGAGAACCGAATTACATTTTTCAAAGTGTTGAAAAACACCGTGTGTTTTTCAACGTGTCTTAAAAATCACTCTATTTTTTAATCGATTCGGAAAAACCAACCCTTGTCCACCTGATAAATAATTTGTGGATTGCATCATTACACCAAGGAGGAAATGCATCATGGATTGCACCTTTTCAAGAACCAAATTACATTTTTAAAGTGTTGAAAAACACCGTGTGTTTTTCAACGTGTCTTAAAACTCACTCTATTTTTTAATCGATTCGTAAAAACCAATCCTTTTCCACCGATAAATAATTTATGTGGAATACATCATTTTACCAAGGAGGAAATGCATTGTGGGTTGCACCTTTTCGAGAACCGACCGTATTTCTCAAAGTGCTTTGAAAATACCGTGTGTTTTTCATCGTGTCTTAAAACTTTCTCTATTTTTAAATCGATTTGGAGAAACCAACCCTTAACCACCTACTAAGTAGTTGATTTGGATTTCATCGTTACACCAAGGAGGAAATGCATCATGGGTTGCACCTTTTTGAGAACCGAATTACATTTTTCAAAGTGCTAAAAACACCGTGTGTTTTTCAACATGTCTTAAAACTCGCTCTATTTTTTAATCGATTTGGGAAAAGAAACCCTTGTTCACTTGATAAATAATTGATGTGGATTGCATCGTTACACCAAGGAGGAAATGCATCTTGGTTTGCACCTTTTTTAGAACTGAATTACGTTTTTCAAAGTGTTGAAAAACATCGTGTGTTTTTCAACGTGTCTTAAAACTCTCTCTCTTTTTAATCGATTTGGAAAAACCAACTCTTTTCCACCTGATAAAAACTTTATGTGGATTGTATCATTATGAAAAGGAGGAAATATATCACAAGTTGCACCTTTTTGAGAACCAAATTATGTTTTTCAAAGTGCTGAAAAATACCGTGTGTTTTTCAACATGTCTTAAAATTCACTCTATTTTTCATTGCTTCGATAAAACCAACTCTTCTCCACCTGATAATTATTTGGTGTGGATTGCATTATTACAAGGAGGAAAAGCATCGTAGGTTACACCTTTTGGAGAACCAAACTAAAATTTTCAAAGTGTTGAAAAACACCGCGTGTTTTTCAATGTGTCTTAAAACTCGCTCTTTTTTTAATCGATTTGGAAAAACCAAATCTTGTCCAACTGATAAGTAGTTGATGTGGATTTTACACTAAGGAGTAAATGCATTGTGGGTTGCACCTTTTCGAGAATTGAATTATGCTTTTCAAAGTGCTTAAAAACACAAAGGTGTTTTTCAAAATGTCTTAAAACTCACTCTTTTTTTAATCGATTTGGAAAAACCAACTCTTGTCCACCTAATAAGTAGTTTATGTGAATTGCATCATTACACCAAGGAGGAAATGCATCGTGGGTTGCACCTTTTTGAGAACCATGCTGAAAAACACAGTGTGTTTTTCAACGTGTCTTAAAACTCACTTTTTTAAATCTATTTGGAAAAACCAACTCTTATCAACTCATTAATTATTTGGTGTGGATTGCATTGTTACAACAAGGAAGAAAAGCATCACGGGTTTCCCCTTTTGGAGAACAAAACTGCATTTTTCAAAGTGTTGAAAAACACCGTGTGTTTTTCAACGTGTCAAAAACTCACTCTATTTTTTCATCGTTTCAATAAAACCAACCATTTTCCACCTGATAATTATTTGGTGTGGATTGCATCGTTACAATAAGGAGGAAAATCATCGTGGGTTGCACCTTTTGGAGAACCAAACTACGTTTTTCAAAGTGTTGAAAAACACTATGTGTTTTTCAACGTGTGTTAAAACTCACTCTTTTTTAATCAATTTGGAAAAAACAACCCTTGTGCACCTGATAAGTAGTTGATTTGGATTGCATCATTACACCAAGGAGGAAATGCATCATGGTTTACACCTTGTGATAAACTGAATTGCATTTTCCAAAGTGCTAAAAACACCGTGCATTTTTTAACGTGTCTTAAAACTCTCTCTATTTTTTCATCGCTTCGATAAAACCAAATCTTCTCCACCTGATAATTATTTAGTGTGGATTGCATCGTTACACCAAGGAGGAAATTCATCGTGGGTTGCACCTTTTTTGAGAACCGAATTACATTTTTGAAAGTGTTGAAAAACACCGTGTGTTTTTCAACGTGTCTTAAAACTCACTCTATTTTTTAATGGATTTTGTAACATCCCAAAATTTCTTGTAAGTTAAATTAACTAGGGTTAAGTCTAAACAAGATTAGATGAGATCATCATTGGGTGTAATATTCATTTGGTTCGTCGTATCATGACCCATAGCTTCTGCTGCGGGGCACGACACTGTGAAACGAATAACCCCGCACCCACCTTGATGATCCTTCCTAAACCATGATTAGGCCTTAATCATAGATAAAACGGTTCATAAATGATAGTGAATCTTTCGGTTATTTTTATTCCAGCTACTTTATTTTAATCGGTTTGTTTGTCTTTTGTTTTGTTTGAATTTTGCATGACCGCGATGACAATTGTCTCTTTTTTATTTGACAATGGTATATCAAGCCAACTTTATGAGGATATTCAAATTATTATTTACGGAATTGGAGATTTTCATATTGGAATGTTTATATAAACCTGGAAATTCAACTAATTTTTATGGTAATATATTGTTGGAAATATGTGGACTTGTATTATGAAGGTTAATTTTAACTTAACCATTAAGTTTGAGTAACAATTAAAGTAAAAATGTATGAAATATTAATTAGTATATATATATATATATATATATATATATATATATATATATATATATATATATATATATATATATATATATTAAAGGGATTTGGGATGTAAGCCAAAAGTTTTATTTAGTTATTGAAATTTATGGGTTTCATAAAGTGAAACACCTTCACATGGCACAAGTGTGTGGCATGCACTAAAACACGTACTAGCATTGGGAAGCCTGAAAATTCTTCAATATGCCGCCCAACTATAGTTCTTTCATTATATTTTTCTGTTATTTTTCCTTCGTCTATTTTCATTCTCCCCTTCTGGAATACCTGTGTGAGTTTTGGAGGAAATAAGGATTCAACTTGTTGGAGTGGGGATAGTAGAAGGTTGCGATCTGGGGTTTACTTCGGGCATGAATATCTTCTCCTTTCTCTGCTACATTATTTGTAAAAATGAGGAAATACACATTCTATTTTTAATGGCAATCAAAGAAATTGTGGGATGATTTTGATTTAATTTTTGGAGATGAAGTATGAAAAGGAAATTGATGGATCTATATTATTTTTAGTTTTCTTTGTGTGGTTTTAACCTAACCTGAGAAAAATATGCAGATGGGGTTTTGGGTTTTGATCGGTAAAATAAATTAAAAGAAAGGTTAAAAATTCCTTCTCTGCATTATAATAAATTATACCCAAAAGGAAAAGAGTTGGGTTTTTCCTGTACAGGAAGAAGGAAAACATTTTGTGAATTTGTGTGTTTAAAATCGATTTGTGCTTGTGAGTTTTCATTTTATTAAACTGAAATTTGGTTGTGTGTTTTCTTTAAACAAATTGATTTGGGTATACAAATCGATTTGCATAAAGGAATCGATTTGGGTAACCCAATCAATATGGGTATGCAGCCGATTGGGGTCTTGTATTTTTCTTCTTGGTTGTTATATGCGGGTTTGATTTCTAATTTATCGAGATCTTTTGAATGATAATTTGTGGGTGTCAAAGCTCTTACATGGGGCTTCATTTTCTAGAAATTTTATTATTATGGACTAATAAATTGGTTCGTGTATAAATGAGGGTGTCTTGTTGTGTGTGAATCATTACAAAAATGGCATTTAGCTCAGTAACTTCCAAACTGACAATATGACTTGGATTCTTGTAAGACTATGAAAAAGAAATTGCTTGTCTTGGTAAGGGGCATGAAAGCCGGACAACTTGACCGAGATGCACCAAGGAGTAATTGGAGGCATGATTGGGTTTAAAATAATGATATCTTATGAAATAAATTATTAGTTGTTCTTTTACTAAAAATAGTATGTTTAAATGATGTAGCCATGGTGCTTTGTTATATTGTTGGTTGGGCTATTTTTTTATCAAATAGAACATGTTAAAGTGATGTAAATATGATGATATTTGTGCTAATTTGTAGAGCTGCTCATTGACTAAAAATAAATACTCTTCTTAATCATATTGTTTTTATGAAGTTATGTAAAAATTTTAAATGTCAAATGCTTATTGATTGAAGCTAGAATACGATGTATTGACCTTTGTGATTAGGGAAACATGATCACCGAAATAGAAATTGGTTGTTCTATTTGTGTGTATCCATAGCTGTATTTTTATAAAAACTAGGTAGTAATACATTTTCAGTTGTATTATCATGTGCTTGTTGATAAGATAGCATGTATATCCTATCATATTTTATTAATTAATTGCAACGAAAAATGGAGTTAATATTCATGCCAGTTCATTTTGAATTGACATCATACCACTACTCCAGTCTTGCAAGACCATTATCTCGTTACATTCGGATGTGCGGAAACTCATGATGTCTTGTGAAGTTTTATCGTAGCATGGATCTAAATGAGATACTTGAATTTCAATTGGTGAAAGAATGATATCCTTGAATTTTTGGCTGAATTATTGGATCTTGGACCCATTGTAAATATTCAAACCTCACTATGTGAGAATTATTATACCGGTTCTATATTTCACCTTAATGACATATGGAATATATCATTTTAATAAAGAGATGATTAATTTGTGTGTAATAATATCTCAATATGAGTAAATGATGAATACTTGAGTTGTAAAATCTTAATTTTCACAAATTGTTGAATACATTTATTTCTTTAGTTATCAATGTATGAATCCGATAATTGGGTAATTATTGTAACAATCAATTGTCTTTAATTTCTAAATTAAATAAGCTATTTAATGGTGTAGCTAATCAAAGGAATAATTAAATATACATGTTTTAATAAATATTTAATTCGGCCTTTCGATAAACTTGGTATTAATATGATAAGATTGTAAATCCTGTTGTATAGAGAATGAAAGAGTATCGTTGTAAAAGGTAATTTAAGGTTAAAGAATCAAACATCAAAAAAAATACTAAATGAGATGGTAAATAGATGAAAATATCCATTAGGCATATTAAGGGATAAGTACATGCGGAATGCTTTGATATAGTTATATTTCAACATAACGAATGTACTTATCTCATAAAGATTCTAGTTGGCCTTTGGCATCTATCTCAATATAAAATCTTGCAAGATAGGTTTAATTGGAAATAAAATAATTTTTTTATAAAGATATAGATAAATGTGAAAGGGATAGTTGTGAGGTGGCGGAAGACTTAAAACTCATAAGACTAGTGTGTTGTCTGGAGTTTAGCCGTAACCTGCACGACGGATAACTTTTGCCAAAGTAATGCATTAATGGTTGTGCATTGTCTGATCACCTAGTCCTCCAATTAAATAAATAAAAACAATTGTCTGTAACCTGATCATGGGAAGTTGAAATATTGAACATGAGGTAGACAATGGTCAGATACCAGAATACGAAGTTGGGAAACTAGATTCGTGGTAGACCCAAGGACTTTCACATAGTTCCCATGACCTTTAAAAGGTTGATCCGAAATGCTAGTAAGCATTGTCACTTGAAGTAGTGATGAAGGGAGATCATGGAGATCTGGATACACCCTTCTTTGTTGTACGTGGCTTACATGGATGTTATTAAATAGATCAAAAGAGAAAAAATGATTAATGAATTTGATTAAATAAATCAGTAAGATTGCAATTGTAATTTGTTATTATGTTTATGTGTTAAAAAAAAATCCTCATTTTTAGCTTTTATAATTTTGAGCGTACATATTTGGAAAAACCAACCCTTGTCCACCTGATAAATAATTGATGTGGATTGCATCATTACACCAAGGAGGAAATGCATCGTGGGTGCACCTTTTTGAGAACCGAATTACATTTTTCAAAGTGTTGAAACACCGTGTGTTTTTCAACGTGTCTTAAAACTCACTCTTTTTTTAAATCAATTTGGAAAAACCAACTCTTTTCCACCTGATAATTAGTTGATATGGATTGCATCATTACACCAAGGAGGAAATGCATCATGGGTTGCACCTTTTCGAGAACCGAATTGCATTTTTCAAAGTGCTAAAAACACCGTGTGTTTTTCAACGTGTCTTAAAACACACTCTTTTTAATTGATTTGGAAAACCTAACTCTTCTCCACCTGATAAGTATTTTTGTGGATTGCATCGTTAAAAAAGGAGGAAAATCATCACGGGTTGCACCTTTTGGAGAATCAAACTAATTTTTTCAAAGTGTTGAAACACACAGTGTGTTTTTCAACGTGTCGAAAAACTTGCTCTATTTTTTCATCGTTTTGATAAAACTAACCCTTTTCCACCTGATAATTATTTGGTGTGGATTGCATCATTACAAAAAGGAAGAAAAGCATCATGGGTTGCACCTTTTGGAGAAAAAAATTATGTTTTTCAAAGTGTTGAAAAACACCGTGTGTTTTTCAACATGTCTTAAAAAGCACTCTATTTTTCATCGATTTGGAAAAAACAACTCTTCTCTACCTGATACATATTTTATGTGGATTACATCATTACAAAAAGGAGTAAACGACATCGTGAGTTGCACCTTTTTGAGAACCGAATTGCATTTTTTTCAAAGTGTTGAAAAACACTGTGTGTTTTTCAACTTGTCAAAAAAATAGCTCTATTTTTTAATTGTTTCGATAAAACCAACCCTTTCCACCTGATAAGTATTTTATGTGGATTGCATCATTCCAAAAAGGAGGAAATGCATCGTGGGTTGCACCTTGTGATAAACCAAATTACATTTTTCAAAGTCTGAAAAACATTGTGCGTTTTTCAACGTGTCTTAAAACTCGCTCTATTTTTTCATAGCTTCGGAAAAAACAACCCTTATCCACCTGATAATTAGTTTATGTGGATTCAATGTTTACAACAATGAGAAAAATCATTGAGGGTTGCACCTTTTGGAGAACCAAATTGCGTTTTTCAAAGTGCTGAAAAACACCGTGTTTTTCAACGTTTCTTAAAACTCGCTCTATTTTTTCATCACTTCGATAAAACCAACCCTTTTCCACCTGATAATTATATGATTCAGATTCACTATTTCCAATAAGGAGGAAATGCATCGTGGCTTGCACCTTGTGATAAACTGAATTACATTTTTCAAAGCACCGAAAAACACCTTACGTTTTTAATGTGTCTTAAAACTCGCTCTATTTTTAATCGCTTTGGAAAACCAACTCTTCTCCACCGATAATTATTTTATTTGGATTACATCGTTACAAAAAGGAGAAAATGTGTCACAGGTTGTGCGTTGTTATAAATTGAATTGCATTTATCAAAGTGTTTGAAAAATACCGTGCATTTTTCAAATGTCGAAAAACACACTATATTTTTTCATAGCTTCGAAAAACCAACCCTTATCCACCTGATAATTAGTTGTGGATTCAATGTTTACAACAAGGAGGAAAAACATCGAGGGTTGTACCTTTTGGAGAACCGAATTACATTTTTCAAAGTGCTAAAAACACCATGTGTTTTTCAATGTTTCTTAAAACTCACTCTATTTTTTCATCGCTTCGATAAAACCAACCCTTGTCCACCTAATAATTATATGATGTGGATTCAATGTTTCCAACAAGGAGAAAATACATCATGGGTTTCACCTTGTGATAAACCAAATTACGTTTTTCAAAGTGCTAAAAACACCATGCGTTTTTCAACGTGTCTTAAAACTCACTCTATTTTTTAATCGCTTTGGAAAACCAAATCTTCTCCACTTGATAATTATTTTATGTGGATTACATCATTACAAAAGGAGGAAATGCACCGTGGTTGCACGTTGTTATAAAATGGATTGCATTTTTCAAAGTGCTGAAAAACACAGTACATTTTTCAACGTGTTGAAAAAAACTCTGTTTTCTAGCACTTTGAAAAAATTCAACCCTTGTCACCTAATAATTACTTGATTTGCTTTACATTGTTACATAAAGGTGGAACAAAATCATGGTTTGTACCTTGTGGAAAATAATGGTTCATTTTTTATAGTGTTGAAAAAGGTTTGTTTTTCAGCACTTTGATAGTAGCAATAAAAATTTGACATGATAATTTGTTACTGTTGATTACATCATTTCATCATAATTACATCAGCTTTCTGTTTGTCAAAATATTTTATACTATCCATATATTACATGAGCGGTTCTACGTTGGCTAACACCAACAAGCACTTTTTTTAAATACTCTAAAAATAATCAAAGAGTAGGTCAGTTGTACACGTTCCATATTTATGTATTTTAAATATACGCAATGTACAATCTCATATACATGAATTTTAAATGTTTACAATTCTAATATAGGCCCACTCAACATGCCATACATTTACTTTCCAAAGCTCAACCTACTCATTCTGTAAGATACATCTCTTTACATATCCATTGCATCTGCAACACAATGCATTAAATATTAGACAAGGTATCAAAGGATTTTTACCTTACATACAATAAATAAATGTATTGAAATTAAGGACATTCAATACACACCTTGTGCAAATGCTAAATTGCTAAAAGATAAGCGACGACGGGGATATGTTTCATCTGCATTTGAACCACCTACAAAATAAATGATTAATATGTTAGTCTTCACCTCCACAATTAAAATTTCTTGAGAATTCACAATCACAATAATTCAATGTTTTAACCTGTAGGTTCCATTTGTGTGGTTTCTCTCCTCTTTACATGATAGCTATTAGGAAATTAGAAGAATTTGTAGTCTTTAATGCGATTTTAAAATATTCTACAATGTCTGGCCTCTTAGTCACAATGCGGTGACGTTTTTTACTCGCACTAAACCATGGACGCATGCGGGTGGTGGATGTCTCATTGACATCTCCTTTGAAAGTAACATCCAACATATTTGATGCTTCTAGGTATCTCCTAAACCTTTGAACACATTCAAAGAATTTTTTTTTGTCCATCTCAGTACTCAATCGTGTATCGAAGACTGACTTCGAGAATTCTTTGGATCTGTGTTCCATAAAATTTGAATCACTTTCTATCATCAAACCACCAGCAGTACTATTTTAGGAGTGCCTGTGACGTATAAGACATTATAGAAATTTATTTATTTATACACTAGGTTTTTCAATATCATTGTACACATGAATACACAATGTCACCTAATCATAAATATGTGTGATGAACATTAACATTGACATCAATTAGTTTATTGAAGACATTAGAAACTAACCATCAATTGTCGGTGACTATTGAGGCGCCAAGGAGGAGCCATCCTATAACATACCATCATTTACCCTACTTGTCTCTACATATAAGTCTTGTACTTCGCTGCACAAGAAATGAAAACAATTTAAACACCATGATTTTTTCGTTCTTATGCTTAACAATCTATATCACTACTTGCCACATATGATGACATTGAATTACCTTCCACTTCTGCTAATGGATATGACAAGGAGGAGCCATCACAAAATGAGTCTTAATTTACCCTGCTTTTCTCCCTATAAGTATTGGCTCTACACGTGAAATGAAAAGAATTTCAACATGATGCTTAATTTGTTACGAATTATTCTTAACAATATACATCGGTAACATATGATGGCATTTGTTGGTCGTCAAATAGGTCTTTATGAAGAGCAACATGGGACAAGAAGTCCCTCCTCTTTAATGGGAGAGGTTCCCTTATTCGAAACGAACCTATTTACAAATATACAAAACATGATTTTCTTGTGGAACTTGGATATTACGATAGTGTTTTCTATAAGGATCATCAATTACAAAAGGACCGAGGAATGAGAATATGAGAATGAGCGAAAGACAACATTCGAATTATAAATGACAGAGTAATTCTTTATGTATGCGAAGGTACAAAGAATTGAAAAAAAAATCATTTGTATCATATAATTAAGATGAAATTTGAAAGACACAAAGTTCTGTAAATAACATCCGCAAGAATACAAATCTTCTTATCATAACATAGACAAATGACCTTAACGAGATTAAATAAAAAAACTAGGGATAAAAGAGATCGATAGACGAAGAATGAAAAGCCCTTTTGTATTGATTTCTTTACGATTTATTCACACTCTCATAAAATAAGCCAAGTTCTTCCTCCTTCTAAATGGAGAGGAGAGGCCATTATATAGTTACAAATCGAGTTACTCTTGGTAACTACTTCTTTTAACTAAAGATTACATGTTAAGGATTGCCAATCGCAATACCTCAACTTATTATAATAAATTCGAGAGAAAGAATTGGAAGAGAAGAGAGGAATAAGGAGAAGAAGACATGTGCTTATGACTGGGAGGGACCCACTGACTTCAAAATCCGCTGCTTGAATCTCTTCAATGCCTCGGCTATGTCTCTACCACGTGGGACTGACGTGTTAGTTGTAGACTGGGTCCAAAATCTGAGGCAATTCTCCATTTCCTTATCAAACTCGACATGAGTATGAAAATATTTATTTGCTTCTTCAATAGCAGATTGAAGAGAGCAGATCTCCTTTATTTTCTCTTTGGAAATGGAGCTTTCCTTGAATAGATTATCTTCAACAAAAGCTCTGAATTGAGCTTTGATTTCTTGTGAGGAAAGAGGCACACCAGAAGTTCCATCCTGAAGATGACAATGTATATCATTGAAAGCAGATACAACCAGTGTCTTGAAAGCCTCACCCTTCTGCCAGCTATTCTTTAGTTCTCCCAAAGCCTCCTCCAAGACTTTGATCTTCCACTCCATGCTGTAAACCCAGGACTTTGACGGATTATCCTTTACATCATCAAAAACCTTACTCGCCAATAAAATGTTCTCATCTGTTTGTCCCATGAGGCGAGGTCTACTATGCAATTGCCTCCAAAGTTTAAGCTCTTTATCTATGATCCCGATAGTGAAGGAGAGCTTCAGTTGTAAGTTGTTCACCTTTCCATGGAGTTTGAAAGCTTCATCGATGAAGTTCAATCCTGTAACAAGCATATCTTCCACCATGGCCTCCATAGCTCTGCCATAGATGGAATACTTGTGCATGTCTTTGATACTCTATACTTCACTTGGCTCAAAATTTCAGGTGGTGGAAGGGTAGTCAATGGGGTAGGGTCCAAAACTTTGTCCTTGGAAAAAGAGATTTGATAAAACTTGTGAGAATCTGGGCTTGTTCCTCCAACTGTTCAATAGTTTTCTGCCCCTTTTCTACCCTCCCAATTACTTGTGATCAAGCTTCACTGGAGGTTGTGGATCTCACCTTCGGGGTAAACTCTCCCATTGGAATCCTTGAGAATTCTAGGTCGATACTGCAAGTCCCGCTCGATTTATCTATTGTAGGCTTAGCTATCTCCAGGAATTGCTGGCCCTGAGCATCAGACACTATCCTGGAGGTGATTCTGCATTTTTGGCGCGTGAAGGAGGAGTAGTGCCCAACAAGGCTGCCACAGCATCAAAAATTGGCCCTGAGCTCCGAGAGGAAGATTTCCTCTTCCTACTGTCGACAAAAGGTTGCACCCATGCAAAAGAGGAGGAGGAAGCAGCAGGTGGGGCAAGAGGACCAAGAGATAGAGAACTCATAGCGCCCAAGGTTTGCACAGCTGTTGTCTCAAGTTGAGACATGAGTGGGGCGCTTGAGACAACTGGTGTAGAGGAATCAATAACACTTAGAAGTTCGGTGCTCTGAACTTCCTTATCTTTTTCTGTTGGAACTTCAGGAGCGCTTGAAGGAGTTGGCACTTCACTCTCTTCACTTTCACTGAGAACAATAATGTTCTCTCATCCCAAAGGTAATTCTACCTACTTTTTCTGGGGATCTTCTTCCACAGGCTCCTTCTTAACCTCTTTGAGTTTCTTCTGGTATACTTGGGTGGGTGAAGAAGGAGTAGAGCTGCTACGAGGTTCTTGTGTTGATGAGGCGGAGGGGTTTGCACGGGGAGTGTCCGATCTTAGAGTCGATGCTTCCCTCCTTGGTGTTGAAACATCCTTGAGGAGGATTCTCCCGAGTGCCTCCTAAGCTCTTGAATTTTCTTATCAAACCAGATCTTAGTCCCGACTAAGACCGGAGCCGAGATCTCGGCAAAATCATCTTTCTCTTTCAACCAATCCAAGTCCTCCAAGGGAGTGTGCTTAACCACATTGTCATATTCATATGAGTATAGATCAAAGTTGTCGTCCTTGAGTCCTTCGGGAACCGGGTACAAGCCGAGTTCTGGATCAATCAGTAGAGAGAATCTGCCATAATGCCTCCTTGTAGCCTCAAAATCATCGGCACACCAACCCAATAATCTTCTTGATCCGCCTATGATGATATGTTATCTTAATGTTCTGCTTCAATGAACTTCTTCAAGTCGAAGCAAGTTCGGTTTGAAGAAATGAATGCGATAATGGGAGCCAGGGCTCTTTCTATGTTCTGTGCATCCAGGGCAATTTTACAGGAGTAGTTTCCCAAAGAGATGGGGAAATGCAAACCAATAATCTTCTTGTCCCTACAGGTTCTATGCAATTTGACTAATTGCCTGCATACTTCTATCAGAGCCATCTTGTCACTGCAGAACATCGGAAGCCTTAGAGGGGTGCTCTCGTAGCTAGCTTGCCTGATATAGGAGAATTTTCTCGAATGGATAAAATAGGCAATTTGTAGTGCGATATCGTGCTCATGGCTTCGCCGTGAAAATCTTCTAGCAGTGTCACCCCTCAAGAAGTCGACCATGTACATGGTGAAAGCATCATTCACCCTTCAAAAATTGTGATTGCTGGTCTCTAGGGTGAATCTGGGGCGGAGGCATATACGGGATCATCCTTGTGAGCATCAATGTAAGAAAAACCAAACCATTGCCTCGATGCCGCAGAGTATACATCAAATATGAAGTCATGTAGAATTTCTTCGTTTTTGCACATTGACAAATGCTTAACTCCAGCTAGTTCATGCCGATAATTTCTACCAGCTTGATATTTTATGTTCCTTCGCACATCATGTTGATGAGCGGAACATCCAGAAATGGAACTCGTTAGTGGAGGGTAAGCCCATAACATGAGCCAATAAGATTATGAAATCGACAATTCTTCATTGAAATATGCTCGGAAAAGGGTCTTGGAAAGGTGATATGCTCCCTTCTTAGTGTTTTTAAGTCAAGACTTCGCCACTCGCGCCTTATAGTTGTCACTGCTCTTGGTTGAACAGGGCTTGTGCTTGATTCGAGAAACAACTATGGCATTATCCATTTCTGAATCGCTGGTCTACAAGGCTAATGGCGGCAGCTGTCAAGTTTGGCAATGAGCTCCTCGTGCACATTTGTCAATTCACTCGAATCGGGGTTGAAATGAGCCCCGCACGAGCATTGTATCTCGCGCATTACACCGAGATTGGGAAACCTCCAACAAAAGCCGAACGCTGTCATGAATCATCTGTGCCATTGGTGTAGGGTTTGTGTCTGTCATCCTCGACAAAAAATCACTAAAGTCAAGATGGCGAACTTCATTGTCCCCGATATCGGGAACGGCAGACTCTAGCGGTCAGATTTGTTCCTGACCTTGGAACTTGATCTTCGCGATGATAGCAATTCGAGAGAGCAGAGCTGCAAGCTAGACTTGGGATGAAATTGCAGAGGAAAATGAATGCACGCACAAGAATTTAGATTGCAAGGGTTTGAGGAAAAGATAGCAGGAAAGCAGTGTGTAAAACGCATAGGGGGTCCGCTTGTTATATGGCCGTTTAGGAGAGAGAAAGGCAATGAATGTGCATTTAATAAATACCTACCAATTTGAATAAGCAAGATATTCGGGTAGAGCGGGAAAAATTAGCACGAATGGGACTTGGTTCATTTGGGACATGCGGACGCGAAAGTGCGAGGCACGTGCCTTGGCGATTTGGGTGAAGAGGGGAAAAGACGCATAAATGAACCCGGGGACATTTGGGACGCAAAAGCACGGCACGCAGCTCTACGGGCTGATTCGGGCGAAATGGGGAAAAGACGCACAAATGCTTTTGGGACACGCGGAGAAAAATACGCGGAGTGTGCGACTCGGCGGATTGGACGAAAATGGAACAACTAGTCCGGATGAACTTGGGACATTTGGGACAAAAGTTCCGATGGGCCCGAAAAGAAAGACTTCGGGTAAACTGGTCGATCGGGGAATAGAGGGTCCAATTGAACTTGGGACATGCGGGACAAAAATACCCGACAGTTCCGAAAACATGCAAAATGACCCAAAACGTAGATTTCTCAATTTCTCGACTTTTATCATTAACGGACAACAGAGAAGACTCTTAAACTCAAAATTTTAAATTTTTCACTTTCTTAAGAGCGGGGAATTTTGAGTGGACAACCCAAATACTTGTTGGTCGTCAAATAGGTCTTTACGAAGAGCAACAATGTGGGACAAGAAGTCCCTCCTCTTTAATGGGAGAGGTTCCCTTATTCTCAAACGAACCTATTTACAAATATACAAAACATGATTTTCTTGTGGAACTTGGATATTACGATAGTGTTTTCTATAAGGATCATCAATTACAAAAGAACCGAGGAATGAGAATATGAGAATGAGCATTAAGGCAACATTCAGAATTATAGATGACAGAGTAATTCTTTATGTATGCGAAGGTACAGTGAATTGAAACAAGATCATTTGTATCATATAATTAAGATGAAATTTGAAAGACACAAAGTTCTGTAAATAACATCTGCAAGAATACAAAGCTTCTTATCATAACACGATAAATGAATGACCTTAACAAGATTAAATAAAAAAACTAGGGATAAAAGAGATCAGATAGACGAAGAATGAAAAGCCCTTATGTATTGATTTCTTTATGATTTATTTACACTCTCAAAAAATAATAGCCAAGTTCTTCCTCCTTCTAAATGGCGAGGAGAGGCCATTATATAGTTACAAATCAGTTACTCTTGGTAACTACTTCTTTTAACTAAAGATTAGTTAAGGATTGCCAATCGTAATACCTCAACTTATTACAATAAATCCAAGAGAAACAATTGGAAGAGAAGAGAGGAATAAGGAGAAGAAGACAGGTGCTTATGATTGGGAGGGACCCACTGACTTCAAAATCCACTTCCTGAATCTCTTCAATGCCTCGGCTATGTCTCTGCCACGTGGGACTGACGTGTTGGCTGTAGATTGGGTCCAAAATCCGAGGTAATTCTCCATTTCCTTATCAAACTCGACATGAGTATGACAGTCTTTATTTGATTCTTCAATAGCAGATTGAAGAGAGCAGATCTCCTTCATTTTCTCTTTGGAAATGGAGCTTTCCTCAATAGATTATCTTTAACAAAAGCTCAATTGAGATTTGATTTCTTGTGAGGAAAGAGGCACACGAGAAGTTCCATCCTCAAGATGACAATGTATATCTTTGAAAGCGATACAACCAAAGTCTTGAAATCCTCACCCTTCGCCAAATATTCTTCGCTTCTCCAAAAGCCTCCTCCAAGACTTTGATCTTCCACTCCACGCTGTAAACCCAGGACTTTGACGGATTATCCTTTGCATCATCAAAAACCTTACTCGCTAATAAAATGTTCTCATCTGTCTGTCCCATGAGGCGGAGGTCTACTATGCAGTTGCTCCAAAGTTTAAGCTTTTATCTATGATCCCGATAGTGGAGGAGAGCTTTTGTTACAAGTTGTTCACCTTTCCGTGGAGTTTGAAAGGTTCATCGATGAAGTTCAATCTTGCAACAAGCATATCTTCCACCATGGCCTCAATTGCTCTGCCATAGACAGAATACTTGTGCATGTCTTTGATACTCTGTACTTCAGCTTGGCTCAAAATTTCAGGTGGCGGAAGGGTAGTCAATGGGGTAGGGTCTAAAACTTTGTCCTTGGACAAAAGAGATTTGATAAAACTTGTGAGAATCTAGACTTGTTCCTCCAACTGTTCAATAGTTTGCTGCCCTTTTTCTACCCTCCCAATGACTCTTGTGACCGTTTCCTGGAGCTTGTGGATCTCACCTTCAGGGGTAGACTCTACCATTGGAATCCTTGAGAATTCTAGGTCGATGCCCGCAAGTCCTGCTCTAATTTATCTACCAGTAGGCTTAGCTATCTCCAGGAATTGCTGGCCCTGAGCATCAAACACTATCCTGGAGGTGATTCTTGATTTTTGGCGCGTGAAGGAGGAGTAGTGCCCAACAAGGCACCACAAGATCAAACATTGGCCCTAAGCTCCGAGAGGAAGATTTCCTCTTCCTACTCACAAGAGGAGGAGGAAGCAGCACGTGGGGCAAGAGGACCAAGAGATAGAGAACTCATAGCGCCCAAGGTTTGCACAATTGTTGTCTCAAATTGAGACATGAGTGGGGCGCTTGAGACAACCGGTGTAGAGGAATCAATAGCTTTTAGAAGTTTGGTGCTCTGAACTTACTTATATATTTTTCTCGTTGGAACTTCAGAGTGCTTGAAGGAGCTGGCACTTCACTCTCTTCACTTTCACTGAGAACAATAATGTTCTCTGATCCCAAAGGTAATTCTACCTGCTTTTCGGGATCTTCTTCCACAGGCTCCTTCTTAACCTCTTTGAGTTTCTTCTGGTATACTTGGGTGGATGAAGAAGGAGTAGAAGCTACAGTGTTCTTGTGTTGATGAGGCAGGAGGGGTTTGCACAGGAGTGTCTGATCTTGGAGTTGATGCTTCCCTCCTTGGTGTTGAAACATCCTTGGAGGAGGATTCTCCTGAGTGCCTCCTAAGCTCTCGAATTTTCTCATCAAACCAGATCTTAGTCCTGACTATGACTGGAGCCAGGATCTCAACCACATCATCTTTCTCTTTTTTTAACCAATCCAAGTCCTCCAAGGGAGTGTGCTTAACCACATTGTCATACTCATATGAGTATAGATTAGAGTTGTCATCCTTGAGTCCTTCAGGAACTGGGTACAAGCCGAGTTCTGGATCAATCAGAGAGAAATCTGCCATAATGCCTCCTTCTAGCCTCAAAATCATTGGCACAACAACCCAATAATCTTCTCAGATCTGCCCTATGATGATATGTTATCTTAATGTTCTGCTCAATGAACTTCTTCAAGTCGAAGCAAGTTCTGGGCTTGAAGAAATGAACAGTAATGGGAGCCAGGGCTCTTTCTATGTTCTGTGCATCCAGGGCTGTTTTACAGGAGTAGTTTCCCAAAGAGATGGGGAAATGCAAACCAGTAATCTTCTTGTCCCTGCAGGTTCTGTGCAATTTGTCTAATTGCCTGCATATTTCTATCAGAGCCATCTTGTCACTGCAGAACATCGGAAGCCTTAGAGGGGTGCTCTCGTAGCGCCTAGCTTTGATATAAGAGAATTTTCTGAATTGGATAAAATAGGCACCGTAGTGCGATATCAGGTTCATGGCTTCGTCAGAAAATCTTCTAGTAGTGTCACCCTCAAGAAGTCTGACCATGTACATGGTGAAAGCATCATTTACCCTTCGAAAATTGTGATTGCTGGTCTCTAGGGTGAACTGCAGGCAGTAGGCATATACGGGATCATCCTTGTGGGCATCAATGTAAGAAAAACCAAACCATTGCCTTGATGCCGCCAGAGTATACATCAGATACGAAGTCATGTAGAATTTCTTCGTTTGCTGCACATTGGACAGCTGCTCCGCTAGGTTCATGCTGATAATTTCTGCCCAGTTGATATTTTGAGTTCCTTCGCACACCATGTTGATGAGCGGGCACATCCAGAAATGGAACTCGTTAGTGGAGGGTAAGCCCATAACCCGAGCCAGTAAGATTATGAAATCTGACAATTCTTCTTTGAAATCTACACGGAAAAGGGTCCCGAAAGGCAAGATGCTCCTTCTTAGGGTTTTTAAGCCAAGACTTCGCCACTCGCGCCTTATAGTTGTCACTGTCTTGACTAAACAGGGCCTATGCTTTATTATGAGAAACAACTATGGCATTATCCATTTCTTGAATCCTCGCAGCGAGCCAATGGTGACAAGAGTCAAGTTTGGCAATGAGCTCCCCATGCACGTTTGTCAATTCACTCGAATCAGGGTTGAAATGAGCCCCGCACGAGAGCACTGTATCTGCACATTGCACCGAGATTGGGAAACCTCCAGCGAAAGCCAGACAGCTGTAATGAATCATCTGTGCCATTGGTGTAGGGTTTGCGTCTGTCATCCTCGACCAAAAATCACTAAAGTCAAGATGGCGAACTTCACTGTCCCCGATATCGGGAACGACAGACTCTAGCGGTGAGATTTGTTCCTGACCTTGGAACTTGATCTTCATGATGATAGCAATTCAGAGAGCAGAGCTGCAAGCCAGACTTGGGATGAAATTGCAGAGGAAAATGAATGCACGCACAGGAATTTAGATTGCAAGGGTTTGAGCAAAAGATAACAGGAAAGCAGTGTGCAAAACGCATAGGGGTTCCGCTCGTTATATGGCCATTTAGGAGAGAGAAAGGCAATGAATGTGCATTTAATAAATACCTACCAATTTGAATAAGCAAGATATTTGGGTAGAGCGGGAAAAATTATCACGAATGGCACTTGGTTCATTTGGGACATGGGGGACGCGAAAGCGCGAGTCACGCGGCTCGGCCGATTCGGGCGAAGCGTGGAAAAGACGCATAAATGAACTTGGGACATGCGGGACACAAAAGCGCGAAGTACGCGGCTCGGCTGATTCAGGTGAAACGGGGAAAAGACACACAAATGCTTTTGGGACACGTGGGACAAAAATACGCGGAGAACGCGACTTGGCCGGATCAGACGAAAATGAAACAACTAGTCCGGGCGAACTTGGGACATTTGGGACAAAAAGTTCCGACGAGCCCGAAAAGACAGACTTCGGGTAAACCGGCCAATCGGGGAACAGAGGGTCTAATTGAACTTGGGACACGCAGGACAAAAATACCCGATAGGCCCGAAAAACATGCAAAATGACCCAAAAACACAGATTTTCTCAATTTCTCGACTTTTATCATTAACAGGACAACAGAGAAGACTCTTAAACTCAAAATTTTAAATTTTCACTTTCTTAAGAGCAGGGGAATTTTGAGTGGACAACAACTGGCTCCTTCTGGGGATGACTTGGCATAAATTCAAAGAATGAGACAAGGCAAGAACTTAGACAACTTGGGAAAGTAGACCGTACTTATCCATTGGGCAATGGAGTCAAAAATCAAACCAATACAAAGGACAACACACCAAAAAAAAGGGAAAGAAAAACAAAATGTTGTACAGAATATACAAAGGACTCCCTAATCACCTATGACTTGAACAATTTCAGGTACTGCCCACTATAAGGAAGTGGGAGAGAAGAACCATCCATATAATCAAGGTAAAAAGAATTCTTACCAGCGAAGTGCCTGATCTTGAAAGGTCCGAGCCAAAGGGAATCAAACTTGCCATGGCTGCCACGAGGTTCATGCCTTTTATCCCATAACAAAACAGTGTCTCCAACTTGGAAATCTCTGAACCTGGCTTTCTTATCAAACATGACCTTTACCTTCTGCTGGTGAACAGATATCCTATCAGCAACCTCCAATCTGTCCTCATTCAATTTGTGAAGATACATTATTCTCTTATCCAAAGCATCATTGAAACTGGTATCTTCAATGGCCTTCATTAGATGCAAGGCTGGTAGCTCCACTGTTACTGGCAATTGAGCTTCTACTCCATATACCACTTGAAAAGGAGACATTCCAATGGCTCTCTTAGGTGTGATCCTGTCTGCCCAAAGAGCATCATAGAGTTTCTTGTGCCAGCTTTGTTGAGACTCATTGACTAATTTCCTTATTATGGTCACCAGATTTTTATTAATGGATTCTCGCTTGTCCATTTCCCTGAGGATAGTAATATGAGGAGTGAGCCAGAGAGATACCATATCCATAACAAAAATCCATCATCTCAGTTGAAGAAAAATTCGAAGCATTATCTGTCACAATCTTGTTTGGTACACCATACCTTACCAAGATGTTTTCTTTGATGAAACTGCACACCACTTCAGAAGTAGTACTCTTTACTGGAATGGCTTCTACCCATTTGGTGAAATAATCTGTAGCAGTTAATACATGAGTATGACCAGCACTAGAAGAGGGATTAAGTGTTCCAATGAAGTCCAAACCCCACTGTTGAAAAGGTTCTTCAATTACAACTGGCTTAAGAGGCAAAGAGGCCAATTTGGGTCTACCCACGAAAGTCTGACAAGCCTCACATTTATCAACCCACTTTGATGCATCTCTGAACAAGGTAGGCCAGTAATATCCTCCACGAAGTATCTTATGAGCAGTGACCGTTGATGAGTAGTGTCCTCCACATGCCTGATCATGAAAAGCTGAGAGTAGCTTTTTCTGCTGTTCCTTGTCCACACATTTCAAAAACCTTCCATCTAACCCACGTTTGAACAAGGCGTTTTCCCACAACACATATTGCACTGACCTTAGTTTAACAGTCCTCTTTTCTTTGGCAGTCAAATGAGAGGGGCATTCTCCATAGGTGAGAAAATGGGCGATATCAGCATACCATTCATCAACTGAGCTAAGAAACAGAACGGTAGGAAGACCAACTTTATCTTCCAGTAACTCATGTCTAGCTCCTTCAGCGATGAGTTCACACAGGCCTTTTCCACGGACAAGCTTGGTTGGTTTGATGTCAATATCATATTATTGGACCTTAGCCACCCGGCCCTCTCTTGGATCCAAATTCCTATCTGTGTGAAATTGACTTAACAGTCGTATCTGGTACCAAAACCTTGGAATGAGAGTTAAGAATGTAAAAATGAAACTGCTTAATAGCTTTGACCACTGCAAAAGCATGTTTTTCCATCATGGTGTATTTTAACTCATGATCTTTCAGAATATAGCTCATAAATGCAATTGGGAGTTCATGCTCATTAGAATCTTCCTGAGTTAAAACCGCAGCCAAGGTGTTATCTGTGGCGTAGCAATAGATAATAAAATCTTTGCTAAAATCTGGACATGCTAAAACAGGAGTTTTAGCAATGGCTCTTTTAATATCTTCAAAGGCTTCTTTCCCTTCAGAAGACCAACCAAACGTTTGTTTGGCTTTCATCATTGGGAGATGTTCGAGTTAGTTCGCAAAATCGGGATGAATCTTCTCAAAAATTGATCTTACCAAAGAAAGAGTGCATGCCCTTTTTTGGTCAGGGAGAGGAATTTGCTAGATAGCTTGAACTCGCTCAGGATCAATCTTAATACCATCTTTGGAGATGATGTGCCCTAATAATTTCCCCTCTGTGACACAAAATACAGATTTTTTAGGATTCAAAGATATCCCATGTTCTCTACATCTTATCAGAACTGTCTCCAGATGTTGAAAATGATCTGCCCTTGTTTTAGAAAACATAGTCAAGTCATCAAGGTATACAACAATACACTTCCCTTTCAAACTTCCAAAAGCTAGATCCATAGCCCTCTAAAAATTGGCACCAACATTAATGAGCCCAAAAGGCATTCTTCTGTAAGCAAAGGTACCCCAAGGGGTAGTGAAAGCCGTTTTGTGCTGATCTGCAGTATTAACTTCTACCTGGTTATATCCTGAGAATCCATCAAGCATAGACAACATCTCAGATCATGTTACTGCTTGTAAGACCTAGTCCATCATAGGTAAAGGATAATTATCTTTCAAGGAAGCTTGATTCAGTTCTCGAAGTCAACACGATGCGGATCTCACCATTTTTCTTCCTAACAGTACAATATTGGCAATCCATGTTGAATGATGGATAGGAAAATGATTTTGGCTTTCAACAAATTCTATATTTCTTGAAAAATGGTGTCACATTATTTTAGGATTGTATTATCTCTCTACTTTTCGCTTAAAAGGCTTAATTCCAGGTTTGAGAGGAATAAAATGCTGCATATCTTTTGGTTGGAAAGCTTTTAAATCTTCATAGGAGTAGGCAAGAACATCCTTATACCTCTTTAAAAGATCAATTGCTTTCTTCCTCTCATCTCATTGTGCAACACTTTCCAAGGTTCACGAGCTTAGGGTCAGTAGAACTCCCAACATTAATTTTGTCATACTCAGCTGATTGTTGAGGTCCAGTAGAAGCTCTAGACTTTACATACCTGTCGTGTTTATCAAATAATTCCTCTAAACTCACCAATCCTTTAGGAATCTTGTTTCCCTTGAGTTTAATGCATCCATCTTGATCCGTTTTTTCTCCTTGGGTGGCTTGCTTTGTCAAAGGACACACTTTCACGAGGCAAGTTATCACTTCCTTCAAAGTACAACTATTCAAAATTATCCTTGAGTTCTAAGAAAGAAAGCAAGTGTTGATCATCATTAAAAACTTGCCAGTTACTTGTATTATCAGGTACACTAGGTCGATGGATCATCTCAATGGTGAACTTATCTTGAGAGAAGTCAGGATGAGGTATGAGCAGTGACCCTGAGACTGCTAGTGAATCGGCCCTGGTATTCTTCTCCCTAGGTATTGCTTCGATGGAGAAAGCATCGAGAAATTCAATGGAATCCCAAACCTGATTCCGGTAATGTTTCAACCTTCCATTTTTCACCTGGAAGAGGTTTCTAACTTGCTTTACAATCAATTCTGCATCTCCACGAGCTAGAAGATTCTTCACACCTTGTTATTTTCCCACATGTAATCCGAGAATGAGAGCCTCATACTCTGCTGTATTATTGGTATTTTCAAACTGCATCTCGAATGAGAAAGGATGAAGGCTTCCTTCGGGCAACACCAATATGACACCAGCTCCGTAACTGTGAGGAACAACTTCCATCAAGCACTAAAATCCAAACACCATTAGGATCTTTAGGTGACACTTTGGGAAGTTGGATTTCTTCAGGAGACATAATCATGTAGTTACCATGCCCCATATCCTCATAGAGTATTTGTGCTTTAGGATCATCCGTTTTTTGTACAATATACTCAGACTGCTTCTCAGGCAGTAGCTTCTTCATTTGCCCATTAACAGGTACGAGTGCATGTGACCAATCCATTTGAATTTCTCCACCTACATCCTTACAGAAGTTCCTGCTTAGCAACATCCCGTATGAAGGAGGAATATCTGCTACTAAGATAGTAGCCAAAACTTTCTTCTCAGGCAAAGCAACAAAAGCCACTTGTGCATCTTTAATCCTTCCGACCAAGGGCACTTCCTTACTCTCCATAGAATAACAAGATCCATAAGTGCATGTGAGAGTCAAGCCTAAGGCATGAGCAACTTTAGCAGGCATCACATTGTCTGATGCTCTTGAGTCTATGACGCAATTGTTGAGCCTATGACCAGCTATAAGAAGTGTCACATAGAATGGTTTGATTTTTTCACTGAGTGAGGTGACAAATGGCTATCGAGATTAGGTTGTGGTGCGTAAGAAGGAGTGGGTAAAAGGCCTTTAGAGGTATCTTTAGAATGGGAATTGACAAATTGAATCATTTTAGCAAAATCCTTGGGATGGGTTTGATAATATTCAGCCTCTGAGATTTGAACCTTAGTCTTTTTCAGGTGATCAATAATATCAAAAGACCCAGAAGTGGACGGGCTATCATCATTTGAAAACTTAGGTTTATCAATTTTAGGGGAAAAAGAAGAAACTTTAGTAGCAGAATTGACGGGACTCACCTTTGGTGCATATGAAGTGGGAATAGGAGATCCTCTTTTTGCGAATAATGGGGATAGTTGTCGGCTTCTCCTTAGATTTCTTGGTGGGTTACGTCACTTTCTCCCTCGATTTCTCTCGATCTCGAGTCATGACAAACGTATGATTCGCTATTCATATCTACTACTATTTCATCATAATCATCCCCTTCATCAATGCCTTTAGTGGTGAAGAAATTAACCCGAGATCCCTCAAATTCATCTCGCTTCATCATCAACCTCTTCAACATGATTCCTCGCAATCTTCATTAACCTCCTCATCCTCTGGTTCCTCAACTTCACAGTTGCATTGAAAGGAACTTTAATAGGAGGTCCTTCAAGCGCTAGCCTTGTTTGAGCAACAGCAAACGATTTCTAGGCTGAAAATCCCTCCTTGGAACATCTCGCATAGGAGCATGCTTTGAGCCAATTGTTTCGTAATGGCAATGAGATCATTTGCAAGTTTTTGTACCAATGGATCGATTAGGTCCAGGAGTGGACGAGGAGGAATATGCGATTTAGATTTAGAAGGGTCTCTCCTCAACTTCCCGACATGATTAAATCATCTTCAACACTAACAACAAGAGTTTGATCCTCGGCAATGTTGTGAGATTATCCCTTCTCGGTGCGTAACTAACTTCAGGTGATTGGGCATTTAGGAAAAAATATTTTTGAATTTGATCTACAGGTCGAGTATTTGCTGAATTTTGTTAATCAACCTGTTGAATCGGGCCACAAATTCTCTCATGGGCTCTGGTGAATCCTTCTTTATTTGAGAGATTTGGGCTAGCAAGGCATGCACATCTTCTGCTGGTTTGAAACGGTTTTCAAACCTAGTTCTCATAGTGTCCCAGCTGGTGATAGCACAAGCCGGAAGGTGATAGAACCAATCGGTAGCATTATCTTGTAACGTCTCAATGAAAAGCCTTACGGAGACATCTTCATGTTCAACTCCCAGGACCCCACATGCAACTATGAAGGCTGCGATATGTTCATCAGGATGCGCTTTACCATCGCCTTTGAACTTAGGGAAGTTCTTACGGTTACCTCTGGGTAACTCATGCAAAGGCTGAGGAAGGGCAAGGGGCCCGACACGATGACCCCAAGGCAATGGTACCGCCATTCTTGGAAAAATGGCTTGAAGAGGAACTGTAACACCAGCAAGAATCAAAGCTCAAAGATTAGGACTGGTTGGCTCTGAAGGAATGCCACCCGTAGGGTTTCTATCTTGAACAGGTGGAGTGCTTTTCAACGAGTCTTTCTATTTCTTGTTGAAGGGAAAGGAAAACCCTGCTGCTCCAAAAGCTGAACCGAGAATCTTCAATACCAAGGGCCCTTCTCCCTCGAGTAAAACGTGGAGTCGCCAGATCAAAAGATGATCAATAAATAAACTGGAATATGTTTCCCTAGGGAGTCGCCAAAAACTGTTGGTCGTCAAATAGGACTTTACGAAGAGCAACAGTCAGGGGACAAGAAGTCCCTCCTCTTTAATGGGAGAGGTTCCCTTATTCAGAAACGAACCTATTTACAAATATACAAAACATGATTTTCTTGTGGAACTTGGATATTACGATAGTGTTTTCTATAAGGATCATCAATTACAAAAGGACTGAGGAATGCGAATATGAGAATGAGCAGAAAGGCAACATTCAAAATTATAGATGACAGAGTAATTCTTTATGTATGCGAAGGTACAAAGAATTGAAACAAGATCATTTGTATCATATAATTAAGATGAAATTTGAAAGACACAAAGTTCTCAGAAATAATATCCGCAAGAATACAAAGCTTCTTATCATAACACGTATAAATGACCTTAACGAGATTAAATAAAAAAACTAGGGATAAAAGAGATCGATAGACGAAGAATGAAAAGCACTTCGTATTGATTTATTTATGATTTATTTACACTCTCGTAAAATAAGCCAAGTTCTTCCTCCTTCTAAATGGCGAGGAGAGGCCATTATATAGTTACAAATCGCTTACTCTTGGTAACTACTTCTTTTAACTAAAGATTAGTTAAGGATTGACAATCGCAATACCTCAACTTATTACAATAAATCCGAGAGAAAGAATTGGAAGAGAAGAGAGGAATAAGGAGAAGAAGACAGTGCTTATGATCGGGAGGGACCCACCGACTTCAAAATCCGCTACTTGAATCTCTTCAATGCCTCGCTATGTCTCTCGCCACGTGGGACCGACATGTTGTCAGAGATTGGGTCCAAAATCTGAGGCACTTCTCCATTTCCTTATCAAACTCAACATGAGTATGAAAGTCTTTATTTGCTTCTTCAATAGCAGATCAAGAGAGCATATCTCCTTCATTTTCTCTTTGAAATGGAGCTTTCCTTGAATAAATTATCTTTAACAAAAGCTCTGAATTGAGCTTTGATTTCTTGTGAGGAAAGAGGCACACCAGAAGTTCCATCCTGAAGATGACAATGTATATCTTTGAAAGCAGATACAACCAGTGTCTTGAAAGCCTCACCCTTCTACCAGCTATTCTTCAGTTCTCCCAAAGCCTCCTCTAAGACTTTGATCTTCCACTCCACGCTGTAAACCCAAGACTTTGACAGATTATCCTTTGCATCATCAAAAACCTTACTTGCCAATAAAATGTTCTCATTTGTCTGTCCCACGAGGCGGAGGTCTACTATGCAACTGCTCCAAAGTTTAAGCTCTTTATCTATGATCCCGATAGTGGAGGAGAGCTTCTGTTGCAAGTTGTTCACCTTTCCATGGAGTTTGAAAGCTTCATCGATGAAGTTCAATCCTGCAACAAGCATATCTTCCACCATGGCCTCCATAGCTCTGCCATAGACGGAATACTTGTGCATGTCTTTGATACTCTGTACTTCATCTTGGTTCAAAATTTCAGTGGTGGAAGGGTAGTCAATGGGGTAGGGTCCAAAACTTTTCCTTGCAAAAAGAGATTTGATAAAACTTGTGAGAATCGGGCTTGTTCCTCCAACTGCTCAATAGTTTGATGCCCTTTTTCTACCCTCCCAATTACTCTTGTGACCGTTTCCTGGAGGTTGTGGATCTCACCTTCAGGGGTAGACTCTCCCATTGGAATCCTTGAGAATTCTAGGTCAGATGCCTACAAGTCCTGCTCTGATTTATCTACTGTAGGCTTAGCTATCTCCAGGAATTGCTGGCCCTGAGCATTAGACACTATCCTGGAGGTGATTCTTGATTTTTTGGCGCGTGAAGGAGGAGTAGTGCCCAACAAGGCTGCCACAACAACAAAAAATTGGCCCCGAGCTCGAGAGGAAGATTTCCTCTTCCTACTGCCGACAAAAGGTCACACCCATGCAAAAGAGGAGGAAGCAAGAGGGGGCAAAAGGACCAAGAGATAGAGAACTCATAGCGCCCAAGGTTTGCACAGTTGTTGTCTCAAGTTGAGACATGAGTGGGGCGCTTGAGAAAACTTGGTGTAGAGGAATCAATAGCACTTAGAAGTTCGGTGCTCTGAACTTCCTTATCTTTTCTGTTGGAACTTCAGGGAGCGCTTGAAGGAGCTGGCACTTCACTCTCTTCACTTTCACTGAGAACAATAATGTTCTCTGATCCCAAAGGTAATTCTACCGCTTTTTCTGGGGATCTTCTTCCACAGGCTCCTTCTTAACCTCTTTGAATTTCTTCTGGTATACTTGGGTGGATGAAGGAGTAGAAGCTACAGTTCTTGTGTTGATGAGGCAGGAGGGGTTTGCATAGGAGTGTCTGATCTTGGAGTTGATGCTTCCCTCCTTGGTGTTGAAACATCCTTGGAGGAGGATTCTCCTGAGTGCCTCCTAAGCTCTCGAACTTTCTTATCAAACCAGATCTTAGTCCTGACTAAGACTGGAGCCAGGATCTCGCCAAATCATCTTTCTCTTTCTTGAACCAATCCAAGTCCTCCAAGGGAGTGTGCTTAACCACATTGTCATACTCATATGAGTATAGATCAGAGTTGTTGTCCTTGAGTCCTTCGGGAACTGGGTGCAAGCCGAGTTCCTGGATCAATCAGAGAGAAATCTTCCATAATGCCTCCTTGTAGCCTCAAAATCATCGGCAGACAAACAACCCAATAATCTTCTATATCTGCCCTATGATGATATGTTATCTTAATGTTCTGCTCAATGAACTTCTTCAAGTCGAAGCAAGTTCTGGTCTTGAAGAAATGAATAAATGTGGGAGCCGTGGCTCTTTCTATGTATGTCTCAGTGCATCTAGGGCTATTTTACGGGTAGTTTCCCAAAGAGATGGGGAAATGCAAACCAAGAATCTTCTTGTCCCTCGCAGTTCTGTAATTTGTCTAATTGCTCGCATATTTCTATCGAGCCATCTTGTCACCGCAAACATCGGAAGCCTTAGAGGGTGCTCTCATAGCTACCAGCTTTGATATAGGAGAATTTTATGAACTAGATAAAATAGGCACCGTAGTGCGATATCGACTCATGGCTTCATCGAAAAATATTCTAGCAAGATTACACCCTCAAGAAGTCTCGACCATGTACACATGGTGAAAGCATCATTCACCCTTCGAAATTGCGATTAATTTGGTCTCTAGGGTGAACTCAGGGGCGATGAGGCATATACGGGATCATCCTTGTGAGCATCAATGAAAGAAAACCAAACCATTGCCTCAATTCCGCCATGAGTATACATCGAGATATGAAGTCATGTAGAATTTCTTCGTTTGCTTGCACATTGGGCATGCTGCTCCGCTAGGTTCATGCTGATAATTTCGCCTGGGCCAATTGATATTTTGAGTTCCTTCGCACACCATGTTGATGAGCGGGCACATCCAAAAATGGAACTTGTTAGTGGAGGGTAAGCCCATAACCCGAGCCAATAATATTATGAAATCGACAATTCTTCATTGAAATCTACTCGGAAAAGGGTCCTAAAGGCGACATGCTCCCTTCTTAGGGTTTTTAAGCCAAGACTTCGCCACTCGTGCCTTATAGTTGTCCACCGTCTTGATTGAACAGGCCTATGGTTGATTATGAGAAACAACTATGGCATTATCCATTTCTAGAATCCGCAGCGATGCGTGGTGCAATGGTGGCGTGTCAAGTTTGGCAATGAGCTCCCGTGCACGTTTGTCAATTCACTCAATCGGGGGTTGAAATGAGCCCCGCATGAGAGCACCGTGATCTGCGCATTGCATTGAGATTGGGAAACCTCCAACAAAAGCCATACCTGTCTGTCATGAATCATCTGTGCCATTGGTGTAGGGTTTTCGCTTTCATCCTCGACCAAAAATCACTAAAGTCAAGATGGCAAACTTCACTGTCCCCGATATCGGGAACGATGACTCTGGCGGTGAGATTTGTTCTCGACCTTGAACTTGATCTTCATGATGATAGAAATTCGAGAGCAGAGCTGCAAGCCGACTTGGATGAAATTGCAGAGGAAAATGAATGCACGCACAGAATTTAGATTGCATGGGTTTGAGGAAAAGATAGCAGAGAAAGCAAATGGTGCAAAACACATAGGGGTCCGCTCGTTATATGGCCGTTTAGGAGAGAAAGGCAATGAATGTGCATTTAATAAATACCTACCAATTTGAATAAGCAAGATATTCGGTAGAGCGGGAAAATTAGCACGAATGGCACTTGGTTCATTTGGGACATGGGGGAAGACGCGAAAGCGCGAGGCACGCGGCTCGGCCGATTCTCGAAGCGGGGAAAAGACGCATAAATGAACCCAGGGACATGCGGGATGCAAAAGCGCCGAGTACATGGCTCGGCCGATTCGGGTGAAACGGGAAAAGACGCACAAATTATTTTAGGACACGCGGGACAAAAATACGCGAGTACGTGACTCGGCACGGATCGGATGAAAATGGAACAACTAGTCCGGGTGAACTTGGGACATTTGGGACAAAAAGTTCTGACGGGCCCGACAAGATAGACTTCGGGTAAACCGGCCGATCGGGGAACAGAGGGTCCAATTGAACTTGGGACAAGTGGGACAAAAATACCCGACAGGCCCGAAAAACATGTAAAATGACCCAAAAACGCAGATTTTCTCAATTTCTCGACTTTTATCATTAACATGACAACAAAGAAGACTCTTAAACTCAAAATTTTAAATTTGTCACTTTCTTAAGAGTAGGGAATTTTGAGTGGACAACCCAAAAATGTTGGTCGTCAAATAGGTCTTTACGAAGAGCAACAAAATGTCGGGGACAAGAAGTCCCTCCTCTTTAATGGGAGAGGTTCCCTTATTCAGAAACGAACCTATTTACAAATATACAAAACATGATTTTCTTGTGGAACTTGGATATTATGATAGTGTTTTCTATAAGGATCATCAATTACAAAAGGACTGAGGAATGAGAATATGAGAATGAGCAGAAAGGAAACATTCAGAATTATAGATGACAGAGTAATTCTTTATGTATGCGAAGGTACAATGAATTGAAACAAGATCATTTGTATCATATAATTAAGATGAAATTTGAAAGACACAAAGTTCTGTAAATAACATCTGCAAGAATACAAAGCTTCTTATCATAACACAGACAAATTACCTTAATGAGATTAAATAAAAAAAACTAGGGATAAAAGAGATCAGATAGACGAAGAATGAAAAGCACTTCTGTATTGATTTATTTATGATTTATTTACACTCTCAGAAAATAAGCCAAGTTCTTCCTCCTTCTAAATGGCGAGGAGAGGCCATTATATAGTTACAAATCAGTTACTCTTGGTAACTACTTCTTTTAACTAAAGATTAGTTAAGGATTGCCAATCGCAATACCTCAACTTATTACAATAAATCCGAGAGAAAGAATTGGAAGAGAAGAGAGGAATAAGGAGAAGAAGACATGTGCTTATGACTGGGAGGGACCCACTGACTTCAAAATCCGTTGCCTGAATCTCTTCAATGCCTCGGCTATGTCTCTGCCACGTGGGACTGACGTTGTTGGGCTGTAGGCTATGTCCAAAATCCGAGGCAATTATCCATTTCCTTATCAAACTCGACATGAGTATGACAGTCTTTATTTGCTTCTTCAATAAAAGATTGAAGAGAGCAGATCTCCTTCATTTTTTCTTTGAAATGGAGCTTTCCTTGAATAGATTATCTTTAACAAAAGCTCAATTGAGCTTTGATTTCTTGTGAGGAAAGAGGCACACCGAAGTTCCATCCCGAAGATGACAATGTATATCTTTGAAAGCGAGATACAACCAAAGGTCTTGAAAGCCTCACCCTTCTACCAGCTATTCTTCAGCTCTCCCAAAGCCTCCTCCAAGACTTTGATCTTCCACTCCACGTTGTAAACCTAGGACTTTGACAGATTATCCTTTGCATCATCAAAAACCTTACTCGCTAATAAAATGTTCTCATCTGTCTGTCCCATGAGGCGGAGGTCTACTATGCAACTGCTCCAAAGTTTAAGCTCTTTATCTATGATCCCGATAGTGGAGGAGAGCTTCTGTTGCAAGTTGTTCACCTTTCCATGGAGTTTGAAAGCTTCATCGATGAAGTTCAATCCTGCAACAAGCATATCTTCCACCATGGCCTCCATAGCTCTACCATAGATGGAATACTTGTGCATGTCTTTGATACTCATTGCACTTCACTTGGTTCAAAATTTCAAGTGGCGGAAGGGTAGTCAATGGGGTAGGGTCCAAAACTTTGTCCTTGGACAAAAGAGATTTGATAAAACTTGTGATAATCTGGGATTGTTCCTCCAACTGTTCAATAGTTTTCTGCCCTTTTTCTACCCTCCCAATGACTCTTGTGACCGTTTCCTGGAGGTTGTGGATCTCACCTTCAGGGGTAGACTCTCCCATTGGAATCCTTGAGAATTCTAGGTCAGATGCCTGCAAGTCCTGCTCTGATTTATCTACTGTAGGCTTAGCTATCTCCAGAATTGCTGGCCCTGAGCATCAGACACTATCCTAGAGGTGATTCTGGCTTTTTTGGCACGTGAAGGAGGAGTAGTGCCCAACAAGGCTGCCACAACATCAAAAATTGGCCCTGAGCTCCGAGAGGAAGATTTCCTTTTCCTACTGTCGACAAAAGGTTGCACCCATGCAAAAGAGGAGGAGGAAGCAACAGGTGGGGCAAGAGGACCAAGAGATAGATAACTCATAGCGCCCAAGGTCTGCAAGCTGTTGTCTCAAGTTGAGACATGAGTGGGGCGCTGAGACAACCGGTGTAGAGGAATCAATAACACTTAGAAGTTCGGTGCTCTCGAACTTCCTTATCTTTTCTCGTTGGAAATTCAGGGAGCGCTTGAAGGAGTTGGCACTTCACTCTCTTCAATTTCACCGAGAACAATAATGTTATCTCATCCCAAAGGTAATTCTACCTCGCTTTTCTAGGGGATCTTCTTCCATAGGATCCTTCTTAACCTCTTTGAGTTTCTTCCGGTATACTTGGGTGGATGAAGAAGGAGCGAAGGCTGCGCAGTTCTTGTGTTGATGAGGTAGGAGGGGTTTGCACAGTAGTGTCTGATCTTGGAGTCGATGCTTCCCTCCTTGGTGTTGAAACATCCTTGGAGGAGGATTCTCCTGAGTGCCTCCTAAAATTTCAAATTTTCTTATCAAACTAGATCTTAGTCCCGACTAAGACTAGAGCTAGGATCTCGGCCAAATCATCTTTCTCTTTCTTGAACCAATCCAAGTCCTCCAAGGGAGTGTGCTTAACCACATTGTCATACTCATATGAGTATAGATCAGAGTTGTCGTCCTTGAGTCCTTCAGGAACTGGGTACAAGCCGAGTTCTTGGATCAATTGTAGAGAGAATCTACCATAATGCCTCCTTCTAGCCTCAAAATCATCGCACACATCCAACCCAATAATCTTCTCAGTATCTCGCCTATGATGATATGTTATCTTAATGTTCTGCTCAATGAACTTCTTCAAGTCGAAGCAAGTTCTGGGCTTGAAGAAATGAACAGTAATGGGAGCCAGGGCTCTTTCTATGTTCTGTGCATCTAGGGCTATTTTACAGGAGTAGTTTCCCAAAGAGATGGGGAAATGCAAACCAGTAATCTTCTTGTCCCTGCAGGTTCTGTGTAATTTGTCTAATTGCCTGCATATTTCTATCAGAGCCATCTTGTCACTGCAGAACATCGGAAGCCTCAGAGGGGTGCTCTCGTAGCCAGCTAGCCTGATATAGGAGAATTTTCTGAACTAGATAAAATAGGCACCGTAGTGCGATATCAGGCTCATGGCTTCGTCAGAAAATCTTCTAGCAGTGTCACCCTCAAGAAGTCTGACCATGTACATGGTGAAAGCATCATTCACCCTTCGGAAATTGCGATTGCTGGTCTCTAGGGTGAACTGTGGGCAGTAGGCATATACGGGATCATCCTTGTGAGCATCAATGAAAGAAAAACCAAACCATTGCCTCGATGCCGCCAGAGTATACATTAGATACGAAGTCATGTAGAATTTCTTTGTTTGCTTTGCACATTGGACAACTGCTCCGCTAGGTTCATGCTGATAATTTCTGCCCAGTTGATATTTTGAGTTCCTTCGCACACCATGTTGATGAGCGGCCACATTCAGAAATGGAACTCGTTAGTGGAGGGTAAGCCCATAACCCGAGCCAATAAGATTATGAAATCTAACAATTCTTCATTGAAATCTACTCGGAAAAGGGTCTTGGAAAGGCGAGATGCTCCCTTCTTAGGGTTTTTAAGCCAAGACTTTGCCACTCGTGCCTTATAGTTGTCACTGTCTTTCTTGACAACAGGCCTATGCTTGATTCGAGAAACAACTTATGGAATTATCCATTTCTGAATCCTCGGTGCAAAGGTGCCAATGGAGGCAGTGTCAAGTTTGGCAATGAGCTCCTCGCACGTTTGTCAATTCACTCGAATCGGGGTTGAAATGAGCCCCGCACGAGAGCATTGATTGCGCATTGCATTGTGACCGAGATTGGGAAATCTCCGGTGAAAGCCGATCTAGCTGTCATGAATCATCTGTGCCATTGGTGTAGGGTTTGCATCTGTCATCCTTGACCAAAAATCACTAAAGTCAAGATGGCGAACTTCACTGTCCCCGATATCGGGAACGGCAGACTCTAGCGGTGAGATTTGTTCCTGACCTTGGAACTTGATCTTCATGTTGATAGCAATTCAGAGAGCAGAGCTGCAAGCCAGACTTGGGATGAAATTGTAGAGGAAAATGAATGCACGCACAGGAATTTAGATTGCAAAGGGTTTGAGCAAAAGATAGCAGGAAAGCAGTGTGCAAAACGCATAGGGGGTCCGCTCGTTATATAGCCGTTTAGGAGAGAGAAAGGCAATGAATGTGCATTTAATACATACCTACCAATTTGAATAAGCAAGATATTCGGGTAGAGCGGGAAAAATTAGCACGAATGGCACTTGGTTCATTTGGGACATGTGGGACGCGAAAGCGCGAGGCACGCGGCTCGGCCGATTCGGGCGAAGCGGGGAAAAGACGCACAAATGAACCTGGGACATGCGGGATGCAAAAGCGCGAAGTACACGGCTCGTCCGATTCGGGTGAAACGGGGAAAAGACGCACAAATGCTTTTGGGACATGTGGGACAAAAATACGCGGAGTACGCGACTCGGCCGGATCGGACGAAAATGGAACAACTAGTCCGGGCGAACTTGGGACATTTGGGACAAAAAGTTCCGACGGGCCCGAAAAGACAGACTTCGTAAACCGGCCGATCGGGGAACAGAGGGTCCAATTGAACTTGGGACACGCAGGACAAAAATACCCGACAGAGCCCGAAAAACATGCAAAATGACCCAAAAACGCAGATTTTCTCAATTTCTCGACTTTTATCATTAACAGGACAACAGAGAAGACACTTAAACTCAAAATTTTAAATTTTCACTTTCTTAAGAGCAGGGGAATTTTGAGTGGACAACAGCTGGCTCCTTCTGGGGATGACTTGGCATAAATTCAAGGAATGAGACAAGGCAAGAACTTAGACAAACTTGGGAAAGTAGACCAGTACCTTATCCATTGGGCAACGGAGTCAAAAAGCAAACCAATACAGAGGACAACACACCAAAACAAAGGGAAAGAAAAACAAAATGCTATACAGAATATACAAAGGACTCCCTAATCACCTATGACTTGAACAATTTCAGGTACTGCCCACTATAAGGAAGTGGGAGAGAAGAACCATCCATATAATCAAGGTAAAAAGAATTCTTACTAGCAAAGTGCCTGATCTTGAAAGGTCCGAGCTAAAGGGAATTAAACTTTCCATGGTTACCACGAGGTTCATGCCTTTTATCCCATAACAAAACAAAGTGTCTCCAACTTGAAAATCTCTCGAACTCCGGCTTTCTTGTCAAACAGACCTTTACCTTCTGGGTGAACATATATCCTATCAAGAACCTCCAATCTGCCCTCATTCAATTTGTGCAGATACATTATTCTCTTATCCAAAGCATCATTGAAACTAGTATCTTCAATGGCCTTCATTAGATGCAAGCCTGGCAGCTCCACTGTTACTGGCAATTGAGCTTCTACTCCATATACCACTTGAAAAGGAGACATTCCAATGGCTCTCTTAGGTGTGATCCTGTCTGCCCAAAGAGCATCATAGAGTTTCTTCGCCGCTTTGTTGAGACTCATTGACTAATTTCCTTATTATGGTCACTAGATTTTTATTAGTGGATTATGCTTGTCCATTTCCCTGAGGATAGTAATATGAGGAGTGAGCCAAAGAGATGCCATATCCATAACTAAAATCCATCATCTCAATTGAAGAAAAATTCAAGCATTATCTTCACAATCTTGTTTGGTACACCATACCTTACCAAGATGTTTTCTTTGATGAAACCGCACACCACTTCAAGTAGTACTCTTTCTTTGGAATGGCTTCTACCCATTTGGTGAAATAATTTGTAGCTTAATACATGAGTATGACCAGCACTAGAAGAGGGATTAAGTGTTCCAATGAAGTCCAAACCCCACTTTATCATCGAAAAGGTTCTTCAATTACAACCGGCTTAAGAGGCAAAGAGGCCAATTTGGGTCTACCTAATGAAAGTCCGACAAGCCTCACATTTATCAACCCATTTTGATGCATCTCTCAACAAGGTAGGCCAAATAATATCCTCTATGAAGTATCTTATGAGCCGTGACCGCTTGATGAGTAGTGTCCTCCACATGTCTGATCATGAAAAGCTGAGAGTAGCTTTTTCTGTTGTTCCTTGTCCACACATTTCAAAAACCTTCCATCTAACCCACGTTTGAACAAGGCGTTTTCCCACAACACATATTGCACTGACCTTAGTTTAACAGTCCTCTTTTCTTTGGTAGTCAAATGAGAGGGGCATTCTCCATAGGTGAGAAAATGGGCGATATCAACATACCATTCGTCAACTGAGCTAAGAAACAGAACGGTAGGAAGACCGACTTTATCTTCCAGTAACTCATGTCTAGCTCCTTCAGCGATGAGTTCACACAAGCCTTTGCCACGGACAAGCTTGGTTGGTTTGATGTCAATATCATATTCTTGGACCTTAGCCACCCAGTTCCCTCTCTTGGATCCAAATTCCTGCTGTGTGAGAATTGACTTAACAGTTGTATCTGGTACCAACACCATGGAGTGAGAGTTAAGAATGTAAAAACGAAACTGCTTAACAACTTTAACCACTGCAAAAGCATGTTTTTCCATCATGGTGTATTTTAACTCATGATCTTTCAGAATATAGATCATAAATGCAATTGGGAGTTCGAATCTTCCTGAGTTAAAACAACAGCCAAGGTGTTATCTGTGGCATAGCAATAGATAATAAAATCTTTGCTAAAATCTGGACATGCTAAAACAGGAGTTTTAGCAATGGCTCTTTTAATATCTTCAAAGGATTCTTTCCCTTCAGAAGACCAACCAAACATTTGTTTGCCTTTCATCATTTGGGAGATGTTCAGAGTTAGTTCTACAAAATCAGGGATGAATCTTCTCAAAAAATTGATCTTACCAAAGAAAGAGTGCACGCCCTTTTTGCTGGTTGGGAGAGGAATTTGCTGGATAGCTTGAACTCGCTCAGGATCAATCTTAATACCATCTTTGGAGATGATGTGCCCTAATAATTTCCCCTCTGTGACACAAAATACAGACTTTTTAGGATTCAAAGATATCCCATGTTCTCTACATCTTATCGAATCTGTCTCTCCGATGTTGAAAATGATCTCGCCCTTGTTTTAGAATACATAGTCAAGTCATCAAGGTATACAACAATACACTTCCCTTTCAAACTTCCAAAAGCTAGATCCATAGCCCTCTGAAAATTGGCACCAACATTAATGAGCCCAAAAGGCATTCTTCTGTAAGCAAAGGTACCCCAAGGGGTAGTGAAAGCCGTTTTGTGCTAATCAACAGTATTAACTTCTACCTGGTTATATCCTTAGAATCCATCAAGCATAGACAACATCTCGGATCCTCATATCTTTGCAAGAAGACTGGTCCATCATAGGTAAAGGATAATTATCTTTCAATGAAGCTTGATTCGGTTCTCGAAGTCAACACAGATGCGGATCTCACCATTTTTCTTCCTAACAGGTACAATATTGGCAATCCATGTTGAATGATGGATAGGAAAAATGATTTTGGCTTTCAACAGCTTCTGTATTTCTTGAAAAATGGTGTCAGCTATTTTAGGATTGTATTGCCTCTGTTTCTGCTTAAAAGGCTTAATTCCAGGTTTGAGAGGAATAAAATGCTGCATATCTTTTGGTTGGAAAGCTTTTAAATCTTCATAGGAGTAGGCAAGAACATCCTTATACCTCTTTAAAAGATCAATTGCTTTCTTCCTCTCATCTCGTTGTGCAACACTTTCCAATGTTCACGAGCTTAGGGTCAAGAGAACTCCCAATATTATTTTTGTCATACTCGGATGATTGTTGAGGTCCAAAGTAGAAGCTCTAGACTTTACATACCTATCGTGTTTATCAAATAATTCCTCTAAAATCACCAATCCTTTAGGAATCTTGTTTCCCTTGAGTTTAATGCATCCATCTTGATCCGTTTCTTCTCCTTGGCGGCCGCTTTGTCAAAGGACACACTTTCATGAGGCCGCTTATCACTTCCTTCAAAGTACAAATGACTACTCAAAATTATCCTTGAGTTCTAAGAAAGAAAGCAAGTGTTGATCATCATTAAAAACTTGCCAGTTACTTGTATTATCAGGTACACTAGGTCGATGGATCATCTCAATGGTGAACTTATCTTGAGAGAAGTCAGGATGAGGTATGAGCAGTGACCCTGAGACTGCTAGTGAATCAGCCCTGGTATTCTTCTCCCTAGGTATTGCTTCGATGGAGAAAGCATCGAGAAATTCAATGGAATCCCAAACCTGATTCCGGTAATGTTTCAACCTTCCATTTTCACCTGGAAGAGGTTTCTAACTTGCTTTACAATCAATTCTGCATCTCCATGAGCTAGAAGATTCTTCACACCTTGTTCTTTTGCCACCTGTAATCCGAGAATGAGAGCCTCATACTCTGCTTGTATTATTGATATTTTCAAACTGCAACTTGAATGAGAAAGGATGAAGGCTTCCTTCGGCGACACCAATATGACACCACTCGTAACTGTTGAGGAACAACTTCCATCAAACTCTAAAATCCAAACACCATTAGGATCTTTAGGTGACACTTTGGGAAGTTGGATTTCTTCAGGAGACATAATCATGTAGTTACCATGCCCCATATCCTCATAGAGTATTTGTGCTTTAGGATCATCCGTTTTTGTACAATATACTTAGATCGCTTCTCAGCAACATGCTTCTTCATTTGCCCATTAATAGTGCGAGTGCACGTGACCAATCCATTTGAATTTCTCCACCTACATCCTTACGAAGTTCCCGCTAGCAACATCCCGTATGAAGGAGGAATATCTACTACTAAGATAGTAGCCAAAACTTTCTTCTCAGGAAAAGCAACAAAAGCCACTTGTGCATCTTTAATCCTTCCGACCAAGGGCACTTCCTTACTCTCCATAGAATAACAAGATCCATAAGTGCGTGTGAGAGTCAAGCCTAAGGCATGAGCTACTTTAGCAGGCATCACATTGTCTGATGCTCTTGAGTCTATGACGCAATTGCTGAGCCTATGACCAGCTATAAGAAGTGTCACATAGAATGGTTTGATTTTGTCACTGGGTGAGGTGACAATGGCTATCAGATTAGGTTGTGGTGCAGAAGAAGGAGTGGGTAAAAGGCCTTTAGAGGTAGCTTTAGAATGGGAATTGACAAATTGAATCATTTTAGCTTTAGAATGGGAATTGAAAATTGAATCAAAGGCAACATTCGAATTATAGATGACAGAGTAATTCTTTATGTATGCGAAGGTACAAAGTGAATTGAAACAAGATCATTTGTATCATATAATTAAGATGAAATTTGAAAGACACAAAGTTCGTAAATAAAATCTGCAAGAATACAAAGCTTCTTATCATAACACGACATAAATGACCTTAACGAGATTAAATAAAAAAACTAGGGATAAAAGAGATCGAGATAGACGAAGAATGAAAAGCCTTTCTCTCGTATTGATTTCTTTATGATTTATTTACACTCTCGGAAAATAAGCCAAGTTCTTCCTCCTTCTAAATGGAGAGGAGAGGCCATTACATAGTTACAAATCAATTACTCTTGGTAACTACTTCTTTTAACTAAAGATTAGTTAAGGATTGCAATCGCAATACCTCAACTTATTACAATAAATCTGAGAGAAAGAATTGGAAGAGAAGAGAGGAATAAGGAGAAGAAGACAGTGCTTATGATCGGGAGGGACCCACTAACTTCAAAATCTGCTTTGCTGAATCTCTTTAATGCCTCGCTATGTCTTTGCCACGTGGGACCGACGTGTTGCTTGTGGACTGGGTCCAAAATATGAGGCAATACATGATGGTACAGAATTTAGATCGCAAGGGTTTGAGAAAATATAGCGAAAGCAAAGGTGCAATACGCATAGGGGGTCCGCTTGTTATATGGTCACGGTGTGCAATACATGATGGTACCTAGTCTCTCCAAAGTCAAAACCATACATGATGGTAACTAGTCTCTTGAAAATATTTCACCTGGAATCCTTGATACAATACATGTGCACATTTTTCAACCATGCCCGACACATGTGCCATATGCATAACACTACACGAAAACCAAAAACACACCTGATGGCTTGGATTTCAGCCGATGCATCATTCGTAATGAATGCATTGATCTGCCAATCGACACAAAGGTGTTTTCCTCATTTCTAGACTTCTGCCAACCACCCGTAAATGTATTCAATTTTATTCCTCAAAGAAATGGCCCATGCTACGGGCACCCTAGCCTCTTGCTCGTCAAAACAAGCAATGTGTATAATTGGTACTGCAAGGAATATGACATCAAATGGTAACATGGGGTTTAATATAATAGAAAGGGAACATTATTAATGATACATAAATTACACATCATTTAAAAATTCATTCCAATTACTTATGCCATATTTGTTGGTAGAAAACGTCGAGTCCATGGAGATTATGGAATTGTACGAATGTTGAACCATTCTCTCACACATCCATGATGTTTGCAACCCCATAATGAATGGAACGGTGGTTCCATTTGGGCGTTGATAGTAGAAAAAAATGTCTCTTTCCTCTCGCATGCCATAAGTTCACGCTCATGGCATCATCGGCGTGCTTTTGAGACCTTCTGCAACAAACTCTTTTCCATGCATTCACCACATCCTTTCTTGTCATGTATTCATCCCTCTTGCTTGATATACCCACATTGGATGGATCCTCTATATATTTATCGTACACCATTTCCACGGTGACTCCCATCAACAAAAGACTCTCGATATAAGTTTTGCATTCATTTGATAAGTACGAGGCAACATTCAAATGAGGATCATTAATGGTATTTTTGTTCCTCCCATGACAACACTCACCATTTACATCACAATGAAACAGATTGTTGTATAATATTATGGCCATTTTCGGTCTCCCATAAAAAACCTTCACATTGAAATGACATTGTGACCCCTTTTAATTATACACCTACTCACTTTTTCACTTGTTACTGGCTTATTTCTATTGTCGTTTGGACCATACAAACACCAATAGCTACATTAAAAATGGTAACATCAAATGCTATACAAATGTTTACGAAAATAACGTACAAAAATAATTTGTTAGCAAAGGTCTGAACCTAGTATATGACTTGGTTGTATGCGGTTTAGGATTTTCTATATTTGTTGACTTGTGATTTTTGTGGGCGAAGGTAGTCTCAAAAATTTTGTTAGAACCTTCCCCCTTTAGAAATGCCTATAGTCTTGCGAGTAGTATGGCGACACAAATGTCGACGTTTGGCTCATCCCCTATTGGTGTCCATTCTAGGTCATCATATGAAAACTGACTCTTTTCCTCTATAATCTCTTGGATAGGAAGATCGATCATGCTCTGTCATTTGGGCCTCCTTCCCATCCTAAAAATTATTACATGCATTTTTGCATCGTTAATGAAACAATTATTTTATACTTTCCAAAATAAATTTTGACTTGTGATTGATCATCATCAACATGAATACCATCTTAAAACATTGGAAGCATTCAAATTTTTGTCTAATTCAAAAGCCACATGTATTGAAATGCAAGGAAAACAACAATTTATATCACAATATGGTCATCTATAATGTGACAAAGAATGCGACATAATAAATATAATGTGACAAAGACTGTTACAAAATTAATATTATTTCAAATACACTTATTCAATGTTGAGAGAAACTTCCATAGAAAATATTATAATTAACCTTATAAATATAATTCACATTGTATAAAAATACATTTTATCATTATGGTGCTTATTTTATTTATTAAATAATATTTTTCAAAAATGATGTATATAAAATAGAAATTATTACATTTAGCTAAAAACAATAAAAACTATCGAAACAAGAACATGTTTATTTAAAACAAAAGTCACAAATAAAAAATTAAAAAATTAATAACATCTTTAATACACACACACACACACACACACACACACACACACACACACACACATTTATGCATGCCAAAACACAATAATTAAACAACAATAACATAATAATCTTCGCAACACCCATATACCCTTCTTTTTGAAAAAATGAACTTACAAACTAAAATTGAGGAATATAGATATTTCAAAAATTTCACACTTTTATTTGAATTTTAGAAATGGTGCTAAAATTTTGAATTGTAATAAAAATTATTTGCTATACATTCTGAACAACTAGTATTCATTGGCATATTGAACTATCTATAATATACATATAATTTATAAATTGTTAATAAATTGAGGACTATTTTTTAGGAACTCTTGCAATTTTTGAACTTTTTATGTGAACACCCTTCATCTTCAGTTTACGTGGAAGCTCGTATTTCTGTATGTCTTCATTTTACAAACATGATCAGGAGAAATTAGGCTCCTGGTATTCATATTCAATACACAAAAGAGTAACTAGTACACAACAAAAATATACAATTAACGTTAGTACGATACATGACAAATCTAATATACGTCATCCAATATGATAAAATAATCACAACATCAGAAAGCTAATATCCATGACAAATTCAAGTATCAATAAATGCCAACAGCTATCCTTCACTCAAGATGCACCCTCCCATAATATCACAACCGTCCATTGCAAAAGGACAATTACGATATTATGGGAGGGTGCATTTATGAGTGGAGGGTCGGCAGGTGACTTTAAAAACCTTTGCTCAACACAATATACCACCCAAATATCAATGTAGAATCCTAAGGGGCAAGCCCCTTCATCACACAACGATAGTTGGGCATATCGATGTGGCATCCTAAGGGGCAAGCCCCTTCAACACGCACCGATTCTTGTCTTTGCAGAGGCACTTGCCCCCATATGCCAAATTGAGAGTCAGAGTATGATATCACATAATTTTTATAGCTTCAACTTTCATCAAACATTCACAACATTACAATTACCAATATTTAACAACTAATAAAAAATTAAATATATATAAACAATCTACACATTTGTAATATTTACAACTATAATGCATCCAGGACATCAATTTTCCTATTGCATTTAATTTAACATAGCTAAGAGAAATGAAATTACAACTAAGAGCTCAAAGATTGCATGCATATTTAACCAATACCAATGTAATATCAACATAATTAACTAGTCTCATACTAATGATTAATAAACACAAATTGTAGAAATTACCGAATCCTCTATCATTTATTAACAAATACGTGAATACAATAATACCATAATAATAAACTAGTTCACACTATTATTTAGTGTCTATATACTAAACAAAATATTTGACCACGTCATTCGTTTTGAAAAGATGCTTCCAAACAATTGTTCGATATATTTGTACTTAAGATAAAGTTTCATGTTATATTTATCCTTGTGTATATCAAGAACATAGATTTGTTCCTATTTACAAAGTATTAGGTAATAGATATGACATCAAATTGCTGCCTTTTCTTACAATTTCAAATATATTAATTAATAATAATAATGAAAACTATAATTATTTTCTAAAGTTTAAGGTTCAAGGTTTAGGGTTTTGGGCTTAGGGTTTAGGGTTTGGGGTTTAAGGCTTAGGCCTCAAGGTTCGTGGTTTAGGGCTGATGGTTCAAGGATTAGGGTTTAGGGTTTAGGGTTTAGGACTTAGGGTTCAAGCTTTAGGGTTTATGACTTAAGGTTGAGGGTTTAGAATTTAGGGTTTATCCTAAATAACATAATTAGGAAAAATTAACACTAATATGACACCGTAAACAATCAAATGATATCTTAAAAACTAATGTGATACCCTAAACACTGAAATATTGATATGACATAAAACACTAATGTGTCACCACCAATAATACATTTGGGACACACTATTCACTAATGTGACATCCTAAACATTGATATGACACCCTAAACACTATTATGAGACCCTAAACAAGTTATATAGTCATGTAGAAACCCTAAAAATTCAAAATTCATACCTATTCCTAGTCAAGCCTATCACATGCACAATGTTCCAAATCAGATCTAGAATACATTAAAACCCATTGTCCTCCCACATTCTAGTAGAATTCAATATAAGCCCCATACTCCATTTTTTACTATCATTTGAATAAGAAAAGGGGTTTGATACACATATTGTTTTTTTAATTATTGGTAAATTAGTTTTTCAAAGGGACTATACCCTTGTTCAAAAAAAACTGCCCGTAAAGGTCAAGAGAAGAACAGAGAAAAGGATCAAAATCCGGATACAGAGAGGAGATCAAATGGAGCCAAACTCCAAAACGCAAAAAACGAAACAGCGAGCAGGAAAAGCGAAATGACAATGCAGGTGACAAAACAAAGAATTCTAAATAAAAAAAAATAGCAAACTAACAAAGAATAAATACGCTTAACAACAAATGATCAAATTGAAAACTAACATCTCTGGATCGGGCTTATTAAAGACCCGAAAAGCATGTGAAGGGTAGTTGTTCCTTTGATTTCGCATAGGGAAGTATGGTTTGCTCATAGCTGTACTGTTTGCACAAGACATAATGCATGCAATAAATCCAACTAACCAAGACGGCTAGGATTTCTATCATGCTCTAAGATCTTTCCAAGCTAATGCACATATTGTTGAGCTAATGTACTTTCAAGATATCTCATAAAGAAAGTCCTTGTTGTTCAATATTCCCAATGTCAATCCTAGTGTTTTGCAGGTAGTTAGAACACAATAATTTTAAGGGATTTCACTTGCGCATGTCACATGACACTATAGAGTTCAAGACATGTGGAGCGGAATATATCGACATCACATGTTGAGCTGATGTAACTTATTTAAATTTACTAACCATAGAGCATGGCATGTTAGGTTGTTTTGTGCCATCTTTCTAGACCAATATCTTAGGCCATCCTCCACGCGTGCCCAAACAACTATGTAAATACTTTCCGCAAGTGTTTTCTTAGTAATTTGTTATTAAGAACATAACAAAAACATGTGTATATTAAGAATATAAATTTGTTCCTATTTTCACAGTATTAGGTAATAGATATTTTTCATCGATCTCACTTATAAACATACTAGATGTAATTCCTACTTATTCTTGGAAAGATTAGATGATCACTAGCTTCATTTAGATAGTATTATAGATTTGATTTGCATTCCTTTCACATAACAAAACATTCATTTTTGCATGATTGTTTATATAAAATGAACAATAAATTTAAAAATTGTTTATAACATTAACATAACATCTCTACAAGTATTAGCTAAAATTATTCTAATTCTAATGATGAATGAAAACTTAGTATTAGCTAAAATTATTCTAATTCTATCACCATAAACAATAATAAGTCACCCACATTAAATTAATTTTGGACACTTTAAACACTTATACGACACCTTGAACACTAATTAGTCACCCCACATAAAATAATTGAGATACACTAAACATTAATTTAACACCCTAAACACTGATACAATACCCTAAATAATGTCGTGATACTCTATGCACTAATGATTCATCCTCTATTTCATAATTAGGATAACCTAAACACTAATGAAACACAAGGTCTCATACAAAACCATAATCATTACTTTGTAATACCCTATAAACTCATATGACACCTTAAACACTAATATGACACCCTACACACTCATATGACATCCTAAACACTCAAAAATTGATGCAAAACCTTGGACACTAATGGGTTACTCGTTATAACATAATTTAGACACAAAAAACACTAATGTTATACCCTAAAAAAATTATAAGACATGATAAACACTAATATGACACCCTATACACTTTTAGAAGACTATAAACATATCACTATAAATAATATAATTAGGACACCTTACAGAATAATTTGATATCATAAGCACTCATATTAAAAACTAATACACCACCCTAAACATTTGAACATTGATACAAAAACCTAAACACTAATGGGTCAACCTAAATAACATAATTGACAATCGAGATACTTTGAGCATTAACAAAACAACCCTAAACCTGATATGAAACCCTAAAAACTATAATGAGACCTTACAAACTAATGGGTCACTTTACAAAACACAATTGGAACGCCCTAAATATTAATGTGTCATCCTAAACAATCATACGATACCCTAAACACTCAAACACTGATATGATGCCCTAAACACTAACTTGTCATCTTAAATAACACAATTACAACACCCTAAACTATAATACAACACCTAACATTAATTTAACATGTATTAGGGTTCAATTGGTATAAATGATTCCAAATCTAGCCCTAACACATGTTCAATTGTCACATTAGGTGTATTAGGGCTCGATCGGTGGAAACAAGGGCAAACTAATACTCGACACTCAAATAGGCCACCCTGAAAAGATGGAAAACACACTGTGTTTTCCATCTTAACGAAAAAAACATTATGGACAGTGGATTGTGTTTTCCATCTTAACTGATGTAATTAATTATTATCCTATATAGAAAGTTTATAACGTACATAAAATACAAAGGGTAAATAGTGGACAATGGATTTAATCCTTTATTTTTCACTAAAATAGAGGGAAAACATTTTCCCCTAAAAAATGTAACTATGCATTTAGTATGATATGTGGTCCCCTGGCTCATGATTGGTGATAACATTTGTTTAATCCAAATATGAATGTTATAACTATATATCTAGATGTAGATGGAAAAAAATAGAGATTGTCAAACATTGTAGAGAAAATTAAATGTTGAATCAGAATTAGGAGAGAACGATCACAAGGCTTCAAGTCAAAGAATTCAAAATTTTAATAACATTTATACCAAAAATAATATATTTGCATTGTTATGTATGCTTAGTAAACCTAGAAATCATGCGTAAGCTAGTCTAAGGAAAAAATGGGTTAATGTTATGAAAAATGAGATTAATTATAATGAAAAAGAGTGATACGTGAACTCTTATTCATCCTCCAACTTATAAATTAGGTCTAAAAGATCAATTGTTATTGGGTTTAACTAGTTTCTAAATTTATGGGCAATCCATTATTGAAGCATTTATAGGTAGTGATTTTTTTTTCAAATATGGAAAAGATACTCATAATTATGGTATTGATTTCATACCAGTAAGTTCATTATGTCTAATTGCATACAAAAATCTAAATTTTGAATGTTTTCTTGATGATAGGAAGTTTACTTTAGGTTATTGCTTTGGATTGGGAAGTGAGTTTGTTTCTTTATCCTCTACTGACACTTAATATACAACTCTTACATATTCTTGCATACAAGATATGATGTTAAGAAGACTCTTAGTGGATTTTAAAGATGCTCAACTTGTGCTTACACATACAATTGTCCAATAATATAATTTTACATTTTTGAACCAAACATTAAACTCAAACATCATTTAATCATAGGCTTGGTCAATGGCAATCAATTTTTCAATTTGTATATGTGACATCAAGATCATCTTGTCAATATTTTTAAACAAAGATTCATTAGTAACAGTGTTTAAAAACACTAAAAATGCTTATACTATAATGGTAAACTCCTCTTGTACCTGGTAAACAAGCTGAATCCAATATTGCATGTAAATAATCTTCTCCTCCATGCAAAATTTTGTTATTTTACCTTTAATCTTCTCCTCCAGCACTGGCTCTGCTCTGCTAAACTGGGTTGTGTTGGCGTTTGCTAGAGGAAGGAAATACGGAGCTGTTAAACTGTTTGCGGGAAGGGGACGCGGTTTTGTTAAGTCAGTGGGGTGGGCAACCGGGTGAACCGGTTTAGGTGGGTAGGAAGCGGCCTCCCCAAGGGTATTCAATGCGCATTTAAAGGATTGTTACGGATGATTAGATGAAGATTTGGGCGCCACCTCCCACACTGCAAGAAGCATTTCAGGCATTGACAAAACTCTGCGCGACCGTCCTTTCATTGCCAACTCATCCACAAAGAATGGTCGTGATGCATGTGTTATAGGTGGCACACCATACATGGGTGCAAATTAAGTGGAGGGTAGCCGGCTCCGTGGTGGTGCATGTGGCTGGTACTGTGTAGGCCATGAGTTCAAACATACGTGTGGAGAACAGTAGCAATTCTATAAAAGGGTTTTATTGTTTTGTTAAAAGTATTTAAATTTATAAATGTTACTCTCAACCCCAGAGGCCAACCATACTACAGAACTCCTTCCTCAGTTACAATTACAGATGTGTATAGGAAGCTTTCCACACATATATGTATATGATAGAAATTAAGTTATGTATCAAGGTCCCTGTTCTGGGGCTTCAAGAAAATCCCTATTTGAAAAATCAACATTCTTATAACAAATTTCAAATATCATCGTTAACATATGTTGTGATGTCACAAAGCACAAATTATGGTGGTCCATTCATTATCTAAAGGATAGAAACAAAAAAATGTATAGTTGCAGAAAATGGACCTACTGTACATGACAGGAAAATACCAGTGCTGGATTACTTAATCCACCATTTTTATTAGGAAACATATCGTTATCTTGACTCAAATACGAATTGAAGATTGAAAAATCTATCATACGAGAGATGAACAAAGAATTAAGACTATTGTGTTACTGAATTCGAGGTTGGTTTTTTTCCAATCTTACATCTTTAGATTCAACTTCTCCTAGATCTAAGAGGGCATATTCTCTTTTCTGAGTAAGTGTTCAAATATGAGAACATCCGTTATTATTTGCATGTCTCAAACCATATATTTAAAAAAATTTAAATTAAAAGTCTTAGAGGTTGTTGATGAGGAGATCCTGTTTTGAATCTCTTTATTTAATGGATATGAATTTTTGATAATAGATCTTGAGTCATAACTCTAACCAGAAGTATTTACAGAATTAAAAAATAAATTATAATCAGATTGATCAATTTATCATGAAAAGAAGAAGTTTGTTCACTAGACCAAAAATATACACACTTTATTTATTAATATTTATAATTATTTAATGCCACAATTTAATATATATGTAAGAATATGACCGGACAATAAAGATAATTCCAGATTACAGCCCATATCTTGTGAATACTGTTCAACATAGACAGACCACATACATAGTCTTAAACACACGTAATTCCACACTTAGGTAACAGTCAAGTGAAATATCAGCATGCTTATCACCCACTAAAAATCAAATACTTCTTTCTACTATTACAGGCAAAACCAAACCCACACAGATTGTAAGTTGACATAAACCCACCTAACATATGACGAGGTGGCATTATTTCTATTAATAATAATTTAAACTTCAGTAATTAGCAGAAGCCTGATAGCTAATAGAGCAACCATCATTAGAAGGAATTCTACCCACACCCACAAGCCTGGCCTCACAGAAATGGAGCAACCCATCGCTGACGTGGCGAAGACAGTCAGAACACCTGGTGGTCTGGCTTGCACAGTTGGCCTCCACGTCGACCTTGACCCCTCCCTTCTCCTCTCTCTGTGTTGCATGGAATGTGCCACTCTCTGGAGCAGTGCTCACTACAGTATTAATGGCATGCTCCACATTGTCATGAAATGGCTGCACTCTCTCCACAAATGATGAGTCACACCCAAAATGAGGATCAGGAAAATTAAAATTAAACAACCCACCCTTCACACCATTTATAAAAGCCAGTAATATTACCAGCCCACCAGCTAAGCTAATTATATTCTTCTTCATGCTTACTTCTTGATCTTCTTCACACCTCACACGTTAAATGATTGTTTCCCAGCTTTAAATAATGGTAGGAAAGATGTAATCTGATCATATAACAGATGCCACTGTGTTAGTCGCCTTCTACAATGTATTCCCGACAAATGCAAGTGGTTTCCTGTCATCCCACTTACTTCACTCCCACTATATTAGAGTGGGCCTCTGCTGAAATTCCACTACATTGAAAGTTCAAAGATAATGCTTGCTAGTGTTAACTGAAAAGGCAACCATATTCTATCAAAGTGCCTTATCTAATAGGATTTTTTTAGTGCATATATGTCGGCATGGATTTGATAAAAAATGATAGCTCATTCCATTTTTTTAAATATAATTGTACTACATTCATTAGACCGTGGCAAATCAGTTTTTTTGATCTGGGTTGGGGGCGTGGTGGTAATCTATGATTTAATATCATTTAGGTGGAATAGAATCTCCAAATCTCTCTCTCTCACACACACACATATTCTATTTAAGTCATAGGATATTATGTGTTGTCATCATCCAATTATGCGATGATTGATAAATATATATTTTAATACACTTTAAGATCATAAGTTAATCATGGAGATATTAAAGGTAGAAGTTTCCAACTTGATTGGAACACCCCTAGTTGAGGTAAAGTACTAACACAATAATCCCCACACCATGAAGTGTCGTGCATGCTTGTATGTTTTTACACCACGTGCATAAATGATGTAGTATGCGCCACTCATGCGATCTCCTCACACATTTTGTACTATACAAAGAGAGATAACCATGAGAAAAAGAAAGGTCGAAGGAGTTGTGGAGTATAAAGTTTCGAAAGACAAAAAAACCAAGAAGGGAGATAAGGAGAGTTCTTAGGTTAGGATGTGGGGCATCCCACAAAACACTACCTAAATTGTTGGGAATGGGGGATGTAAAAGACTATATTCAACAAATGGAGCGAGTATTCCTGAATGAAAGGATGAGGTTAGAAGCATTGGATAATACACTCGTTATCAATATAACATGATGGTGGGAAACACACAAGAAATATATAAACATGTGGTACATGTTTGGAATTATGTTTAAAACTAGATACATGCCGCAAGAGGAGAGCTCTCAAGAATTTCTAGAATATATTGGAGCCACAGATCCTCAAATGCACTTGAAATGCTATGAGAGACATAGGACGGATATTGAAAAGCAACACCATGGACATGGGGTCAATATTTCTATTGGAATCTCGAACTCTCCCGTGTGCTCGATTACTTACTTAAGGAAACACGCCTAGAAATTAGAAATTGGGACCGATAATGAAAGACTTTTGCATAACTTCTATTTTTCGAGACCTAGACAAGAGAATATGCCACACCTTTAGAAAAATTAAGACATTTCTCTTAATAATGGATGAAAATGCAATCCATCGCTTTACAAAGTAAGGTAGAATGAAAGATCCAATTAACAATGAATACTAGGATTTTATAGGGAAAATTTATAGACAAAAAGAACCAATGTACTATTGCAATGTGGAGAAGAGGCTACATGACCCATAATAGGAGATATAACAACATTATGTCGATTCAATGTGGAATAAGTAGAAAGAGATTTACTAGAAATTATCATAGATAAGACAAAATGTTTCTTTCATACATTGAAACTTAGGGAGGAGAATATAGGAAAAGAGGGAGAACAAAAGTTTGCTAGAATAAGATATTATTAGGAAGAAGAGGAAGTATTGAAGTTTGTAGAATTGTTAAAAGAATATAAAGTTTTTTTCCAAATAATTTCTATGATATTTGTGGAATCAAGGAGGAATTATGGACCATGGAAATTCAAATAAAAGAGGAGAAAAAGTTACGTTGAAAAAAATCTCTTATAGGTTGAATCCCAATGTAAAAGTAAGGGTGAAGGAAAAATTGGATAATATGGTGGTGGGTAATATAATACAATTAGTTGAAAACTTGGAGTGGATCAATCCCATAGTGATCTAGAATAATTAAATGAGAGAAATAATAATTTGTGTTTGACTACAAAGAGTTGAATAAGACTTGTGCACACGATTCATTTCCAACACCATTCATTAAATAAGTGTTAGATAGTGTGCCTAGGAGAGAAGTTTACTCATTTACAAATGGATTCTTGAAGTATCATCAAGTGTGATATGCCATTTAATATCAACCAAAAATACATTTTCCATTGAATCGGGATCTTTCATGTACACATTGATGTCATTTAGGTCAAGAATGCACTTGCAGCTTTCATTGAGAATAATGGTGAATGCATTCAAAGACTTTATACATGATTTCTTGGAGGTATATTTATATGATTATACTGTATAAGGGTTTCTAAGGGATCATATACAAGCACTAAGGATGATGTTTGAATGATGTCATGTGTTAAAAATCACCCTAAATTTGAAGAAATGTCTATTTTTGACTCCATTATGTACACTCTCGGGACACATCATTTACAAGGAGGTGTTACTTGGTTAACCCCTTGAAAACATTTATCATAGTAACACTCATGCTGCCAAGGACACAAAAGGAAGTGAGGACATTGTTGGGGCATATAGGTTATCAAGAAAATTCATAAGAAGTTCTATGCTATTTTGAGTGTGCTTATGGAGGATTTCTCAAGAAAAGGAAAACAAAATCTATAAAGTAGACTGTGGATTGATAAGAGGCCCCCTGTAAGTATCCGATTTTTTTCTCAAACACACCTATTCTAGTGTTTCTATACTAGAAGCTTCCTTTTCATGTACATGTGGATACATCAAGAATAACAATAGGAGTGGTTTTAGCACAACAATGGGGTACTATGGACAATCCAATATCATTTGCAATTTGTAAACTAGCAAATGTGGAGAAAAAATATTCAACCAAAGAAAGGGAGTGCTAGAAATGATGTATGATCTACAAAAATATCGCCATTATCTGTTAGCAACACCATTTATCTTTTATATAGATTATTAGCCATTGAATTACACCATAAATAAACACATTATAAAAGGATGTATATGCTTCTTGTTGATGTTGTTTCAAGAATAATATTTCAGTAGAACAAGGGAAGCTAAATAATAGTCCCGACTACTTGTCATAGATTGAAAATAGTGAAGATAAATGGTCTATATAAGACAATTTTATAGGTGTAAATTTATTTTGAATAGAGGAAGTCCCTAAGGAGATGGAAGCTTTAGCAAAATTCTTGGCTACCGAGGAGTTCCTGGAAGGATACTAGATAAAAATGATAAAAGGTGGGTAATGATCCACACATTTTTATTTACATTTTAATAAAAGGTGCATTATATAAAAAAGTTAGAGATGAAGTACTAAGGTGAGAAATAATCGAAGATGATAGAGTGTACTAACGAAACCCCACACTTTCTACTTACATTAGTGCCTCTGAGTATGTCAATATATGCATGATTCCTATACAAGAAGACTAGACATTAACAACACGTGTTTTACTTTTTCATTGCTTTTATCTTTCCCACTCTTATTATTTACTTTTATGGAATGATCACTTCACCTTTGGACACTAGATGACATGTGGCCCAACTTTATATTGATTGTTATATCTTCCGAGCATCCCAGACATTACCACCCATTAAGAACAAAAGTGCCCCAAGTGCTAATATCCCCTTTGGGCACTTCTTTCCTTTTCTCTCCTTTTCCTGACTTTCAAATGCTACATTATTTGGTACCTTTTCCAAAATATTTCTTATTACTTTGGTTCATCTTTTCTTGAATCGTCAGAGATCTCCAAATACAATCTAAGTCACTCTTATTTCACTATATCTTATACTTTTTTTTTCTTGTATGATAGATCTTACTTGTTACTGTTATATTCATTTGATATCAGTCCTTTGATTAAGAATTAATTTTTGTTAAATCAACACTTTATAATCTAGTGCAAATATAATTCTTCAAGTCCAAAAATGTTTGATATAAGATGAACAAGGAATTCAAATTAGCATAAATGCAAACACCTAAAAAAACACACTTTTAAAAAAGGAGCCTTAAAAGGAGTTGCTAGTAAAACGTTATGCCTCTTATAAGTTTCTTCTACTTCCAAATTTTAATACTTGCTCATGTGCCTTCAATTTTGTTTCATCCTTGACCTCTCACAAATTTAAAAATTTCTTGAGCGCTTTAATTTTTTTACCTCTCATGAGTTAATCCCCTTTGATTTGGGAGTGACTATGGGAGAAACTCCATGTCACTAGGGGCTAAGGATAGGAAAAGTGGTGGGGTGGCATACTCCAAATTTCCAAACTTATGTGAACTTTGGTTCAAATTTAGCAATCAAAACACAATAATAATCTTATTATTTAATTCACACAGGATATAAATATATAGGATTTATATGTCCTTGTAATTAGGAGCCAAGCCTTGTTAATAAAATCCTAAGATTCTCTCATAAGTCTATTCTACATAAGTGGTTTCAACCACCCACTTACAACAACAAAAGTATTTACATTTAGTATCTACCATTATTAATAACTTATACATATAATAATGTACACCACTAAATATTATTTTCCTAACATTCTTTCCCTTAGTGTGAATGTGGGAGAAGAGAAACACATCTTGTAAATTTTGCTCCCTAAAAGAACTGCTTAGACAAGGTACAACTCCTTCAAATTTTCTCTTTAACCTATAAAGGCATATCTCCAAAATGAATTATTAAGGTTCTTAGACTCCTTTCCGCAAATACTCAAATTATGAATCTCGATGAGATTCTTTTTATCAAGATCATGAGCTATTTGGACAAAACTACATATTGAGTTTACCTCGGAATCTTATCTAGCCCCTCAAGAGTTAGATTTGTTTGATCGTGCTTCTTTCCCAAATTGCACACAAGAGGTTTTATTTAATGCACTAATAACATACTATGGAGAAAATTGAAATATGAAACACATCATAGTGGAAAGCAAATACTAAAATCACACCAGTAAACATGCCACCAAATCAGCTATACACCCTATCGTTAGTGGATGATGAGAGGTCATATTTGACCTCCTTCCTCCATTACCTTTATCCTCCAACAAGATTTTGCTAACTTAGCCAAATTTTATCATGATGGTCAATTAAAAATTCCCTACCATAATTTTGACTCAAACGTCAAGTTACACCGAAAATACATCTATGAGACAATTATTTTTTCAAACTTTTGATGACTCACAAATTTTGTTTGACTTGACTTTGACTAAACAGGACTATAGACATTTGACAACCGAAAAAACATATAATGAAACTTATGTTTTGATGGAATACACTAATTATTGACACAAATTATTAAATAAAATAAAATAAAGATTATATTTAATACAACATTACTAAACATTATCCTTATAGATTCTCACACTAATTCCACTTTTACTCATGTCCACAAAAACTACTCTTTTACAACATTAAATCTTACTTTAGAAAACAGACATGAAAAACTAGAGTATAATAATAACTTAGAATTTACTAATTTTAAACATGTTTCACTATTATACAAGAGCAAAAATTCTACAAAGTAATCACATCATGATTAAAATGACAATGTATTGGATAGTAGTATGTTGGAAAAGGTGAACCGATTGGGTTGGATATAAGCTATTGCTTGCATTTGGCATGGGAAGAACATGTGTCATTGCATTATCAAGGCTAAAAATGGATGCAAACTTAGTAGGGACAACAAATGAAGGTGTTAAAAAAGGAGGGTACGTTATAAGTGATAATTGCAACAATGATGAACCAAAACCTATCTTAATCGAAACTGGATACAAAATCGCACATTAATGCTCGAATTGTTTTTCCTCTTGTTTCTCCCATCAAACACCATTAATCTACAAATAAAATTTTTCCAAATTAAAGGGCTCAAGGAGACCTTTCCAACAATATAAATTTTTTAATATTTGGAGTTCTGGAGTGAAAGATATGGCCATTTGAAGATTTGCATGTCGGGTCGAACAAGAGAGTGACACATGACAATATTTGATTAGCTCGAGGATTTCCTCTGCATATGTGTTACTTGTGAATTTTCCATGTGTTGATCTCGGTTGGTTAGCGAGGTCGGGCTTTGATTATGTGTCTACTTCCTTGACCTTTTATCGACCTATGTGGCTTTGTGCGCAGGTCTATTGCATTATGAAATGTGAGCCAATAAGAAAATACCATGTACCTTTGTAGTGTCAGACTATATTTTTACTTGTATTGGCCACCACAAAAAATGAAAAAGTAAGAAGGCTCCACGACTACTTGCAATTTTAGTCTTCTCGCTATAAAATCTTGTTAGAGTGTGAAGCACAGACTAATAAGAATGTTCCACACATGCTCACAATGTTAGTCCTTTGATAGTTGCTTCGGCCAGAGTACGAAGTTCAAGCCAATGAGAAAGCTCCATGCCCCTTCGTAATGTCATTGTGTCAGACTTTTCTTTTCCAACATCATGTCAAAGTGTGAAAGGTGAGCTAGTAAGAAAGCTCCACGTAGCTTTGGATTTCGCAGTGTTAGACCATATTTTCCTTCGGATTTTGTAGTGTGTTTTATTTTCTCCTTCAAGCTTCGGCCTTTCTCGGACCCGCGCCCTTTATGAAACTTGGCTTATTACTTTTGTGACTTTTCCACATATTGGTCTTTGGTTGGTTTGTGGGGTTGGGCTTTACTTACATGTCTACTTCCCGACATTTTGACTTCCCTATGTGGCTTTACACGTAGGTTTATTACATTATGAAATGCAAGCCAATGAGACAATGCCACGTACCTTTGCAGTGTTAGATTATATTTTTACTTGTACTATCCACCGCGAAGCATGAACAAGTAAGAAGGATCCACTGATACTCGGGATGTCGGTCTTGACTATAAAATCTTATCGAGTGTGAAGCACGAGACCAATAAGAACATTCCACGCATGCTTGCAATTTTAGTCCTTTTATATCCCCTTTTGTCGAGTGTAAAGTTCAAGCCAATGAGAAAGCTCCATGCCCCTTCGCAATGTCACAATGTCGAAATTTTCTTTTCTAGCATCATGTCAAAGTGTGAAAGTTTAGAAAGTAAGAAATATCCAAGTACCTTTAGATTTCATAGTGTTATACTCGGCTTTGCCTTTGGATTTCACAAAGGTGCTTTATTTTCTACCTCAAGATTTGGCCTTTCCCGAACCTAACGTCCTTTATGAAACTTGGCTTATTCCGCGGACTGAAGTCCGCTAAAGCCCATTTGATTGCCCTACACCTAATGGTGATGCATGTCCACCATTTAGCTTTGAATTTCACCGTGTCGTCTTTGAGCTGGGTTGTTTCCTAGACTGACAAAATTATCCATTATTCTCGCTCCAGGGCTTTGACATCCATGCAGAGCCAAAAACTTTTAAAAGAGTTGGAATGGAGACATGTGTCTCCATTTTTATCTTTGAAGTTTTCCCTTTGATCGCGCTAACTTTTCTTGCCCCACCGTGGACCTAAAACCGTATTTTCTTTGATATATTCCATAGACTTGAAGTCTCGCAAACCCAAAATATATGAAGAGACCCGAATCTAGCCACATTTTCCTTTGCATTGCAAACATTTGAAGTGTTTGGCAAAGTGTAGATATTTGACGGGTGTTTTAACATTTGTCGATTTTAAATGGCTAAGTCCATTTATAATTAAGTTATCCAAATTAATCAAGGGGTTAATTTGGGATAACAAGTTCTAAAGGACTTATACTAGTTGTGAAAGATTTCGGAGCTAGTGGAGCTTACTTGGATGTGTTTGAGAAATTTGGATTTACCAGCACCCTCTACCCTCCTAGCAATTGTGTTGATGCATTTACCATCTTCTTTGAGTAATTTGGGGGAGTTAACATATTTGATTCTGTGTGGATGCTCAAATCTCTATTATATTGGAAAATTTGTTGAACAATTAATACATTTGCAAAGGTTAAGCATATATAACTCTGTGAGTAGCTTACCAGAAGCTTTTGTGTATATAAATATCAAATTTGGATGTACAACATTGTCCTACAAAGAATGAGAAGCTCGAAATCAGAGGATATCTAGGTAAGATGCCATTGAGTAGTTTAATGATCAAACACTGCTCCATGTCTAAGATATGCATTTCTACAGACAAAGGTCTTTTTCCCAATCTTGAAATGGTGATGATTGATCTCGTGTTTGGCGAAATCGACAACTTACCAGAAATTTGATAAGACTGAACATGATGAATTGTCTAGCATTGAAAACACTGACATGCCTTTCCAATCTGGCAGGTGCATGAAATTTGGTGGAACTACAAAAGAAATCAACAGCTGTGCCACAACCTCTGCTTTTGAATTTGAATCGAAGGTGACGAACAAGAAATCTTGGCTAGAGATGGAGAATGCTACAAGGAATTGAAGACCATTATAAAAATTGTGGCTAGTGGCAATTCTGAGATCATCCTATTATTTTCTTTAATTTCCAAGCAATTCAATTGCGAATGGAGATATTGGAGACATGGATGATTGTGGTGGTTTTGTGTTGCCATGGAAATTTCAAGGAAGAAAAATATAGTGGGGTGGTTGGGCATGTGGAGATTGGAGGAAAAAACATTGCCACATAATCTAGATAATTGGTTGCAGATGTTGCAAGTTTGATTTGCAAGGGAGTTAATGGGGCCTGAAAGCCTGGCATTCGATAGGGAAGGAAGAGGTCCTTACACTGGCGTTAGCGATGGCCATACATTGTGTTGGGATGGGCCTCACAATGGATGGATTCATTTCCCTCATACTTCACCACACATGTATTAATTTCTCTTGAAATTCATTTTTTTCATCCTTCGTACTAGACTCGTTAAAAATTGGATATTCATTTATTGATATTTTGACATTATTGATATTTCATTTATTGAGTGTTTATTAGATTCGACTTCACTCTACTTAAAATTTATTATGACTACAACCGTGCTTAAAATTAAGTACAATTTTAAATGTTAATGTCATATATGTTAATGACATCATGTTTTTCTCAAAATTGTTGAAGGATGTAATAACATGTTAATTTTAGGCCAATCACATTAAAGATAAATGTATTTTTACAATTATTTTGTTAAAAATGTGAAAGCTAATTAATATTTATTAATGTGGAAAGTATATGTTTTGTTAATGAAAATAAGAACCATATTTTTTTTATGAAAAGATCTTATATTATATTAATGTAATAATATACAAAATAAATTTAAAAAAAAGCGGGTGGTATGAGAGCACCCCTGAAAACCATGAACAAGCTAGGCCGACCCTAGCGCAAAAAAAATCAAACTAGGCCGAGCCTAGGAGAGTACACCAAAATAAAAAGCATCACCCCCCAAAAAAACAAAGGCACTATCAAGCAAAGAGTGCAAAAACATGCTCGAGGCAGGTGGATCCCGATCATCCGCCACCTCAAAGCAGCAGATCTTTGTCATCATCCGAATCTCCCAACCGGCGTAAATTTCTTCCTCTCGGGTCCACTTCCCGCTTATAGGAATGGCGAGGTTGAGGAAAGGGAATTTTTAGATGATGGCGAGGGTAGCGGTGGGTGCCAAGTAGGCTCGTGTGAAACAACGATATAAGGAGAGCCCCAACCTTGATGTTGAGTTGATGAATGTGGAAGAGAACCCCACCCATGATACTTGAGGTGGCGATCCCTAGTCTTGTTGGCAAGATGATGAGTGTAGCGGTGAGCCACAGCCATAGCGGCGCATAAGCAAATGAATATGCCAATATAGCGGCCATGGAGAGCGGCGGGTGTGACTGAAAGCACAACGCTAGGATCATATGCGCCAATAACGATGGGATGAAGGTGAGGAGTGCACGTGGGAGATAGAGGCACTTAGGAAATGTTGCATGAGGCTTCCCCTAGTGGCGCAACAGGGTTTGGAGGTGGTCCACCTCCAGTGCCACTTTGTTTTCTTGCACTTGAATCTACAGAAGTACATTGGAGATCACCATATATTTATTATAAATCAATAAAGATTGATCAAATGCAGATTTAGGAAAGAAAAAAACATTTCTTTCTTTCCATATCCAAAATAAAATCTCCCCTCTGAAAACATGCCAAATCTGGGTGAACATAGGAAATTTTTGGGATTATCTCCTAAGAGGATATGTTGCCAAGTGAAACAGTGGGGCCGTGAGGGAAAAAAAGAATGGATCCAGTTCTAGGAAATTTGAGCTTTGGGATAGAACCAGAAGACATGCAAAAGCATTTCTAGATGCCCACAGAAGGGGCAATTGGGAGCTAGAATCCCAATTTGAACAAGACGAGCCCCGATAGGAAGGCCTTGGTGTAGAATACACCAAAGAAAATGAGAAATTTTAGGCTCCACACATATAGTCCAAAAATTATCAAATTGTCTACTCTAGGTCAACAGAGTGGCGTAAATTCCCCAATGAGTATTAATCTTTTCCACCATAGGAAAATGGGGTGGAGCCATCGATAACCTTTGTTGGCTTTGTAGTTACAAAAAGGAGTTTCAGGTATACCACTTCCAATCTATCCACCATGGGCGAGAGGAATGCAAAACAATCAAGGAGTGTAGGACGAGGGTCTGAAGGAATACACGTGCACCAAACAGCTGCACTTCACCAAGAAAGGAGTTGTAAGATAAGGAAAGAAAACTTTTAAGAAGCAATGTGTATGCATAGAAAGCTCAAGATTCGAAAATGGAGTGGAATAGAATACTCTTTGATTGCCATGATCCAAAAAGAAGAGGAGTACAAATAGGGGAGTAAATGTGTAACTCCCATGTAAGAGAAGATTCCTCCATAATGGAGAAGAGGAGTTACTTTCCCAAATGGGAATGTAACTCCTATAACACACTTACACATATGACAAATTCTGTAAGAGAATTTGTCATAACTAAAATGACACCTAGATCCATGTCCACCTAAGTGAGATGACTCACATGGTGTAGGTGGAAATAACACTAAATAATTAAATAAAGTGATCAAAAAACACCTACACCAACACAATCTTATGCAACATGTGATCGGGAATCAAATTGATCATGATATTGAAAGTATCCCGATCTTGGTTGGAAAGCCGCAAAATATTTAAAATCTGGCCAAGATAACCAGGATTGCGTGTTCTTACAAAATAAGTCCTCAATGGTGTGAATTTCCCTTGAAGAATTTGAGCGTGGAGATTCTCGGACCTTTGCTAAGCATTGATCTTGGGATTGAAAAATCGGTGACCACCAGAGAAGATTATTGGTTAAGAGATAGCCCATTATGAAAGCCATCCCCTTTCCATAAAATCCAAGGTTTGACACATTCCCACACTTTCCAAATACTTTTAAGCACAAAAGTGCCAACAATTTTGACAGCACATGAGTGATGAGAAAATTGACAAACCCTAAGCCTTTCCACGTAGGGTGGCCATAAGGAGAGCCTTCCACAATGCCATGTCATATGAGAAATTTCTAAGCTTCTTGGTCATTGATGCTTATGATAATCCACTTAGCACAAAGAGCTTGCCCTTGGTGTTGAATGTGGATAAGCCCAAGGCCTCCGAATGTGAGGAAGACAACATATATCCCATGCTACTTGATGAAAACCTTTTCTAGTAGAAGCATTAGCCCATAGGAAAGATTTGAGCAGTTTTCAAGCTTCTGAATGGAGGCTTTGGAAGGAACCTAGTAAGACGAGTAGTAGACATGGGTAGCAGCAAGAACTTTAGAGAAAATTTGGAATTTTCTAGCCAGAGACAAAGGCCTAGTAAGCCAATATTCTAGTTTTTTTGCCACCCGTTGAATGACATAATGCCATATATCAAATGGGAGGCTTGAAAAGCAAAAGGAATACCTAGAAATTTGAAAATATCACCATGCTACAGAATTTTCCAATCAAATGTGGCAAGCCAGTCCGACATAGGAAGGAAAGATTACTAGTAACATTGGGTTTTTCACCATTGAATGGATGAGCCAGAAGCTAGGTAGAAAGTATCCAAGCATTTCAAATGTTGTTCTCATCCTCAATAATTATAAAGAAGGAATCATCTGTAAAATACCCATTAAGGAGCTGAGAATTGGGATCATTAGGCGAGATTCCACGAACAAGACCTTGTGATTTGGCATGAGCTAAGAGATAACCAAAGCTTCAGACGCCAACAAATAGAGTGTAGGGGCATGAAGGAAACCTTGTCTCGATAGAATGGAAAAGTCCAAAGGGCTATGAGTTGAGGCCATTGATAGAAATTTGAGCAGAAGCATTTGCAAAAAGCATATTGATGGATTGAATAAAAATGGGTCCAAAGCCAAGGGCTGAAGCATGGTGAGAATGAATGGCCATTCAATTTGATCATAAGCCTTCTCAAAGTCAATCTTGATAAACATGGTAGCCTAATGAGATCTGTGAGCCCATTCCATGCCTTCCCACACCATGATGATGTTATCCAAGATGAAATGCCCCTATATGAAGCCTGTTTTCTCTGGATGAATAATAACATGCAGAAGATTGTGTAATCGTAGAGCTAACACTTTGGCAATGATTTTATAGAGACATTCAACAACGTAATCAGCCACCAACAAGTGATTTTCTCGGGATATCCTTGCTTAGGGATAAATTTAATGTTTCCCTTATTAATGCATGGCCCTAGGGATTGGTTCTGAAATCCTTCAAGATAGACTGAAAAAGGTATTTCTCGACAGAATCCCAAAGAGCTTTATAGAATTCATAAGGGAATCCATCACATCCCAACACTTTATCATTAGCCATTTGCATAATGGATACATGGAGGTCTTCAATGGTAAGCATTCTTTTGCGCAGATCACCTTCTGAGCCTCTGAAAGCTTGTGTGGAACAACACCCAAACATTGGTGAAGAGTGGCTTAATAAGTCAGAGAGGGTGGCTAGGCTTGAAAGACACACTTATAATGGCGCACAAAGGCTTGCAACATAAGTTGGGGGTCAGTAATTTGAGCTCTGTTATCCATGATAGCTTGGATCTATTGAGAAGGATTTCTAGCTTAGAGAGAAAGAAAGAATTCTTTCGAGACCCGATCTCCAATCTTGAGCCAATGCATTCAAGCCTGGATCTGAGTGCCTCTGACATTATAGTTATCCATAATTTGGATTTGATGCCGAAGTGTTACAACTTGCAATTATAGAGTATTAGAGAAGGGATCACCTTGAAGCACCACCATCACAAAATTGAGAACTAAGGTATTAGCGGTGTATGAGAAGTGTCAATTTTTTGCTAGTTGGTGGTTGTAGATTCTAATAAATTTGGTAGTCCGAGTTAGCGCATCTTCCCACCATTATAACCAGCTGGTTTGCATAGGTGGATGAAACCGCTGATAGTGACTAGGTCGTGGAGCTAAATTCCAAACCCGCTTGATATGATTGACAATGGGGCCATGTTGCATCAAAGTAGTATTAAGAAATAATTGGCCTTTATGATAAAATGGGTGCACATCATGCCAACAGATACGAAATTGTATAGGAGAGTGGTCCGAAAGGACAAATTCAGGCATGAACTCCATTGGCATAGAATAAATGCTATCAAACTCAAAAACAATTGAGCTGACAACATGGCCTTATCAAGCCATTTAAGGATGCGATCTATCCCTCCACGAAGATTGGACCACGTGTACCAAGCTACAGAGGTGGGAAAGTGAGATGTGTTAGGATCAAAAAATCTAAATTTATTTCACATGAAGTACCATGCTTCCCTTTCACCAGGTGTCCACCTCATAGGCAAGTGGCCACATTTATCATTTGGGGATTCAACCATATTAAAATATCCACTTATTACCCAGTAGGCATCGGGAATGGAGTTGGATATCCATCACCACGATTGGCCCTTTCGGTCACATCATTTGAGGCATAAACATTTATGAGCCCAAAAGGGCGGCCATCAATATTAAAGAGGACCCATATGACACGGTTGGTGGGGTCGATTCCATGGTCAATTAATAAGGGCCACCATTTAGGAGCAAAAAGTGAAATTAATCCCCCATGCCCTGCTTCATGATTGCTACAGAAATCCAAGCTATCAGGCTAGATGGATTTGCATACCATATGTAACTAAAAACCTATAATTTTTACTTCTGGAAAAACAAAACGTCTAAATTTGCACATCATTGTCGAGTTTTATACACCACATATTTACGACAAGAGTCTGTAAGACCCCTAACATTCCAAGATAAACAATTCATGGGAAATGTTGGTCAAGATCCATATCCCCATCCTCCAAGCCATCAAGGGCATCATATTAATTGTGTAAGAAACGAGTAGCATTATGTTGCAAAAATACTACAAATCAATTTTTTTCTGTTGGCGTAATCAATGTTGTATTCCGCTTCGATGGAATCCACATTGTGTGCTAGGATATGGTCCCGAGAGATGTGAGCGGGACTTCAAGGTCATTTGGAAGGACCTTGTGAGTTGCTTGGCAGTAGCAGTGGAGCTAAATGTGGGATGGGGATGTGAGAAACATAATTTGTTTGGTCCATGAGAACCGACGCCGTAAGGGGTGTGTTGGAATACTTTGGTAACATGGTAGCCAAGATAGCAAAAACAATTGGTTCTCTGGTAGCAGCTGTAGGCTCCTTAGCAAGAATATTGACAGATATTTCCTTAATGATTTGCTTCCCGATGGCCATGGGAGCCAAAGGATTTGAGATCCTACGAGAGATCAATCTCAATGCATACTCACTTCTGAGGACAAGCATGGTAAAACTTATCGGCTTCCAGAATACTACCCACCCAAGCGAAGCGGTCATTTGTGGCAAAAATGTACGCATGGAAGAGGAAGACCAGGAAATTCAATCCATACAAGCACTTTAAGGGCAGTATATTCAAATACCACAAAGTCCTTGTGCCAGGGTGTTAACACAATCAATGAGTTGTAGACATACCAGTGGCTTTCTTAGCGAATACTCGAGCACATTAGCGGGCCGAGAGAAATGAAAAATAAAGAAACCCTTGGTCATGTTTTGAACACTATCTAGGTGGACCCCATGAGGGGTCTAGACTATGTTAGCCTAGGATTTGAGCATGCTTTTAGAGGGGATTCGACCCACAAAATACCCAATGAGGAAAAACTATTCTAACCATTGAAAAACAACATTAAATTCAGGAATGGGCAGAACTACATCCGGAGGAGAGAGATTACCTCATGAAAAACCTTCGGACGAACTTCCTGGGGCACTTCGTTGGTGGTGTTGTTTCTTGCTCCACCATCTCCTACCGTGGTTGAAACAACCAAGTTTGAAGATGGTGAGGTCATTATATAGGGGACACCCAGAGGGTGAGAAACCCTAGAAGAGACTATAGCAATAAATTCCCACATAGCTTGAAAAGGCCGTGGTATGACGGTTAGGAAGGGGAAACCCTATAAGAGCTGACTTTAGTTTTGCACCAGAGTTGCAGAGAACTTAAGTAAATATTTTCCATAAGAACCATATTTGAATTTTTCAACTAATTATCTTCTATACACGTATGTGAGAGATTATGCAAGTATGTATACACAATTATGATGTGGAGAATTCAACATAAGTACCTATCACACTTAAATGGAGTGGACTTCACATGGCTCAAGTAGAGATTAGAACTCCATGGAATTTGAAGATGTGAACGTGGAGGGAAATTGGTGGTGTGGCCAAGGGTGGGACTACTATTTGGTATTAGATACATTTGCAAATGCTGAAAATCATCCTCCAATGCTTTGGAGTAATTGACGAATCAATGAACTTTACAACATGAATGTCCATAGTAAGAGATGATCTATTGAATAATTCAACTCATGAATATTGATGCAAGTCTAGCGGTGAGAATTACATACTCCAAATGGAAGTCTCGAATGTAAAGAGATTGATGCCACAAATGCCTTAAACTATTTAATATGTAACAAGAAACTAAGAAGACAAGATGGACTGTGAAAAATGGGTTTCATACATGGGACATTGTTCGAATGTCACAAGACAATTAGGCCTGAAGTGGCCAAAAGAAAAAAATGAACACTCAATACATAGGGCATAGCCCACAAACAATTGCAAACAATAGGAAACAAAGAGTGACAAATAGAAATTGTTGAATATATCCTTCAAGGAAAATGCTACACATGAAGCACCTGTTAGCATGTTAAAAAGATTAATAGTATGTCAAAATTTGTATATATTAGTAAAAAGTAAGTACTAGTAGGAAGAAGTATTAAATGATGAAAAAATAGAACATGTAGTGTGTGATTGTAGTCAAGGTAGATGCCCCGTGGGTCCTTGGTGGGACTAATAAGGGATTGAGTTTCGAGCATCATGTATCATGTAAGGAGCTCTACAAGATCTACATTTACTTTCGAGACCAAGTGAACACACATGTGTATATGATAAAGATAATGACATACGAGTATTCATTTAACATAGCAAAGTGCAAGATGTAAGTAGTATAAGCAAGCAATAATAAATGAAACCAAGATATGCAAATGTTGTATGAGTGTGATGGTTTGATATGCAAGGTGTGCAGATGATAAGAGTAGCGTTGCCCATAGTGGATGTGCATGAGATGAGGTTCATTTATAAAATATCCCTCAACAGTCAAGAATTAACCATAGAACAATAGTGCATCATCAAGAAATGAGTGTATTGCATGCTATTTTATGTTATAAATATATATCATGAAGCAAGAAGCATGAAGTGTAGATGATGTGATGCTTGGAAAGATAGTCATGAAGCACGAAGTGAGAGAAAGAGAGTAGTAGATGCTAGGAAAGATGTATCATGAAGCATTGAGTGTGAAGTGTAGCAATATTAGATGATGTGAGGTTCATTTATGAAGTAGCCCTCAACAATCAAGTGTGAACCATAGCACTAGAGTGCATCATTGGGTAATGATAGTACAATGTGTGTACCAAAGATGTAGGAGTGTTGAGAAAGATTAATCATAAAGTGCAGAGCGTGAAGTGTCATAGGAGATATTAGAGACAACATGATAGTTATGGAAGGGGGGAGAAAGCGTGATGCCCCCAAGTGTGTGAGGGATATAAGAATATTATACAATAGTGAAGGAAAGGCCCCCACCCGATATCCGAGGAGACAAAGGCATGTGACCATGATCTAAAAGTGGTGGTGATATAGGAGAATGAGTGAAAGACCAAGAAAGAAGACTCGAAAGGTGGAAAAGACAACATTAACATGATTCAAGTGCTTTTTAAGAACAAGAATTCAAATCCAAGAGCTTTGATGGGGTTTATCAATTTCCCTCCAAAAATTAACATTTGAAGATTTGAATTGTGTAAGGACCTTTGAAGGTCTAGAACCTCATCACAAGAGGATTTAAGAGTTGTGAAATGACCTTAAAGGGCTTAGAAAACTATATATAGGATTTTATATTGTAATTTCACCTTTTCATGTTTGTAAAAAGGTGGGAAATGCATATGTAAGGATTATAGAGTAAATTGTCAAAGTGTGGTAGGAGAGAATATAGGCCAAATAAGGCTTCCTAAGCCATATCATCCTAAGAAGAGGTCTTAGTATAAGTTATTAAGCATATTAGAGGGATATTTATCATTGTACCAGTTTAGAAAAGTTGTTGAGCCTCTTTAGGCACGGTTGAGAGGAATTAGGATAGTTGTTAGGAGCTAAAAATAGTCTTTTGTGCTCAATATAGGTATGGATCTTGAGTAACAAGCATAATGAGGACCTGCATGAAGTAAAAAAATGTAAGACTAAATATTTCTATGAAATAAAGTATGTTTTTATAAGTGATTTTTTTAATTGGTGAAAGTGTGTTATCAGTCCTACAGAGACCAAGAAGGTGAGGTGTGACAGCTTAGGGAAAATGGATCCAAAAGCTAATTGTGAAGCATGGGGAAGTTAGGAGGCATTAAGACAAGCATAAAGAAATTTATTTGAGCTCTTGAAGCTGCAGGATGAGTTATGTGGAGCTAGTTTTGTGCTCAATGCCCTCAAACTAGGGATTCCAGGGATCTCCAAAACAAGATGCGGTCAAAAATATTAAAGTCACCATTGATGTCTTCTATTTCCCAAGAGTGAAAAGTTTAAATTTATTGGAAAGTATGTATTTCATGAAACTTTTTGTTTCAAGCATTTGATCTTCAAGATCACCGCTACAATAGCAACTTATTGATGTTTTGGGAATGAGTGAGATTTTATATTGACCGAGATGACTTGGAAGGGTCTCAGAGAAACCTCACATAAGTGTTTTATTATTGGATTCATCTTAGAACTCTCTGTATTATTCACATAGTCTTCTAAGATACCTAATTAGGTCTATAACAATCATCTTCCCGAAAGAATAGTGCATTCCATACGAGTAGCACCATATGCCTTTTACACATGTTTTGTGACTCCATAATGGGCCTTTGAATATGTTTTTAAGTTTTCCGACTCATGACCAATAAATGATGGATCGACACCGTCAATGATCGGTCGTGTATGTAAGTGTGATTAGAAGTACCTCTTTGGCCTCAAAAGTGTATGAAATCGGTATTGAGATGCTTGCCAATTATAGCCTTTTTATTAATTATCCATAAAGCCAATAGTAGTGGGTGCAAAGTGTTCAACCTAATTGACATCATCAAGAATCAAGATAGTGTAAAGGAAACTATAAGGAGACATTAGGTTCTAACCTCACCAATTGTAAAGATATCTAAGCTTGATTTACATTTGTGAATCATCCTAGAAAAAGATGAATCTTAAACATGCAATTAGACTTGTGAGATGAATATAAATACTATATGCATGAATGTTGAGCTACGACGAAGGCACATCATTTGTGGTATCAGAGCTATACCACTTGTGCACAAGTGAGATCCAGATTGCTAATGAGGTTCGATGATGTAAAATAGAGTTGAAACAAGTGGAAGCAAGTGTCTTGAAGCTATTGAAGGGTAAATAAGTGTGATTACAAGAAAAAGAGCAAGATGGTGCAGCTGAGAGGAGAAGGAGGATAGTCCTTGGGAGACAAGTTGGATGAAGTGATAAGAGAGTTGTTTATGAGGATGGAGAATATATAAGTTAGACAAAGGAGTATGATGGAGGAAATAAGTGTCTTGAAAGAACAAATGACCAAGAAGGAAGCTATGATCAGACTTTCGGAGTACAAGAACTTCAAGTTTCAGGCATGCAAATAGTTAACAAGAGGTAAGGTTATCCAAAATGCTCATTTTAAAGGAAGATGTTATAAATGTCGAAATATGCAGGTCATAGAGCTAGTGAATGCTTGGAAATGAACCATGGAGTGTCAACTATGAAAGGGAAAGGAACAATGGATAATGGAGGTGAGCTCAGAGAAGGTAAGTCTCTTTTGATGAGAAGAATGATGTTTAAACAAAGTAGTATGATGGATTTGATCACTCAAAGAAGGAATTTATTCAAAAAAAGATGCAAAGCTCACGGAAAATGTTGTGAATTAAGCATAGATAATGGAAGTACTGAGAATTTGGTGTCTATAGAGATGGTAGAGAAATTAAAACTAAATAAATTCCCTCACCCAACACCATATAAGATGTCTTGGGTGCAGCAGGTCATCAGTTGATGGTGAATGAGCAATGTCAGGTTGAATTCAAGATAGGAAGCTATAAGGACAAGGTAACATGTGATATTGTGCCAATGGATGTATGCCATGTCTTGTTAGGAAGACCTTGGAAATATGATAGGCAAGCAACTCATAATGGAAAGAGGAATACATATGTGTTTGTAAAGGATAGGATTGAGCATACTTTAATACCTTTGAAAGGAGAAATCCAAGAAAGTGGAAGTAGGTGAGTGATGATGGAATTTAAAGAGTAATTTCATAGAGGCAAAGAAGCCTCGGTATTTTGATCTAACTAATGAAGTTTTATGCAGGTATGCAAGAGTAGAAATGAAGGAGGAAGATTGGTCCAATGATGGAAAAACAATATTACATGGTGTAGCTATAGAAGACGGTATAGAACCTTGGATGGAATAAGGAGTGATAGAGGCATTTCTATCCTCTCTTGAAGAAGAAAAACAAGAGGATGCATCCGTTAAGTCAGAGGAACAAGTTGGTAGCTCAAAACATGATGGAGCTAGACAAGAAATAGATGAATGTATGTTGAGAAAAGATGTGCAATAGTCACAGAAGATAGAGAACAAAGAGAAAAATATGAAGTTTGATGATAAGATAGTCATGAAACAAGAAATTTAGGGTTTTCATGTTTTTGAAATGTGAAATTTTAGGTATTGATGAAGATAAAGAGGAATTTCAGTCTCTTGAAAATAATGACAAAGAAAAGATAATGGAAAAATATTAGGAATTATAGGATGATGCATTGTTGCAACATATTAAAGAAGAACCAAGGGAAGAGTTTGTATGCACAAACATTAAGAAACTGCTAGAAGACATATTAACCTTAGAAAATGCTATCAATAAAAGAAAGGTAAGTAAATGAACTGTTGCAAATTAGGGAGCTGATGAAAGTGAAAAAGAGGTTAGTTCTAGCATTGAAGACTTCTATTTTACTCATGAAGTTAAGCAAACTCATAGTGAAGCTAAATGTGAAAATGAAAAGAAGTGGTCAATAATGAAAGTTGAGAAGATTATCATGTCTTATGACAGTGGTCAAGAAGTAGGTAAGAAGACTCCATTGGTAAGAGAGAAATACAAGAACAAACATAGAAGTCAGCAAATAGTTGAGAGACTATTCAAGTACAAGAGGGATAAAGAGATCAATAAGAACATGAGCAGCAACCTGTGGACATAAAACAAATCGGGAGGAAGGTCAAAATGAAGAAACAACCCATGAAACTTTCAACAATCATATGTCATTTTGAAGGAAGAATGAAGACATGTCAAGAAAATATGCAGCAACATAAAGGATTGATGTGGGTAATAAATGGAGCATCTAAGTCTAGAACAACAAGAGAATAGGCTAGTGGAAATTTGCAAATCCTAACAAAGTGTGACAAAACAGTTTTAGAAGGGCAATTTTTAGTTTATTTTCATTCCATCACAAGATTGTTCTTATAACGATAGTACATTAGTCATCTTAGCAAGGTTGTTCTTATAACACAAAACATAGTCTATTAGATGCTTGTTAGATCCATGTTTAAGTTAAGCAAGTTGTGCATAAGAGATCTTTGAGTTGATATTGATAGAAAAATGTGCAAGGAAACCATCGGCTAAGTATGTTAAAAAGTTTATTGTACACACCCAAAATTACACGGTGATACATTGATTGAACAATTAAAATCCCCTGTGATGATAAGTTTCTTTTCCGTAAGAACGATGATGTCTAGATCCCTCATTTATTCCTTTAGCGTGCTTATCTTTCTTTACTTTCCTTTGTCACAAATTTTTCTATCTATTCGTGCCATTTTTTCTCATTTTTGCTTATTGTGACTTTAAGTCACATAACCACCGCGGATTGTTGTGCAATCGCTAGTCTACCTAGACTGGTGGTTGTATAGCCACTGTGGCGGTTCCATAACTACTAGTTTGTGTAGATCGGCGATTCTATACACATTAATCCAAGACTCCAAACTGTGTGTTCTGTACACACATGTTACAAGATTCTCAGTGTCATTTTTGCACATTTCTTGACCATTTCCCCTTATTTTGAGCTTGTTGGATACATATGGAAATCCTCTTCCTTACTATTATTATAATGTTGATTACCCCTTCTTAGGATGATCTGGCATTTCTTGATTTCCAAGTGTGTTAGATTTCTTCCTTGTAGGTATTTCTTTAGTGGCAAATATTCGTAATTTGGAGAATATTCCATTTTAGGAAAATTTGAAAAGATAAATTTTTCGGAGCAGGTCAATGACCTGTTTTTTTAAAATTTACAATATATATATTTTGTAGGGTTCAGATTTGCCTACATTTGAAAACATATCCTATAAAAACCTAGGTGATTCATCGGGTAGTATACTACTAACTTACTACTATTTTACTTGAGGTACTAGCATATCAAGTATTGTGAACTTGTAGGGTAGGTTGTTGACACATGACAAGAGGTTGTTGATGCATGAAAGTCCTATGTTGTTGACGCACGCCACGAGGAGGGTGGAGGGTGCAGATGCACAACAAGAGATTTATAGTTATACGACAACAAGGTTGTTGTCGTGTGATAACAAACCTCTTGTCATGTGACAATAAGGTTTCTCGTCGTGCGACAACAAACTTGCTATCACGTGACAACAACCTTGTTGTCACGCATTAGTGGTGTTATCTCCATGGACCCAAGATTTCAATCTGAGTAGCCAAGTCTCACTCAAAATCCCTATTTGGATTGAGCTCCCTAGCCTTCCCATTCACCTCTGGTCCTTTTTCTAAAACCTATTAAGCCCATTAGCGGTGATTTTTCTTGAATAGGAGAATTTTTTCTTTGCTCGTCCCAACAAGCATGTTTGTGTCAAAGTGGACCTTGCGAAAGATCTACAAGACCATCTGAATATTCAAGTTGGGTCCCTACAAATCTCTCAAAAGGTGGTTTATTTTAACCTCCCCAACACGTGTTTTCGTTGTCAGGCCCCAGACCATCGCATTTGGGATTGTCCTCTTTTAGCCCGTTCCAAGCCTACCCCCTCGCAACCAGTGGGAAGAACTCTAAAGTTGACCCTCCAGGTTGATGGCTAAATTGTGGTTTCTTCTACGAAGAGTTCGGGGGAACCTTCATTGAATTTTAACCTCTTTCTTCTTCCCCTCCACCGTACAAGGATGAGCCTAGAGTGGTGTAGCCTAGTCCTTCGGTTTCCATTCCTTCCAAGCCCTTGTAGAGAGCCAATTTTTTTAGTATAATTTAGAGAATAATAGGAAATTTGCTTCAACCTCTCTTCCTCTACGACGTTCACGCAGTCCACCTCGAGAGGTTTCACGTGAAGCATGGGCGAAAATGGGGCCAAAAACTGCTCCATTCATGTTGAAAATAATGATTCATACGAGCTTCTTCTTGCCAACAAATTTTCAATTCTCGGCTTAGAGGATGGATTTCCTAATGGGAAGATGGAATTTGATATGCCTTGTTTTTCGTGAATTTCATGTCATGCAATATTCAGGGTCTGAGAGAGCCCTCTCAAAAATTCTCTATTCATTTATCTTGCCATTTAATTAGTAGTTTAGATGTGATTTGTTTACAGGAAATCAAGATTTCTAGGTTTTTTCTTCAAACTACTTTGACGTGTACTGCCCCTAATTTTATGCATTTCCATACTTAGCATATTGATGGTAGAGGTGGAGCTAGCATTTCCATTGCGCTGAAATTTTTGGCATTAATTATTGCCTCGGGCCAAGACCCCTGTAATAGGGTTGTGTGGGTGATTATGAGTATTAATGATCTTTCTTTTGGTATTTTAAATATTTATCCCCTAATGAAGGTCCTGAAAGAACATTATTATGGAATTGGTTAGGTGACAACTTACCTATTGCTTATTGGTTGGTGTGTGGTGAATTTAATATGGTGGAGCATTCGGATGATAAATGTGGCACCCTTCCTTTGCGCTAGTGTCTCGGTGAACAGGTGGCTTGATATTACTCTAAAAGCCATTGTGGAATTTCCGATCCATTGCTTAGATGGCGAAAGAAATTTAAAGACCAACCATGGTTAACTTGGATGAATATTCAAGAAGGATATGATTGGGTATTAAAATGCCTCGATCATGCACTTCTTTCACAACAACCTTATTTTGATTTTGACACACAAGGATCCTCCGTTATCAAGGTGTGGTCATAGGTTCTTTTTTCAGATCACCATCCAATCACAGTTAATGTTGTTTGGCAGGGGCCCCTACCAAGGTGCCCAAAACTCAATTATTTCTTAATGTTTCTCTATTGAGTCTTCTTGAAGTGATCCCGCTCAATGCCAAAATTTGGAATATGGTGTCATGTTCACCATTTGTTGCCATTACATATCATGGTGGGAGGTAGAGATTCACCGCATCACCAGTTCCTCCACTTGTTCGGGAAGCATGTTGCTAGGGTTTGAAGATGAGCTAACTCGACGCTGCAAAAAAATATTTAGACGGGTCTTCCCGCTTCTCGAGGAAAATCCTTTTAACTTTCACATTCAAAGACATGATGCTAGTCTTCACCACAAGCTAAAACTCATTGAATCCCACTCTGCCTCTGGTGCGCAAATGTGTTTGAGAATTCATTGGCTCAAGGTGGGATATAAGGTGTCCAAAATATTTTTCAAATCCCTTTGGGCCAAGCATGGTCGGAAATAGATAAAATCTATTTATGATTCTCACCAATGGCTTATGGAGCTCCTAAAGATCACTTTGCTGATTTTTTCAAGGAATGTCATTTGGTGTGTCCAAGCTCAGGAGGATTCAATTGAGTGGAATACTACTTTATAGAAATGTATTAATGTTGTGCCTAATAAAATTATGCCTAGATATCATGTCCTGCTATGACACCCCTCTCACTTTAGAAGAGCTTCATGCAGATTTTCTCTATCTTATAGATGACAAGTCTTTGGGTATGGATGGATTTCCTAGAAAATTTTACAAAGAAACTGGGTCCTTTGTAGGACCTGATCTACTTCAGGTCTATAATGAAGCTCTTCAAACTCACTCTCTAGGGAGTTTCATCAATCAAGGAAATATCAAGTTCATTCCCAAAGTAGACAATCCTGAATAGATGAATAATTGGTGGCCAATCACCCTGTTGAATGTGTCTTACAAAATTATAGCTAAGGTGTTGGTTCTTTGCATTATGGATATCCTTCCTAAGATCATTTGACCAAAGAAGACTAGTTTTGTAAAAGGTGGTTACATCCTAGAAAATCTTATTGTTGTCTAGGAAGGCATGGAATGGGTGCATGTTTCTTCACAGAAGCCTCTTTTCCTAAAGATTGATTTCAAGAAAGGTTATGATCACATTGAATGACCCTTCATTCTGCCTATGCTCAAAGCGCTAGGTTTTAGAGAATTATTTCAAATGAGTGTAAGCATGAGTTTTTCTAATACTTCTACTTGGCTCCACATTAATGGTCACCAGTCTACTGCCATTGGCCTTTTCCACTCTATCATACAGGGGTACCCTCTTGCGCCGGTGTTTTTTGTGCTCACTACTGATGCCCTAGGTTACCTTATTGCCCATCAAGTTGTGCAAGGACAAATTAGGGGGTTTTCTTCCAGATCATGTGACTCAACTTATCAATGGGAAGATGATTCCTTTCTTACCCTTGCTAGAATCGAAGAAGAATATTGCTACAATATTTGCATATCTTGACACCTTTTTCTTGGCTTCAGGTTCTAATATTCAAACGGATAAAACTTTGGGCTATCAAAAATTTGTTTACCTCCTCTAGACTGGTTAAAAGCTTACTCCTGGAAATTGATTGGTCATGGTGAGCAATTTAGATTTCTTGGCATTCATTTTTCTTTTGACAGTGACTTTGTGACCTTATAGAATTATGTTCTTAATAAAGTGGAGCATAAAGTTACCAAATGGTCTTCCAAACCCTTATCCCTTCCTAGCAAGTTCTAAGTTTGCACCAAAATCCTTTCCGTTACTCATGTTTATTATTCTTCTTGTTGGTGTCCTTCTTGCAATTCATTCAATCGGCTTGCCAAGATACTTGAGAATTCTTATGGTGTAAAATTTCTAGTTCAACTAGTTTTTACCAAGTTGCTTGGGATGTTTGTTGTCTTCCTTGGGATCAAGGTGGCATGGGATTCATTGATGTTTATAAAAAAGTGTGGCCTTATGTGCCAAAAGGGTGATTCATTTTCTTTTAGGTACCTAGACATGTAAAATTTTGTTGTGGCATTATATTGAATCTAGATTCTCTTATGACAAGAAGTGCTGGAGCAGAATTGGATTACATTATCTTATTATCACTTTTGCTCTTATTAAAATTATTGGTACTTTTGTCGCCAAGAGTATTTGGAAATCCTTCGAGTAGGTGAAGCCACTGATGAGGTGGATTGGCGATGGATTTCACACTGGGATTTCTTTTAATTCGCAGAACATTTGGTGGTCTCCTATCATCACTGAAGGCAATCTTCCGCTTGCTGAAACCATGGGCATTAAAGCCATTCAGATTTTCCGCAAGGGCATTCATACCATTTAGGATCTTGTGAATCGTAGAGACTGGATTCCTTGGCCCGAGCTCAAAGTTAAATTCAATCTGAACAATTTGGACTTCCAGTCTATCTACAAAATTTAAGAGCTCCTACCTGATGTTATGCTCCACAAATTAGGGCTTCAACCCCCGGCTGTGTGGTGGCATGTTTAGCGATGGAATCAGAAATTGATTTCCTCGATACAACACTCAGACCATTTATCAGCTGTTAAGTCCTCTCTCACTAGCCATTGATAAACTCAATGATCAATGGGGTTTGCACTCTGCGTAGTCCACTTGGCTTCACCAACTTTCCCATACCTAGAACCCTCTTCTTGAGCCTAAAGTTAACCATTTTCTGTGGTGTCTTGTTTACCAAGGTTTTCTTGTGGGTGAAAGGCTTAGGCATATTGGCATCCCTAATCCAAATTTTCCTTTTTTATCCTACCCTGAGTCATTCATACACCTTTTCTAGTCTTTTCCCCATGCTCAGTCTATCTGGAAATGGATCCACTCATTGTTCCAACCCTACCACCCTGACTTCTTCCCATGGCGCCTGGCTTTATTTAGTGACTTTAGTCCTTAGCCTCATTATATTGATGATATTTTGTATTTGTTTCATTCCTGTAATCCATTCATCTCTGGAAATCTTGCAATGCTTTAATTTTCAAGCAAGATCATTATGTTATATGCTTTTCCACTAATGACAAGGTGGTTATTCTATCTACTATTTTCATAAAGATTCAAGCACAAGACATTTAGGTCACCTTGGAGTTTTATCATCTCGCATAAGATTTTTTATCACTTTGGGGAGTGTGCCATGCACTTTGAGTCGGGTTCCACCACATCCTTATTTTCCGGCCCATGTCGAGGAGTTGTTCACGCAGCCATCGTTCTACCTCCCCTCGAAACCACCCTTCTAGCCCATCCTCCTTTGGTCTAGATTGAAGCCTACCCATGTAGGGGAAAGTTATTTCTAACACTCCCCAGTGGGGTTCTCTGCCACTTTCCATGTAGAATATTGTAGGATCTCTACTAGTCGTATTGGAATTATGGTTCCTTTACAAATACAAAGACCTTGATCATGATGGTTAGCAGTGGATTCTCCATCTTTTGAACCTAATAGTGGAGCCTTCATCCCTCCTTAGGATGATCCTCCCTCTCCTTCTCGGTGCATCGACATATGCTTGATGGTGTTGATTTTATTCTACTCTCTGGTTTCATTGTGGGCATTTTAATGTTTTCCTTGTGGCATTTTTTGTTGATCTCGGTGCCCTCGTGGCGTTTTGTGGGACCGTGTGTTATCCGGACACCCTTACTATGTAAATTTATTTTTATTTTATTAATATAAAGGGAAGTTCCGATGAGTAAAAACACGATTTAAAAGATTAAATAGATTTACTTAATTATTGCATTTAAAAGTTTCTCTGAAAATACCAAAAAATCAATTAAATAGTTTTTATGTTTCTTTAATTAAATATTTGCAATCAAATTTAGTTGAATTAAAAGGGGAATTTAATCAACTTTTATTTAATTCAAATTTGCTTGCATTTTTATTTAAAGGTAGGAACTTAGATTAATTATATTTGTAATGAACAAAACCCCCTTGTTTCCATAGCGGCCTAGGATACCAAACCTTAGCTTCAGTCCTCTTTAGTTTCTTGCGTGTTTTTTCATTTCCAATTTTCTTAGTTTGTGCCCATATGACCATTTAAGGTCCATGACAACCAAGACTTAGATTTTGCGATCCAATTGTGCCACAACCAAACATTGATACATGCTTGACATACATTGACCAAGGCTTATGTCAACTTATCTTTAGGACTACCCCAGTCCCACATGATATTATTCACCAGCTCATTACTTTGAATGACGAGGTAGATACCGCCGAAGAGTTTTGGGTGAACCAACCAAGTAGAGATTAGATTTCATGACTCTTGATTTTTCCTTATTTTAGCGTTTTTCCTATCTTCATGACCCTCTTCGAAGAGGAATTTATAGATGACGAAGGGAAATTTCCCGTGTTCCACAACCAAGTAGAGTCTTGTTTGGTTCTACCGATATTGAACGTGCATATGAAGATCATCCTTGATCATAGCATCACCCTCGAAAAAGTAAGACATGCATTCATTTCCCTCAACAAAAAAATTCCCATTTTTCCAATTGAGAACATTAGGTTTCCTTGATTTATTTTTTTCACTTCCATATATTCCATTTACATCCTATTCACCCATCCTAATAATAACATCCCATCCATGTCATTCTTGTTGTCCGGCATGACCTCGGGAGGTTGAGTGTGTCGGAATCGGGGGTTGATTCTCAAAGCGAGGCCTACGGATAATCCAGCAGCAATAACAGAAGCAGCAGAAATCAAGGGATTCATAGTAATCTCCTCTTACTAAGGTTTATAAATGGTGGATAATACGATAGATCTATTGATTTGATTGTTCAAGCGTATAAAATTGGTGAACTTGACGTGAAGGACTAGTTCCTTTTCATATCCTCTTTATTTATTTTCTTTCATCCACCTTTCCCCTCTCCCATTATTTTGTGGGTGTTTATACACCCCGAATATGTTGGGTCAGGAATATGACAAACCCATTTTAGGTATTGAATCCTATTACAACCAAATGAATATGCAATAGTCACCCTCATTGTCGAGGTGGGTTGATAATTACTCACAAAATTTTCTACCTCTTCACATGCCCCCTCCTTAAGGGTTTAACGTCACCTCAACAGTTAGGATTGAGGAGATAAACCAACCTAACTATAGTGCACAACCAGAGTTCTCCAACTCTAATAACATGACACTTATGGGAGAACATAGTTTTTATCCACGGGTCTTGTCTATACCTTAGACCAACATGCAATCTAATTCCTTATCTTCCTACTTGCCACAAAATGATGCTTCTAGTATGACTCACCCAAAGTGGTGATCATCTTAATGCTATGGAATAATCCTTAGATATGATGCAAGGATATACAAATACTCTTCTTCGAACAATGCCTCCACCCCTCCTCCCAAAATAGAAAACACACCTAAAGGGGTTGGTCTAAAAAGACCAATTTATAGTGGGGTATCATGTACCTTTGTAACCCAACAAAGCCAAGCATACGCCTAAACATAACTCATAACCTTCTCCTAGTGTTGTAATCTCAACATTGGTGGGTAGAATCAAGTAATTAGAAATTGCTCAGAACAATTTGTGGGTTCAAACAATATCTCAAATCATGTTCAAAAGTAAAATTGTGTTCCTTCCACGAGTGTCTATCAACAACCACCGTCACATGCCTACTTGGGTGATCATAACCCTGGTGACCTCTGTACAAGATCATGCACTCTAGGAATGGCCCCTCATCTTTCATATGCATATCTGAAACAAGGGTCGGTCAAAAGTGTGTTCTCAAATGCCACTCCTTCAGAAATGCAACATTTCCTAGTTTCACACACACATTCCCATATCCTAGTGATATTCCCCCTACATGCACATGTATTCCAAATATCCTCATATGGATATGTACTCTTTCCCTGGTCCTTACAATCAACAATAAAGGGTTTGTTATGCCCCGAACAATGCCTACAATGTGCCTTATCAAGCTCCCATCCCACCTACACCTCCTATCAAGGATCTTTAATGGTTGCATCTTATGTAGTGGGAACATACTCTGAATACCTACAAGAACCTCTATACTTTACTATACAAAGTGTCATGATACCACGAACATTTCCATATATTCCTAAATTTAAGGGATAAGGAGATTTGAATGCCCATATTAAGGCATATGCCACTTTAATTAGAGAGCTACTCCCTTGGGATGCGGTCATCGCAAAAATATTTCATAAGAATCTTGAAATGATTGCCTTCAGTTGGTATTATAGAATCCCATAATCCTCTATCCATTCCTTAAAGCAATTCGTATCCAATTTTTTAAATAATTTTGACATGAAGAAGTTATTGAGAATAGGGATTAGAGAATTCCTACATATCAAACAAGAACACAACGAGTCCTCTACCCACTTCATTCAGAGGTAGTGGTAAGTCCTCTATTTTTCCACTAGTGCTCCTAAGATGGATTAGATGGAGATTTATGAGTTGTTTCTCCATTCGCTTAACCGAGAGACTAAGGAAGAAGTCCAAAAGTTTCCTCTTCAGAGATACGAATAAGTCTTAGAGGGCACGCTTCACATTTACCAAGCGATAATAAACAACAGATGTAAAACATATGCTACTAATGGGAATTTGGTCACCTCCACCAAAAAAATCCTAACTATCAAAATGGTTTGAATAAAAATCAAGGACCCAAGGTCCTCAATCAAAATTGTGGTGTCACAATAGATGGCATCACCGATCAGCCTAAGAAGCCAAATGTTGTGAACACTAGTAATGTAACAATGCTAATGTGAAAAATCAAAAGAACAATAATCTTGCCCCCTCTATTAATGCGGTTGAATTTATTCATCCTCCTATTCAAGAGGTTTAGGTTCGGGCCTAAATAAATACCCGAATCAATACCAAACCAAGGACAAAGGCCTCGAACTATAACCACAACAATCAGAATCAAAATGAAAATTGGAATTATGGACCAAAACAAAACCAAAATTAGAGAATGAGGGAATATGAACCTAACTTTTATTATGGTTACCATAGAGTGATCAAACATGATGCCTGATTTTTCCAATATTGTAACAAGTTTATACAACGACTCTTGGAAGATCGGGGAAACTCTTTATCGATATGTTCATAGCCAACCCCACGAAACTTCAAAAGGTACCCATACAAGACCTTTTTCTCCATAGAATACTAGTCTTGGGATTTATAAAGATCCTTTTCTGAAGTGCCCCATAAACGAGAAAGTTAATCCACATGGTGCAAACAAAGGTATTCCCACAGGGGCCAATGATCACGCAACATCTACGTCTCATCGACCCATGAGTTTCTTCTAACTTGGAACAATGGAATAAGACTAAGATCGTAGGCCTAGTCAAGTTAGAAACTAAATCAGAGATCCATACAGCTACCCATACTCATGACTGCATGTCACATCCTCTCTCTATTTACCCTTTAGTGTAGAATGATGCACCGATAGTCCCTAAGTCAGTAGGGGATTATGATTTGATTACATACCTTACCAAGACCTTCTCTCACATATCCTTCTTTGATTTTTTGAAGAACTCCCCAACACACCGATCTGATTTGTTAGAAGTGTTAGTTCTTAGTCACTTAGTTCACATTACACCTCCTCCAGAGGCCCAAATTAACCATATAGATTTTGATGTTTATCCCTCGGGTTAGCATGAGAGACACACTAGTTTTCTTTCGATATTAGTAAGATGCATATAGATTCTGAATTAGCATGGAGAGGTGATCCTGCATTGTATTTACAAGTATGGATCTACAAAAATTATGTCAAGAGAGCTATGATCGATGATGGAGTTACTGATCAACATTTTCCTTTCTATTTATTACAAAATCTAGGTTACAGAGAAATAAAATGTTCTTCAACTTGAAACATGTTGACAGGATATGATAGCCTTGAAGCTATGTCCATTGGGACTATAGTTCTCCTATCAATCTCAGGCCTAAGACCATTTTAAATGAGTTCTATATTATAGACAAGGAAACCAACTATAATATGATCCTTGGTAGGCCATGGATTCATAGGATGAAGGAAATTCCCTCTACTTTGTTTCAGGAAGTCAAATTCCTTCATCTAGGGAAGGTCTTTGTGGCTCAAGGTGATCTAAAGCCATTTGACATTCACCTAGATAACCTTAATAATAAAATTGGGTCCATTCTAAATTTGATCTCCCAATGAATCAATTGAACAAGCCTATTTCTTCTGGGGGACCATTTCCCACATCAAATCTTGTTCCGACGGTGAGTTAGACCCACCCAAGGAAACTAAAGAGGTGTATATTAATGAGAACAAGGATACCATATTAGAGACTGTTTAAAAAAACATAACAAAAATTGTGAAACTCTTGGAGAATGAATTGTCGATTATTCTACCTTTTTATTCTTTGGGCATAGGCCATGATCTTGGGATAACCTCTCTTCCGAAGATGACCTTGGAGAGGTTTGCATGGTCAAGGTTTTTGAGGTTCAGGAAGAGGATTCAAATAATGATGAAACATCTATCTTTCCTAACAATTGTTGGACCCTCAACTACGATGGAGTGAAATGCTGCTATGGCATAGGGGTAGGGGTGATTCTCACTTCTCTAGAAGGGAGAGTTATGCCTTTTGATTTTAAATTGAATTTTGAATGTATGAATAATGAAGTAAAATATGAATATCTACTTCTTGGTCTCATTATAGCCAAGAGGATGGGTGTGCACAATGTTAGAGTCCTAGGTGACTCGCAACTTATTACAAACTAGGTCTCAAAAGTTTATGAGACTAGAGAAGAAGACCTTCAACTTTGGAGATAGAATAATGAATCCTTCGTCATCATAATACTTTAAAATACATGAAGTTTAGGAAGAAGAACTAGAGCTACTTGTAGCCCCTCCTAAGTATTAAGAGGGGAATGTTTCCTTAATCAAAGGAACCATTGGAATTAACATTGGAACAAAAGAGGAGCATAGGATTCTAAATCTTGGTTCTTCGTTGTCACCTGAAGAAATAGAAGTGCGCACTAAGGAGCTCAAATAACATTTCAAAGGAATTTATTTTAGCTATAAGGAGATGACATGTGTTGCTCCCAATGTGGCAGTTCATAACCTAGTTACTAAGCCTGATGCGAATCCTATAAAAAAAATTGAGACCTATGAAGCCTAAAGTTGCTTTAATGGTCAAGGAGGAAGTTATGAAGCTCCTTCAGGTAGGGTTTATTAAACCAGTGGACTACTCTATGTGGTTGTCCAACATCGTCCCGGTCCTTAAAAATAATAGAAAGATAAAGATATGCATTAAATTTAGGGACATTAACAAATCCTTCCCTAAAGATGATTTCCCATTGCCTTCTATTGACATCATTATTGATGCAACAACTGGTTATGAGTTATTGTCTCTCATGGACGAATTTTTTGGATATAACCAAATAAGGATTTCTAAGGAGGATCAAACTAAGACTACTTTCACTACTCCTTGGGGGAACTTTTATTATGTTGTCATGCCATTTGGTATGAAGAACACTGGACCCACATATCAAAGGGCCATGACATATATTTTCCATGATCTCATTCATAATATTGTAGAGACGTATGTTGATGATATCCTGCAAAAGCTAAGAAACAAGGTGATCATCCTAAAGTTCTTCATATTATTCTCTCATGATTAATTAAATACAATGTAACCTTAAATCTAAAAAATGTGTGTTTGGAGTCATGGGAGGTAAATTGTTGGGTTATATCATTTCATCTTGAGGCATCGACGTAGATCCTATGAAGATTCGAGCAATCTTGGAAATGATCCCACTAACTGGATGAGTCAAACATTAGATATTTCTTGGGAAATCTTGGGGCAATTAGAGATTTTTCCTTGATTTGACATATGTCATTCACCCTATTAATAGCTTACTAAATAAAACATGTTGTAAAATATGGACAATTGAATGTCATGAGGCTTTTGAGTTGGTAAAGTGTTTTCTTATGTCACCACCCATGCTCATGTCACCCAAAGCCAATCATCCTCTAATTCTATATTCTTGAGCCACAGATGTCTTGATAGCATGCATATTGGCATATGAGGATGATGATGGTCATCAATGCAAAGGCCATCTATTTCATTAGCCACACTCTCCTTGATTATGAAACATAGTTAGTATACTCAAGTGGAGAAAGAGTTCTTGGAAATTATCTTTGCAACTAAGAGGTTAAGGCATTATATGATTAACCAAGAAACATAGAACTTGTTAAATAAGAACAGCTTGCAAATTTTTTTACCCTAAGCAGCCTTATCTAAAAATCCTAGAAGATTTATCACATTGATGGGTGAGTTCAAACTCACTTTCATCAATTAAAAGTTCATCATGGGACAAATAATCATTGATTGGTTAATGATAATTCTATAGACTATGGAGATTTAGTTGATCTAGATTTCCTTGACGAATGTGTTTTCTATATAGAAGCAAAACCTCCCATTGCTTCATGTTCATGGTATATTGACATAGTAAATCACATCATAGATTGGTCATATCCCAAGGAGAAAATTCACAACAAAGGTGACTACTACGTGTCATAGCCGCAAAGTATGTAATCATAGAAGAATTTCTCTATCACAAATCCTTCAACGACATGTTTTTGAGATGCATTGATGAAGAAGAAGTAGAAAATATTCTCTTTGAAGCCCACAATGGAGTTTGTGGTGGCCACTTTGGAGGGAATTCGACCGCTCACAAGATTCACCAAATGGGATACTTTTGGCCCACATTAGAACATGACGTTGTACAATACGTACGTAAATTCCAAAATGTTAGGAGTTCTTGAATGCTATAGACATCCAATCAAGGATTTGCAGCTAATTGTTATACCCTGGACCTTCTCTACTTGGGGACTTGATCTAATAGGAAAATTATCTCCCTCCTCATCGATGGCCACAACTTCATCATCACGGCCATGGAATACTTCACAAAGTGGGTTAAGGTCGTGCCTCTCGAATAAATTAACTGGATCAATAATTGCTAAGTTCATCATGAACTAAATAATTTGTAGGTACATTGTCCCACAGGTCATTATCTTGGATAATGGAACCCCTTTAAAAATGAATAGGTCTGTGAGTTGTGTTCTTAATTTAAAATATTTCATCACACAACATATTTATACTACCCTCAAGGAAACAGATAGGTTGAGGCTAAAAATAAGAATTTTAAATCTATCCTCCTTAAGACAGTTAAGGAGAATAAGAAATATTGGCACTTAAAGCTATTTCTAGCCTTGTGGGCTTACAAAACTTCAGTGTGAACACCTATGAGGGAAACCCCTTTTTCTCTAGTTTTTGGTGCCAAAGCGGTCTTACCATTGGAGGTAGAATTACCAAGTCTTTGTGTGTCTCTACAAGTCATTCCCGATGAAGATTCATACCGAGAAGCACAATTGGATGAATTGCAAATCCTGGATGAAAGATGACTTAGATTCTAATAACATCTTTGATTCTATGTTGAAAGAATGTGTCTTTAATAAAAAAAGGTATATGAATGAGAAATCCAAGTAGGAGACCTTGTGTTAAGACTTGATAGCTGAATAGACAAAAAGGTCGGTGAAGGAAGAAAATTTAGGCCGAAATGGTTAGGGCCTTATCAAGTAATGGAAGACTATAAAAATGGTGTGTATCATCTGTGTACTTTAGAGGGTGAGGAATTTGGTGAGTCTGTCAACTCACTTCACCTTAAACGTTTCTATGTATAGTCACTTGCATTTCCACATTATACATTATTGCATTCATACCGCTTTGTCATTTGCATTATCATCTTGTGAAATTGTAAATTGAAACTTACTTTTCAAGTAAATTTTAAAATTTTCAAACATTGGCAAATATATCAATCATACCTCTTCAAAATCCATTTACATCTTCAAATTATCCAATCTCTGTTATCATTTTTGCTCATGAGGAAAAGTGTTAACATTGACACATCAAGGACTTGTATGCTTATTCGTCTTCAAGATTTCTACAATTAGGGTGTTTATTGCCCATAGTTTTCTCTAGAAGATTCTTGATGATAAATCCTCCCCTAAAAGGATCTCTTTATGACAATTTTTTTAAAAAAAATTCACTTAGAATATTTATTTTCCTATCTCAACCTTCGGTGGTGAGCCCTCACATCCTACTGGTTGCATGGGGTTGAGGTTAGGGGAAAAATTTCTCTCCTAAAGCACAATCTAAAGTCAATTCAATAAATAAATAAATAAACATTAAACACAAAGTTATTTCATTACAAATAATTACACATATTGTCCCTACCAATCTTTGGTGATAAGCCCATGCTTCTTATTGGTAGCATGGGGTTGGAAAAGAGGGAGGTTATCTTACTCTCCTATGTTTTCCTCGATGATGATCTCGTGGTTCTTACTAGTAGCATTGGGCAAGACGTAGGGGTCACATTAATAAGTCAAAAAGTTACAAATAAATTAGTAAATAAAGGTGCTTCTAAAAATCCCCAAGAAAATGAATTAGATGTGTATGTTAGAAGATATTCATTCCTAAAAACTAGATTTTATCAATCAATAGGCCATCCATGGATCTAAGTCTAGTCAAACTTGCAAGAAAAATTCATTTCGAATTGGGTAGTTAATCTTGTTCAAATCAAGTTACAAGTTTTTAATTTGGTCTTTGTCAAAGTCTTGTCTCTTGATCATCATTCATATTCACATTCTTCAAGTTATATAACTCGCATCCTTCTTGGCTCTCGGTGATGAGCCCTTGCATCCTACTAGTTGTATGGAGTTAAGAATGGAGTGAGTTCATCTTTTCATCATACCACATTCAACACATTTTTCCAATGAAATAAAAATGCTAAATATTACTTGAAAACAAAGTATCTAAGTTACAATTTGTTGTCATATGCATAATCATACAAAATCATTTTGTTTACCACATTACATCATCATCCATAGCATACATTTAAAACATAAAAACAAACATCGGAAATTCCAAACCATCTAAGAGTACACAGATGAAATAAACCATAATGAATTCAACTCTTACAAGGAATGTCGAACCAAAAAGATGTCTATATATATAATGTCAAGTTTCTCGTGTATAATGTTGTCACACCATAGAGTAAGTGTGGTAAAAAAATGCTCAATCATGAGCCCAAAATACAAAAACATTTATTTACATTACAAAAACTCTCTCAAAGGAATAAATGTTATAGGCCAATCCCTCCCTCTTGGATCCATACAAAGAGGCATGACAAGGGATCCTACTATGAATCCCGTGATGAGAATAGCTCGATGTAGTATGATAGCCTCTCTGTGTATGCCTATGAGAATTTCCATGTGATTTCCCAAGTGAGTGACCAAGAATAATAGCTCCATTGTGTGAGTGTGCTCATCACCACCTCTCTTGATCCTCATGTAATGTGATCTCCAATCTCATCTATGTCATCACCTTTGTGGCATGCTAGGTTGGCGTGAATACATCAATATGGCGACTTGCCATCGCTGGGTCTCCTATGTCAACAAGTAGTTGATCTCGAGTCATCTTCGTGGGGATCAAAAATATGTCAAGGAGTGTGTGATAAATAATACCTCATCATCCATCCGTAGTGGCTGCAAAGTGAAAATAAATAATGGTGAGTCAGAAATATTTTTTTAAAAAACAAAAAGAAATAGCTTACTAACATCTAATCTAGGAAGTAAATATAGGAAAGGCGTGTTTCACTCACTCGGGTATCCAGGCATCCAACTCAAATTAACAAATGGTGCTAGTGCAAGAGCTAGTCCATCCTCCTCTTCCACCCTAACCTCCTCCTCCACCCTATGTGGGTGCATGGATGCCTCCTCGGTTGCTTCAAAATATTGTCTCCTCCTCTGTGTCTTCCTTAACTCTAGTAGTTTTTGAGGCCTCTCTTGTGGTTTGTTACTCCGAGTTGGTATCCTCTCTTGATTCCATCCCATAATCGTCCTCCTCCTCACTCTATGTTGGGCCTATGCCAATTTGTAATACCTTCCTTAGTCTAACTATTTCCTAAGTAGTTAGATCTAGTGCAGCCCGTCAGTGCCGATAGGAACTCCAAGTGTAGAAATTGATCGGTGTAGCTACCGCTTCTAGGTAACTCTTGACTCTCGTATCCCTATCCAAACTATGCAAACCACTAGGAGATCATCTGCATAAGGTATCCCAAAATTACGGGTACCCAAAGTACTTGGTTGGGTCTCTACCTTGTTGTTACAATCAACTAACTAGATAGTAGTGGCACATGTAGTCAACGCAACAATATTATCACCCCATCAACCCATCATACCTGATACGGTTGCACCACCATATTTGTTATCATCAAAGTAGAAACTAACTATGGAGGGCCCTAAGTGGAGCCATATCCACCCATCTGGTTTTTTTGATTACTATGGGATTTACTATCCCAATTCCTCCCTGATAGGGGATCATCCAATCATATAACTAAGACATCAAAACGGTAGGATGGCTAAGTGATTCCCCCAATTTAACAATCCTATATAGGTTGTGATAGGATGTCCCAAGAATATCCACTCCCCAAGAATAGACTCGCATACCGCTGATGCTCTAAACAATGGGAGCCCAACAAAACATAAACATGTCTCTACCTTTTTCCTTGATCAAACACGAGGCCGAGATACCTATGATGTATTTACGTAAGGCATGAATAGGAGCAAAGGTGTCAACGAAAACTAACTCGAACCCCTACTTGCACCCATGTTAGGTGCTTATGCATCACCAAGACAAGTGGCCCAACTACGTGCCTTAGTTATCGAACTAGTGCTTTTCAAGTGCTAACTTGTTTCGTGATAAGAACTGTAAGGATCCAATATAAATTTTGCAAGGTGATGTTTTAATCACCTTTAACTCCAAAAAACTAGAAGGTGTTTCGGTATTTATCCCGTAACTCAATAAATCACAAAGTAAGTGACTCACAGGAGCAATACATTGTGTTTGGGAAATCTGCCAAAGCCCAACCCCCCCAGTAAGTCCCTCTCTCTCTGGGGGTAATTCCTTAAATATCCCTTTTCTCGGATTAATTTTATATTCAATATTTCCAGCCAAATTTTCACAAATAACAATCTAATTTTTATGACAGCGAGATATAGAAAAAGATGACATCAAAGTACGCTTATGGTAGCAAGGTATACAATTAGAAAATAACCAATATCTTCACTTTTATTGCAATTAAACTAATATGTAACACAATGAAAGTAACATGCATCAACATGCAATTACATACAAGTAACATGCATCAACATGCAATAAAAAGAAGTTTCCACTAATAAAAATATGATCTCTCTTATCAATATGGTTGTCCTCTCTTTCTGACTTTAAATGGATCAACAAGCCTCTCAAACTCGAGTCCGATAACCCAATCTGAATATAATCCACAATAGAAAACTAGGACTGGATCTTTCACCACTGAAGAGTGCTCTACTAGCTAGGGGTAGATATTTCACTACCAAAGCTAGGGTTCTTGCAGAATTTCACCTCCACAAGCAAGGAAAGCACAAACAATAGTTGCTTCAATATCAAAATAGGTGAGTATGAATGAATCCTATTCTCCCCCAAGCGCTTCCTTTTATAACTTCTCATTGCAACAAAAGGCCCAAAAGAACCCTAATCACCCCCTTGGGTCTTTTCTTTAATTAATTAAAATAACTTAAGTCACTTTATTCCCCACATGCCAAAAAGTGCACTTAAGTCACCCCAACGAAGAATTAGAACATAAAGTACCATATATTCACCCATTACTTAAGTCATCGACTAAATATAACATAAAGTACCTTAGGGGAGCATCTCACAACCTTATTTCACTTAAGTCACCTCAAAGTACGTGTCCAACATCGAAACATAACCTATAAGTGAAATGAAAGTGTCTCTACAAAATAACTCAAAGCTTATTCATCCTTATTCATTCCACATATATTATCTTTTTACTTTCTAATTCTCCATTGTAAATTGTACATTATGGCTCTTTTGTCTTATTCATTTAAGTGACCATCATAATTTTTCATTGTAAAAATCCCCTTTTCATTAATAAAAAAGGGTTTTGTTTTTCTTTCCTAGAGGAATGTGAAAGGTCACAAGTGGTGGTACTATGAAAGTTCATATACGGGGTAGATGCAGAGAGAGATCAAAGTTATAAATTGGAATGGCTTCTTCATTCCAAGGGGTTATTTTTTCTTGGTTGATAGATCCCATTGTCTTACTACAAGAAAGAAACTACAATTCTTCTATCTCCTTGTCTTATTTTTTCCTCTCCATCTCAACTTTACTCCATGAGCATGGTTAATTGTGTAATATTATGCAAATAAACTTTGATTTACTTGTGTTTTATTCCTCTTTCCTTGACATAGTGTCTTCTCATTGTTAACTTGAAAATATTATGGTTTTATGTCAATAAACTTAGCTTGCTATTTATTGAGTAAAACCCCCTTCTCACTTTCTCCCCTCTCTCCATACACACACCTTTCCTCCACCTCCTTTTTACACAAAACTTTAGCGGATTATTCTTGTGTCATCCTTGGTTGAAAGGCCACCCCAATGATTAAAGTAGTGTACATATTTCCTATTTTCAATAAATGGAGCTGCCCCATTCTTAAGTAGAGGTACCTAGTCCTAGAGCATTGGTGAAAACCCTTAATTTTCTCCCATGACAAATTATTTCGCCAATAAGTCTTTAGTGCATGATATTTTGTTAATTCAAAACTTTGGAACATATTGGATAAAATATAGATACTTTTTAAAGATTGTATGTTATGTGTTATAGTGTGGATGTGTTTCCTTATGAAAGGGAACTTTTAATTTGGAGTTCACTCATTGAAGAAGAGAATTCACTAATACAACAACAAACAAAGATGATCCAAATATTGAACCTAAATATTCCTTTGAGACGGTAGATATCAATGTCGGTTATGACGAACATGTTGCTCAAGGATTGTTTCAGCTACCTAAATGTTGGTTTGGAATGTATTACAAGTAGTAATTTCTCATATCAAATTCTATATCCAATTGTTATATATTTGAATTCTTTATTACTAAATAATTTTCGTATCTTTATTTTTATTTACAAATCTATTATTGTTTTTTTACGTTGTCTGTCATATATCAAAAAATCTAAAAATTCCATAGATGCTATGAACACATTATTTATATTAATATAGAGCCACATAATTTTTTGCATTTGCATGAATTGTTTACAAAACTACAAAATATCCGAATCAAAAATCAAAACTCAATTATTTTATGAAAATTACAATATTACAAAATATAAAGACAATTGTCCTCTATCTCATTTTCTTAATATGTGTGTTTGTCTCGCATTTCCATTGCAAAGAGATGGTAACTCCCTACCTTATATTACCTTTTAAAGCTCTTGCTTTAAGAATATCCCCAATTGTAGAATTTACACTAATAAGAATTTCCCGATATTCATTGGTTACATCTCCTTCGAAAGAAAACTAGGATTTACATCATATTTTTGATTGAATACAATTTATTGGTCCATTTCATACTCCTTAATTATCTTCTTCAATGTGTTTTTTGTTTTTTAAAATCACTAGTTTTTTCTTTAGTGGAATAACAACATTTAAATTTTTGTGCACATTTTTAGGTGGACATTAAGGACAAGTGCTTCATTATTCAAATTTTCATATTTTTATTGCATTTAAGAAAATAAATATACTTAGATTAAAATTACAATAAGCAAAATTTAAATGTAGAAAATAATACAACTTACCAAAACCTTTTCTTTTTTTGAACATAATGATTAAGTGGACTCGAGCACCCCTTAATTAATATGAGTTCATCACTATTATATAGGTTAATATTTAATAATTAGAAATATTTTTATTTCTATTATTAAATATTTATACCTTGGTTATATACTTTAGGTTAGTATTTAATAATGTGAAATCATTTATTTATTTCTATTTATTAAATATTCTAACCTAGGTGTATGTGTAGACACCCCAATTTCACATCTATTCTAAATCAATTAATTCCCTTCCTCATTTCCCACAAAAATACACTTCGAATTAATCAAATATAATTTGATTAATCATCCATTTCAAAATCTAAAAATAATCTAATCCTCACCACATGTCATTATTCTCCATGTTTTTCCACTATTGAATTAAAAATTCAAATTCAAATCCTCACTCACCATTCGTGGTCCCCACTTACCTAAAATCCTCCACTTATGAATTAAAAAATAATTCAAATCCTCACCCATTCTTCGTGGTCCCCACTCACCTAATCTTGCCCACATTTTTAAACCACTCACCTAATCTTTCCCACATTTTCAAACCACCCACTTAATCTTGCCCACATTTTCAAACCACTCACTTAATCTTGCCCACATTTTCAAACCATGATTACTTAAATTAATCTAAGCTAATCACTCCCTCAGGCTATAAATACAACCTTACCCCTCCCCTCTAAACACACGGAGAATAAGCTTTCATGCCATATCTAAGTTCTTGCATCCTTTGAGCAAAGAACATCATTTTTCCTCGTCCTAATGCCAAAATAGCCTCATAATCCTTTTTCCCATCTAGTGCAAAGTAAGAAGATCGTTGTTGCAGGAAGGTCTTGCTCCGTCTTGAAGAAAAACACCTACATATCACAAAATCAGGGCTCAATCCAAGTTTTCTAGCCCATTCTGAGGTTTGCTACGGAACATGAAGGAGGAGGTATGATTATTGGTATTTTACTTCCTTGTTAGTAGTGTATTTTTCCTAGCTTACATTCTGGCATGCCCGGTTACTTTCGATCTGTTACCATTAATTTCCCAATTAGTGGTTTTATCTATTCTTTGTTTATTATTGTTCATTATTATTTCCTTTTCTGTTCCTTATGGTCTTCTTTGGTTAACCTTCACGCTTTGGGTAGTGTTTTTGTTGTGTGGTGTCTTGTGGTGTATCTGCAGGTTATAGCAATAATGAAACTATGAAGCTCATCCTGTCTTTGATCTCCTCGGTGCTTGGTGTTTAGTTCCTAGTTCTAATTTTTCTATTCACTCGTAATCTATAGAAACACATGAACTAATCATTAGTTTATCATCTTACTGTCATGGGACAACCAATCCGGAAAATGTATTTATTTATTTATTTTTGCTGAAATAACTGCTTTGTAGGAAGTTAATCATTTTTTTTTCTTTTATTTTAGTCAATCATTTTGTGCTCTAATTCTTTCTTTTTGTTTATTGTTCTTTTTTAACCTTGCTATCAAAATTTTAGCTTCTCAGGTGAAGTATAGAAGTCAGAAAATAAAAAAACCAGCTCCCCGGACGTTTTTCTCACGTTTAAAATTTTCATTCAGAGCGTTCTCGTAGCCCATCTTCCGGAAGCCATAACTTTTGCTCTGAACTCGGAATGACTTCATTTTTTTTTAACGGAAAGGTATTGAAAATATATATGCAATGAAAAATAATTTTTAGATTTAGACTTACAAAAAAATTTTGGTTTCATTTCTTCTAACACCTATCTTTTTAACAAAAAACAACAAAATTATAGTTTTTTTTTTTTTTTAAATTATTTCACGTAACAACCTCACACGTATGCTCTTTCCTCGCACTTCAAAAGTGATCTTGGAAATCAGAAACATGAGGCCACTCGGGCTCTGCACAACAATTTTTTTAATTTTTAATTTTTTGCCTTACATTTCAATTTTCCACGACAACACTTCTAGATAACGTTTTCACCCTCTTCTTTCATCGTTTTTCTTTTTTGTGAAAATAATCATTATCGCTATTTCACAATCATGATTAATTGCAATAATTATTAATATTAAAAAAAAAAACTATTCCAATTGTATCCGCGTATGCTCTTTTCTTGCGCCTTCAAGCGATCTAGAAAATCAGAAACGGTCACAATTTTTTAGTTTCTTGTTCTAACATTGCAGGATCCTCTAGCTTTGTTTTCTAACTGTCATTTTAATAATTACTTTCCTTTTTCATATTCTTAATATTTGTTTGGTCGTTGGTTGTGTATGCTCTTTTCCTGCGCCTTTGAGCGATCTGGCAAATCAAAAACAACCACGATCACTTTTCTAACATTTCATTTGCAGGATAACTACTAATTTGTTTTCTGTAGAACCGCGTTGCTGGAATATTGTCAAAAACAAAAACAAAACAAAAACAACAAAAATCCCGCAAAAATACCACCATTCAAAGACAATTACTGAAACAAAAAAAAAGTACGCTCAAGTACGTAATTATTTTTTTCTAGTGATTTATTTCAAGTTGGAAAGAACCCTGCATTTAATCACTTCATCATATTGTTTTAGCACGTAGACGAGGTGGATTTCATCACCACCAAAGCTACACTAGTGACATGGACTTGACTACCACGCACCAACAGCATTTGCATCTGCATTGCACTTTGAGACCTAGTCTCATCACAGCGTTCGGTATTTACCTCGCCGCTGCTCTTCACTTACAGGTAATGTTGTTGTGCAGCGCATGCGAGTCACGCCTAAATAGCTATAACAACGAAGCCTGGGCATCGTCCCTGTAAATCTTCGGGGAGTTATAAGGACACCATACACATTCATCCCTCCATCACCTTCCACCTTTTCACAAAACCTGTTCTGGACGTGGTGATTCACTCCGAAACAGGCAATTAAGAATTGGTGAGTCTCCTCTAGTGCTCTAAGGTTTCCCTGCACTACAATTCTGTCCCCATACGTGCATTAGGTATATCAGGACTAGGGTATATCGGAGGACACATCTTCTTGGAGTAATAAGAGCCTGCATCCACCATTTCATAGCATACTTGTATGATTGCATGAAACAATGATCATTCCTGAAGAAGTTACCTCATAAGCCAAAACAATTGAATCCACATGACTGCTTGCTGTTTGAAAACACAATAGTTTAGCATTTTTTATCATAAAACTTGGCTGATATCAATGTGTTCATTGTAAAAGTTCAGACCCTAGTTGTGTTCCACAAAAAAATCAGTTCTCGACCAATTCAATACCAAGCGAAAACATCCAAACAATCCAACACAGACCAAACCATCACACCAATTTCATTAGCTTACCTCATCCAACAATACATTTGTCATAGCTTGTCTTCAGCTATATCCAACTGATATTGAGTGACTAGCATTCACTCCCCATATCGTCAATCGTCAATCGTCAAAACATCCTTCATAGCTTGTTTCCAGCTATATCAAACTAATATTGGGTGACTTGTTTGAGTTCACTCATTATTCTGTCCACCATCGTGTTTATCCAAATCACAGCCAACACAAATCCTTTCATAACTCATTTTGAGTTATATCACAACCATATCACAATTAACCTATTTGGGTTACTCTCCATATCAACAATTCAGAGCTTGTTTAAGCCAAATCTAAACCATTTTCATTATAGCTTATTTAAGCTATCACATATTTATCCCGAGTAGCTTTTTTTAAAGCTTTCTCCTTATAGCCTTACTTGTTAAAACTCGATTGAGCCAAAATAAAAATCACAATCAATAGGTTGATTTCTTCATCACACCTTTCTTCGTTCTCCCTCTCTTTCAAACATGAAGAATTCACGAAAAACATCACACAATGAGCTATTAGAACAAATTAATAAGATGACAACACAACTCTCTCATATGGCTACCCAAATCAGTGAGCGATCACCCAAAAAGTTGATCATACAACCTCACGAAGAAATCAGTTCACGTAAAGTCCAACGCAGTTTACCCCCCTTGGAGAAAGTCTCTCTAGTGTTTTTCATCAACTAAAAGAGGCTAAACTGATAAGATATCCAATTACAAAACCCTTTGTTAAAGGGGAAGCTAAGCCATGCTGGTACAAACCTAACACATACTGTGACTTTCATCACATTGATGGTCATCACATAGATAAATGTGTGTGATTTAAGAATTACGTCCAAGACTTAATTGATGACAACATCATCTCTGTAGAACTTGATGACAATGCTCTTGCAACCAACGACACATCCAATACCACAACTTTCCATGAAGAGCTGACTATTGTCGAAACTCCTATATATACTAAAATTCCACGAGATTGTGATGACAACAGTCAAGACTCTCTAATTCCAAACCAATCCATACCTTCTTCAAATTTTCTTCCATTAGTTCAAACATACATTGAACCTATTTTGGACAACAACATTCTTCCAACATCTAATGAGCACTTGAACTTATTTCAAGACACTCTTTCAACCCAAACATACATTGAACTTGATTTGGAAAACAACATTCTTCCCACATCTACTAAGCACTTGAACTTATTTCAATACTCTCTTTCAACCTAGATATATATTGAACCTGTTTTGGGCGACAACATTCTTCCAACATCTAACGAGACCTTGATCTCGTTTCAAGACTCCCTTTCAAACCTTGATATTACTATAGACACTACAGACGAGGTTCCATCAACAGGTACCATTAAGTTTGATTCTATTCTTCCAATATTGGCTCTTATGCCTAACATATCTATCCTTTTTGTCGAAACACAACCACATCGAGTTTGGACACTTGCGACAATGCAACCCGTCGTGTCCATCATGCTTTCAACTATCGATCTTGCAAGCATCTCATCACTAATTAGTCTCACCTATCAAGACTTCTACGTGCATCCATTCTATGAGGTACTTATACCCAGGAATATCTTTACACAACCTTTTCCATCTTTAATCATGAATCTATCCTCAAATCAATCAATTAATGGACAAACAGAAGCAACAAACCAAATAATACAAACCATCATTGTCAACACACATGGAAGCTATTGGCTTAACCAAATCTATCCCACTCTTTGGGCTTACCACACATCTTATCACACACCTACTGGAGCCACTCCCTTCTCCTTTGTTTATGGTTGGGAAGCTATTTTACATGTCAAGGTTGAATTTCCATCCTTCATAATATCCTTCAAAGATGTAATCAATAAAGATTATTATCAACACTCACGCCTTCATGAACTTGAGATTCTTGATGAAAAACGACTTAATGCCCTAGATCATCTTCAAGTATATCAAAATCAGCTATGGCATAGCTACCATGAAAAATTCAAACCTAGAAAATTTAAGGTCAATCATTTCATTCTCAAAGAAAATCGAAAGAACACACCCAAAGAACGAGACAAACAAGACAAATTTGAGCCCAACGAAATCATAGATAGTTTTGGGTTTGGAGCCTATAAATTGGCCACTGAAGATGGTCAAGATCTTGATGAACCAATGAATGCAGTTCATTTAAAGAAATTTTATCCTTGAGATGTTCACTATTTTAGGATACAACATGTACATTGTTCCTTTTGTCTTGCTTATTTCTGAATAATTTAAATTTATTCATTTCCATTGGCAGATATTTTATTTATCAAAATCACATCTTCATATTTATCATCATGAGACAAGTGTTAGTATAAATCCTATTAAGTTTGTGAGCATCATACTTCTTCCACTTTTAGTCACTTTCCTCTATGGTCATACCTAGAAGCTTACTGATGGTAATATATCCCCTTCTAATACATTCTCTCTTTCATAACAAAGCTCTAAACTTCGTTACTCAGTTCGTTTGGTTGTCCATCTTAGTCTTCGGTGTTGAACCCTCACATCCTACTAGTCGTGTGGGGCTGAGATTGGGGGGACGTTCCTTCCCAAATACAAAGCACTATTGTAAAAATCCATCAATTCAATAACTTATGAATAATTCATTGTCACATCTTTCGTCCTTCATAGTCTTTGGTGTTGAGCCCACACTTCTTCTTGGTAGTGTGAGACTGGGAATGGAGGAAGGTGCCCTTACTCATCTACGTCTTGTCTTCGGTGATAAACCCTTGCCTCTTACAAGTGGCATGGGGTAAAGCGTAGAGGGTCATTCTCATAAAAGCATAAAACCTTGCAAAATATTAAAAAAAAAAAAAAAGGAATTCACTCGCCTATATTTTGCCTTCGGTGATGAGCCCTTGCTTCTCACTAGTAGCATGGGGCAAGGAATAGGAGTCATTTCATAAATACAAAATCTTACAGTACTTACAAATTATAGAATCCCCAAACACGTAATTTAGATGCCTAAGTGAAGAGAGAACTATCCCTTAACCTCATATCTTATCAATCAGCAGGCCACATAACTGTCTAAGTCTAGCATGTGACTCATAAAGTGAAAGCCATTTTTGAAACTGGTTTAGTACCATTATGAAGAATGGAGTCACAATTTCCCAAAGGGATTGTTGTTAGCATTTGTCTCTATATTCATTATCTACCTCCTACATCCTTCTTGATTCTCGGTGATCAGCCCACACATCTTACTAGTTGTGTGGAGTCAAGAATGGAGTTGGAATTCTTTTCATCATATCATCACCACCATATCCTGCCAATGGAAAGAGAATTTGTGTTATTCTGAGCATAAGTTACAACACGGAACACGGTACATACGGATAATATCCATGTTTATTGCTTCTCCAAAATAAGTCTCGCACTCTGGTTCATAAATTGCTAAAAAACAATGTAAAAATCTAAAATCTAAAAAAATTGAAAATCGTCAAAAATCCAAAAATAGTGTAAAAATCCCAAAATCCAAAAAATCGTCAAAAATCCAAAAACATTTGAAAATCGTCAAAAATCCAAACACAGTGTAAACATCCCAAAAATTCAAAAACATTAGAAAATCCAAAAAAATTATAAAATTCAAAAACAAACATTAGAAAATCCAAAAATCCAAAAACAAAAACATTAGAAAATATCCAAAATACAAAAACATTTGCAAAATTTTCAAAAGACCAAAAACATCCACAAAATCGTAAAAACTGAATAAGCAACACAGTTCATCCTTTGAACTATTATCCCAAACGAATGGTCCAACCACCTTATGACTACCAATTTCAAACCACTTCTCCTTGCGTGAATCCTCGCTTGGGGAAAAATTCGGCTCTCATTGTTTCCTTGTTTGAGGAGACTGACCCAATCCCTTGTACCCCTACTTGGGGGCACATCTAATCAATCATCACTGTGGAACACGTTAGGGACATGTTTACTAGTTCTTGTGTTGCATTATTAGTGGCAAATTATTAATTGCTTTCTTGTATCTTGATATATTACAGGGGGCATCTTGATTTTATGTATCCTGGTGTTCTCTGTAATATTCTTATGTTATCTGATTGCATGTCGTACTGGGGCATCATACTTTCTTGATGGCCTCTATCTATGCTCTCTTCCATTTACATATCATACTGGGGCATCAAACCTTTTTGATGGCCCCTGTCTATGCTATCACGCATATTACAGTCTAGTCATCCTGATCTTTTATATCACGATGCATCCTGTTATGTGCTATATTAAAATTAAGATGCTTTTCGTCACGTGAGTATCTTCCTGCATGATCAACATCTTACTTTGCACCCCATCCATTCACCCATACTTATGCATTCTCCAGCCATAATCCTACTTGATCACCGTTGCAGTTTGCGAATCCTACTTGACGATCTTTCTCAAGTAGCATTCACTATCCAGCAGCTCCTTCTCCCCCACCATGATCACCATGTATTTGATCCATTCATTCTCACTTCTCATTTTTACTCCTCCGCCGCTTATACCCATATTACCCTTCTCACCATTCCTGTCCCCTCTCACCCATTGGTATTCTTTCCTTTCACCCTTTTTCTTCCCACTTGACAATCTTACTTAATAACCCCTTCTATATGGAATCCTCAGTGGAGGTTTACCCTCTCCCTAAGATCTTCCCGCTGTAGAAGCTTCTTCACCACCTGCCCTCTCATCAAATAACCATCACCACCAAACACATCTTCCAACTCCACCTCTTCTACTTCCCATTCTCGCATCATTACTCTCACCACGTGGGCATCCCAATTAAGGATTCCCCTCACACTCTCCGCCCTCCACTGCATATATTCCTTCATCCATTCATGTTACACTCCTTTGTGTCCTTTCTTTCTTATTATCACCTCATCTCATATCATATACCACTTAGGCATACCTCACTCACTCTTTTCTCATCCTTCCCCAAATCCACCTTATGCCTGGTCATCCTACTTACATGCTCTCGTAGTATGGAAAATTCACTTGAGGGTTCCCCTTCAGTCCATTTTGTCATACCCTATTCCCACCAACTCTAACATCATCCTTCTTTCTCAGCTTGGCGATCTTACTTAACCACTCACCCGGCATGGCGATCTCACTTAAGAGTCCCTCTTAAGGATGATCTGTCTCCTTGCCTTTCCCCATCACTACACACCCTTCACCCTTCATTTTTCTCGGCATTCCCCATTATCACATCCTTTCACCTCCTTTTCGATTCTCGCAAACACCACTTCTCGCTTGACCATTTTTCATCTCCAGTTTTACTCACATGGAAATCTTACTTAACCACTTCCGTCACATGACAATCTTATGTTAGGGTCCTCCCTACACTTAACTTGTCATCGTGAACTTCTCCCCGCCTCATTCTTCGTTCACTTTGTTGATCGCTTCTTCCACCTAGTATCTCCTATTACCCACTTTTTCCTCCTCCTATTATCCTTTCTCCACATATCCTCTTACAACATACAACTCATCTCTTCCACCTACACTCACATTATTTTCCCCATTTTCCCCTCGATCCATCATCCTTCATACCATTTCTTCCCGTTCTTTTCATGTCTTGGTTCTTCATCCTCACCTCGCTCATCCACATCACCCCCATCCTCTCCTCACTTTCACTTAGTCCCAACTCATCCCTCCCATCTTCTTCACTCTTTCCACTTCATCTTCTCAAATTCCCCCCACATTTCTACCCACACACATATTCGCCATTATTGTTAACACTCCTATATCATTCTTTCATCATCATCTTCTCTTCCCGTGCTAATAATTGTCAATGGGTTTTCCCTAAAAATTATCAATCCTCATTCTGCACGACCTCATTCACTCCCTTGGACCTTCTAGAGTTTCCCTTCATTCCTTCCCTCCTCTAAGCCCACCACTCATTGTCAAAGGGTTTTCCCTAACGTCCCTTTGTTGGCGTTACCCTTTCCAGTCCTCATTAGTTTTCTCCTTTTCTTCATTTTTTCTCTCACCCTTCCCCACCACTCATTGTCAAGGGGATTTCCCTAACGTCCCCTCATTGGCATTGCCTCTTCTATCCCCCATTCTCTTTTCTCTCCTATTCTTTTCCCTCACTCCCACCCTTTCTTGTCGCTTTTTACCCATCTCTCCATCTCCTCTTTGCCCTCTTCAATATCTTTACTGTCTTCATCATACATCCTTTTTCTATTTTCCCATCATCCTAGTATCCTCATTTCATGCATCTCCATATCTTTTCCAATCGATGTCATTCCTCCCCTCTTTCTTCTTTGAACATTCCTTCTATCGTTCCCTTTCCACTTATTACCCCCTTTCTGTATTCCCTTCCTTCTACATCATTTTCTTTGTTATCCTCTTCTCTCTCCCACCCCTCGTCTTATTTCCCTTCCCCTATATCATCTTCTTCCCCTTTTTCCATCATGTTTCCTCCTTACTTCCCCATCGATAACCTGGTTGTTCAGCGTTGTCCTGTCTTTTTTATCATACCACCCTCCACATGCATCTCCATACGGTCTGTTCCATATTCTTTGCCTTGGTCTTCCTCACAATGACATGATTCCTTCAATCTTCTCCTTGTATTCGTTCTATCTTCCTTTCCTCTCCCCTAATTTTCACGTTTCTTCTGACCACTTCCCTTTTCTTTACCACCCCTACCTTTTCGTTCATTCTGTATATGTTTCTCTTCCTTTCTCTCCTCTTTTTCACACTTTCCTCACCCCTCATAGTTTCTTTTTTTTCTCCGTTCTACTTCTTCTTTCGTCCTCTTTCTATTTTCCTCTATTTCACCCCCTACTCCCACCTCATTTTCTCCTTCTTATTTATCCTTTCCCGTTTCCTACTTTTTCACTTCCACGCATCCCTCTTTACTATCTCTGTTGCTTCCTTCATTTTGCACATCTCTATTTTATCCCCTTCACCCTCTACTCTGTCACTTTTTTGTTTTTGCCTTGTTTGTCCTTCATCATTCCCTTCTTCCCCTATCATCCCTCTCTCTTATTTCTACTTTTTTCATTCCTTTTGTTCCCCTCCCCTATTTCCCTTACTCTTCTCATAATCAACCCCCAATCCTATCCATTCCCTTTTCTCTTTCCCACACACCCTCACACCTAGCATTCAAGGTCGATTGAATCCTTCCTCCATTTGCGTCGTGCGGTCATTCCAGTCTCTTCCACTCCATTATCGTCCTCTTCTCCACCGAATCCATTTCCCTTCTTTTCGAGAGTTCTGTCGTATATTCCATTCTCGTCAGTCCTCTCGAGGGGGCATCACCACATCTATTCATAATCACATATTTTCATGACATTTTTCTCTTGAGGATACTATAACATCCGTCACTCACCACTTTCTATTCTCCCTAACAAACATTCGCTCTACCTTTTAAAAAGTAGATTGAATTCTTCCCCATACTGCCTACTTTCTTTGAAAGGACACTACTTTCATAGTACCCTTCCAAAGAGGGGCAAATGTAGACACCCCAATTTCACATCTATCCTAAATCAATTAATTCCCCTTCCTCATTTCCCACAAAAATACACTTCAAATTAATCAAATATAATTTGATTAATTATCCATTTCAAAATCTAAAAATAATCTAATCCTCACCACATGTCATTATTCTCCATGTTTTTCCACTATTGAATTAAAAATTCAAATTCAAATCCTCACCCACCATTCGTGGTCCCCACTCACCTAAAATCCTCCACTTATGAATTAAAAAATAATTCAAATCCTCACCCATTCTTCGTGGTCCCCACTCACCTAATCTTGCCCACATTTTCAAACCACTCACCTAATCTTGCCCACATTTTCAAACCACCCACTTAATCTTGCCCACATTTTCAAACCACTCACTTAATCTTGCCCACATTTTCAAACCATGATTACTTAAATTAATCTAAGCTAATCACTCCCTCAGGCTATAAATACAACCTTACCCCTCCCCTCTAAACACACAGAGAATAAGCTTTCATGCCATATCTAAGTTCTTGCATCCTTTGAGCAAAGAACATCATTTTACCTCGTCCTAATGCCAAAATAGCCTCATAATCCTTTTTCCCATCTAGTGCAAAGTAAGAAGATCATTGTTGCAGGAAGGTCTTGCTCCATCTTGAAGAAAAGCACCTACATATCACAAAATCAGGGCTCAATCCAAGTTTTCTATCCCATTCTGAGGTTTTCTACGGAACGCGAAGGAGGAGGTATGATTATTGGTATTTTACTTCCTTGTTAGTAGTGTATTTTTCCTAGCTTACAAAGATGTGTCAACCTTTATGTTGAAAAGGTGGGTCGGGAGACATACCCAATCACCTTGTATAAATAGGACTTTAAGGTCCTCATTTGATATGTTCGTGAAATATATCAAAGGTAAAATAATTTTACCCTTGTGATTAGGGTTTTGAAGGAGGAGGTGGAAAATAATGGATGTAACTTTGGTTCTCTGATAGTAAAAGGTTATTTCAAGTGGTTTTTACCCTATTGGGGTTTTCCACTATACATACGATGTTATCTGTGTTATTTGTGTTGAGTAAGTAATATTTTATTTATTTACATATAGTTTATGTGATGTAATGTTCATGTTAATTTATCATATAAATTAATTAAACCCGTAACTATGAATCCTCTAATTTCTAACATCTCTTTCTCCATTTGCAATTATGACAAGGTATTTGTCTTTATCCCATTTATTATAGTAAGCTTCAACTTCATAATTCAAAAGTTCAAATCTATTTAACATGATATCTAAAATATTATCACCGTAGTCATTACTAACAGAATGACACATAATCCAACCTAATTCACTAAAACATCAAGCTTTTCTAGCTGATTTTGAACTGATGAATATATAGTTTTTCATTAGGAAGGGTTGTAAAAATAAGTATTTATTTCCTTTATCAAAACTTTATCCCAAAACTCCCATATTTTCAAAGTATCTATATATTGAAGAACAATGTCATTAATAGTCACATATCAACTATTTGCCAATAAATTATGCAACAAAGTTATTTGATCATCACATTGTGGTATTTGTGGGGGAGTGGGTCCATTGGATGGAGAGCTGGCTATCTTGGATTGTTGTTAAAAAATTGAGGCACCTATAAATAATGAATCATATCATGTGGATTAAAAATATATATTTTCACCCTACACTCAATTCCAAAAATCATCATCAATATCAATTTGGTGTAAAATTGTGGTGCCCATTACACTCGGGACACCACCAACAAAGAGATTGAGAAACTTTGTAGTTTTCAAGTGCACTATGCCACCACTTTGGGCTACAAGGGAAAATCATTCCCCTATTCTAAATGTGGTTGGTGATTTAAAAAAATATAACTTTTTTTAAACCCTAATTGTAGAGTAATCAATGTAAACTATGATATACAAATGCTAGACACAATATATGCCACAAGTAATAAGAATGTAAACATGAAACCCTAAACACAACAGAGAGAGAGAGAGAGAGAGATAAGGAATTAGCTGATTAATGCTTGATGTTGAGATGTTATGAACTGAGAAAATGTTGAACAGAGGTGGTCTATGTCACAATTCTCAAGATAAATTATGCAACCATTAGATAAGGCTGACTAGGACACCTGGACTAGGTCAGGGGCACTTGGGCACTATATTCTGCTACCGGGTGCACGTGACTATGAAAGTGGTTAGAATTTTATTTTTGTAGTGTCATTGATATTCGTTGTTGGTCACTTGTATGTCATTCCTTGATCGCTGAGTCTACATGTAACCTCCGCAAAATAGAAGTTCACCCGTAAACCAACAAACCATATCAAATCCAAAAAAGAAAGATGTAATGTGGGGAGTCATACTGAGCCCGATGATCACTCAAAAGAGTGAACGTACAACTAAGTGAAACACCACATCTCAAACTCCATGTATTTCTTGTGAGTGTGTGAAATAATCATGCCCTAGGATGCCCTTGTGCAAGATGCACTAGATAACATGATAGATTTGCTAAAATATGCAAATGTGTGTATGGAATAGAATAGAATTTCCCTTCCTATGTAGTGTATGCATAAAATTCAGTCCCATGTCCCTTGAGTGGATGCTAGATGAATGCCTTTGAGTGCATTTTAATGCCTTTGGATGTAAGTTTAGGTGATAGTAAGCATGCTTAGGGCTTGGTCCTTTATTTTAATCACATAGCTATGTATTTATATGATTCCCTTGGTTGAATTTCATAATTGAGAATTGGGGCCGAACCATAAGAAAATAAGATTCCCAAACTATAAAAGAGGCTAAAAAAGAGTGAGTAAGGTGGAAATATGTCGGGGCACACCGAGGGACAAGGGCGCCTAGGTGTTGGTGCCTTGTCTAAGCACTTTGTGCCCCCACATCATGAAATATAAAAAATTAAAGTACCAACTGGGATGTAGGGTGTGTAAGACCAAATAGAGAATAATAAAGACATAAAAGAGGCCAAAGATTATAGTCAATTACTAGTTTTCTTCCTTAGGAATCATGTAAATGCTAGTATACTTTTATGACCTAGAAATGTACCAAGTGCGTGATTTTGTGTCTAAATTTACCCCCACTTTAGGTTGATGAGTGAATACTTGATAACATAAAGTAGTTAGAAGATGCATACCTTTTTTCCTATAGAATTTGATGGCAATAACATGCCGAAGAGACAAGTGAAATCCTGAAGTGGTAAAAATAAAGCGTGGAAACTAAGAAAGAGGAAGTAACCCTAGGCGTGAAGTGTATCCTGTTGTACTGTGTTGTGCCTGCTATTATTCTTGATATTTATGATTGATGCAGGGATGCTTCTTGTTGCGTATTAAGAGCAGACATGCAAAAGAAGAGTAAAAGAGTAGTCAAAGTCATGTATTATGAAAACTTTGTAAAAGTATGTAAAAGTGTGTAAAACATAGTAAAAGGAAAGTGTGCACTTGATGTGAAAGAGTGTAAAGGATATAAATGTCCTAAACTATAGTGTAGAGTGATTTTTTGGGGGATATCACACCAAGAGAGAGTTTTTTGGGTGATCTCACACCGAGAGTGAGCGTTGGGGACAAAGATCTAGTTTTACTCTCCTTCCATGAATCTCCAAATAAAAACCATTACGTATGGTGTGTCCTTATTTTGTTCCGATTTGTACCAAATTAGTGTTGAATTTGTTTCAAGTTGTACCAAATCCAATGGAGATAAAATTCATTCTATTGCTTTGGAGGATTGTGCCTCTAGTGTACAAATAGTTATGAATTGTGTTGATTTGAGAAGATAAGTGTGTATTCTCACAAAACATAGGTACCTGTGGAGGTCAGGAGCACCCATGTGCTAGTGTTTGAATATGGGCAATGGTGTCTGTGTTGACTTGAGGACCTAAGTAAGATTATGGGTCATTCTATGACTGTATGACTACATTCTTCCTATGTTGTAGCTCTGGGATACTGTATGGGGTGACTGATCCACCCAATGTATGTCCCCTTGTTTGGGGTGCATGTGACTCGATAGAGCATGCGGAGCCAAAGGAGAGGACCTAAAACTGATATGAAGTGGATACCGTGTGTAGTCTTTTATTTTACTAAATAGCCCAAGGCACATCGGCATGTCACTCAGAAAACTAATCGCTAACTTGAAGTGTGCAATGGTACTAGGTTCCTCTTTTATGGTAACTTTGTTAAGGAGTTAGCATGATAAACTCACATATAAAATAGATTCATAATATCCATTTAAAGTAAAGCATAAACAGATCTAAATCACAACAATATGCAAGAATGGACTAAACAAGAATCAAGATCAAATTTACCATACATGATCCAAAAACAAATATTTCAATAATCATTATGCAACTATATAGATCCATTGTATTAAACACTCGTAAAAAAGCAAGATAAATACATACATAAGAGTATCATCATAGTCACACGCTCTCATATACTAGCAAAGCATAACCTTACAAGCATTCATGGATCTCCCGAAAGTATGCGATAATACATACATATATATATATAGGGTAAGGCTTTCTCTTTAGCGCCTATGCATCCTCAAAATAGGTTGCATGTTAAGAATAATCATGTGTCGTTACAAGATAAATACAAAATCATGCAAGCTCTTCTAATAATAGATCTCCTATAGTTAACTCCTAGTTCAGATCCTATTATTAGCTCAAAACATTGCATGTCGCTTGATTCTCTACTCATCCCAAAATAGCCTTGCGTAGCCTCTAAGTCTTCTTACCTTTGTGTGCTCTACACTCAATCCACTTTTAGCCCGTCCATGCAAAACAACTAAGTATTTGAACTATAAATTTCTCACGGGCACCCTTTTCCACTAAATTTTTGGGCGTACTAACGTGCCCCATGTACATGTGCCCCAACCTTGTGCACCTTCAATATTTAGGTTGTAATTCATCAACCCAACATTACCCCACACTTTCTTCATTTCTTCCCTCGACAATGGGTAATCATGCCTTATCTCTCCAAAAGTAAAGAATAAGTGATAAAATAATGTGTTGTACATAAAGAATGAAAAATATCACAAAGAGTCTGGAAGCAATCTACCCTTATGAAGGAAATAGTAACTCAGGATAGTCACTCTTGATCTCTACCTCTAACTCATTCCAATCACCGAGCACTTTATTTGTCTTGTCAAGGATGTCTGCAAGTACCCCTTCCATCTCATCCAGAGTCATATTCTCAACCTCATTATTCAATACTCTAAAAATGTTGGCCAAAATTGAGACCATCCATTCCATTACATCCATACACCGCACTATTAGTTTACCAATTTCTTTGATCTTCTCCTTGTGAGGGTCCTGGATGGTGTAAGCGCATCATGATTTTCTCTCGCTACTTTAGTGAGCCTCTCCACTCCGAGTGTCTTTGTTCTTCATCAGCAAGGACTGAATTTTCCTCCACCATAGTCCTTATCTTGATTATTGGTTCAGGTTCTGCACACATATTCAGCACCATCTCTTACTTCTTCATCTCCTCTTTTAAGGTTCAAGCAAAGAATCATAACCTATGATTCAACACACAATTGTAGCTTTAGTCATTTCTACTTGTGCAGCAACATCCTTTGGTTTCGGCATCCACACTGTACCCTCATCCATCACCATATGAACCAATGTGCGCAAGTAATGCATAGCAGATGGGAATCTTTCTACCACTTTCTCTTCCAAATGCAGCCTTTCCTTCAAAATCTCATCACCAATCTACTCCACCATGGTAAGTATCGCACATTCCTTCTCCTTAGCCATCTCCTTTTCTTTTTCAAGCACTTAATTTTTGTTTCTTTATCCTTTCTATCCTCTAATAAATCCCAAATAGTTACCACTTTATCAATGTTTCGCGTGTAACCTCTGTAGATACCTTAGTTAATGCATTACTTGTTCATCTGACATCTGAGTTGGCTTGATTGTCACATGGCGAGAATGCGACACTTTCTTCATTCTTCGTGACACACATGATTCTTCACATACATCAAAGTTAGGCTCATCCATGTGAGTCTGTATACTCCATGAAAAATACTTACGAGTGTGTGTGGTCGCCATCTCGGGATCCATCAACTCCTAGCCATAAAGCTCCTTGGGTTCCAAAGTACTTTGGAACCTAGCGCAAATGATCTTGGTAGGATAATTAATATAACCTATTGTAGGAGTTTCATACATTCCTTCATATTTTTCTCCCTTTGAGTGCTTACCTTTCGGAATATGCACTCCCGCATCAAGCACTGGTCCTTCACCGGTATTTGTATCATTAGGCACACTAGATGGTTCACCTTTATCCTCACCCTTCTCAAAGACCAATGCCCGCCTCTTGTTATTCCAACCCTTCTACATCATGTTTCAATTCTTCATCCTTATGGTCCTCTGCATCCATAGTGTCAACATGATTCTTATGTGTGATGTCTTCATATTTTTTACCCTCACTATCCTTAGTGGGAATGTACTTGTGCCTTCTCTTCTTCTCCAGTTTTTCCTTCACAGAAGGTTTCTAGGTGATCTCCTAGGTGGTTGTGATGGCCCCACACCCTGAGTCCTTTTTATCCTTAATAATCTCCTATATTGCTGGTCCTCAGTGCCCTATTCTATATCTATCCCCACAGCGCCGGTTTCCACCACTTCTTCTTCCTCACCTTCTTATTTTCCCAGAGGAGTAGGTTCTTGCATTCACTTCTCTCCTACATTTGGTTTCTTTCTTTTTCCATGTTCCAAGCCACCACTATCTTCTTTTAATTCCTCTTCTTCTTCTTCTTCTTCAACATGGGGAAAAGTAGACTCCTCACCCTGTAACGTGCCCACAATATGTTTCCCCTTGGGTGGTTCAGGAGATTGAATTTATTTTTCAATGTATTTTCCATTCTCCAACTTGGGCTTAAGGTAGATGTATACCATGAGCCACTCTAGACTTCCCAATTACCAAACTCATAGCTTTGATATTAATATCATCTGAAATCAACTTCTCAATATATGTAGACTTACCCGGGTAGACATATGTCTTCCGGAGTGTATGATAGTCATAATCCACTTTGTCCACATTAAATATTAACCTATGTGCATTTGAAAATATGTGCACATATGCCTAAAAATAACACATATTAAGGTATATGGTAGCTTGCACCAAGGGCTCCACTTTCCATCCTTCATGCCAAAATGCCCTATGTAAAAATGTTGGTAAACAACAAATTGAACTTGTTTCTCCAATACCAAAGGAAGATCCTTGGGTATTCTCCACTCATATTCAAATGTAGCACACAGGTGCTCATACCAAATTTATGTCCTTTGCTTGTAGGGTCCACTCATGGATCCATCACATGTATACTTTACAAATCTATCTCACAGGACTTCTTCTCTTCAGGGTATTGCCAAATATTATCTTTTTTCCCTTTGGGCACTCCAATCTCTACAAATAGAATGGAAAAAGGATAGCGCCAAAATTATCTTATCCCCTTCGTGTGCCTCTATAACTATAGTCTCAACAATGAAGTTAGATAAGTTGTAGATGACACTTTATGTCATCTTCTTAGCAACATGCAACCACATCTTATTCACTTGTGACCAGCACTCTTGATTATTTAGCTTGGTGAGGAGGTGCATTGCTGCCTAAATAACAAGGTATTTTTGCAACTTACAAATATCCATTTTATTCCCTCCCTTTGCGTAAGACAACACTTTCCTGGTTTCTTCTACTCCTTCCTTGTCAATGAGATCACTACTGACCTCGGTGCTTGAGCTTATTAACCTGTCAACCTCCCAATCAAGGGCATGGTAAGTCTCATCCACCGCCAAAAAAATAAAATAAGTCCCCATGGACTTGGATCATCAGCCACTGGTAAAGTTTCTCGATTACAAAATATGGGAGCTCATAGAGCCTAAAATCCCACTTACGACAATAGTTTCTCCCCGCATCATCGTATACCACATTTTCATTTTCTATTCACAGGGATATTTTCACCACCATAAGTTTTTCCAATTCATATTTATTATCCTTTATCCAATGGTTGTAGTCACTCACCTTACTCTACTTGATGTGTGACTCCCAATCATGGCCCATGTACACACCTTCTGGGTACTACATCTCTAAAATCAACTTTCAGGGGTGTCTTCAACCTTTGTTCCACTTCCTTTTGCTTCATGCCCCTTGTAGTCACTCCAGGTGCTTGCTTAGGTGTCATAGTAGTGATGAAAGAGTGTTCATGTAGTCGATTCAAGCTCTGTGAATCAACTTGCATACCTTAGCTTCAAAATTCCGTGCCCTAGATCTTCTTTGAACCCTAACTCATAGATTTGCTTCCCCACACGCCTTTGCTTCACTCAAACACTCTCTCCAATGGAGTGCTTGATAAATCTCGTGCATAAATATATCCGCTTCAATCTCTTATCACAACTCTTTCATACTTTCTCACGCAACTCACTTGTCAACTCGCTCGAATGATTATTCTTCACAATGCAAGGTAAAATTGATTTCATGAACCCAATTTTTATAACCTTTGTAATTTTTCTACATTTATTTCTTTTCACCTACCATTGTACTCAACATTAAATGACATCTCTTTTCTTTTATGATGCAGCCTAGAATTCAGTGATACAAATCTAATAAGACCCTAGACGCGTTGGCACATCACTCAACCTAGACTAAGAGCTCACCTAAAGTGCGCAAAGGTACCAGGTCCCTCTTTAGGGTTGTTGTTGTAGGATGTTAACATGATGAATACTTAACACATGCAGTTCCATTACTAACACATCATTCTACAGAGCATACGTATCAATCTCTAAGAGAGAACATAACTAAATATTAACCATGGTGAGATAAAAACATACTAGATTTAGATACACACAGAACTAACACTTAGATTCAGCCAATATCCTCCATTATATTAAATGCAATAAGTATACATAAGCTTCATTACAATAATAGTAGTATGCACATAATAGATTTAACAACATAATCTCCCTATGTATGCATATCTATATATATCCTTTTACAACACAATTTACTACATACTTATAAGGGTGGGGACTTTCCCTTCACCATTTTTCTATTCCCAAAATAGGTCACATGTTATTACTAGCTACATGTCATTACAAAAATATCCACACATGCAAGTGTGCTAATAATAGACTAATGGTAGTTAACGACAGTAGTAGATCTATTTTCGGCCTGTGTCCATACAAAGTGCTTCGTAGCTGATCCTCCAAAAATAGCCAATGTGTGACACATAAGTATCCAATCGGTGTGAGTGCTCCACATGCTATCTCCAAAAATAGATCCTTGTTGCGAAAACAGCTAAGTCCCGAACCTATTTTTGTTCTTCACACGTGAGCCTTTCCGATATGTCTGCGCCTTTGAATGCACTCTACTCTCTCACACGAACCTTCCGTATTTTCTTTAGTAAGTGCTAGGGTCTGACAGATCAACATTACCCCATACTAGCTGCATTTCCGCCCCGATAATGATTGTCTCCAAAACAAATTAAAGAATAGAAGAATAGAAAGAATTTGGATGAATGAAAGAATGCTTTTAACCTGCAGTTTCTTCTTTTACAATCGAAAAAATTAATTCAGGATATTCCCCCTTTTTCTTGGCCTCCAAGGTTTGCCACTCAATGAGTGCTTCCTTTGCTTTCTCCGGAATGTCCACAAAGAATGGACTCTAGTTTATCCTTCACAATTTCTCCTACTCATTCTCAGTAAGACCAACACAATGCTAGACATTGCAGTCATCCTTCCCTCTAGAAAATCCATCTTTTGCGCAATGAGTTTCCCAAGCTCCTCCAGCCAATTTTTGTGTGGTTCTTAGGCTATCGCTGTGGCCTCATGCTTCTGTTTGACTATTTCTAACCTTTATGCCCTTCCCAATGTGTCATCCTTCATCACTTTCTAGACCTCATTGTTCTCCTCCAGGTTTTTATGTTGATGAGCACCTCTAGAGCTATACATATGTTCAAGGCTTGGTCTTCCTTCTTTAGTTCTTCTTGCAGCACTTGCAGCAGTCCCTCATATGATGTAATATTTCACATCATGAAGTATTTTCTTTCTCTACATCTTGTGCTAGATCTTTTGGCGCTGCATGCGTAGAGGTTCATCTTCAAGCACTAAGTCCACCAATGTACCTACATAGTGTATTACCGAAGGAAACATCTTTGGTACCTTTGGCTCTAAGTGTGGCCTAGCTCTTATGACATTATCACCAATTTCCTCTACGATGATGATAAATATAGAGTTATTTTCCGGTCTAAGTCTCTTTCTTGCATTAGGCACGCTATTTCCCCATCCTTAGTTTTGATCTCTTCCCTTAGCACCCTAATTGTGGCAGCCTTGTCCATATTCTACCTTGCCACCTCTATTGAGACTTTTACCAATGCATTGCTCACCTATTCATCTAACATAACAAAGATGAGGCTTTACTGCTATGTGTCTAGTCTGAGATGTCTTTTTCAACCTCCTTAACACACATGACTCTTCACACACATCAAAATCTGGTTCATCCATGTGTGTGTGCATCAACCATGATAATTTCTTCCTTGTGCGAACTATAGCATATCTTTATCCATTAATTCCTAGCCATATAACTCATTTTGTGTCAGTGTGCTCTGGAAACAGGCGTGGAAAATTTTATTTGTGTCCTCTGCATAACCCATCATTAGTGGAATGTGCTCCCCACTTGTTCTTCTTGACCTAGGCCGCTAGAACTTAGGCTTCCGGTTTTTGACTTGTGTTTCATTGTCCCGATCTATCTTGGTAGCTATCTCATTTGTTCTCTTTTCTTCCTCTTCTCCTTACTTCATTTCTTCACCTTGTTGTCCTTCTGCATTCTCTGGAGGTGTAGGAGAATTAGGTGCACTTTCCTCCGACTCTTCCACCTCCTCATTCAATTTCGCTTTCCTTCTCTTTTCTTAGTTGTCTTTTTATGTGGAGAGATTCTGGGTGATCTGTGCATTGTTTGCAGAGTAACACCTTAGGTCCTTGTTCTCCTAAACACTCTCTTAAATTAGTGCTCTCCTTGGACTGCATCCAAGTCCTCATCATCCCCCTCTTGTGGCTGAGGTGGTGTAGTTACACACTCGGCATCATGCTTATTTGTAGGATGTCTTCTACCTCTATGTTCCAAGCCACCACTATCCTCCTCATCCTCTACTTCAATTGGCTTTGTGGGCTTAGGCACTAGAATGTTCTCCATGGTATGCTTACCCTTTGGTAGTCCTGGGAGTGCAAACTCATCTTCCACATACTTGTTATTCTCCAACTTGGGCTTTAGTTGAAGGTACACCAGTGCTGCTCCAACATCTCCCATAGCCAAACTTACTAGTTTAATGCTCAATACATCTGAAATGAGCCTTTCAATATATGCACCCCATCCTGGATACACATATTTATTCCTTAGCGTGTGGTAGTCACAATCTACCTTGTCTCGCATTGAACATTAGGCGTCGCACATTTGAGAACCTGTGTACTGAAGCTAAAAGTACCTTACTATGAAGGCATATGGTAACTTACACCAAGGGCTCCATGATCCATCCCTCATGGCGAACCGTACTATGCAAAAGTGCTGGTATACAACAAACTGAACTGCCTTTCCAACCACCGAAGGAAACTCCTTGGGGATGCGCCATTCTTCTTCAAAGGCCACGTGAAGCCTATCATACCACTTCTTAGCCCTTTGTTTGACTGGTTCTGTCATGGATCCTTCACATAGGTATTTTTAAACTGCTTTGTTAGTGACTTATGCTCCATGGGATACTCCCATATCTTCTCTTTTGGTCCATTAGGTACTCCGATCTCCATGAACACCAACGACAACAAAACAGCTCCAAAGCTGATCTTTCCTCCTATGCGCGCTTCCTCGACTATTGTCTCTGTAATGTAGCCTAAAATATTATAGACTACCCCTTCGGACATCCTCCTTGCAACATGTAGCCACATGGTGTTCACTTATGACCACCTTTCCTGGTCATTTAGCTTCATAAGAAGATGTGTGGCTTCTTGCAAATATGGATACTTCTTCATTTTATATATATCCATGCTGCGTGGACCCTTTATGTACCCCAACTCCTTTCTAGTCTCCAAGATTGCAGCCTTGTCATTAAATCATTCTTCAAATATTCTCCCATGCCCTTTAATCCTCACTTCTGTGGAGATTAGTGTGACTAAAATTGTGGCTCAAGCGTCCTACAAAGTAGAAAAAATCTTCGTGCACTCTACTCATGAGCCACTGGTACAAAGGATCATATTTCCCAAAGTAAGGGAGCTCATATATCTGGTAAAATATAATCTTCTTCAAGAGCTTCTCACTAGCATCTTCGTATACCAACATGTCTTCCGCCATGTTTTTATTCATCTTTGTGTTCAGCAAGGCATCAACATCCTTCTTATTCTTTGTGGTACGGTGGTTATACTCACTCACCTTGCTTCTCCTTATGTGAGAATCCCACTCTTGGCCTTTGATGACCCCATCTGGATATTACATTTCAAAACATTTCTTTCAGAGCCATCTCCTCTTCTTCTACGATCACCTTCACTCTTGCTTCAAAATCGCTTTGTTGGGTGTCATTTCTACCTTGCAATCCTTTGTAAATACTCACCTCTTGAATTCTACAATGTACGAATCAAACCCTAGCTCGATTCAACATGCCCTAGGTGAAATAACGTGCCCTCATTCCTCTTGGTCACCTTGCTTTGCTCAAGCCCTTCACCATTGGGGACGTAAGCTCTTTCTACACATAGATATCTTTGTCATGACTGGTACTACACACCTTTCGCACCTCAATTTGATCACTCAGCTCTTCGTACTTATCTCTTTTTCAAATACTCTTAGTCATAATGGTAAAAATTAACTCACATCCCATCCTTATATAGATTTTCAAATTTTTTTTATGCATTCATTACTCCTTCACCTACCAAATATCCTCTCATTATCTGACCAATTCCATTCGCTTTGAGTGATACATCTTTGCACCCCAGCTATAACCTTCTTGCGCACCTTCCTACCCTCTGGTCACATGCTTCTCTTCAACGTGCTTCCTTGCACCTAAGTACCTCATCATTGTACCTTCTTATGGTAGTTGTTATGGCCTTTTCTTACCTTGCGTTATACTACCCCTTCATTCATCTCCATCTTTGGTCACTTTTTACAAGAAATCATTTGACTTGAAAAGCACCAAGAAACTTATTCCTTTCACCTCTCAATCCCCACAATATTGTACATGGATATCAACAACCACCCCACACTAAAATTATGTTTAGTCCTCTCATGCATAAACATTTTTCATATAGTAATTAGCTTCATGCACGCAAGCGTGCTTATTACACAAGAACAATAACTAAATTGACAAAGCATAATGACTAGGAAGGAAATACAGTAATTGAAAACCTAATCTAAATGGCTATACTACCTTATTACAAACACCAAGAAGAATTATTTCTAGTAGGGCTTTAGCCTACTCTCGTTAAAGTAACCGGGTATTCGTGTTCCATCAAGTGTTTCTAACCGTAAAGTGCATGTTTCAAGGATGTAAGTGATAACATATGGTCCCAACCAATGTACCTTAAGTTTTCCTAGATGGCGCAAGAAATTTTTATCGTGCGAAATCGACAAGGGAAATTTACAGTAACTATACCAAAAAAATTGTTTTGGCCCCAAGGAAGTCGATAACGCTCGAAATAGCCCAAAACTTCCTTTCAAAAATTAGGTTGTTTCAAGGATTAGCTATTTTTACCTAATCCTTTGGCACAAAATTTTGGACATCAACATGCCTAAAACTACACCTTTTACTCGGGCACATTTTTACTCATGTCAATATCAAGCAATGAGTGCCCTTTAAAAATCCTTTAGCATCAAAATTGTTATGTCAACATCATGAAACTTGCACCATGCATTTTCCTCGGCGTGACTTTTCCCGTGTCAACATCCAAAACATTGTGCCCCTTTAAACACCCTTTAGAGCTGACAATGTTGTGTCGACATCAAGAAATGTGCGCTAAGTATTTTTCTAAGCGCTGAAAATGTTGTGTTAGCATCAATAAAATTGTGCTAAGGTGCATTTTTCCTTGTGTCGACGCTTTGAAATGCCTTTTTCTATAAGTATGAACTTGCCACATGTCATTTTCATGAATTGAAAATTGCAAAAGTTATTCTCTTTGTGCATGCCAACCATCCCTATCAGCCCTCGCATGTCGTTTTCAAGCTTGTGGACCCCGTGTCTTTTGTCCTCTTTTATAAATGCAGTGAGTAGCACCTCTCCCATTTGTGGTTTTCAGTTTGTTGTGTTGAATGTTAGGGCTTGTATCAAATAATTAAAATCTAAAAACACATCCCATATCCTCATCGAAGTTAAAATCCTCTTTTCCTCTCCTTCCAGATCTGCAAATCTGGAAGGGCTCTACCGCTGAAGTAAACCAAAAAACCCATTTGTACCTCCTTGTCACCTTGCCAACAAACGTCTCTTTCTTGCCATCAAATCCAAATCAAAATCAAGAAAGTGATAAAAATAAAATTTTAGCAAATTATTAACTGTTATCCTTTGGCGCAATTTCCAGAGATGTTACGCGCTCAGAAAGTGTGCCAAACAAATAGGGCGCACTATTTTTCCCTGCAACCTCTTCCAAAGTTGTGCCTTGGCACACTTTACCCTCTTGCAACATAACCTTTTTTCACACCTAGCCAAAAGAACACTTACCAGATTTTTCATAAGGCGCAGCGTAACTTCCACAACATCGACATGACATGTTGTATGCCGCAGATCTCGTGCCCTGTGCTTCACCCTTTGGCACTGAAATTTTTCATGTAACACCTTCCAAAACCATGCCCTTTCTAACTTGGCACAAGAATTTGTATGCTGACACTCAGAAAGTGTGCCTAGCAATAAAAAGCCCCTATAGCCTGTTGTAAGCTTGCGCCTTGCGCCCTGAGGCTTAAAATTGCTCGTTCTTCCTTCTGCAAGCTAAACCTAACTGTTTTCTCACACATTCTAAAGTGTTATGTCATTCTTCAAACTCCCATTATGGATAACATGATGGTTGACATGGCCCTTCTGTGTTGGACCTTCTTGATTCTTCTTGCAACAACATCATGTCGTCCTCAAGCTCACATATGTCTTCATCAAGCAAGAAACCAGCTAAAGCTAAAGCTAAACAATCAAAGCAAGAAATGAAGTACAAGTACTAGAGAGTAAGAATTTTTGACTCATATGCAGATCAAGACCTTGACATTAGAGACTCTAAGATAGGTCATATTGACATGGATGATTTTTGGGCAAGGACCACCCAGGCAAGTAGTGGCCCATGGATGAACAAATTAGTAGGCAATAGATTGCACTTTGCAGTTGGGCTTCCAATCAGTGTCGTAAATAATGTTTTTATCATGTTGGTTTCTTGATGCTATAACAAGGACACTAGATGTGTCGAAAATAAAGAACAACAGACAATCATAAACCTCACAACTCGTCACTTTGAAATGATCCTGGTATTCCTCATCACATGCAATATGTGGAGATAAGTATTGAAGACTGCAGAAAGCATGGGATGATAATGAAGATCAATGCATGCAGATGATGAATGAACTCTATCTGAAGAACAAGAAGCCGGTGTCCAGATGGCCACAAACCATCCACCGAAGTGATTTTAATGAAGAATTGAGTGATACAATCACATTCTTGAGTAGAGTATTTGGGCTCCCTAATGCCCATCATTTCCATAAATGGATGTTAAGATACCTGGAGAACATGAGAAAGAATGCACCTGATCAATGCTTCGGTTGGGGTGAAATCATAAGTGACACCATCTCATAGTAGCTTCAACAAGTTCTAACAACTGGGAAGTTCTACATGAATTCCTACGTTGTATATGTTGCTTTGTGTCAGAAAGGGATTTCACAGGGTTAGCTCAAAATGGGGTATGGCCCCAAGTCAAGATATATGAGTTCTACCTAGAGCTAAGGCTCAAAGCCAGAATCCCCCAGTTCTCTAAAATAAATGATGTCTTCTTCTATGAGGTATTCTATATGTTGAGACCAAATATGAGACAAAGTTCAATCAGCCCAGTGTGATTGCTGCTACAAGGAAATGGGAGCATTATTCACATAATTCCCCACATTCACATACCTTAGAGCTGTGAATTTTGAGGGAGAACCAACGAAGTTGCCAAGGTTTACAGGCCCAAAGCTGGTCCTCCTGGAATTGTCAAGGCAATTAATCACTTATCATGAAAAGTGCATGAAGAGAAAGAAAGGAGGAACTCCTTTCCCTATTAAAGTTGGCCAATACACTTGGCCTACACTTGCTAAAGCACGGGAGATGTATGTTGAGCTAGAGTTGTTGAATTTAAAGCACAACTTCCCAGCAAGACCGACCTTCGACTGCTGAAGTTTCCTTCCAAAGGTAAAAATTGATCCCATCCATGTTCCCGAGATCGAGGACATTTGGATAGACCTAACTCATGAGATAAACATCGGTGAAAAGATCACTCCCGGTGGCTCTAGAAGAGATCATCCATAATGGCATTATCATTGTCCTAAAGAAATTCAAAGAGATCGGTAAAGAAATCGATCAGGTTTACACTTGACACGATGGGGACAATTGGCCATTCACAGAGATCGACAGAGCTAAAGCACCAAAGACCATTCAAGAAAGGGTTAAACCCACATTATAATGCACCGAACATTGGTGCAATCAGAATGGCCTTACATACCTTGGAGTTGACTTCACTACTTCTCCTTCAGGTAGTGCACCTCCAAGGCTGGACCATGTGCCGAAAGGAAAAGGGAAGGACAAGGAGGGTGAACCAAGCAGACAAGAAGAAACTCTTGAAGGCCTTCCTCCTACTTCTGAGAAGCAAGTAGTCGACCTGGTGTCTCTAGGTAAAGAAGAAACAACAGAGGTTTCAACAGATACATCCACCCAAGATGTTATCACAACTACAACTACAGAGGTACCGAATGTTCCTTCTTCCATTTCTTCTCCTCCACCTATCATTCAAGTAGCTATCCCTATGGATGTGTCTTCTCCTCTCCCTTCCTCCCTTCCATCTCCCACCTATTCCATCTTCTCCTCTCTTGTGGATCTGTCACCCAATGTTTCCTTAATCCTAATGACGATCCCTTCCATTTCCACATCCTTCTCCTCCCTCGTTAGTAACTCCAGTTCCACAAGCATCGATGCGTTGGACTCCCTATCAATGCCACCATCAAGTGTTTCAACACACTTCCCTAAGGCCTCTACATTTTCTCCCCCTCTCACTCCCATTTCTTCTTCTTCCTCCACTCCCACTCCCATAAGTCCTAGTTGGATTTCTAACCATCTGAGTCAACATAAAAGGAAAGTTCCCATTGTGGCCATGGATTTTTCTGTTATTCCGAAGAAGGGAACCAAGAAGCAGCAAGTGATAAATCACTTTTCTAAAGGCGCTTTGGGGGAGAGAGTCATGGAGATAAATTATGTAGATCCCACCAATATAAAAAGATGTCTCCCATAGACTTCACGGTGACTCAAGTCACAATGGGGACCTCGTCGAAATCCTACAAGGGGAAGCCTTATGTCACATGGATGCTCTCTACAAGAAGATCCAAGAGGCAAAAAGAGGAAAAAGGATACTCAAAGAACAAAATAAACATCTCCTACAAGCATTGTAGAAAATGGTCAATGCTCCTCCTACAATCACCGAACCCATTCAAGTTCTCGGTCGGGAGAAAATAAATGAATATGTTAAGATTGGTGAAAAAGGAAAAGTGGTATCATCCTAGATCGAGTAGATCCTTAGAGATGGTGAAGAAATGCTTGGGAAATTCACATTACTCTATCGGATATAACTCAAGCAAAAAAAGGAGCTACAAGCATGTTATCTCAGTTTTGAGTTTACGCCAAAACTATCAGATAACCCTACGAAATTTTTAAGCTGGTTTTGCAAAATTGCCTTTATGAGAGAAAATCGGTTTTCGGGTTTCACCGACAGGACAACATGTGTTTTAGATGTTTCATGTCTGGTGTTCCCCGAAACTCAAACCCGCATCGACTAAGGCGAGTCGGGTTTGTGGAACTTCCGAACATCGGAGCATGTCTTCGTCTAAGCATCATGCTTCATGTCGATTGTTTCCCGCAACCCGAAACTGAATTGCCTAAGTCCTTCATGTCGGGTTTTGGAACTTTGAAGCATCTAAGCATCATGCTTCATGTCAATTGTTTTCCGCAACCCGAAACCTGAATTTCTCTAAACACCTTTGTGTCGGGTTTTGAACCTCCCGAGCATGCTGACATGGCGTTAATGCTGAGTTGTCGGGTGAGTTGGCACGTGCCAGCCGAAGTGTATTAATTGCAAATTTTCATATATATATGCGGATTTCCACGTCATTTTTACCGGACGTATTTTTACCTCGTGGATTTTTTGCGCATGCTTCTCCAACCTCGAAACCCGAAACTCGCCTGTGCCTAATTGAATTGCCTGTTTTTGATCTTTCCTTGCCCTGGTTGAAGGTATCTCTCTCTTCATTCTTTGTTCATGGTTTTTATGGATTGATTATGTATGGAATTCTTCCCATTTTCTTACCAGGTTTGTGGGGTTTTTATCTTTTTCCTTTTGGGGTTGTTTTCTTAAACCGGGTTTATGTTTTAGGGTTTATCTCTTTGGAATTATCACTTTGTGTTATTTCCCAAAATATTGTTGTAATCAAAATATGTTTTGGATATAAATGATGAAGAAAGAACTTGCATGTTTTAAAATCAACAAAAACCCTATTCCCCTTCTCGGGTTTCGCAGGGTGTTGTGCAGTATCAAAAACCCGCAGTGTATCAGAAATTTTGAAGAGCCAGACTTTCCAAAATCTCTGACATCCTCAGTGTGCCAGGTTTTCTCAAGTTTCTGACATCTTCAAAGTGTCGGGTTTTCTCAAGTTTCTGACATCTTCAAAGTGCCGGCTTTCTCAAGTTTCCGACATCCTCAGTGTGTCGGGCTTTCTCAAATCTCTGACATCCTCAGCGCATCGGGTTTTCTGGACTCCTTGACATCCTCCTCAGTGTGTCGGATTTTTCCACCCTTCCGGCATCTCCAGTAGGTCGGGGTTTTCACAGTGTGCAACATCTCCTGATCTCCGAAACTCTCTTCCTTCGAAATCCCTCATGTCGGACCCTGGTCCATTGCAAGAAAAGACTGAGAAGTTAGGAAGGATGAAATACAAGTTTAGAAAGGTGGAGTCTCCATCATATATCGATTGCAATTATGACATCCGAGATACAGAGCTCAGAAATATAGATATTGAGGATTTCTAGAGTAGGGTAAGGAGTTCCTCCCAAACTCCATGGATGAAATCGATAGCCAATAGTGGTTTACCTCTTGCAGCGGGTTTTCCCATGTCCGCTCAATGCCCTGAATTCATCTTAGCCTCATGCTTCCAGTTATGACTCTGCTTCCCGTGCTGTGAGAAATCAGCAGGGAGAAGTTGTGATCAAGTTAGACGGAGGTTACTTTGATGACCTCCTCAAACTGCCCAATTTTGAAGAATATGGAGAGTTAGATATCAAGTCAGCTCAGAAAGCTTGGGATAACGATCAGGAAGATTGTATCAAGCATGTAAATAAGAAGTTCCTGATCAAAGCCAAACCGGCTGTCTCCAGATTCCCAAGACTTATCCCCAGGAGTGATTTCATTCAGGAAATCAATGACATCATCACTCTGTTGAGTCGGGTTTTTGGTTTACCCGAATCAAATGTTTTCCAAGGGTGGATGTATCAATTCATGATCACCATCAAGAAGAATCAACAAGGGATTGATTGGGGCACTCTCATTAGTAATGAGATAGATTCCCAAATGACAACAGTCTTGTCCACAGGGAAGTTTTATATGTCCTCATATGTCACCTATGCAGCTGGTCGGGATGAGGAACTATCCTGGTTGGATATCAAGGGAAACAGGACGGTGAACCAGGTTTATCAGTACTTCCCTCAACTGACAAGAAAAGGGTCTCAAGACCAATTCAGAAGGGTAAATGATGCCTTCTTTTATGAAAACATCTGCAGGTTAAACCCTGAATTGAGGAAGACAAGAGTCTCAGATGAGGCCTGGGCTGAAGTTTCCAAATGGGGTTGTGTCTTCTTGCAATTCAAGAAGTTCACATATCTTCGGGTAGTCATGTACTCGGGGGATCCTTTCCATCTACCCCGATATTCAAGGGATACATTGATTGATGGAAAAAGTGATCTGGAAGAAGAGTTGCTGAAGATTTGTCCAAAGGTGTCAGTTGGAAACTCAGGTATCCTATCAGCAGATGATCTTTTCAAACAAGTCCAAGAGTCTGTTCAGCATGAACCAACGCATGGATTTGGTATTGAGATCATTGATCGGTTTGTAAGAATTGAACATTCTTTGGAGGCCTTGAGAAAGCTCAGCAAAAGATTGAAAAATCTTCCCGGCAGTGCTAGTGATACCCATGAAACCTGCGAAGTTTTGAATGATCATTCCACTGCGCCTGATGAAAACAAAATGCAAGGCATAATTCGAAAGTTCCAAGAATTTCGGAACAAACAGGCTCAGCTGGAGGAAGAGAAAGATGAAGGAGCGAAAGATGATGATTCAGATTAAGTCTTAATGTTTCATGTCATTTCAATCTTGAAATTGACATGTCTTTTTCATTTCTGTTTCATCACATAGGAAGAAAATTTTGACTTGGTCTCCTGTGTGAGAGTCAAGCAAAATAGAACTCTTTTTAAAGAACACTATTTTCTAGGATTTATCCTATTTTCTCTCGTTTCCTTTTATTATAAATAAGGGATGCTTATGCATTCCAAAGGGTTGAGATTTTTGTAATATTCGGAGCTATTGGAAAGAAGAAAAACTTTGTGTTTTCTTTTAATCATTTTGAAGAATAGGAGTTGATATTATTTCGCAAACTTTGTGTTGTGGGATATATCTTTCTTAAGACATTGTTCTTACGTTCATGATCTTAAGCTATTCTTTGCGTAGCATCTTAGTGTTTCTAATCATCTCAGACATTATATTTATGATCTAAAGCTCGTATGATTATTTCGTGCTCTGCGTTTACTCGAAAGAAAATACGTTTCTCTCATTTCCTTTCCATTGTGCTTCTTTCATTGTAATAGTTTCCAACCCAGTTCATTTACGAAAGCAATACCTTTGAATCGTGTGGATGTGGATTTCGGGATTTTATCCCAACCCCAATGGTTAGATTAGTGTGAATACTATATATATTGTTTTTGTTGTGTTTTAGATTAGTAATAAGCAGGTAGCCTCACCTGTCTTTGAGGAGGGATTTAATCCCATATACTGTGGTTGAACCTCATATTTTGGATTGACAAAATATCCAACCAACAAAGCGAAGAGCAAGTGCCTTATTCGAAGAGTTAGATAACGCCAGTTGCACATGAAACATTCCAAGCAATGGTTAACTACTCAGCTAATGACCTATTGAAGGTCGGTGTTATCGATCACCCACGTGCACATAATAAAGCTCTCATTGCATTAGATTACTGGGTTGACTAGATGGAATATATCCTGGAGAGAATCGATAAAATAAAAGATGAAGCCCTGGATGCACGATAGAACATGGAGCAAGATAGTTACAAAAATGTCTCCAGGATGCTTAGTGAATCATATAACTTGAGGGAAGCAGATGATACATTCCAGCACTTCAAGGCTATAGTCACTCAAGGTTTGGCACCAGAGGTCACTTTCGACTGAGATTCAATCAATAACCTCTTGGCCTGTTGTGATTTCATTGGCTTTTTAATTGATGCATGTGAAACTTTCGCTGAGTTACCTTACAAGCTCAAGAATGAGAAAGAAACTTGCGAAGTCATTCGCAACCATTTTAATGGTCTTAACCATGATCAACTTCAAGCAATGATTAGCAAGTTTTTGGAATATCGAGCACGCTTTCACATCGAATCTCCCGATAAAAAACAAGACACCAAGTTTGAACAGAGGGATGATGAAGAGTAGTTTCTCCTCTCGTATGTGTTGATCATTTTTGTAAAATTTTTAAAAAGAATGTTAGCATACATGATGACCTCATCCATGTTGCACCAAGGGATGTTGTCATCCAAAAACTTGCCCAAGTCAAATGTTGACTTTTTAGATATTTTAGACCTTTTGTAAATATCTTGTAAGATATTTTGTAAATAGTGGGTTTGCTTTTGTCTTCTTTCCTTCTCTCCTTCTATAAATATTTGAATACTTGTTGTATTCGGGGAAATCTTTTGTATGAAAAGAGAAGTGAGGAGTGAAAGACTTTGTGGTTTCTTGTAATGTAAGAAATATTAATACGTATGTTCGGACTTTGTGCTTAATGTATGTGTTATTTGCATCGATCTTTCTTAAGTTAGATCTATATTTTTGTTTTGTTGGATTCATTCCTACTATTTTCATATGTTCATCAATATTTCTTTAATTGTTTATGCAAGTAAGTTTGTCTCTGTTTACTACCACTCAAAGCATAAACCTTCCGACCTTTCCGTCTTGGAGCTCATTTCTTTTCTTCCTTCGATCTATCTTCCTCCATTCCATCTTTCCCACATTTATATTCTTTGTTGGAACTACCTCTACTAGGATGAGATCCCAAACCACTCCAAATTAGAATAGTGTAGACTTGCACAAATTCCCGCTGACAGACTAGCAATAAACTAGTTTCGCTTTGTTGTCTTAAAGAGGGGCTATGCCTTGCACACTATTGGCCTGTTTTCCTATGACCTACCTAACTAACAGTTTTTTCGACCAACAATTTTTGGCGACTCTACTGGGATCGAACTAAGGAAATAACTAAAACTGTAAAAATCACTACCAGATTGCAAATTTTAGCCCTTTGTTAAAAATCAAAATTTTTGCATAATTGATCAAAACTCGAAAATTTCCTTAGGAAAATCCATAGATTTGGACCAGATAGAAACTTTTAGTTCACCGAGTTTTTAAAAAAACTTGTATATTTCAAGAGATCGAGATTCGACATTTTATGATATTTTCAAAACCTTGCAAAATTTAGGTCAAAGATCTTAAAATTAGCCCACTAAATTGACGCACTTTTTATCCTTATTAATCTTTGTCAGAAAACTGTAATCGGTTGTAATTAAAAAAAAAGTACATGCTGCTACGATTTTTGCCAGGAAAATCGAAAGTATAAACAAAAAGATGTTTGAAAATTTTCTCATGATTGTTATAGATCTGAATGGATACGCTGGCGGGTGAACCATTTACTCGTAGTAGAAGAGTTCATGGGGAAGTTGATCCAATTTTTGATCTACTTCAAAGGCACAATTTTAGTATCACTCTAGCATGATTCGCATCTCTAAGCTCAAAGGATCGATCGCAATAAGTTCCTCACCTCCACGAAAGAGCCGATTTCACATAGTGCCTCGACATCAACTTTCAACGCTCTTTTGCTAAGTGGAACCACATTACCTACTAGTGTTATTTTTCCTAATTTTCAAATGGCAGTAAATTTTCCTATACCATGGGGAAAGCCATGGGCCCTCTAGCATTCTTGCGCATCCAAATCAACCCCTCCCTCACGAAATCACAAAATTTTCTCAAAATTTGATGGGAGTGGAAATCAAAGCATGGACGCACACATATCTACATTTATTATGTCATGCATCATTCTCGGATGTAACTAATGAGGACGATCAAGACATCTCTTTCGAGACCTGTAAGGGCAGCGAGAGAATGGTTCCACCATTTACTAGCCGGATCCATCACCGGTTGGGCCACATCATGCGGGTCGCATTTGAAGACAAGATAAACCTTCGAAGATGCATTTGTGTTATTATCACAAATTACTCACATGAAGAAGGAGACCAATGAAACCATGCATGATTTTATCACTCAATTTAATTTACTGATCAACCGTGTGCCACTTGTCATGATGCCAACATTAGAGGATCAAAAGTGTTTCTTCTTGAATGCCATGAGTTCAAAAGTAAGTTTCTTACTTTTACAGGAACAGATACCCACCTTGGCCCTTGCTCAAGCTATGGCCATTCGGATAGAAGACAACCATCTTATATCGTGAGTTAAGACGAGAGCCATCAAAATCAAAGGCTTCAACTTCTTCTCAGGCTACCTCATCAAATCTAGCATTCCAGAAGATGGTGAATGACTCGCTCTCATTAAAGAAGCAATTGACTCAAACATCGTCTGCTACTTGCACTCGGGATATTCCACAGGAGGAAGTTCACTCCCAACAATGCCCCCAAAGGCCGTGTTTACTGCTTTGTTTCTCCAAGGTTAGCAATTGAAGCCGCTCCAGTCAATGCTTTGGTTGAAATCGAAGAAGATGATCCAAATTATGAAGAACCTTTGTCACAAGGTGAAAATGACCAAGATTTTGGTGAACCGACTGACGAATCTACTATTGGGTATATGGAATTTGAAGATGAGGAATCCGATGAAGAAGAGGGTATGCAAGCGGACAATCATACATGGTTTTCACTAGCTCGCTAGGAAAAGAAGCAAAGGTTGCTGCTGAAAAATAAAAGGAAAAGACTATGGTAACTCCTCCTCTAACGATCATTAAAAGAGGTAATCCCCTTCCTACTAAACCTCCTGTTAAACCTGTTATAAATAAACATTTTCCTCTTCTAATTCAACCTTCCTCCAGTCCCATAAAGACTAGTAATCCTCCTCCACAAATGCAAAACAAAGGACTCGTTCCTTCATTAGCTCAACCCTTGCTCGCATTTGATATAATTGATCACGCCAAAAAGACCAAGATCCAGATGTCTGAATTTGAGTACCTTCAGTCCAACCTAGAGCAGCTTATAAGATTAACTAAGTATATCCAAAGCTAGGTTGTCATCCCTCCTCCCTTTTCCCCAAAAGGAATTCTTCCCATTCCTCCTACGTCTCACATAAACGTTGCCTCGACTTCCGCATCAAAGAAAATTGAACCTTTTTACCTATCTCTCCTGATCAATGGTCATAAACTAAGTAATTGTATTGTTGATTCGGAGCTTCGATAATGTCATGCCAAAGAAAGGTCACCCATGCTTTGAGCCTCACACTTACCAAACCTTTTGGTAGATGCTACTCCATGGAAACCAAATAGGTACCATTGATTGGTCAGATCAAGGATGCGTAGTTTGCATTCGTAGCATTTCCTGAGAAAAGGGTGAAAATGAATATTCTCATATCTTATATTCCAAAGAGCATACGGGATCTCGCTAGGGAGGATATTTTGTAAAGAAGTTGGTGGGGAAATTCATAGGGACTGATCCAAAGCTAGGATTCTGTCAAAGGGGTGATGTAGATGTTGGAACCGAGTCACAAAATAAATATCTAGTCACCAACTCCGATGACCCTAAATCTCGATTCTTTTCGAATCATCGTGGATGGGGAACTACTTCATATCCACTCGCTCGAGATAGAATGGATGTTCTCGTCCCAAAAGGAGGATCTCAATAAAGTATGGACATTGCATTTTGATGGCGGTTGCACGACAAGTGGATGCGATCTTTGGGGCTATTCTAATATCTCCTGAAGAGGAGATTTTTTATTTTTCTTTCAGGTTGTAGTTCTTCAATAATAATAATCTTGCGAGTATGAATCCTTGTTGCTTGGCATGCAAGCTACAAAAGAGACAGGAATAAAGAATCTAAGAGTGTAAGGTGATCTTGAGTTAATTGTCAATCGTAAAAGGGATATACCAAGTAAAAATGACCGGCTCGGACACTACCGCAATGCCGTATGGGATAGCATTGAAGAGTTTGACACTTTCTCAATCAAATAAGTTCCACGAGCCCATAATGACATGATCGATTCATTGGTCGCCTCACCCTCTCTCATGCTCCCTCACCCGGGGTTAAAACTGATATATATACCATTGAGGTGGTTTTTCACCCAAGTGTACCGTAGATAATTCACAAAGACTAGCAAGTGTTCAATGATGACAACCAACTTATCACCTTTGTGGAGAAAGCTAAAAATTTCAAAGAACTTCATTTCAATGGATCAACTTCTACATGTCGTGAGTCTCTCACCGTTCAAGCACATGAATTTGAAAAAGACACATTGATACAGCTCAAACGAAATAAGATTCCAAAAGGTTTGGTTTCCTTAGAATGATTATTTAATAATCATGACCGTTTTGTTAAGAAAAAGTGACAGGATGATCCTTCCTCTTCTCCAAAAACTGAATCCGTCAATCTGGGTATTGCGAAACATCCTTGTTCCGTGAATATTGGGAAGTGTTGTACACCCGAGGAAAAATGAAAAATTTGTTAAGTTGCTGAAAAAGTACATGGATGTGTTAGCATGGTCTTATGCTAGTCTGAAGTCTTTCAAACCAAAGGACATTCGGCACGACATTCCGCTTAGGGACGATGTCAAGCCTATTCATCAAAAACAAAGGCACTACAACCCCAAAATCTCAAGTACCATCTAGGCTGAAATTCAGAAGATGTTGGATGCAGGAATAATTTTTCCCATTCATCACGATGCACTGGGTTGAAAATATTGTGCTTGTAAGGAAGAAGAATGGTGAGATACGTATATGCGTGGACTTTCGCAACTTGAACTAGTCATCCTTAAAGGATAACTATCCACTACCGATAATGGATCAAGTGCTATAGGTAGTAATCGGTTCTATGCTTGATGGTTTTTCGAGTTACAATCAAATTCAAGTAACACCTAAAGATTGGTTCAAAACAACATTCACCACTCCTTGGGGTACCTTCGCCTATAAAAGAATGTCGCTCGGTTTGATCAATGCGGTGCTACCTTCCAAGGAGCAATGGACTTTACATTCAAAGGTATGATGGGAAAAATCATCGTAATTTACCTAGATGACCTGACCGTGTTCTCCAAGATATGAAGTGATCAACTGCGATCATTTGGAACAAGTTTTGATCGATGCCGAGAATACGGGTTTCGCTAAATCCTAAGAATTTAGTTTTGGGGTCACCGATGGAAATCTGCTAGGACATGTCGTCGGTAGAGAAGGAACTAAGATAGATGTCAAAAGGGTTAAGGCTATTCGCCCTTACTTTGCCTATAAGCAAGACTCGTGTTCACTCTTTCTTCAGAAAGGTAAATTTTCTTAGACGCTTTGTTCCTAATTTTTCTTATAAGACTCATCATATATCTAATATGATGAAAGGGTCCCAAACATTCTAATGGAGTAAGGAAGGTAGGACATCATTCGAAGACATAAAAACTTTCGTCGCTCACGCTCCTATTCTGGTGTGTCCTGACTTCAACAGAAAGACTTCATCATGTACAATTATGCGTCTGCGCATACTGTATCGGCTATCTTAATGCAAAAGAACTCCGAGGATATTGAATCCCTGATTGCTTTCACGATCTCTCCTCTTAAGCCTCATAAACTAAAGATGTCACAATTCAAAAACATGCCTTTGTCATGGTAAAAGCAACAAAATTTTCTACTACTACATTCTCGAATTCTCATACAGTATTGTTGGTTCCGGACACGGCTTTTAAGTCTATCATGACTCAGTAAGATTTAGGGATCTTATGAGGGAACTGGATCACAAAGGTCCAAGAATATGACCTAGACATCAAACCAACCAAGCTAGTAAAAGGTAAGGGCCATTGTCAACTAATGGCTGAAAATAAAGACTCAAAGGTACCCGAAGAGAAAGCTGATCACATTGATGGAAAACAAAATGAACTAGAGAAAGCGGATTCTGTACCCATGGTTCTGTTTGTCGTAACCAACGACAAATGGTATTTTGACATTACATTCTTTCTCACCTATGGTGAGTTCCCAACTCACCTAACCACTAAGGAAAAGTGAACAGTGAAGCTCAGAGCCACAAGATATGTCATATGGGATGATGGATTGTACAAACATGGAATTGATGGTGTTTTTCTACGATGTGTTGATAAGCCACAACAGGTAAAATTGTTGAAGAGTTTTCATGACTCAGCCTATGGTGGTCACTTCTCCTCATCCATGACAACACATAAAATCATTCGGGCCAGGTACTACTGGCTGACACTATTTCAAGATATAGCCACTTGGGTAGTGAAATGTGAACTTTGCCAACAGTTCGTTGGCAAACCAAAGCTGGCTGCATTTCCCCTTAGGCCTCGTCATCATTGAAAAACCATTCAAACAATGGGGAATTGATTTCATTGGAGCATTCAATCTTCAATCGAGTGATGGACATATTTACATCCTAACAACAATGGATTACTTCACGAAATGGGTGGAGGCCATACCTGTCAAGCATGCCACTTCTGAAGTTGTTTGCAACTTCATCAAGGAGAATATTATTGTGAGATTTAGCATTCCACACAAAATCGTTGCTGACAACACTTCAACTTCTCTTCATGGGAAGTTATTGGTTTTTTTATGGATACGGAATAACCTTGGCTCATGCTTCTAATTATTATATTCAGAAAAATGGTCAGGTAGAATCCAACAACAAGAACCTGGTGACTATCATACAGAAGCTAGTTGATGAAAACCAGTAGTCCTGGCATAAATAATTATAAGATTCTTTGTGGGTGGATCGTATCACTCCAAAGAGGTCTCTCGAAATGTCACCTTTCCAGGTGTTATATGGGGTCAATGTTGAAATCCCTATCTCCGCAGAACTTCTTGTTATGCGCTTGGCTCGAGGAATTGAAGATTAAACTTTTCAGAATTCTCTTGAAAACGAGTTATGTACCGGCGAACTTGAAGAAAAGTGAGTGAAAATGGTTGACAAGATCACTGAACATCATAATCAAGTTAAAAGGTTGCTCGACAAAAAGCTAAGTAGAGAGATTTCCAAGTGGGAGATCTTGTTCTTCTATGGGACAAATGAAGAGAACCGAAAGGTATGCACGGGAAGTTTGACTATCTTTGGAGAGGGCCATACAAAATCAAACATCTCAATGGAGAGAATAATTTCTATCTCTCATATCTAGACAGAACCGAGCTCACACTTCCCTATGGCGGGCAACACTTTGAATATCTTCAGGAAGTAGAGCTTGCTCTCTTCTTTGTACAGTTTTCTTGTTCGTTTTCTTTTACTTTCATTGTGTGTTTGCTTTCATTGTGTGTTTTCTTTCTGTTGTTGTGTGTTCCCTTTCTTTTCTTTTTCATCACCCTTGTTTTTGACTCTTTGTAACCCAATGGATAGGCACATGAAAATCTAGGATTCTCTACCCTTAAGTTTCACTTAAAGATAGTCCCCAGAAAGAGCCAGTTGTTATCCTACAAAATTGACAAGGAAATTTGCAGGTAACTATACCAAAAAATTCTATTTTGGCCCCCAAGGAAGTCTGATAACATTTGAAATAGCCCAAAACTTCCTTTCAAAAATCAGGTTGTTTCAAGGCTTAGCTATTTTTAGCTAATCCTTCGGTGCAGAATTTTGGATGTCAACATGCCTAAAACTGTACCCTTTTACTTTGGGCACATTTTTACTCATGTCAACATCAAGCAATGAGTGCCCCTTTAAATATCCTTTAGCACCGAAATTGTTATGTCAACATCACGAAACTTACGCCATGCATTTTCCTCGGCGTGACTTTTCCCGTGTCAACATCCAAAACATTGCGCCCCTTTAAACACCCTTTAGCGCTGACAATGGTGTGTCAACATCCATAAATGTGTGCTAAGCATTTTTCTAAGTGCTGAAAATGTTGTGTTAACGTCAATAAAATTGCGCTAAGGCGCATTTTTCCTCATGTTGATGCTCTGAAAAGCACGCCAAAGTGGTTGGTGAGGTAATAAATGCCTTTTTCTATAAATATGAACCTACCACATGTCATTTTCATGAATTGAAAATTGTGAAAGTTATTCTCTTTGTGTGTGTCAGCCATCCCTGTCAGCCCTCGCGTGTTGTTTTCAAGCTTGTGGACCCCATGTCTTTCGTCGTCTTTTATAAATCTGGGTGAGTGGCTCCTCTCCCATTTGTGGTTTTCATTTTGTTGTGTTGAATGTTAGGGCTTGTATCAAATAATTAAAATCTAAAGAACACATCCAAGATCCTCATCCAAGCTGAAATCCTCTTTTCCTCTCCTTCCAGATCTGTAAATCTGGAAGGGCTCTGCCACTGAAGTAAACCAAAAAACTCATTTATACCTGCTTGTTGCCTTGCCAACAAACGTCTCTTTCTTGCCATCAAATCCAAATCCAAATCCAAATCAAGAAAGTGATAAAAAGAAATTTGCAGCAAACTATTAATTATTATCCTTTGGCACAATTTCCAAAGATGTTACGTGCTCAGAAAGTGTGCCAAACAAATAGGGCACACTATTTTTCCCTGCAACCTCTTCCAAAGTTGTGCCTTGGTGCACTTTACCCTCTTGCAACATAACCTTTTTCACGCCTAGCCAAAAGAACACTTACTAAATTTTTCATAAGGCGCAGAGCGCAATTCTTCAAAACATCGACATAACATGTTATATGCCGTAGATCTGCGCCCTGCGCTTCACCCTTTGGCGCTGAAATTTGTCATGTAACACCTTCCAAAATTGTGCCCTTTCTAACTTGGTGTAAGAATTTGTATGCTGACACCCCAGAAAGTGCGCCTAGCAATAAAAATCCCTATGACCTGCTTTAAACTTGCACCTTGCGCCCTAAGGCTTAAAATTACTCGTTCTTCCTTCTACAAGCTAAACCTAAGTGTTTTCTCACACATTCTAAAGTGTTCTGTCATTCTTCAAACTCCCATTATGGATAACATGACAGTTGACATGGCCCTTCTGTGTTGGACCTTCTTGATTCTTCTTGCAAAACAACAACATCCATCCTCAAGCTCACGTATGTCTTCATCAAGCAAGAAACCAGCTAAAGCTAAAGCTAAACAATCGAGCAAGAAATGAAGTACAAGTACCGAGAGAGTCGAATGCTTGAATCATATGCATAGAGTGACCTTGACATCAAAGACTACGAGCTAGGTCATATTGACATCGATGATTTACGGGCAAGGACCACCCGAGTGCAAGCAGTGGCCCATGGATGAACAAATTAATAGGTAGTGGATTGCACTTTGCGGTGGACTTCTTAGGTGAGTGCCGTAAATAATGAGTTTATCATGTTGGTTGCTTGATGTTATAACAAGGACACTAGATGTGTCGAAAATAAAGAACAATAGACAATCATAAACCTCATAGCTCATCACTTTGAAATGATCCTGGGCATTCCTCATCACAGCAATATGTGGAGATAAGTATTGAAGACTGCTATGAGAAAGCATGGGATGATAATGAAGATCAATGCATGCGAGATGATGAATGAAATCTATCGAAGAACAAGAAGTCTGATGTCCAGGATGGCCACAAACCATCCACTTGAAGAGATTTTAATGAAGAATTGAGTGATACGATCACATTATTGAGTAGAGTATTCGGGCTCCTGATGCCCATCATTTCCATAAATGGATGCTTTAGGATACCTAGAGAACATGAGAAAGAATGCACACGATCAACGCTTCAATTTGGGGTGAAATCATCAGTGACACCATCTCACAGCAGCTTCAACAAGTTCTAACAACTGATAATTTCTACATGAATTCCTACGTTGTATACAATGTTGCGTCAGAAAGGGATTTTGTAGGGTTAGCTCGAAATGGGGTATGGCCCCAAGTCAAGATATACGAGTTCTACCCAGAGCTAAGGCTTGAAGCCAGCATCTCCCAATTCTCTAAAATAAATGATGCCTTCTTCTATGAGGTATTATGTCTGATTGAGACCAAACATGAGACAAAGTCGAACCAGCACTGTGTGATTGATTCTTTCTGAAAAGAAATGGGGAGCATTGTTCACACAATTGCCCACATTCACATACCTTAGAGTGAATTTCAAGGATGAACCAATGAAGTTGTCAAGGTTTGCGGGCCCAAATATGGTCCTCCTGGAACTCTCAAGGTAGATAATCACTTATCATGAAAAGTGCATGAAGAGAAAGAAACGAGGAACTCCTTTCCCCCTTATAGTTGGTTGATACACCTACCCTACACTTGCTAAAGCACGGAGATGTATGCTAAGCTAGAGCTGCTGAATTTAAAGCAAAACTTCCTAGCAAGGCCAACCTTTGACTGCTGGAGTTTCCTCCCAAAGGCAAAAATTGATCCCATCCATGTTCTCGAGATCGAGGACATTTGGATAGACCTAACTCATGAGATAGACATCGGGCTAAAAGATCACTCTCGGTGGCTCTGGAAGAGATCATCCACTATGGCATTATCATTGTCCTAAAGAAATTCAAAGAGACCGATAAATAAATCGATCAGGTTTACAACGACAAAGATGGGGACAATGGCCATTCATAGAGATCGACAGAGCTAAAGCACTAAGGACCATTCAAGAAAGGGTTAAACCCACATTATAGTGCACCGAACATTGGTGTAATCAGAATGGCCTTACATACCTTGGAGTTGACTTCACTACTTCTCCTTTAGGCTCATGCACCTCCAAGGCCGGACCATGTGCCGAAAGGAAAAGGGAAGGACAAGGAGGGTGAACCAAGCAGACAAGAAGAAACTCTTGAAGGCCTTCCTCCTACTTCTGAGAAGCAAGTAGTCGACCTAGTGTCTCCAGGTAAAGAAGAAACAACAGAGGTTTCAATAGATACATCCACCCAGGATGTTATCACAACTACAACTATAGAGGTACCCAATGTTCCTTCTTCCATTTCTTCTCCTCCTCCTATCATTCAAGCATCTATTCCTATGGATGTGTCTTCTCCTCTCCCTTCCTCCCTTCCATCTCCCACCTCTTCCATCTTCTCCTCTCTTGCGGATCTGTCACCCAATGTTTCCTCAATCCTAATGACGATTCCTTCCATTTCCATGCCCTTCTCCTCTCTGTTAGTAACTTCAGGCCCCACAAGCATAAGTGCATTGGACTCCCTATTAATGTCACCACTGAGTGTTTCAACACACTTCCCTGTGGCCTCTATAGTTTCTCCCCCTCTCACTCACATTTCTTCTTCTTCCTCCACTCCCACTCCCATAAGTCCTAGTTGGATTTCTAACCATCTGAGTCAACATAAGAGGAAAGGTCCCATTGTGGCCATGGATTTCTCTGTCATTCCGAAGAAGGGAACCAAGAAGCAAAAAATGATAACTCACTTTTCTAAAGACACTTCGGGGAGAGAGTCATGGAGATAGCTTACCCGATCCCACCAAGAGAAAAGAAGATCTATCTCCCATAGACTTCATGGTGACTCAAGTCACAATGGGGACCTTGTCTGAAAGCTTGCAAGGGGAAGCCTTGTCTGCTGTGGATGCTCTCTGTAAGAAGCTCCAAGAGGAAAAAGAGGAGAAAAGGATACTCAAAGAACAAAATAAACATCTCCTACAAGCATTGTAGAAAATGTATAACGCTCCTCCTATGATCGCCATCCAGAACACATTCAAGTTCTCGGTCGAGAGAAAATAAATGAATATGTTAAGATTCATGAACAAGGTGCAGCAGTGATATCATCTGGATTGAGCGGATCCTCAAAGATGGTGAAGAAATGCTTGGGAAATTCACATTACTCTATCAAGATATAACTCAAGCAAATAAGGAGCTACAAGCAGTAGAAAGTGCCCTATCCGAAGAGTTGGATAACGTCGAGTTGCAGCATGAAACATTCCAAGCAATGGTTAACTACTCAGTTGACGACCTATTGAAGGTCGGTGTTCGATCACCCACGTGCAAATAATAAAGCTCTCATTGCATTAGATTACCGGGTTGACCAGATGGAATATATCTTGGAGAGAATTGATAAAATAAAAGATGAAGCCACTGGACGCACACTACAACATGGAGCAGATAGTTAAAAAAATGTCTCTAGGGATACTCGGTGAATCGTATAACTTGAGGGAAGCAGATGATACATTCCAGCACTTCAAGGCTATCGTCACTCAACGTTTGGCACCAAAGGTCACTTTCAACCGAGAGTCAATCAATAACCTCTTAGCCTGCCGCGATTTCATTGGCTTTTTAATCGATGCATGTGAAAAAAATTTCAAGTTACATGACAAGCTCAAGAATGAGCAAGAAACTTGTGAATTCATTCACAACCATTTTAATGGTCCCAACCATGATCAACTTCAAGCAATGATAAACAAGTTTGTGGAATATCGAGCGCAGTGTCACATCGACTCTCCCGATCAAAAGCAAGACACCAAGTTTGAATAGAGGGATGATGAGGAGTAGTTTCTCCTCTCATGTATGCATTGATCATTTTTGTAAAATGTTTAAAAGCATGTTTGCATACATGATGACCTCATCCATGTTGCGGCATTGGATGTTGTCATCCAAAACTTGCCCAAGTCAACTGTTGACTTTTTAGATATTTTAGACCTTTTCTAAATATCTTGTAAGATATTTTGTAAGTAATGGGTTTGCTTTTGTCTTCTTTCCTTCTCTCCTATAAATAATTGAATACTTGTTGTATTCGGGGGGACATTTTTGGTATGAAAAGAGAAGTGATGAGTGAAAGACTTTGTGGTTTCTTATAACGAAGAAATATTAATACATATGTTCAGACTTTGTGCTTATTGTATGTGTTATTTGCATCAAATATTTCTTAAGTTAGATCTATGTTTTTGTTTTGTTGGATTCATTCCTACTATTTTCATATGTTCATCAGTATTGCTTTAATTGTTTATGCAAGTAAGTTTGGCTCACATTTACTACCAACTCAAAGCATAAACCTTCTGACCTTTCCATCTTGGAATTCATTTCTTTTCTTCCTTCAAATCTATCCTCCTCCATTCCCTCTTTCCCACCTTTCTATTCATTGTTGGAACTACCTCTACTAGGATGAGATCCCAAACCCCTTGAAGTTAGAATAGTGTAGATTTGCATAGATTCCTGCTTGATAGATTAGCAATAAACCAGTTTCGCTTTGTTGTCTCAAAGAGGGGCTATGCCTTGCACACTGTTGGCCTGTTTTCCTATGACCTACCTAACTAATAGTTTTTCCGACCAAAAATTTTTGGCGACTCTACTGGGGATCGAACTAAGGAAATAACTAAAAACTATAAAAATCACTACCAAATTGCAAATTTTAGCCCTTTTTAAAAATCAAAATTTTTGCATAAGTGATCAAAACTAAAAAATTTCCTTAGGAAAATCCATAGATTTGGACCAGATAGAAACTTTTAGTTCACTGAGTTTTTACAAAAACTTGTATATTTCAGTAGATCTAAGATTCTGACATTTTATGATATTTTCAAAACCTTGCAAAATTCAGGTCAAAGATCTGAAAATCAGCCTACTAAATTGACGCACTTTTATCCTTATTAATCTTTGTCGAAAACGTAATCGGTTGTAATTAAAAAAATTACATGCTACTAATTTTTGCGGAAAAATCAATCTGCTCTTGATTATTACAGATCGAATGGATACACAAGCGGGTGAACCATTTACTCGCATGAGAGAAGAGCTCATGGGGAAGTTGATTCAAATTTTGATCTACTTCAAAGGCACAATTTCGAAGATCACTCTAGCACGATTTGCATCTTTGAGCTTAGTAGATCGATCAGTGAAGAAGTACCTCACCTCCATGAAAGAGCCGATTTCACAAAATGCCTCGACATCAACTTACGGTGCTCTTTTTCTAAGTGGAACCACACTCCCTACTCGTGTTATTTTTCCTTTTCAAATGGCAAAAATTTTCCCCCGTCTTGTGGGGAATGCCATGAACCCTCTAGCACTACCGCATCCAGTCAACCCCCTCCCTCATGGAAATCACAAATATTTCTCAAAATTTGATGGGAGCGGAAATCAAAGCAATTACGCACACATAGCCGTGTTTCTTATGTTATGAAACATTCGGATGTAACTCATGAGGACGTATCGGTACATCTCTTTCTAGAGACCTGCGAAGAGCTAGTAGAAAAATGGTTCCAGCATTTACTAGCCGATCCATCACTAGTTGGGCCACATTGCGGACTGCATTTGAAGACAGATACAAACCTTCAGAAGACGCATTTGCGTTATTATCACAAATCACTCACATGAAGAAGGAGACCAATGAAACCATGCATGATTTTATCACCCAATTCAATTCACTGATCAACCGTGTGCCACTTTCCATGATGCCAACATTAGAGAATCAAAAGTGTTTCTTCTTGAATGCCATGAGTTCGAAAGTAAGTTTCTTACTTTTACAAGAATAGATACCCACCTTGGCCCTTGCTCAAGCTATGGCCATTTAGATAGAAGACAACTATCTTATATCCGATGAGTTAAGATGAGAGCCGTCAAAATCAAAGGCTTCAACTTCTTTTCAGGATACCTCATCAAATCTAGCATTCCGTAAGATGGTGAATGACCCGCTCTCATTAAATAAGCAATTGAATCAAACATCGTCTACTACTCTGTACCGGGATATTCCACGGAGGAACTTCACTCCCAACAATGCCCCCCAAAGGCCACATTTACCTGCTGCTTCTCCAAGGTTAACAATTGAATCCCCTCCGGTCAATGCTTTGGTTGAAATCGAAGAAGATGATCCAAATTACGAAGAACCTTCGTTGCAGGTGAAGATGACCAAGATTTCGTGAACCAACTGGTGACTCTACTATTGGGTATATGGAATTTGAAGATGAGGAATCCAATGAAGAAGAGGGTATGTGAGCAGACAATCATATGCAGTTTTCACTCGCTCGCAAGGAAAAGAAGCAAAGGTTGTTGCTAAAAAACAAAAGGAAAAGACTATGGTAACTCCTCCAACGATCATTAAAAGAGGTAATCCCCTTCCTACTCAACCTCCTATTAAACCTGTTATAAAGAAACCTTTTCCTCTTGTTTCTCCTCCAATTCAGCCTTCATCCAGTCCCATAAAGATCAGTAATCCTCCTCCACAAACATGAAACGAAGGAATCATTCCTTTGTTAGCTCAACCCTTGGTCGCATTTGATATAATTGATCACGTGAAAAAGACCAAGATCTAGATGTCTGAAGTTGAGTACCTTCACCAAACCTAGAGCAACTTGTAAGATTAACTAAGTATATCCAAATCCAGGCTACCATCCCTCCTCCCATTTCCCCAAAAGTAATTCTTCCCATTCCTCCTACGTCTCACATAAACGTTGCCTCGACTTCCGCATCAGGGAAAATTGAACCTTTTTACCTATCTCTCCTGATCAATGGTCATAAACTAAGTAACTGTATAATTGATTCTAGAGCTTCTGATAATGTCATGCCAACAAAGGTCACCCATGCTTTGGGCCTCACACTTACCAAACCTTTTGGCAGATGCTACTCCATGGAAACCAAACAGGTACCATTGATTGGTCAGATCAAGGATGCGCATTTACATTCACAAAGATTTCTGAAAAAGGGTAAAAATGATTATTCTCATGGCTAATATTCCAGCAGCATATGGGATACTACTAAGGAGGAGCTTTTGTAAAGAAGTTGGTGGGGAAATTCATATGGACTGGTCCAAAGCTAGGATTCATGTCAAAGGGGTGATCTACACGTTGGAACCAGAGTCACAAAATAAATATCTAGTCACCAACTCTGATGACCCTAAAGCTCATATTCTTTTCGAATCGTCAGGGATGGGGAACTACTTCCTATCCATCACTCAGATAGAATGGATGTTCTCATCCAAAAGGAGGATCTAAAAAAGTATGGACATTGCAGTTTGATGGCAGTTGTGCGACAAGTGGATGCGGTGTTGGGGCTGTTCTAATATCTCCTGAAGAAGAGATTTTCCCTTTTTCTTTCAAGTTCTGAGCTTCTTCAATACTAATAATACTACCGAGTATGAATCTTTTTTTTGGCATGTAAGCTACAAAAGAGAAAGGAATAAAGAATCTAAGAGTGTAAGGTGATGTTGAGCTAATTGTCAATCGGGTAAAAGGGATATACCAAGTAAAAATGACCGCTCGAGACACTACCGCAATGTTTTATGGGATAGCATCGAAGAGTTTGACGCTTTCTCAATCAAAGTAGTTCCACGAGCCCAAAATGACATGGTTGATTCATTGGCCATCTCATCCTCTCTCACGCTCCCTCACCCAGGGTTAAAACTGATATATATATATATATATATATATATATATATATATATATATATATATATATATACATACCATTGAGGTGGTTTTTCACCCAAGTGTACTGGATAATTCACAAAGACCTTGGCTAGTGTTCAATGATGACAACCAACTTATTACTTTTTGGAGAAAGTGACAATTTCAAAGAACTTCATTTCGATGGATCAACTTCTACGTGTCGTGAGTCTCTCACCGATCAAGCACATGAATCTAAAAAGACACAAAGTGATACGGCTCAAAGGAAATAATATTCTTAAAGGTTTGGTTTCCTTAGAATGACTATTTGATAATCATGACAAAGAGAAGATCTATTTTTGGCATGTGTCCATGAAAATCACTTCGTAGATAATCCTTCAAAAATAGCCAATGTGTGACGTGTAAGTCTTTAATCATTTTGAGTTCTCCACACACTATCTCCAAAAATAGATCCTTATCGTGAAAACGGCTAAGTCGTGAACTTGTTTCTATTCTTCACGTGCGATCCTTTCGATATGTCTACACCTTTGAATGAGCTATGTTGTCCCACACGAACCTTCTGTATTTTCTTTACTAAGTGCTAGGTCCGACCGATCAACATTTTCCACACTGATTTTTCTGTGCCCCAGTAATAACCTTCAAAGCACACCCACTACTTCTCAGTCACATATTCCCGTACACATGCCTTTATGCACTAAACTACCTATCCAATGTGCCTCAAGCCAAGTAATTTGCAATGTTGTAACCTATCTTGCATTACATTATTCATTCATTCATCCACACGTGGTCGTTATTCATGAGTAATTTTTCTTTATTTATACCCTTACTTCAAGCACTGCACCATGTTTCTATATGCACGCCCATCTTCCAAAGGACATTCAAGCTTGACCATTTTATTTTTGTATATACTCCATCCCAACCTAAAAGTATGTGTGGTCCTCTATACATGAATTCAATAGATAACAATTATCTTCCGCATGCAAACGCGATTATTACCACAAAACACAGAACTAAACTAACAAATCATAACAACGATGAAATGAAAAACATATAAAGGAATGCATTAAAGAAAAATCTAATCTAAATGGAAATATTTCCTTATTACAAATGCCAAGAAGAATTATTTATAGTAGGGCTTCATCCTACTCCCATTGAAATAACCAGTAAATATGTCCCATCTAGCGCTGAATCGGCAAGCACTTGAATCAAGTATGTAAGTCACAACATATGGTCCCAACCAATGCACTTGGAACTTTCCAGGGTGGTGCAAAATATTTGAATCATATAGAAGAACCATCTATCCAACTTCAATCTGCTTATTTTTAATATGCCTATCATGTCATGCCTTCTTCCTGGCCTTTTCTATCTTTTGACTCCAATGAGAAATGGTGCGCCTTTCTTCCAACTGCATCAGTTTATCAATGTTCTCTTCAAGTGCTTGTTCATCATCCAATCCACATGCATGTGCAATATGTAGGGAAGGTAATATGAATTCCACTGGTAAAATAGTCTCCACACCAAACACCAACTAAAAGGGTGTGGGTTTATTCAACATTTTGTAGGTTGTCTTGTATGCACGAAGTACAAAAAGACTTTATCATCCCAATCCTTCCTTCCAACATTACAAATCTTAGTCAATGTATACCCCAATATCTTATTGAAAGCCTCAGTAGTGTCATTTTCATAGGGATAATAGGGCGTTGTTTTATGGTGCTCCACCATAAATTATGCCAATAATATCCCGATGGTCTCATTAAGAAAATGAGTGCCCCTATCACTTATCAGACTCGGTGGACATCCATACTCTGCTAATTATATTCTCCCATAGAAACCTTGTTGTTGTAGCTATCGTGAAATCCTTTGTAGGTGCTGCTTCGCCCACCTAGTAAGATAATATGTATAAGTTATAATATAGCGTGATCCGGTCTTACGTGCAAGTGGGGAAATAGAATCCACAAAGTCAATTGCTCACTTTTAAAAAAAAATTGCATTAGTAATAGGCCTTAAAGGCATTTCATCTCTATGCCCGTGGATTTCCAAGGTGCATAAAGTGGCCACATACCTTACAATATTCAATGCAATTTTGATAACTCATTTCCCACCAAAGGCACATGCCATAAAATCTTACGTGCAATGGCATTTCTGTATAATGTCCACTGCAATTCCACCATGAGCTTCCCCCATAATGGCAATGCACTCTTACTCAAGTAAACACTGTGCAAGACCTCATCATGACCTAACTTGTTGAAATATCAACCAATTAACATGTAAGTCATGGCGCGCATAACAAGTTTTTTTCCAAAGCCTTCATTCCTTCATGTGCCACACATGTACGCAAAAAAATAAAACAATATCCTCTAAGTTAGAGGGCACGTGATTGAATTTGAGTAGTTGTGCATCTGACATTGTGTCCTCAATGCTCTATGCATCCTCGCCCAAATTAATCCTTGACAAATGATCTGGTCCTAAGTTACTCTTCCCTAGCTTCACCGAACCTATAAAGTAAAATTCCTAGAACAACCGAATCCACCGACATATACGCACTTTTTGTAAAATGGGATTGTTAACCAAATAATTAAGTGTCATGTGATATGTATAGAAAATAAAATGAGTTACCAACAAATATTTCCTAAACTTATGCAATACGTAAATCATGAACAATGATTTGTGCTCGTAGTTTCATAATTCTGCTCAATTGGTGTTAACTTCCTACTTGCAAAGCAAATAGGATGATCAACAATACCTTATCCATGTTGGGCTAACATTGCACCAATGGCCATGCCAGAGGTGTCCACATGCACATGAAATGGTTTGGTTCATGAAGGAAAGCACGTAATAGGCATAGAAGTAAGCCTTTCCTTCAATGTCTCAAATGTGTGTTATTATGCTTCTCCCCAATGGAACTTTCCCTTACTCTTAAATAATTCTTATAAGGGCACGAAATCATAGCATAACATTTGATAAACTTTCACTTATGTGTCCCAAGAATCCATGTACCTTACTCTTATTAGTAGATTCCTCTAATCCTAAAATAACAACAACCTTAGCAAGGTCTACTAACAAACTTTCTATACAGATAATATGTCCCAATAGAGTCCCAAAGTGTGTAAAAAAAACACACTTCTTAATGTTGAGGTAGATGCTCAATTATCGGAACCTCTCAAACATAAGTCTTAAATTATCACAATGATCTTTTGATAGCCCATAAACTATCCAATAATCCAAGTAAACCTGCAAAATAATATGTATGAAGTCTTGGATTGCTTGCACCATAATGCGTGAAAAGACTGCATGTGTATTTTTCAATCCGAAGGCATAATTGTATGTGCAAAACTTCCCCATTCGGTGGTGAAAGTTGTCTTTTCCGATCTTCTTTAACAATCTGCACTGATGATATCTAGAAAATCCATTAGTAAAGGAGTAGATCTCGTGCCTGCTGAACTCCTTCCGTAATCTCCTCTCAAATCGTTTGGGAAAAGGATCTATTACACATGTAGCATTCAACTCCCTATAATCCACACTGCAGATCCTTATTATCCCATCTTTTTTATTCTTATCACCATATGGATAACCCATTCGACTCCTCAATGGGCTCGATCCTAGACTTCAACATCTTATCGATATATTCCTTTGCCTTGACGCACATATTAGGATTCATCCTATAAGGCCTCTTCATAACCGGGTGCATACAATCCTTTGACTTGATCCTCATCTCACCCAAAGAGTAATGTACCCATTTAAATTATTGATAGACTCTAGAAAATAAGTCTTATAGTCTCGCATCAACTCAATTATCTTTGCAACCTCTAAGTCAAACCAATAATCACCAATGATGGCCTCCTTCGGTTCCGAATGCATCCCCGATGTTGACCTTATTTTTTTCATTGGCTAATGATACGTGCGTGCCTTTTCATCATGCTATATAAGACCTTGTGCATACCCTCGGTATGATCAACATATAAATTCTTTACTTCCTCATCATCAATCATATAAACCATCTTCCCTTTTTATTTTTCTAGGCAGGTGCGCCCAAGCTATTCTTCATCTATCTCTTCTTCTTCAAAATGCACCTCCATATTTGACTCACCTATTAATTCCTGAATAAGCTCCTCAGACTTTGCATTATCTCCCATAGTCAAGCATTTCATAACTTGTAATACCCCATTCACTAGAATTTTAGTAGAAAAATAGTCAAAGGTTTGAATCATACCTATTGTCAATTCTTTCTAATTCCCTATTTCTCTAGTCAACTTTGCATAAACATACGATGCGTATGCGCAACCACGCAGAGTGAAGTAGAACTTGTGCACCCACAATGAAGGTGGTAAGGCTTCCTTCCCCTCTGTCCAGTGTCTATCACACTTCTAAATGTGATGCAAAGAAAAATCATTCCCATGAAATTCACATGTCTTAGTAGAGCGCATTGCTCCTTAGAAATCTAGTAGAGAGGAAATTCTCACTTTTCATCACTCTAAAAGACCATCTATGTGTCCAATCCACCAGCACATTGTTGTCCCACGCAAGGTATATGCTAGCATATTCCTTATTTCCACTTTATCTATCCCCTAGGATTCCATAGTGCACGAAATACCTCGGGATTTCTCTCACCAAAGTGTACCTTGGTACTGGATACTACCTAAGCACCTAACACAACATGGCATGCTTACGTGAGTAACTACACTCTTAATCTCATGCCCAACCATTTCATAATTCCCATGCGCTCAATTATCATAAACAACATTGGTTGTATCACTCATATACTATGTGTCATCCCATTAAATAACTCCTTCCTTTGATGGCTCAAACACTTCAAGATCTCTAATCGTGTGCACATAAATTATGCTCAAATCCTCTTCACTCAAAGGTTCTACATAAGGTGTAATTTTTCTATCTATCAAAGGGATGATTACACACTCTTACTTGTTCTCAAAATTGATGTAACCCTTATTAAAGCACAAATCAACATTATTTGCGTAACACCAAGGGTGCCCAAGCAAATCTGGGAAACTATTTGCTTCCACAAGATCCAAGACTTCGAAGTCCCTAGTGAACTTCACCCCTTGTATAGTAATAGTGGCATCCTTCAAAACTCTAATGAATGTGGCTTTAGTTCCATTCGCCATATACAACACATTTGAAGATGGCTGTAATGGTGGTCTCCTTATGCGATTCAATGTGTCCAGGGGTGAGTACATTTACTTCGCACCTATATAAATCAAAATTTTACTGAGCACCCATCATCACAACAATTACATTCAACGTGATCTCCTTGTCATAATCAATATTGTGAGGAGGTAAGTTCACATGCAATATCTATCTCTCACGCTCAACTCTAGTGCATGGTATCTTCTCCCTTAACCATTCTCCTAACAATGGAATGAATTTTTCCCGACGCAAAGAACTTACAAACCTCCTTTAAGTCATCAACATATTTTTGAGAAAATTCAACTACTTTTTTCTGCTCCAACTTCCGCAACTACTCTTTTAAGCATTGTATCTCACCTTGCAAGCTCATAATGACCTTCATGGTCTCTTGATAAACTTCCTTCTAATGGGTAGGATCTAGATAATTTACATGTAATACTTCCTACTTTGTAATGACAAGTTTCGCTTGGATTCTCACATGCATGTTGCCTCAACATGTGTAGTAACTAATATCGGTATTATATCAAGGTCAGGTGCTAACTTCAGAATCCACTAATCTTCCACAACGTTTCCAAGTTAGATCGACATCATGCAAATTCTGGTAATCTTCCTGCATTCAAACAAGTGCTCTATACCTCTAATTCCTCTTTGATGTGTATGTTACTAGCCACTCGTAAAACTGTATGGGGAAATAAGAAAATAATGTCTCATTGAGCTCATGATACAGATTTTTTTCAACCCACGCGCGTCTATCAAATTCAGGTCCAGTGTTAAATCTATGAGCAAACTCTTCCTCTAAATTCTCTACACAATCCTCAATAGTGGACAAAGTCAACCAGTATGTCTTCATCATGCAACATCCTTGCAAATATATTCAAAAGAGGTCCCAACAATGGAACCAATATGTAGTCTTTTATTTTACCAAACAACCTAAGGCGCATTGGCACATCACTCGAGTGCAAAACTAAGTGCTAACTCAAGCACGCAAGGGTACCAAGCCCCTATTTTATGGCAACTTTGTCAATAAGTTAGCATGATAAACACACATATAAACTAGATCTATAATATCCATTCAAATTAAATCATAAACAGATCTAGATCACAACCATATGCAAGAATGGACTAAACAAGAATCAAGATCAGATTTACCACATAAGATCTAGAAACATATATTTCAGTAATCATTATCCAACCATATAGATACATTGTATTAAATAATATAAAACACATAAGCCAAATACATACATAAGAATATCATCATAGTCATGCACACTCGAAATCGACAACATAACCTTACAAGCATTCACGGATCTCCACGAAACTATGCGGATAATACATATATATACGGGGGTGGGGACTTTCCCTTCATCAAGCTATGCATCCTCAAAATAGGATACATTCTAAGAATAGCCATGTGCCACTACAAGATAAATACAAAATCATGTAATCTCTTCTAATAATAGATATCCTATAGTTAACTCCTAGTTTAAATCCTATTATTAGCTCAAAACACTACATGTCACTTGATTCTCTACTCGCCCTAAAATAACCTTACATAGCCTCTAAGTCTTATTACTTTTGCGTGATTTGCACTCAATCCACTTTTAGCCCATCCATGTAAAATAAATAAGTATTTGAACTATGAATTTCCCGCATGTGCCCTTTTTCTCGTTACATTTCCGATCATACAAACGCGTCCCCATGTTCGCGCACCCCAACCTTGTGCACCTTCAATAATTAGGTTGTAATTCATCAGCCCAATACCTGCGAGGGGAAGGGGATGGAAATGGTAGAAACCAAGGCACATGCAAACAAGAAGGCTAGTAACATGTGTTAGTAAAATCAAAGCTAGTATGCAAGTAGAAGACAATGCGCAATCAAGAAAGCAAAAAGACAAGATAGACCATGAAAATTGGGATTCAGACATAGGACATCACTCACAATGTCACAAGACATTCAGGGTTGAAGCATAAAAAAGCATACAATGTGCATACAAGACAAATGGTGTATATCGCAAACAATAACATACAATGAAAATAATGACAAACAAAGTGTAATAGACAACTATGGTGACATATAGTCCTCAAAGCAAATTATGCACATGAAGCACTCATTAGCATTTTAGAAAGATAAAAGTATGTAAAATCATGTATATATCAATGGAAATTAATTTGCTAGTAAGAGGAAGTAGTAAATGATGAAACAATATCACTTGGGATGTGTAAGAGTAGTAAATGTAGATGCCCCGGGAGCCTCGGTGGGACAAGTAAGAGGTACATGCCAAGCAAGCATCATTGTTGCATTTAAAGATCTCATAGGAAGTATAAATTCACAACTAAATACAAAGTGAACGCTCATGTGTATATAAAAATATATTGACATAATAAGTATCCATTTAACATGTGAAAAAGTGTACATGTAAGTATAAGCAAGCAAGAATAAGTGCAACCAAGATATGTAGTATGATGTGTAAGAACTAGATGGAATGGTATGCAATGTGAATGTGATAGGAGAAGCGTGCCCCAGTAGATGTGGATGAGTATGAAGTGGGGATCATTTATAAAAGACCATTCGACAATTAAGAATTAACCATAGAATAAGAGTGCGTCACTTGAGAATGGTTTGGAAATAGATGCTAGAAAGATATATCATGAAGAGTAGAGTGGAAAGTGTAGAATAGGTGAGGTTCCTTTCATATTTAGACCCTCAATAATCAAGTATGAATCATGAAACTATAGTGTGTCATAGAGTAATGGTTTTATAATGTTCACTATAAAGATAGATCATGAAGCATAGAGTATAAATAATAGAAGAGGTGATGTTCATTTCATATTTAGACCCTCAACAGTCAAGTATGAACCATGGAACTAGAGTGCGTCATAGGGTAATGGTTTGATAATGTGCGCTAGAAAGATAGATCATGAAGCATAGAGCATAAAGTGTAGAAGAGGTGAGGTTCATTTCAGATTTAGACCCTCAGCAGTTGAGTATGAACCATGGAACTAGAGTGATTCATATGGTTATGATGATACAAAGTGTATCAAGTTGTGTAAGATTGCCTAAAAATAGGAAGTATGAAGCACAAAGCGTAAGAGTAGAAATGGTAGATAATTAATGATGCTATAAAAAAAGGGGGAAGTAAGCTTGATGCCCCCAAGTGTATGATGTGTATAAGAATCAATTAAAATCATCTAGAATATCATCATTGTTAGGATTGAATCCAATTGGATTTGGGTCTAAAACTTGATAAACAATAGTATGGGGTTAATCATATAAAGATCCCTTGTGGCGTAAATTGTACATGCCCATAACATATTCTTCATCGGTGAGAGGTGGTTGTGGATAGGCGTGAGGATACAACCAGGTTAGATTTGGTGTGTAGCCAAGAAAATAATCATCAAAAATAGAGATGTGGCCAAAAGGCATGGGAAATGCAATATTAGCATGATGAGAATCCAAAGTGCCAACAATGTAATCAAGTCAAGACTGCCCAAGTGTGAGTGGAGAAGAATGAGAAGTATGTGTAAGAAATATTGATAAATGGAAGACTCGGAGGCCATAAGAAGTAATAACAAAGACACATCCATGATAAAGGTGAGGAGAATGAGGCATGGGCGGAGATCATCAAGTGTGAATCCAATCTGGTGAAGCCATCATGCATGCAAATAGTGTCATAGCAAGTGGGATCGATTGGAATATGAGGCCAATAAGAGACATGTATGAAAAGAGTGCATGTGAAAGGAGGAGGTGTCAACATAGAGTTCTCTTAGATGGTAGGTGGTATGATGTCTAATGTATAAATAGTTCCTTGTGGAGGAAGTGTGTTAGTGGTAGAGGTTGGATGTTCCGTGAGTAGGCTATCATCAGTGGGATGTGTAGGGGTAGTAGAAATTGGAGTAGGTAGTGCAATGATTGGGTCTAGGCAAAAATATTTGAATGGGTCATAATCAACAATGATAGTATGCTCATAGCCATCATGTAGGAATTTAATGCACCGATGAACTATAGAAGGTATTGCCTGTATAGTGTGAAGCCATGGCCTACCAAGTAAGAAATTGAACTAGAGTATGGCATCGATAACAAATAATACTATAGGAATGGTTTTGGGTCCAACTGTGAGAGGTAAAGTGATAACTACCATGCACGACGTGCAAAAGAGTCATACATGTGGATAGAAATGGATGAGGGGCTAACATCAGACGAGGAAAGGAAAAGTTGTTGAAGGAATGTTAAAGTACAAAGATTGAGCTTAGATCCATTATCGACTAGTGTTCGCTTAATGCCCATGTTATAGATGTAAGATGAAATATAAAGGGGAGGATCATTTTCATAAACATAAAGAGCAATGGCTAAATTAGATGGGAAAGTAAGTTATTGAGAAAAATCAGCTACAAATAATTGATATACATGGTTCGGAGGAGTATTGGAAGGAATGCGAGTATTAAATAGGAGAGAGTTTATTTTAGCCCGACAATCTAGATGAGATCGCAAAAAGGCTTAGATGGAATCATCCATGGTGAGAGGATCCCAAGATATTGATGCTAGGAATAAATAAGGATCCAAGAGTGTTCAAATGATAGGGGTTCACCAAATGATTTAATAAAAATATAACTTTTTTTAAGCCCTAATTGCGAATAACCGAATGTAAACTATGATATACATATGTTAGACACACTATAACACAAGCAATAAGAAAATAACCATGAAAACCTAAGCACGAGAGAGAGAGAGAGAGAGAACAGAGCTTAGCTAATCTACGCCTAATCCTAAGATGTTTTGAACTGGGAAAACTATTGAACATGAGGTGGTCTCATGTGTCATCAATACTCAGGATAAACTCTATAATTATTGGATAAGGCCGCACCAAGGCTCTAGACTAGGTCACGGGCACTGGAAGTCATAGTCTACAACCGGGTTCTTGTGATCACGAAAGTGGTTGGAATACGATTTTTGTAGTGTTGCACAAGTATCGTTGATATTCGTTGGTCGCGTGTATGTCGCACCTTAATCGCTAAGTGTACTTGTAACTTGCAAAATAGAAGTCCACTGTAAGACCCACAAAACCGCATCAAATCCAAAAAGAAAGATGCAATGTTTGGGAGTTGGGTGACCCGGTGGTCACCTAACGAGTAAACTTATAACTAAGGGCTGCACTACATCTCGATTCCATGTAGTTCTTTTGAGTGTGTGAAAGAATCGTGCCCTAGGATGATCTTGTGCAAGATGTACTAGATAGCGGGCTAGATTTGGTAAAAGATGAAAATGTGTGTATGGAATAGAATAAACTTCCCTTTCCTATGTAGTGTATTTATGAAATGCAGTCACTTGTCCCTTGAATGGATGCTAGATGGATGCCTTTAACTGATTTTTGATGCCTTCGGATGCAAGCTTAGTGATAGTAAGTATACTTAGAGCTTAGTCCTTTATTTTGATCACATAGCTATGTATTTATATGATTCCCTTGGTTTAATTTTGTAATTGACATCTGGGATGCTGACCCATAAGAAAATAAGATTTCCAAAAGATAAAAGAGGCATAAAAAGAAGCGACTAAGGTGGAAATAGGTCAAGGGCACCCGGATGGGACAAGGGTTCTGGTGTTGGTGTCTTGTCTAGGTGCTGGTGTTTGAAGTCATGAAAGATAAGCAAGTAAAGTACCGACTGGGCTATAGGATGTGTAAGACCGAATAGAAAATAAGAAAGATAGAAAAGAGGCCAAAGATAGTTGTTAATTATTATTTTTCTCCCTAAGGAATCATGTAAATGCTAGTATGCTTTTAGGACCTTGAAATGAACCTAATTGCGTGATTTTGTGTCTATATTTGGGAGGTGTTGATGGTTCCATATTTTTCCCGTGAGAAGGGAAATGAAAAATAAAATGTAATCGAAAAATGGAAAGTAATAATAATAATTCAATTTTAAGTTAAAATATAAATAAATTGAAAGTAATAAACCTTGTTGTTGAAATGGAGTATATTGTTTTGCGGTCGGTGTTTCTTGAAACCTTGAGGTTGGTTGATGTGGGGAATCTTGATGAAAAGTATCATAGGATTTCATAAAGATTAAATGATTAAAATAAATAATATAAAAATTATAATTTGAAATAATGTACGTTTTTTCATATTCATAACTTGACATTAGGAATATAGGCAACTAGTGAGGAAGTTTAGTGAGCATCCCATAGAGGGGGTGTAATAGAACTACTCATACATTTTCATCTCGGGATATGTAACAGGATATGATACTACATCCATGTATGAATCTACGAGATCTCTCAAGAGGTGGTGGCCCCTTACTGCAACTTGTCATTCTATATAGGGTACAATTGTTTTTTCTATAAGAAGTGAAGAAAATCTTATTTGTATTAATGTCAAAAAAATAAGATGGAATCATGTTTTAATAATATAATTAAACTTACCTTCCGGTTTGTAATGGAAATATATTTTAGTTTCATGTTGTCATGGGGTGTAGTTAGAGTGTTTATGTTATACAACTCATAATAGGCCTCATAGTATAATGCAAGTACTAAATTGGTACATGAAAATGTAGTGTTGTCATTGCGAAATAGCATATGTCAAATCATTTTTAATCCTATTGGATAAATTGAGGATATAGACAACAATTCAGTATGCAATGTTTGTTGGTATGGTCTCCCCTACAAGACTATTTTTACCTAAAAAATCAACCATGGCTTGAAGAAATGTATGTGCTACACTTTGAATAGATAGTCCCCTCTTTGATTGATTTTGGTTAGTTGTAACAAAAGCAAAAAACTTGTTATTAGTGTAAAAATGGTATGAAATAACCTTGAAAAATAATTATAAAGAAATAATTACCTTGATCTGTAAGAAATAGTGGGACTATAGATACATTATGTTTTGATATGAAAGTAACACTTTTGTTGTGACAAGGTTCGCATTCGTATGTGGCAGCCCTATTAAGAGGTGGATGTCTTTTGGTATTGTTCCAAATAAAAATTTCCACAGCAGGAGCATTATGGTGAAATTTGAATCTACACTTTGTCATAGTTAACTAATTGATAACTAAGAAACCAATATCCATATCATATTGAGGCATGTAAACAATGCCTCGTAAACTACAATTTTCCACGTAGTCACCGAATGTTTCCTTGAGTTTCAAAAGCTTGATTATTTGCGAGCACATAAGGTTTTTAAATTGGATTCTTGGTTGTGAGATTGAGGATGGGGCTTCCATTTTGAGAGGATGGTAAATTTTTAAAAGGATATGTTTGTATTTATCCTAGGTCGGGAAGTACGAGCGTGTAATAAAGACATGTTGAAAAAGTCACAAATAATGGGTTTTTTTATATTTATGAATCGACAAGGAAACGTGGTGACATTTGGTTGTCATTTGCATATGGTTAAGTACGTTTCCATCTATCGGGTTGTGTTTTCATCATGTTGGTTGCATTTTCATATGAATAGTTGCAAATACATATGACCAAATGTAAATGCAACATGTAAATATAACTAGATAGATGTAAACAGATTGATAGCTAACCATCATTCACCTCAACTATCTTTCCTAGAAATTTTTCTATAACTTTCATACAATTGTCTATGTATGTTACCATACATACATGCATTTGTTTTTGTACACTCATCTATCAATGTTATGTATTCACCGCATTTAGCTACCATTTCTTGATTTGAAATTTTGATTACCTTGATTTGAATTTGAAACCCATTTTCATATATTTGCCAAAAAAATCCAAGGATAATTTTGGTAAGGGAGCTTAAATTTTTCCTGCTACATATCTCTTCCCATTGATAATTGATCCATAAATGTCCTTGTGCTCAATGTATCAGACCATAATTTGGAATTCTCGGGGCTCTTTGTGACATAAAGTAACCAGAAACACATGCCTCATGTATTTAGTATTTGGGCTAGAGTCATCCTCCTAAAATATGGCACTTGTGTTTGCATCAACTTGAGTTTGATTTGTTGAATTTGATTACATTGTTGCGAGATGTGGTCATCAAAATTACTCCCAAACCGTATCGGTGACTTTCATTGCATAATTTTGTTTTATATACTCCTCATTGCATTATTCAATGAATTTGGCTTGGTCATTCAACATCGAATCTACCCACAATGGAATGACATTTAATTAGAATTTTACTTTAACCTTCATATTCTTGAAAATTGTTTGTATTGGATGGTCTAAATCGAGTTAACTTACTCCTCTTTATTTTTGAAACAAACCTTCGCCCACGGTTTACCATTGAGTGATTTTACATATAGCCCACATCCTATTCAACAATGTGTGCATTTCATTCAAATTTGCCTCTTAGAAAAAGACATAAATTTTTGTGTGAATATATTTTTGTGCTTGTTGATAGATGAGATGGAGAGACACTTTTAACTAAAACATTTCAAACCAAAGAATCCATGGTTAAAACCCCACAAGTAGAATTTTGTGGCGGTGACAATTTACATAATGGTGAATTTTGTATTCAAGTGGAGAAAATTTATCAAGGGAGGTTATCAATTTTAATAGTAGTGATGAATTTTTCTAAGAAAAATAAAAAGTAATTAAATATTACTTTTTCTTAAATTTTGTTTGTTAGTTCTAAAAGTCAAAACAAGTTTAAAAGCAAACATTTCTTGGATGCACTATTAGCGAAATCCAATGTCCAATATTATGGGGGGTTATTTTCTTTTAACATGTAATTGAGTATCATGTTCACATTCCACTCGATTTGTAACATCCTATTGGAGGACGAAGCAATGGAGGTTGGAGGTCGTTCACTTACCTATCATCAACGATTAGTGATGGGGCTACATTCAATTTTATTGGTAGGCGTTTTTCAATTTTATTTTAGTATTTTCTTTCCATTGTGTTGTTTTATGATCAGAGTGTTCATGTTTTTGCATAGTGTGTTATTGATGTGTTGAATAAACTCATACGTAAAATTTTAGAAAGAGACATACTCAAAAGAATTAGACTCTTTGGGGGCATTAGAATAATTTGAGGTAAACTCAATATGGATTGTTGTCTAAATAGTTTTGAGCTCTAGGAATATAAATGCTTCAGAATTTAGGAACCCATGGAATTTTCTCACAAAATGTCATCTTTTAAAGGGTATATAGACATCTTGATGGAGTTCTACCTAGTCCAAGTAATGTTTTTAAGGAGAAATATTTGTAGGATAAGTTTCTTCTTCCATGTTCACACCGGGGGGATGTTAGGAATTATTAGTGCTTCATGGTATGTTTATGTTAGTGATTAATATTGTTAATAAGGGTGTCAATTAGCACTATCCATGTTTTACATTTTTGTTAGTAATGAGATAAACATATGTAACATATATATCCTTAACGTGTATCTAAAAGATGTAAAGTTTGGTTAGAGTTTACACCACGAACTTTGTATATTTCTTCCACTCAAATGCATACATATAAATAGGCCAATGTTACTCCTATAGTATAGGAAGCAAGTATAACCACTCAAACAAAAAATATGAGTTGTTCAAACAACTCGTAACTTAAAAATATATTTATGTACGAGTTTTCTACAACAATTTCACTCATATATTATCCTCGATTGCTCACCAATATTCATGTGAACACTATCAATTCCTAACACCCCTTAGTGTGAACATTGGCAAGGAACACTAAAAAAATAATAGTATGCTACCGCATGCTTTTAGGTTTGCATACTACTATCTAGATTTCTTCTACACATGATCACCAACTTCACTACAGTGAAATTATCACTGAAAAATAACACTTCCAAGAAGTTTTTGATTCAGAGGAACTCGTAGTTAGTTTCCCTCTTACACAATCATTTTTACAATTCTGCACCTTCCACGCGATATCACAAAAAATTCAAGATAAAATACTAGAATTATAAACATGTGAACATGAATTATATTTTGTTCTTATTCACACGCACGCGCTTGTACGCATACGCGCGCACGCGCGCGCGCACACACACACACACACACACACACACACACACACACACACACACACACACACACACACACACACACACACACTAAAAATAAAAATGTGCCACTATTGTAGATGTGTGGGCTTGTCGTTGCGAGTGATAAGAGGTTGTTGAATAATCTCCTTTCTTCATTACCTCCATCCTCCAAAGTGTGATCTTTCAATTCGGAGGAATGTGATCATGACGCTCAATGATTTCCACATTATTTATTATTTCCCCCCATAATGTAAAATCATTTATTGTCAGGACGTTGGTTTCAATTTGAAAATGCGTTCATGAAGATTTTTTTCTTCTTGACTTTTTGACTCTAACAAGATAAAAAGATGTAACAAATAATACCAAACTTATGAAAAAAACTAATTTTCTTTGACTACGACATCCGACACATGGACATTAGTTAATTGACGAAAACTAAAAGTCTAAAACACTATTAATAAATAATGTACTATCTAAACTAAGTATGACATGAGATACCCAAGACAAAAAAATTGTCCCTTTTTTCACCTTTAAAAAAAACTCTAAAATGTTTTAAAATGAAAACACACTTCATGGAAACAGGTTAATGTTTTGATTAAAATTATAAGAACAAGGCCATGGAATGGCATATCATTCTGAAGGGAGGTTTTGGACAGAGATTATATCAAATCAAAGGAAATTGTTTTCTTTATAAATATATACTTGTGTCTCCACGTGTGGTCCATAGAAGACGACCCTGACCCAAAACCATTAACAATTATGATGTATTCCGCGACCTCAAGTCTACTAGAGCCCATCACTAAAATATTCCACGGAATCCTACCATGTGTCCATTTTGGATGGTATGATCGATGCACGCTGATTTCCTTGACCAAGCATGGACTCGAAGGAATATACAATGCGGCTTGTTTCATGGAATTCACGTCCACCAGGGAGATCTGCTTGGGGAGTGCCGGAAAGCCGAAACGTGTTGGCTACTTTCCCATCGGATCCTCACTATGTATTTTCTTATACCCAATAACTTATCAATTGTGGTTTACTCTATGTCCTTCACGTCCGCCAAAGACCTTCCATTGGGAGATTGATGGAATCCTGCCATGTGGCCTCCTGCTTTGGCGGGGAAAGTTGAAATTGTTTCAACGACCAAAATATAAGTAAATTCCTGTCAACGAAGGCAGTTGGGAGAGAGGAAATACAAAATTGAAAGTCGCGCGGGGCTAAATATTATAGAGAAATGAATTTCAATAGTTCAAACCCAAATTTAATGTTATAAATTTAGCAGTAATTGGATAGTTGTGGCGGCTGCAGAAGTCCGAGTGTTGCTTTACTAACAAAGGGAAAGCCAATATAGAGCCATGATAAAGTGAGAGTCAAGCACTATAATGTCAGGGCACCGCTTAGACTGCTAACAATCAACCGACCACAACGAATGAGAGGTATGAACATCGTTTGTTGTCAAAAAAATCATGGAGAGACCCAAATTTCCACCATCACAGGGCTATGATAATGTGAGAATGAATGAAGTGGTTCAAGCACGGTTGAAGACAAAAGGTGCATGACATGAAAATATATGATGTTATTTGTGTTTTGGCGATAACAGTATTAAGTCTTTTTTGAGAGAAATATTTATGCAAACTAGTATTAAGTTGTGATAGCTAAAAAAACTATTACTATTAGCTTGTTGTCAACATCAAAGTAACATTTTAACTAATATGCACACTAATATCTATGATAGTCAACAAAAAACTAATATCTGTGCGAGATGAAACGTAACAATGTTATAAATGCAAATCCATGGCCTCCTGAAGTAATGCACTATATGTGATAGTGAACAACAAACTAATATGCAATAGAACATGTGTAAACTAGAATCAAAAGAGGGGTCCAGAGATGCAAGCTGAGAATGAAACACACATAGGAAAGATGCGTAAAAATTTAAGTTCAAATGTCAAAAAAGTCAAAACTATATACAATGTTGGCATTGTTGTTTATATTTGGGAGAGGATAAAGAGTAGCATTTTCAAAAATTACAAAATGTGGTCATTGAAATACTACATTGATATTTGACAATATTTTGTATATCACATATAGAGCAAAATACAAGCAACGACGTAATATTCTTCATATGGTAAGTATTATTTCATGAATTGAATCTAGAAAAAGGTTTGATAATGTACCCACAAAGCTAAAAAATAGAGACGTTAGTGACAAAGGATATTTTATAAATGAATAAAATGTGGCGGTATAAATGTGGATAGGTATAAACCTTATGGGCGGATATCGGTGTTGACATTGACAATGGTGTTAGTTTGATCAAGCATAAAATTTTCTTGCAGTGTGAAACTTTGAAGGAGATGCACAATGGAGATTTTATTCTCTCATGTACTTTTCATGAGTTTTTATATAGATATAGGGTTCAATAGAAAAGGTAGTAATCAGCCAACAGAGGACCATCAGTGTGTATTTGTGATTGAAGAAGATTTTTATATCACAAATCAATCGGTGGGTATGTTGAAGTGTGCTCTCCTGGTTACAATTTACACATGTTATTGTTGTTTGTTGCAATGTAAGAAGGTTGTCAACTTTGAAGTTGCATTTTTGCATATGATTTGAAATGACATGGAATACATGCTTTGCGAAGCAATCAACGCACTACTTGTGTACTTGAGCATTGCAGAGTAGAAAGAAAGAGATAATAATCAGGATTGTGAAAAAATAATGTATTGAAGGGCATTTCACTGCAATCCTCATTTTCTTACGTCTATTGTTGCATTCAATATTGTTTGCATATCTTGGAGTGCTTGTTTAGTCTTTAGTGGGGTGATAAATGTTGATTGACATGTCCTTAGTGCCTTGTTGGGGCTATTTCACTTGACTATGTTCTTGAACAAATAAATTGGAACTTGTTTTTTATGGAGTTGTTCTTCATTGTATTGAACAAGGCTACAAATGTCTTGAACAAGTATACCTTGCATTCAATGAAATGTTAGAATGTTGAAATATTGTGTAAGGAAGAGGAAGAAAAGGGACTGAAAAATGGTGGAGAGAATTGAAAGAGGTGAAGGTACCTGTGTTTTTTCCTCTATGGACAAGCCGTCTTTAATTTCAAGGACAAACTGAGCACCATACTTGCATGTAGAAGTCAAAACAACTACAATTGTACCAATTGAATAGTTATATGTATTGTGAAGGAGTTGTTTTATCATAGTATTCGGTATAAACTTGAACTCGTTGCAAACTGGGGGTATGTTCTCTATGGTGCTATTGTTATTCAATAGAAGAATGTAGTCACAGTCTCCACGATCGTAATTGGTCTTCGGTGCTATGTTGAAATTTTTATGTAGAATCCTTTGGATGGTAGAAGATTTTCTTGATATGTGTGAATTTGATGTCCAGTCACGTTTAGTGTCACAGTCATTTCACCTTCTTTTTTTGTTAAATCTATGCATAGAAGTTCTTTGTTTAGCTCTTTGTTGAGTATTGTTTTGTATGCAACAATGACGTCCCCTTGAAACAAATTTCCAACCTTGTGACTGTTGAGGTCATCGATTGATGTGGAGGCACATGGAATCATCTCTTGCCTGCAAAACAAAATGGAAATGGATTAATGACACAACATGCTGTAAATAGATTGTTAGACAAGATATTTGTAAGTTCTAACCTCTTTGCTTGCACTTGAGGTTGTTCATTTGCAGAAATGGTTTCCACGCTCCTCTTCATTTTGTTCTCCTTGCAATAATATCATAAAAGCTGAAATTTAGTGAGTGTAAATGAAATATTTAAGTCCAATTTGTTTTCGAAATGAAAAGAATGAATTGTAGTTTGTAGAAATGAACTTGCAAAGATAGATAGGTTCAATAGTGATATAGAACATATTATTTGTATAATGGAATAAAAATAGGCAAGGATTGTATTGCAAGGATAAAGGAAACAAAGAAATCATATCGATGGATTTTTCTTAAAAAGTAAGCATATGTCATACCTTGAGTGAATCCTAGCGCTTGTTTGTGATTGAAAAACCTTTGTATAAAATGTTTCACAAGCTTGTAATGCTTTTGATTTCGCTACAAGTAGAACATAAAGGATGAAATATAGTAATTGGAAATGAAAGGTTTGAATTAAAAAATCAATCGAAACACAACAAAATAAATTGTTATTTGTGGCATTATATTGCTTATAGAAACTACATTGTACATTGTAAATGGAACAATAAAGTGAAATCATGAATAAGTTGTATAAGAGAAATCAAAATTTATACCTCACTTAGACAATCACATTCGTGGAATTCCGTAGAAAAAAACATATCACCTTGGACTCAAAAAACAATCTAGTTTTTTGTATCGATGCAAAATATGTCTAATATTTTTTTAATACCTTAAGTATGCTCAAGGATTCATTGTTTATTCTATTTTGATCTTAGGAAATTGATGATAGTTGTTATGTTTAAAATAGGAAAACACATCTTGTAAAAGTAAGAGTAGGTAAAAATTAAGTACGTGTAGTAAAATTGTATGGAAGTGCGGAGTTGGGTTGGCTACAATGCAAAAAAAAATTAGTTGTCCATGTCAAGTGTGAGGAATATGGCAGAATGGTCAGTCTAGTATACATGTCTTTGAAATATTTGGTATAGGTATTGCAATTTGACCATATGTGGTCGATGTGTTTTTTAGTGAATGGATTTTCTTTTGTGATGCAAAAATGAAAGTTGTAACTGGACATGTGTTGATTTAAAAGGTTTGTAGTATTATTATGTTTTTGCATATCAATATTGAAGTCTCCAAATATGTATGTGGAATGTTTTTGAGATGAGTTTGACAATGTTTGATCGATAACTACAAGGATATTTTCTAGTGTTGCATTTGGGATGCATAGAGATTTATAATTGTCAATTGTGTGTTATGAACCTTAACAACAACAAGTAATGCTTCTACTTTGCCAACATGAAATTGCATTGTGTGTAGAAATGGTATATGCATTTTAGTGGAAATCATTATACCATGTACATGATATGTGTGTATGTGATGGAAGTTTGGAAGCAAATTATATGCAGTGTTATCTACTATGTGTTTCTTGTAAGCATAATATGTCAGATTGCATTAAGCTTAGATTGTGCATGAACGTCTTGGAAATGTGCTTGAAGGCTTCGTGTATTCAAACAACAAAGTAAAGTGCATGGGTGGATATCAGCCAAGAAGAAATCATTTTCAAGTTGTCATTTTTCTTGTGATTGAAGGCGATTCATTTCAATAGTGACTTGATTTGTTATGTTGAAGTTTTTGTTCGTCAAAGGTTGTAGCAAATATAAGTTTTCTATAGTCTTTACACGTGACAAGGTTGTATGTCAATCCATGTCTTGTGACTCCAAGAGGGCTAAATGAAGACCATTATCTATTGTAAGTCCTTGAGCTCTATGTATTGTGCGTGCACATGCAAGATGGACCGGAACTGGCTTCAAATTATCAAAGTGTTGTTATTTGGGGAGTGTTGCAAAGGCCTTGCAATCCTCAATATAGGCACAGATTGTGGGTCAATGTTGGTAGGTATGCAAGTGTGCATGTTTAGTGATTTGATGTTGTCCAATGCTTAAATCGTTGAATCGTATCCATATGATGTCTTGATTTTTTGTGGTTGTATAAGCATCAAAAGTGCCATCTGACCCATTGACCAATCCATCTTGGATATCATAGTTACAACAAAGAGTTCAACCAAGATGCCTTTTTTGAAAATAATGCTCTTTGGAAGAGAAATTGTCTTGGCATATGCACTTGTTTCATCACACAAAGAATCTTGCTCGTCAATTGCATTGATGACAATCTTTGTTCTAGGCATTTGTAAAAGCATTTTCCTGTTGTGGTCATTGACATCCATTTTTTTGTAAAAAAGGTATGGAAAAGAAGGATCATTTGGTGGTGGTCTATGACACCTATTGTTGAGGTAGGAAATGTCAGAATATGTTTGCGAGCCTGTTCAATTCTATTGAGGATGGAAAAAAAAGTTGGTCTTTTTGTCTGATTGTTTCAGTCAATTCATAGACCTTGACCTTGTTAGCCCAAAAATCATATGGAATCGGTTGTTTGTCTATATGAGGTGTTTCAAATAAAAGAAGTCATTGTTGATAGGTTGGGCCTAGTAGAAAATCACCACAAAAGACCATGTCAATTTTCCAAAGTGCAATGTGGGTGATTGCTTTATATCCCCGAGTCTACTATCAATGTGATACAACAGCTGGCCACCAAAAGTGAGACTTCATCTATAAAGACAAGTTGTAATTGTTGATAGTGTTTTGACAATGTATCGAGTCATTCAACACTCAATGGAGTCACTTGAGACTTGTTAAAAGGCAATAAGAGTGTTGAATGAAATGTTGTTCCACCTGCATTGTAAGTTACTTTTCCTATGAATGCCAAAATAAGACCTTTTGGTTTTAATGGATCACTTTTGGTAGAATTATTATAGATACAAATCAAAGTTTCAAAGATCATTTTTGCAGTGAATGTTTTCCTATTCCTGCACCTCTTGTTAGGAAGAGATACAAAGGAGTTGTAGGATCGATATGTTTTTTGAGTGCAATGTCTTTTATGATTTCTTGTTGTTTTTTGTTTAACATTCTCATTTTTTTGTAATATATTGTGTTGTCAGAGATGAATGGATGTTTTCCAATTTCAAATAGTTTAGTTTTCTTTTTTGGGTGGTATCGAATTACATAAAGGAAGATCTAGATGTATGTCATATGTTTCATTGACTCCTTGGTTTTTTGTTGAGAGTGGATGTTGCAGACACATTTTTTGCTTCATTTTTATGTCTTTAAGGGCATAATTTATGTCACCCCATTTAGTGTTGATATTGTGAACAAAGGTTGCCTCATTTTGTCTTATTGTATTTTGATGAAGTAAGTATGCATCTTGCCATGTCAAGGAGCCATGCTTGAGGCTTTCCTCGTTATTTTGGAATGGAACATATAACAAGACCTTCTCTCGACAATAATTCTCTTTGTCCACATGTTTTTTGTAGTTGACAAATCAGATTACATGTTCTTTTCCTTTTTTGCAATCTTGTTGCCCATTTTATTATATCTAGAAACAAAATCAGCAAGGCAAATGTCCCCAATAGATTGTGGCCATGCAATGTAATGGTCTATGATAGATTGACACATAATGTTTTCAGAGTCATCAGGTTCTTGACTCAATAATTTTGGATGCTTCAAAATAAATGTCCAGTCTTCAGACAAGAAGTGTTTATAAATGTGCATTTCCTTGAGCTTTATTCAAGGGTATGGACATGACAATATGTGTTGCTTGTTGTGTAGACATCTGTTGTGAATTAAGCATTTCATTAGCCAATCTTTGTATCATTTGTACAACGTCAATATGTGATCCTTGGTGCTCTTTACGTATTCTTTTGAATGCTTTTGTGGTTGATCTGTCATTTTTGTCATGTACGAACTCACATATGTTGCAGCTTGCATATGCATTAAGGATAAATTGTGCATCTGTGTTTGCCTTCCATATTGGTGGCATTTGTTTTGAAAAGGTATTGTTCCATACTTGTGATGGTTTTCTTTGTAAGAATAGTGTTGGTCACTTAAGAGTGCTTTGAATAGCTTGTATGTATTCAGCTTCATTCATGTTCAATTCATCTAGAAACATATCAAAGGAAAATGAGTTGTCATATCATTTTTTTGCTAAAATTGAGAAAATGTGTTTTGCATTTTCAAGCCAATGGATAAGTGGTTTCTTGTGGTTTGAGTATTTATGTTTGTTTCATTGGAGGCTGAGGGAAATTGTATCTGCATTTTTTTGTTTACCTTTTTTGCAACTCTGTGTATGGCGATGTTCATGCAATTTTGCTATTTTAGGAGCAAAAGATTATGTGTTACAAGTTATGTAGGTGTCGACAAAGTGTGAAATGGAGGAGTTTTTGTTTTTTCCATATATAGGTGCATCTTTTGTCCATATCAACCAATGGCTATGGGCATTTCCTCGGCTTTGAAATTCAGTAACCCAAAAATAGTCAACAATGTCTCCAAAGAATGTATTATCGTTACACAACAATTGTTTGAGTGCATTTAGTCGATGTTGATAGTAGCGAGTACATGTGATTGGATCATTTTTTATGAGAAAGTTTTGTATTTTTGTGATCATCAAGTGGTGGTTTCCCAATAGGAAAAATTGTATGTGCAGGTCATATAAGTTTGACAAAGCAATCAAAGAGGCTTCTAACAATGCTCAACACTTGAAAAGGTTAAAAAAATTGGGGTCCTAGTTGTCGTATCATGGCAAAAACATTTTCTTTACTTGTTGCATGTAGTCTGGTGAAATCCATATTTTTTTGAAGTCAATGTATCCAATATCATATTTCAATATTTTTTCTAGGTTGGGCTTGTATTTAACATCTTTTGCTAAGAGTTTTCTTCCCTTCAGTTGCCCTTTTCGAATCCGAACCCAAATGCATGCTCGCACTTGGGCAATAATGATCTTAATTGCTTTGAAAAACAAGTTGGTGATATGATATGAAAATATCCTATCAGTATTCAAGACCTCCCACTATGCAATTTTGTGAAAAGAAATTGATTTCACAACATTTGTGTGACGAGGTTCACCAAAAAAAAGAGTGGGAAAGTTCATTTCCTCTGAAAATTTATCATGGAATATACCAAGCGGACGTTGTCCCTCTCTTTGGAGCAATTTGTATTAACTTATCTTGGAGGTCAACTATGCATTTTTCATTTAAATCCATGGACTAAAGTATCATTGACATATTCATTGTCATTGTCTTCATCCGTAGCGCTATTGTTTGACATTGTTTCATTGTCTGCATCATCATCAACAATTGAAGGAAGGAAATGATTCCAATCTTTATTTAGTTGTACTTTTCCCATCCGATAAAAAGTTGTTTTGCAAAGTTGTTGCAATGCTTTCATGATGACATTCAATTGTACATTTCCTGAATGAAAGGCATTTTTGTATTGCAAGTGACACTTGAGTTCAACAACAATAGTTTTTGTTTCTTCTATGCACCTTGGCAATGCTTTTTGTATTATATCCACATCTGAAGGCACATTTATTATGGCTCCTTTTAGGGTAAATTGTGGTTTTTGTGTGTAAAGTGTCTTATCTATGCAAATTCTATTCTCATAAAAACTAGCCTCTCTTCGAGATCAATAAGTATGGCTACAAGTGGAAGTATGGAGTTCAATTTTATGTGAGCAGTAATGCAAGTTTTGGAAGGTTCATTCTTAAACATTTATAGCAGTTGAGACATATGTTTTTCTATTCTTTTATTTTTTCATCTTTGGTTAAATTGAAATATGTTTTTTTTTTTGGATCTCTAAACATAGTCATGTTGGACTTAAATTTCAATTATTTGCTTATTGGACAACCATGTATTGGCGTATCATTAATTTTTTTTTTTGAAATTTTGTATATAAATATTAGATTTTGATTTCTTGTTTCCATTTTGTCAATTTCAATTTTAATGCAGTGAAGCAAAATTCTAGAGTGGTTTAGTACTTTTTTTGTTATGGGAGTCTTTTGAAGTTTGTGAGCATGTGTTGTTTTTTTTCTTCATATTTCATGTTTGATCTTGCACAAAGATTTGTTTGATTGTGTTCTTTGTATTTTCTCATGTGGAAGGGAAATAGAAGTATTTGATGTACTTGACGATGCTTGAATCAAAGCTTCATAGTGAGAATGACCTTCATTCGACAAAAAAGTTGTAAAAGATTGTATGTGGTTGCTGGTTCTGATAAACCAGAATACACTTTGACAATACTCATGGTTTGTGCGTCCCATACTTGTATTTTTACATTGAAAATGATTGACAACCATTGTAAGCAAAATTGATTTCCTTCAATTTTCCTTTGTTATAGGAATGGCCATGTTTATAATAAAGCCTTGCCAATTTGTAATGCATGATATGTTTTTGATGACATTGATGTCAAGGTAATTGTGCAAGCAAGACAATGCATTCACATTTTGAGACAAATATGCATTGCAAAAAGATGCAACATATCGCCTTAGACAAAGAACATCAAATTCTTGATTGCATAATGCACAAATAGAGTTGAACAAGCTTTCACCACAGTTTACAGTAGCATATTTGACTCTACGGAGGCCTGCACTTTCTAGACTACAATCAACATTGACCCAATTAGCCTCTATTGCAACACAACAATATGAAACTGTTTTTTCAATTATAGAAAAATGCAATCGGTTTTTTGTTCAATCTGAGGTTCATAATGGCCACAACAAGGATTGGCATCATGAAACAACACACATAATGGAAGCACATGGTCTTGTGCATTGAATTAAAAATAGTTATTACCTTTTGTCTTTGACCAAACCCATATCAAATGTTAAGCCATTTCGCCAACCAATTTATGCAAAAGTTGTCGCCCCATAGTCCAGTTTCAGTTGCATTTGCAACGGGAATTTTGAAAGTTTCATTCAACAAATATGTCTCCACATCGTGAATACGATGTAGAGTGTAAAGCGCATCATGATCAAGTTCTAGATGGAGCGATTTCAATGCATCTGCATGGCCTCTATGCAAGGAATGCAAGAAGTGGTCTATGATTCCATTTCAAAGTTCAATGGAGGTATAACGAAAATGTAACAAAACAACAAATGTATCAAACAAGCAATCACCTACATTGTACTTGAATGCAGTGTCTCTAAAAAGGTTATGTTTTTCAATATATTGTCAATGTAAACAATTTTTTTTTCATGTGGGGACATAGTCCTCAACAACAACGCAGGTGGCATCCATAGTTTTTTTTTGTAACTCAATGCAATCACAAAAAAATGAAAACAATAACAACAAAACTTCTATAAAATCAAACAGAATTCCAAACAATGTAATCCTAACATTCTTTATCAAGGATAGAAAAACACATAAATGGATTCTTACCAAATAAAACTAGCCTCGATGTGCCCTTGTAGCCTTCAAAACAAAGAAGATAATACAACGCTTAGTTTTATCAAAACAACTACCAGTCGAATGCCATTGATGGAAGCTGATGTTAATATTTAATCTACATGCATTTATCCACAAAGGAAAACACACAAGATCATTAAAATAATCAATACCCACTTCACATGCCAAATTAATGCCATAACTTTGATATTTATGATCAATGTCACAACACTTCAATTCATTAATTACTACATTTATTCATTGTATAATACCAATATTTTCAAATGTTTAAACCATAGGAAAGCAATAATTTTGAAAAACCTTGTTTTTTTAATGCGGAAAATCTAAAATGGCCATAAAAATATTTTAGCCAATTAAAAAAAAGTTAAATGTTTAAAAATAAATAAATAAATATTATAACAAATTATATAAAAACATGTAGAATGTCACTTGGATTTTTTGTGATTGGCTTCACAAAATAAAGAAATTGTTAAAATAGAGGCGGGATCAAAGGGCTAGGGAAGGGACACGTGTCACCATCTAGGATATTTTCACAAGACGGGATCCCGTGGACTTAAACCCCATAATCAACCAAGGCTAATTAAAGGCGTCGGGTATGGGTAGAGGTCGGCACAAAGGTAGGGTCAAAGGAGGACACGTGGCGGATAGGAGACAAATCTATGGTGTGGATCGAGTGGCCAATGGAGGACATATGTCATCATTCTGTCCACTCTAAGGTGATGGATCCCATTGGATGTAAGTCCCCGAGATAAACAAAAGGACATAAGATTTTTTGGGTCCATCCCGACTCTCGCAACCAAATAGAGAGGGTACGAAATGCATTTCCAACAGGGGAGGACCGGAGGCGTTAACCACGTGGAAACCCAATCTAAATTAGGGGAATCACTAAAATTACTTGAAGTATAGCTATTATTAGTGACAGCTGCAAATTGCAAAGAAGAGAGGACACATGATGTCTTAGTGATGTTTTGTATTTGCACAGTCTCTGAATCGAGTCTTCTCTTCTATGAGTGTCATTGCAATTTCTAAGAGTGGGCTACTTAAAGTATTGATATAATTCCATCATCCATTATCATATTCCTATTCCTTGCTACATTCATACTTGTTCTCCGAAGCACACAAGTAACTAGGTACAGTCTACACGTACAAATAGTGTTGGGGAACCTGGAAAAGCAAATGAAAGATGAAGAACATATAATTGACACAAGCTAAGTGTTATATGATGTGGATGAGGAAGAGAAGAAGAATCACATTTGCAATGAGAGTGAGAAGCTGACCATTTCCTTTGGGCTTATTAATACAATCCCTTAACACCCATCCAAGTAACTAAAAATATATGTGTGCATGGTGAGTGCCACACTGCTATCAAATTCATGTCCAAGATCATCTGAGGGATGTAAATGGTTTTCATAATTTCATGCATGGGTCTTTGTTCTTGTGGGGATTACTAGGTGATTATGTTGTGTAACTGCTAGATTGTTGAACTTGAATGATTAGGAATAATATAGCGGTTACCTTGATTCAACTTTCAAATAAAAATTTGTGAAATACAATGCATAATAATAACTTGTTATTTCAATTTTTTATGTATCCCACGCCCACTTGTACACCCTTTCCCGTAGGAAAAGGAAAGAAAGAAAAAGGTGGCACACACTTGAACATCCCGAGGTTATCTAATGCGGTCATCACGCAATTCAATGCATGGATAAGCGATGGAGTTTGAGGCTATGCCATGGCGAGGATCAAATGGAAAATGGATGCCACATGGCACCATTTTGGCACAACTCAATGAGATGGGCCTCTAGTGGACTCCAAGCCTTGGAATAAGTTGGGATAAATATTTTTTTGGGTCCGAAGGGAAGCACATGTTATAGCGGAAGGAAATACACTCAAGCCAAACAAATATCCAAAAGGGGGAACATGTGCCAAGAACACGTAGGCAAATCTTGACTCCACAACAAAATAGGAGGAGCCACATGGAGTGAGTCAAGGCGAATCAAAGGCGGCCACGTGGAAAGCCAAACTGGGGCTAATGGAACTATGACTAAACAATGTCACAGGAATTTTGTTCTCATAATTAAAAAAAGAACATCATGGAAATGGTGGTAAATGGAGCTCTGTAATAACCAAAGTGACCGTCCTAAAATTAGTATCTTTATGGGCTAAATCAGGCCTACACACGAGATAGATTTGTAACTTTGAATTAACTTGTTTAACCGTATATCACTCAAGCACTGCAATAAATCCGTGATGAATTGATTATTGATTGATCTGGATTTGTTTTTATATTTGAAATGGGTTCAATTCATCAAAATTTACTATTGATTTAATGTTGTACTTGTATCATTTTTTTGCATTGCATGGCAATTTGCAGTCATAATGTTTAAACTATAAATACGAAAAAATTGAAAATACATGTTTTTTAATTAATCAGAAAATTCTTATATTTTTGCATCTTCAAAAATATAGTCTTGAAGTAAAATAATGGAATACTTATCCAATAACATGAAAGGAATATCCTAAAATTTTCCTCGCACAACATTAGAAAACATTAAAGATAGAAATTAGATTTTCCACATCGCATACTATGATTTATTGAAGAAGAAAACATAACTTTTCACAAAACATATAACTAGTGGTGGATTTTGGCCATTTGGATATCATGTGGAGGTAAATTACAACATGGTTTGATGGATGTAAGAGGATAAATATGATAAGTAGAGTCTGGAGACTATGAATAGAGAAAAGATGGATCCGTGATTGAACACAAATTTGGAACTAGAAAAAGCATGATTGATTCTCGCCATGGGCTAACCTAGATAACATAAGTTGATAGTATTAAAGGATGCACAAATGATACATTGAAATATCTAGGAAGAATTGGAAGGCAGGTGACCAAACAAATTATACGTGGAAATCAATCTATATTCCACACAAACACATACATATAAACAGTCAATGTTTCTCCTATAATATATGAAGCAAGTATAACCACTCAAACAATAAATACGAGTTGTTCTAACAACTTGTAACTTAAAATCTATTTACATGGGTTGTTTACAATAACCTCACTCATATATTATCCTCAATTACTCTCGAATATTCATGTGAACACTATCAATTCCTAACAAAAGAATATTTATGTAAGTTTTGGGGGTGGTGAATACGTGTATCCACATTTTACTTTTTAAATCTTTGTATACATATCCCCTATGTTTTGATGTATCATTCCTATATTTTAATAATAATATTTAAAAGTTATCAAATTCGTTGCGATTCTTACAATATGCATCAAAATTTATTCTTAATATACCATTTTATTTTATTGTGAGCTACTTTTTATTTTCATTACATTTACATTTTTTTTTGTATTAGTTAAATTATTATGTTATTATAACACATAATAATGTAATTTAATTAATCCAAAAATTAAAAATCCATTAAAATGTTAAGATTTTAAGTTGGTCTTTATCAACACAAATTTAATATTAAACAATCGTTGAATTAAATAGGCCAATTGTTTGAATTAATTATTAATATCTAAGTTAGAAAAAATATTAGTGTGCATAGGAGGTCAAGAATAGCCAACTAGAATTAAAAAAATGTGAATGGAAATGATCAAAGGGAAATAAAGACATGATATTTTAGAGTCCATTACGCCTAGACATGTTTTTAGTTTTTGGCTTGTTTTCATAAATTTTCAACAATATTGAATGTTTTTCAATGTTAAACTTCATGCATACGATTGAGTGGAAAACATTTACATCAAGTTTTGATGATGGAATACTAAATTTACACAATAATGTGCATGGAAAATCATGTGGAGTAGGGGATTTCTAGGTTGTAGTTAATTGTGAAGAGACGTGTTGTCGCCATTGTTGTCTCATTACTTGTTTTTCAGTTTTGGAACCCTAAAATGAAGAAAATTGCTATATAAAGTAATAAATGGTTGGGGCTAAAATAAATTGAGTTACAATTACTAACTAGGAAGAGAACTAGGGTTTTAATAATGAGCACAATGATGGATGAAACACCTATAAATAGATGATATAGCATATGTTTATTGAACGAATTCGGTGATAGTAAAGACAAATGAAATGAGGAGCATCCGGTCGATTGTGAAGCCTTTCTTGTGATAATTCTTTGATAGCTTCCTCATTTTGAAAGGAATTGATTAATATGTGATTCTATTGGTCTGAGTATTTTAGGGAGGGGTATTAGAAGGAAATACATCAATATTACTGGATGAAGAGGGTAATTAACCAAGATGAATTTAGGAGGAAGAAGATTTAGATTCTACCTCTAAATAAATTTTAGTGCTTGGGAAGATGTATATTTTACACATTGTCCTTTTAATGCTCGGAAAATAAAAAGGGTTGAGGATCACCTGAGATCATAAATTCTTGTCCCTAAAATCGAATTTTGATGCATTGGTGGTATGTGGAAGGGATGACCCTCATGGTGTGATTCCATAGGTGGCCAAGGAATATTTTTTATGGTAGGTTTAATTTAATAACATGAAATTGGGTTTCATGGGTGAAAAATTGACTTCAAGGGAAGATTGATCATGATCCATAAACCACTTTGAACCCTTCAAGTTACCATTTGGTTTTAAAATAGATAATAATCAAATTAATCATTTCACCCAAATTAAAGGAATATGAATTGATTAAAAAATGATCCAAAACTTGATTTAAATGTGCACTAAAAACTCGAATCGAAAATATGATTTAAAATCATTAATCGTTTCTAGTTTGTACGATCAAAAATATTAAAATACAATTTTCAAAAATGTTGTGGAAGTGTTATAATTGCATCTAAATAATTAATTTCTAATTTAAATCTACAAATAATTAGATCAAACATATACATATTGAACACACAACATCAAAAATGATAATGGAGTTCACCCGTTGATTGAGATACGTCTTTGGGAACACTAAAATGTAATATGATCCATTAATAATGAAATTTGCAAGTACAAATGAAATCTTGCAAATGAACAAAAGATCTGAAACCTACAAGAAAATTGCTTAACAGATCTTTAAAGAACTCTAAACTCGATAAAAAGTGGTGGAAAAATGCTTAGAAACAATGTCAAATGAATACCAATCAAGAAAATCGGAGGCTCGGGTTGATCGTCTAGAAATTTTGAACATATCTCCAGCTTCTGCAAACTCCTAAAAATGCCTCCAAAAATGGACAAACCTACAATTTTCCCCTTATCCACCATTACACATTCATTTGAATGCACCTATTTAAATATCAAAATGGCCCATCACAACTACTTAAGAGTTGTGTGAGTTATTTGGGTGCCTTGATTTTTTTCTAAGGGGTTACGGGTTCAAGTCTCCCTAAAGTGAATATTTTAGTGTATAAATGGGGTTAAATCTCCCATGTCTCACGTGAAATCCTCCAACTTAGTTTATATTAGGTGAGGGGCACTTAGATTGATGTGGTTGCGGCCACGTATAACTCAGTTTTGCTAAGTTTGGGGTATAATCCCCCATATGAGCTAACTGTGTAGTTGTTGAAGTGGCCCGGTCTCACCGGCATTGGGAGTTGGTTGAACGGGCACAAATTTCCCAAGCTCAAGATATTGAAACAACTCGTTGAGTTAGCATGGTAGTTGAAGTAAGTCAGATGGTGAGCTGGCAGGTAAATGGTAGCAATGGAAAATTGCTCCAAAATATATCCTTCCACGTGTCAACACTAGAATACATGACATAATATGGCATAAAACTATAGTGTAATTGGGAAAATTAAAATTACACTAATATACCACGGCAATCGGGTCCCCTTTTGAAGCAAGAGTGGACCTCACTCCGTTGAAAACCAAAAATTTCACATTGTCAAAGACTAGAGGGTTAGACCAACAACATCCATTATCATATTTTTTATCTCAATAAAATCTTAATTACACAAATAGGTTTTGTGCACAAGCCAGTCTTGTAGACCTACATTTTCGTTATTGACCTAGTTTGACCATGAACTTTGACTAATGATATTGGGAGCATACGGTGTTTGATTCACACATTCCAATAGGTGTTGGAAAGATATTAGAGTGATCTTCCATACTGTAATGGTTTAGGGAGAAATATGGAATTTTTGGCCACCTAAAATTTCCTCCGGTCATACATCCCCAAAAAAAAAAAGTTTTGGTCCCCAAAATTTTAGCCACCCACCGAATCACTGCTAACTTGCTCTTGACATCACACCGATATACAAAAATAGAATATAGCATAGTGGTTAAAATTTTAAATATTTAAATGCTTATCACATAAATGGATTAGTATGAAACAACAACAAAATGCTTTCTCAACAAGTGTCCAACTGAATCCCTGTGATTCCGCCATATAAATTACCAAAATTAGATCAATATGAAATAGATGAACAAATGCCAATGATAGGTGGGTGTCCATTGGCCTCTATAAAAAGTTCAACTCTACAAAATATCACTGAAATTGATCAATATCAAATTGAAGGATAAATGTCGACATAAAGCGAGTGTCCATTGATCCTGTGAAACTACAAAAACTAACAACTTTATAAAATATCACTGAAATTGATTAATATGAAATAGACGACTAAATGCCAAACATAGGTGAGTGTCCATTGATCCTATGAAACTACAAAGTACTATAAATGATCAATATGAAATAGACCACCAAATTCCAACAATAGGCCATGTCCACCGATCCCGCTAAAATTGTCAACTCGAAAGTAGTCATTGTAAAATATCACCAAAATTAGATCAGTTATGAAATAGACAAAAATTGATTTATCGCAAGTGTCCAACTAAACTGTGATACTAGAAAATCACTACAAAATATTATGGAAATGATTTAGAAAGTAAAGTGCACAATACTTATAAAGAGGCAAGAGTTAAATTCGATCCTTGAAATTGCACAAATGAAGCTCAAATATCTATTCAATGCGAAATTGGGGATATAAATCAAAATTTATGCACAAATGTCACATTCCAAATCGGTGAAACTGCCAATCACTACAAAATATCACCAGGTGCAATACCTGCAAACTATTTTGTTAGTGTAAATAATGTACACCCTAATTGTAACCACATGTGATAGTTACAAATAAATGCCTGAAAATAAGGGACTTAAAGAATGTGCAAATATCATGTGTGGATGCAATAAGTTTGTAAATTAATTACAAATACAAATGGTGCCTAAATGGGTCTTATAAGCATCCATACATGTTCACACTAAAAATAATTATAAAACCAAAATTAGATATACAGGACATGCCCACCGAATCAGATATTTTGTTGTCTAAATCACAATGGAATTTGTTTACCATAAATGTGAGAAGAAAAATCTGAGTATGTTAAACCTATCACTCAACTCTTCCCTACAAGTGACTTTAAAATTTAGATTCAAAGCTAAAATTGTAGAACACACATTAATACCGAGAGGGGTGAATCATTATTATACAAAATTTTACTTATTTAAACAATATCATCCATAATAACAACAATCACATAACATATAACAATTGCACAACCATAGAACACAAGATATATGTGGAAACCCTTTCAAGATAAAACCAAAGAGAAAATACTACTTGGATCTATTTTCCAAATCTAGCCCAAAACATCTCAATATATATTTGTATACACCAACCTACTGGAGAAATCAATCCCCAATGTTGAGCACCAACTCAGCTAGTTTGTGAGCACCAGCTCACTGGATACACCAATCCCTAATTTTGAGCACCAACTTAGCTAGTTCGTAGGAACCAACCTACTATATATACCAATCCCCAAATTGTAAGGCACCAACCCCAAAAATACATAGATCCACGTTTTGTACTTTATTCCTCAACCTGATGATGGAAATTCAATCATTATTTTTATACATATAGATCAAATCCTTCTTCCAACATGAATGCTAGTCCAATTAATGAAATCATATTACTTTATACTCTTTAATCACTCTCTTCATACAAACAGATCAAATCGTTATTCCAACATAGACGCTCATCCAATTAATGAAATTGGATTGTATTATACTCTTCATACACACATATCATATCCTTCTTCCAACATGGATGTTGGTCTAATTAATGAAATCGATCAATTTATACTTTCTCTCAACTCCTGTTCACACTTTCATCTACTTGTTTTTCTTGTACTCTCTCTCTCTCTCTCGAATACAGCCTTCACCTCTTCTCAAATATTCATGCTCTACTTGGTTCTTCCTTCAACAAGACGTCATCTTTAAAGCTGCTTGAGTTTTCTCTTCTTCTTCTTCAAACATGTAACCATTATTTCATAGTTGATGATGGTCTTCCTTCTTTTTTAATTTGTTGTTATTTTATACTGAGAAGTCTACTTGGGGCTTAGAAATATGTCTTCATTTTTTTCTCAACTCTTTTCCTTTCGGTTGATCGCTCTTTCTTCTTTTCACAAGCACCCACCAAATGATGAGTTTACAACTCCATTTATATATGTGCACATTCTTATCATTTGCATCCAAATAAGATGAATTTTGGCCATAGTTACAATAAGAAGATAAATTCCAAGATATAAGAGTAAACCAATAAATTCTGGTTGGACTGATACTTGAACATATAGAACATTTTAGTTCCAAAATAAGATACATTCGGTCAAAAACAAAAAGATCACAAATCTGTTTCTAGATCCTTGGAATTTATGCCAAACATGATCATAAAACTTGGAAATGCATTGTAATGGTCAGCCCAAGCTATTGGTCCCAAAACAAAAAAAAACATGAAATTCAAAAAACTCCAAAGCATTGATTTAAAACTCCAAAGTAAATAGAACCTACTTCAAATAGAATATGAAGTGATCAAACATAATTCGAAAGAGGCATTGCAAAAATAAAAAAAAAATTGGTCCCATACCAAGATAAACCACAGAGTTCGGAAAGACTTCAAAGTATTTTGTATGAGACTTTGAAGTGACAGAAAAAACTCTTTCAACACTCTACTTTTTTAGATAAATCCTGCAACATCCATTGACATAAATGACTCCAATCAATCTGATATTTCCTTCATCTTCGTTTGACATCAATGACAATTATTCCAAAAATAATAATATGGGAAAATATCCTTTCTACATACAACAGGGATCACACAAAAGTATGCTTTGAAAAATGCAAGCTAATCAACAATATCAGCTATACAAATAAAAACTATTCAAGAAATTAGTTTTACTAAATCAAGGGTTGATCCCTCTTCCCGGTTCAAAAACTTGAATAGAAGGCTACACCATATAAACCTCATGTATAACAAGGTAGTGATGAAACCCCATGTTTTCAAATAGTTCGAATAGTTTTAAAACAAGGCATATTTATTTCCAACGGGCCACACAAAGGTTATCCAGACATGGATATCAAAACCAAAAATTGTGTAAATTATCCATTTTCTCATAGACAAGAAATATTGGAATAATTTTACCTTCCTTGAAAACTTGAACTATACACCCTATTGAGCAAAGGTTAACAAAATGTTGAATTTTAAACAACTTAAATATTACATCCTACAATGTTTAGGAAAAAGTTGTGAATATAAAATCAACTGATAACCAATTAGTACCCAAATCAAATTGAGTGCAAATAAAATGTCCAATTCCCTTAACATTTTCCAAATGCCATTCTCCATGTCTCAAAATGGAATGGTCTTTTCACTTGCTCCTAATTAAAGAACATGAGTAAAAAATAGATGTAGTTACTACACCATAAAAGAAAGATTCACAATATGGTTCACTCACTAGACATTGTGACCAATGTTAACTCTAACTAGGCTCAATTCGCATATCTTCTATACCCTACAAGTGAGATCAAGAGATATCCATTTTTCCCCCTCGTCACATTGTTTCCCGTTTTCTGTAAACAACATGTACTCCCATCAAATGCACACTACAATTGAAAGATCAAAATTCCAAATGTTTGGAAAAATTTAATAAAACCAACTAAAATATGATATCAACAAATGCAATCAAAAGCTAATCCAAAATTCTAACCACTTTGATACTAAAACATGCTCCGTAAACCACTTTAAACCATTCAAGTTATCATTCAGTTTAAAAATAGATAATAATAAAATTAATTATTTCCCCAAATTAAATGAATAGTGATTGATTAAAATTTTATCCAAAACCTGATTTAAATGTGCATCAAAACTGAATCAAAATTTTTATTTAAAATGATAAATCACTTCCAATTTGCAGGATCAAATTACAATTTTTCAAAATCATTGTGAAAGTATTATAATTGCATCTAATTAATTAATTTCTGATTTAAATATGCAAATAATCATATCAAACAGATGCATAATGAAATCACAACACAAAAATTGATAATGGAGTTCACTCGTTGATTGGGCTACGTCTCTAGGATCACTAAAACATAATCCAATCTATTAACAATCAAATATGCAAGTACAAAAGAAATATTACAAATGAATAATGAATCTAAAACTTGAAATAAAACTATTTAATAGACATTTGAAGAACTCTAAACTCAATCAACAATGTTCTCCAACTTAATGTTACACTTGCACGATCCATTTCCATATGTTCTACATCAAAAATGACAGAAAGATGCTTCAAAATAATGCCAAACGAACACCAATCGGGAAAATCAAAGGATCGGGTTGATCATCTAGAAATTCTAAATATATATCCAGTTTTTTCAAACTCCTTAAAATGCCTCTAAGTGGGAAAAAAAAAGACAAACATGAAAACTGCTCCTTATCCACCATTACATTGGCATTCAAATACACCTCTTTAAATAGTATAATGGCCCATCACAACTACTTATAAGTTGGTTGGGTGCATTGATTTTTTTAAGGGGTTACGGGTTCATTCTCCCCCATAGTGATTGTTTTAGCATATGAGTGGGGTTAAATCCCATATGTCCCATGTGAAATCCTCCACCTTGCTTTATATTAGGTGAGGGGGCATTTAGATAGATATTGCTATGGCCACATACAACTTTGTTTTGCTAAGTTTGGGGTGTAACACCCCCCCACCCCCATGAGCTTGTTGTGTAGTTATTAAAGTGGCTTGTCCGCACCGACATTAGAATTTGGTTGTAATGGGCATAGCCCCACGAGCTCGAATCATGAAATAGCTCACCAAGTTAACATTGTATTTGAAACAACTCAACTAGTGAGCTAGCGGAAATGGTAGTAATGGAAAATTATTCCAAAATATATCATGCCATGTGTCAACACCAAAATACATGACATAATATGGCATAAAACTATAGTGTAATTGGGAAAATTAAAATTACACTAATATACCATGATCATTAGGTCCCCTTCTGAAACAAGAGTGGACCTCAGTGTTGAAAACTAAAATTTTGCGGGTTGTTGAAAATTGGAGGGTTAGACCAACAACGTCCATGACCACATCATTTATCTCGATCAACTCCAAATTATGCAATTAGGCTCTATGCATGAGCTAGGGTGTTGCAAACCTACATTTTCCCGTTGACACAGCTTTGACCATGAACTTTGACTTGATGATATTGGGAGCATACAATGCTTGATTCACACATTCCAATAGGTGTTGGAAATTTATCGATTGATCTTCCATATTTTAATGGTCTAGGGAGAAAAAGGGAACTTTTGACCACCCAAAATGTCCTTCGAATCATATCATGCCTATAAATGGTCCCTCAATGTTATCATATGATTTTATGGTGATAAATTTTAGTGGTATATGATCATGAGAATAGTGATAGAGAAGTTGACCTCATGGATAATCACAAAGTGAAGAAGGCCGAGGTTTCTTCCTCCCCTTTTGGACCAGTTATTTTTCCTCAACAGGAGGCATAAAAGTGGGAGGTTTCTTTGGTAAGGCCTCCTAGATCTATGTAGACCCATAACCCTAAAAACAAAAACAAAGAAGCTCTTGAGATCTATCTACCGGTGCACCCGGATGAGAATGTGGATCCTAATGAGGGTGATGGTTGGAAGGTCGTGAACAACAAGAAGAAAGGTAAAACATGAAATTCTCCTCTGAAGATGAGCCTTAGATCTCATCGAAGGAAAGATCATGGTAGTTAAGGTTGCCTTGGAGGTTGATGGTCAAGTTGTTTTGACTTGTCTGCTATGCAGGGCCCTTTCTCCTTTTGGTTTTTTCTCTGCGTCTTGTCTTTTTTGGCTTGTTTGGTTGTTTCACTTGTGGCCTCTGTGGCCTTGTTCCTTGATGTATCACCTTTGTGCTTCAATGATTTATCTTTCGGTTGTAAAGGGTTCCTAATCCCTTCAAAATCTTATTTTTGCCTAATCTAATAAAAAAATTATGGTGATAATATTAGGTTCAAATTTTGTATCATGGTGTCCCACATGTTTAATGAGATCCAAAGTGTATATATTTAATCATGAATTGTTTTCTACAAGAACCTATCTGATCTTACGGTGGATAATGATAGATTCAAATTATAGGGGATATGCTTAATATAGTTTTCTTGTGGAATAGTGCATTGGCTCAATATGTTATATTGTGTGGGGATGATTTGTACAACTAGGGCTTGGAAGTGAGAGGATAAAATTTTGTTGGAGACTTTGAACTCCTAGATGATTTTATAAAGGATGTTCTTATGAATAGTAAATGTTTTGAGAAGATTCAAGATGGATATATATGTAATAGTATTCTCAATTTGTTAAAAACCTACTCGACCATAAATTGATACTTACAGAGGGTAAGGGATGTGCATGGTAAAAACCAAGGCACGTGAAAACAAAGTGGCTAGATACATGTGTTAGTAGAAAAAGTAGCAAACATGTCATAGAAAAACAATGTAACAAGAAAATGTGCATACAAGATAGACCACAAAAAGCGGGTTTCAAACATGGGACATCGCTCACAATGTCACAAGAAAATCAGAGCCGAAGCGTAAAAGCATACAAGCAAAGTGATCAAACAAGACATAGGGCATAGCCTACAAACAATGGTATACAATGTCAAACAAAGTGTATTAGAAAATCATGGTGGCATATAGTCTTGAAAATAAAATACTAAACATGAAGCCCTGTTAGCTTGTTAGAAAGATAAATAGTTTGTCAAGAGAATGTATGTATCAATGGATGGTAATATGCTAGAAAGTAGTAGTAATGATGAAAATAACACTGTGAGAGATTTGTATTCACAATAAGAGACCAAGTGAACGCACATGTGTATATGATAAAGATAATTACATACTTGAGTATCCGACTAACATAGTAAGAAAAGTGCATCATGTAAGTAGTAGAAGCTTCTATTTAAATTAAATTATGAAAACCTTCCTTATATTAGTAGCATCATGACATACGAGTTTTCTATTTAAATTAAATTATGAAAACCTTCCTTATATTGATATAATATTTTTTTAAATTCAATATTTTATTGATTCTCTTTCTTATTACTTTTACATTTTAACAATTAACATTTAATCCCTACCTTCATATTTACTTTAATCGCATGCTTATTGAAAAAAGAAAACATCTTGATTTTTTTTACTTGTACTTTCACCTAAGATTAAATTGGAGTTGGGAAGGGCATGAATGTTAATTAAATATTGTAATGGTTATTTTCCCAGTTTATAACTTATTTATTTAAGTACTTTATAATATAGTAGTTAAAGTAATAAACAATTGATATCTAATTAATGTATAGATTAGCATTCAAAACACATACATATAAATAATAAAATATGCAAAGTAAGGTCCTTAGAGTTTCCACAATAGAAAGACTTGTGTCCGAACTATGGTTGTCTAGGGTGACTTTTGAGAGACTTGGTCTCTCTTCCAGAGGTCCTTCAATCAAACAAATTGGTAGCCTTGGCCAAGGCACTCCATGGTGTATGTCATACCCTTGGTTGGATATACGTTGTATATCCCCTTCCCAACAAGTCCACCACTAACTCCCAAGCCTTTCACAATCTTCTATGTTGGGTATTCAAACAAATAAAACAATTAAAGCTCTCCTCATTCAAGAGTCTACCCTCTTATTTATAATTTTCAAGAGGTGGTTACCAATAATCACACCTCTTCATTACATATTTAATATTACTTCATTATAATTAATAAACAATTCATATATTAAATCCTTGAGCACACATTTTTATGTATATCCCCATTAAATTCCCACTACATCACCGTTTAAATAACTTTCACCGGGTAGGTTTTCCAACCAACACACCCTTTAATAACAACCTTAAAATATTAATATTATATATTTTATTCAAATGGTACCCACTAACTATTTAATTACCCTTCTCAACACATTCATGTTCGATAAGTTCTATTTATTTCATCCACCCTATATTAAAGGGGTCTTTAAGTACATATCCCCCGCCCTATTTTAAAGGGGGTTTTCAAATATTTCTTTAGAATTCACTCTTTTAATTCTCTTTTCAAATTAAATAACATTTAATCTTTGTAAACTAACTTTAGAATACATTAATAATTACTTTATTTTATTTTAATTAATCACTAACTTTTAGAACTTTAATATTTTCTTAATGTGGGGAAATTGTCACATAATAGTGAGGCAAGAGCATCGGGTACAATCAATATAATTATGTAAATAAATCAAATTGTAATATAAAAAGGTCAATAGGAAGCTTGGAATGTTTCATTTGTCAATTTGTATGGTTTTTGATATATTATAAATGTAATCTCATCCCTTTAGAAGCCTTGTTACATTGGAGAAGGGATAGAGATAACAATGAGTCTAAGGAGAACATAAGGATTTCAATTTGATAAAAGCCAAATTCAAGATATGCTATGTACAAACAAATGGTTGAGAAAATTCATAAACTAAATTCCAAATTAAGTGAAGTATTCTTCTAGATAAAGAGAAGAAAGGAAAAGAAAACACAGTGTAGTTGTTGGTAAAAAGAAAAAAATGTGAATTTGGGAGGATTGAGATAGGAGAAGGCGTTCAAAATACTTTATGTTCAAATTTGTATGCAGTGTAATTTAGTGCTTTATGAATAAGAATTGGGTGAGTTCAGAATCTCTCGTCTCTAATATATGCATTTTTATTCTGATGCTTTTCTTTTATTACATGATTTATGTTGCATAAGCAACAATTATTTGCATGCATAAGTGTTCATGAGAACACATGAGATCCGAATCAATCTACTAAAATTCATGTATTTTATTAGGAATCTGCATTGTTTCCTTATTGGATTGCACAAGTTAAGTGGGCGTTATAATTTTTGCGAGAAATTTTTTTGGGTGGAAAAACTTGTGGATTTCTTTCCAATGCTCTGGGAATCTAAGTCCCTCTACTTAATCTGGTGCAATCTGTCATTTATGCATGCATGAAAAATGTGGATTTCTGTGGTGGCCTTTTGACCGGGGATCCAACAAGGGTGCTCCACTAACCTGCGCAAAAAGCTAGAAATCTCTTGCTAGGGAAGACTTTGTCTGAAGAGTGGGAAAGGGGAGTGAGAAAAGAGGTAGGAGAACTAATTCTGCATGTAGAAAATTAGATTCCCGCACACACACACACACACACACACACACACACACACACACACACACACACACACACACACACACACACACACACACACACACACACACTAGTTAGAAGTATCATCACATGCATTTATGAGAAGAAACAACTTTGTAAGCATCATTAATACCAAATGAAATTTGATGAACACAAAGTATCAAGAAATCTCTTAGTCAAAGAAAGATAGAAACTCCTTCTTGTATTAATTTCTCAAAAACATTGTACATAGTGGAGAAATGGAGGAAATTGAGAAGGGGGAATGGAAGAAAATGGCTATCTCCTTTGTTCTCTCAAAGTACAATATACTCTTGAGTTTACAAGATCAATCACCAAACCCTTAAAATGGGAATGGCGTTACAATTTATAGAATGAGAAGTGACTTATCGTCTACCTTATGACCCTCCATATACCTTAATTCTAACTTTAGACTATTCATATTCCTATAAAATATTTAAGTCCCTTTTATAAAATCAAGGTGACTTAATTTACATTATGTTTCTAAAGTCACTTTTAAGTGACTTAAATGCATGTCAAAAAGTGCAAACCCGAACGAAGAATTATAACATTTGAAGGCGAGAGAAATTTGGGGGAAGAGGAGAGAGAAAGAGAGAGAGAGAAGAGGAGGAGGAGATGTCTCCCGATGAAGCTCGTTGATCCTCGTTAATGGAAAGCTCCAAATACAGTGAAACTTTGAATCTTCTAATTCATTGCACATTGTGAAACTCTTTCAAATTGGCTCACGAATCACTCTCCAAGTTGAGTGAACTATTCCGTTGATGATCACAATTGTGGTACCATTTTCAGATTGGATGGTTTGTGTCTCGGGCTCGTAGTGGAAAGAGCAGGCTAGGACTAGCTCGATACTTTGCATAGACACTGGGTGTTGTGCAACAATGAACAAGGCACTTGTGCATATTTGGTCTTCGATCATCCTTTGGTCCTTGGAGGCCATGCGAGTCTTAAGGTCATTCAGTCCATGTATAAGACATCATTTTCTTCCGCATCATACTCGCAAGCAAAGGGTTGTGTCGGCTTCTGACCCATCCACTTCGGCTTCATGTCTCTCTTAGAAAAAGAAACTTACTATTTTTAGTAAGTGTGAAACATCAAGTCCCTGGAAATCACTGAGTGTTGTGACCTTGATTCCTCTTTTTCCTGCGCATTCCTTGTTCCTTCTGGATCAACTTTCTATTTTTAGAAGGTGCTCATGGGCCCACTTTCTATTTTTAGTAAGTGCCAAAAAATGCCCATTCTAGTGAATTCTCAGTTGTAGTGCACCCCCAATGTCTTCGCCTCCTTCGCAAGTCCTTCTGTCGATGACTTTCCCGAAATAGCAATTCCTATGTAGTAGACATGCTATTTTTATGATATGGGTTTTTTCCCAATATCACCCCTTTGAAATTTTGGGCCCGCCCGCTTAATAGTCCAAGAGATTTTAAGGTTTTAATTTTTGGACCTGGCAATGCTTCTGGATGCGGCAACCATTAATGGACCTCAAAATTGCAAGTCGATTTTTCTCTTCGTTTGCAATGAAATAAATTTCATTGTGATAGGTTTCTTCTTCTAATGCTTCATGTGCAATTCTACTTCATTTCGCCCAACGGTTTGATGGGAAATTGGATTTTTTCTTCGTTGAGCCAGAAGTGGGATTTCTTCACTATGGATGCTCTGTAGCACGAGGGGAGAGTTTGAAGGTGTATTCTTGATGGCCTTGGGTAGAGGAATGAACATAAAAATATATCTTGTTGTTTCACGCATCCATTTGGGATATTTCTTCAACTTTTCATTTCATGGCCATGGAGTTTTCTTTGTGCTTCTCCTTCTTTGTTTTGTGCTTCTCCTTCTGTGTTTGCTCCAATTTTCCTTTAGGACTGTGTGAATTTTTAGGGTGGAAGAGGATTACCTCTGTGGTAGTTATGGTATGAGGTTCAGCAATGGAGTAATGGAGGTGAGAAGTTACAGAGGAAGAATGGAGGAAAACTGTGCACGGAGTGGAAGCACTGGAAGCACTAGAAGCACTGAAGCGACAATTAGATTTTTTGAATTTTTGAAATTATGAGAGGAGAAGCTTGGGTGAATTTTTCCATGCTTGATGTCCCTGACCTTAGGGATGTGAGGGACATCAAATTCCATGGTGGTCAAGAGGATGACACATGGCGGTGATCCGACAACAGGGAATGAAGGTGAGAAAAGCTACTTTAAAGCACTGAGAGTTGAAAGTAGGTCACATGGATGTCCAAAAGGCTCCCCATAGGGGCTGGGAACATTTTTCAAGGTTTGATGTCCCTCGCCTTAGGTAAATAAGATACGTTAGTTTCCACTGTGGTCCTGGAGCTGACACGTGGCGCTTGATCCGATGGCAGGGAATGGATGCTCCAAAAATGCACCTGGGGGTTGAATTGTCAAGTTTGGTGGTCACATGAGGGTCCAAGAGGCTTCCCATAGGGGATGGGAGAATATTTCAAGGTCTTATTTCCCTCACCTTAGGGACATAAGGGACATCAATTTCCACGGTGGTCCTGGAGTTGACACGTGGCGTTTGATCCGACGACAGGAATGGATGCTCCAAAAATGCACCTAGGGGCTAAATTGTCAAGTCTGGAGGTCACATGAGGGTCCAAGAGGTCACATGGGGGATGGGAGAATTTTTCAATGGTTGGTGTACCTGACCTCAGGGACTTCAGGGACATGAAATCCTGCCAGCTCCCGTGCTTTGAGACATGTCCTCCCGAAAAATGACTAAGTCCTGAACTGCCTTTGAGAGGGTAATTTGGAACAATGATACTTGAGCTACCGATGGAATTTATTGGTGAAATTTTATATGATCCTAACTGGAAATGTAATTTTGAATTCAATAGTGTGGTTATTATGTCTTGATTCATCAATAGGATCCCCTGAAAAATGGATTTTTGATTTGAGACTCCACTTGTGCGTGATAAAAAATGCCTACAAATCCTATGCACCAAGGTGTTTTGAAAATATGATTTCTCCATAATGTAGGTCTTGGAATCCTATTTCGGCTATATTTTTTTACTTCTAACTCCATCCGGAGCTCCCAAATCTTCTTCTAAAGCCCAGCAATTGTTTTAGGCATGTCTACTACCTAGGCTTATGAACTCTACTTTCACTCGACTACTTCAAGTATTTAAAAAATTCCCCAAACCTTCCAAAATAATTTCCATATTGTTATAAGGTATTCAATTCACCTCCATGTTGAATTTTTCCTTCTTTTCTTCTCCAAGGGGGTTGATCCACCAGGGAAGGCGAGTGATAGCCCTTCCCACAACTGCCTGTAGATAGCATCTTTTTAGAAACTCCCTAAAATCATCTAGGGGGAATGAATAGAATTTCCTAAATCACCTATGGGACCAATTTGACATCAAATAGGGGGTGACCAGATTGACGATTTAACTTGGGGTGCATGGGAATGATAAAACATGAAAAATTTGGCATAGGGGTATAGTTGTCATGCTTGAAACTTCCAATTTCCTGTTGCACATTTACACGAAAACATAATGTATATCAATATTATATTAATTAATGATATGGGCCTGAGTGGTGGTGTTTGGTAGAGAGAATGGTAGTGTTATTTAGTGACATCTTTGTATCTTCCCTATGGTGAATGGTTCAACGTTGTTTATTATTACGACGCATAATTTCATAGCTTGGCATGAAGTCTAATTGTTGTAATTGGCGGTAGTTTTATATTTCACATAGGTAGATAAGAATTTAAGGTTTTAAGGAGTTGATTGCATGGATTTCATGGAATTAAACAATAATTAAGAATTGCAAACCAACACCAACTTGTAATAAAATTTACGATATACCATAAACTTGAGACTATGTAGTCATTTTGGTTGTGTCATATTCATTCATCTATTATCCCTCCACACACTTTTATTGTTTTTCTTTTATCTTCGAAAGTGTTTCAGTAATTCATTTCTTGAAAGATCATACTTGGAGCCAAATGTAAAAGCATTAAAGGATTGATTATTGACCAAGAATGTGGCAAGACTTTTTTTTTCACATATGGACCCACAACAATCTATTGATATTTTGAGGGATGTGCATGTTAACAAGAAGTAAATACATGTTATGGTATTTATAGGAATAAATAGGTGTGGATTACAATAGAATATGTTCTTGGTGATAGCCGGAAAGATTTCTTTAATCATTTTTCAAGATTGGGGATGTGTTTACGAAAAAAAAAATTAGTTGAACCCATCTAAAGAACAATGTGTATCTATGTATTCACGATCTAGGTTTCTCAAATATTTATCTAGTTTATAGCCTTATATGTTATGAACAAGATTTTCAGATTTAAGGAAAACCCAAATTATATTTTAATATAAATGCATTTTGCAATATTTTTTTAATCCCTATTTCAATTTTTGTATAAATGTGTAGTGATGGTGTTGATGGGTATTTCGAGAAAAATGAAGTATATAATGATACAAGTGCACCATTTTTGGTATCGAGTGACGAAGCTTTATGGGGATGATAAATGAAATTATTTTCCCGATGAATATTTATGCAAGTGTGAAAGATTTGATAGGATGGAGTTCACAAAACTCAGGGACAGAGATATGTTGCAGGCATGCCAAGGAAAGGGATTGAATGTTAGTGGTATTTTTGGGAATGTTGCTTTTATGACTATTTAAATATTAATGTTACAATGATTTGTTGGTTCTTATAGGGAAAGGAGAAGGCAGCAAATCCTAGAAAGACTTAAAAAGGAATTGGAAAAGCCATGGAGGCTTGAATAAGTGAAGAGCTAGTGAAGCTCAAGAGAAGAGAAGAGCACAGAGGTTGATCTGATAAAAATCCAAGAAGGAAGCTTAGATGAACTATCAACATGAAAATGTGAAAAATAATTGGATGAGACAAAAGAGATGGAGTAAGAATACTTGCTCAAAATTGTTAAAGACGTGTTTAATAAATTGCCAATAGGTAAGGATCCGATAAGAGAAAAAGAGAGACTAAAGAAACGGAGGAAGGAAAAGTTGCAGAGAGAAATAGATGAAGTAAAACGAGAGTTAGCCAGGATAGAGAAAATGGCGAGAGAATATGCAGAACCCATGGTAAGGATGGGTTATGAGAAAAATAATTCAAAGGCCTTGCAAAAGAAATTATTGAGAAAAGAGAAAAATGAAACAAAAGAAATTGAAGGCAAAGCAATTCAAGGAAAAGAAGGAAGAGGCAAGAAAGCCTCAAGAAATTTTTAAATCTGACATTTTCTTGTCATGTGTGTATGAAAGAAACATGATAGATGGAGATGAGGCTAAATTTGAAGCCTTGGATATTGAAGAATATCTCCTAAGGGAGATAGAGAATTATGAACAAAAAATTGCGGGATAACAACAAAACAACATTTTTGTATGTGGAAATATGGAGCAGTTATTAGCAGAAATGGCACCTTGGAACATGCCATAAATAATGAAGAAGAGAAAAACATTTTTCCTAAAATAACAATTGAGCAATTGAAGAAGTAGATGAGGAAAAAAAATTCAAAATTGATAACATACTTGGAGAGAGCCAGGATTCTAAAAATTTTATTTCTAATTTTGTTTTTTAATGTACGAGTTTAATTGAGGAGGAGGTAAAATATCGGAGAAGAGATCTCTTCCAAGAGCTCAAGAAAAGATGATGAAGGTTGATATTCTCATTTAGGAGGATAAATATGTAAAGAAGAAGAATGTATCTGAACACAAGAAAGAGCCAAGTAATTTACAAATATCAAGAAATTGGAAAAAGAGGAAAAGAAGACAACAATTTATTTTCAGGAGTTCAAATGTTTTCCCTCTCGGGAGTCTGATGTAGGAGTATAAGGTTACAATCAATATAATTATGTAAATAAATCAAATGGTGATGTAAAAAGGTCAATAGGAAGCTTGGAATGCTTCATTTGTCAATTTGTATGGTTTAATAATATATTATAAATGTAATCTCATCCCTCTAGAAGCCTTGCTACGTTGGAGAAGGGATAGAGATAACAATGAGTCTAAGGAGAAGATAAGGATTCCGGTTTGATAAAAGCCAAATTTAGTATATGCTATGTAAAAACAAATGGTTGAGAAAATTCAGGGACTAAATTCCAAATTAAGTGAAGTAGTCCTCTAGATAAAAAGAATAAAGGAAAAGTAGACATAGTATAGTTGTTGGTAAAAAGAAAAAACATGAATTTTTGGAGGATTCGGATAGGAGAAGGCGTTCAAAATACTTTATGTTCGATGTGTATGCGGTGTAATTTAGTTCTATATGAATAAGAATTGGGTGAGTTCGGAATCTCTCATCTCTAATATATGCATGTTTATTTTGGTGCCCGTCTTTTATTACATGGTTTCTATTATAAGCAATAATTATTTACATGCATAAGTGTTCCCATGAGAGCCCATGAGATCTGAATCAATTTTCTAAAATTTATCTATTTATTGGGAATCTACATTATTTCCTTATTGGAATGCACAAGTTAGGTGGGTGTTAGAATTTATATCAATATTATATTAATTAATGATATGAGTATGAGTGGTGGTGCCTAGCAGAGAGAATATTGGCAGTGTTATTTGGTGACGTATTTGTATCCGCTTGTGGTATGGTGAATGACTCAACACCACTTCTTATTACGTGATGAATAATTGTATAGCTTGGCATGAAGACTAAATGTTGTAATTGGTGGTAGTTTTATATTTCACACAGGTAGATAAGAATTGAAGGTTTTAAGGAGTTGACTACATGATTTGTATTGAATTAAACAATACTTAAGAATTGAAAACCCACACCAACTTGGAATAAAAGTTCTGATATACCATAAACTTGAGACTGTAGTCATTTTGGTTGTGTCATATTCATTCATCTATTCTCCCTCCACACACTTTTATTGGTTTTATTTTATCTTCCAAAGTGTTTCAGAGGCAATTTTTTTCTTGAAAGATCGACTTGGATCCAACTCGTGAAAGCATTAAAGAATTGACTATTGACCAAGAATGTGGCGAGACTTTTTTCACATATGAGACACCTAAACAATTTATTGATATTTTGAGGGATGTGCATGTTAACAAGAAGTAAGGAAATACATATGTTATTGTCTTTATAGGAATAAATAGGTCCTGGAGTAAAATATAATTTATTCTTGGTGATAGCTGGAAATATTTCTTTAATCATTTTTCAAGATTGGGGATGTGTTTACGAGAAAAAAATAGTTGAACATGTCGAACGAATAGTGTGTATCTGTATTTCACGATTTGGGTTTCTCAAATATCTAATGGGTATTTAGCCTTATATGCTCTCAACAACATTTTTAGATTTTAGGAAAACCCAGATTACATTTTAAGAGAAATGTATTCTTCAATATTGTTGTTTAACCCCGTTTTTGATTTTTTATAAATGTGTAGTGATGGTGTAGATGGGTCTTTATGAGAAAAAATTAATAATATAGTTATACAAGTGCACAAAAAAACCCATTAATGACAAATAGGATAATGGAGTAGATTTAAATATTGATCGATATGATGGTGACATGGATATTCATAGGTTGATATGATGGTATGAGGTGATTCAAGTGAGAATGGCTTGTTCTAAAGAAGCCTATTCAACATGTAACTTAACTAGACTAGGTGATGGTGCATGATGGTTGGAGCTTCTTGATATCTTTAAGAGCATGGTAGAAACATAGAGAGCATGTTTGGGGAGTTTCTAAGAAATCACATGAGTTTTAGGATGCAGATACAAGTTGGAGACCAAGATTTAAGTGCTCATCTAGATCAAGTCTAGGTGCTTGGAGTCATGAGGTTGAGATGTAGAGCTATGTGATCTCATAGAAGCATGAAAATATGTCATAAATGGTTTTTTAGGTATGTTAGGACCTTTAAGAGATGTTTTATGTTGAGTCATGGTGTTATTTCAATTGACCCTAGCCTAGATTATGTAAAACCCTAAGGGATAGTTATGAAAATGAGATGGGATGGAAATATGGAGACCTATTTGTGATATGGTGATGATTGGAAATATTATTAGGGTGTGTCATGATGTTGTGGGAAAACTTTTAGGATTCCATAAGGATAATTTTTCAAGATATTTCAATTTGAGTGAAACAGGGTCCAAGAAAAGGTGTTTTCTAGCTCGAATTGCACCTTCTGATGCTCACCCTAAAATATCTATTTTTCATAGGACCTTGTGGCTTTCAAGGATGTTTCTAAATTTAGTCTATAAGGTCTAAAAAAATAATGATTCCATTTCATCGTTACATTTTTATAAATGAATGTTAAGAACGTAAACAACGCTTTATGTGTTTGAAACCCTAGCTCAAAAGTAGTACGATAGATAATGCTCATAAGTGTCAAGAATTTATTTATAGTGATGTGATGATGATTTTATGATATATAGGACTCCTCTATGTTTCTATAAATGTATGGTAGTGTTTGTGGTGATGAGTGGACCCCACTCAAACATGCATGTTTCTGAAGAAGTTCAGTTTGGGACAAGGTTGTCCAAAGGAGTTGCAAAATAAATAGAAATTGTTTTTAGTATGTGATTTTTTCTTGATTTACATGGTGGTTTCAGGTCATGATTATGCATATAAATGGCAAAGTGTTCCCTTTTTGTGAAGACTAGTCAAAGGGCAGTTTTGGGGCAGTTTCAAGCAGTTTGCGAGATGGGCTTGGTTGAAGGCCTTCCACTTGGATTTTGAAGGAGTTACAATATTTTCTAGAAATAGTATTCATAGGGATTTCTAGTGGTATAATATTTTTCTTATGATGAATAAATTTGATAGGTCATCCAGGTCAGTTTGTGGAGAAGAAGGTTTTTAGTTTTCGTGACATGATTTTGCTTAGGCTGAAAGAATGAATTGAATGAAGCATGAGATGGATGATTTGATGTTTGATATCTTCTGGAGAGTGAATAGTAATTTATTTTTTTCATATTTAATTTTTTTGAGGTCATGAAAATGGCTTGAATGGTGCAAACTAGTTGAGTTTGCAAAACCGGTTTCTGTCGGTGTGATTTAGAGAAGATGAAAGTAGTTTTGGTTTGAACCTATCGATGTTTCATGAGCTCTAACTTACATGGATGTGATGTACAGGTCTTGAGGATTAAATATAGGTTCTACATGTCATATTTGAGTTTATCTTGGGTTGTCTTGAGGCCCAAAGGTGAAGTCGTGGTCTTTGAGACAGATATTTTGCGAAGGAAATTAGCCTTTTGAGTTTTGTTATGAATTAGTTGAATGGTTCAAGAAAATGTGTGACTGTGTATAATGCTTATATGTCATATTAAACATGTGTGGTGAATTTGGGAGATTGAATAATCATTTTTTTGTGGTTTTTGGTTTTAGATCATCCTAGTGATGGGGTTTTGAGCTTGTTTAGTGCAAGAATGATGGTTTTGGTCATGGCCGATCTATATGGGTCATGTGTGAATATTTTAATGATTAAATTGGGATGTTTCTAAGTTTAATTTTTTTAACCAAAGGAGTTAAACTGATTTGGTTTGTGTTTGAGAGTTGATAAGGGTATAAAGTGCATGTTTGAATTTAAATTTACACTAGTTAAGCAAGAGGGAAAACATGCAACCTATGTGAGTGTATTTTATAGGTTCCAATGAATGTTTTGAGAGATGATAAAGTGTATTATAGGTTGAATAATTTTTGGAAGTGGGTGTGAAACATGTTGAACACTAGAAAAGTTGAGAAAGTGAAGGAAATAATGAGTTGGAGAAGTTAGGGTTTGAATAAGGGTTTGAATGAGTTTGGAGATGATTTTTGTGATCACCATCAGTTAAGTTGTAGCAACATATCTTCAGTGATATCTTCATAAAAATCTTGTGTGATGATTCATATTCATGCAAGTCTCTTGTTGTGAGTAATATCAACAAGGGTTTAGGGGTTGGTGCTCCTTGTGGGGTTGGTGCCTCACTAAAGAAATATCTTATGATGTGTAATATTCACTTGAGTATTTGTTATGTGTAATATCATAAAAAAATTTCAGTGGTTTTTCTTCCCCTTGAGGGTTTCCCACTTATATCTTGTGTTATGGTGTTGTCTCTCTTGTTCATGGTTGATTAAATGCATGTTATATGATGTTTTACACACACTAATGGATGGTTAATTGGTTTATGGTTTAAGTAAGAAATATGAAATTGAATTAAGTTTGTAAGGACTAATTCACCCCCTCGGTCCATTTTTATTCAACAATTGGTATTAGAGAAATTCCTTTTGGAGAAGTTTGATCACTTGAAAGGATATCCTTTAAAGCACAAAAATAGCGAGTCAAGAGTGATTCTTCAACCAACAAGGTACCATTATTTGATGGTGTGAATTATGCTTTTTAGAGGTTGAGGATGAAGACTCGTATCATGTCCCTAGGGTTTGACATTTGGAAAGTTGTGGAGGATGGTTATTTTAGCATTCTACAAGGATCAACTCAAAACCTTGTGCATATCAAGTAAGGTTGCACGTCAATGGAGTCATGAATGCTTCACGTAGTAAGCAAGAGATTGAATTAAAATGAGAATCAAGTATAAAAAGACAACAATGTGTCTGTCATGTTCATAGATCATAAAATAAAGGTATATATAGGAGTGATGTCTAATTCTTGTGCATGACACATGTACACTAACCCTATTGACCTATTCCACTATGACCTATTCTCACTAAGTGAGATGACTAACCATCAATGGTGGACAATTCATTGAATGATGATAAAACAAGTCATATATACCAACATCCCCCTTCATCAAAGTTGAGGTAGAGGTCATAGAAAATAAGAACCAAGTGTAGACACCTAAAATTCACCTACGCAATTTTAATACTAAAAGTATACTAATTACTCTCTTTCCTCCATTTAGACCAATTAACAACACTCAGATTAAATTAACTAACGTTTTCCTCCATTTTGGTTAATTAATGACACTTTTTAATTAACTAGTCTTTACCCCACTCGGATGCCAATTAACGACACTTCGTTATTTATAATCCTCTTCCAATCAATTAAATGTTATTAGTTAATCAAGCCTTTATAGCCTTGCATTTAATTAATAAGCCCTCTTATTGGTTAAATACCCCTCTCAAATCCTCTAAATCATACCTATTTCCCTCTAAATCATCCCTAAATAGATTTCTAAGCCTATTCTAGCCTATTAATTAATCCTAGTTGATTAATTAAATCATCTCCAACTCCCATGAGTTTCTAATCACTTGTTAATTCCTCTAATCAGGCTTATTTCTTCTAAATCTACTTTATCATTTATCCCACATGCACTAGTTTGCAAGCTTCTCCCAAATTGGAAAGCTATATAAAGGACCCTCCTACCTTCTTTCACACTTACACCACACTTTTTCTAGTGAAATCTATAAGCTTATGATAAGAGTCTTCTCCATTCTTGGAATAGCTACTTCATATTTGCATCCATTCTCTCATTGTTGAGTAGAAAGGAAGATCTAAGTATGGCCTTATAGCCATTTCTTGGTGAGATCATTCCCTCTATTTGGAGATTAACACATAAATTTTATTACTCATGATCTAAAGAGGCTCATGTTTAGAAGTAATCATACATTACAATAGTAGGAATGGTTAGCATTAGATGATTTCATTCATGTTTATGAAATTAGAATAGTTATTTCCTTTAAACTCTTGTCATAATGTTAATGGTAGATTTTGCTTTGCTTTGAGACTAATAGGTGTTAGTTTCATTTCATTAGCATAGAAATTTTAACATGTACACATTTGGCATGCCTGGTGGGACTTACTCCATTGTCCTTTGCATTAATTTCAAGTTTTTGTAGGTTAGTTTCAATTTTTGGTTACTAACCCTATTTTTAGAATTTATAGATAAATCTTGAGTTTCTTAACTAGATTAGTTAAGTTTGATTGGTTTTAGTGCTCTTTGCAGGAATAAAGGAGGTGAGGTGCTGCCAAATTTGAAGCAAACTAGAAAAGTTTTTTGCTTTTTGACATTATTCTTGTCAAATCCTATGTTTTGATGTTACACAAGTGCCTTGCGCTAGCAGAAGAAGTCTTGCACTACTCCAAAATCCCATGTAATACTGTTGTTAAGATTGTGTTATTGTTGTGAGGATTGCACTAACGTCTTTTGGCCTACATTTCTCATTGGCTTGGATTTTTCTCCTTTGTGTTAGGCTTGCACTATTGCTTCTAAGATTGTGCTACTGACTCTCTACCTATGCTAGTGATGCATTATTCAATGTTTCTATCACGGACCTATGTTTTTATGCATACCCCTACATTAGCAAAAGCTTCCTTGCATTATCAGCCTTATCCTTGCTTTTTGCTAAAAATCACGCACCGCTATTATATATCCTTGTGCTACCACTCTGTCAATTTTGGCTCGGTTTTCAAGGTTTCCATATTCTGATTTTTTATGTTTGTTGTTGTTTTACAGGTTTTCTAACTCTATTTTATAGGTTTTTACATTTTTAATCAGATTTCTAACATGTTTTCAAGCTTTAATAAATGTAATGTTTCCATGTTTTGCTTAAGTTAGGATAAAGTTTGTCTATGCTCTTCTCTTACACCTTTGGGTGATCTTGAGAAACAAAAGCAAATTTAGTCTTCATTTTCTGACATTTGGTTAATTTGGAAACTTAATCTTTCATTTTTTCTTAAGGGAATGAACAATTTATCAAGTATTTATATGATTCATTTGATTTAAGTTTTCCTTTGCATCTATCTAGTTGAATCAAATTATTGTGTATGCTCTTCTCTTGCATCCTTGGATGATCTTGAGGATAAAAAGCAAATTTCATTCACTTTCTATAGGAAATTACTAAATATTTTGTGCGCAGGATCTAATACTTGTCAAAGAATTAGGATCTAAACAAATACTAATTACAAGTGTGTTTCAGGTTGTCAATGGTGTGCTAAACCACATTCTTAATTCAAGATAAAAACACACCACTTCATTCAAAACATTGTATTTGTAGGTTTAGATAAGGGTTAAACCCATCTTCTTTAAACTGTGGGAAGTATCTTGGCATAAGCCATAAAAATCATTATGAGGATTACCACAGAACCCCAAAGTAGTCCACACCTTGAGAGAACTAGTGGAAGAAACGGGAAGTGCCCCCTTACCTATTTGAATAGTTTAAAACCCATGTGAGAAAAGCTTCATGTTACCCATATGAGGCCCCATTCATTAATTTGATTATGGGGTAATAGTCATTGTCTAGTTTACTAGAAATGTGTACCTCTCCTAGATAAGAGTTGGTGAGTTTTTGAATAAAGGCCTAGGAAACCATTTAACATTAGGGCCGGCTTGACTTTATCCATCGTGTTCCAAAGAGCTCTCACAAAGAAAAAAATTTATTCAGGGTCAAAAATGTTTTATTCAAACAAGGAGAGAGTTCATTGAAGTTTGAGCCATGTGTTATTCATCACGAAACTTACAAAGCATTACTTTGTCTTAGTTTCTACCTTCTTCTAAGACAAGGCAAAATTCTCACTTGCCAAAATTAGGCTAAGTATTTTCATCACCACTTGGTCTACTCCTTTTCTTTCTTGTTTCCCTTTTTGGGACAAAATATAACATACATACGTAGTGCTATCAAGATTTTTTCCACCACTTTTGCACCCACTTACATCCTTCCTTATTGCGACTGTGATATTAAGTGTTGAAAGAGTGTCGGTATGTCTTTATATCTTGGTATCCATTGTATTGATACCCACATCAAGACTATCTTATCATAGTTAGTTTATCTCATCATTGACTTCCTCTTGAGTTGTTATGCTACTCGCATCATATACATACAATTTTGATACTTACATATTTTTTCATTTGTGAAACTTGACTTAAGTATCTAAGTTGTATTATTCTGTTACTTGCATAACTTAGACCTTTTTATTCCAACATTATGTTGAGTGTTGAAAAGATTTTTCGTTATGATGTTTGCATCGTTTCAACATCATTTTGATACTAATATCTTTCTTTTTCTACAAAGTTTGATTAACGTGTCCAAATTTGGTTGTTGCACTACTTGTATTTGTAGCTCCCATTTTCAAGACTTAGAATTTGTGGGTGTCTAAACTCGTTTAAGTATACCTTGTTTAGAAATCATGTCAATGCCATTTTAGTACTTAGGTCTTATTTATCCTAAAATTTATCTAATTATTGAAATTATGCATTTTCATTATTGTACCAAACCTATCATAGAGAATGTAGGGAGTATTTATTCTTGTGATTGGATCTTGGTCTTGTACTTGATTGATTTGTCCTAGATATTTCTTACTATATGGTTCTATATTAGTGTTCCATTCTTTATTCTTTGGTATCCTTGATTAGTATTGCTTTGATTCTCTAGATTCGTTGTCATTCATTATTTTGAATTCTTTGTGACGATTTGACATCATCATACTGCTTGGTTTTTCCTAGGGTCCATTTTAATCAACCTTAGTAAAACCTTTCCCATTATTCCTCCTATCACAAGGATGGGGCATCAAAGGTTAGGGTCAAACAATTTTATTAATGACAAGTTAAACCCTCTTTATGAAGAAAATAACATGGTTGACCATAGTGGTGACGAGGGGAACTCTCCTTGGAATGAATTTGAATTTGATCCCGCCCACATGGATAACTTTCTATTTTAAAACAAGAATGAATTCCTTATGCGCATCATAGAATTAGGGGATAAATTTCCTCCTAAATTTGATCCTACTCTTCTCATGAACATATTTCATGGAGAGGAAGAAGTAGAGTGCCCCCTTCACAATGTTGATGAAATCTTAAACCCGGGACATGCTTCGCTTCCGACCAATGAATGAGGAAGAAGTGTCTATTGATAACAATTTCACCTTAGTGTTTAGTTGATAATATCAAGGGGTAAAACTAGATCAACCTTAAACATGGAAAGGTTTCCAAGATACCCGCGGATGATGCTGATGGATGTTGATTGTGTGCTCCGTGAAGAAATGAATTAAGATCCTCTTTCTTGTAATTAAAACCTAAAAATAAAAAACACTACACAAAATGGAATTAGTAAAATGGGTAGGTGGGTTTCTTGAAAAACCAGTTTCCCAAAGCCAAAGGACTTCCTTACATGGATGTCAACCCACTTTTAAAACATTCAAGTTTTTATTCATGAAAATGGGATACAATATAAGATATATGAAAATGTGATCAAATTTCAAACACTTATTTAGTTTATTACAAATATCAGTTGATAATGATGATGGTATGAAAGGAAATATGTCTAGAATCCGAAATTAGAATCTAGGTTAGTATCTAAGTTCTTAGAAAATTTAGAGCCTCTTGAATAGGCTAAATCATTATCCTCGATGAAACTATGAGCCGGGTTCTTCGATGTAATCATCCACGAATAAATCAGAAATATCCTCCTTTATTTCATACAGAGATGGGTGAAGTTGTAATTAGAATCCATAAGGCTAACTTCACTTTTGACTTTAGATTCAAATGTTGTGTGTTTATCTTTAGGGATGTTTAATCCGCTTCGTATTGGTACTCGAACTGTGAAATATCAGCTTTGATCCATTGCACTTCATAATAGGCTTCCCATAACTCTTCAATAGCTTCACACGCATCTTCTCGGTTTGATGCAAAAATAGTCTCTAGTTGATCAATGGGGCTGTGTGGATAGCACCTAGCTCTAAGTCGTGTAATATTTCATATTATTCCTAGTGCAAAGGGTGTTGGACGACGATCGAAGTGACTTGATATTGGTTATGGGATGGTTAGATCTTGTTATATCCATCTATAATATCCATTCTTGACAAGAGGTTAGTAACAAAAAGAATAAATCAATCGATGAAATCTGATTATTAAGTAGATAGAAAACACAGGATTTGTAGGCGATTATGCTAATTGTCGGCGATTCTAAGAAATGCTAACAGTTACTAAAATAAATGATTTGATTGTCTAATAAGAAGCTATGATCTTCTTAAGATAAAAAGTGATTCTAGAGATGATTAAATGGATAAGATTTAACGTGAAAGAGTGAAATCGATATTAATATGGACCTTTGAATGACGATACATGATGTGAGATTACATTTGGTGGTATTTGGACAATGAACAAGTTTGAACAACTCCTAGATGTCCTGACAAACGAGAACATGTTGTGGGTAAATGCAAAAAATCATTGTCACAAACCTAGTAATGATTGAGAAAACTTGATGATTCTCTTAGCTCATTTGGATGGTTATGAATGGTTCCGAAGAGAGGTAGGAAAACTAGTATTTATAGATCGTCGACAACTAGGGGAATTGCCGGTGATTTCGGAAAATTCCGCTTAGGGGGTGACAGGGGTAATTTTCTTGCCATTTTGAACTTAGGTGTGGGGATTGCAAATTAATGATTTAGAAAGATCGAGTGTGAGGTTTAGAGGTGGATATAGGTAGTTAGGATGGATTGAGGATAATTATAAGGTTTTCTAAGTTACACTAGTCCTAACTAGTGAGAATTGGGAATTGGTTATAGAGATAAGTTAGAGGTGGTTAAGGTGATATTTTTAGAAGGTAAACTTAAACTAGTCATAACTAGTGAGTTAGGGCGAGTGAGGTGTTGGTGTGAACAAGTTAATTAATTATTTAATTAGTCATGTGAAAGGGGGATATGATGTGAGATAAATGGTTTAATTAATCAAAGGGGTGTAATGTCCGAGATTTAGGGATAATGTGATGACGATTTTAAACAAGCTAAAAGATTGTGAATGGGCGGGTGTGTTTATTCGGTTAATTGAATGGGAGTGGGGCATGAAGATTTTTGGTGTCTACAGTTGCCCCTTTTTGTTTGATGTATTAACAAGGTGTTAGACTAAAACGATGAGAAGGTTTTTTTGTATGGGTAATTCAACTACAACATAATACAACAAACACCAAAGTGTGTCTTGTTTCAAAATTTGTCCCAGTCCAGGGGGTGTTGATTGGGATACCAAGGAATCAATTCATAAGGTGACCAAAGGGTTTAACGCCTGTAGATAGATGATCCTTTTCGGGTAGATGGATGAACGGAAAACCAAGTGATGGGGGCCAAAGGGCTCGTGTCTCATTGATGAATGGTGAATCCCAATATTGACTATGTTTGTTTGATTCAAGGTTTCAAGGACTAAGGTCCACTAAAAATATGACACACTTATGCAAAAAAAAAATGTCATGATTTAGGGAAATATGGGCATGTATGCCAAAAGGGAGTAAATATTCGATGATTAGGGTAAATCATCGGTGATTAGAGCAATCATCGTCAATTGCATCATGTTAAAAGGAAGGGCTACAAATAGCTTAAAAGCAATTTTGTTTTACCACATTGTGAGCATGGTGAAAACGTTTTGACAAAGTGATCTGTTGGCATGGAAAACATGTTTTTGAGTGAAAGATTGATAAGATGGTGTCCTCAAGTGAAAAACACAATCCCCAATGGCCGAGGTAGGCTTTTAATCTTGTTCTTGTGTCATTTCGTGGATTTTCGGTGTTTTGAGGTATTCATTTTTGTATTAGGGGCATGTGGATGCCCTAGTTTTGACTATCAAGAATCATTGGTGATTCCTTCAATCACCAACGATTGAGATGAATCCCCGATAATTCACCTATGATAAAAATAATTAGTATGTTAAGCATGGTTTTGATTAAAAAAGTTTTTGTAGTGTTTATGGTTGTCATTTAATATAAGGTGTATGTGTTAGTTTTGGATGTCGATATTGTTGATGTTGATATTATTTTTATCCGCAATGATTTTGGTGATAATATTGATTTTTCGTGATGTTTTTAGCAGATTTTAGATGATAATGTTAGATTTGATGTCTTGATATTTTGATTGGATAATATTTTCAATATTAATGTGATGGTGCTAATGTTTGTTTTGTGTGCTTTCATTTTTCAGGTGGATGCACAATTGACTATTCATGATCATATACCATTGATGTTGGATGAGGTGAGGGTAGACTTATCAGATGAGGATTGGGAGCATCTTGAGGTAATGGGTTTTAGTGGTATGAGGACTTATAGGTGGGTTCATAGATGCCACAGTTTGATATTGGCATTGTTAGAGAGGTGGAATCCTTCCACCAATACTTTTTGGCTTCCTACTTGGAGAGATGACCATTACTCTAGAGGATGTTCATCGTATTACGAGATTATCGGTTCGTACATGCATAGGTGATTTATTGTATTAACGAGGGTGAGAGACCAGATACTATGCAGAGACTATATGGAGATCATGCTCGGGATGTGAGATATTCATCTAGGGCATTTGATTACCATGTGTTATATGAGCTTGCAAAAGTGGTTGTTCACAGATGACCATGATGATGATAGCTATTTCATGTTTTTCTTTTCCAAATTTAGGAGGTGGTCATTTTCCTTGGATGATGACCAATGTTGTTGCAAAGATGATGGAGAGGCATATAATGTTTGAGTGGGCACCTACTTTGTTAGCACAGACATTTAGAGAGTTGTGGGCTTGGAAAACCCACAAGTGTTATGGTATTGACATTAGATTCATGTTACAATGTTGGGAACACGAGCACATTTCCATTGCTCATCCATTAGGCCAACCTTGTGGTATTGAGGTGAGACATCCTAGCTTTATGAGATGGAGCCAAAATCTAGGTTGTGCGAGGAAGGCTAAGAGTCCTGGTTATTATAGATACTTGGTGTCACGATTACAAGCGAGTGATGTCGTGTGGAAGCCACACCTAGCCTTCCATGGTTGGCTTTGATTTTCCTCAAGACTTACTAGGCTTACAACTAGACATTTGGATACAATGTCCCAATTTTGGATAGGATGAGCTTATGTGTTTAAGTCATGTTAAGAGGTAGTTTGGACTGACACAATTTATACCCGAGGATCCAAAGATGCACGGTGGGAGGACATGGATACAGATACCCCCAAGGGCCGTTATCCGAGACCAAAGGTGGTTATTGATGCGCGGCAGGGGCTAAGGGTCCCGATGATGAGGGCCGATTGTGCCAATTGATGATGCAGGGGTGACTCCAGATTTTACTACATGGTGGGCCCAATCACTAAGGAATTTTGATTGGAGTCAAGAAGTAGAGAGGGCAGCATAGACAGTCGAGAAAAAAACATGCTTAGATGGAGAGAGGAGCACAAGTTCCAAAGAACGGCGCGAGTGAGGGTGACGATGTCATAGTTCAGCTATCATAGTAGTGATGACCGAGAAGGCTGTAGTGGAGGGAGAGAGGGACGCGGCTCGAAAGAGTGAGATGATTTGATCGGTGTTCAAGATACCCTCATTGGAAAGAGAGGTGGATTGATTATGGAGAGAGATAGTCTCCAGACACAACTTATGCAGTATCTGCACGACAGAGACATGTACAAGGGACACATGGATACACCGAGTGTGTACATGTATTATTTAACAAAGCAAATGAAATCAAAGTTAACACCTAACAGCTTGAAAAATGCTAACTAGATCAACATACCATCATGTTTAGAGCTTAAGTAAAGCTAATCTATTAACATATTTGCATTAGAAAATGAAATGAAGATTCAAACTAACATGTTAAACAAATTAACCTTTATCTCTAATTGAATGCTACTGAAATGAACTTAATTAGATCCTTAGCAATCAAAAGGGTTGAGTGTATGCTTAAATCCCAAGGTTTCAATAATGGAGTCTTTTCAATCCATGGCTACAAGACCATTTGACATATCTCCATATGACTTCAAACTTGGAAGAATGAATGCAAGAAATGAAAATAGCTAACTCCTTTAATGAAGAATGCTCTAAGATGATAAAATGGCTATATATTAGGTTATATGCTGATTTAGGTGTGAGAAGAAAGGTAGGAGGGATCCTTATATAACCCAATGGATAAAACAATCTCTACATTCCTTTCCATGTGGGATAATAGAGAGGTTGGGTTAGTTGTGGATAAAGGAGGTTTAGAAAGGGTTGATTCAACCTTAGGAGAGTTTATTTTGTCCTCTAGTGACTCATGGGGATTGAGGGGGTTTATTAATTAACCAAGGTGATTAATTGATAGGTGTGTAAAGCTTCTAGAAGCTTTTAGAGGAATAGTTAGTATGATTTATGTTATGAGAGGATTTTAATCAAATAAATGATGATTTATTGATTAAATAGAAGAGAGAATTAATAAATTAATAATAATTAATTATTCTAGATAGAAAGGGGATTAATTAATGAAAGGTCATTAATTGGTTTATTTGTTGGATAGAAGGGTTAATTAACTAGCATAATGTAGCTAATTAATGGTGATATAAGAGAAAGTGAGCCTTATTGACGATATGTTGTCAATTTGCAGAAAGGGGATAATTAGAGCAATTTAAGTATTTAAATTTCTTGGGATAAATTATAGGTGTCTAAATTTTCCCCTCTTTGGGGTGGCGTAAGTGATGCCACTTCAAAGATAGTAGATCGGTAATTTTTTGAAGGAGTAGAAGATAAATTATTAAAATTGAGAGATGCCCCTCAAGTGTCGTTGGGGTGAGGAAAGAAGGCGATCAACAATCGAAAAAGGTGAGAGAAATGAATAGAATAATTGGTAGGGGTAGGGTGCCCCAAGTGAATCAAAAGAATAGTGTTGATAGGAGAATGATGTAGAAGAGGAATGAAGACATGAAGAAAACAACTAGATTTCATCTAGTGTACTAAAACAACTTTAGTGTCATCATATTGCCAAAGATCTACATCATCAATCCTTATTAAAAATATAAGCATACGAAAAAGTAGAATGACATGAAAATCCATAATACGAACAATTGTCCATTGCTAAAAACACCAAATCCATGAAACATACAAAATGCAATGCAATATGAGAAGGAAACAAGCTCATTTAACAGGAAACAAGTACAAACACACATACTCAAACCAACAATGGTCAAGACGGTTACACAAATGTTTTGTTATCAAGTTGAAGATCCCCAAACATTCGTGATTGATGATAAGGGTTGAAAATGATGTCCCTAAAAAGGATACATGCAAGTGAAAATGATGAAGGATGTGGGTCCAATGATAAAGCATTGTGCACAACAAAACAATATCAGGCAACTAGATGTGCCCCAAAGTACCGACGAAGCAAGCAAACTAGCTTTGTAAATGGTTGTGAGTTAGATGATCCACAAGTCATTAAATCCATGAACATGTGAAAATCCCATCAAGATATGGAATGATTACCATGTACAAGACAAAAGTTTTAGCCTTATGAGCTTGTTTACCTATTTTTGAAAATTTTACAATTTTTTAGTATTTTTGAGATAATTTTGAAATGTTTTGGATTTTGGATGGATTTTTTTAATTTTTTTATATTGTTGATGGTTTGGAATATAGAAGAATATAAAACAATCGAAAAAGTCTCCAATGAGCAAAAGGAATGCCCTAGGGAGAAGAGAAGAAACAACTGAGGTAGCAAAGAATGCCCTAAAGACAACGGAAAATTAACAAAATAATTATGTAATAAACAAATAATTATTTGATAGAGTATGCGAGAAGAAGTGACATCGCCAGAGCAATAAATTTTTCCTAGTGAGAAGAATAGAGTACCAAAGTTACAAATAATGCCTCAAAACGACGAAAAATTAAATAAAATAATTGTTTTTGTAAAATAATTATTCACGGAGTAGAAGAAGAGTTAAAGCAACAATGGTAGTCAAAAAAGTTTTCTAGGAACCACGACCGCGATAATGATTTAATATACCCCACATAGGGGGTAAATCATTACGATCAATTCATTTATTCTATCGATCTGCCGTTGCCAAAAATTACCGTGAGACCTCGATGATAGCGATGAGGATGATGGTGAGAGCACGAGCCCATATGATACATGCTAACTGAATTCAAGAGCATGTCCGACATGTAGACGATGGACCCTTCATGAGTAGCTTGACCCACCTTTTCATTAATGCATCTAATGCCTTAAATAATGTAATGCAATGCGTTAAAGTAAACAAGCTAGCCTAACAGAGAAACATAACATAATGTTTTTGTTATCAAGATTTGATTCGACCTATGTGAATTAACGATAAGGGTTAAAATATGGTGCCCTAAGAAAGGATACATGCAAGGGAAATAACCGAGGACAGTTGGGTCTTATGAAAATCAATCGTGCATTAAGAAACAAGATGCAAGCAACTCATTGTGTGCCCCATAGTATATACATAGTAAGCAAACCATCTTTGTTGATAGAGGTAGATCAAGATGATCCACGAGTCACACACAAGAACAAGCGAGAACCAAAGAGAAATGTTTTGTAGGATGATTTTTATTGTTTTTAATTTTTTAGAAACATATTTGAATGTTTTTTTCATTTTGATTTTTTTTTTTTTGAAACTATGTGCGGGAAGACAAAGAAGCGTGGATTACCCCAAATGATACATGGGATATACAAGGAAAAATTCCACACTTATGCACAAGAAAGTGAAGATGTGAAAATTCCCCAACAATTAGGTGGGAGTATTCAAAGGAAAACTCTTCACGCGTTGAAGGGGATAAAGACCAATAAAATAGGTTCAATCATGAGGGAGCAAGGATGCCCCAAACATAAGTTGGCCAAGAAAACATTAGAGAAAGGAAGTAGAGAATTGTATTATTAAAAGGGAAAAAAATTGCAAACATGCAAAAAGAGGACATCCTATACACGTGGATGTTCTAGAATTTTTTTGAAAAATAGAGGATTCTATGAAAAGATTTAGAAGGTGTTCGATGAAAAAGTGATTATCCCAAGGCACAAATCATGAGACAAGACACGTGCTAAAGCAAGAGTTTGAACAATGTCTAAAAAGCAACGCTTGGTAACATACTAATCCTATTTACTCATCGATATCCCATGTGTGCATGTGGAAATGAATTACCTCTTGAAGGAAAGATTTGATAGATAGTAAGTGAAGACACTAGCCAATGTGTGTGTAGGAATGATTTAGTTTGAAAAGTGATTTGTGAATGGATTATGGAAGGAGAGTCATACATTTCTCTCTGGCTTCCTACCAGGGGTCTATAGCCCCGATGGAGATGCATTTGATTTTAATCACAACATTTCTCTATTGTCAATCGGGCATCCATAGTCCCACTAGAGATTATTAGAAATACCCCAAGAGAGAGTTATATATCAATTTTATTTTTCTTTTTGATTGATTTATTTTGATTCTTTTGCTTTCTGAAAACTTATTTCAGCTCTCTTGTTTGACAAGGGGTTAAGAACCACTGATGACTTGATGGAAGGATATGAAATTGATTGTGATGATGACATTGGCTAGTGTCAACAAATATATCCAAAATTTCTTCGCAACAAGTTTATTAAATGTGAATTGTGATAGGATCTCTAAGAGGTCAGTCATTCTTTAATTTACCAAGGTGATAAAAGAATAGGGTCAAATAGATACCATAGAGATAAATGTCACAAAATGTGTGCGAATAGGCTAACCACAATAACATCAAAAGGATGAAAATGGTGGATGACTTGCAGAGGAATATGAAAGAAAGGGAAGAAAGAACATCCATCCGTACGCAATACTGCGATTGCAATGTTTGATTTTTGTACCTTTGATTTTGTTTTTGTAATGTTTTCTCGGTTCTTTTGTATTTTTGAACTATTTTATGATTTTTTGATTTTTGATGGTTATCAAAATGTTAATGTCACTCTACGTGATAGGATCTAACAACGATGTTCACGATTTCTTGATAAGATATACTAAGCGTGTTTGCTTATCAAGTGTAAAAGTATCCTTGATCTCGATGATTGTGGTGATCTCACACTCAACAAATGATTGTGATTTGTTTTGAAACATTGGTTTCGTATGTGCGAGACTCGAGTTCCATGTCCATAGGTTTCTACACTTTGCGCCATACTTGATCGGAGTACGTTGGTGTGCGGTATGGAATCACATTTGATTGTTAATTTTATAATCGTTTGAGTTGTTGGAAGCTTTAGAGATCTTTGGTGTTTTGGTCTTATATTGGTTAAAAACTTGTCTAGGTTTCTTATAAGCTAATGATTGACTTGTATGATCCCGAGAAGTGGGAGAAGAACATGGATGTTTAGAATTTGTGTAATAAATGACAGTTGGGCTTGCCATAATCTTTGGTAGAAGAATAATTTGATAGATGAAAAGGATACGGTCCAAGAATTGAAGAAGATGGGCTACTGAGAGGTGAGCCACATACAGAAGAAGGGCTACTAGGATGTGGCCCTAGAATAGAAGGAGAAGGGTTGCTGGGGCGCGACCCATAGCTGGAAGATGATGGGCTACTAAGATGTGGCCCAAGAATAGAATATGATGGACTACCTAGGGGTGACCCATACATAGAAGATAAGGGGCTAGCTGGACGTGCCCTAAGAATAGAAGATAGTGGACTACTAAAAATGTCCCACAAATAGCATAGGGAGGGATACTAGAAGGTGACCCACACCTAGATGAAGATGAAGGGCTACTTGGTGTTGACCCCATAAGATATTGTGACTAAGGAATTGTGATATACAAAGAGTGATTGGGTGATGAGAAGATAGGCCATGGATCAATGCAAGACCCAGTAGTTTCATCACGTAATGAAGAATGTGAAGATGGAAGAATAATAGGAGGATCAAGATGCATGATTTAAGGCTCTTTCTTTGTTTCTTGATAAAAGGAATCAACCTTTTCCTCACAATACGTGGACACATCGAAGTCTAAAGAGAATCCTTGTTCGTAATTTGTTAGAGGGATATCTTCATGTGCCCCTATAAATGCCATGATTTCTCCTTCGTTCTGAAAGAAATCAATCAGTATGGGTTGTTGATTGACTATAGGGGTTTGATTGGAAGAAAAAGGTCTAACTGGTTTGGAAGACTTAGAATATGTTTGATGATGATTGATAGAAGAATATGACTCAAGAGACGAAGTAGAATTAAGGCTAAATGTCTCCTGAGCAGAAGAAGATATGGATTTAGAATTGGTTGGTATAGGTTTCCCTATAAGATGACATCGTGGAGGAAGAATAGGATGATTTCGTATCTAAAATTCCCTAGATTGGGACGTAGGAGTCAACTTAGATGATTAACTAGAAGGACTTTGAGTCACATGAATATTCAAAGGAGGAAGAGTTCATTGAGGTGACTGATAAAATAGGTCCTACGAAGAAGGGGAGGATTGCAACTTAGAGTCGAATGAGATGAATCAATAGTAGTTTGATCCGAATCATCGAAAGAATCGAGAGGAAATAAATATTTAGATTTAAATCCTTAGAAGAAGAGGAAATGTTTGGATTAGAATTAGAAGAAGAGTGGGGGAATATTTGGATTGGAATCCTCGAAGGAGAGTAAATGTTTGGATTAGAATCAGAAGAAGAGTGGGGGGAACTTGAATAATAATTTTGATCAGAAGTGTCCAAACCATACCACCGACTATGAGATGAAGGTGGGGAACGGGTTACCTAGATGGGTTCTCTAGCGTGAAGAACCAAACGAGGTTTGGTCATGATGGGCATCTTTTGATGTGAACGCTGAAACTTTGATTCCTTTTTGTCGTATGTATAATGTACCTTGCAATAATCAGTCATTTTTGGCATGTGTTGGGTTCAAATTTCTATACCTAGATTTTATTATCAAAATTCTTCAAAGTGAAGAAGGTTTCATGTTGATTTGGGCAACATAACGACAACCAACTAGACATTTCGTAAAGATGGGGATGATTGTGTGATTTTCCAAAAGGGAAGCTAAGGAAAACATATATCATGATGACTCAAGATTGATAATCCAACAAGGTTTGGGCGTAAATGTCAAAGGATTGATCAAAATTTTAGCAACATAAAAGATACAAAGGAAATATTTCCTATGTTTGATTGATGTAAAATTTACTTGATAGGAAATGTTTTTGCGAAGGTTTGAAATATGTGTTCAAAAATGATCATGAACTTAGGTAAAAACAATAAGATCAAGAGGATCAAAGACCCAAAATATTGTCCTAGAAATGACTTTAAAAGGCGGATAAACACAAGGAACAATCACACGAGTTCAAAACACAAATCCAAATTAATGACCAAAGAATAATGAATGATAAAGAATCAATGGATCAAAGTGATTTTCTGAAATGGATAAGTCGATGTGACAAATGAGACATAATCACACAAAGTTGTTGCTAAACCAATTAGTCAAATGGAGTACTTTTTAAGCATCCAATTAATTAATAGTTTGACATGTAAGACATGATCAACAAAATGTCACCAATAATGCCAAGTTCAAAAAATAACAAGACATAAGTAATAACAAAAGGTTGATACGATTTCAAAAAAGGTATACTAAAAGCAAGTTTAAGTCCAATCAAGACCTATATCTTAATAAGTGAGAGTTACAAAATATGAACGATGCAACAATACCATTAAGATATGTTAACAAAAATTTCATAAAAGTAATGTATTAGTATCAAAATAATATTGACACGACACGCACAAAGGTAACAAAAAACACCTTTAAAAATCAACGTAATGTTTGGAAGAAAACCAAGGCTAGAATATACCAAGGAATTGTTACGATGCACGTAGCGTAATGTTACAATCTAGACACTTGGGTCAAGTTTGCAAGAAACAAGACGTAAGTATCAAAATTGTTGCGATACGATACAAACAAGATAACAATTCAAAGGAGAGTCAATATGATGAATCATGCCTAACTACGATTGATAATATTGACTTGGGTATCAAGATCAAAAATGCTACCAATGATATGAAAACATCTCCATGCACTTTAGACATTTAACAAATCAGCCGCAAACATGGATGAGCATAAATGGACATAAAATTGGTGACACAATCAATTGGCAATACATGTGTGGTCACTCTTCTTTTGATCAACAAAGTGTCAAAATAAAGTGAAGGAAGTAGTACAAGTGAGGATGAAAAATGTTGGCCTCACTTTAGAAAAGATTTTCCTCGCCTTAGGGTGAGTGAAAAACTAAGCAAAATTAACGCTTCACACGATTTCGTGATGAATGATGGCTCTTTACAACAATGATTTGGTCAAGTTGTCTCCAGACTGAATGAATTTCCTAGGTGTTTTCTCAACTAAGTGTCACAAGTTATCTAAGAGCGAGCTCGGTTTGCCAAGGTTTCCCAAGGATTATCTCGACTTTACTTTACCCCCTTCAAGAACGTTAGGCAATAAATGTGTCCATCATGTACTCTCACTAGGGTCGTGATACGAGATAACTTTAACACTAAATCTCATATGTATACTAGTCAAGTAGGTGTGCGGAGAACTTCCCGTTTCGTCCACAAGGTTCCCCCTCGTATGAAATACTTTGGGGTTCGTAGGACCACCCCCATTCTATAGATTAAGGCTAAAGGGATTATGTCCTAGTTTTAAGTGGACAGGCATACCCTTATCCAAACCTGCAAATCAAGTGTTTTGAATGTGGTGTTTTTTTTTAAATCTTTTAGATTTAATGTGGTTTATTCATTCGCCATTTGGCAACCTACAACACACGTGTAGTTAGAATTTTTTTTTTTTAACTTCTTTCTTTGACAAGCATTTTTAGGTTATGTACTCAAGCGTTAGTAGTTCTCCAAGCAAATCACATTATTTAAAAGAGGATTAAGAGTTGATTTTAATTCTCAAGATCATCCAAGGATGCAAGAGAAGAGAATACACAAAAAATAATCCAACTAAAAAGTAAAGGAAAACTTTGCAATTAATGAACCATACAAAAACTTGATAAAGGATCATTCCCTTAAACAAAAAAGAAAGATGAAGTTTCCAATTAACCAAATGTTAGAAAATGAAGACTAAAGTTTCTTTTGACTCTCAGATCTCCCTAAGGTGTAAGATAAGATCATACACAAACTTTAACTTGACTAAATGTAAATGGAAAACTTTAAATCAAAGGACCATAAAAAATGCTTTGTAAAAGGTTCATTCCCTTAAGCAAAATGAATAATCAAATTTCCAAGTTAATCCAAATGTTAAAAAGATAGAGATCAAAGTTGTTTTTGATTCTCAAGATCACCAAAAGGTGCAAGAGAATAGAATACACAATATTTTGTCTAAATCAAGTAAAGCATGAAAATACAACATTCATCAAAACATTAGACATGTTAGAAAATGACCAGTTTTACAATAAAGGAAAACATGTAATTTTTGTAAGTATAAATCTTGAATTTATGTTTTCATTGCATATTTCACTTCAATACCTTTCCAATGCAAAAAAAAGAGTCATTTCAAGTTTGGGAGAAAAATTTATGGCCTCCGGAAGATGGGTTACACATATGCTCTTATGCTCATGAGTATGCACTTAACATGTACCCAAAAATGTCAAAAAAATGTCTCTTAATCTACAAAATGGTCATATTTTTCCAACCAAGATTCAATTTTAACAACAAACCATCACATTAATATATGAATAAAAGACTCAACGCTATTAAACATTAACATTCGTGATGAAAAACTTAACATTTTCAAGAAATTGACAAAACTAACATGTAGAATGTTGAAAAAGTAAGCTCTAAAAATGAAAACATAACAAAATCTTGAAATTTTCTTACCAAGATTCAATTTTGACAACAATCCACCACATTAATATATAAATAGAAGACTCACAATATCAAACACTAACCTACATACTCAAGAATTTAAGATTTTTAAGAAATTGACAAAACTAGCATGTAGAATGTTGAAAAAGTAAGTTCTAAAAATGAAAACATGGAGAAATCTTGAAATATTCCATCAAGATCCAATTTTTATAGCACTTAGCCTCCTTTATACCTACAAGGAATACTCAACACATGAAAACTCAACAAAACAAGTTATGTCAATATATGCAAAAACAGGGTTAGTAACCAAAATTGAAACTTAACTACAAAAACTTGAAATTAAGTGCAAATGACAATAGAGTAAGTCCCACCAGGTGTGCCAAATGTGTACATGAATTAGTTAAAAATCAAATGAAATCAAAGCTAACACCTAATAGCTTCAATACAATGCTAACTAGATCAATATACCATCATGCTTAGAGCTTAAGCAAAGCTAATCTATTAACATATTTGCATTAGAACATGAAATGAAGATTCAAACTAGCATGCTAAACAAATTAACCTCTATCTCTAATTGAATGATAATGAAATGAACCTATTTATATCCTTAGCAATCAAAAGGGTTGATTGTATGCTTGAATCCCAAGATTTCAAGAATAGAGTCTTGTCAATCCATGGCTACAAGACCATTTGACATATCTCCATATGACTTGAAACTTGGAAGAATGAATGAAAGAAATGAAAATAGCTAGTTCCTCCAATGAAAAATGCTCTAAGATGATAAAATGGCAATAGCTTAGGTTTTATGCTCATTTAGGTGTAAGAAGAAAGGTAGGAGGAGGGCTCCTTGTATAGCCTAATGGATTAAAAAAATCTCTACATCCCTTTACATGTGGGATAATAGAGAGGTTGGGTTAGTTGTGGATAAGGGAGGTTTAGAAAGGGTTGAGTCAACCTTAGGAGAGTTTAGTTTGTCCTCTAGTGACTCATGGATTTAGGGGGTTTATTAATTAACCAAAGTGATTAGTTAATAGGTGTACTGAGCTTATAGAAGCTTTTCGGAGGAATAATAGTATGATTTATGTTATGAGAGGATTTTAATCAAAGAAATGACGATTTATTGATTAAATAGAAGAGAGCATTAATTAATTAATAATAATTAATTATTCGAGATAGAAAGGGGGATTAATTAACAGAAGGTCGTTAATTGGTTTATTTGTTGGATAGAAGGGTTAATTAACTAGCATAATGTAGTTAATTAATGGTGATATAAGAGAAAGTGATCCTTATTGACGATATGTCATCAATTTGCAGGAAAGGGGATAATTAGCACAATTTAAGTATTTAAATTTCTTGAGCTAAATTATAGGTGTCTACACTGAGGAAGGCCTTAGGGATCACATGGCCTTCTATATCTAGTGTAGATTTATCAACGATGGCTCAGTCTGGAAAATAGAGGGGGGCACCTACATCACCTCCTCCTCCTAGGATGATTTCAGTGGCACATTACGACGCTATGCAGGAAGAGCAGGATTACTCTGTTGATTTGGTCATCAAGAACTACCCAGATGCCATGTTGTATGTTGATCATGTAAGAACCAAAGGGGTAGCTACGGTGAGAACGAGACCTAGTGCTAGTGCAGCGAGTATGGGATGACCACCTTAGAGATGAGAGAGAGTGGAGAGTGGCAAGGGAGGATTCAGAGTTGACATTGTTTCCACAAGTGTTTCTAGAGGGGGCAGAGATGCCAAGCAGGTGGAGGCACTCCTACTCCTGAGGAGAGGGTGGTGTCGATGCGATGCTTGGGGATGTTGATTTTACCACATGATTGTATATGATGTCATAGGCTCATAGAAGTCCATTTTTTGCATGATGAGGACATGTATTTCCTTTTTTGATTATGATGTATAATGGACTTTGAGATATTTATAAATGATGATGATGATGGTTTAAGGCTTATATTGTATATTTAATTTGCATGTTTTGGATTTTATATGTTTTTACTTGGAAATGTGTTAATGTTTTAATTAGTTCTCGATGAATGTTAAGAAACATGATATGTTTAAAACGTTTGGTTATATATGTTTTAGATTTTTGATTGATTCTAATGGCTTTAAAATGTGATCCAAAAAAACACGCTAAATCAAGAATGTAACTAAATAGAATGAGGTAAAAATGGAATGATTGCCCCACTATGAATTTGGTATATATATATATATATATATATATATATATATATGAGAAATCACTTACACTTGTGGATTTTTCAAATGTTAAATAAGATGATCAATGGGTAGTTATACAAACCATGATGGGTTCGAGTGAGTGTATCTTACTAGGATGACGAAGGGATTTTGTGTGCATAGGCCAATGTGGGAGAAAGGGTTCTCCTTTTCAACAGATTTATAGGGAATGATGCCCCAAATTTTATATTATTTTAAAGCAAACCGATTGCTGTAGGAAGCTTACTATGATGGGAAAGTTGATCGATGTGGGAAGCTTTCTGGATGCTTTTGATTTTGATGTATTTTTGAAGGTTGATTGAAGCGGGAAGCCTTTTTGCATGAGTAGCTATCCTTTGAGGGTATGGTCTACATTTTGATTGTTGAAAATATGGTCATCCTTTGAGGACCAGTCCATAATTTTGATGGTAGCTTTCCTTCAGGAGTAGTCTATTTTTTTATATTTTTGATAATGATTTAAACTATGTGAATAGTTGTCCTTTGAGGGATCAGTCTATTATATTTCGATATTTTGATAAGAGAAGAATCCAAATGAAATTTTCCATATATTGTTGATCGAGGGTCAAAACCCTAATAAATTGTTTCGAGGAGGGGATAAAACATGTATGTGACCTACACACATGCCCGCATGATGGTTCGATGGATAGGTATGGTGATTTTTAAGTGGTTCCTACAAAGGAAGGAGACGTTGCAATGCTATGATGGATTGTTAGGATTTGAGTGGAACTACTCTCATGAAGATCAAGTATTTAACAGTAGAAAGGCCACAAGTACAAAGCATTTAGAGGTTCCCTTTCAAGTTCCCCATCAAGAGAAGTGAGATGATATGCTCCTAACCCATACTTGTGAGTGATAATGTATGGACCAATCTAATTAGGGGTAAAATTTCCACATTTACTCTATTCTAATGTAGTGACATTTTGATTTTCTTTAAGTACAAGATCACCAATTTTAAATTCACGTTCTTTGAAATGTTTGTTATATGCTCTACTAATATATTGTTGATAAACTTGATGATGTTCAAGGATGTTAAATGTTTTTCATCTAACAACTCAAGTTATGCTAAATGGTCTTGGCGATATTCTTTGTCGGGGATGAAATATTTGAGAGATACACGGAGTGACAAACTTTTGATTTTGAGAGGTAGGACAACTTCCGAGCCATAAACCAGTGAATATGGCGTAGAACCGGTAGGTGTGTGCGGATCTAGGTCAATAATCCTAGAGAGCAAATGGGATTTAGAGATACCAATTCCTCCTTGTGTCATCTACATTTTTCATAAGGATCTTTTTAAGTGTTTTGTTAGAGGCCTCAACCTATCTGCTTACTTGAGGATAATATGGTGATGAGAAAATGAGTTTAATGTTGAACACGCCATAGATATTTTTAACTTCCTTATTTTTGAAGGATTTTCCATTATCTGTGATGATTTTATGTGGGATACCAAACGACATATTATATTTTGATATATGAAATTGATGATAGGTCTTGATTTTGTCAAGGTTAAAGGAATGAACCTATTTAGTGAAATATTCAGTTGTTGTGATTATGGAATGATGTTGTTGGTATGATTTAGGATTGATTGCACTAATGAGGTCTAACCCCCATTAAGAAAAAGGCCATAAGTCTTGAGTGGGTTGTAATGCTTGACTAGGGACATGGATGGGATCTTAATAGAGTTGGCATTTAATGCATTTCTTTACATATGCACAACAATATTTTTGATGGTAGGCCAATAATACCCTAGCCATATGATGTGTTTAGAAATGGTATTGCCACTGAAGTGACCACCATAGATGCCATCATGGACTTCTTCGATTTCTTTGGTTGATTCATGTGATTTGAGACATCGTAATAGTATACCATTAAAACTACGCTTATAAAGGATATTGCGTATGATGATGAAGCGGGTGAAACATTGAAGAAATGATCATTTAGCACTCTATGATAAGTCTGAAGGTAGTTTACATTCGGCGATATAATCATATATTTGAGTATACCATAGATCGGGTGGATTGTTGTCGATGATATTAATAGAAGGCATCTCATTTTGATGTGAAGGAGTATCCAAGCATTGAACAACTACGATCATTTTGGTTTTATCTTTAGATTTCTCTGTTTGAAAAGGGATGAGGATTTGAGAGATGCCATAGTGTTTACAAACATGTTAGAAGAACATGAGATAGCTTGAATGGTGTTGGTCCCCAAAATATTGACTAAGTACAAAAGGCGCGTAGGCGCGTAAGGTCCCAGTTAAGGAAAGGCGCACAAGGAAAAAGCGCATAGAGAAGGGTTTAAGGAAGCCCGTGGCGCACGCGATGAGTGTAGACAAAACCAAGGGTTCGGACTTAGTCAAATTGGGCGTTCAGGATAGAACACATGAAAAGCATGACCCGACCGCACATGCTTTGAGTGGATAAGGTGTCAACACGAGACAAAGTTGGCCCAGAAGGAGCATGCATGCGGTAGAAGCTTCTAGAAGCACATCATGGTATAAAGTGGAAATCTCAGGCCTAGAGGAGCATGCTCGCATGGAGGACCACATTCAGACACTTAGCATCAGATCTAAGGGTGCTTTGGAGGATGAGTTGGTAGTCCAGAAAGGCTATAAATACAAGCACCTGTAGAGTAAATAGAGGGAGAACTAGAGAGTGGGTGGAGCTCTGCAGAAATACTGCAAGAACTTTGTTAGTGGGTAATTGCATTTGGGAAAGGATGTATTGGGCAAGGGGATTGTAATTTTTCTTTTTGGTAGCATAGTTCCATTAGTCCAATTGTAATGCATGACTGCGGTCTGCTTCTCTGTGACATTCTGTAAATGGCTCCATGGATGTAATGAGGTTACCAGTTTATATATATATATATATATATCAATGATTCTGATGCATACATATTTTTCATAAGTTCTCTTCATTTATGTTTATGCTAAGTATGGATGCTTGTATACTTCCTTCTGTTATGGTACAAGTTATATAATCTATTAAGTGCTTTATCTGTCAGATGACTGCAAGGATCTAGAGGCCATTCTGAGCTCTATGGTTCTTGTATGTCTTAAATCCTTTTGAAATCCTCTAAATAATAGATCATAGATGATGTTTCCCATTAAACTCGCATAAAAGAGAGACTCGGCACCCGCGCGTGCCTTGAGTGAGCACCTAGTATCCATTGGGTGATAGGCCGACACGCATGGGGTTCCTTTCTTTTGTGATAGGGGTAAAAATGACTACATCTTGGTTCCATTGTTGGGACCTCTTTTCGAAGTTGTAGTGGGAAATAACATACATCATGATCTGTGTAGTGAGTAATGACAAAGTGGTTAACTTTGGAAAGTGTTGAATCATGGTTCAAGAGCACGGAGGATGAATTTACTCAAAGATTCAACACTGGACCTGAGTTTAATGCATGTAGATGGGTAGAAGAGAACCTCTACCATGATTTATATGAAACATTTTTCTTCTTGCTTCCCAGTGGAACTATATGAATGGCTCTCGGCTATGCGTCTAGATCGGAGTTGGCATTATGGACTGCGTGTGTGGACCCAAGTAGAATCCAGAGGCTACATGATACGAGATATGACGTGGACCCGTCTTTATGGATCATTTGTGGAAAGGAGTACTAGCTAGCTACACATCGGAGTATGCCATTTCCACATACTCTTGTCCGGAGGTTCTTTGAGTTTGAGTTTCTACGGGAGCCTGAGAGGATCGTTTCTACGTGTTGTCTCTCTGGCTATGAAAATATTGATGGTTACCATGAGTTTAAAGGAATTCTCAATGGCCGACTAAACCATTCTCGAGCACTTTGGGCGAGGAATCTAGGCGAGGGAAGATGACGAGATGTCATGCGAGAGAAAGAGAGGGAGGAGAGACGACTCAAGTATGGTGAAGTGCGTGAAAAGGAGATTGCTAGACAACGCAAGGTTGCATGTGTGATGGATGTATGGCGGCAGACATTATAGGAAGGATTTGAGGTTCACGCAGAGGATTTGGAACCCGAGCGCGATGCATGCGACCCCATCTTGGCAAGCGCGTAGAGAGACCCTTTTGGTTTCTAATGACAGCTTCATCACACGGAGAGAGAAGAACCGTCGGCGCACATCCGAGCCCACATAGTGACCGAACCACGCACTTGGTTTTCCGGATCGGGGAAAATATTGCTAGTCCAGTTGGTTACATTGGAAGTGGTCGGTCTACACCCATGAGATATAATTTCTCGTTTGAGCCTTCTATGGCTGCAAACACCAACCCAGTGTTAAGAGGACTTTTCGGGCAAGGTATAGACATGCAAGCTTTTGGTCTCGCATCTGGGAGTGGCGTGGGGTATACTATTGGTAGTGGGGCATTGTCGCAGACCATAGGCGTGCATTTCAGTGGAACTGTGGGGACCCTTGGCATGACCACTACGGGATCTGGTGGATCTGGGGGTGTTAGGAGGAACATGACCTGGTGGACCTAGTGGTTCAGGAGGAGTAGGAGCTGGTGGGTCTGGTGGACTGGTGGCGGAGGAAACATAGGTGGAAACCAAGGCTCTGGCTCAGGAGGATTTGGGCCCCAACCACCCCCAAGTTTTCTTTGAAATGTCTCTACATTTTCCCGATTACAGAGGTATTGAGGATCTTTGCGGAACATGTTCACAAGTGTGAACTACTATGGCGCACAAAGGGTATCACAACCCCGGAGCGGAAGGCTAGTCAGTTTATAACCACGTTGCAAGGGCGCGTGCATAGCTGGTATAGGAAGTATGACCCTCATCAAACAGTGGTGGATTATACTACTTTAAAGAACGCATTCTTGGTAGAATTCCACATTCCTGAGTTTGAATAGAAGAGCATCAACGCTTTGAAGGAGATTCAACAAGGAATGGCAGAGAGTGTGGGGAGTATGATGCGCGCTTTAAAACTCTCTTGTCTAAGTTATCATATGATATTCACCCTTCACAACATGCTTAGTGGTTTGTTGGAGGATTGATCACACCCTTTAGAAGGGCCTTATCTCATAAAACTTTTATAGACCCGCGAGGCATTGGAAGCTTCTCTGTATGCCGAGGCTATTAGTAGTGTTGATCTTTGGCGTTAACTGTTCTTGAGGCTTAGATTGCTGCTATGGCCAAGCAGTTGGAAAAGTTATCTGCGAACTCAGCCCATGAGACTCGCAGTGGTTTATGGTGCATAGATTGTGAGGTAGAGGGGCACGTTAAGGATAATTGCCCCCAGAGGATAGTACACACCGTGGTGGTAGATTGTGAAATTTGTCATGGGGACCATGATGTAAGTAGGTGCCCCTTGCTACAACGCGCAATTCGGAAGAATGTGTCTTGTTGCTGCAAGTTTTACACCTCTACAACCCATGATACTAAGGACTATATGGTTTGAAGATTTCAACATACACCCGCTCATCTAGATGGGTCATGTAAAACTCGGGTCGCTCATGGAAGATAAGGAACCTTAAGAGTTTGATGAGTTTGTTGAAAAATTCGTAAATGAGGATAAGGAGACGAGGAAACTCAATTTATATTATGGTTTTAAGATTACCTTGCTTTGACACACAAAGTTACTAGTCTAATAGGAAAAAAATAAGGATATTACAAATGAACTATATACCATAGTAACAATAATGGTGTTATAGTGATCAACATTGGTGAACAAACAACAAAAAGGTTCCTTTGGTCATATTTTACATACCCTCAAGCTTAGCACTTGTGATGTTGCCAATGATTATAAACCCATTCTTTAAACATGTCATATGAGGAAACTTGGTCAACTAAAAGCCAACCAAAGTAAAAGATTCAAACCAATGACAAGTTTTGTCAAATTATAACAAATCAAGAACAACATAAGACAAATGAGTTTCTCGGATTAGAATTAATACCCCATGTAATACCTTCGAGACAAACTTCATTGTTCGCTTTGGGGGCCATGGTGCAAGTTCTACCAACACAACTTACATCAACTAATGTCTTTAACACTTGCCACCCTAGGAACAAAATAAAAATTGACTCAACATACTAAATGCACAATAAAACACTATTTCTTACCTAAACCAATAATCAATCAACAATGTGCAATACCCAATTGAAGAGACACAAAACCCTAAACTCAAATTAACTCATCATCAAAACTCAAACCTCAAAAAAATCGCTATAATCTTAGGTTACGCTTTCACATCAAATAGATTCACCATATTTTTAACGTATGCCTCTATTTTCTTCTCAAATAAAGTCTTATAGAGAGCATACCATACACATACCAAATACTAGACATACGTACATCTACCTAGTATAAGTATCCCAACTACAATTGTTCAATGATGAAATGGTCCCCTTGATATGACTAGCTAGTACTCGCATCTTCATTACAATGCCTCCACGACCTTTCACTTTCCATCAGTTTTTATGAAATGACATGGCACCATATACATGGCGAGTTTCTCGTTTCGTAACTTTTTCCCCTTCTTTGCAAGTATGTTAAATTGAGGATACTCTCCTATAAAACCAAGTTGTTTGTTTCTAAGCTTAAAATGTCAATTCTGCCACAATCTACTATTCTGATATGGAATCTCAGTACATTTAATTATAATAATTGGGTCAACTTCACATGAATCACAATTCTGAAATTTAAATAAAATTGACAATTAAGGGAGAGGATCCTGAAAACACCAACTGTGGAGTTTGTCGTGGTAGTATGTTTTCAGACATGGAGTCTATTGCTGATGCTCAAAACTTTAACATGAGAACAGAGTTTCTGCAGGTTCTGACTCAAAGAAGAACAGGAACGGGTAAACAAATATTCTTTAAATCATAACGAACATTTATTTTTTTAGTGGGTGATAATGCCAATTTAATGGTGGTACTGGTTATTGATGTTGTTGTTGTTTCAGTGCCACTGACTGTGGAGGCAGCAGAACCTGTGAAAACCCCTATGTACCAATCAGATTCCATTCCAGAAATCTGTCAGGTATTTTTTGATTTATTTGTTTTATTTAATTTAAGATTGATGGGTGATGGAAATTCCCAGAATTTTCTGTGGCATTTTCTTTTTTCATTTCTTTTATTAATCTAAGAGTTGTGGGTTATAGATTCTAATTCCCAGAATACTGTTGAGGTATTATTTTAAATTCATATGTTTTATTTATCTTAATATTTATGGGTCATGGATTCAAATTTATTTCCCTTGTTATGGAAATGGATTTACAGGTTATGGCATCCTGCCCAAGAAACGATATTCCTAATTTGGAGGAGGCTTTAGAAGAAGAGAACTTCTACTTGACTACTGAGGTGAGTTTTGACGCTTGTTTTTTTATTTATTTGAACACTTTAGGATTGTTGTTTCATGCTGACAAGATTTGCCTCTCTTCGTTAACTGTTTTTTCAATTGGCTCTTCAAATGATCTATGGCATCAAGACGGTGCTACCAATTCTTGGTTTTCAACTCTGTAGAATTGTTATTTCAAGCTGAAATAATTTCCCTGTAAGTCCCACCCTTATTGACTATTATTATAATTTGTTACTCATATGATCTGATTACATCAAAACAATGCTAATGATTTTAGCTTTGATCTGTAGTTTGAGAGCTTATGCCTTTTGTGTCAAGTTTTTATTCTGTTCCTGGCGGGGCATCTTAATCACATGACCACATATTCAGCAGGGGAGCAAGCAATCTGTTATGCCTTGCACCAAAGCATGACAAAATGAATGCAAGTATTTTTGGTAAAGCTTAGAGCATGGTCCCATGTTGGGGGCTACTGCTCCTATTTATTTGGGAAATATGGTCCCATGCAAAAAAAAATTATCGCTGCTGCCAAAACCCAACAAAATTCCTGAAATTTCTCAGCAGCTATAACTTAGGGAGAGGATTTCCAGCCCCACAAAGCAGCTAGGGGCACAAAAATAAATCTGCTGCTTAAAATTTTTAGGGAGCTTTTTTGACACTTGGCATTTAGTTTAAGCTTCCCTCTCAATTTTCCATCCAAAAGTTTATTTCGGATTCATGGGACCCTATTTTTGCTAGTGCTAAAGCTTCCTATTTTATCTCTGCACAGAAAAATAAAAAATCATGGGACCCTATTAATGCTAAAATATCCTAATTTTTCTCTCCCTCAGCTGCTCAAAATTTTTAGCTTTCCCCTTGCATGGGACCATGCTCTTAGGGTAGGTTAGAGTAGAACATAGGAATACGCTTGGGTCCTTAAAATGGTTACATGGGTGTCCGCAGGCAACTCATAAGGTTGTGTTTTTAATATGATTATTTAGTGCACATAAAGAAATGTGTTAAAATAACGAGAAACAAGGTTTGGGGAAGTTCTGTATTAGAAACAGCCCTGTTTTATTATGATTATTTAGTTCACATACAGAAATGAGGAAACGTGACAAGAAACAGGGTTGGGGTAGGTTGGGAAGTTGCATATTACAAACAGCCCCGCAATGTCCATGCATACATGTAAAATAAAAACACATATTTTGAGGCCTGAACACTTGTAATGACAAGATACAGCCCCAAAATTAACAAGATACACAAAAACCCCAGAAACACCAGAAAAATCTAAAACAGGAAAAACTTTTGTTATAATCGCATTCTAATAATACATAATAATACAATGCTGGTCATACAAAAACAGGGCGGAATGGAATTATACCCCAGAATACAAATTACATCCAGCTATACAAGCCTCGGGAAACCATAATCACCTCATAACAAAGTATGTGAGTATCATATACAATTAATAAATCTTTTCAATCAATAAAGTTATAAGAGCAAGGTCTATCAACACAAACACCTGAGAATAAAAGAATTAAGCAGCAGCAGTGAACATGGCAGTCGGTGGAGGCAGAGGAGAAGGACTGTCAGGCTTGCCATCCCAAACGTTGCCGCCAGGTGGATAGACTGTGTCAAGTATGGGCTCCCAAATGTCATTCGCATTCTTATTTTATTCTTCCTTGGCCTGCCTGGTCAGTGAGATGGCAAGTGCCAGGCAAGGAAATTTATCCTGAGATGGTGGCACCCAAGGACCAACCCCGTCACTGCCACTGTTGATTCTGGTGAAAACTCCACTGCCACTACCATCGCCTCTGACAGGTGAAGGCCGATGCGAGCAAGGCGAGAAAAAACATGAAAAACTTCAGTAATGATTTACTTTAGTTATACACTGTAATTTGAGTTGAGTGTTTTCTTGGTGGATTGAGTTTTGTAGTTGTTGTGTGGTGGAAATTTGTATTAAATTTGGCACATTTTTAGGTGCCGAGAAATTGCGAAATGTAGGTTCTTCATCCTTAATACGGGTTTTGATTGGAGATTCCGCATACACGCTCTTTCCATGATGTTTCTTTGGGTTTGAGTCTTGACCCAATGTTCCATGGAGTCTCAGAACAAGGAATGGGTCTCGTTGATGGGGGGACCAAGGGCCTGGGTTTGGGGATGGCAGGACGGCAACATGGTGGCGCAAATACATATAGTAGTAGTACTTGAAAAATTAGTTATAAAAAAATGTGTAAGGAACAACAAATGAAACTTCGAAATACTAAACACATTGCATTGAACAGTGAAAATTCCAAATATCAATATATTAATATTTATATTCAAAATGATGATTACATTCAAAATTCAAATACAATTGGCCAGTGGCTCAATGCAATGAAGATTTGGCACTTGCTCTAACTCTTGTTGTTACTTGTTGCTAATGTTGTCCCTCTTCCTTGCTAATGCTCTCACTCTTGCTTGCTAATGGTATTGCTCTCACTCTTGCTTGCTAATGCTCTCACCCTCTCACTCTTGCTCGCTAATGCTTTCACTCTTGCTTTGATTTTTTGATTGTGATTTGGAGTGAGGGTGTAACTCTTATTTATAGTTTGTTTTGGAGTGCTTAGGGGGTGGGTGGGGCCCATTAAGTATTAGGGTTAGGGTTGGGGGTGTAAATTTTTAAAACAAATTATTTAAAAAGAAGAAGTTTAAAGCAGCCTTAGCCGTGGGGATGCCTAGGAGTCTCTGGATGGCCCGAGAAACTTCTAGAAGTCTTCGGGACGTCTTGGAGAATCTCAAGAGTCCCCAAAAAGTGGGGACGTCTCCAAAACATCCCCTATTTGTGGGTAACATTTCGGGGACGTTTCCTATCGATCCGGTAGCGGTGGCGGGACGGTGGGGGACATCCCCATGGCGTCTCTCGAAACGTCCCCCATCTCCGGGACGACATAATTTTGGGGGAGACACGTCTCCGTGGAACACCGGTTTGACCATCTTAGTTTTTCTTGCGCGGATTGTACACGTTGTTTTTCATTTTATTAATGGTCATCTGAATCTCTTTCTTCTGCCTTCCAATGTTGTCTTTTTATTGATTTGATGTAAAATAGCTTCAAATCAGAAAAGATGAATTCTAACGGTTAATTTATTGTATTTGTTTTCTGGTGCCTCATAACACCATGGTTATTTTACTGAAAATAAGGCATTAGAGCCAATTGAATATACTCCTAACATAATTCGATTGGAACTTGGAAATTGACACAGCTGATAATATGCAAGAAAACAAACAGGTGCAATATTCTCTTATGTATTTCAAATTTTAATCTTCTCTTCGCCAGATAGTTTAACTTTATTTGTAAATTTGATGAATTTAGTTATCAAATAACAAGTCCTAGCTACATAGTCATTTCTTTTTATAGACAAATCTTTCCCCGAACAAATCCACTTCACAGAAGCTTCCTTCACAGTGAAGTTAAGACAAGAAAACGAATTGCTAGTATTTGCAAGTTGCTACAGAAAACATGAAACCCATTTGCTTCCACATATTTTAACAAATCTTTCACATTCTCAACATATATTTCTAATAAGCACGTTTTAATAAAAGATCTGCTCAATTGTAGAGATTCACTTTCAGATAATCATTCCAGATGTCTTACAGTTACAAGTACAACCCATACTTACATACACATGACTTCTTCAATGAACTAAGTAGAATCATGGGGAATACAGCCTCATGGTCAAGAATCAACATTTACAGCAAAGTGTGAATGCCCCCAATTTTCAGCTTAAGTGATTTAAAAAAGAAAATGTCGCAAATGACCAACAATGGTGAATGGAACTAAAAGTACAACTGGATTTGATACAATAGGAGGAACTTCCTAAGGAATTTACTAAAACAATGCTTAAAGTTAAAATGTACAAAACAACAGCAGAAATGAAATACAAATCCGACTTTCCCATTGTATTACAGGTGCACATGGTAATAGTTATACAAGTAAAACCCTTTGACATAGCAGAATGCAAATATCCTTACTCATCACTTGCATCAGGAGGGTCTGTGGAGCCATCAACAAGTAGGGAGTCGCCAATAGAGAGTCTAATTATGTGTTTTGGAGAGTATCCAGGTCCAAGAGGAATTGGTGGAACTATCCTCAGATGTAACAGAGTATTCTGTTTTCTCCCAACAACCAAGATTGATGACCTTGTGAAGGAAGTCCCAACACTAGTTAAATTGAGGATAGGGAGGGCCAACTGTCACCCTATGGCTATGGCTAGGTTTAATAAAGCAAGCTGCATTTGTTATGATGCAGACAAAGGTACATTGCTTTATGAATCTTCTATATTTTGTACCGATCTTGGTTCAAGCCCCAATATATTTAGTGCCTCTGCTATCTAATGTAGATCTGAAAATGGATGTGATCAGGTTGACATGTCAAGAAGGTGCACATAGAGCCTGATGAGAAAATGTCACCACCTCACAAAGAAATAATGCAAGCATCTATAGTCCTAGTTGCCTCCTCACTTGAGGTAGTATTATCTGGACTCCTTGGCTTGTTTTTTGTGATCTTTTTGGTTTTCAACCTTAGAAAGACTAAATTTATGGTTTTTAACAGAAGCAGGGATGCTAAGTGTCGGTTGCATTTCTCCTTCAAAGGGGAACCACTTGAATACTTACAGCCTATCTGTATCTAGGAGGGTCTTGAAAGAGTCTGAATCAGGCTTCTAAATTGCAGCTATGCAAGGGATACACTTCCTTGCCTTTTTGGAAATATAGTGCTTCTACCTTCATTTGTAAGATGTCTTGTCTACGATGCCACTCTTTGACTCCCTTGTAAAGGTTTAAGCTTTTGTGACCATGTTTAGCTGAGGTTGTCTGGGCACGTATAAAAGGAGTATAGATAACCATGCTCTGAAAAATGATCAGTTGTAACCATTCGGTACCATAGATCATTGTAAGAGCTAAGCTTGGGGATCATCTAATCTGGCTAGAGACTCTCTTTAGGCTTACATTGTACCTGCACATACTTTGGACTCTGGGACATCTACCCTCTAAATGGGAAAGGTATCCCTAACTAGCTTTTCACTCTTTTGACAAGGATAGTTCATTTTCTTCTTGGGTGTGTAGATTAGGAAACAATCTAGTATTTTAATGTATACTCATTTTTGCAGTCTTTAGGTATTTCCGTCAATTCTTTCCTTCTTGCAGGTATAATTTTAATGATCCCTTCCATCTGCTTCAAAGTGAGAACTCAGCTATGTATTTAAGGATGATATCAGCAGGCAGTTCAATAAGGCAACGTCATTCTCAGCCTGATTACTTTGGTTTAAATTGATTTTCTAGAGAGTCTCAAATGCTATTATTGTATGAGCAGGAAACCTACAACAACATTTGGCTCATGACCTAAGATTTCCATTCAGCCAGATGAGGTGATGATCTAGCAGAGGATTGAGACTGTCCATCGTATTCCAGAAGGATGGGGTATGCAGATTATGTGCACTTCAGTAGGTTGAGATCAGGGAGCAATTTGCTTCTCGGTGTTCCATCCACTTTGAGGTTTTAGGGATGTATTATTTCCTCTCATAGATGTTGGGGAGGTTTATCCGTCTTGTTTTAATACCATGACGGGATATTTAGCTCTCGTTTGGGAGATGACATTTCCTTAATGTCAAACTCTATATGAGGATACTCTAGGTCAATTCACTTGATTATTTCCTTCTTATGGTCTCTCTTCAATGGGGATGATACAAAACATCATGCAAACTCTTTTGTAGATGGCGAAGATACTACCATGATAATCATGAGGTGAATTGATTCCCTCACTGAGACAAGCTCAGCCAGAACCCTGAGAGATAGCCCTTGACACAAGGTAACAATCACTTTCCCACGCACTAGACCCCCTTACAAGATTCTTTATTTCTTCCTGATCTGGATTGCAGGAGGTCCAAGGGACAACATTTTGGATGAGGATCTAGATGTGTTGTATGCTAATGCGGAAGCAAGAATGTTGAGTGAAAAAGTGTAGATAGAAAATGGATCAAAAATATATTAATATGTGTGTTTTGTACATGACATACTGTTGAGGGAGATGTATGGTTGCTTATCTTCTACCTATCTGCTTGCTATCTAACACTACATGTTGGCATGTGTGTCCAGCGCTCCCGTGAGTTTCGTGACATGAACTTCAACTAACTGCTTCTCGTGGATCCTAACTTTGGCGATTGTAGCGGAGATTAATGTCTGCGGGTTTTGTTCTAACGGCAATCGTGGTCCACCAAATGGTATCAAAGCGACAGGTCTCGAGTTCAAAATTCACCCCAGGTAACCACGGGGAGATTGTTGGCATGTGCATCCAACGCTCCCCATGAGTTTCGTGACATGGACTAACCGCCTCTCGTGGATCCTAACTTTGGCGATTGTAGTGGAGATTAATGCCTGCGGGTTTTGGTCTAACGGCGGTCATGGTCCAACACCACGGAACATGTATACATATATTAAGTTGTGAAGGCACACATAATTGTTATGGAAGTTGAACCATTTGGGCTTCCATGTGTGACTCTTCACCTTTCGATGGTTACGTGACTTGATTGCTAGGTGTGTTGTATGTTGACAAATTCTTTGGCATAATGTGAACTATGAGAGTTCCACTTGGCATGGCGCAGAGTGTCCAAGCTATTGATGTGTAACTTGGAGGTTTTGCACAAGGGTTGAGCTGCGTGGTATGTTTATAGCTGTTGCACGGATGGGCTGAGGCTCCACAAAGGTTGCACATGGTGCTGATGGGTTCCTGGCAGATTGTGTATTCGCGTTGAATGATGTCAACGTTGAATCTCAAAAAATTGGCATGAAGAAGGGGGCACCTGCGTCTCTACCCCACATCAGCTAAGCCTTTGAAACTTATGTGCACTGTGCCTATTGGGAAAAGTGCATGCTGTAGTCTTCAGAGCTATGCAACATGGATCGTGGCACTGTGCGGGTTGCACATGATGCAAGGAGCTACACAGTGGTGCAAGTGTATAAGGCACTCAAGGCAGGAGTACAAGACGGTGTGGCTCGACACGGATCACCCCAGTAGTTTGTTGGCCTTGTTTGTTAGGAGGGCATATGGGAGATCACATTCACCAAGTAGAAGTCTCTTACCCTTAAGGATAGTGTCAATGTCTCCTCTTGGTCTCATTCCCTAGAGGGCATCTAAGATAGTGTGCAAGGAAGTTTTTGAATAGATAGATTGGGAAATGCTTTTGATTGTACTACTTCGTGATGGTTGCTAGAATTGATCACATATGGTTGCTTACATTACATTTAATACCATATGCATTGTGCTCTTATAGCTATCGGCACATTCTCCCATGCTTTGGGTGAAGAAATTTCTACTCTTTTAGTTTATTATAGTTTATGGGAGATGCATTTGATGCTCTCTTGACTATCTTATCTGGTTGTACTTTTAAAGCTCCTCTCAGTCTGCCTATATTCTTATAAGGACATCCATACAGCCTGTCATGATCTGTTACATTGATACTTTAGGCTTTAGCCGATGCTTTTGATGCTACTACTTCGTGATGGTTTCTAGGATTGACTACATATGGTTGCTCACATTGCATTTGATCGAACTTTGGTTGCACTCTTAAAGCCTTACATATTCTCCCATGCTTTGGTTGAACAAATTTTTCTTTATTTTAGTTTATTATATTTTATGGGAGATTCATTTGGTGCTTCCACCTGTCTATTTCAGCAGGTTGTGCATTTAAAGTTCCATTGCCATGGACCTATTTTGCTCATTCATATAAGCTCTTTTCTTATTTTTTGGATGGACTAATGTAAAAAGAGGTACACATTCCCTCCAAAGTATCTAAATATGCAATAGTAACTCCTTCAGATCTTATAAAAGATCCTTCACCAAACAATAAAATGTTCTACAGTCTTCACCTCCCAGAGACTGCAACAATTCATACTATTAAACCTGTGACATTCACAAATGAGTTGGTCACCTCAACTCACTTTTCTTATCTGGAGATGAATGTGCTGCCTTCTTTAGTTATTTGGTTACTTTTTTCCCACAGCAGCACTTTGAATTCCAAATATTGAAATGTGATTCCTTCTCTTGAATCTGGTTATTCATCACGTTTCTTCATACTGTGGATGGTTTTCCTTATCCAACAGGAAATTTGTTCTTTGGGCTGCTGTTTCTTGTTCTCTTCAGCATGCAACATTCGTCTGTCATTGCTATGTACATTTCCTCAACTACAGTAAATCTCATGCTTTGCCCCTGATGCTACATGTTTTACTCATAAGTTTTCTTCTCAATATGCATGTACTTCTCACCTCCACCTTTTTCCCATGGTCTGCTTGTGTTCTGTGATTCATTTATTCCAATTGTACCATCACTATGGCACTAGAACGAGATGTATATTGCAAGCCCTTTAAGAGTCTAAAGTGGCTTAATTTTAAGAAAAGTAAGAAATGGTTGTTTTCTTGTAAATATGCAGATCCAAACATAATGGCTTCCAGATTTTGATTCTCTGAATCAAACAAGCTCACTGATGTCTTCGTAGAAATGTTGGTTTATGTTATTTAACGTCCTCTTGAATATTCTTCGGCCGTGGTCCTTCATTTGTTAATTTTTTTTTATCTACTAGAAGATTTGAATGCAATCCCAATCAAGGTTCAGCTTAGGGAGTTGAGACTTTTCAAACAGGATTTAGCTTTTCTGGTTAACGGTAAGGACAAATGTGTTTGCAAAGACGTAAAGTGAAATTCATTCTCTTGGAGAAAAGGCTAGTTATTAACTTTTCTTTCATATTCAGAGAGAATTATTGAATTATTATTGATTTTCACAATTAACCACAAAGGTTAATAATAATGTGACTGAAGATAGAGTACAGTACAATAAGCCAAGAGAGAGAGAACCTCTAGCATGTCTAAAAAAACAAAAAAAAAAAATGTACTATACATTAGACTGAACAACTAATGCTAAATATAAAATCAATTCAGTTGTGAAAGAAATCTGTAACATGAGTGTTTCTATCGGGCGCATATGTTGCAGTATGTCTCCTGGGTTTTCAGACTTTATGCTTCCTGTCATCTCTGTCTGAAAGCCTCCTTCATTGATTAGGTCTAGCATGTAGATAACTGTCAGATGCATGTTTGGAGCCACTAAGAGAATTGGCTGGGACAAAGATGGAGTTGATAGTTCTGATGTTACTTGTTAGCAAAAGCACTAATTTGTTCTCCTTTACTCAAGTGATAACTTATAAAATTGAAAGCTTCTCTGATGTATAAAGCCAGACACTTCTGATCCTGATATCGGAAAAAACCTTCCAAAGACTGTCACGAGTCCCGAAAGAGAACACTAAAACCTTCCACGCATCTCATAAGAAACTGTGTAAATGATCCTTAGTCTCTACCCCCTTGTAACCCAGTTACACTGATGTAAATTTGTTTTCCATAAAGCAATATAAGGTGAATTTCTTTTTTTTTTAATAAATAAATAAAGTTTAAAATTTCCTTATGTTTATTGGCTATGATTTAATAAAATATATAATATTTATTGGCCACTCATGTGTTTGAAATATATGGGTTCCTAATACAAGGAAAACTCCATAATATTGTGCTTCTCTTACTCTGTTTGTCAGCATAAGCGGCCAAAATTCTCATTTCATCGTTTATGTTTAACGTATTCACTCCCAGGAAGGTGAGCAGGGTCACCTGCCAGTACTGATTTTAAAGCTCAGAGACAGTAAGCTAAAACAGAGACCTGCTGTTGTTTTCCTGCATAGCTCGTATAAATGCAAGGAGTGGCTGCGTCCATTGTTGGAGGTAGATATAATCTTCGGTGTTTAGACATCATATGAATTTGGCAATTAACCTTATGACTCATACTTGTGGTTTTGGAAATCGGAAAAATGTTCTTAGGCCAAAACTATTATCTGAACATTTGCAATGTATTGTGCAGGCCTATGCTTCCAGGGGATACATAGCAGTTGCAGTTGATTCTCGATATCATGGTGAGAGAGCAAAATACAAAACTGCATACATTGATGTAAGCAAGAAGCTTTTGTATCATTTACCTTTATCAAGACTTGTTAGATGACTGTTTCCCAGAAATTTTGGATATTTAATGTAATTGAGTTTTGGTGGGCCAACTGCTGTTCTCTGGATACAGGCTCTTGTCTCTGCCTGGAAAACAGGCCAAACCATGCCGTTTATTTTTGACACGGTAGTCCTATTCCTCCTCTCTCTCTAGATATACATATATATCTCTTTACACACACAGACAGATCCATATGTACACATCTCACTCTTTCTCTGACATTGTTTTTGAGTCCTCACTTGATGAGTAAAATATGATGTTAAAAAAAAGCAATCGGATCAAAGGTATCATGATGGTACTACAGTTAATTGGATCAAAGGTATCATTTAATTTGTCAATGAGGTGAATGGTATGTTGAGACTGGTAGATAGGAAACCATAACAATCAGATATACCAGTCTGTCTTCAGCTTTCTGCATCACTTTTGGCTGGATCAGTTCCAACCGATTCTTTAATTTAGTTCAAGTTTTTAGATACATTATTCTAGTTATTGAAGTTTTGTTTAGCACTCCTCATTAGCTATTGTAACTTGCTGTACTTTTGAGTCTCATTGACCTACATTGGCCATTCATGGACATAGTAGAATCTTTCTCTTTCTTAGTGCTATATGGTCCTATACTATGTGATGTCTGTCACTTAACACAATGATATCAGCCATCTAACTATGCTGAGAGCTGATGGGTGTGGTTGATAAGTGTCAGATATAAGAAAGGCCAAGGCACAATAGTGGATCAAAGAAAATTGAGATAGCTCGTATTATGTTTGAATTTTGGTATTGAGTTGTTTTGTATACAAAAAAAGGAAATTTTGCATTCTAAGCAATGCCATAATACAAGCAAATAAAATCATTTAGAAAGTCAAAGAATAAAAGGGAGACCGAACGGAAAGGAAATCCAATTTTGGCTAAGACCAAGGGACAGAGCCAAACAAAAGAGTAAAGGGAAGTCATGCAACTGGTCCTGTTAAGATTCTAATTCTAATGGATTTCATAAAGGGGACCATATTTCTGGACCATTTCATAGCTATCATATTGTAATAATGTTTAAGAGGGACTTCTTTTCAAGTAATGAAGCAAATAGATAAGAGGCATAATCTTCTATATACATGACTATTTTAGTCTCTGGACTAAAGTTCTTAATCTGAATGCAGTATGAGCCATTTAGCTATATGCTTATTTGCATGATCGAACATTCTGTACTGTATAATTTCATATCAGATTGTTAATTTTTTGAAGAATTCAGCATGCAGGTGTTCGACTTGATAAATTTGATCGATTATCTTTCTGCAAGGGAGGACATAAACCCCTCCTCGATAGGAATCACTGGCGAATCACTAGGAGGTTAGGATTTTCTTTCCCTTATACATTAAGTAGGAAGATGGTTCAAGTTCCCCTTTTTGGAAGCTTCTGAAAATAGCCACAATCTTCAGACCTTAATAGGACTTTACTATGTAAAGTGGGCATCAGAAAGCTAGGCCTAAGGTTGTTTGATGATCTATATTTGTCAATGCACTTGGACAATTTGTTTTCAGCATTTAATTAGCATCAGTTTGAAACTTGGTATGATTGTGAAGGAATGCATGCATGGTTTGCTGCTGTCGCTGATCCACGATATGCTGTGGTGGTTCCAATAATTGGCGTTCAGGTGTGTGTTAGGCATGTTTAATTTAGAGATTCAGCTAAAGAAATTTTCCAATAAATGTCTGCTTAGAGTCCATTCTCTGAACTTAGCATTTCTGTATAAGGGACTAATGTCATGAGATGTGCAGGGTTTTGGATGGGCCATAGAAAACAACAGATGGCATGCACGAGTTGCAAGTATACAAAATGTATTTGAAGGTGAGCTTCAAGGCACAGTCCATTTGTTTGGATTTCATTTTGTATCCAGTTCAATGTTTGCTATTATTTTCTTTGGTTGCAGAAGCCAAAAACGATCTTGGCAAGGCTTCCATAGATGCTGAAGTGGTTGAATTGGTATGTATCAGCCCTTCGTCTATCCATTTCAAATTGAACCATGATTTCATGTGCTACTTTGTTCGGCAGCCTATGAATTTTGTTTTGTAGCTTTTTGAATCTTGATGCACAATGATTTCATGAATCAGGTTTGGGATAAAATAGCCCCTGGATTAAGAGATAAATTTGATGCTCCAAATTCTATTCAATCAATAGTTTCACGTCCACTCTTGATTTTGAATGGTATAATTGGTTGTTTAGTATGTTTTAGTAATGATGTTGACATACAGCCTATCAAAGGGCTGGAATATATTCTGAAGCATTACTAAAGTGTTAGTAAGTAATATTGACAGGTGAAAAGGACCTCGATGTCCTGTGGAAGGTTTGGAAGAACCAATATCTAGAGCAAAGGAGGCATATAGTAAGGCTAATAGTTCAGATAAGTTCAAGGTGTATATCTTATCTTTTTTTATTTCATGGGATATCATTGTGTTCTTCGCTTAGTCTCTGACATATTAATACATGTCAACCTTGTGCATGGTGATTAGTACAGTTTTCTTATATGCATCTTCAATCAGAAGATGATATGCTTGTTTTTGTTCACTGTGATTTCTCCCGATTGATTTTCTTTGGAGAGAAATGAAACGGAGTATAAATATTGGCAGCTAATGTATAAGTGTAATGTTATCGTCTTGAATCGTGCATATGATAATTGGATGAGCAATGCTTAATGGAACTTTCACAACAAGGTATCCCTGTTCCGATATTTGCAGAGTAAATGAACGGACAAGTATGGATCCTAGTCTGGTGTACTTTTTTATCATTATTATGATCATGATAAGGTTTGTCGAACCTGAATGCTAGTTCTTGATGATTGACTGAGAGTATTTCCTTTACAGACGAGCTTTTATAACTTTTTGAGGTGTTGGTGCAAAGCACTATTGGCGGGACAGACTAACTGCTGCCCCGAAACATGCCCAACTACAATAGGTGCTGAGAAGATGGTTGGCTGCTTAGACAAACAGCAGCATTCCAAAAAGAACCACAGAAAGAATAGTCCTACAAATGGACTGACAATTCTCTTTAAAACAGCAGAAAAACAATAACACAGACTACAACTTAAATGAAAGAGGGGCAGAGAGAGTCCTGAGCTTTCCTCTATCCAAGATGCCGTATTTTCCTTGTATTATTCTCCTTCTCTATTGTTTCCACTCTCCCCTGCTAACCCTCTTCTTTTCACCAAATACACGGAAACATTCCGTTCTGAAAATGGAAACTGCAAACCAGCTAAAAAGAATTTTTAGAATATAGAGAAGATAAACCGAATAAAACTGGCTATTCTAAATATAGAAAAAATATCAATGTGTAGACCAGCGTGCCCCAGATATACAGCAGATTTGTTTTACATTAACTTAGGAATTGATAAGTTTCCTTATAATACATGAGATTTTGCATCTGCCAGTGTCCCACCAATAATGCTCTGCACCATTTTCCCATGGCCAATTTTTTTCTTTGAACCTCCTAATTCAAATTCTTCATCTGCAATGTTCATATTACCAATGGCTACACAGTATATTTTGTTCATTGTCATCATTCGGCAGTCTAGAAAAAAAAGGTCATTCCAAACTAAATTTTCATCTTTCTTCTTTCCAAAACTTTTCTCCCCCTTCAGAATGTTCTTGTTCCAACATTCCTGGTCTCTCACTAATGGAAGCCATTCAGATGAGAAAAGAATGTTTCTATTCAGATGTTATAGTTGTTCTGTCCTGCCTTGCCAAAACAATCTGTGCTCATCTACAACCGAGCAATGAAAAGGCATGGCTGCCAGCTGCTTTGCATCAATCTCCTCTTTTCTAACTCATCTGTCTACAGCTATGCCGTCAGCTGTCCTGCATCAAGTGTCATTATTATTTAGAGTTATTTATATCTAGCATTATTTGCATTTCATATTGATGGATCATGCCTCGTTTGATGGCATGGATGTTTTGCTATGATTTGGTTTTATTTGCAAGATGAAGAGCTGACAACTAATCTGCTGTCAAAATCCAGTTTATTGCAGAAACCGGCATTGGGCACTGGATGACACCTTTCATGGTTAAAGAAGCCAGTGATTGGTTTGACAAATTCTTGATGATAGGTATTATTCTTTGTAATGCTAAGATTGAATACCTTGATCGACGAAAATAGTCATCAGGCTCAGTCTAATGAATAATTTCTCACCCTAATCAAATATTCATTAGGCTTTGTGATTAGTTTTGTCATTTAGGTTGGGTATGGGTATCCGATCTCCCTGTTGTATCTTTGGAATGTTGGAAAATATGCCACACTAAAAGTACTCAGTTCTCGCAAAATTAATATGGATAATAATTTGATGTGGATTATGCAAGATGCCAAGAAGCAAGTTGTTTGGGGAGTAATAGGCAGATTTGTTCTAAACTATTTTTGAACCTCTTGCTTGCAGGATGAATGGATGAAGAGAAATTGGAGTGTCCCTTGCTGCTTTCTTGACATGTCAAGTACGTGGAAGTGGAAAATAAATTGTAACCTAATAATGGTTATGTGTAGCTGAAAAATAAAATCAACAATAATGGTTTGTTATAAGGAAGCAATCTGTTTTTCGAAACAGACTTTTTTAATTGCTTTATAGATTTACGGAGGATATCATTGTTAGCATAAATAATGCTGTTTACACTATATAGCTCATTTCATTTCATTTGAGGAAAGTAAAGTTGACTTTCCTTTGTAATTGCAAGCAGAATTGTTTTATATATATATATACAACAAAAGACTTAGATCTTGGTGTATAGGGGCATCCACATTATCTACTTGGAATTCCATCACTGAGTATTCAAGAGACAACAGTAGGAAGAAATGCAAGCTAATGAGGCGATGGCGACGAAAGTGGTTAAGGAGGTTCAGGTGGTAGGAGTATGCCACCTTAAAATGGCCCTCCAAGGTCACATACCTCATTATTTGTAGCAAAATTTCATCCCAGGGTTTTGGGAAACTCTCTAGCAAACCCAACATGGAGTTTGGTTATTTCTTTACCTTTCAGAAACCTGTTGATTTCCTCCTCTTTTCTTCTTTTGTCCTTGAAAATCTTTAGACTTGTCATCTGCATGCCTGTTGCCCTAGAAATGGATTCCTTTGTCACCTCAAATTTGACTCCTTTGACTTCCACGTTCCTAGCCTTCCGGGAGGTGGTAAAGTCAATTGAGAGGACTGTATCATAACCCATAAGCCATTCCATGAAGGGTGTCAGGTCTCCATCTTTCATCATTTTCCAGATTACCCCTTTGCATGTCATTTCATAGCAAGAGGCTTGCTTGAATCTCACCATGTCGCCACCCATTAAGACGAACTAAAGCCTTTTCTTCATGGCAGTAGCCAAATACCAAAATCAAGATTGTATTCGCTCTCCATGCGAATGAAATGCACAAAATGCCACTTAGAACCATGCTCATAAAATTTTCCCTTCGCATGCGTGGGGAGCTAACACTGCCCTCAAAAACACCACCCATCTCATCAATGAGTGTGTTATTCCACCCATCCTTCCAACTGAAAAATTCAATATTATTAAAGTTCATAACAATGTCAAAGCCCAGTCCCTTAACCTTCCTACTTTGTGGATTCTTAATTGATAATTTGGCAAACCAGAGCTGAAGGTTCACTGGGGTGAACCCATTTCTCAAAGGACATAGAAGAGACACCTTTGTTAGCTAACCAGTCTGCCACCTTGTTTCCTTCTCTGAGTACACGGATAATTTCTGCTTGAAAAAGGATCTCAAAATGCTTTGAGAGTCCAAGAGGACATTACAATTATATATTGACCAACATCCTTGATCTTTGTTGATGAGATTATGAATTATATTAAGGAAATCTTCCTCAATCACAATTTTGTTAAGGCCTAACTTAGCCACCAACTTGATACCCCAATATGCAGCCATGGCCTCAACCTTGTGATTAGTTTGAACTCCTAGGTACTTGGCATAAGCTGCAATGGCCTTACCTTGGTCATTTCTAATGATACCTCCACCACCAGCAGGCCCTATATTACCTTTGGAAGCACCATCAAAATTCAATTTCACCCATCCCAATGAGGGAAGCAACCATTTAACCATCGATTTATCAACCTTCACAAGGGTGGGGGTTCTCTTTGGGTCCATCTCAATTCCCAAAGAATTTTCGTATCAACTGTTTCAGAAGTTTTGAACTCCATGTGTTTGATAGCGAAAGCACTCTTCTTTTTGTTGTCAAAGATTCTCATATTGGGTTCCCACCAAATGCCCCCAAAAAGTGAGGAAGGGCTAACTGCCAAAGCCTTTTAAGTTTAGAATTTGAAAAGGGGGTTCCCATTGGGTTACAAGATCCAAGATGCTGGCAGCGTTGACCCATTTGAATTCAAAAGTGCTGAAAATCATATTCCAAATTAGATCTGAAACTGACATTCCAAGAACATGGGCACCACTGATTCAACGTTTTTTTCACAAAGAGTATACTTTTTAGGGAGCATAGATCCCTTTCTTGTCAAATTCTTGAAAGTGAGAATCTTGTTAAGGATGGCGACCCAGAAGAAAAGGTTTATTTTCGGGATAAGGTTCTTGTCCCAAATCTGACTCAAGGGAAGCCATCATAGAGAGAGCCTCTAACAACCTGAAAATACGACTTTACACTATAATTACCATCATTGGTCTTAAATCAAATTGACTCATCGTCGCTATTGGTTTGGCAAATGTGGGAATGAGCAAGAAGTTCATTGAGATGTTGAGCTTGGAGAGAGTCCTAGAATTTAGCATTGAGCAATTCCAACTTCTTCCATACATTTCCATTAGGTGTCTCCACCATGTAGTCTTTCACTTTGTCATCGCAAGTTCTCTTAAATTCCATTCTTAGTCTCATCCATGGCTCTATACAAGCCAAGGGTACCTTCCTGATCCAAAAATCCTCCCAAAAGAAAACCTTGTTTCTAATACCCACCTTCGATTTACAACTTTTCCAAAGCACCTTTCTCACCGCCACTAAATGTTGCAAATGTTAGACCCTGGAGGTAGCAATTTAACAGAAAAGAATGACTCCACACTTTCATTAGTTAAATACTTACCTTTAGAGTCTCAGCCCATTGATTATCATCTTTTAGGAGTCTCCATTCAATCATTGCGAGCAAGGCTTGGTTCATGTCTTTAATCTTTCTAATCCCCAAACCCCCAACATGTTTTAGAAGACAAATTTCTACCATGCCACAAGGGTAATTATGTTATTTTCCTCTGTACCTGACCAAACAAATCTCCTTTGAATCTGCTCTAGTTTGTCAACAATAAAAGAAGCAATTTTGAAAAGAGACATGAGGTAAATTGGGAGGCTTTGAAGGGAGTTGTTCAGCAATTGAACCTTACCTGCTTGGGAAAGAAGTTTTCCCTTCTAGCTTGCTAATTTTCTCCCGAAACATTCAATGAGAGGATTGTAGGAAGAGGAAGGTAGAGGGCCTTGAAAGTTGAAACAAAGGCATGCCAAGGTAGATGGAGGGAAGAGCTTTAACCTAGCATCCTAAAACCCCAACAATCTTCCCTTTGCCGAAGGAGGGGTATTAAGAAAGTAAATAATGCTTTTTCAAGGTTGATTTTCTGATCTGTCACCTCCTCATACTCTCTTAACTCTCTAGCTTCACCCACTGAAGCTTCTCCCATTAAGAGAGTATCATCTATGAACCGTTGGTGGGTTTTCGGAGCAAGAGAGTGGGCTAGCTTAAAACCTTTTAATTTTCCTGTTGCAAGCGCATCCAAGAGATTTATTCTAGAACCACAACCATAATGATAAACAAATAAGGAGAGATTGGATCTCCTTGTCTTAGACCTCCTTTAGTTGGGAAGAAACATGCGGGAGAGTCATTAATCAGAACTAAGAACATAGGGCTGGAGAGGTACAACTGAACCAACTCTCAGAGTTTCAAGCGAAACCCAAATATGCTGAGCACCTTGTCCAAAAAGACCATGACACCCTATCGTAAGCCTTGTTCATAATGAGCTTAGCAATCATACCAATGTTTTTACTCTTATCCATGGAGTGAATAACCTCGTGCACAATAAGGATCCCATTAGTGATCTCTCTGGCTTGAACAAAGGCACCTTGTTGGCAAGAGATGATTTTGGGTAATAAAGGTTACGTTCAACCAAAATCTTAGAAATGATTTTCTAGAGCATGTTGCATAGGCTAATAGTTCTGAAATCCTTAAATTCCATGGCACCTTGTTTTTGGGGGATTAACACCATAAAGGTGTTGTTGATTTCACACAAGATTTGTCCAACTCCAAAGAATTCTGTAGCAGCAAAAATCACATCCTGGTTGACTATTTCCCAGAATTGCTGAAAGAAGGCTGGCAGGAATCCATATGGGAGCTTTGGCTCTCTTCATAGAGAAGAATGCAAAACTAACCTCTTCCTCCAAGGGTAAAACAACTAGGTACATATTCTCTCGTTGGCTAACAAGGGACAAGATGGTGTCCAACATATACTCTTCTAAACCTTGAGACGATGGGACAGGATGACAAAAGATTCATGTAAAAGTTGACTTCTTCAACTCGGATGGATAACAGATCAGATTGCTTACAACAATCCGGTTGGATAATTTCAGAGATTTTGTTCCTACTTCTTCAACACATTGTGGGAGTATGGAAGAATTTAGTGTTTCAGTCTTTGTCAACCAACCATAAGGCTCTAGATTTCTGCCTCCAATTTCTTTTTTCCTGGGCCAAAATAGATCGAAAATCACTTAAAAGCTTATTTTCCTTACAAAAAGAGTTTGGTTCAAGCCCTCTCTCTGAATTTTATCCTCCAACTCTCTCAACTCCTCTGAGATTTTGTTCTTTTGCTCAAATATATTGCCAAGGACTTCCTTGTTCCATTTTCTAGTTGTGCTTTAACATACTTTATTTTTCCACTGACCCTATACATAGTTGTTCCTTTGTAATCAATTTGCCACCAACCAAAGATTTCCTTTTCCAACTGGAGGTGTTGTAGCCACATTAACTCAAACCTGAAAGGAGTTTTAAATATGACTTTCTCTGTTTCCATATTTAGCAAAATGGGATTATGATCAAACCTTATATTTGGGAGAGAAGACAAGTAACAACTCTAAGCATGAAACCAATCAACAGACAACATACAATGATCCAATTTAACTTGAATGATTGCATCCCCCAAATGCCTATTGGACCAAGTATAAGTAGGGACCCTTAATTCCACATCGACCAAGTTACAGTCAGTGATGAAGCTGGCCAAATCTTTCATGTCGTCGGCAAAATCAAAATTCCCCCCTTTCTTTTCTAGGGGGGAGGGGAGAGTTGAAATCTCATTCCACAGTTTTCTCCTACCAGTGTTAGAACCAGGAGCATAAACATTCGAGTGAATCCAAACAAACCTATCTTGCAAATTAGTAAACAAAACAACAAGATGATGGGGATTGCTAATTAGGACATCACATTTGAGCTCTTAGGGATCCCAATGAGTTGCCAAACCACCAGAAGTCCTTGCTGAACTTACGGCAACATCAACTACTTTTTTCCAAAAGTTATTATTGATAGATTAGAATCAAACATCTTGATTTCTTGGAAGGTCAAAATACCGAGTTCGTTATCTTTTCTGAGATTGTTCAACAGTTTGTGTTTGATGGGGCTATTAAGCTCTCTTATGCTCCAAGATAAGATCTTCATTTATAGTTTTTGGATCAAGTTATAGATGCAGTAAGCTCCAGAGAACCTTGATTACCGTTAGCTATGTTCAACTCAGCCTCTCTTGATTTGAGCTCCTTATTGCCAAGTCTTCCTTGTCTCTTATCTTTTCCGACATCTACCGAAAGAGTCTTCTTTTTAGTAGTTTAAATACTTGGCTCATCTACAGGGGTGGCCTCTTAGAAAGCATAATAATCCATCATCATGTTTACCTTTTTGTGGAGATAGAATGGAATTGCAATTTTCCTTATGAATAGGGGCATAACAGACCTCCTTCTCAAGGACTCTGTTACAAAGATCTCTTACATCCCATCCTCTCCTTTTGGCTATGGAGATGTCCAAGCGGTTTCACCTTCTAGCATTCATTTATCCAATTCACTTTCTTGCTGAAGAAAAAAGGAACTGCACAGATTCTTACCTTTAGTGGTTATGCATACCTCCTCCTCTAGGGCTTGGTAAAGGATGTCACCAACATTCTTCCCTTTCCCTCCTTCTAAGAGCTCATCGACAAAGTCACTTTTGGTAAATTCTCTGTTAGTCTTGTTTTTATTTCGATTGGTAATTTGAGGGAATTCATAGGGGTCCTCACTTGTAAAAAGATATTGCAATAGAACATCAAGTGATACATAAGTATTAGTACAACAAAAAGGAGAACGGGAGAAAGAAAGTTAGCAACGCACCGGTGTCGGGGTTTGTTGAGAAGTTTTATGATCTTTCTAGGAGGCCCTCTCTTTTTCTTCTGCATAATTGACTAGTCTTTTGTGTCGTTACAATGATCCAGGGTTAAATCTCTTAAGAGAGAGCCCTCAATCGAGTCAATAGGATGAAAAACATTTATGGTAAGAGAATCCCCTACAATTTTGGAGACTGCTTAGACTGAGCTAAATAAATTGGCTCAAACATTGTCCCTTCTTGAGATGTCGCCATCCGGGTCAACTTAGAAACAAGAATCGATCGAGATACTACCATAGAATCAATAACCCCACTTGAGAATTTGAGGCGAGTCTAGGGAGTTTGTAGAGTTGTGATGAACTCAAAAGAGCCGAGGAGAGCATCCCTCCACCAAGAAGCCGCTTTCATCTACTTGTGTTTGAAGCAACTACAATCCGTTGCCAAATGATGAAGGATGGGAAATGCAAAAATGTGGGGGAGGATTCTGGTAAAGAGAAGAGTGAGGAAGGTCGTGGGGAAGTGAGCACCTTGAGAAAGAGGAATTGGGATGGTAATTTTAAGGGTTTCGAGGATTTGAGTAGAAAGGTTTAGTACTTAGAGGGTGTGCTTCAGGCGATGGAGGAAACCAATGTTGGTCAAAGGGAAACTATGTTGGATGTCATTAATGCTTCTAAGAAAATTGTCTCTGCTCAGGTGAAGTCCAAACAGAAGGTTCTGGAGCTAGAGTACCAAGTCAAAAAGTTGAGTGATAGGTTGGAAGGGATGGAGGAAGGCACTAAAAGGAGGAATTTCAATTTGCGCATCAGTAGTTTTGAGGACGAGCTGGAGGAAGATATAAATGTCAAGGCGCTGAGGGTGCCGAGATCAAAGGCAATCATGTTGGTAGCAGTGAAGGATCTCCTAAAAATTAGCTGGGTTTTTTGGACTATTGGCAAACTTTTGGTGAACTTCTGTAGTTTTGAAGTTTTAGAGTCGAGTTTTCTTTTTCTCTGTTTTACTCTCTTTGGTTTAAGTTTTGATCTTCATTGTAAGAGTTAAGCATGTTTAACTCCTTTCATGGACTTTTCTATTTCTTTCTTGCTCGTTGGTTTTTGTTCCTCCTTTTGTAAGGCCCCTGGGAGCCAATCCTTGTTTTTACCTTATCTAATAAAAAAGTAAGATAAGTATCATAATTATCATATGACACATTGGTTTACTAACTAGCAATCACACATGTATGTACGATGTAAATGCCAAAAGGGATGGATTGAAGAAGTAAAATTGGAGGGAGTGAAAAATGGGAGAGGAAGAGGGATGATAAAGAATGGTTTTAATGGAGAAGTGCAAGGAATTGAAAAGGAACCAATATGAAACTCTTGTTTTCTACATTCACATGCCATTTTTGTCAACCGTTTTAAGGAGAAAGAGGGTGAGATGTGCAAGCCATCAACGAAATGCAATTTAGAGATATCTCTGGTAGAAAGAAGTGTTCCATCAATACTACCAATGTTAATAGTTGTTTGCAATTTTAGCCGTGAGTTGTATATGTTAGGGGAATTCACTTGTGTGTCTCACGGGATGCTTTAGAGACAACTATATGTGGAGTGCACCTAACATACCAAGGTAGAAATTTAATGAAATATTGTGATTAAGGTTTCTCTTGAGCTATCTAAGTATTGATTAGGATTTCTCACATCAAAAGTCCCGATGGCATTGTAGACGTCAAGGACCACCAATAAAATGGGAGTTTCTATTTTTTCATAGATATTTTTTATGGTAGGAAGGATTTTGATTGGATGATGGAAATTTACTATTTGCATGTCCCGCACCTATTCCACGACTTAAATTATTCTTGCCTAAATAATATTTGCTATATGTACTCCATTTTATAGACTTGATCTCGCTCACACTATTCACATGAGTGTAATTTGTATTTGAAGGGGCCAAATTTTAAAAGGGAAAAATACAATATGTTCTTAGTTCAAAATCCATCCACAATGCTTTGTCCTTGTAGCACTTGGTAGCCCCCCTTTTCAATTGTAAAGAACAAGAAATCATAGGAAAGTAAGAAATGTGCAAACAACCATATGTGACTAAATGTTAGGAATCTTTGCCCCGGTGGATAGAGCAATGCGAGAACATGGTATTGGGAGGTTTTGAGACTCCTCCATATTTTAACCATATAGTTGATGGACCCTATGAAAAGTAACTTGCTAGGTGTGACTACCCCGAGAATGACAATGTTGTGTTGAACTTGAATGGAATCAACACATTGTAAATCAAACATCCTCGACACTTGTCCTATGAACATGAATACAAAAAAATTGTTTCTTGTTCACAATCGGGAATAAATGGCACTCTTGTTCTTCATCCATGGGAACTATCTATACTTTTATTAGCAATAAGGAAAACCATTCTTAATATGCGACAAGGGCTATATGGTGGTGACTACATAACGAATGTCATAAAATGGGATTTTCTATTTTTCTATTTTATTTTTACCGGCACGAATGTTATCAATTGGATGAAATTTAATTTTTAAATACAATGAAGACATGAATGGAAAGTTGGGAAAATGTGGGAATTAAATGCTTGCATGTCCCACACCTATTCCATGTCTTAGATTATTCCCACCCAAATAGTGTTTTCTATTTGTTGTCCACTTTATTATCTAAATCTCACTTGTATTATTCACATGAGTGCAATTTGCACTTAGAGGGGCTGAAATAAGAAAAGGGGAAATCCAATTGGTTCAAGGTTTGAAACCCAACCCCATTACTTCCTTCTTGTATCACTTTGTAGGTCCCCTTTTCAAATTTTAAGATCGAGAAAATGTACAAAAACAAGTAATGCATGATAAACCATAGATAATTGAGCTCCATCAATTGTTGGTCATATGAGAAACGAGTAGATTTTATTTGTGATAAAAACTTTACTAATTTTTTTGTAATGGTCATGAATTGGACAACATCTAATTTTGTAGATAAGACAAAGACATGAATGGAATTTTTTGGAAATTAAATACCTACATGTCCTACACCTAATCCATGTTTAAAACAATTCTTTCCTAAATAATTATATGTGCTCCACTTTATAGTCTTTATCTCATTCGCACTATTCACGTGAGTGTAATTCACAATTAAAGGGTCTAAAATACATAACGGGGTAATTCAAATAGATTCCAGTTTTAAAATCTAGCTGCAATGTTGGCTTCTTGTAGCAATTTGTAGCCCCCTTTCAATTATAATATCAAGTAATTCTAGGAAACAATTGATGCGAGAAAAATCATCGATAATTGAGCCCCTGCATTAACCAATTATATGAGCAATAGGTATATTTTATATGCCGATCAAGTTTTATGACATCAAGTTTTATTGGATGGCATTTAATCTTGTAGATGAGATGAAGACATGAATGAAAAGTTATAAATAAAAATGTGGGAAGTAAATATTGTGGTTTTGGTGTAATAAAATAAACTCAATAATGCAAAATAACTTGGAAGCGTAAGTTGAAACCCATATGTTCAATCCCCAATGCCTTACAAATATCTAACTATCAAGATTTGTGAAAGATTCGATGGTAAAAATTTGAAAAAGAGTCATTTATATGTTAGAGTAGGTATTTGCCTTAACTCATGTTCACCTAGGTACTTTATTTACCTCATGTCTTTTATCCTCACCCAATTATGTGTGTGGATATATCTTTTCTTATTTAGATATTAGGAAGATATTATCTAGTTGTTATGACTAGTTCTTTCCTAAATCTATTGTCTTGAATAGTTCTTTGATGATTAGTTCTTTCCTAAATCTATGGTATTGACTAGTTCTTTGATGACTAGGTATTTCCTTGATTTATGACTTAATCTATGACCTAGATTGGTTCTTAGATTGACCTTCCTTTCCTATCCAAGCAATACCCATTTTCATTATATTTCATAGAGTTACATAATAATATATGATATTATTATTCATTTGTTTACAAAGTTATTCTAGTGAATTAATTTTATTTTATTGAGCATAGTGTTTAATTAGCATATGAGTTATTTGTGGCTTGGTACGGTCTATTTATCGTTCCTTTTATGGTATAAGAGATGGAGATTCTGTTGACATCCGTTTGTAAGTTTTATTTTACAAATAAGGTTTTTTTGTATATTCATATATTCGGGGGTTTATTCGTGTTCTGTTGTTGTGTGACTTTTTATGCAAAAAATCCTTCCATTGGATTCAAAAGGTGTCAAAACCCTAAGAATGATCAGTAAACTGACCAATTCGGAGGCGGACATTTTCTGAGGGACATTTTTTCCTTTTTTTGCAGTAGTGCGGTAAGTGTACACACCCATTGAAATCCTTATCCCCGGTCATATGAGATCTTAAGCTTGTGATTACTACTAATAGGTGCTTATCTCCATCCCCTTTTATTTTATTTGTGTGGGAAATGAAAGAACAATTTATTTTGTTTTAGTGACAACTAGAATAAATAATAGAGCATGAGATTGAAAAGCTTGTATCTTTTGATCGGTAACTCGCATTTGAGTGTCGTTTTTGCAATAGTGCTTATTTTTTCATGTTTGTTCCATTGGAACTGTTTATTTTGATAAATTAACTATAATTATAAAGTTCCATATTGTAACACACTCAATTATAAATTTCCAAAATTTGGGGGTTCTTGTTGCATTGCTTGGTTTTTACATTTTTTTGGTGATTTTTGAGAATGACGTCTTTATCTACTTCTACACTAGATAATGTTGAGCCATTAAGAACACATTATTACCACACATGGAAACCAATAATGAAAACAATAATTAAACGGAAAGGATTATGGGCTTTAACTTCTTTAGAACAACTAGTGTTCATTAGAGAATATGAGAAATTTCAGATGATCAATACAAATTTGATGTGTATGGGTTTGATATGAACTTATGTAAGTGATAGTATTTTGTTTCATTTTGAAAAATGTGTCTCTCCTTTCAAAATATGGGAGAAATTGTAAGGTTTACCTTTTAAGTTTGGATCACATAAGAGCCATGCAACTTGAAATTGAGATCACCTCTCTTAATCATGAATATTTTCCATCAATTATAGACTATCTTACTAAGTTCATGAATTTGTTGACACAATTGAAGGGCAAAGTGGAAGAGAAAAGAAAGATGAAGATTGCGTTTACTTAATTCTATTCAAGTTGAGTGGACCATTCCAAATCTTTATTTCTACCTTTTTGTCAAGCATGAATGCCTTAGGTGACATATTCCAAATGTCTAACTTAGAAACATTTTGTGAAAGACTTACTAAGGAAGAATCCAAATTGTCTAACCTTAAGTCTTCCACCTCTTGAAAGGCATTAGTTTCATCTAATCCTAAGGTCAAGGGAAAACTAAAAGTAAAATAAAATCCACCCCTTATCCATCTCAAAGTGCTCCTAAACCCAAAGAAAACAACTCCAAACCCAAGGAATCTTCTAAATCCAATAATAAGTCTAACCTTTCATGCTCTTTTTGTGCAGGTATTGGTCATGAAGAAAAAAATTCCTATCTCCACCCACCTCCTTCTAATCAACATGGAAAATTCCTTAATGTTGTAGGGAGATCTTAGTCACCACTTACGATAGTTGGGTTATAGATTTTAGTGCTTCTCATCACACGACTTCTTCCAAGGAGTTTTTTGTATCTCTAGGTTTGAATATTATTTCCAAAATTGAGGTTGAGATTCTTCCTTCCTTTCGTTAAAGGAAAATGTGACATACTTCTTAATGGTGGTGGTAATCAAGATTCACTATATGTTCCTAATATCACTACAAATTTACTTTATGTATATCAAATTTGTCATTCTAGTCAAGGAAAAACATTGACTTTTACACCACATGAGGTAGAAGTACGAACTTTGTTGGAGACTCATTCACTTGTTTCTCAAGGTATTGTTGATCAATGTTCTAAACTATATCACTTTGAGGGCTTTGATGAAACTTACTCTATAGGGACAAGATTGGTTTCTCATGTAGATTCAGAGAGAAAGCTTTGGCATGAGAGATTTGGACATCTCAATTACAAATATTTGAAGGAGTTAAGCACTCATATTATGGTTTATGGTATTCCTAGAGTTTTTTGTCTTGAGGGATTTTTCCTTGGTTGTGCATTAGGAAACAACACTAAGATTCATTTCCTAAGAATTCGTCCCAAGAGATCTTCTTCATCACTTGAGCTTGTGCATAGTGATTTGATGGTTTTTCCTACCCCATATTTCAATGGAACTAAGTATACACTTACTTTTATTGATAATATCTCGAGGTGTACTTGGGTTTATTTTCCCAAGTAAAAAGTGATGTTTTTCACACTTCAAAGTATTTAAGGATTTGGTCAAGAAATAATCTTCTAGTTGCATAAAGAACCTTCACACCGATAATGGGGGGAGTAATTCAATAATGAGTTTTCTGAATTTTTGGCAACTCATGACATTATTCACCGGCATTCTATTCCTCGTACTCCACAATAGAATAGCTTAGCAGAACGGAAAAATCAAACTTTAAAGGAAATGGCTAACTACATGATGCATTCTAGAGACTTACCTCCTATATACTAGGCGATAGCGCTTAATTGTGCTAACTACATTCAGAATCGCACACCACATAGAGCACTTGAACATTTGACTTTAGAGGAAGATTGGTCCAACACTAAGCCCGATCTCTCATTTTTTCGAGTCTTTGGGAGCCATTCTTGGGCCTTTGTGCCTTAGAAGAACAAAAAGTCATTGTAACAGAAGAGAAAACCCTTGATCTTTGTAGGGTATTGTGAGGACATGAGAGATTATCGAATTTTAGATCTTGATACTCATGAGGTTATTTTTTGAACACATGTTTAATTTGATGAGCACTTCACACCTCATGATTCTTCATCTTCTTCCATGCCCACTTCTTCTTTATCTCATCTTCAGGATCCTTTTTTTTGAGGAGATTATATATGTCGATTTAGGATCATATTCCCACTGATGTTGTCACTATGCCTAAGTGGGATCTTATTACAATTTATAAGGCAACACCTTTCATACAAGATCTTCCACCCACTAGGCATCATCACACACATTCTACAAGTTTTGGACTTTTGTGTCAGGTAGTTTCTGAGGATCCACAATATTTTTCATAGGCTCATGGGATACAAGAGTGGGATGATGCGATGACAGCTGATTATTATTCTTTGATGCGTAATCATACTTAGGATTTGGTATCTCTTCATAAAGGAAGAAATATGGTTAGGTGTAAGTGGGTATACCGAACCAAATATAGCTGCCGATGTGTCCATTGATAAGTATAAGACTCATCTTGTTGTAAAGGGTTTTTCACAAGTTGAAGGTATTGATTACTCTGATATTTTTACACTCGTTGCGAAAATGGATTCTATACGCCTTGTAGTTTCTATTGTTGTATCATAGGGGTGGCTTGTATATCGATGGAAGTGAAGAGTGCCTTCTTACATGGAGATTTACAAGAGGAAATATACATGAAATAACCTACTAGATTTTTTCGTGATTCTTGTCTTGTTTGTAGACTTCGAAGGTCTCTCTAAAGGACTTAAACAAAATCCTTGGGCTTGGTATGAGAAGATGGATTCCTTTCTTCTCTCTACTAGTTTTGTTAGTTGTCATTCCAATCCTATAGTATATCTTCAACACGTTGGCGAGGATATTGTGATATTTGTTTTGTATGTTGATGATCTATTACTTACTAAAAACTATTCTTCCCACATTCAAAGTATTCAAAGGGATCTTTCTACTCAATTTGACATGACATTTCTTGGGTTATTACATTATTTACTTAGATTACAAATTTCTCGCATGATTCGGGGTTCATTTGAGTCAACAAAAGTACACCCATGATCTTCTTTAGCACTTTGATATGGTTGATTGCAAGCCAAATCCATCTCCTCTTCGGTATGGGGTTACTCTTATTTTCACATGTACCACTCCACTTTGTGATCCCACATTGTATAGGTAGTTGGTTGGAAGTCTCATGTACTTGACCCATACTTGCCCTGATATTTCATTTGCAGTAGGGATTTTATCTCGGTTTTCACATTCTCCTCATATTAGTCACTGGTAGGCTGCTAAAAGTTTTTTGCGCTATTTACAGGGCACTTCCCACTTCATACTACACTACACTAGGGTTCTACTCAATTGGTTGGATATACAAATTTAGATTTGGAAGGTTCTATTGATGACATGCATTACGCTTCTAACTATCTTTTTGTCTTGGTTCTTCTCCGCTTTCTTAGGTGTTTTAAAAGTAACATGTTATTGCAATTTCATCTTCAAAGGCGAGTACAAGGCAATAGTTACGATGAGTCAGTAGATTCTTTGGCCTTGACAATTATTGACAGAGTTTAGATTCCCATAAGATTCAATGATTGTACTTTGGTGTGACAACCAAAGTGCACTTCACATTTCTCACAACCTTATTGAGTACTAGCAACCAATTATATTGAGATACATATACACTTCATTCGTTAATACATTCAGGATGAATTTCTTTGCTTGAGTAAATTCCAACTAAACTACAAAGTTGCGAGACATTTTACGAATCCTTTTGCATCACCTCGATACCCTTATTTGTGTGGCATGCTTGGGGTTTTGGAAGTTTTTCTTGGAGGGTGTTGATGAGAACATCTTTCTTCTTCTTGTTCTTCTTTCTCTTTCCTTCTAGCAATGATTCTTTCCTACTTTTGGTTCTAGATTTCTTCATGGATATATTGTACATGAGTACCTAATCGGACCCTATTTTCGGGACTCATATCAGTGGATATTCCACTTTTATTTTGGGCCCCTACCTTCACTTGTGGGGTGTTAGAGTAGGTATTTACCTTAGCTCATGTTCACGTAGGTACTTTATTTACCTCATGTATTTTATCATCAACCACTTATATGTTTGGATATTTCTTTTTTCTTATTTAGATATTAGGAAGATATTATATAGTTGTTATGACTAGTTCTTTCCTAAATATATGACTTTGACTAATTTTTGATGACTAGTTCTTTCCTAAATCTATGGTCTTGAATAGTTCTTTCCTTGATTTATAGCTTGATCTACGACCTTGAATTGTTCTTAGATTGATATTCCTTACCTATATAAGAAAGGCCCATTCTCATTGTATTTCATAGAGTTCCACAATAGTATATGATATTGCTGCTCATTTGTTTGCAATTTTTTTTGTAAAGTTATTCTGATGAATTAATTTCATCTTATTGAGCGTGGTGTTTAATTAACATCTAAGTTCTTTGTGGCTTGTTTACAATTTGTTTATCATTCCTTTTATTGTCAAGATTGAGGAAGTTATTTAATTGCATCAAATTGAATAAACCAATAAGGAAACAAATTAGTTTCCATTCTAAAATATAATTTTTTAAGATTCAAAGGGAAGGAGGGTATAAAAAGAAATAAGAAAGGAAGACGGGAACAAGACTAGTTGGATATGGTGGTTGGAGAAATGAGTGGTGAACAAAGACTAATGGTCATGAGGTACTATTTTCTATGAAGTTTCCCTACAGGGTTACATGTTTACTAATTTTTGGTGAAATAATTTGTCATATGGAAAATTTTGTGTTTCCACTTAACACTCATGGGGCTACGCCCCCTCGTGTATGGGGATGATTTCATTATTGAATGCAACTATCCTAATTCTATCTAAATATTGTGGGGTTGCCAACTAGGCCGAAGATCATAGAGGATCACTTAATTGAACATGTGGCAAGTTGCTTGTACGGGATACAAGGGAGGAAATTTCAAAAATGAGTGATAAAGGAGAGAATTTAGGAAAGATAAGGTTATTGTTATGAGTAGACAATAACAGAGTTCACACATAATTACTAGAGTAGTTCATCATTCAATTAGAGGAAAAAAAATGAAGCATCTAGCGAGACTAACAAACCAGAGACACACAGCTCTTCAAGTTCATCTATCAAGGACACCAAGTTCCTTCTTGATCACCATATTTGCAAAGTTGCAAAAGAGATAGAGTAGAGGAAATTTTTTAACAAAGAACATGAAATAATGTAGCTTTTATTTCTTATATTGGTGATATAAAGCTTAACACCCAAACCACAATCCAAAATTTCTATGAAGACCTAAAATCTAGGATCATTTGGAATGGAGAAGCCATTCTAATTTATAGCATTTTGAATCAAACTTTCACCTACCCCCACATGACTCTTCATGTTCCTATTCCCCCTCGTGACTTTTTATTTTCCTTAGAAAAGACAAATTAAGTTTCTCTCTTATAATTTTGAAAAAATACTTTTATAATTTATAAATATTATCACTTAAGCAAATAGGATAAAACATCATGATCACAGCGTCTGACGAAGAATTAGATGAAAGGGAGAGAAGAGGAGAAGGGAAGGGAATTGACTAATCTATTGAAAAAGCTCCTTTCGATGTAGAACTTGTTGATTTGAGGCATGATGATCACAATCTCCTCCTTTTTCCGTGATGCAAAGACACCACGATTGTAGGATGAGTGTTTAGATAGACTACTACGAGACCTTTTGATGCGATCTTGAGATGAACACATGCATTAGTCATGATGATGCATTCTTGATCTCATAATGAGACTGGGATTACTCTCTTTCTCCTTATGCTTTCACAATTATCATTCACGATGCTGAAACCTCTTGATACTCACATTCCTGTTTTGCACACTATACCGCAACATTTACATATTTATCTTTACTAACCTACGAGATGTGATATCCTGAAAGAAGAAAGATGAGCTCTTTCCTAAATCACTTGGCTTGACTAATTCAATCATTTGACCGATCTCATTTGGTTCATCTCAACCCACTCAACCAGCTCACTCCAACCAACTCGGTCATTTAGCTCACGTAACAAAATGATGATGGATTCCCTGATAGTCTTGGATTTCAATGGAGCCTCGAGTATACCCTCATCACCCGTGTGCACATACTTATTTTAATCATCCCCTTATTTAATTAAATTCCCATCTAATCCTCATTAATTAATTAATCATTTAATATCTCACATGCCTAATTATCCCATCCACATTAATCTTTATGCCCATTAATTAATTAATCCTCATCCATTTCCCTAACCAACCTTCTATTTCTATTGCTTTTATCCTACACACACATCCCCTTTGCTTTTCTATCTTTTATCTATTTTTATGCCCTAACTACCCTTATCTCATCTATTTCCCACCTAAGTGCTTTAAAGCACCCTTCTATTCTTTAAGAAGCTCAAAATCCCATGAAAAGCAAGAAAAACATTGCCCAATGGGGAAACTTTCCTCACAATCGGTGACGACCGGGTCACTGGTTGTTGTGGACCCTATAAAAATAGTTTCTTTCTTTCTATTCATCATCGATGCAATCAATTCTCAAGCTTTCTTCCATCCTAAGCATCCTTCCTCGTGTCCGAGCAAGTTCTCGAGACATCCACAGATCTTTGGGACATATTTTCAACTTTCTTGCATCGCTCGTGATAATCCATCATGAAGTTTATCGTTATCACCGTGTTGCTTTAATAAATTTTTATCATATTATCTGGGTATTTCTTGTATCTAATCTCTTGCAGGTTCAGACCATCAACAACAACACTTAGAGATTCTTCTAAGAACCACCTCTCTTAGTGATTTTTTACAGTTACTCTTCTACCTTTCCTTTCTTCACCATATTTGACTTTGATACATCATACGCCATCGACCTAGGCCAAATTTTCAACTAGACTTCCTCGCTTGTCATCTCTAGTCATTTTCTGGGGTTTTTGTCTCTAGTTCTTTCCTGCAGATTACTCACAACATACACAGGCTCCTATCATCCTCCAGTTGGCATTTAGACCCTTCAGGTATGCATATTCATTTTACAAATTTCCCAGATCTTCCTTCCTGTGTCGTCATCAACCCGTCTCTCCACAATCAAGGCCATCAAGACCCAAACTAGGTAACAACCATTTTACAGTTATTTCCATCTAATTATCTTTTAGATCAATTTTTGTCATCTTTCCAGATTCAGTGACATTCCTATTTTTGCATGCTTCTATAATTTCATCCTTTACATCACTTTTTCTAAACAAATGGGGGTTGACATCTACGAAAGGAAGCTAATCACTTCTTGGAACCACATTTTCGGGAAACCCCCACATATATCTATCTAATCCATCTTTGTTCCAATTTTGTAGGTATATCGATTCACAACAATGGTATCCATCATCATCTTGTGCCCGTATCACATCACATCCAAGGTAACATAAACCCTCCTTCATTTCTGAGTTACTAGTTTCTTTAGTAGCTAGTGCATTAACTTCATTATGAATGAGAAATTTGGACAACATTCCTGGCATGCCCAGTGGGACCCCCTTTAGGTGGTCTCTTTCTTTTCTATATTCTATTTTTTTCTACTAACACTGTAGCATGAGGCTTTGCTTTATTGCTTTCTCATGTTGGGTTCGTCACTTGGATTGTTCATCACCCAAAAGTATAAATAAATAGGAAAAACTATCTAGGTATTCCTCTTTTCCCTATTTTCTCCTTTTGCATTGTACTTTCCCTTCCTGTCTGTGTTCTCATCAAAAATAAAACTTTATTTTGGCTTAAAAAGAATATTCTTTTAGCACCTGCTTTGCTCACATAGTCTAAATAGGGGTCAAATTTTCTGCATCTCACATTTATCACACATAGCCTAAACTACATAAATCAAATTAACACATCAAAACACTCCCTTTCCTGGTAGATTGGGATTTGATCACCCAATAGGAAGCCACCTCAGACATTCCCTAGCCATAACTTACCTGAAACCAAACATAGTTCACCTTCTCCTAGGACCTTTGTTATACAACCCCTTTTCTTTCCACATTCTTAATCAAAACATAAAAAAGGAATTGTTTGCTTGTTTTGTCTATTTAATAATGGAACCAAACATTTCCTCGAGTAGTTCTCAGCAGTCCACCATGACCCCATCTAGACCAGTGGTTGCTTCTAGGTCTTCCTCTAGCCCCATCTATGATTATCTCTTCCACAAGCCCTCTACTTCTTGATCACATCGACCAATAGCCCATGTTTTATCCCCATCACCTTACACCATTCCTATTTCTACCCCACCATCTTTGTCTCCATTACCTCATGCCCTTCCTAGGTCATCCGACATCACCATACCCACTTCACTTATGGATATTCCCCACGAGAACCCCATCCGTGACTTCCTCCTCCGTAGATATCAATTAATGATCATGTTTCACCTTATGACATTTCCCCTTCACTTGACATACCTGTCTCACCCGGGAATATCCCTTATGAACCTCCCGTATCAAACCTTCTTGTTCTTTCCCCATCCCCGTCATCTTATTATGACCCTACTCATCACCATACTCCTATATCCAAATCACACAAAAGTACACACACATAACAACATAATAAGCATGTACCGTGGTTCACCCAATGTGGGCTACATCCACTAAAGATAGAGATCTCATATATATATATAACAAGAGATTACAAACCAACTCTTCTGCACAAGAGTACATGTATCTCTACAAGAGTATCTCCTCCTCCTAGATCTCCAACTGGATCTACCTAAGTACACTAAATTGTGCCTCCATACCACCACTTGTGTCTCCTCCAGATCTCTAACCGGATCTACCTGAGTGCACTACAACCATGCCTCTCAAACATAACCAGATCTCACATACCTGAAGCTACCCTGCATCTGCCACTATGCAACCAAGCTCTCACTATATTGTGAATCTACAAACAAGACCTCTAGAAAGATCTACCAATGTGCAACCCTAACCATGCACCAAGAAGTAAGTCTCTCCTCCATCACTGCATCAAACTGCAAACATGAAGACAACTTCCTCTACCATGCTAGATTCCTATGGATCAACAATACAACATGATCTCATGGATCTACAATACAAGATCTCACAACATGTGGATCTACAAGAATGAGCAATAACAAGATCTCACAACAACCTATGGATCTAACAAGAAGAAACCCTAAGTGATTTGCATACTATGCAAGCCATTACATGAGACTAAATAATACAAAGGAAATATAGTAGAAGATAATACCATCTTCTCACCAACAGTGTACCTACACTTTCCTTCTGTTCAACTTCTCTCCATGAAAGCTCTTGTCTTCATGTAATCTAATTTTTCTTCTTCTTCTTCTTCATCCTTTCAACCAAGGATTATGCTCTTCTTCTCTTCAACTCATCTAACTCTCTCTAACCCTAGTTTTCTAGCTTATATAAGCTTAGAAAACTTAGGGCAACTTAGCCATGAAATTACATCCAATATATTTTCTTTAAAACAAAAACAATATTAAAACCCGTGACTTAAAAAAAACAAAAGTTAAATATTACGCATACCGATAACCGACTGCACCGTTTTGACCTAACCATGGCGGTTCCTCCTTTTCCGACTAACTAACGTCGGTCCCACTTAACCGATGTCGGATTCGATTATATATTTCTAGTCACTTTCCATTGCATGCTAACTGTGAAGCAATCTAGCTCCACAACCTAACAATCTCCCACTTGGAGATAAATTGTTGAACCTCTATACCTGTACCTATACATCACCATCCTCAACACACCATGAAGACCATCTATTCTTTCCTTCAACAATTCTCTCAAAGAAAAATAAAACTAGGAAGATCAAACCATCTTCTCAAACCAAGAAGATAAAACCATGACTTACCAAACCTGCACGAAGCTACAACTGATCCATGACACCAAGCCTCAAGCTCCCACTGAATCATAACACCATACCAATTGTTGGTATCAGAAAACAAGCCAACCTAGCTCCTCATGCAACAAGCCATCATGACTAACACACCTACAAGAGCTCCCACTCAAACTGAAGTTTCTGAGCCTCAATCGCATCCGTAGCCATACCTGTAAAACCAACCATGTTCTCCATCCATCTATCCATGTCTCCATGCAACCACCAATGCAACTGACCAAGACAAGTCAAACTGAATATGCAAAAGCAAAACAAGATCCTAGGTAAAGACAACCCAAATGAGTTCTACCTGCAACAGTGGGTGATCAATCCACAAACCTACATAACTCAAAGAATCCAAACACTACAATCTACAAATCCAACCCTACATAAACAACTAGCATGTCCAAGACAATCATCTGTAGATAACATCTCTCAAGGAGTAACATAGTAATCAAGAGGAAATACAAACATCCCCTACTCATGCTCAAAGCATCCATGTGCAAATCAAACATCTACATCATCATAGACTCACAAAACTGAATCTATCCAACATGTACAAACTCACCATGTACATCCATCCATATCACCAGCTCTCCAAAGCTCCAAGTCTGCCACCACTAACTCCAAAGCTGAATATGAATCTGTGCTCATCAATGTCAATAAAAACATCCATGTTAAACCATGCCACTAATACCAAGTGCAAATACCAACAAACATGTCATCAACATACTCTACACAAACCAACCAAGATGAAAGAAAAAAAGGGCACCATCTAAAAATGGTAAATAAACACTTGTTGTCAAACTTGTGACCAAACCGACCATGGTTTCCTAACCAACCATGGTCAACTCCTGACCGACCACGGTTACTATATGATGACCACCATGGTTAACCTTAACCGACACCGATCTCTGTAATAATAGATTTTTCTCCTTTTTCACCCTTCAAACTCTAAAATTGCTCTATCATCTAAAACCAGCTGAATCTACCATCAACTGTCATCCCTAAGGAATATCCAGGCACCAAAAATAAACTAGAAGTGACATCACAAAGCAATAAACTCAAAATAACTACAAAATCCATGACTTGCCCTCCAAAACCAACTTGTGCCTCCTGCCACTCTAAATAGTTGCAATCTCCTCTCATTCTGCATGTGCATCATGTATCCAATCCTATAATGCCAACAACCATGGCTTGCTCCCACTGAACATGAAATCCCCAACACTACCTCTAACACCAAGCTCAAAAGCTAATATGTCAGTGAGAAATAAAACCAGATGAAAGAACTATAAAATTGATTCCCTTTCTTCTCTGAGAATACTTCTACATCACAAGAAGTTTGGACTTCTTGTGAAGTAGGTGAATCACCTTCTTTCCATCCGTATGTACTCAACATCTCTCATTACCTGCAACTATGTCTAACCATGACTTTTCATTGAGGATCTCATCCTTAGACTAGAAACCCTTGTCCTCAAGATTCCACACAACCAGAAATAAAAGTCAAACAACACCAAGAAACCATGGTGTAAATTTGTGCACACAATCCAAACATAATATCAGTTGCTCCAAACGAAAGAAATAAAACATGAACCATATAGAGATACCTGACTCAAAGTCTCAATGGACTAACCGAGCCAACTCCATCCTCTTTCTGATCCAAACCATGAAGTGATCTACACCATCTCTGCCATGTACACTCTGTGCAAGAAACTCGATCCTCCAAACCAGGACAAAGAACCATCTACCCTCTCTTGCTGCAAAAACCCTGTATAGATAAGTTGCCACAAAGACCAACCACGGTCATCCCCTAACCAACCATGGTTAGCTGACTAATATCAGTTCCTCTGTGACCGACCTCGGTTCTCAGACCGATGTCAATGCTGTTGGAACGAACCCAACACCACACAATTTGGCATAGCACACCACACCAGGTGCCTACTTTGACCAAGCCGATAGTTGAGCTGAGCCAGTCATTTCAAGAAGCATCCAAATCTCATACAAAAACAATACAACAAATCCATGCAATAAATTGCATCAAGATGAAATACATCACCTTACCAGCACCAAGATACTCAACCACATCTTCAACTGAAGTACATGCTTCTCTGATGGAAGCCCCATCTTCGTTTTGTACTACTACCTCTCTACTAAAGCCCATGCATCTAACTACACCAAGAATGCATACATGTTCCTTTTCTCTATCTAGATCTACAATCCAAAACCATGCATGTGTAATTAAACCATACACACTCAATAAACAAGATAAATTCCATATCTTACATTTCTTCATATGTGATTTTCATTTACTAGGGACACTCAGGTTGATACATTCCATGCAACTTCATTCATCATATGTCACTTTTCTTTTAAAACAGGTCCTCAATAACCGACCATGGTCACCTCACCAACCACCATGGTCTCACCATGGTCCGACGTCACCGGTTTCCACTTAATCGACGCCGGTCACTATGTTCTCCAACAACCTTACACTTCCAGCTCCCACTTGAGATTCAATCTCTTCTTGCGATTTTCACATCAGGAAAAATAAACCCTACTCTCATACATGTCAATAATAACTACTAACAAAACCATGAAGCAAACCTTTCTTTGAAAACTAAAAACATCACTCTGATACCATTTGTTGGGAATACGGGACTATGGAATAGTGCTATGATTTAATAACAAACAAAATCATGCACACAGGATCTAAACAATTCCCACAAAATCTACAACAGTGGAAGTATAAACTAGAATAATCCAAATCACACAAAAGTACACACACATAACAAGCATGTACCATGGTTCACCCAATGTGGGCTACGTCCACCAAAGATAGAGATCTCATATATATATATATATATACAAGAGATTACAAACCAACTCTTCTGCACAAGAGTACATGTATCTCTACAAGAGTATCTCCTCCTCCCAGATCTCCAACCGGATCTTCCTGAGTACACTAAACCATGCCTCCATACCACCACTTGTGTCTCCTCCAGATCTCTAACTAGATCTACCTGAGTGCACTACAACCATGCCTCTCAAACATAACCAAATCTCACATACCTGAAGCTACCCTACATCTGCCACTGTGTAACCAAGCTCTCACTATATTGTGAATCTACAAACAAGACCTCTAGAAAGATCTACCAATGTGCAACCCTAACCATGCACCAAGAAGTAAGTCTCTCCTCCATCACTACAACAAACTACAAACATGAAGACAACTTCCTCTACCATGCTAGATTCCTATGGATCAACAATACAACATGATCTCATGGATCTGCAATACAAGATCTCACAACATGTGGATCTACAAGAATGAGCAATAACAAGATCTCACAACAACTTGTGGATCTAACAAGAAGAAACCTAAGTGCTTTGCATACTATGCAAGCCATTACATGAGACTAAACAATACAAAGGAAATATAGTAGAAGATAATACCATCTTCTCACCAATAGTGTACCTGCACTTTCCTTTTGTTCAGCTTCTCTCCATGAAATCTCTTGTCTTCATGTAATCTACTTTTTTTTCTTCTTCTTCTTCATCCTTTCAACCAAGGATTATGCTCTTCTTCTCATTAACTCATCTAACTCTCTCTAACCCTAGTTTTCTAGCTTATATAAGCTTAGACAAACTTAGGGAAACTTAGCCATGAAATTACATCCAATAGATTTGCTTTAAAACAAAAACAATATTAAAATCCTTGATTAAAAATTTTTATTTCCATTCCACACCTAAATCTACTCTACTCAATCCACTACGCTCGACCTTGTTCCCCAATTCACATCTCTTCCACATTTGCCTATCATGTCATCCTTAGATTCTATACCGGTTCCTCTTTCTGTGCTTCTACCCACACCTACTGCATCAACTATCATTACCACATCCCCATTTTCTCCTTCTTCTTCTACACCACCTACATCATTTGAGAAATATTGGAGAGCACTTCAACTTACATAACTACCATAGGTGATCCTCCTATCTCATCCACATGACTAGACATTCCCACATCGAACCAATCCCCATCCTCCTAGAACAAATCATGCAAAAATTACTTCCTCCATCATCTGCACCCCATCTTTTGATCCACCTATCAAAATCATTGTTATCCCTCCCAAGAGCACTCCTCAACCATATAAATCCAAAAACCTTGTAATCCTTCCATAACGATCCCTCGAGTGATCTTCATAAGAAGATCACATCCCTCCTATCAAGACCAAATCTACATCCTCCATCCTGGGGCCACATCCCTCTATCTTAGGACCCCTCCTCCATCATGACCAATCAACCAATCCAAATCCAAATAGTATGATTCCCTCCTAGGGCCAGCCTTCCTTATCAAAAATACCTCTAATTATCCAACCATCCAGCCTAAATCATCCACCACTGCATGTCTTCTTCTAGACCACCTAGACCTCAACCCAATCCACCTTCACCATCACCATCCACACCATCTTACAAAACCTTCCTAGTGCCCACATCAATCATATGCGGAGGTCCTCCAACATTTTCTTCAGACTTCTACCATCACGCTCCCACCTATTCGGCCTTTGATCCAACTGTCATCAATCCCCATGGTTTGATCCTTATTGCATCTGTGCTTATCATCACACTCTGGGGCCATGACACCGAGCATTGTAAGGCCCTTCAGACTATTGTCCATGATCTTATTGAGTGAGAGGACCTCCTCGATGAGTCCCCTTCTCCATCTACTTGCTTCATCCATAGCCCATCTAATCCCTTTTACCACATCTTCATCCGTTCAGCTTCCTAGGTCTCTTCACCCATCTACATCATCTCCTATCACTCCTCTTGATGAGGGTCCTCCCTTGTTCATCGATATTATTCACCTTGATACACCATCTTCCTGACATCCATATCCTTTGACATCCACTATCTTATCCACATCCCTTTCATTGGGGGAACATCTTCCCCCATTATTGATCCTTTAGCATCCTTTTCTCGTCTTCTTGATTCATCCTCCCACGCTAGGGGAATTCTTTCTAGGACTTGTCTATTCACATATTAGTTCCTTTCCACATTCGGTATCATCCTATCTCATCTATCTCAGTTTATCTGATCATACTTTCTATCTTCTCCTCCTATAACCACTTTTGGGCATATTTGTGCTTCCTTTGGAAGCACCATGGCTTTATCTAAAATCCATTTGGCACCTATTTCATAATATTTATTTAACTCATCTCATCTGATCCTAATTTATCTTATCCCTCTAGGGGGACCATTTATTCATCTTAAATGCATACCATTCACTTCCTTAATAGGCAACACTTGCTCTTCTTATTTTCACTTGTTCATCTCATCCCATCTTCCTAACACGACATTAACATCGGTGGCCTCATAACTTTATCAAAATGACACCACTCTAGAAAGGAGCCAACGTGGAAAGTTTTCCCTAATTGATCGGACCATACATTATTATGCACAAGTATGGGTCAGGAGCCTATCATTTGGCTTCCCTTGATGGTAAACCGGAAGTGGAACCACTTAACGCATTGCACTTTGTGACCATTTTATTGTTAGCACATTTACCAATGTGCCCTTAGTCATATCTTCGATCATTCCTCCATCTTAGCCTTTTTCCATATCTCATCATGATGATTTGGAACTATGTGGTCTTCCATCACTTCCTAGATGTGACCTTAAATATGGGCACCACAACTCTTCCCATAGCATATTCCTTATGGATAGGTTCTCCCTTTGGTGAGAACTCCATGATCATCACATCCATCACCTTCTTATTCACCTATTGGAACCATGCAAAGGGTCCAGGGGTGTCTCTTGTACATCTATTATCCCCTCCTAAGTGGTCTACTTAGCTAGTCCCAACTCTCCCCATGTAAAATCAAAATTCATGGATGCTTAAATCAAAATAAAAATTATCAAAAATAGATTGATCCTCAAGGAAATATTTCATGCAAAAAAGGGAAAGAAAAAAAAATCAAAAAAAGCATGAAATCAAAATCAAAATCAAATAAATAGACCGATCCCTCAAAGGATGGCTATCATATTATTCTTTCCATCTATATATTGTATAAAGTAGACCATACCCTCAAAGGATGGCTACTCCTTATGGAATTTGAAGGCTTCCCACATTGATCAACCTTCCATTTTATCAGCATCCTAAGAAAGCTTCCCACATTGATCAAATTTCTCTTTCCCCTTCCCAGAGTTGGGGCATAGTTTAGGGAACACCACTTTTGGAGAACCCTCTTTCCTTGTACAAGTTTCATCTCAAACCCTTTTTCATGTCAACATTAGGTTTATGAGATCATCTCATCCATTGTTTCCTTATGATCTTTGAAATGACTAACTATCATTGGTTATTTTCTAACATTTTTTTGGTCGCATGTGCCTTGCGTTACCTGATCCCCTTTTTGTTTACCTCTAATGCAGTTGAGGCATATTTTCCTCGTACATTCCTCACTATAACGTAGTGTTGTTCACACCTATAGGTCACCACCATTGCAAGAATTTTTATCCTAATCCTATCACATCTATCTTTCAACACATCTTTCTTCATCTCAATCACCTATATGTTATCTATCTATCTTACAACACATTTATCATTAATCACATTCATTCTTAATTTTTTTCCATCACATCTTACCCATATACATTCTAATCATCATGATCAAATTTAAACAAAAATATTACCACATCACACATTTATATCATCATCCATACACATGCACATCCAAATAACCATCTAATCATACATTTATTTCACCATCATCATCAAATATAAAACAAACATATAATCTAAAATCACCATCACATCTAATCTAAAAGTTATCATCATGACATATAATCTAAAATCATCACCACATCAAAATTAAAATCCATCACATCACATAATGAACACATGATAATCCATGAAAAAACATATATCATATATCAAAATGTATATCAATACATCATGGCCCTCTAGGGGCTCCCTCAAAGAAAAATATGCTATCAAAATCATGTAAAGTGAATATCTGAGGCTCTCAAGTCCTCTCTCTCTCGGGGTAGGTAGGTAAACACCTTGAACCTTGCACATCCATCACCACCCTCCTCCCTCCCTCCTCTCGTTGTGGCTGAGCTACACTCCCATACTCCTAGATGGCCCAACTCCACTCTTCTCGCCATCTCTAGAGATGCTCCCAATATCTCAACATCTTCAAGGTAGCTTATGGATCACAATATCCTCATAATATTTGGCCTCTAATGCAATAACACTAAGTACCTATCCATCCCAATCATGCCAGGGGTTCCATCTGTCTTGATCCTTGTGTTTTTTCCTGAACACCACTGGCTGACTCTATCACTACAATAGTAGCCAAATCTCCAAAACAGGCCTTGTAGGCCTCCCTCTACCTATGGTAGTGGTCCTCTCTTGAATAATTCAGGTCTCTCTCCTGAGTGACCACATCCCGCTGCTGCAAGGTTGTATCTCTCTCTACTCTCATCTATATCTCAACACCTAAGCAAGTGTGGCACCTCTCGTGCCACCTCTCAGCCTCCTCTCTCTCCTCACCACCTCCTAGAGCCCTCAACCTCAACCTCCATCTCCTCTATCTCCTCCTCTCCTCCCTCCTCAACCACCCAAGTTGCCCATGTTTTCATATGCCAATCAAGTATCCCACTCCTACTCCACATCATCATCATCATCATCATCATCCATGGTAACCTCCTCCTCCAATGGGTCTACCATAGTAGGACTCGGTAGCTCTCTATCCAGATCCTCCCTCCTGTACAAAATCGATCATGAGGCACTACTAAATGAATGACTCCAAACTATCATCTCACCCTATCAAATTGAATGACCTCTATCATCTCTGGTCATCTCCCTTACACCCATCTCATCCTCCTCATCCCCACTAGCTCCACATCCACACCAGGATAGGTGGGGAAATCCCGATATGGCCACCACCTAATATGATCAACATCTAACTCTATAAGCTGATCTACATACCAATCCACCCCTCTCTCACCCCTATCTCTCAAAGGCCTGATCAACCCTCCATCTCAAAAATCCCACCTCTAACTGAATATGGTCTCCTGTGACCCATGGAAGCCCTGTGGCCTAATCACAAATATGCTCATAAGCCCAACAGTGTAAGCAAAGAAGCCTACATCCAACCCTGACCTCCTACCCACCTCATGTATCTAGATAGCTCATGGTAAACCTGAGCTAACAAGGTGGTCCCAAATGAAAATACTATTTGGTGGTCCACAATATCATCCACTACACCAATCAATGCCCATGGAAACCGAGCTCCTCCTGAGTCTGAAAAACATAACAGGACACTCCATCATCACCATGCAAATCAACCGGCTGCATGCCACCCCAACCTCATATCTCAACTCATATGTAAAAATCCCCTGAAGAAAATTTGATCTGGGGTGCATCGGCTCCAAATAGCCATGTCAAAACTACCAATCTATCATCACTAGTAATGGGAACTATCTTGCTCCCCTTATATCAATCACCGAGAATCTGATACACATCCTCCAAGGGTGATAGTCATCTCCCTTATCCTAAACCAAAATGTACATGTCTCTGTATATCCCACCTCTCAACCAAATAATCATAAGCCCCACATCCCATGGGATCCTCTGATAATGTCTAAATCCTCCTAGTCCAACTACGTAGAAAGATGATCCCACTCGACATCTGTCACATCCCCTCTAATCTCTTATATAGAGCTAACACTGATCTCTCAAATATAAGGTCTCTCTAGCCTACAATCACAAACAAAATGCATACATTAGACCTCTGATCCAAAAATCCATCCAAAGTGCATTAAATTCCATCTAAATCCATTTTTAGCCAATCTAACCCTAGTCGACACCGACCAGGTTGGGTCGACGCATTTTTAGGGTCAGTTGATGTGCCTTAGGGCCTAGGTCAATGTCGACCCACCTGGGTCACCACCAACCACCCCCGGCGTCATCCACTTTTTAAAAAAAAATGCAAAAAAATAAATAAAACATGAAACTAAATAAAAAACTAGTGTGAGTTTTTTTACTCACCATCCTCTCACACCCTCTGGCATTTCCTCATAGCTCCAGTGGCCTCCATTTTCTCAATCTCTCTTTTCTCTCTTTTCTCTCTCTCATTAAGTTTGTTCATGAAAATGAGCATTTTTGGCCAACCCTGGGCTTATATAGCCCACCGACACTTGGTCATCCATCGAACCCCCTTGGTCACCATCTCGATTTTCCTCGGTCCACATCGAATTGCCTTAGCAATAAAACCATTTTGGGATTTCTCCCTTCTTTCTCACATCCCTTTCTAGGGCATCATCTATTTTTGACCAATTCCAATTCATCATTTTCCTTGGGCATTTTTCATACAACATTTCATATTTTTCCTCTCATACATACTTTTAAGTCCACACCCCGGGCCATTTTTCACTCCATTCGGAATTTTAATCATTAAACTTTTCACACTACGTGGCCATAATCACTCCTTCCTTTGGGCATATGTAACTCTTCTAAGTCCACATTTGTGGCCATCTCTTTTTTCCTTCGGGCATGTTAATCATATTTATTCCCTAAGTCCACCTTTTGTGGCTATAATCACTCCTCTTTTGGGCATTTTATTTTATAATCCTATCCAATCCATACACGAAGTCCTCCTTTTTGAGGCCATATTCATCTTCCTATTTGGGCATTACATTCATTATATCAAGTCCACTATTGTGGCCATATTCATGCCCATCCTTGGGGCACCATTATTTTTCATCAAAGTCCACCTTTGTGGCCATGTTTTTCCCCTCTTGGGGCATACTTTTTCCTTTTTTTTTTTTCTTTGCAGCCATACCTTTCCCCACTTGGGGCATATTTGACTTTTCCTTTTTTTCCTTTGTGCCATTTTTCCCCACTTGGGGCATATTTGACTTTTCCTTTTTTTCCTTTACATACCATACTTTCCCCCTTTGGGGCATATTACTTCATCACTCACTTTTTTATTTTACCTTATCGGCCTTTTTTCTGTGTCCCATTGGGCACCATATCATTCATCCTCATCCCTTGTGGATGCATACCTATTCACTTGATTCCTCATGTATAAAGGATTTCACATACTTTTCACATATAGTTGTGCATACTTTGATGACTTTCCTATGACCATTGGTCATCCCGACCTACATCCATACTGCAGTGATCTTCACCCACTCACTGGTCCATAGAACATTTGTTGTTGTTCATCTCCATTGAGACCGTAATTTTCCCCTACCGATGTGATATTGGAGTCACCACCATAGTTTTCATCATTATTGTGATCCTTTTTTCTGGGGCATCTTTCCTTGGTAATCATTTTACCCATCTTTTTCACCCCCACCCACCCTTTTTCATCTACCTTTTTCAAATGCATCATCAATTTCCTTGACATCATCGATCCCCCATTTGAGGGGGAGCTCATCATCAATTATTTTTATCCTTATCCAACTCTCATCATTTTTGTCTCATGGCTTGCTAGCCCAAACCACTCAACAAAAAGGGGGAAAATGTAGACACCTAAATTCGGTATCTATACCCTCATCACCCACGTGTGCACATATTTATTTAATCATCCCCCTTATTTAATTAAATGCCCATCCAATCCTCATTAATTAATTAAGTGACATTAATTAATTAATCATTTAATATCTTACATGCCCAATTATCCCATCCACATTAATCTTTATGCCCATTAATTAATTAATTCATATTAATTAATTAATCCTCATCCATTTCCCTAACCAACCTTCTAATTAGGATGATTTTATCCTACACACACATCCCCTTTACTTTTCTAGATTTTATCTATTTATTTTTATGCCCTAACTACCCTTATCTCATCTCTTTCCCACCTAAGTGCTTTAAAACATCCTTCTATTCTTTAAGAAACAAAATCCCATCAAAAGCAAAAAATCAACCCATTGGGGAAACTTTCCCCAATCGGCAACACCCACCCTGGTCATTCATCGAACCCCCTATAAAACTAGATATTTTCTTTCTATTCATCATCAAGATGCATGTAATTTTAATTTCTCCTAGATCGAGTGAGATCTCCTTCCTGTCTGAGAACATTTTGAGACATCCATAAATATTTAGGACATCTTTTTCAAGCATGCTTTCATCACTCACGATCATCCATCATGAGGTTTATCATTATCACCGTGTTGCTTTATTCATCTTTTATCATATTATCTAGGTATTTCTCATATCTAATCTCTTGTAGGTTCAGACCATCAACAACAACACTTAGAGCTTCTTTGGTAACAACCTTCCCCTTTATTATTTTTTATTTATAGGTTTTCTTTTCTTGTCCATTTCCTTTCTTTATCCATTCTTGATATAGTCATCATCGACCAACCCAAGTCAGATCACCATCGACCCATGTCCCAGTTTTTCAAAAAGTTCTTCCTATTGCCATTTTCAACCATTTCCTAGGGTTTTTTGTCTCTGGTTCTTTCCTATAGATTACTCACAACATACACAGGTTCATATCATCCTCTAGTTGGCATTCAAACCCTTTAGGTCTGCATATTCATCTTACAGTCCATATCTTCCCTCCCAGTGTCACCGTCACTCCTCTCTCTACACAAGTTTGGGTCGCCATCGACCTCAAACTAGGTAATAATCAATTTACATAGTTATTTCCATCTAATTAGATTTTAGATCAATTTCTTGTCATCTTTCCAGATTCAATGGTATTTTGTTTCTACATGTTTATGCAATTTCATCCTTTACATCACTTTTATAAAAAAATGGGGTTGACATCCACGAAAGGAAGATAATCAATTCTTGGAACCACATTTTTGGAAAACCCCGCATATATCTATCTAATCCATGCCATCACCCAACATTCATCGCATAATAGGAGGGCTAGAAACTAGTCAAAGTGCTTGCATGAAGAGTCGATCAAGGTCATGTGGAGGTCCAAGAGGCATAAATTAGGTTGGGAGAATTTTATTTTCCTCTCTTTCCATAAGGGATATGGATATAAGGGGCATGAAAATGCACCACAACCTTGTGTTGACATGTGTGCTCCTATGAAAATGACTAAGTATCAAAGCTTACCTTGAGAGACCTTGAAGACGAAGTATCCAGAGCTCCAAGAGGTCTTTTTCAAAGGATTCCTTATATGAAATTGACTCCAAAACCTTACAATATGAATGGGATGGGTATCAAGATCAAATTATTCCTAAAACCTCATTAAAATATCCTTTTTATCAGGACAAAAGGGTGTGTTTGCTGAAATTGAGCTTCTTGTGAAGTACTTGAGTCTTGTGCAAAATATGAAAGTTACATCATGTAGAGAATCCTTCAAGATTTCCAATGAGTAATTTTTTTTCCTTCCAACTCATGAAAAAAATCCTAGAATCCTTTGCTAAATCTCAAGTACCATTTTTAACTACAAGCTCCTTGCACTTTGATAAACCCACTTTCACTATTCTTGTTCCAAACCTCTGAAACTTTCCTAAATCTTTCTAAACCAGTTCCATTGCATTATTAAACATTTGACACCACTTCCAAATGGTTTAGATCTTTCACATATTCCCTGGAGGATGCACACCTATCATGGAAAGGCTAAAAATAGCTTGTCTAGGCTTATTGAAGAACTCACCTTTAGAAGCACCGCACTAAAATGACATGAATCACTTTGTCTCAAAATTTAGAACACTTGAGTAGATATGTAAAACACATATGAAGACTTGTAAAATAGGGATAAACATGAAACATAGGACAAATTTATTCGGAGAGGTGTTTAAGAGGGTTTTAAAACAAAAATTTTGACACTAGGGTTAAGTTGTCATATTTCAAGTTTGATTTTTCCTTACAAAAACACATGAAAAAATTGGATCTAGCTTGGGTACTTGTCTTGGGTTGAGAACAAAAAGGATAGGGCAAGAAAGAATCTCAAAATCTCAAGTCATTGATGGACCAAAGGCCTTTTCCATTGGGCTTGTGGAGTCATTTCTTCCTAACAACACACACAAACACACCTTTGTTGAAAGGGAAACACACTAAAAGTTGGAAAACAACACATAATGGAAAAGGAAACTTTGTTACAGGGGAGGGGTATTTACAAAGGTGAAGAAATAATGTAAATATACCTGGTAATAGGTTGGGAGAAATACATACTATTATAGAACAACAAACTAAAATCTGACCTATGAAGCAAAAAAATGACTATTTGATCATACCTTGCTCTCGTGATGGCTTTGCACGGCTTGAGAAGGAGGCATACCAAGATTCCATCTTCATACTTACAATGTAATGAGAATTTTTTTTTGCATCCAACGAATTTTTTTACCTGTTTGAAGCTCTTGTATTTTGCAACTTCCATTTGATGCTCTATGAACATGAGAAGCCAATCCTCCATATTCTCAAAAGTTTGATTTTTTCATGGAAACATTCATCATCCTTGAATTGCAACATGAAATCATCCCTTAAATCAACAAGGCAATTAGAGGAAGTGAGAACAAGACGATTCTCTTCCTAATCAACAATTTCATCAACCTCTCACTTTTTTGTTCGGAGAAAGTTCTTTCAAAAATAGAGGTCACATCATTAGAATGGAGGTCTTCATCATCCTCAAGAATTTTGTAGCATGGAAACATGTTCAAAACTAGAAAGGGATTTGGAAATGGTGAGTTCAATCTGTTCGAAACTGTTCTCACAAATTTCTTGCACTTTATCACTTTGTCTTGAACAATTACCTTTAATACAAATCAGCTCAACATTTTATTTACTATCATCCTCTATGGCGGAGATGTTTTCTTGAAGATTGAGAATATTCATAGGATATTCAAGAATCTCCTTTCCTTTGCATTCGTGATCTTCTTCACAATATTAGAGTGGAAGGCTTACCTTCACATTCACTCTCATCTACCAAGGTATTGAGGAGAACATTGAGTTCATCCTTTTCTTCATATCAACATTGAACATGGGTGCAAGGAAAGGTGAAACATTGCTTACCTCATAGCTATCTCACATTTCCATGGTCCAAGTCGGATCTCAAGACTAAGTTGGGGGTCTTGCAGTGATTTCTCTTTCAAATATGCAATATGCTCATTTTCATCTCCATTAGAAGAATATTTACATTGTGCCTCAAGGAGATGATTGAAAATATGATCCACACATGACCAAAATTCATCTAAAACATCCTCACTCTCTTGTTTTGTGTTTCTCGTCATTTGAAACTCAACTTCTTACAAGAATAGGAATACTTGGTTTTCAAAATTCTTTGAAAAGGAGAAGAGATCCAAGCTATGTGGGAAGGGCACACCTTTGAGCTCAAAATCCATTTCATCATCTTCATGATGGGAGGTGGAGAACCATGTTGGTGTAACAATAGGAGAAGAATTTTCAACTCGATCTTGACAATTTCTTGTAGCATCTTCTTGTTCACATGGATAAGGAAAAACTCCATACTCATCGTGATGATAAATGCTACGCTCGTTTGGTGAGGATGGTGAGATCAAATATTCAGAGACATCATGTTAAATTTTCTCATCCTCCTTAGTTTCTAGAAATAAATTGAGCTCTTCCATTTGTTCTTCCGTGATTGAGTCAAGAAGAGAATTTGATTCTTCAACTATCTCCATTTCATCATTCAACGTTTATATATCACTTGAAGAGTCAAAATTGGAAAGAAAATTATCCATGATTACCTCAAATTCTTGATCTTGAGTCCAGGATGTAGGATTAATTCCTCGTACATATTATGTATTAATGGAGTCCTAAAAAGCAACTTGAACCATCTATCATATAAAAAGAATGTTCCTCTCTTGAATTCAATATTTCTCCCATGGATTGTGCCTCAAGCTAGAATAAGTTGAAGAATGGAGGTTCGACTATCGTGTCTTATTTATCATCCTCCAAGGTGCTGATTTGATTCTCATTAGAAGGTTCAAGGATATGAAATTCATCATAAGTACACAAGAATCTTCCAGGGATGAACACCTCGTAGTGTGGAAAATCATCAGGATCTTCTTGAGTTTCTTCTTCCTCAAAATTACAAAGTGCTTCAAGATGTTCATACCTTCTTTGTAAGGCCAATGCATACTTCCAAACTTCATGATAGGCTTCGGGATCATAATTTCCTTCTTCCACACTTAGAATCCTTTGCATATACTATCTTCTCAAAACATCCATTTCTTCATCTCCATATGCAAGAAAATCATCTAGAGGAAGGGAAATGAAAGAAAATGTTATGAGTTTCTTGGTCAACTATGTGAAGTTGAAAATGTTACCTTCATTATATTCTCCATATGCCATTCATACAACATTTCATATCTCTTATGAATCTTCTTCATCCATTTCTTGGATTCTTGATCATTTGCAAATGAGATTCCCATTTTCTTTCTTCTAACAACACTCTTCTTGAATTGTAGCCACTATGACTTGATGAAGGGGTATTCACAAATAACTATCTTCTCCATTTTGGAAATTATTTTCATGGATATTACAGAGATGGTATGGAATTTTTTTATCATCGTAATGTGAGTCTTTGATTTTGCATGAGATGTTACTGAATGTTGGCTGATTAAAGGTTTGTATTTATTAGATGTCATCTTCTTCTTATTCATTGTCACTCATTGGAACCAAACTCCAATCTTGAAACTTTTTCAATTTGTTTCAGGAACGAATGTGACACGGATTCATTCCTTGATGGAGTTTCCTTCAAAATATGATGTTTTTTGTAATATATACTTTTTTTGTATTTTGAAGATATCTTTGCGGGTGAACTTGGGAAGATATCTCCCGAGAAAATTCACCAAGAAATATTGGTGAAATATTTTTTTGTATGACAAATTATGTGTTTCCACCAACACTCACGAGGCTACGCCACTCCTTCTTGTGTATGAGGATGCTCTCATTATTGAATGTAACTATCCTAATGCTATCTAAATATTTTGGGGTGGCCAAATAGGTCGGGATCACACATTAACACTTCACTGAACCTATGACATGGTATTTGTATGGGGTATAAGGGAGGTACATTGTAAAAATGAGAGATGAAGGAAAAAAATTTAGGAAGGGGAGGGATATCATTGTGAGTAGATAGTAGTAGATTTCACACACAATAACCAGAGTAGTCGATCATTCAATCAAAGGAAAACAATAATGAAGCATCTAAAGAGATTAACAAACCAAACACACACAATTGTTCAAGTTCATCTATCAAGGACACCAAGTTCCTTCTTGATCACATACTTGCAAGGTTGCAAAGAGAGAGAGAGAGTAGAGGAAAAACATGAACAAAGAACATGGAAGAATGTATCTTTTATTTATTATGTTGGTGATACAAATCTCAACACCCAAACCACAATCCACAATTACTACCAAGAACTAAAATTCAAGATCCTTTGGAATGGAGAAGCCATTCCAATTTATAACATTGTGAATTGACCTTTCACCTACCCCCCACATGACTCTTCATGTTACTAATCCCGTTGTGACTTTTCATTTACCCTTAGAAGAGAAAAAATTAAGTACCTCTCTTATAATTTTGAGAGAACACTTTTACAATTTACAAATATTATCACTCAATAAAATAGGAAAAATACCATGATTATGTACAACAAAGAATTAGAAGAAAGGGAGAGAAGAAGAGAAGGGAAGGGAATCGACCGGTGATCTGTTGAAGAAGTTCGTTCCGATGTAGATCTTGTTGATATAAGGCATGATAATCACGATCTCTTCCTTTTACCGTGATATAAAGACACCATGAATTTCCATATGAGTGTTTAGAAACACTATTATGAGACCTTCTGATGTGATATTGAGATGAACATGAGAATTAATAATGATGATGCATTCTTGACCTCACAAAGAGAATGAGGATTACTCTCTTGCTCTTTGAGCTTTCACAATTTTCATTCACGATGCTTAAACCTCCTAAGACCTACACTCTTGTCTTGCACACTACACTGCAACATTTACAAATTCTATGTTTACTGACCTACAAGATGTGATATCCTGAAAGAAGAAATATGAGCTCTTTTCTAACTCAATTGGCTTGACTAGCTCAATTATCTCACTAAGCTCATTTGGCTCATCTGAACCAACTCAACCAACTCGCTTACTCACTCACCAAGGCGAGATAATGATGGTTTCTCCAAATAGTCTTGGATTCAATTGATCCTCAAGTGAAGACAACTTATCTAACATTCTTATTTCAAAATTAACCATTATTTTATCATAGCAAAATCTTCGTATGCCCCTTATAGGAAAGGATGAGCTCTTGAATAACTAACTCATCTCACCCAACTCACCTAGCTCTCTAGATCACCAAACTCATTTCAACTAGTTCACCGAGCTCTTCTCAACCAACTCATCGATCTCACCCATCTCACCTTGATGAGATGGTGATGAATTCATATGATGAACATGATGAAATATTCTAATGAATCAATGGATTTCTAGTTGCTCAAGATGATCGAACTGCAACCTTCTCGCATCCAAAACGAAGACTTTCTATTTTTGGAAAGTAAGACCATGACCTACTATAATTGGAAATATCTCCTATTTTTCTCAAATATTATATTCTAAACCTTTTGAAACATTTCATTCTCCTCTATTTATGATGCTTTTTTATTTTTAGCAAGTTCCTATTTTTAGAAAGCACTTTTTTTCTTTTTTTCGGTAAAATTACAAATTTTTCCCTGCCTTCCATGTTGCACCATTTCTAATTTTTTTGAGTGATAAGAAATTGAAATTTGAAGGAATTACTATTTTTAGCATGTGAGTGGGCTTGACGTGTGGTGTCGGTTTGCAACAAAAGCATCATTTTTGGATTCTGTATTGTTTTGTGATCCCACACTCTAATTTTCACGGTGTTCGACTACTAGAACTCTTACAAATCAAAAAAGAAAATTTCAATATGGAGGATTTATAGGGGTTTTAATTTGATGTCAGCCATTAATGAAATCTTTGAGCTTGATGAAACTGTATGATGATCTGCTATGAAAATATCATTGGAACATGTTTTCAAGTTTACAAGCTATGAGTAGATCTCCGTTTTTGCATTCATGGATGCCCTATAATGATTTTGACATCGGGGGATGTGTTTGCAGGTTTTTGGATTCTTAATAACATCAAAAATGGAATCTTGGGTCGAATCAAGTGAGAAAATAATTTAGCCGTTAGTTGTTTTGAGTTTGTAAGTTATCCGACAGTCAAATTTTCTCACGACCTAAAAGCAACAAATAGGGCATCTGTTCATGTAATTTCTCATTCAATTCAAGTTAATGAGTTAGCTACTAAATAAAGTACACAAATCAGAACATGGATGGTTTATAGTACCTCAAAAGCATGATGTACATGGATGAATTGGTTGCAGAATATTTGATCCTTGTTGTAGTTGACTTGCAAATAAGACAGACTAAAAAAAGGATTGATTAGATGGGATATGCGGGGTTTCCCACAATGTCACTATGGGTGTTGTTAAGATGAATAGAAACACTCATGTCGATTGTTTTAAAGAATGAAGTGAAATAAAGATGAATAATAGATATAACATGAAAAAAAAAAGTACCACTGAATATGAGAATAATCAAGATTTGATCTAGAAGTTGATTTAATTGAAATAACTGTAACTAAAATGTTACCTATTTTGGTCGATGACAAACCTTGACTATGCAGAGGTAGGTCGATGGCAACCTGCGAGTGAGGATCTGGAATGTAAGATGGGATATAATATCGATGAAGCAAATCTTGTGTATGTTGGAGTCAACCTGTAGAAGGGATATGTGGAGTAGAAACCGGAAAATGACATAAAACAATGATTTGGCTAAGATATTTGACAAAAAGGACCCTAGTTGATGGTGATAGTTGGATAAAGCCAAGGTGAAAAGGATGAAATGGATGACTTGCAAGTAAATAAGCTGAAAAAGAAGGTTGATTATGAATCTCTAAGTATTGTTGAGGATGATATAAACCTAAAAAAAGGTTAGATGTGAAAAAACAACAATAAAATGAAGATAATATGATAAAATCTGAATAAAGTAACACAAAGATAATGATAAATCTCATGAAGGATGATCATGAGTGATGCAAACACGTTCCAAATGAGGTTTGGAAGGTTAGTAACTATTGTAGTAATGCTCGGGGATGAGATTCAATTCACAAGTCACTAGAAAGCTCCAAAATTCACATGATATATATGATGATTTATGATTGATTATAGAAATATTTAACTTAGTTTTATAGGGTCGATGGTGACTTGGGCTAGGTCACCACCGACCACGGGGAAAGTTTCCCCAATGGGCTAGCTTTTTGTGTTTTTGGCATGATTTTAGGTTTTTAAGGTTGGAAAAAGTGCTTTAAAGCTTATGTGTGGGATTAGGTTTTTGAGGATAAATAATGGGTAGTTAAAAGATAGGAATGAGTAGAAAAAGCATAGGGATTTATATTTAGGATAAAAGCATCCTAAATAGAAGTTGATTAGGGAAATTCAGGATATTATATGCATTAATTAATAATTAATGTGAATTCATAAGATTAATGATGATAGGATAATAAGTGGGAAATTTATTAAATAAAGGATGATGATTTAATTAAAGGGGACCTAGATAGGATCCTATCCAAAATATGCAAATGCGGAAGACAAGGGTAGAGATACCAAATTTAGGTGTCTACATTTTCCCCTTTTTTTGAGTGGTTTGCGCTAGCAAGCCATGAGACAAAAATAGTGAGAGAAAAGAGTATGATGAGATTGATGAAAGGTTGATGATGAGCTCCCCCTCAAATGGGGATCGATGACGCTAGAGGAAATCGATGATGCATTTGAAAAAAGGTAGATGATGAAGGAGGTGGGTGAAGAAATATGGGTAAAAGGATAGTGTAAGGAAAGATGCCCCAAGAAAAAGGATCACAATAAAAATGAAAACCATGGTAGTGACTCCAATATCACATCGGTAGAGGGAAAATTGCGGTCTCAATGGAGATGGGTGACAATGCTCTATAGGCCAATGAGTGGGTGAAGATCATTGCAAAATGGAGAGAATCCAATGGGAAATCTCTCAAATGGATGTAAGACAAAATGATCATGGGGTCATAGGTGAGCATCAAAGTATGCACAACTAAATGTGAAAATTATGCAAAATCCTTCATACAAGGAATCAAGTGAAAAATTATGCATCCACAAAGGATGAGGATGAAAATAATGGTGCCCCAACACAAGACATAGGAAAAGGCTGAAAAGGTGAGTAGTGAAAAAATATGCCCCAAGGGGAAGATAAGTATGGCCATGAAGGTGGAATTTGTGTGTAAATTGATAAGATTGAAAAATAAAATTCCCGAAGAGGGAGTAAGTATGGCCATGAAAGTGGACTTCGAGATCATAAAAGGATAGGATCAGAATATTGAAATAGAATTCCCTAAAGGGAAAATAAAAGATGGCCACAAAGGTGGAATTTGAAGAATTCCCAAGAAGAGGTCATAAACAAAGATCGGGAAGCCAAAGTGAAGGCTACCAAGGCTATTGATGGTGACTAAGGCCAATCGAAACAACCCAAGGGGGTCAATGATGACTAGGTGTCGGTGGCTATATAAGCCTAGGGGTCAACCGATGATGCTCATTTTCACATGTAAAATTGATGAGAGAGATCGAGAGTGATTAAAGAGAAAACTAAGAAATGGAGGCCGCAGAGCTACAAGGAAATGCTAGAGGTGTAGAGGATGGTGAGTAACAAAACTCAAGCTTGTTTTTAGTTTAATTTTGTATTTTTTTTTTTTTTTACATTTTTTAGAAAAGTGGATGACGTTAGGGTGGTTGGTGGCGACCTAGGAGGGTCGACGTCGACTAGGCCCTAAGGCATGTTGATCTCCCCCAAAACATGTCATCGACTCGACCTGGGGTCATCGAATAGGGTTAGATTGGATTTAGTTTAGGATTAATTGAATTTTTAATGAAATTTAATGGATTTTGATTGATTTTGATTGGATTTTGATATTTTTGATGATGTTTGCATGTTTTTTTGTGATTACAGAGGGTCATAGAGACCTTATATTTGAAGACAAAGAGTGCCTACTTCTATATGAGAAGATCAAGAGGAGATGTTATAGATGCCAGTGGGATCACTTGGCTATAGTGGGGTTAGGTGGATTTAGACATTATTAGAGGATCCCATGAGATGTGGGTTGATGATCACATTGGTAGAGAGATGATGGGATCGATAGACGGGTACCTTTTTGGTTCGTAATAGGGAGATGACCATCACCCTAGAGGATGTGTATAGGATCGTGAGATTACCTATATAGGGGATAAGATAGTTCCCATCACAACTGATAATAGACTTAGTAGTTTGACACAACTATTTGGAGCTAATGTGCCCCATATGAGGTTTTTTCATAGGGGTGTTTTCTTATTATCTGAGGTATGAGGTAGGAGTACCTCACAACCATTTGATCTATTTGGTTATGATGGCAGTGTCTTGTTATGCTTTTCTAGACTCGGTGGAGCTTGATTTTCCATGGGTGTTGGTTGGTGTAGTGGCGGATATAGTCAAGCACTAGATAATGTTCTCTTTTGGGACTACCTTGCTAGCTCAGGTATACCATGAGCTATTAGTGTATAGGGCAAGGTAGGAGGTCAGGGTTAGGATGTAGGTTTCTTGCTTCACTATTGGGCCTATGAGCACATTATTGTCATTTAGACACTAGGGCTTCCATGGGTCACTAGGGGATCACATAGAGCTGGCGGTTGGATTTTTGAGATGGAGGGTCGAACAAGGCCTTTCGAGACATGGGGGAGAAGAGGATTGGATTGGTATGTTGATCAGGTTTATAGAGTTAGAGACTGATCAGATTAGATGGTGGTCATATAGGGATTTTCTTGCATGGCCAGGGGTAGATGCAGAGTTATCCGAGATGAGGAGGACACAGTGGGTTCAAGGGAGACAATGGTAGAGATGATGATGTTCATTCAGTTTGATCGAGTGTGATGAATTTTGGGTCATCCAGACTATACCACATGCTCCTATTTTGTATAGGTAGGAGGAGGTTGATAGGGAGTTACCGAGCCCTATTATGATAGATCCATTAGAGGAGGAGGCTACACCATGGGATGATGATGATGATGTAGGAGTCGGAGATAGATTTGGTGATTGGATGACTACTATCTGGGTAGCTAGGGTGGCTGTGGAGGGAGGAGAGGAGGAGGTAGAGGAGATGGAGATTGGGGGAGATGCAGCTCTAGGAGGTGAAGATGGAGGATTTGGAGAGACTTCGAGTTAGCATGGCTTCATGCCAAGTTAGATTAGATGAGGGTGGAGAGAGACACCATGGTCATGAGAGGGATGTCATTTTACAGATATAGGGACCGATACCATCATAAAGAGGGAGGCCTATAGGGTCCATTTTGGAGATCTTGTACTATACTAGTTTCGAGGTTATAGGTGGAGGACAGGAAACACCACCGTAGGGAGGAGGAGAGATGACACCTCCTAGTATGATCTCGATTGATAGATATAGAGCCTTAGCCACAAAGGCTAAGTATTATGAGGGGATCATGATCGAAGAACATGCCGAAGACACTACAATACTAGGAGCATCTATAAAATATAATGAGATGTGGAGTTGGGTCATTCGAGGATCACACCAGTGTGGCTCAGCCACATCAGGAGAGGGCCAGGGTGGAGGTGATGAGGTTGATAGGAAGATGGAGGGATCTATCCCACAGGGTAGGATATTAGGCTCTCTAACATTCACTTTTCTAGTTTTACTGATATCTCTACTTTGAGAGAGCCCATTAGAGGGAAATGATGTATTGATACATTTGATTTTGATATATATATATATATATATATATATATTTTTTTGTCATGATTTGATATATGTGTATTGTGTAATGTTGATTATTTGATTTATGATGATGTTGATATTGATAGTCTATGTGATGATGATGAGGATTGGTTACATGTTTTAATTATATTTGATGATGATGGTAAAAGTATAAGATGAAATGATTTACTTTTACTTGGATTATTAGATTATGATGTTGGATATGATGTTGTGCTACTTGGGATTTGTATATGCATGGATGATTGATGATGTGAATTTTTTGTATGGTTAATGAGGATTAGGATTACATGTTCATTTTGAATTTGATCATGGTAATGAAATGAATGGATAGAATGTAATGTGGATGGAAAAGTAATTGGATGTGATTATCGATTAATGTAAGTAAAGATTGATGTATTTAGGATAGATAGATAGATTGATAGGTGATTGAGATAATGAAAGATGTGTTTAATCATGAATCAAAGATAGATGTGAAAAAGGATTTAGATAAATGCAACCAAATGATGGCGACCTATAGGTACGAATGAAATTACATCATATCAAGGAATGCATGAAGAAAAGATGCCTCTAATTTCATTGGAGGTAAACAAGAGGGGATCCAAATAACGCAAGGCACATGCGACCAAAACATGTGTTAGAATGTAACCAACGTTAGTTAGTTATATCAAAGATCATAAAGAGACAATGGATGGAATGAACTCATAGACTTAATGTCAAACAAAAAAGGGTTTGAGATGTAACTTGTATGCGGGAAGAGGGTTCTCCATTAGTGGTGTTCCCTAAATCTATGCCCCAACTCTAGGAAAGGGGAAGAGAAATGCTAGAAGAAAGTTTGATCAATGTGGGAAGCTTTCTTAGGATGCGAATAAAATGGAAGGTTGATCAATGCGGGAAGCCTTCAATGCCATGATAAAAAAGTAGCCATCCTTCAAGGGTATGGTCTACTTTATACATATGTAATATGGATGGAAAAATATAATATATATGATAGTCATCCTTCAAGGGATCGGTCTATTTCTTTCTTTTTGATTTTGATTTTGTTTTTTTTTTTTTTTTTTTTTTTTGAAACAACTATCCTTCAAGGGAGCAATCTATTTTTGAGTGCTTTGAATTTGATTAGAGCATCCTTTGATTTTGATTTTGACATGGGGAAGAGTTGGGAATAGCTAAGTAGACCACTTAGGAGGGGACAATGAATGTACAAGAGACACCCCTGGACCCTTTTCATGGTTCCAATAGGTGAATGAGAGGGTGATGGATGTAATGATCATGGAGTTCTCACCAAAAGGGAGAACCTATCCATAAGGAATATGCTACGAGCAGAGCCATGGTGCTCATATTTAAGGTCACATCTAGGAAAGTGACGGATGACCACATAATTCCAAATCACTACAATGAAAAGATGGAAGAGGCTAATGATGGAGGGATGATCTAAGGATATGACTAAGAGCTCACTGGAAGACACGCTAATAGTAGAATGGTCACAAGTGCAATGCGTTAAGAGGTTCCACTTCTAGTTTACCATCAAGGGAGGCCAATCATAGGCTCCCGACCCATACTTATGCGTGATAATGTATGGTCCAATCCAGTTAGGGGAAAACTTTCCACATTGGCTCCTTTCTAGAGTAGTGACGTTCTGATTTTCTTTGAGAATGAGGTCACCAACATTAAAGTCATGTTCTTTGATGTGCTTGTTGTAAGAACATTTAATGCACTCTTGATAAACATGATGGTGTTCAAGAGCGAGAAGGTAATGCTCATCTAACAACTCAAGTTGTGCTAGATGTGTTTGGTGATAGTCTTCATCAGAGATGAAGTCATGAAGGGACACAAAAGATGAAATTTTAAATTCGAGAGGAAGAATGAATTTGGAACCATACACAAGTGAAAAGGGTGTAGCCCCCGTGGAAGTACAAATGCTAGTCCGATAAGCCCAAAGAGAAAGGGAGATGGAGATGTCAATCACATCCTGACTTAGTCAATAGTTTTTGCAAGAATGTTTCGAAGAGTTTTATTAGTGGCTTTAGCTTGGCATTAGCTTGAGGATAATATGGAGAAGAGAAGCTGAGTTGATGTTAAATGAATCATAAATCTTCTTAAGATATTTTTTTTAAAGGACTTTCCATTTTCTCCATGATGAGCTTTATGAGGAACACCAAAGCAAAAAATGATATGTTGGTAGATAAAGTTAATAATTGGACCAGATTTGGTTGAAGTGAGGGGAATTTCTTCCACCCACTTAGTGAAATATTCAGTTGTAGTGATGATGGAGTGATGTTGTTATGAAGATTGAGGATTAATAAGATTGATGAGATCCCCTTGTCTATGATAGGGGATTTTGGGGAAGAAGATAGGTAAAAAGGTTTGGTCAGAAAATTTGAGTTTAGTTTGAGATAAGTTAGATAAGGACCATGAGGCTTGAGTAAATACACATTTTCTTGGGAAAACAAGAATAATAGTTACTACAAGTGATTTTAGGATGAGATTATACGGCCACAGGGTGGGCCTTAGATAAATCCATGGTGCTCCCAAGGGAAGCACAAATATGGCCACGAAGGTGGTCTTAGGAGGAGAAGATGATGGATAAAACTAATGATAACATGATTGGATGAGATGAGATAGATAGATAAGATAATGTTAGGTATGGAAAGGATCCAATCCATAAATAGAAAGATCCTAGAATGAAGTCCCCAACATTAAAGAAGTACGGGGGATAGGATGATGAGGAAAGAAGATGTGGAAGAATCAACAACAAGGGGAATGTCTCCCCTAGTGAGAGAGATGTGGATGAGCTAGTGGATAGTCAGAAGAAATGGGATGGGTTCCATGGAAGGGATGAAATATAGATGGTGTATAGGATCAAAGATCATAGGGATGATGTATCAAGGTAAACCATATCATGAATAAGGGAGGACCCTCACTAAGAGGGGTGGTATGTGAAGAAGTGGTGGATGAAGGAGAAGGCCTAGTGACTCCTATAGATGGAGAGGTGGAAATGGAAGTGGAATCGGTCATGGATGAGATGGTAGATGGAGAAGGAGAGTCCTCGATAAGGTCTCTCTTGATAAGATCATGGATGATGGTTTGTAGGGCCTTACATTGTTTAGTGTCATGACCCAGGTATGATGGTAGGTGAAAATGCGATGGGGATCAAACCATGATGGCTTCAGATCTAGATCAAAGGCCCTAACAAGTGGAAGTGCGATGGGGAAATTTTGAGTAGATGTTGATGGAATTCCACATAAGATTCGCTATATGTGTTAGGATATGTTCTAGATGTCAAGGATGGGGTGGATTGTTTTGAGGTCTTGATGTTTTGTTTTTATTTTTGATAGTGGTTGGTGTTTTGGAAGAAGAAGGGTTGGATGATTTTGGTTTGGACTGGTTGGTGGATGGGAGTGTTCTCGATGAAGGAGTTGGTCCTAGGAGGGAGTCAGACTATTTGGATTTGGATTGGTTGATTGATTATGATGAAGGAGGTGGTCCTAGGATAGATGGATGTGGCCCCAAGATGGATGATGTAGGTTTGATTTTGGCTTAGAGGAATGTCTATCTTTCTGTGGGGGTGCACAAGGGACCACTATGGAAGGGTACCAAGTTTTTATATTTTTTTGTGAAGGAATACCCTTGGAGGGGATGACAATGATTTCACTGGTGGATCTGAAGATGATGTTGTGGCTGATGGGGGAAGCAATTTTTGCATGATTTGATCTAAGGAAGGTGAAGAAATGTCTGGTTGTGTAGATGAGATAGAGGGTCACCTATGGTTTTTGCAAGTTGTAGTGCTCTCCAATATTATTCAAAGGATGTGGGAGGAGAAGATGATGATGTAGGAGATGTGGTTATGATGGTCGATGTGGTAGGTGTAGGTAGAAGTGTAGAAAGAGGGACTGGAATGATTCTATGGATGGTATGATGGGTAATGGTGGAATAAATGTGGATGGGGGAGTGGTATCCAATGAGGTGGATGAAGTAGGTAATGGGGATGATGTGGTAAAAGGTGTGTGGATAAAATAAGCTGATTATAGATGTAGGTATGGATAGAAGATGATGCGGGTTTTGGATGATATGATGAGGAAATGAGAGGTTCCATAGAAGAGGTAGGAGTGCCTTTAATGTTTGTCTTAGTAGGTGTTTCAGGAGGCATTGTGGATATGTTTTTGGATTGGGAAAAGTGATTGGTGTGATAGTAGATGTAGATGTGGGAATGGTAGATGTGGGAAGATTAGGTGTGGAAGAGTGGGATAAAGTTGATGATGTGGGCATGGGTAAAGAGATGTGTGATAATGATGTCAAGACATACACGGGTGGATTTTTTTTGGCATAGTAGATATAAGTGTAGTGATGGGTGTGTTTGGGATAGATGTGGCTAATGGGATAGTCATAGTAAGTTGGGGTAGGATAGGTGTGGATGAAGAGGTGGGTGCAGTCGAAGCCAATGTGGATGTGGTAAGAGAAAGACTAGATGTAGATATGAGAGACGAATGGAATCTAAGGTGGCAGGTAAAACAATGGTGGGTATGGTTGATGTGGGGATAGCTCTTGAAGGAGCCATAGGAAAAATATCAAGGATGGGAGTAGGTGATGATGAGATAAGTGGGGTAGATATGGAAGGAGGTTTCCGATGTATGGTGTTGATTGAAAATGGGTTATATTTGTTTGGTGGTGCTGGTGAAAACAATTTTGTTAGTGGTGGGTTAGGGAAGATTTTTTGAAAATTTCAAGGAGTGGTGAAGATCGTATTGGTTGAGGGATGTAAGATATTGGGAGGAGAAACATGATAAGATGGTTGGGATTGGATGGGAAGATCTGATACATGAGGGATGGGGATGTCAATAGATGGGATAGGCATGGGGATGTCAGATGAAGTAGGGGTGGTCCAAGGTGGTGGGATATATTCTACTAGTTGGCGTGATCTATAGAGAAAGAAGTCACGAGATGGGGCTAGAAGGAGACAAGCATGAGATATCAATCATGGTTTATGTAGAATCGTTCGAGGAAGAATTGTGTTCCATTTTAAATCAATAAAGTCAAGAAAACACATTTTTTTGTTTTTAATTAAGAAAATGTGAAAAATAGAAAAGGGGATGGATAATGGAGTACCTTAGAAAAGCCATTATATGTTTGGTTTCAATATTGTTTTAGCTTAGGAGAGTCTCAGGTGGTTTCCTATTGGGTGATGAAATCCCAATCAGTCTACCGGGTAGGATGTTGTTTAGATGTGTTGATTGGTTTGTGAGTTTTGGGTTGTGTGTGAGGATTGTGAAATGCAACAAGTTAACCTCCTACTTAAACTATGTGAGCAAGAAGGATGCAAAAAAGAAAGGTTCTTTTTAAAACCAAATCAAGTGTGATCTTTTGATGAGGACACACATAGGAAAGGGAAGTATGATGTAGAAAGGAGAAAATAAGGAAAAAAAGAAAAACATGGATAAATCTATTCCTTTTTATTTGAACTTTAACGAAGAGTGATCTAGCGACCAAACCAACATGAGCAAGCAAGAAGCAGGGCCTCACACTATAGTGTTAGTAGAATACATAAGAAGTAAGAAGATAGAAAAGAAAGGGATCACCTAAAGGGTTGTCCCATAGGGAGTGCTAAGAATGTTGATGTATTCTTGTTCAATTCAAGTTAATGAGTTATCTACTAAAGAAATTACATAACTCAAAACATGAGAGGTTTATAGTACTCTCGAAGCATGACATACATGGATGAACATGCATCGAATATATGATCCTTGTTGTAGCTGATGAATTGCAAATAAGACAGACTGAAAAATGGATTGATTAGATGATATATGTAGGGGTTTCTTGAATAATGGTGACTCTAAGAAGTGAGACCTTTCTTTCATGGATGTCAACCCCGTTCATTTAGAAAGAGCAGAGTAAAATATGAATAGTAGATGGCATGCAAAAACAAAAGTACCACTGAATCTTAGAATAATTAAGATCTGATCTAGAAGCTTATTTAGTTAAAAGAACTGTAACTTAAATGTTACAGTCCGGGTCGATAACGACTCGAGAGTGAGGATATGGAATTTAAGATTAATATGTAAACTCTCCAAGATTTGGATATAATCTCGATGCAAAGAAAGGCTTATGTATGATAGATTCAACTTGTAGAAGGGATCGAGGGAGAAGAAACCAAGAAAATGATAGAAAACAGTGATTTGGATGAGATATTTGATAAAAAGAACCTGGTCGATGGTGACCAGTGGGTCAACGATGACTATGATAGAGTTGGATAAAGCTGAGGTCAAAAGGATGAAATAGATTATCTATAAGTAAGGGAGTTGGAAAATAAGGTTGATTACGAAGCTCTGAGTGTTGTTGAGGATGATCTAAACCTGCAAAAAGTTAGACTTAAGAAAAAGAATAATAATATGAAGATAATATGATAAAAGTAGAATAAAGAAACACAAAGATAATGATAAATCTCATGAAGGATGATCGTGAGCGATGAAAGCACATTCCAAGGAGGTCCGAGAGGTCTTTAATCTGTTGCAAGAATGCTCGGGCATGAGATTCAATTCACTAGTCACTAGAAAGCTCCAAAAATTGCATATATTTGATGAGTTTTGATTGATTATGGAAAGATTTAACTTAGTTTTATAGGGTCGATGGTGACTGGGATGGATCACCGTTGACCACATGGAAAGTTTCCTAATAGGCTAGCTTTTTTTGTTTTTGGCATGATTTTAGGTTCTTAAGGTGGGGAAAAATGCTTTAAAGCTTATGTGTGGGATTAGGTTGTTTGGGGATGAATCATGGGTAGTTAGAAGATAGGAATGGGTAGAAAAAGCATAGGGATTTATATTTAGGATAAAAGTGTCCTAAATAACAAGTTGATTAGGGAAATTTAGGGATAAGGATGCGTGTTATTAATGTGAATTAATAAGGATTAATGATTATAGGATATTAAGTGGTAAATTTATTAAATATTGATGAGTATGGATTTAATTATAGGGGGACCTAGATAGGACCATAACCAAATATGCGCATGCAGGAAGACAAGGGTAGAGATAAAATTTAGGTGTCTATTACATCATTTAGGGTTTTTTAGCTTGGGTGAGGAACACATATTTTTTTCCCCTATGTACCCTTAGGAATGGGGGAAAATAGGGACAAAAAAATTCACCCTCACCGGATGAGGTGTCAATCAACGATGCAAAGTGTGAGGGAGATGGAGAAATTTCCTCAATAGTCAATTTTGTTCACTTTGTAGAGGTAGAAGTGAGTAGTAACAAGGTAGAAATGGTTAGTTTATTATTTGGTTTTAAAAATTCCAAGCATGGGGTGCATTTTATTTTTCCCTCATTTCTCCAATAGACAGGGATAAGGGGATAGAAAAATGCATCTAGATGTGAGCTTGACAAATGACAACATTTGACTCAAAGATGGGGAAGTAAAGAAAAACAACATTTTTGGCATATGAGGAACCTTGATAGGGGCTAGGAGGGTGAATTTTCTTCTCCCATCTATCCCCATGGGACAGAGACAAGAGAGATAGAAAAATCCCTCCGATATAGAGATGACAAGTGGTAGGGTGTGCTTTGATGTGGTGGAGAGGACACATGGGGTTCACTTAGTAAAAGTATGGTATAACACGTTAGTTTGAAGGGTATTAAAGAACACCCTTAATGTTAATTTTTACCTCCAATTATTAAATTTATAATACAATATCGTGTTATATTATCATAATGAAAATACCCCATATTTTTCCATGTACCTTACTTACCTATTTTTCCATTACAATTTTATTTACCCCTTTTTTATTTCTACCCTAATATATCATGTTTTCCAATCAATTATTATTTTCATAATATGACTTTGTTCTAGAAAGATATTTCAAATCCATTCAAGACATATTATCAATTACATTAATGTTAAAATTTATTCATTTATCAATAGTTCTTCAAATAATTAAGATTGTGAAATAATATCATTTGTGTTGAAAAGTATACTCAATCCTAGTTTTCTACAATATTATTATTTCTTGGTTAAGAATATCCTAATTGAGATTTTCTTATTAAAAAGAGATTATAATTTAACTTCATGACAAAACTCCTTTTGCAATTTTAAGGTATTTATTTTTAAAAACTAGGGGTCAAATATTTTAGTTTAATGTTAAAATAACCCCACCTCTCCTTTGGCCCACCTCTCTAACCTACCCCTAATACCTAATTCAAAATATTAGTAAATTAAACCTTTCACCCCTAATGTCTACCAGTATATTGAATTTGATTTTATCAATTTTAATTACCTCAATATGAATGAATGTGCTAGGATATTTCCTAGTTAATGAACCCCACGTGGGAGAGGAGAAGGGGCTTAAAAATGCACCGCAGCTTATTTTTGGTCATATGAAAATACAAAAACTAGGAAAATCATAGGATGCATTTTATTGTCCCCTCTTTTCCCATGGGAAAAATACATGAGGGGAAAAATGCACCCTCACCCCGGGTTGACAAGTGTCAAACATTCATTGCACAATGGGAGGGCTAGAAACTAGGTCAAAGTGCTTGTGGAGAGCTGATCAAGGTCATGTGGAGGTACAAGGGGAATAACTAAAGTTGGGAGAATTTTATTTTCCTCTCTTTCCCCAAGAAATAGAGATAATATGGGCAGGAAAATGTGCCACAACCTTGTGCTAACATGTGTTCGTCTATGAAAATGACTAAGTATTGAAAACTTACCTTGAGAGAGACCTTGAAGATGAAGTATCCAGAGCTCTGTGGATGTCATTTTAAGTGATTATTTATATTAAATTGAATACAAAAAACCTTCCAAGATGAATGGGATGGATATCAAGATCCAATTCTTCCCGGAACCTCCTCAAAAAGCTCCTTTTTTCTCGGGACAACAGGGTGTGTCTTGTAAAACTAAGTTTGACCGAGAAGCGCCTAAGTTTTGTACAAAATTTGAAAGTTCCATCATGTACAAAATCATTAAATATTTCTAATGAGTACTTGTTTTCCTTCCAAATCATTACAGAACTCTTGAAATCCTTTGTTTTAGCTTAGGTACCATTTTCAACTACAAGCTCATTGACCTTGAAAAACCCACTTTCACTATTCTTGTTCCTAAAAATCTAAAAATTTCTTAAATATTCCTAAACTAGTTCCATTAAATTCTTAGTGGTTTTACACTACTCCAGAATGTTTTAGGATTTCACATCTACTTTGGAGAATGCACACCTTTCCCAAAAAGGCCAAAAACATCCTTTCTAGGTTTCTTGAAGAACTCACCTTTAGAAGCATTTCTTTGAAATGGCATGAGCCACCTTGCCTCAACATTTTGAACACTTGAGAAGATATGTAAAACACATGAATAATTGAAACATCAGGGATAAACATGACATATATGATAGACTCGATCTAGAGAGGTGTTTAGGAGGGTTTTCAAGCAAAAATTTTGACACTAGGGTTAAGTTGTCATGTTTCAAGTTTGATTTTTCCCTTACAAAAACATATGACAACACTACTAAAACCGTCAAAGTGCACATGTAATGTATAGGTGTAAAATATATTCATTGGTTTCTTAAATTTACGATCGATGTGCTTATTGTAGACACTAAATCAAATACTTGGGTACATTTCTAGGCCATAATCACATACTAATATTCATATAATTCCCGAGTGAGAAAACTAGTAATTAACTACCGTATTTGGTCTTTTTGCTTATCTTCTTGTATTATTTTTGGTCTTCTACACCCTACGCCCGATCTAACCTTCACTACTTTATCTTTCTTAGCTTTTGACACCAGCGCCTAGCTAGGATGCCGCTTCTGCGCCATCGTCCACTTTAGGTGCCCCTTACCTCTTTATATCTTGCTCGCCCCTTTTTGGGCCTCTTTTTATATATTTTGGGAATATTTTTTTCTTATGGGTCAAATTTTTAGTGGTTAATTAAAAATTCAAACAAAGGACTCATATAAATACAATGTTGTGTGATCAAATTAAAGGTCCAAACTCTAAACATCTACTATCACCTCCTAAGGTTGCATCCAAATGCATTTTAAGAGCATCAAAACATCCATCTAGCTTCATTTAAGGGACAAGGATTGCATTTTCTGCATACACTTCAAAGGAAGGTAAGTTCATTTTTTCATCCATGCATCTATCTACATTGATACATCTAATTATTGCTCATTATCAAGTGCATCTTACACAAGAGCCTCCTAGGGCATGATTCTTGCACACACAAAGAAGAACTACATGGAGTCTGAAATGTAGTACGAGTGCTCAGTCATAAGTTCATCATCACAGGTTATTGTCGGGGTCATCCTGAATCCTCGATTTGCAACTTTTATTTTGTAGAAATTTGATGTGTTTGGGGTTTTGAAAGAGATCATTTTTTTTTGCAGGTTACAGGAGAATTCATGGGACATAGTATGACACATAGGCATTCAACAACGAAGGTTAGTGACCACCTTATGCAACACAAGAAAGATGATATTTCAAGATTTTTCGTGAGTCACAGTGCCCAACAAAGGTCTCTGGCGCATAGGCACCCCAACACTAGTCTAGGATCCTTGGTCTAGTATATTCTCGATAGTTATACATTTTTATGAGTATGTTTGTGACAATGCCCCCTCATGTTCAGCTATTTTATAGTCTATATCACCTTGGGAAAAGTGTTAATTAGCTACGTCTTCTTTCTTCTCTCTCTGCACCTAGGGTTTTAAATTTACTTTTCTTATTGCTTGTGTCGATCTATACCTTATTTCTTATTTATCATATGTGACTCTATAATATCATAAGGGTTTAGCATATTTCAATATTTTGTTAAATTATTTGGTGAACCCATCCATTCAAACCATACCTTATGATAATTTATCAAAATCTTTCTCCTTCTTCTCGAATGCGTGGATCAATCTTCCTATCCTTATTTTCCTCCCACCAATATTTTTGGCATCGTAACTTCTATTGTTTATTTCTTGAATTTTGTACTCATCATCCTCGTCTCTTCATCACTCCTATGGCAGATCCAACCATTAATGTAGTCACTACTTGCCACACACTCCCCTCTCAGTAGCTGCATCGATCACTTTTGTTCCACCACCCATTACTCCTACATTTCCTACAAACACCACTAAGGGTTATGGAATTATTGAACAACTTAAGAACACACCATCTAAGATATATATTTATGACCTTTTGCACAATGCACCTCATGTCGTCATACATTGGAGGATTCTCTTCATTCTATTCACATTGAGAGTGCTAATTCACCTGTTTCTTTCACGCATCTTATTAAATATCTTTAAAATCTACCACATGTTCTATCATTTAATGCTGAGGATATACCTCCATCTATTATTGAAAATCCATAATAGACAACATATCTCGACATGAATCTTTGTGCTTATTCTCCTCTCAAGCAACTTGGTATTCCTGATATTCTAATTTTTAAGAATTTCACTCTCATTTGGGGCTATGATTCTACTACTCACACATGCATGGGTACTCTACTTTACCCATACAAGTTGGACCTCAGATTGTGCCTATGTTATTCTTTGTTATCAATAATTCTCTTGCTTTGGTAGACCATGGATCCATGCAATGCATGTTGTGCCTTCTACAGTTCATCGATGCATTAAATTCTTACATGATGGCTATGAATATACAATCACTTTTGATCCTGAACCTTCCAAGTATTGTCACATCGACTATGTTTCTACTATGCCTATTCCTCCATCATAGCCTATCCCATACAAAATCCTTGATACATATTATATTGGCTAGCCCGAGTTATCTTCTTCGCTTTATCCACATATGCAAGCATACCATCCATTCCTAATCATACTAATGATATTATATCACTCACTTCAGCTACTTCTATCACAACTATTGTCACATCTACTATGGAAGTTATCACTCCTACATCTAGCTCTGCTCCTAGAAATACTCATAATTTAGTTATCATATAATATTATGCCAACATTGATGATTTTGATGATGAGGTTGATACTGTAGAAATTACTAATGATAAATTACACAACCTTAACTTTACTCCTATTGAGATCGATGAGTCATATTTTGATGATACTTTTTTTTTTGTTGGCCTTGGTGAATATCAATTCAAGAAGCCCCCTCCTTTTACTAATGTTATGGTACTTTATCAAGGGTCTGTCCATACATTAGATGTCATTCCACCTTCCTCATTTTCTCATGAGTAACCATCATAGGTGATTTGTCCTTTTCCATACACTCTTTTCATGAATAACTCTTATTGGCAACATGTTCCATTTGATCCTACTTGCTCTGATACTATTTTCACACATGATGGTTTGGCTCGGTTAGGATTCACATTGGATGATCTCATCCCTTTGCCTCATTCTCCTCATCTTTATCATGGATATGTTCACATCACTAATGTTTATGGTCTTCGTGTCTTCCATCTTTCAGTCTTTCTTGCACGTACTTCTCACACTTCTCCACTCACACTTGGATAGTATTTTATTGACTACATTGGGGAACTTTGGATCTTGGTCATATTGATATCTCATTCCCTATGCCTTTTGACCATGTTTTTATTTGCAATGATTCATTTATTGGCTATTCACAAAATCTTACTCATTGGTATGCACATGGTTTTCCATTACCACCTTTCATTGATGAAGAATACATAATGGGCATGTACATTTTACGATGGAATGGCTATTGACCTGATTTACCTCATAATATTGCTTATAAAGTCTTTGATACTTTTCCATTCGACTTTGACCATGACAACGATGATCTCTTAGATGATGTCACATGATTATTTTTCTACATCATACACTTGGGGGAATCATACTTATTCTCCGCCTCCGAGCATTATTAGGTGTCCCTCATTTATACTATTACACATTGTGCTTCACCTTTCTTATTTATAAACATACATTTTACACAACTTGATATAACACTTGTATCCTCATTACCCTATGTCACACTCTTGTGTTAAGATTCACACTCGATTATTGAGAGCATACTACATCCATGAACCTCACATCACTTACACTTCATGCTCTAGGCTTCATGGTACATATTTATCACTTCTATTCATACAACACACAAATCACCCTATAACGCACTCTAGCTCCGTGGTTCATACTTGAATATTGAGGGTCTAAATATGAAATGAACCTCACTACCTTTGCACTCTTTATGCTCTATGATTCGTTGATCTATCTCTCTAATGCACATGTTAAAACCATTTCCCGATGAAACACTCTTGTTCTATGGTTCATTCTTGATTGTTGGGGTCTTTTATAAATGAAACTCATTTCACTCATTCTCATTAAAATCCATTTAGGGGTCACACTTCTCCTATCACATTCAAATTTCATATCATTACATACTACATATATTGGTTGCATTTACTCTTGCTTACTTATACTCACATGTACACTTTGCTTACTATGCTAGTCAGATACTTTGTATGTCATTATATTTTCTATATACACATGCGCATTCACTTGTTTTCTAGTTGTGAAATACACCATGGATGCTTGGCATTGTACCTCTTACTAGTTCCACCGAGGCTCTGGGGATATCTACTTTCTTTCACACTACAAAGCTATTGTTTCATTTTATACTACTTACTATACTTTCTAACACACTAATGTATCGATTTACACATGATTTGACATACTTTATATCTTTCTAACATGCTAATGGGTGCTTTATGTGTAGCATTTTCCTTGCTTGAACTATTTGCCACCATGGTTATCTGATAGTTTGCTTGTTATTTTTTTCCATTATTTGCCATTTTTTATGGGATTTTACATATGTCTTGTATGTTTTTTGCTTCTATTATTTTGACCACTTCAGCCCATTATCTTGCGACATTGTGATAGATGTCTCATGTTTGTAGCCCACATTTTGCATTCTAATTTTTTTGCACTATTTCTTGTTTCCATTGTCTTTTATAACATGCATGTCACTTTTTCTACTAGCACATGTTTCTAGCCACTTTTTTACATGTGCCTTTGTTTCTACCAAGCACATTCCCTCCTCATAGGTATCAATTTCGATCAACATTAGGTCCTCACATGCACCCCAAATGAGAGGGAGCATACATTGGGTGAATAAGTCACCCCATTTAGGAGTACAAAGTTACAGTTCAAACATGCACAACATATGAAGAAAATAGTCTACATGATTCACGTAAACGTCCTAGATTTTGAGTTGGGTCCTCGCTTCAACACAAACACTAGTGCCAGATACAAAACATGAGCACTGGTGCTTATGACCATGAAGGCGATTACATATTATTTCTCGATCAACATAATTTATAGAGTAATTTTCATAGTACAAGTACAATCCTCCAAAGAATCGAATAAATTATATCTCCTTTTTCTCCTTGTATCAAATGAACAAGCATAAATCGAACTAAAATAAAAGTAATTTCACACCATCTACATTGGTGTATAAATTTAGAAAAAAATCATGGATGGAGAATAACATTATACCTTTCTCCCAACACTCTTATGTTATGGCGTGAGATTGTCCAAAAACTCGCTCGCTACAACATTTTCATGACCCTTTCTATCCTTTTCACTCGTCACGGATCAGTCCGACATTATGAGAAGTAGAAGTCACATAGCCAAGCACAAGTGACCAAAAAAAAGGTACAATTTGATATAGCTCATACGCTTCACCCCTAGGGTCACTTCCTCTTCCTTAGCTTCCAAACTTCATTTTATTCCTTCCATGCTTTCACTTATCTCCTTTACATGCTTTCACCATCAATCTACATGGTTATCAGGTACACATCTATTATCTACTTTATGTTATCAAGCATTCAATCAACAACATAAAGTAAGGGAAAATGTAGACACTAAATCATGTACTTGGGTACATTTCTAGGTCATAAAAACTAGTAATTAACTACTATATTTGTCCTTTTTGCTTTGCTTCTTTTCTTCTACACCCTACTTCCTAGTCCGCCCTTCACTATTTTATCTTTCTTGGCCTTGGACACTAGCGCCTAGCCACGATGCTAGTGCCTAGGTGCCTCGTCCCTTATGGTTGCCTCCGACCTATTTGTATCTTGCTCACCCTTTTAGGACCTCTTTAATATTTTTCGTATCTTTTTTTCTTATGTGTCATCCTTTTAGTGGTTAATTAAAAAATTTAAATAAGGGAATCATACATATACAATGCTATGTGATCAAATTAAATGACCAAGCTCTAAACATCTACTATCATCACCTAAGGTTGTATCCAAAGGCATCTTAAGAGCATCAAAACATCCATCTAGCTTCATTCAAGGGATAAGGGACTGCATTTTATGCATACACTTCATAGGAAGGGAAGCTCATTTTTTCATCCACACATCGATCTAAATTACTACTTTTATCCATATTTTTCCCCTGGTAAAATTGGATCAACCACGACCCTGCGAAGAAGGAACCAGAGAGATCATGTTTAAATCTTGCAAACAGGTTACAAAGGGACTCTACAATGGAATGGCAAGTAGGCCTCAAAAGATCAAACGACCCCGTGTGAGAAGAAATTCAAGAAACAACTCTGTGAGAGTGAATTCGTGCTTCAAATCCAACAAACAGACACAGGTGAGATCAAAATGTAATAGCAAAGCATCAAGGAAGGAGGAAACAATGTCAAAGAACCCGTAAGCTCAAAAGAGAAGGAATGGTGAAAGTTCAAGTCTTTGGGCTCTGAAACGGTTCAGAACAAGTCTAAAAATCGACTAAGTATGGAGGAGACAGTGGACACTGCCAAGTGTCCAAGCGGCGCATCTCCAAATTTGAATCCAAAAGGGGAGACTTGAAAAAGTGCCAGGTTCCCACGTGTCCCAGGCCCAAAGAGGAGGCAAAGTCAATAGCTAAAAGTCAAAAGGTGGACAGGGCAGGCCTAAAAAAAGACTAAGTATAGAGGTACTAGTGGAAGCTACCACCACAACTTGGAGAATCCCCAAAAGTTAATCCAAAAGCAGAGACCCAAATGAGCATGGGCTCGCCACATTGTCCAGGGTCCGAAAAGGTAAGAAAGGCTATTGAAAAGTCCAAGAGTTTGTGGAGGCCTCCACGTGTCAACCCGATGCTCCTTCAAGGGAAAAATCTTGAGCGGGTTTCTAAGTGAGCGCGGACCTCCATGCATCCAGGCTTCATAAAGGGACAGGTCGTGGTTGAATAATCAAAGCATTGGAATGCAGGCCAACGGAGGGTTCTAACTATCGGCATGGCGCTAATTTTAGAGAAGAATGAAGGGAAGGTTTCTAAACAAGTGCTAGGCCTCCACATGTCCCTGACTAGATATATGACCCCACCGAGAAAAAATACTTAGTTGAAAACATAAAATAAAATCAAGCAAGTCATGGAGGAAACCACGTGTCAGCCTCGTGCCACTCCAAAAGCAAAATATAGAGGTTGCCCTCAGACATGCGCCATCCTCCACGTGTTTGGTTTCAAAAGGGGCCTATTTTTGAACTGGTTTTCCCGCTATTTTGTACGGACCTGATTCAAATTTCAAATGGGCATATCTTTTGACTCGATGCTCAAAATCTAGCAAATCGACACGTTGAAAAAATCTCACCTTGACTAGGCCATGGAGATGTAAAACTTTAAGTTTGGAGAGGTTAGGTGGGAAAAAGAAGAAATGTCTTTGGTCAATTTATACAGGATCTATTTACCCCAAAACTAGATCGATTCGATTTGATCCGCCATTTCCTCCTCCTTCGAGGTGCCAAACCAGTAATTGATGTAGTCAAGATAGATTTGGGGTGGATTTTGCAGAGGCATTGATGACAGTGGTTGAGCTTTGAACTAGTTTTCCCACTTCTCTCTCCTTCTTCCCTCTATGTTGAATCTATAAAAGCAAGGGTCGGGCTCATTGTAAAAGGTTGGACATTTCTGTTTTGTGCCCTCCCTTCTTCTTTTGTTCACAAAAGGATTTATGGAGATTTTCTAACCTCCTTTGGGTTGTAATGCAAGTTTTTCCTCTTGGCTACTGCAATATACTGTATCGAATCTTGAGCAATAATATATATGTTTGTGGATGTTTCTCAACCCTCTCATGTATTCGTTATTGTCTCTCTAATCTCTTATTGCAATTTGGTCATCTATGCATGTTGTTTGTATTACATTCCTATGGTCTATGTTAAACTGCAAAATGAGTGTCTAACATTCCTTTGGTGTATCACCTTGTTAGCTTAGGTTTATTTTCTTGCATCTCTTTAACCTTGTCTCCTTGGTAGATAGAATAGACTTAGAATAGATCCTCTACAATTTGTTTGTGTACACCTGAATAGAGGAATAGGAACCGACCTCAATCCAGAGATCTCTCTCAACTCACAAGGTCCCACACCTTGAGAGATGCTCCATGTTGTGTAATCACACTGAGAGTCTCAACCCATCTAGTTTCAGACATTCAGGGGTGTTGTGATTATGTACTAATAGTTTTGGCATGCTCGGTGGGACCAAAGAAGTCTCCATATTTATTACAGTAAGATTGATGTGCACTTGTTGTGATTCTAGCTTTTAAGAAGCTTTAAAATTACACATCTGACGACTCCAAAAGGGACAGAATCCAATGGTTTCAGCAGTCCAAGCTTGCCAAGTTCATGAGAAGAATACAAATAAGGTCAAGAACTAGAGAAGAAGGAAATTTTTCCACCTACACTTGTCTCCAAATAAAAGGAGAAGGGGGAGAAGAGCCCAGAGATCTCCATCTCCACCAAATAGAGCCTTGTCAACACCTCCTCCTAGTAGTCTTTCTTTCAATCAAGAAGGGTGCTCAAGCCGATCAGGATGGCACAACCGAATCCTTATGTCAATTTCACTGACAGTAGCCCACTCACTCTTAATGCACAAAACCAATCCCAAAGACAATATTAAATAACATCCCATAGTTCATTGGAGAGAGCCAGATTTCTCCTAGTGACCACATTCAAGATATTGCAAATGTTTGTGCAATCCATGAGATCACTGAGATGGAAATTGTAGTTAAGTTGCTTGCCTCTTCACTCAAGGGCAAAGCTTCACAATGGTTCAGGAGCCTAGAAGTAGGCTCTATTCAAAATTGGGACCATCTGTGCAGAGCTCTTTATGACCAGTTTGGAGAAAAAGGAGATAACATGTCCTTGTTGGAGCAACTGACAACAATCAAAAGAGCTCCTAACGAGTAGTTGATAGATTTCAACCTCGATTTCAAAGGACCTGGGATAGAGTTCCATTGGTTGTAAGGCCCACAGAAGCAGGTGCTTTCTTATACTTTCTTAGAGCTCTAAATTCTGATATTGCTTTAATGATTTAGTCAATGGGAGGCACAACCTTACCTGCAACTTATAGCATTTCCATAGGAGTTGAGAATTGTTTAATTCAGATGGTGAAATTTCTCCTAGGTAACCCATGCCTCTATACCTGCATTAGAAGGCCCAAGCACTAGCCAGATACCCACATTAGCTACTATACCTACTTCTAGGAATCAAAGTTCAGCTGAAACCTCCACGTCATCCTCTAACACTTCAAAAGAGATTCAATAAGTGATGAAACAACTTCAGAACCTAGGGAATGAGTTAGTAACTATCAAGAGGCAACAGGCTCAGAGTTCTAGGCCATATCAGCCTCAAACTCAATATCAGGCTAGACCCCCGTATCAACAAAATAGACCACTAGCTCAGGCTGTAAATTAGAGTCAAAACCAAGGACAACCTCAAGCTACTAGACCTTTCAGGTCATATGATCCAAACACAGCTTCAACATCAAGGGCATTGGTTCCAACACAAAACAACATGGCACAAGAATATGATTGGTGTTTCCCATGCAATCAGCCACATAATCAATCAATGTGCTTCAATGGTGCACTAAACTAGGCCTTGATGGTATAGACCACTGGTGTGTCACAAGAATCTAGCCAAGAAGAAAATCAGTAGTAAGGAGCTCAGCAAGAGGCATCTCCAAGTGAAATTACGCTCATCAATTGGTAAGTTGAAGACTTCGTGGAATTAATCAAGCTCCTTCTCAAAGTATAGCTGCCAATACATGGTCCAAGAAGAGAAATATTGGAGAAGGAAAATCACCAAACTCAGGTAATTCTATTTCCTCCATTACTCCATAAGGTATTGGCACTCAAAATGTAACTCCTAATATGCGAGTCACCCAATCCACCTTCCAAATCCACTCAAGCATCGGTTGTAACAATCCATGTGCAAGAGAAAAATGTGCCAGGGAAGGGGCAGCAGAAGGATAGATCATTTAATATCATTGAGCAAATGAAGAAGACAAATGTGAACATTTCACTGTGGGAGTCACTAGCCATTCCAGACAGAGGGATCTGTTGTAGACTACCATGGCCAATTGGTCAAGCTCAAATAATCCCCCTAGCCAAAGCAAGAGAAAGTGTTTTCCAATGCAACTCAACCTGAGGGAAACCATGGAGGGAAACAAGGTAAGAATCTCAAGCCTCCTCCATTCTATGTTTCATTGATCATTGGGGAAAAATTGGTACATAATTGCATGATTGATTCGAGGGGCAAGTAGTTCGTAATGCCTAAACAAATAGCCGATCAACTGGGTCTTCAATACGAAGTCATCTCCAATAGGACTTTTTAGAAGAGCAACAAATCGGGGACAAGAAGTCCCTCCTCTTTAATGGGAGAGGTTCCCTTATTGAGACACGAACTTATTTACAAATATACAGAATGTCATTTTATGGTCGAACTTGGATACCACGAAAATGTTTTCCACAAAGATCATCAGTTACAAACGGACTGAGGAAAGAGGATACGAAGATAAGCAGAATAGCAAACGTTTGGAATTATAGATAACAGAATAATTCTTTACGAGTGCGAAGTAGCAGGGAATTTGGAAAAAGATTATTTGTATTGGCTGAATATGATCAAAAGACACAAAGTTCTTCAAACGACCTTCTTCAGATTCATTAATCAAAGACACAAAGTTCTTTCTTGGTTGTGCAAGATCACTTTGTATTTGCAAAAGCAATCAGCGAGACTAACATTAAGTACAAAATAATCTTCACAATACTAAAGGAAAACACAGAGGTACAGAGATCCGGATAGAAAATGAAAAGAAAAGCCCTTTTGTATTGATACGTTCAAGATCTATCTACAATTTCGAGAGTATGCCAAGTTCTTCCTCCCTTTCAAAATGGCGGGCAAAGGCCATTATATAGATTACAATTCAGTTACGTATTGTAACCGTTTCTTTTAAATAAAGAATAGTTAAGTATTGCCGGTTGCAATATCCTAACTAAATACAAGGAATGCGAAAAGACAGAGAAGAAGGGAAAAGAAAGAAAGAAGGAGACAGGTGGCCAGCTACTGGGAGGGACCCACTGTCTTCAGAATCCGTTGCTGAACTTCTTCAATGACTCAGCTATATCTCTTGCCACGAGGGACTGACGTGTTAGTTGCAGACTGAGTCCAAAATCCCAGGCATTTCTCCATCTCTTTATCAAACTCGACGTGAGTATGATAGTCTTTGTTTGCTTCTTCGATGGCAGACTGGAGAGAACAAATTTCCTTTATCTTGTCCTTAGAGATGGAGTCTTCCTTGAAAAGATTATCTTTGACAAAAGCTCTGAACTGAGCTTTGATTTCTTGCAAGGATAAGAGAACGCCAGAGTTTTCATCCTGAAGATGACAATGCATATCTTTGAATGCAGCAGCTGCCAGTGTCTTGAAAGCTTCTCCCTTCTGCCAGCTATTCTTCATTTCTCCCACAGCTTCCTCCAGGACTCTGATTTTCCACTCCACGCTGTAGACCCAAGGTTTTGACAGATTGTCCTTAGCATCATCGAAAATCTTGTTCGCCAGCAAGATGTTCTCATCAGTTTGGCCCATGAGGCGAAGGTCTACGATGCAACTACCCCAGAGCTTAAGCTCTTTATCCATTACCCCAATAGTAGAGGACAGTCTCTGCTGCAAATTCTCTACCTTTCCATGCAGCTTAAAAGCTTCATCGATGAAGTTTAGCCCAGCAACAAGCATGTCATCCACCATGGCTTCGATAGCTCTGCCATAGACAGAATACTTGTGCATATCTTTAATACTTTGCACTTCATCTTGGCTTAGAATTACAGGAGGCGGTAGAGCAGTCAAGGGGGTAGGGTCTAAAACTTTGTCCTTAGACAAAAGTGACTTGATAAAACTTGTGAGCACTCGGGCTTGTTCTTCCAGTTGTTCAATAGTCTGCTGCCCTTTCTCAACCCTTCCAATGACTCTGGTGACTGTCTCCTGGAGGTTATGAATTTCGCCTTCAGGGGTAGACTCTCCCATAGGGATCCTTGAAAGCTCCAAGTCAGATGTCAACAAATCTGATTCTAACTTATCCACTGTAGGTTTGGCAATCTCCAAGAACTGCTGACCTTGAGCATCAGACACAATCCTGGAAGTAGTTCTGGCTTTCTTGGCTCGCGAAGGAGTGGTGCCCAGCAAGGCTGCTACAGCATCAAAATTTGGTCCCAAGTTTTGAGAGGTGGATTTCCTCTTCCTTTTGTCGACCAGAGGTTGCACCCAAGCAAAAGAGGAAGAAGAATTTGCAGGAGAAGCAAGGGGTCCAAGAGACAGGGAGCTCATGACACTCAAGGTCTGTGCAGCTGCTGACTCAAGCTGAGATGTGGGTAGAACCCTGGAGGTAATGGCGGTAGAAGAATCAGTAGTACCCGGAAGTTCGGTGCTCTGGACCTCCTTATCTTTATCTGTTGGATCTTCAGGAACACTTGCAGGAGTTGGCATCTCACTGTCTTCACTTTCACTGAGAACGATGATGTTCTCTGGCCCTATAGGCAACTCGTCCGTTTTCTTGGAGGATCGTTCTCTGCAGGCTCCTTCTTTACCTCTTTGAGTTTCTTCTTGTATACCTGGGTAGATGGAGAAGGAGTAGATTCCACAGGTCCCTGAGTTGTTGAGGTAGAAGGGGTTTTTACTGGTGTTCCAGACTCTGGAACCGATGCCTCCCTTATGGGTGTTGAATCATCTTTAGAGCTGGATTCTCCTGAGTGCCTCTTGAATTCTCGGATCTTCTTGCTGAACCAGACCCTAGTTCTGATCAATACTGGAGCAAGGATCTCAGCCAGATCATCTCTCTCTTTCCTGTTCCAATCTAGGTCCTCCAGAGGGGTGTGTTTAATCACATTTTCATACTCATAAGAGTATAGCTCAGAATTATCATCCTGGAGACCTTCAGGAACTTGGTATAGACTGAGTTCTTGGATCAATTGCAAGGGGAACCTGCCACAATGCCTTCTTCTGGCTTCAAAATCATCTGCACAGTCGGCCCAGTAGTCTTCTGTATCTGCCCTGTGATGATAGACTATCTTGATGTTCCTTTCAATGAACTTCTTCAAGTCAAAACAGGTTCTTGGCTTGAAGAAATGAACAGTGATAGGGACCAGGGCTCTTTCTATGTTCTGGGCGTCCAGAGCTGTTTTGCATGTGTAGTTTCCCAGAGAGATGGGAAAGTGTACGCCAGAAATCTTCTTGTCTCTGCAAGTTCTGTGCAACTTGTCCAGTTGCCTGCATACTTCTATCAGGGCCATTTTGTCGTTGCAGAACATGGGGAGCCGCAGAGGGGTGCTCTCATAGCCAGCCAGCCTGACATAGGAGAATTTCCTGAATTGAATGAAATAGGCTCCGTACTGCGATATCAAGTTCATGGCTTCATCCGAAAACCTTCTAGCAGTATCTCCTTCGAGCAATCTGACCACGTACATGGTGAAAGCGTCATTGACCCTTCTGAAATTGCGGTTGCTGGTCTCCAAGGTGAACTGCGGGCAATAGGCATACACTGGATCATCTTTGTGTGTATCTACATAGGAGAAGCCGAACCACTGCCTGGATGCTGCTAGGGTATACATCAGATATGAAGTCATGTAGAACTTCTTTGTTTGTCGGACGTTAGATAGTCATTGTTTCACCCAAATTCATACTGATGATCTCTGCCCAGTTGATATTTTGGGTTCCCTCGCACACCATGCTGATGAGCGGGCACATCCAGAAATGAAATTCGTTGGTGGAGGGCAAACCCATAACCCGTGCCAGCAAGATTATAAAATCTGACAATTCTTCATTGAAATCTGCTCGGAATAGGGTTTTGGTTAGGCGAGAAGCACCTTTCCTAGGGTTCTTCAACCAAGACTTCGCCACTCGAGCTTTATATTTGTCACTGTCTTGGTCGAACATGGCCTGTGCTTGATCACGAGAGATGACTATAGCATTGTCCATCTCCGGAATCCTCGAGAGCAGCTCCAATGGCGCGCGCGTCCGGCAGCTGCAATGAGCTCCCGTGTGCGTTTGTCAATTCGCTCGTAGCGGGGTCGAAGTGAGCTCCGCATGAAAGTATAGTGTCAGCACATTGCACTGAGATAGGGAATCCTCCGGCGAAAGCCAAACCGCTATCGTTAATCATCTGTGCCATTGGCGTAGGGTTTGCATCTGTCATTCTTGACCAAAAATCGCCGAAGTCGAGATGACGAGCTTCACTGTCTCCGATATTGCTAACGGCAGACTCGAGTGGAGAAATTTGCTCCTGTCCCTGAAACTTGATCTTCATATTGATAGATTTGGAGCTGCGACTTGGACTTCTGGAAGGAATTTGCAAATGGAGGCGGAATCGCGCAGGTTTTCAAATGGCGAGGGTTCGAGCAAAAGATAGCATGGAAGCAATGCAAAAACGCAAAGGGGAATGCTCGTTATATAGCCGTTTGGAGAGAGAAATGACTTTAATGCGCATTGAATACACAACCGCCAACTTAAAAAAGAAAAACATACTTGGAGCGAGCGGGAAAAACTAAGTGTGAATGATACTAGGTACGCTTGGGACAGGTGAGACGCGAATGCGCGAAACACGCGGCTCGGCCGGTTCGGGCGAAACAGGGAGAGGACGCACAAATGTATTTGGGACAAATGGGACGAAAATGTGCGAAGTACGCGATTCGGGCATTTCGGCCGAAATTGGAACAGCGGGCCCACTTGGACTTGGGACATTTGGGACAAAAAGTTCCGAAGGACGCGGTTTGGGCAAATCGGCCGAAAATGGGAAAGCTCACACTTTTTAACTTTGGGACATTTGGGACAAAAAGTTCCGACGGGCCCGAGAATGGGACAGTTTAGGGGATTTCGGCCGATCGGGGAACAACTTGCACTTTCGTACTTGGGACAGGTGGGACAGAAAGTTCCGACAGACCCGAAATACTTACAAAATGACCCAAGATGCGGATTTTCTTGGTTTCACGACTTAGGCACCTCCGAGAAAGACACTCAAGACTCAAAATTTTAAAATTTTACTCTTATCAGAGCGGGAAATTTTGAGGGGACAACAGCTGGCTCCTTCTGGGGATGACTTGGTGTAAATTCATAGAATGAGACAAGGCAAGAACTTAGATAACTCGGTGAAGCAGACCAGTGCCTTATCCATTGGGCAACGGAGTCAAAAACAAACCAATACAGAGGGCAACACACACAACAGAAGGGAAACACACCGAAAGCAGGAAAAGCAAAACACTGTACATAATATACAAAGGGACTCCCTAGTCACCTAGGACTTGAACAACTTCAAATATTGCCCACTATAAGGAAGTGGGAGGGGGGAACCATCCATGTAATCAAGATAGAAAGAGTTCTCACCAGCAAAGTGTCTTATCTTGAAAGGTCCAAGCCACAGAGAATCAAATTTTCCATGGCTACCACGAGGTTCGTGTCTTTTGTCCCACAACAGCACGGTATCACCAACTTGGAATTCTCTGGACCTAGCTTTCTTATCGAACAGAACCTTCACCTTCTGCTGGTGGGCAGATATTCTGTCAGCAACCTCCAATCTATCCTCGTTCAGTTTGTGCAGGTACATGATCCTTTTATCCAGAGCATCACTGAAACTAGTGTCCTCAATGGCCTTCATCAGGTGCAAGGCTGGCAGTTCCACTGTCACTGGCAATTGAGCCTCTACTCCATACACTATTTGGAAGGGGGACATTCCGATGGCTCTTTTAGGTGTGATCCTGTCTGCCCAAAGAGCATCGTAAAGTTTCTTATGCCAGTTTCTCTGAGATTCATTGACCAACTTTCTTATGATAGTCACCAGATTCTTGTTGGTAGATTCTGCTTGTCCATTTCCCTGGGGATAATAATCTGAAGAATGAGCCAGAGAGATGCCATATCCGTAGCAGAATTCCATTATCTCAGTTGAGGAGAAGTTTGAGGCATTATCTGTTACAATCTTGTTAGGCACACCATACCTAACCAAGATGTTCTCTTTAATGAAGTTGCATACTACTTCCGAAGTGGTGCTCTTGACTGGAATAGCTTCCACCCACTTGGTGAAGTAGTCAGTAGCAGTTAGCACATGAGTGTGGCCCGCACTAGAAGCAGGATTCAGTGTACCAATGAAGTCCAGACCCCATTGTTGGAATGGTTCCTCGATCACAACTGGCTTGAGAGGCAAAGCGGCCAGTTTGGGTCTCCCCACAAAGGTCTGACAGGCCTCGCATTTATCTACCCATTTGGAGGCATCTCTGAACAAGGAAGGCCAGTAATATCCTCCCCGGAGTATCTTGTGAGCTGTGACTGTTGATGAATAGTGCCCTCCACATGCCTGATCATGAAAAGCTGAGAGCAATTTTCTCTGTTGTTCTTTGTCTACACACTTCAGGAATCTCCCATCCAAACCGCGCTTGAACAAGGCATTTTCCCACAATACATATTGTGCTGATCTCAACTTAACAGTCCTCTTTTCTTTAGCAGTTAAGTGAGAGGGGCATTCCCCGTAGGTGAGAAAATGAGCGATGTCAGCGTACCATTCATCAACTGAACTCAGGAACAGAACAGTAGGAAGGTCAGCTTTCTTCTCCAGTAACTCATGTTGGGCTCCTTCAGCAATGAGCTCGCAAAGACCTTTTCCCCGAACCAGCTTGGTTGGCTTGATATCAAGGTCATACTCCTGGACTTTAGCCACCCAGTTTCCCCTCTTGGATCCAAATTCTTGTTGCGTGAGAATTGACTTTACAGTCGTATCTGGGACCAGCACAGTAGAGTGAGAGTTGAGGATATAGAAACGGAACTGCTTGACAGCTTTGACTACTGCAAAGGCATGCTTCTCCATCATGGTGTACTTTAGCTCATGGTTCTTCAGGATATAGCTCATGAAGGCAATTGGTAGCTCATGTTTATCAGGATCCTCCTGGGTTAAGACAGCAGCCAGAGTACTATCTGTAGCGTAGCAGTAGATAATGAAATCCTTGCTGAAATCAGGGCAAGCCAAAACTGGAGTTTTAGCAATAGCTTTCTTGATACCCTCAAAGGATTCCTTCCCTTCAGAGGACCAACCAAATGCTTGCTTTCCTTTCATCATCTGAGAAATATTCAAAGTTAATTCAGCAAAATCAGGGATGAATCTTCTTAGAAAATTGATCTTACCGAAAAAGGAATGCACGCCCTTTTTACTAGTAGGGAGAGGAATCTGTTGGATGGCTTGAACTCGTTCAGGATCAATCTTGATGCCATCCTTTGAGACAATGTGTCCTAATAGCTTTCCCTCTGTAACACAGAAGACAGATTTTTTAGGATTTAAGGAAATCCCATGCTCTCGGCATCTTTGCAGAACTGCTTCCAAGTGGTCGAAGTGATCCGCTCTTGTCTTTGAGAACACTGTCAGGTCATCAAGGTATATGACTATGCATTTTCCCTTCAAGCTTCCGAAAGCCAGATCCATAGCTCTCTGGAAAGTGGCACCGGCATTAATCAGCCCAAAAGGCATCCTCTTGTAGGCAAAGGTACCCCAAGGAGTTGTGAAGGCTGTCTTATGTTGATCAGCAGTATCAACCTCTACCTGATTGTATCCAGAAAAGCCATCAAGCATAGATAACATCTCAGAGCCTGTTACCGCTTGCAAAACCTGATCCATCATAGGCAGAGGGTAGTTATCTTTCAGAGAGGCCTGATTCAGGTTCCTGAAATCAACACAGATGCGGATCTCCCCATTCTTCTTCCTAACAGGTACAATGTTTGCAATCCAAGTCGAATGGTGAATGGGAAAGATGATTTTAGCCTTTAGCAGTTTCTGAATCTCCTGAAATATGGTGTCAGCTATCTTTGGGTTATACTGCCTCTGCTTCTGCTTGAAAGGCTTGATTCCTGGCTTGAGAGGGATAGAGTGCTGCATTTCTTTTGGCTTGAAGGCTTTTAGATCTTCATAAGAATAAGCAAGCACATCCTTATATTTCCTTAGAAGGTTAATTGCTCTTCTCCTTTCATCTGATGTGCAACACTTCCCGATATTTACAAGCTTCGGGTCATCAGAACTACCAATATCAATTTTATCATACTCAGCCGATTGCCGAGGTCCAATGAGAGCTTTAGATCTCACGTACCTGTCATGTTTATCAAACAACTCCTCCAAACTCACCAAACCTTTGGGGATCTTGTTTCCTTTGAGCTTAATGCACCCTTCCTGATCAGTTTCTTCTCCTTGGGTGACGGCTTGGTCCGAAGACACGCTCTCACGAGGCAGGTTGTCACTTCCTTCGAAATACAGTTGTTCAAAATTGCCCTTGAGCTCCAGGAAGGAAAGCAAATGCTGGTCGTCGTTGAAGACTTGCCAGTTGTTAGTATTGTCAGGGACACTAGGTCGGTGGACCATCTCAATAGTGAATTTATCCTGAGAGAATTCAGGATGAGGAATCAATAATGACCCTGAGACAGCCAGGGAATCAGCTCTGCTGTTCTTTTCTCTGGGAATTGCTTCAATGGAGAAGGCATCAAGGAATTCAATTGAATCCCAAACCTGATTCCGATAATGCTTCAGCCTCCCGTTCTTTACCTGAAACAGGTTTCTGACTTGCTTCACAATCAGCTCTGCATCACCACGAGCCAAAAGATTTTTTACACCTCGTTCTTTGGCCACTTGCAATCCAAGGATGAGAGCCTCATACTCTGCTGTATTGTTAGTGTTCTCGAACTGCAATTTGAATGAAAAGGGGTATAGGCAGCCTTCAGGTGATATTAACAGAACACCGGCCCCAGAACCAGCCGAAGAACAACTGCCGTCGAATTCTAAAACCCAGACACCATTGGGATCTTTAGGTGATATTTTGCAGGGTCGAATTTCATCAGGGGACAAAATCATGTAATTACCATGGCCCCTGTCCTCATAGAGTATTTGTGCCTTGGGATCATCTGTCTTCTGCACAATGTACTCGGACTGCTTCTCAGGTAGTAACTTCTTCATTTGTCCATCGACAGGTATGAGAGCGTGTGACCAATCCATTTGAATCTCTCCACCCACATCTTTACAGAAGTTTCTGCTTAGCAACATTCCATAGGAAGGAGGAATGTCTGCTACTAGTATGGTAGCCAAGACCTTCTTTTCAGGTAAAGCAGCAAAAGCCACTTGTGCATCTTTAATCCTTCCCACCAAAGGTACTTCCTTACTTTCCATGGAGTAGCAAGATCCATAAGTACGAGTAAGGGTCAAACCTAAAGCATGAGCTACTTTGGCGGGCATCACATTATCTGAGGCTCCGGAATCTATGACACAGTTACTGAGCCTGTGGCCAGCTATAAGGAGTGTTACATAGAAAGGCTTGATCTTGTCGCCAGGTGAGGTGACAGCAGCTACTAGACTGGGCTGTGGTGTAGAAGGAGGTGTGGGCAAAAGGCCTTTGGAGGTGGTCTTGGAATGGGAATTTACAAATTGGATCATCTTGGCAAAAGCTTTTGGATGGGTTTGGTAATATTCAGCCTCTGAAATTTGAACTTTGGTCCTTTTTAGATGATCTACAATGTCAAAGGATCCAGAGGTGGATGGCCCATCATCATTTGGAATCTTAGGTTTATCAACCCTAGGAGAAAAAGAAGAAGAAGCAACTTTAAGGGCAGGATTGGCAGTACTTACCTTTGGTGCAGATGAGGTAGGAATAGGAGATCCTCTTCTGGCAATTACAGGAATAGTTGCAGGCTGCTCTTTGGACTTCTTCAGGGGTTGCGTCACCTTTTCCCTCTGATGCGTCTGTTCCCGAGTCATGACAGCGAAGGATTCGCTGTTCATATCTGCTACCACTTCATCATAGTCATCTGCCTCATCAATGCCTTCAGTGGTAAAGAAATTGACTCGAGATCCCTCGGGTTCTTCCGCCTCATCATCGAATTCCTCCAAGAACTCCTCACAAGTTTCATTATCATCTTCTGGTTCTTCGACCTCGCAAGTTGCATTCACAGGAACTTTGACGGGAGGTCCTTCAAGTGCCAATCTTGTGTGGGGGGCTGGCAAACGGTTTCTGGGCTGAAAATTTCTTCTAGGAACATCTGCATACGGCGCATGCTGAGCTAATTGTTTCTTTATAGCTACCAGATCATTTGCAAGTTTCTGGACTAACGGATCAGTATTGGGTCCAGAAGTGGAAGATGAAGAAGCAGCAGATTTAGATTTGGGAGGGTCTCTCTTCAACTTCCCTGACATGATTAGGTCATCCTCGACACTAACAGCCAGTTCTTGATCCAGTATTAACGTTCCAAGGTTAGCCCTTCTTAGAGCATAACTGACTTTAGGCGTTTGGGCATTCAAAAAGAAACATTTTTGAATTTGATCAACCGGCCGAGTATTCACAGGAATTTTGTTGATCAGTCTGTTGAACCGAGCCACAAACTCTCTCATGGGTTCCGATGGATCTTTCTTTATTTGAGAAATCTGGGCAAGCAGTGCATGCACATCTTCTGCCGGCTTGAAACGGCTTTCGAACTGAGTTCTCATGGTATTCCAGTCGATGATGGCACCAGCCGGAAGATGATAGAACCAAATAAGAAAGATTGTCTCCGTAACGCCTCGGCGAATGCAGTCTTGCCGAGACGTCTTCATGTTCAACCCCCAAGACTCCACACGCAACTATGAAGGCTGCAATATGCTCATCAGGGTGCACTTTGCCGTCGCCTTTGAATTTGGGGAAGTTCTTTCTGTTACCTCTAGGTAACTCATGTAAAGGCTGAGTGAGAGCCAGGGGCCCGACACGCTGACCCCATGGTACTTGTGCCATTCTTCTTGGAAATACGGTTCTGAGGGGAACTGTAACACCAGCAAGGATTAAAGCTCGTAGATTAGGACTAGCAGGCTCTGAAGGACTTCTTTCTCGAACAGGTGGAGTGCTCGTTGAACGAGTTCTTCTATTTGAAGGGAAAGGAAAACCCTGTTGCTCCAAAAGCTGAAACTGAGAATCTTCGATACCAAGGGCCCTTCTCCCTCGAGTGAAACGCGGAGTCGCCAGATCAAAGGATGATCGAAAAAATTATAGTACTGGAATGCGATTTTCCCCAGCGGAGTCGCCAAAAACTGTTGGTTTTCAAATAGGACTTTTTAGAAGAGCAACAGTCAGGGGACAAGAAGTCCCTCCTCTTTAATGGGAGAGGTTCCCTTATTGAGACACGAACTTATTTACAAATATACAGAATGTCATTTTATGGTCGAACTTGGATACCACGAAAATGTTTTCCACAAAGATCATCAGTTACAAACGGACTGAGGAAAGAGGATACGAAGATAAGCAGAATAGCAAACGTTTGGAATTATAGATAACAGAATAATTCTTTACGAGTGCGAAGTAGCAGGGAATTTGGAAAAAGATTATTTGTATTGGCTGAATATGATCAAAAGACACAAAGTTCTTCAAACGACCTTCTTCAGATTCATTAATCAAAGACACAAAGTTCTTTCTTGGTTGTGCAAGATCACTGTATTTGCAAAAGCAATCAGCGAGACTAACAGATTAAGTACAAAATAATCTTCACAATACTAAAGGAAAACACAGAGGTACAGAGATCCAGATAGAAAATGAAAAGAAAAGCCCTTTTGTATTGATACGTTCAAGATCTATCTACAATTTCGAGAGTATGCCAAGTTCTTCCTCCTCTTTCAAAATGGCGGGCAAAGGCCATTATATAGATTACAATTCAGTTACGTATTGTAACCGTTTCTTTTAAATAAAGAATAGTTAAGTATTGCCGGTTGCAATATCCTAACTAAATACAAGGAATGCGAAAAGACAGAGAAGAAGGGAAAAGAAAGAAAGAAGGAGACAGGTGGCCAGCTACTGGGAGGGACCCACTGTCTTCAAAATCCGTTGCCTGAACTTCTTCAATGACTCAGCTATATCTCTGCCACGAGGGACTGACGTGTTAGTTGCAGACTGAGTCCAAAATCCCAGGCATTTCTCCATCTCTTTATCAAACTCGACGTGAGTATGATAGTCTTTGTTTGCTTCTTCGATGGCAGACTGGAGAGAACAAATTTCCTTTATCTTGTCCTTAGAGATGGAGTCTTCCTTGAAAAGATTATCTTTGACAAAAGCTCTGAACTGAGCTTTGATTTCTTGCAAGGATAAGAGAACGCCAGAGTTTTCATCCTGAAGATGACAATGCATATCTTTGAATGCAGCAGCTGCCAGTGTCTTGAAAGCTTCTCCCTTCTGCCAGCTATTCTTCATTTCTCCCACAGCTTCCTCCAGGACTCTGATTTTCCACTCCACGCTGTAGACCCAAGGTTTTGACAGATTGTCCTTAGCATCATCGAAAATCTTGTTCGCCAGCAAGATGTTCTCATCAGTTTGGCCCATGAGGCGAAGGTCTACGATGCAACTACCCCAGAGCTTAAGCTCTTTATCCATTACCCCAATAGTAGAGGACAGCCTCTGTTGCAAATTCTCTACCTTTCCATGCAGCTTAAAAGCTTCATCGATGAAGTTTAGCCCAGCAACAAGCATGTCATCCACCATGGCTTCGATAGCTCTGCCATAGACAGAATACTTGTGCATATCTTTAATACTTTGCACTTCATCTTGGCTTAGAATTACAGGAGGCGGTAGAGCAGTCAAGGGGGTAGGGTCCAAAACTTTGTCCTTAGACAAAAGTGACTTGATAAAACTTGTGAGAACTTGGGCTTGTTCTTCCAGCTGTTCAATAGTCTGCTGCCCTTTCTCAACCCTTCCAATGACTCTGGTGACTGTCTCCTGGAGGTTATGAATTTCGCCTTCAGGGGTAGACTCTCCCATAGGGATCCTTGAAAGCTCCAAGTCAGATGTCAGCAAGTCTGATTCTGACTTATCCACTGTAGGTTTGGCAATCTCCAAGAACTGCTGACCTTGAGCATCAGACACAATCCTGGAAGTAGTTCTGGCTTTCTTGGCACGAGAAGGAGTGGTGCCCAACAAGGCTGCTACAGCATCAAAATTTGGTCCCAAGTTTTGAGAGGTGGATTTCCTCTTCCTTTTGTCGACCGACTGCAGGTTGCACCCAAGCAAAAGAGGAAGAAGAATTTGCAGAGAAGCAAGGGGTCCAAGAGACAGGAGCTCATGACACTCAAGGTCTGCAGGCAAATTGCTGCCGACTCAGCCGAGATGTGGGTAGAACCCCCGGAGGTAATGGCGGTAGAAGAATCGGTAGAGGTACCCGGAAGTTCGGTGCTCTGGACCTCCTTATCTTTATCTGTTGGATCTTCAGGAACACTTGCAGGAGTTGGCATCTCACTGTCTTCACTTTCACTGAGAACGATGATGTTCTCTGGCCCTATAGGCAACTCGTCCGTTTTCTTGGAGGATCGTTCTCTGCAGGCTCCTTCTTTACCTCTTTGAGTTTCTTCTTGTATACCTGGGTAGATGGAGAAGGAGTAGATTCCACAGGTCCCTGAGTTGTTGAGGTAGAAGGGGTTTTTACTGGTGTTCCAGACTCTGGAACCGATGCCTCCCTTATGGGTGTTGAATCATCTTTAGAGCTGGATTCTCCTGAGTGCCTCTTGAATTCTCGGATCTTCTTGCTGAACCAGACCCTAGTTCTGATCAATACTGGAGCAAGGATCTCAGCCAGATCATCTCTCTCTTTCCTGTTCCAATCTAGGTCCTCCAGAGGGGTGTGTTTAATCACATTTTCATACTCATAAGAGTATAGCTCAGAATTATCATCCTGGAGACCTTCAGGAACTTGGTATAGACTGAGTTCTTGGATCAATTGCAAGGGGAACCTGCCACAATGCCTTCTTCTGGCTTCAAAATCATCTGCACAGTCGGCCCAGTAGTCTTCTGTATCTGCCTGTGATGATAGACTATCTTGATGTTCCTTTCAATGAACTTCTTCAAGTCAAAACAGGTTCTTGGCTTGAAGAAATGAACAGTGATAGGGACCAGGGCTCTTTCTATGTTCAGGGCCCGAGTCAGTTTTTTGCATGTGTAGTTTCCCGAGAGATGGGAAAGTGTACGCCGAAATCTTCTTGTCTCTGCAAGTTCTGCAACTTGTCCAGCTTGCTCGCATACTTCTATCGGGGCCATTTTGTCGTTGCGAGAACATGGGGAGCCGCAGAGGGGTGCTCTCATAGCCAGCCACCCTGACATAGGAGAATTTCCTGAATTGAATGAAATAGGCTCCGTACTGCGATATCAAGTTCATGGCTTCATCCGAAAACCTTCTAGCAGTATCTCCTTCGAGCAATCTGACCACGTACATGGTGAAAGCGTCATTGACCCTTCTGAAATTGCGGTTGCTGGTCTCCAAGGTGAACTGCGGGCAATAGGCATACACTGGATCATCTTTGTGTGTATCTACATAGGAGAAGCCGAACCACTGCCTGGATGCTGCTAGGGTATACATCAGATATGAAGTCATGTAGAACTTCTTTGTTTGTCGGACGTTAGATAGCTGTTCAGCCAAATTCATACTGATGATCTCTGCCCAGTTGATATTTTGGGTTCCCTCGCACACCATGCTGATGAGCGGGCACATCCAGAAATGAAATTCGTTGGTGGAGGGCAAACCCATAACCCGTGCCAGCAAGATTATAAAATCTGACAATTCTTCATTGAAATCTGCTCGGAATAGGGTTTTGGTTAGGCGAGAAGCACCTTTCCTAGGGTTCTTCAACCAAGACTTCGCCACTCGAGCTTTATATTTGTCACTGTCTTGGTCGAACATGGCCTGTGCTTGATCACGAGAGATGACTATAGCATTGTCCATCTCCGGAATCCTCAGAGCAGCTCCAATGGCGGCAGCGTCCAGCTTGGCAATGAGCTCCCCGTGTACGTTTGTCAATTCGCTCGTAGCGGGGTCGAAGTGAGCTCCGCATGAAAGTATAGTGTCAGCACATTGCACTGAGATAGGGAATCCTCCGGCGAAAGCCAAACCGCTATCGTTAATCATCTGTGCCATTGGCGTAGGGTTTGCATCTGTCATTCTTGACCAAAAATCGCCGAAGTCGAGATGACGAGCTTCACTGTCTCCGATATTGCTAACGGCAGACTCGAGTGGAGAAATTTGCTCCTGTCCCTGAAACTTGATCTTCATATTGATAGATTTGGAGCTGCGACTTGGACTTCTGGAAGGAATTTGCAAATGGAGGCGGAATCGCGCAGGTTTTCAAATGGCGAGGGTTCGAGCAAAAGATAAGCATGGGAAGCAATGCAAAAACGCAAAGGGGAATGCTCGTTATATAGCCGTTTGGAGAGAGAAATGACTTTAATGCGCATTGAATACACAACCGCCAACTTAAAAAAGAAAAACATACTTGGAGCGAAAGGGAAAAACTAAGTGTGAATGATACTAGGTACGCTTGGGACAGTGAGACGCGAATGCGCGAAACACGCGGCTCGGCCGTTCGGGAAACAGGAGAGGACGACAAATGTATTTGGGACAAATGGGACGAAAATGTGCGAAGTACGCGATTCGGGCATTTCGGCCGAAATTGGAACAATGGGCCCACTTGGACTTGGGACATTTGGGACAAAAAGTTCCGAGGACGCGGTTTGGGCAAATCGGCCGAAAATGGGAAAGCTCACACTTTTTAACTTTGGGACATTTGGGACAAAAGTTCCGACGGGCCCGAGAATGGGACAGCTTTAGGGATTTCGGCGATCGGGAACAACTTGCACTTTCGTACTTGGGACAGTGGGGGACAGAAAGTTCCGGCAGACCGAAATACTTACAAAATGACCCAAGATGCGGATTTTCTTGGTTTCACGACTTAGGCACCTCCGAGAAAGACACTCAAGACTCAAAATTTTAAAATTTTACTCTTATCGAGCGGGAAATTTTGAGGGATAATACTCACTTTCTTGTTTCTAATTTTCCTGTTCAAACAACACAATAGAATATGAGGCTTTGGTTCATGGATTGCATTGGGCAAGGAAATGAGGAATCAAGAACTTGCAAGTGTTTGGTGATAATGAACTAGTTGCTAATCAGGTCCGAGGAAAAAATGCTTTGTCAAGAATGACCTGTTAAAGAGTTACAAGAACTCGGGTATGGGACCTCATTAAGGATTTTGAGGCATTCAACATCAGCTCCATCCCCAGGAAGAAAAATGAAGTATTAGACAGACTGGAAGCATTTTGGGCAGCATTTGACGTTGTGGAGAGTATTAAGAATGATAAGCATTAGCCCCATATCAAGTTGGTTGTAAGACCAGCTTGTCTTGGAAAACAACACAAGTTGGCAAGTCTTTGAAAATGACCAACAAATTGTCAACTTTCTACAAGAGGAAGTGAGTTCTCTTCCAGAATCAAGACAGATTGGAGCAAAGATGATGTAATCAATTGGTACAGCTGAGGACTAAAAAAATACCAAAGGGTCTTGTCACTTTGGAATCAATATTCAACCCAAATGACCAATTCCAAAAAGAAAAGGCAAATATTCAGTAAAGGGTGAAGATTCAGAACCTATTTTTATAGAAGAAGGCAAAACATTGCAGATTGGAAAAGTAAGCACTCAACAAGAAAAATATGAATTTGTTCAACTCTATCAAGAGTTCCTAAATGTCTTTGCCTGGACTTATAAAGATTTAAGAGGTTTCAACCCAAAGCTGGCACAACACACCATCGAGTTGGATCCAAGAGCCAAACCTTTCAAACAAAAACAAAGGCCAATAAATCCCCACATTGAGCCTCTCATGAGGAAAGAATTGAACAAATTAATTGAGGCTAGTATCATCTTTCCCATCAAGCATTCGAGTTGGGTTGCTAACTTGGTGCCTGTGAGGAAGAAAAATGGAGAAATCAAGCTGTGTGTGGACTTTCATGATCTGAATAGAGCATCACTTAAGGATCACTACCCACTCCCATCAATGGATCGATCCTACAAGTTGTAGCTGGTTCTGAGAGGTTTTCATTATTAGATGGATACTCAGGTTATAACTAGATAATGGTGAAAGAGGAAGATCAATTCAAGATAACCTTCACCACCAAATGGGGAACCTATGCTTATAAGAAGATGTCATTTGGACTATCGAATGCTGGAGCAACATTTTAGAGAGCAATGGACATGGCATTCAAAGGCTTAATTAACAACATAGTCCTGATATATCTTGATGATATCACTTGTTTTCTCCAAGAATGTTACAGATCATCTCTTTCACCTTAGATAGGTATTCCAGAGATGTAGGAGGTTTGGGGTGTCATTAAACCCAAAAAGTGTGTGTTCCTGGCTCATGAAGGGAAATTGCTGGGCCACATTGTCTCAAGGAAGGGGTTGATAATTGATCTTGAAAGGGTTGAAGCCATCTGGACCCTTCCATTGCCACAACATAAAAGGTCTCTCCAAAGCTTCTTGGGGAGGATAAACTTTGTTTGTAGGTTTATACCTGACTTTGCTACTCTTGTGAAGCCTTTAACAATGATGTTAAAGAAGAGTCTTGCATTTAAATGGACAACAAAGGGCAAAGAGATTTTTGAGGCCATCAAACTCGCAATATCATAGGCTCCAACTCTCATTAACCTAGAATTTTCCAAAGACTTCATGCTATATGCTTTTGGAGGGTCAGATACCATCTCAACCATCTTGGTCTAGCCCAAAAATGAAGGTTCAGAGAAACCCATAGCTTTCTTCAGCCAGAGCCTGGAGGACTATGAGGTAAAATACTCTTTCATTGAAAAACATGTCCTTGATGTTATTAGGAGCTTAAAGAAATTTGGGAACTTGGTCTCAAATAACATGATTCAATTGCTAGTATCTCATGTTGGTGTTAAGGATTTTCTTTTAAATAAGGATTTGAATGAGAAGAGGGTAGGTTGGATCACCCGTAATGGAATATGACATTGAGATCAAGGTGACTAAACTGGTTAGAGGTAAGGGACTATGTGAACAACTCACCTCTAAGCAACAGGATGAGTCAATGGGTGAAAAGGACGTTGTCCTATTTCTATAGAGTGATCAAGAACAATCAGCTAATGATGCACCTGCTCCATGTTGGACCCAAGCTTTGGTGCATTACCTTCAAATAGGTCTATGCCCTCTAGAATGGAACAAGGCAAAGAGAAGATACTTCAGACTACAAGTTATCCCTTATGTGCTTGTTGGTGGTGTCTTGTTTAAGAAGGATATCAATGGTATTCTATTAAGGTGCATTGAGACAGCCAAATTGAGAGAGTGTTGCATGAATTCCATGATGGAGAAGCAGAAGTCACTTTGCCCCTCGAGAAATAGCTCTCAAGATCATGAAGGCTAGTTATTATTGGCCTACAGTGTTTAGGGACTGCTACTCATGGGTCAAGAAGTGTAAAAAATGTGCATTCTTCATAGGAAAGGAGAAGCTAACAGCCCTACCCCTTCATCCCATTTCAGTGAATCAACCATTCATGCAATGGGGACTAGACTTCATTGGGGTGATTAACCCAAATTCAAGCCAAGGCCATAAGTGGATACTTACAGCCACAGATTATTTCACCAAGTGGACTGAAGTAGTGGCACTAAAAGAAGCAAATGAATCCAACATCTTGGATTTTTATGGAGGAATAGCCATTAGGTTTGGAGTCCCTACCACTATTATATCAGACAATGCATTGACATTCCTTAGTACAAGGCTCATTGAATGGGTAGTTAAGAATGGTGTGTATCTTAACAACTCATCAAATTATTACCCTCAAGGTAATGGCCAAGCAAAGTCCCCAAATAAGAACCTATTAAAGATTATCGAAGGAATCTTGATAAAAATTAGGGACTTGGCATACAAGGCTCAAATTAGTTTTATGGGCTGATAGGATCACATTAAAGAGGTCCATAGGTAGCTCACCTTACATAATTGTATATGGAAAGGAGGTGTTATTACCCATCTCATTGGAGTTGCCCACTTTAGAACTCATGAAACAGCTTAAAGCTAGTCGAGTTTGAACCCATGGCAATTAGATATGCAGAGTGATGGAGGTAGGAGAGGCAAGAGAGCATGTAATGTAGGTCGTGGAAAATGATCAGCATTGATAAAAAAGTTTTGATAAGAAGGCAAGGATGAGGAACTTTTAGGAAGGAGACTTAGTCCTAAAGTGGGACACAGATTGGGAAAAATCTAGGAAAACACTCCAAATTTGATGCTATCTGGAGTGGCCCTTACATGATCACAGAATGCAAGAGTATCAATGCCTTCCAGCTACCTAAATTAGATGGTGAAGAATTACAGATCCCAGTAAATGGGATCCATCTCAAACATTTCTACTGAATGAGAGGTTTCCACCCTTGTAAATATTAGAATAGGATTTTAATTTCCCTAAGTGCGTATGCACATTGTTTTGTTGTAGAGTAATTTTTGTTTCCCTAAGTGTTGTGGCATAGGTTCTTCATTGCTCCAGGTTACATTGTTACACAGTTCAAGTGCCTCCAAGTGGACGTGCTATCCCTTTCAGTATTCACAATAGGGAAACTCATAGTTTCCTATAATAGTTGTTATCTTCAAAATAAAACAAATGCAAAGCAACTAAAAATCCGTCTTTGAAACAGTCCATTCAGGGACAGATGAAAGCCCCGGTCAAAGCAATTTTCTACTCTTAAAACCTTTGTTTTGAGATTTCTTATGAAAATTGAGAGTGTAAACGGTCAGGCTCATAGATCAAAGGCAGGATCAGTATCAGGCTGTCATTCTTGACTCCATGCCCAATGGATATAACAAGGCAATTGGTCCTCTCATCTAGTAGGAAGATACCCCTGCGAGTCACCAAATTGTTTTCCATATTTTACCCCCTCGTAAATTGGATCAACCACGACCCCACACAGAAGGAACTAGAGAAATCATGTTCAAATCCTACAAATAGGTTACAGAGGGACTCTATAATGGAGTGGCAGGGCCGGAAAAAGATCAAACAACCCTGTGAGAGAAGAAATTCATGAAAGGACTATGTCAAGTGAATCCATTCTTCAAATCCAACAAACAAATTACAAAGCGGGCTTAGAAATGGAATAGTAGGGCCGGAAAGGAGGAAATAGTGTCAAAGAAGCCAGAAGCTCAAAAGAGAAGGAACGATGAAGGTTTGAAGTCTTCAGGATTTGAAACGGTTCAGAACGAGTCCAAAATTGACTAAGTATGGAGGAGACAACGGACATTGCCAAGTGTCCAAGCGGCACATCTCCAAATTTGAATCCAAAAAGGGAGACTTGAACAAGCACCAGCCCCCACATGTCCTAGGCCCAAAGAGGAGGTAGAGTCAATAGCTAAAAGTCAAAAGGCAAATAGAGCAAGCCTAAAAAAAGACTAAGTATAGAAGTGCTAGCGGAAGCCGCCATGCGTCAACTTGCGCATCCCCAAAAGTTAATCCAAAAGTGGAGACCCAAATGAGCATGGGCTCGTTACGTTGTCCAGGGTCCGAAAAGGTAAGAAAGGTAATTGAAAAGTCCAAGAGTCTACGGAGGCCTCCGTGTGTCAACCTAATGATCCTTCAAGGGAAAAATCTTGAGTGGGTTTCTAAGTGAGCGCGGAACCTCCACGTGTCCAGTTTCATAAAGAGACAAGGTCAAGGTTGAATAGTTAAAGCATTGGGATAGGACAATAGAGGGTGCCAAGTGTCAGCATGATGCTAATTCAAGAGCAGAATTAAGGGAAGGTTTCCAAACAAGTGCTAAGCCTTTGCGTGTCCTTGGCTAGATATATGACCCCGCAGAGAAAAAAGAATTAGCTGAAAACATAAAATAAAATCGACAAAATTGTGGAGGAAACCACATGTTGGCCCCACGCCACTCCAAAAGTAAAATACAGAGGCTTCCCTCAAACATGTGCCAGCCCTCCACGTGTCCGGTTTCAAAAAGGGGGCTCGTTTTTGAACTAGTTTTCCTGCTATTTTGTACGGACCCGATTCAAATTTCAAATGGGCATATCTTTTGACTTGGGGCTCAAATCTAGAAAATATGACACCATTGGAAAGATCTTGGCCTTGTCTACGCCATGCGATTTGTAAGTTTTTAATTTTAGAGAGATTAGGTGGGAAAAAATGAAGAAACATCTTTGGGCCATTAATACAGGATCTATTTTCCCTAACAACCAGATCAGATTCGATTTGATCCGCCATTTCCTCCTCCTTCGAGGTGCCGAACTAGTAATTGATGCAGTCGAGACAAATTTGGGAATATTTTACAGAGGTATTGATGACAAGTGGTTGAGCTTTGAACTAGTTTTCCCGCTTCTCTCTCCTTCTTCCCTCTGTGTTGAATCTATAAAAGGAAGGGTCGAGGCTCATTGTAAAAGGTTGGACATTTCTATTTTGTGCCCTCCCTTCTTCTTTTTTGTATAGAAGGATTTGTGGAGCTTTTTCCTAACCTCCTTTGGGTTGTAATGCAAGTTTTTTCTCTTAGCTACTACAATATATTGTATCGACTCCTAAGTAATAATATATATGTTTGTGGATGTTTCTCAACCCTCTCATGTATTCATTATTGTCTCTATGATCTCTTATTGCAATTTGGTCATCTGCATGTTGTTTGTATTACATTCCTGTGGTCTATGTTAAACTACAAAACAAGTGTCTAACATTCCTTTAGTGTATCAACTCGTTATCTAAGATTTTTTTCTTGCATCTCTCTAACCCTGTCTCCTTGGTAGATAGAATAGACTTAGAATAGATCCTCTACAATTTGTTTGTGTACACCTGAACAAAGGAATAGGAACCAACCTCAATCCGGAGAGCTCTCTCAACTTGCAAGGTCCCACACCTTGAGAGATGCTCCATGTTGTGAAATCACACTGATAGTCGCAACCCATCTGGTTGCATACATTCGAGGGTGTTGTGATTTTGCACTAACAACTACATCTAGCTATTTCTTGCTATCAAGTGCGTCTTGCACAAGAGCCTTCTAGGGCACAATTATCACACACACACAAGAAATAGATGGAGTATGAAATGCAGTGCAACGCTTGGTCGTAAGTTCACTCTATTGGGTGACCATCGTGGTCGATTCGAATCCTCATTTGCATATTTTATTTTTTAGAATTTTGATGTGTTTTGGGGTTTTTAGGTTACAAGAAAATTCTGCGCAGACAAAGTGTGACACACGGAGATCAACAACAAAGGTTAGTGACCACCTTACGACACAATAAAAACCATATTTTGAACTTTTGCGTAGTCACATATTCCCAACAAAGATCTCTCGGTGTCTAAGAACCCCAACACTAGTCCAAGCACCATGGTCCAATATATTCCGACATTTCTACGTTTTTCTTAAGACAAAAAGTGCGATAGTCTCATCCTCTTATTCACTTGTTTTCTAGTCCATATCACCTTTGGGAAAAGTTCTAATCAACTAAGTCTCCTTTCCTCTCTCTTGCACCTAGGGTTTTAAATTTAATTTTCCTCCTTGTATCAAATATGTGCCTTATTGTTTATTTATCATATGCGACTCTACAATATCCTAAGGTTTTAACATATTTCAATATTTTTTCAAATCACTTACTCTAAATACATCCCCACGAGAGGCAATCGTGAAAAATATGATAATGATGGAAAAAATGATGAACAAACTACAGATGAAGTGACGGACCACGATGAACCCAACCACATTATTTGTTTCTCGTAACATTTTAGGCCCCCTTTCAATTTTAAGTTTGATTAATTTTAGGGAAATGAGTGATGCATAAACAACCATTGATAATTGATCCCCTCAAATAGTTGGTCATATGAGCAACATGTAGATTTTATCTACCGATCGAATTTTTCAATTTTTATTTTAGTTTTTTAATACATTTAGGTCATCCATTAGAAGATGCTTAATTTGGTAGATAAGATGAAGAAATGAATATAATTTTTGGAAATGAAAAATTGGAAATTAAATAATTATGACCCACACCTATTCCATGACTTAGATTTTTTTCTTCCCAAATAATATTTGCTATACGTGTTCCACTTTATAGTCATGATCTCGATCATACTCTTCACATGAGTGCAATGCACACTTAAAGGGTCCAAAATAAAAATGGGGGAATTACAATAGGTTTTATGTTTGAAAACTAGTTACAATGTTTGCTTCTTGTAGCATTTTATAGCCCCCTTTTCAATTGTAATCTCAAGTATTTATAGGATATAGTTAATGAATGAGATATCATCAATAATTGAGCCCCTACATTGGTTGGACATATGACATAAAATATGTGTTATATGTCGCTCTATATTTACAATATCAATGTTGTCAATTGGATGACATTTAACTTGTTACATAAGATGAAGACATGAATGGAAAGTATGAAATAAAAAGGTGGGAAGTAGATACTTGCATCTTAGGCCTAATAAAAAAATGCAATAATGTAAAATAACTTTGACTTGAAATTTTAAACCCAAATGTGTAATCCCTAACACTTAATAAAGAGCCAACAATCAATATTTTCAAAATATTCGATGGAAAATATTTGCTAAAGAGCTGATGGTCAAGAGTGAAGGGAAGTTAATGATTTGTGTCAAATTGAATAAACTAAGAAGGAAACAATTTGGTTTCCATGATAAATATAATTTTTATATATTTGAATGGAAGGAGGGAATGACACTAAGAAGGAAAGGGAAGGAGCTTAGGTGGCTATGGTGGTTAGAGAAGTGAGAGGTGAAAAGAGACTGAGGTAGGATTCTGGTGGACAAAGGAACATAGGTTGAATCCCCACATGGCGCCATCTTAAACAAACAAGTTGTTGACTTGTTTACATAGCTCATTTATTAAAAATTAAACCAAACATGATGGGTTATAATTAGACCCTAAACGCATCAAAACATGGGGTTAAATTTGACGTCCATTTACATGGTTTTCTATGATTTTAACCATAAAATAATTGTAAATCTTTAAAAAAATTATCTTTGAAATAAAAATAATGTATGACTTGGATATTTAAAATATTACCTTCACTTTGTATATATATTTATATACATACATTATGAGAGATTAATTTTTTTAATGATTTATTAGTAGTGTATATTTAAAGGGAAATACTAAAAATACCATCGTGCATAATAAATTAGATTAATGTGAGTTGGTGGTTTGTTCCTTAATCTATCAATCATGGAACTAGCTATTATGTGGACATCAGTATACCTTTCAAAGGTGAAACAAGGCTAGCTAAATTATGTTATAATGAACTCAAGCCTCATCCAAGTGACTGTCCATGGGTCAATACAATGTCAGCATAAGACACAAGAAAAACATAGCCAAATTTTATTAGTTCTAGGTGGTCTTTTGAAACCCCTCCTACCCATCGTAGCTTCTATAGATGCCACATGACATGCGATGTGTGTCTCTATGCAAAATATTTGAATTGTTACCCTCCTTATGTCGGTGAAATTTCCATACCCTTCACATTCTGTATGGGCCTCCTCATGCGCAGATGCGGGTCTCGGTCGTTGATGAAAATACGCGAAAGTATGTCATGCCTATGTAGGCTGATGAAGGACCTTCTACCCTACAACCCATACTTTGAGAAAATAATTTCAAAATTTTAATTATAAAAATATGTTTTTAGAAGAAATTTTTTATTAACATAAACATATTATATTACACCCTTTAGAAATATATTAAGAGTTGTGAGAGGTGTATTTAAATGTATCTAACTAGTTATGTGCATTGAACCTATAAATCACTCTTCATAGTTATTATGCAATTTTAAGAAAAAAATTCTTACTACGTGAATAATCAATCTCTTATCCCATTTACATATTGATTCGAAACTTGAAAAAATAATAAATAATAATATTTAATATTTTAATCAAGTTTCTTATATATCCTCAATGAAAAACATATTTTATTATATCTTGTTGCATGATAATAATTTTTTTGTAAATTATTCTAATGCTATATTAATGAAACATAATGCAAAATATGATGGTATACGTCGACATCACATAGAGAAAATACACCTATAGTGATACAAATAATAATATTAAATAAAATATAAACTTCTCAAATGGAAATTATAAATGGTATTCTCATAAAGTAGTCCATTAGATTGATTCTTCAAATTTAGTTTAAAGTCTACAATAACTCTCTTGACATAAAGACACTAAAACAAAAATGTTTAAATGAAGGATAAAGTTTTAAGAACCTTACAATGAATGCATCTTGTCTTCATCCAAATTCTCTCTTTTTTTCCCAAGAAAAAAATGTAAATTTTATTCAAATGGATAATAAAAGATACATTCTAAATGTGCTCGAGACACGAAAAAACATAGTGGAACTTGAGTAGATATGAATCCATATATTAGGTATAACAAATATTACTTATCATAAGAAGTAGAAAACATAAGCCTATGAATGCACCCCTTCCTAACAAAGAACCTCAAAAGTGGACTAATGAAGACTATTCCCCATTTAAATCTCCATCTTTCCATTTTTTCCTCTCTTTATTTTAACCTCTAGCCACACCCCTCGAGAGGGCTCCACCATGACTAAACACAAATCGAGGGATTTGGGTGTGTTCCCGTATCTTATGGTAATTAATATTTGGATGAGTGTCAACTCCTTGTTAGAGTATGAGTTTTTAATTCATGTAATCTCTTTAGTCCTCTAGAGATGTTCTTCTTCTCCTTTTTCCACCAAAACATGCTCTAGGTCTTCACCCCTACTAACAGCTTTCTCCACTTTTATATTTTTATGAATTTGAGGTATCTTGGTTTTCCTCCTCTTGATCCTCATCTTTGACCTTGCCTCTAGCTCTGTAAAGCTCCATCTTTTGGGAATAGTTTTTGTCCCTTTTCTCCGAGATGGATGTGTCTATGATTGGGTGCATGTGTCTTGTAGATTTCCAAAGAGTTTACATACACTACATCGAATGTCATATTCTCACAATTGACCTCCTATATGTGTTGAGAAGTCCCCACTGAGTATTAACTTATCTGGTAATTTTTTACTAATATCTACTTGCACGTAGATATGAGCATATGTAATCATCCCCATCGATATTATCTATTCATATTTTTTGATGTAGGTACCCAAGGCTTCCCATATCGAATCAATCAATCAAACCGAAATTTAAAGGTAGGTTAGAAAGACAAACACAAAAAGGCATTTTTGTCATTAAGTCAACATTAAGATCAAATTCAACATACCATAGGGTGAGGAAAATCCCCGTATTCCCCAAAATGAGGGTGTGTCATCAACCACTCTCTAATAGTCTTTCAAGTCCATGAAATTAACAATGAAAAACATTTGAAGGAAAGACAATCTCACCGTCCTTGGTCCATGTTATATGTATCCAAAGGTATAGATCCGATGTGGTAGGCATAGTCCATTAAATATGAAAATAATTATGTTTTTTTCTAATATTGAGTTGGCATTATTTGTATCCTCCACTTTGAACTTCATAATCGGGCCACTTCCTTAAGTTCCATAATATAGGTGCTCGGACTATGTGAAGGACCAGGATAATCTTAAGAGGCATCTTGGGTAATTGGAGGTGGAAATTCCTGGAAAATACCTTGATCGTGACATAGGCAAATGTTTCATGAAGAAAATTTGTTTCAGAGGTGAAATTCCTTGGGTGTGTGGTAGTTTCTTGTTGCACAAAAAAATTCATGTTGCAAGTTTCCTATCACATGATAGTACTTTCTTGTCACGTGACAATAAATTATGTGTCACATAACAAAAATATTCTTGTCTCATGTTTCCTATCGCACGATAATATTTTTATTTCCACGCAATAACAAATTGTGTGTCACCCATCTCTATCCTTTTACTATCATTTATCTCTAAAATTTTACTATTGTATGCCCATGTTATTGTTAGTGTGAGTTATCCTATGTGTCCTCCTCTCATATTGGAGGGTCATCTCACATGGGTTAGGTTTAGGGTTTCATGTGTGTCATGCACTAGGGTTACTCAGCACCCTATATGTATTCTCTTTCTATTCATTTATGAGCATGCCAAGACACTCCGCTGTCTTTCCTCTATGTGCAAGCTTTGTTTCTGTTGAGCAAGTTCTTCCATTACTGATTGATTCTTTCTTGCAATTACACTGAGCTATCACGATTTTGTTGGAGTGCAACTACTTCGTGGTGCCTTGTTTCTGATTCGATTCTCACAAACTCTTTTCATGGTATCAGAGATGAGATCGGGTAAACGTGCACTCATTATTTTTTAGTTGCGATTACTCTTTCATGGTTTCATTCTTTTACTCTGCATGCAAGTTTTTCGATCACTATTTTCTAGTTTTTCCTTGCTAACGTATCTAACAAGATTTCTCAGAAAGTTGTGTCATTTTTTGTGCCTTTTTTGTGCATGTGCAGGTTTTCATCATACCTTGAGCAATCAGGGGTTTTGCCGCCATTTTTAGCTAGCTGCAGCTAAATCCAAAATAGAGTATTTTCTAGTTTTTTAATTTTTTTATTTAACTAGAATTTTTTTAGATCTCTATTTCTGGTTTCTCTGTGGTTTTTGCATGTTTTTGCAGGATATTTGTGGCTTCTTTGTGGTTGTTGCATGGTAGTCTTGTTTCTTTGGGAGATTGAGCTAAAAATGGAGAATACGAGGTCAATTTTTTTGGGTGAAATTCTGTGTTTTTCTCCTCTGCATATCCTTCGAACTACTATGCTCATGTGAGCCTTGGCGACCTCGAACCCCTCTCCCTACTGCTGCATGGAGGGCTTATCTTTTTGTGTTTGTTGTGGCATTTTTTGTTGAGTAGGAGCTCATTTTTGTTGTTGCCACCGTGACCTCTCGCTCGCCGAGGTTCTCCTTTCCATGGCCCTTCCCACACCGCCCTTCCCAACGGCCCTTCCCGCCATGTCCCGCCACAACCACGTCCTCCCACGCCCTACCACAACCTCCCACCTGCCGCGACCGCTCCCTAGCCTCTTGCGCACTACCCTTCGACACAAACCCCGTGTTTTCTCTCTCAAGGCCACGGATCGCGCTTTTCCCTCATGGTCGTGCCCATGCCAAACTAGGTAAGTCACATTTTTTTGGTAAGTGTTTTATGTTTTTGATAAGTATTTTTACATACTTTCTAATTTTTTAAAAAAATCTTTTCTTAGTTGGTTTTTAAAAACAAACAAAAAGCTTTCCTTTTTAAATCTTTCCATTTTAAACACAACAAAAAGCTTTCCATTTTTCAAGAAAACAAACATAGAAAGTATTAGCAATTAGAATACCTTCTAATTTGTGTTTTCAACAAAAACACACAATTTCAACCAATTTTTTTAGTTGAAATAATTTAATTTTTTCTTTAAAAGGGTAAGTATTTAAAACAAAAAACAATATTAATTAATTAATCATATTAATTAATTTTTTTCTTTAGATGTTAATAAATCATAATTAATTAGATTTATTTAACATCTAGTTTTACTACTTATGTTTCTCATTAACGATTAAGTAACCCACTTTAAAATCATCTTTTACATTAACGTTTAATATCACTTTTTTAAAACTCCAAATTGCTCTCAAATTAGCTAAATATGACGTTTCAAAACAGTAATTTTTTAGCGTTATTGTCAATTTTTTTCTCTAATCGTGCGCTCAAGTGTGCAAGATCACTTTGAGCACTTATTTCCCTTCCAGACTTTTTTTCCAGCGTTATGAAGATATTTGAACTCCTTGAGTTCCCAATCATTGTTTTTACCCTTATTATTGCTTGCGACTAGTGAGCGCATCCACCACAGTCTGCAGCAAGGGGGTTTTTCATTTGCAACGTGAGACACTTTTTCTCACAACCAGGATTGGCTTTCACCTCCTTCCTTGTTTCTTGCTTGTTTACGGTGTCCTATTTGCTGCACTCCATGAAACACTGTTGTGGTCTCCTCTCTTGCATGTTATTACGCTGATTGCAAGATGAGTTACCAAGTGTTTCAAACCACACGCACGGACCCAATTGTAATCAATGCACTAAACTATAAAGTGCCAAAAGTAGGGGGTTGTTATTGTCCTAGGTGGTTGTGTTTCTTTTCTATATTTCTTTCTCTCTCTCTCTCACTATGGATGCACTTTCAATTCCTTTGCTTACGCTATTCAAATTTTTCAATGGAGATCGAAAAATAATAATGAAACTAAGGGGTAAAGGGTTATTCTCGCATCACCATGGGAACTGAGACTAAACCAGATGACAAACCTAAAAATCTAAGTGGTTAAACCGTAGTGATGAAGCTTTAGGTATTCTTTACATGTCTATTTCTCCTGACTTGCTCTTCCACATTGAGGCATCCAAAACACCTAAATCTATGTGGAAAACATTATATGCGATGTTTAGACAACTAGATGACATGAGAGCGCATGAGTTGGAAAATGAACTACTAGGGTTAAATCCTAGTGACTTTGAAAACCTACAAGCCTTCTTCTCAAAAAATTTCCACACTAGATTATTGTTAAAAGGATGTCAAGTAGAGAAGAAAGATTCTGAACTGATCTTTTCGATTCTCTCTAAGCTAGGTCTTGAATATTTTGTCTTCGTGTCAACTTTCTATGCTACAAAAGCTACTTTAGGCGATACTTGGACTATGCCCTCCTTTGACTATTTTTCATCCCAACTCATTCTAGAACAGGAAAAAATCATTCAAATGGGGTCTCTAAAGTCTAAGTCACATGCACTTATAGCAAGTACTAGCAAGGGAAAGAAGACTGAAAAGAAGAAATAAATAAAGGATCAACCTAAGAAAGAAACCAAGACCAAACCTAAAAATGACACAAACACTTCGACTTCTGAGCCTAAGGCACAAAAAAACAAGTATTTGTTGTTCCTATTGCAAGAAGTTTGGTCACGACGAGCAACACTATTTTTGGAAACAAATTGATCACTTATCTCATTTACTTGAGAAGAATAAAATAAGTGTTCCTGAATCCATAAAACAAAGTGCTCAAGGCCGAGTCTTTTGCTTTGCAAAAGGTGCTAAAAATGATAAGAAGAAAGGAAAGGCCCTTGTAGCCGGGGTTTCTCCTTCATCAACGTGAATTATAGATTCCGGTGCCTCGCACCACATGGGTTCTTCACATGTTGAGTTTTCCAACATCAACCTTGTAGAATTCCCCAAATCACGATGGGTAATGACACGACAAAGAGTCGGTTTCGTAGTGGATCGGTAGAGATGGATGGGGAACATTTAACCAAGTGTTGAGTGTTCCCGATCTCTCTACCAATCTCCTATCGGTTTACCAAATTACTCACCTTGGTGAAGGAATGCGAGTGGAATTTGGTCCTAACTCGGTGATTATTCGTGAGCTTAACAATGACGCTACAGTGGCTGAGGGAAAGGTAGATCACCGTTCACGGTTGTACACCTTCTCCCACTTTACTTCTGATTCTATACCCACTACCTTGCTCACTCATGTAAATGAGGTTAGTAAGCTATGGCATGAGCGTTTCGGACATCTAAATTATCGCTACCTTGAACAATTGAGCCAAAACAAAATGGTCAATGGGTTACCTTGCGTCAAGTTTTCTAAGGGTCTTTGTGAGGGTTGTACCCTTGGAAAGCATCTTGAAAAGAACTTTGACAAAGGAAAAGCCTGGAGAGCTACTCATCCTTTAGATCTTGTTCATAGCGATGTTTCTGGTCCATTTCCTTCTCCTTCATTTACTAGAGCTCTTTATGTGCTAACCTTCATTGATGAATATTCACGATATACTTGGGTATATTTTCTTAAGCTTAAGTCTAAAGTCTTTGAACATTTTCAGACTTTAAGGCTCTTGCTAAGAAATAGGTGGAACGGTCTATCAAGGTTCTTCAAACTGAAAATGGAGGTGAATATGTAAACAATAGGTTCATGGATTTCTGTACTTATGAACGGATCTCTTTGCAAAGCATACATTCTGCTTATAGCCCTTTATAGAATGGAATCGCAGAAAGAAAGAACCGTACTCAAGAAGATGGTCACTTGTATGATTCACTCAAGTCTCTTCCTCCGCAGATATTGGGCCAAAGCAAGAATTGTACAAATTACATTGAGAAACTATGTTCCACATAAGGCAAGAAGAGGGATGACACCCTTTGAAGCCTGGTTTGGATGCAAGCTTGATGTTGAGCACTTTTGATTCTTCGGATCCAAGGCTATGGCTCAGATTCTCTAGAAGAAACGCAAGGCCTTGGAACCACAATCTAGACCTTCTATCTTTGGAGGGTATCCTAATGGCGTGAAGGGATATCGATTGATGAATCCTACTTCTCATGACCTATATATCGAGAGAAGTGTTAAGTTTGATGAGTCTACTTCGAATTCTACTTATCCACCTATTGAGGTTCTTCAGCTCGCTAATTTAGATTCTGACTCATGAGATGATGATGTTATTGAGTGTGCTCCTCTTCCTGATCCTCCCGACCATCAGACCTTTGAGTCTTCTAATTCTGATAGTAGTGATGACGAGGACTATGTCCCTTCTCACTCAAGTGAATAATCTTCCAACTCTGAGCCTGATCCTCCTGGTCCCCTTTGGGCTAGGAAAACTTTGCAAAGTGCTGGAGATTTAGTTGGAGATACTTCGGATATGAGACGTACTCACTCAGATTTTGTTGGACCCCACTCTTTCTTCACCTCTACTTCTGATCCATAGTCTTTCCGGGAGGCTTATGGTATTCCTGAGTGGGATTCTACCATGGATGAGGAGTATTCCTCTCTCATGAAGAACGATACTTGGGATCTCACCACTCTTCCAAAAGGAAGAAAAATCATTCGGTGTAAGTGGGTGTTCCAAACAAAGTATGGAGTAGATGGAGACATCAAAAATTTTAAAGTGTGATTAGTAGCAAAGGGTTTCTCCTAGATAGCTAGGGTTGATTATACTAAAACCTTTGCTCCAGTTGCGAAGATGACTTCTATTCAAATGACCTTAGCCATTGTCGCATTGAACAAATGGAAATTCCATCAAATGTAAGTGAAGAGTGCCTTCCTTCATGGTGACTTAGAGGAAGAGATCTATATGGAACAACCTCTGGGTTATGTCCAAGATCCTTCCCTCATTTGTAAGTTAAAGAAGTCTCTTTATGGCCTTAAACAAGCCCCTCGGGCTTGGTATGCCAAGATGGACTCCTTTTTACTTACATCAGGGTTTACTAGGTGTCATTCTGATCCAAATGTTTATATTCTACGGCAAGATGACTCCATACTCATTCTTGTTCTATATGTTGATGACTTGTTGATCACAGTGACTCTTCCTCTATTATTGATTCTCGTGAAGATCACCTTGGCCAACAAGTTTTCCATGAATGACTTAGGTCTCGCTTGATTACTTCCTTAGGATCCATATTTCACAATCTCGACTCGAATCTTGATTTCGCAACCTAAGTATGCTCTTGATCTGCTAGCTTTTTTTCGATGTCCGATTGCAAGTCTTCTCTACTCCTTTTCTTTTCGTGTTTAAGTTGGTTTCGATTGCTTTACTCCCTTGGTTGATGGTACCCTTTATTGACAGCTAGTGGGGAGCCCGATTTACTTGACTCACACTTGACAAAATTTATTGTATGTTGTTGGGATCATGTCCAGATCCATGTAGGAGCTACATTGGAAAGTAGCTAAATGGATCCTTCATTATGTTTATGGCACCTATGCTTGATGGCATTCACTATCATGGTGGAGTGGATATTGACTTGATTGGGTTCATAGATTCTGATTGGGTAGGTGACTTTGATCATTGGAAATCTACTTTTGGCTACAATTTCTCTCTTGGTTCGGGTCCCATTAGTTGGTCTAGCAATAAGCATAATGTAATTGCAATATCATCTAAAGAGTCGAATACAAAGGAGTAAGTTACTTCTGCCACATAAGTTATTTGGCTACAGGGTATTCTGATAGAGTTTGGCATCCACTTTCGGCAGCCTACCATTATCTACTGTGATAACATGAGCACTATCTCCATTTGCATAAATCTAGTTCAGCATCAGCGGATGAAGCACATTGAGATCCATATGCACTTCATACGAGAGCTTATTCATGATGGTTTCATTACATTAAGTACATAGACAAATGATCGATTGCAGATTTATTCACCAAGCCCTTCACTGAGATGAAGTTTCTTCACTTACGGTCTCTTCTTAGGGTGATGTCTTCTGCAGCTACTCATCTTCTTCGAGCTATGTAGTCCTTCTTTTCTTCTTCTTCTTCTAGGAAGATTGTGTTTGTATATGGGCACCTTATCAGGCCTTTAGTTGTTGGGCCCCATTGACACATCTTTCTTAGTTGTTTAGGAGTGTCTTCTCTTTCTGTCTGACTCTCATAGCCACTAATCTAGCTTTGATGAAGGGGGTGTTAGTGTGAGTTATCCTATGTGTCCTCCTCTCATATTGGAGGGTCATCTCACATGGGTTAGGTTTAGGGTTTCATGTGTGTCATGCACTAGGGTTACTTAGCACCCTATATGTACTCTCTTTCTATTCATTTATGAGCATGTCAAGACACTCTGTTGTCTTTCCTATATGTGCAAGCTTTGTTCTTGTTGAGAAAGTTCTTTCATTACTTGATTGATTCCTTCTTACAATTATCTTTGGAGCTATCATGATTCCGTTGGAGTTTAACTACTTCATGGTGCCTCGTTTTCGATTCGATTCTCACAAACTCTTTTCGCTTATTTCTTGGAGGACATCCTAGAACCCAAACCAAAACACTAAACCCTATAAAAAGTCCCTCCCCCACTCATTTCTCACACTTCTCACAACTTATTTTCCACAATTCTCGGCGCTCACAGGACACACATGTTTCCTATTTAACTTGTTTAGGATTTCAGTGTAGTTTACAAATCACTTACAAGTCTCAATTCTCATGTGAAGTTTAAGGATTCAAATTTCAAAGTTATAGTATTCATCATGACCTCATGCCCCAAAAATATTTTCTACACACAAGTTTCCTATTTCACTATTTTAGGCGAACCTCTTATATATCTTCGTTAGGACGCCATGACATCACAAACCAATGAGGCTCTACCCAAGATCCATTACAAGAACATAATGTTCCTGTAGATTAATGTCCTCTTACAATTGAATGAAATGTACAAGGATTGGGTACAAGATTACGAGTTCAAAGGACTCATTAACATGTCACAGTTTGAGATAGATGTCCAAGTCTTGAACTACCTCCTTTCATCATACAATCCAACAAATGGACAATTCATTATGAGTTTTCTAGATCGCACATTCAAATTCAGTGTCGATCCTCAGGATATTCATCGATTGATAGGCCTTCCTTTCAAAAATTACAATGTTGTTACAACCAAAGCCACTTTGTTTGAAGCATATAAGATTTCCCTCAAGTCCTATCACAATTTTCAAGTAGATGGTACATGTTTTTTTTTTTTTTGAATTTATAAATTTTATTTAACATTTTAAATTTGATATACATTATGATTAATTTTTATTCAATAATGATATTTTTGTGTAGAAAATATCAACAAATCAAGATGAGGAGTCAATGTAAAAGGAGTCATAAAGAATTTTCTTCATGCCCATGATCACATTTTTCAAGCTAGAATTATTTCGCAGGGGTAAGTAGGAAAATATTCCTCATTTGAACGTTGCCTACATATTCACAACCATTTGGAAGAAAAAATTTGATTGGTGTATGTTCTCATCAAATAGGATAATGTTACCAAAATATTGTGTAACATTATTAAATAAATTATAATATTAATAATAATGAGTTTACGTAACTCATATTAATAATATAGTTGTAATAGTTTAATTATTTGAGTGAATTGTGAGAACAATTCACGTAGCTATTTTGTAGTGTGACTGATCCCGTGGATGTTTGAGAGATATTAGGAGATAAGTTTGAGAGATCCATGGAGATAGATATTAGGGATTGAAGATGAGTGTTGAATCCACCATTGTAGGAGATCAAACACTATATATGTAACCTCTATCAATATCAATTATCATCCCGAATTAATTTAGTTTCTATATTTTTATTATTCGTTGTTTTTATATTATATTGCAGTTCTTATCGGTGGTATCGAGCAAAGTTACGTAAAATATATTTGTTATTTGCGTGCTCCTTTGCGAGTCATCCATGAGTGGCTCAACATTTGCTTTGTGATGTACTCCTGCATATATGTGTACGTGGATCGATTCACATTACAAGTATTCACTTGACTATATAAAATAAGGCAAATGGTATTCGTATTTATCTATATTTGTTTGGTGGTATCGACCAAGGTTCTTCATGGTCACAAGGATGAGCTGTTCAAAATATATATGATGTAATGTGCTTCCGTCTACAGTCATACATAGTCACATTCCCATATTCAAGAAAATGGTGCAGTTAAACGATTAGAAGAAGAATTGGTGCATGTGAATCTATACATTTTCTAGGAGTCTGGCATAGATATGTGGCATATTTCTTACTGATTTAAAGTCTATGTGCATTTTCTAAATGTCTTTTGTCATGTTGCATTGAAGTTTTACCAACGAATCTATTTTTGAGTAGATGCTTTTTCTTCAATGGGAGTCTTTAATAGACACTTATTTGTTTTCTTGTTACGGTCACCAATACTCCAAATAAAACCTCAAAGCATATTGACTCCACGTGGTGTGTATAGTCCCAAAAGTGCTTTGGCAGATCCACCTTCCAAGTCTGCGTACTCTTCTGGTTCTTGCGGTTATCTCTTTGGCAAATGCAAGAGGTGGTTGTTGGTCATCATACAACATTTGGAATCATTGATCTACTAGCATTCCAAAAATCATTGCTGAATTAAACTCAGATCTGGCGCCTTCAAGTATGAAGTCTACATTCCTCATGATGGCCATGTATTTGCATGCGAAGCTTGATTGAAATATGTGGGGATCATGTTACTCTTGCATGTTATCATATTTGTCTTCCATTTGATGCGGTCGCAGCTTTAAAAATGTAATGCATGCATTGACATCTACTCGTGAACAAGGTCCAGCTGTATGTTTCAATGCAAATATGTTTTGGTTCAAGTATTTTTGGTTTTATGGTTAAACCCATGGTCTTAGCTTAAGTGTCTTGATATTTGTGTCTAGTTTTATAGTTTAATAGGTGCATTTTGGATCTTCCTTGTGTCTTAGCTCCATTTAACTCAAATCTTCCATTTTTTTAGATTATCCCAAGATTTTATTTCATAGTCGGTGTCATTTTTTTTTCTTTTTCATAAGTCTCTCGAAGTTAAAAATTCTTAGGATAGTTCAAAGTATTAATGTCAAAAGTTTGTTTCTTATTATTGGAGTTTCATTTTATTTTTTATAGTCATTATATTATTGTATCATTGTGGTGTCAATCTTTTAAATAGTTATTTTTTCTTGTAAATGTCATTATTGTCATAGTTAACAATATTACAAGTCAAATAGGTGATTTTAGGTTTTTTATTGTCTCGTTATGGTCGTATTGTGGTAACTAGATTCTCAAAAGAGTTCAAAAGTTTTAAAAAAAGGAAAAATGAGTGCATTTTCTCGTGTAATCCGACACTCAATATTTAAAGGGAAAATGCAAATGAAAATCAGTTTCTTGCTTGGGGGCTCTACCCTTGACCCCACCCCCGTATCGTGACAGGGAACACTTATTGTCCTTGACTATACTTTCTATAGATTTAAGAACGACATCATGGAGGACAGAGGCAACAAAGGAAGGAGGTAAATCAACAAATTCTCACAAGCCACAAGCAATGGGGCCACATAATGGTGTTGTGGCATTTCATTTTCTCATTTGTGTGTTTATTTTCTAGAAAATAAGAATAGATGTCACATTCCTGTTCAATTGTAATGTGTGAGAAATTCCTATATGTAACCTCCTAGAAGAAAAAATTGTAGAGTATGTCTCTAAGTTTATTGTAACACTCATAGATTTGGAAAGGGTTGGTGGTAGATCCAGAAAACCACAGATGTAAAAAGGTAGATAAAATTTTACTGATGTAGCGGTCCTCTGACTGCCTTCCTTCTTTATGAAGATGATCCACCAGTGGAATGCCGAGTGCATTCTTTTCATGGAGTAAATGTGGGATGTGTTCCTTCGCATAGTTGTGGTCATGTGCAACAAGAATAGTCATCCAGGTTGGAAGTTTACATGCCTTTCTTTGATCCAGATTATGAGGCAAGCCCATGCAACATGTTGTAGTAAAAGGAGTTATGTTGTACCATGTCAACATTAGGGGAGTGTATATTGGGAATTAATAATGTTAACAATAGGGGAGTGAATGTTACCAAAATATTGTGTAACATTATTAAATAAATTGTAATATTATTAATAATGAGTTTATAGAACTCATATTAATAATATAGTTGTAATAGTTTAATTATTTGAGTGAGTTGTGAGAACAATTCATGTAGCTATTTTGTAGTGTGAGTGATCCTAGGGATGTTTGAGAGATATTAGGAGATAATTTTGAGAGATTCATGGAGAGAGATATGAGGGATTGAAGATGAGTGTTGACTCCACCATTGTAGGAGATCAAACACTATATATGTAACCTCTATCAATATCAATTATCATCCCAAATGAATTTAGTTTCTATATTTTTATTATTCGGTGTTTTTATATTATATTGCAGTTCTTATCAATGGTATCAGAGCAAGTTATAGAAAATATATTTGTTATTTGCATGCTCATTTGCATGTCATCCATGAGTGGCTCAGATTTTCTTTGTGATGTACTCCTACATATATGTGTACTTGGATCAATTCACATTACAAGTATTCACTTGAATGTATAAAATAAGGCAGATGGTATTTGTACTTATCTATATTTGTTTGGTAGTGTCGACTCAAGGTTCTTCATGGTCATGAGGATGATTTGTTCAAAATATATATGATGTAATGTGCTTCCGTCTACAAACATATAGAGTCACATTCCCATATTCAAGAAAGTGGTGTAGTTAAACGATTAGAAGAAGAATTGGATCATGTAAAACTATAAGTTTTCTAGGAGTTGGGTGTAGATATGTGGCATATTTCTCGCAGATTTAAAGTCTATGTGCATTTTCTAGACGTCTTTTTTCATATTGCATTGAAGTTTTGCCGGTGAATCTCTTGTTGAGAAGATGATTTTTCTTCAATGGGAATCTTTGATAGACACCGATTTGTTTTCTTATTACAGTCACCAATACTCCAAATAAAAACTCAAAGCATATTGACTCCATGTGGTGCGTATAGTCCCAAAAGTGCTTTGGTAGATTTTCCTTCCAAGTTTGCGTATTCTTCTAGTTCTTGTAGTTGTCTCTTTGGAAAATGCAAGAGCTAGTTGTTGGTCACTATACAACATTTGGAATCATTGATCTACTAGCATTCCAAAATCATTGTTGAATTAAACTCGAGATCTAGCACCTTTAAGTATGAAGTCTACATTCCTCATGATGGCCATGTATTTTCATGCGAAAGCTTGATTGAAATCTGTGGGGATCATGTTACTCTTGCATGTTATCATATTTGTCTTCGATTTGATGCGGTCGCAACTTTAAAAATGTAATGCATGGATCGGATCTATTCGTGAACAAGGTCTAACTATATGTTTCAATGCAAATATGTTTTGGTTCAAGCATTTTTTTGTTTTAGGGTTAAACCCATGGTCTTAGCTTAAGTGTCTTGATATTTGTGTCTAGTTTTATAGTTTAATAGGCGCATTTTGGATATTCTTCGTGTCTTAGCTCCACTTAACTCAAATCTTCCATTTTTTTAGATTATCCCAGTACTTATTTCATAGTTAGTGTCATTTTTGTTATTTTTCAAAAGTCTTTGAAGTTAAAAAGTCTTAGGATAGTTCAAAGTATTAATGTCAAAAGTTTGTTTCTTTTTTTTATTAAGGGAAAATAGTTTTGAAGGGACTATACCACTCAGTATACAAAAGGGCTCAAAAGCCGATATACTGTAAGCGGGAGAAACAACCCAGAGAAGGGAAAAACAACCAACCTTAGAGGGCTCATCACCGATAAAACAACATATTAATAGAGGGGTCAAAAGTTTGTTTCTTATTATTGGAGTTTCATTTTATTTTTATAATCATTATATTATTGTGTATCATTGTGTTGTCAATCTTTTAAATACTCATTTTTCTTGTAAATGTCATTGTTGTCATAGTTAACAATATTACAAGTCAAATAGGTGATTTTATGTTTTTATTGTCTCGTTATGGTCGTATTGTGGTAACTAGATTCTCAAAGAGTTTAAAAGTTTCAAAAAAAAAGAAAAAATGAGTGCATTTTCGTGTAATCCGACACTCAATTTTTAAAGGGAAAACACAAATGAAAAATGTTTTTACTTAGGGGCTCTCGCCCTCGACCCCATCTTGTATCGTGATAGGGAACGCGTATTATCCTCGACTATACTTTCTACAGAGTTAAGCAACGACATCATGGAGGACGGAGGAAATAGATGAAAGAGGTCAATCAACGAATTCTCGCAAGACGCAAGCTTGGCACGTGGCCACATAATGGTGTTGTGGCATTTCATTTTTTCAACCGTGTGTTTATTTTCTAAAAATAAGAACATATGTCGATTCCCTGCTTCAATTGTAATATGTAAAAAAATCCTATATGTAGTCTCCTAGAAGAAAACATTGTAGATTATGTCTCTAAGTTTATTGTAACACTCATAGATTTGGAAAGGGTTGGTGGTAGATCCGAGAAAACCACAAATGTAAAAAGGTAGATAAAATTTTACTGATGTAGCGGTCCTCTAACCGCCTTCCTTCTTTATGAAGATGAGGCACCGAAGTGGAATGCCAAGTGCATTCTTTTCATGGAATGAATGCGGGATGTGTTCCTTTGTATAGTTGTGGTCATGAGCAACAAGACAATCAACCAGTTGAAGTTTACACACCTTTATTTGATCCAAATTATGAGACAAGCCCATGCAACATGTTGCAGCAAAAGGATATATGTTGTACCATGTCAAGATTAGGGGAGTGTATATTGGGAATTAATAATGTTAACAATAAGGGAGTGAATGTTATCAAAATATTGTGTAACATTATTAAATAAATTGTAATATTATTAATAGTGAGTTTATAGAAATCATATTAATAATATAGTTTTAATAGTTTAATTATTTGAGTGAGTTGTGAGAACAATTCATGTAGCTATTTTTAGTGTGAGTGATCCTAGGGATGTTTGAGAGATATTAGGAGAAAAGTTTGAGAGATTCATGGAGAGAGATACGAGGGATTGAAGATGAGTGTTGACTCCACCATTGTAGGAGATCAAACACTATATGTGTAACCTCTATCAATATCAATTATCATCCTAAATTAATTTAGTTCCTATATTTTTATTATTTGGTGTTTTTATATTATATTGCAGTTCTTATCATATAAAGGATGAGTTTGCCAATGTTCGAGATGCTAAAAACCCAAGTTTTTGTGTACAAACTATATCTTTGCTTTTTATTTTGAGTCATATTATAATTTACAAGATGAACCCAATCCTACTAGTATGATCCAAAAGCAAAAGGAATTTTCCATTTTTGCACCCCCGAAATATGTTAAGCATGGGAAACACGAGAGTGTTGGATGCACGGAATATAGGTGTAAGGGCACGCACAAGAGTGGAGCAGAAACGCATGGAGGCTTACGCCTAGGTGAAATATCTTAGAACTTGGTCGCATTTTGAGCCATAAGATAAAAAAATAGATGACATACGATTGGAGTTGCGTTTAAGAAAAATTTAGGGATTGGACTAAGTCGTGAAGAATTGGAGGTGAAGAAAAGTCTATTTTAAGGAATATTACATGCAGAAAGAAGATGAAGCATCATGCAGAGTTCAGACTAATAATAGGATGCAGATCTAGAGTTAATTATAGATAACCTATTATTAGGTGGAGCTTGCATGCTCTTGTAGTTATCTTGTAATGCACACATGGCTATTTGTGGCATGCGGGATATTTTTGAGAGTGCATAGGTGGTGAAGGGAAAGTCACCACCCCCTTTATATATGTATAAATTTACATGGTTTTGGCATCATCATGATCATTAAACTGTATGTGTTAGAGTTATGTTGCAGGTTTATGAGCTTGCATATCTTATGAAAATTTTATTTGCATGTATTCAGCTACGAGTTTTGTTATGAAGTAATATAATGGATCTTTGTGGATGAATATTGATTTTTGATGTCTCTGTTACTAGTTATTGTATGGTAAATTTTATATTGATCCTTGTTTGATTCATTATTTACTATGGTTGTGAGTTGATTTTTATTATGCTCTGCATTTAATTACTTATGGATATGGAATGATCATGCTAACATCTTGACAAAGTTGGTATAAAAGAGGGACTTGGTACATTTGTGCACTTCAGTGAGCACTTAGATCTATCTCGATGATGTGCTAGTGCATCTAAGGTTTTGAGTAAGAAATAGAGACTAAATTTTGGTTCCATTTCTCGGGACCTCTTTTCAAGATATTGTAAGGATGTTGCATGATGAAGACGTATCAATTGAATTTAGACAACATTGAGAGTTGGGTTGTGGACTTAGAAGACTAGTTTTCTCACAGATATAATATTGGACCCGATTTCAATGCTCACACGTGGGTTGAAGAACATATGTATCATGAAATCTATGAGACATTCTTTTGTTGTTTTCCTATAGAGTTTTATGAGTGGCTGGTAGCATATGCATCAAAGTAGAATTGGAGGTATAAAACAATTGTTTGGACACAAGAAGATTACTAGAATTTGTATGATGCTGATGTGACTTGGACACACATTGTAGATCATTGGTGGAGTGGTGTTTTGCATAGTTACACATTGGAGTATGTTGTTTCTACTTATTATTTTCTAGAGGTTGTTGAGTTTCAGTTCTTGCATGAGCCCTGGAGGATCTTATTTATGTGTTGTCCCTTTAGCAATTAAGATCTTGTTGGTTAATCTAGATTTGGAAGAATGGCCTATGGCTAGGTAAACCTCTATCGTGCATGGGGGCAGGAGCAACATTGTGGTGAAGATGGCGGACCTTACGGCGAAAAGGAAAATGAGGAAATTCGGCTTAAGTATAATGAAGCGTGGGAAAGGGAATTAGAAAAGAAGTGCGGTGTTGATGAGTCTATGGAGTTGTGGAGATAGGTGATGTGTAAACAATTTGAGGTTCACACGATGATGTGGAATTTGAGCATCCGGACTCCCCCATTTAGGAAAGTATGGAAGAGAATCCTTTCACTTCATATGAGAACATGTTATAAGAATAAAGAATAAGGACCATAGGTGCACATCTAATCCCACCTGATGACCTTTACCTTATGCTTGGTGTTCCAATTCCTAAAATAGTTATTGAGAAATAAGCTAGTGTTGGTGATAGAGTAGCGATGGGTAGATTTCATTTCCCGTTAAGTACAGAAGTTCATCAAATGAAAAATTCATTTATGGCTACGCATACATATTCTTTTTTTGGTGGTATGATTGGTGGTATATTTTTTGGCACGTCATCAGGACAAAGCGTGGGCACGCTTGAGAATGTTGGTAATACATTTATAAGTAGCGCAAATTCATAGACTATGGGATTTTAATTTAATATAACATTTGGGACACATGATCTCATCCTCTAGTCCAGTACATGCTACAAGAGGTGGATCAAGAGGATTAAGATGTTTGGGATCTAGTGGATCTCGTGAGTCTAGAGGTGAAGGGAATACTGGAGGTAATACAAGTTTTGGATCTGGTGGGTATGGTCTCGCACCACCACAAAAAGTCTGTTATGAGATGTCTCTTTGCCTACCAGAGTACAGAAGCATGAGGACATAAAAAATCATGTGAATATGTGTGAAATATTATGACACACTAAGGGAATCACAACTCCTGATCGAAGGGAAAGTCAGTTTGCTACACTTTGCAAGGGTGCACACATAGTTGGTATAGGAAGTATGATCCAAAATAGACTGTGGTAGATGACAACGCATTGTGTGATGCTTTCTTGGTTGAGTTTCATATACCTGAGTTTCAAAAAAAGCATCAACATGCTAAAGGATATTAAGTAGGGCATGGATGAGAGCGTAAGGGAATATGATGCATGCTTTAAAAATTTTCTATTAAATTTTTCTTATGATATTCATTGTAGCCAACACTCATAGTGGTTTGTTGGTTATTTGATAACAATGTTCGAAGGAGCTCTCTCATAAGACATTTACATATTCACATGAGGATTTGGAGGATGATTTACATGCTAAGGCGGATGAGAGTATAAACACTGGATTTAGCCCATTCTTGGAGGCACAAATTACATATATGGTGAAACCATTGGAGAAACTATTGGCCAATTTAGCTCATGAGATGCATAATGGAATATGGTGTACAGATTACGAGGTTGAAGGAAGTACTAAGGATAGTTTCCCTCGTAAATTAGTGCGCACGATGTTGTTAGATTTTTAAATCTGTCACTTAGACCATGATTCGAGTAAATTCTTGCTATTGAGTGCACAATATGGAAGAACGTGTCATAATGTTGTGCACCTAGGGAAAGGATGTTATGATGTATATGTATTGATGGAGATTCCGACATGTGGCACACATCCCCTTATCTTATTATATCATCATTCTTTATGATTTATTATGCTTAGAATGTTGGCCTCATTATTGGCCATAGGTTAGAATGGTATATATAGGGTTAGAAGGTTGTAGTTAAGCGTCATATTGAGTATTGGAGTGTTATTGTATGGTTTGGAGGTTACCCTCGAAGTGGTATTGAGGTTGCCCCTCAAAGTGGAAAAGATATTATATGATCATATTGTCATCATTTATCTATAATTTGGTGTTCTCTCATGTTATTCTATTGTATATGTTCTTATTTATACAAGTAATATCATTACAAGTGGTATCAGAGCAACGATTTCGCCAAAATTAGGCAAAAACCCTAATTTTTTGTTTTGAATATATCTTGAAGAGGGTATCTAATTTTTTTCCCAATTTTTGTATCATAATTTGGAAACACTCTAAGTCAAAATATCTGAAAATTTCAGCTCCATTGGATTTGTTTTACGGATGTTATTGGTGTTTTAGGTTTTTTCATAAATTCACTTTTTAGGAAGCAAATTGTGGTATTTTTTAGCAAAATTTATATTTTCGGAAAGCTCTTGAAATTTCAGTTAGGGTTTTTTCTTTGTGTTTTTATCCATCTACCGAAATATTTTCAGAATTCCTAAACCCTAATCATGATCATGGGGATAACAATTTTTATGGAAATGGTGAGATGGATGCTAAAGAATGGTGGATAAAATTTAAGAATATATATTTCTCATATTTCATGACAAGGAATAGGTTTTCACATTATCTTGGTGGTCCTACATGGATTTGGTTTTCTGAGTTAAAAAATGACAGGAAGGATTGGTCTTGGGAGGAAATGGAACAACTTTTTATGGATAGATGGGACCACAAAGAGGAAGAAGAGTCAAAGGAAGATGATGGGGAAGAATATATTGAAGAATCAAGAGAGAAAGAAGATGAAGAGGAAGGTGAAGAAGATTCAAGGGAAGATGATGGTGCAACATATATTGAAGAATCAAATGTAAAAGAAGTTGAAGAAGACTATGAAGAAGAGGAAGAAAAACAAGATATTGATGCAGAAGAAGATATTATAGCTCCCAAGAAGGAAGATACCATATTTCAGTTTCATGGATGCATTCAAAGGAATAAGATAATTGTTTCCATAAACCCTAACAACAAATATAACTTCATCAACAAGGATATGTCTCAACATCTACATATTCAAGAAAGTAATATCAAAGAAGCTCAATTGAATGGTAAGAAAATTCAAGTTTTTGAAGATTTAAAACTTACGATGGAAAAATATACTTTACATTCAAATTTTTTGCCTTATATATGGATGGTTTGGATATTGTTCTTTGGTATCCTTCGTTAGAGACATTGGGGACAATTAATATTAATATGAAAAATAAGTTTATGAAGATTTGGTACAAAAAGAAGAAGGTCACTTTACAGGATATCAGGCTTAATGGAAATCAAAGAAAATTCAATATAGACCATGAGGATGATTTAGAATATGGAGAAGAAGGGAATAAGGATAATTCAAATGAGGAACATGAATAAAAAGAAGGAAATGATGATTCATCTACTTAAGAGAAAAATAAAATATCAAATGCAAAGGTGGAAAAAGAAAAGAAAGTTCATAAACAAGGTTGATAAGGTTGAGGATACTACAACTGAAGCATATGGAAATCCACATTAACATGAGAGAAAAAAATCATGGAGATATCCCGGGAACATCATATTTCCAACCAATATAGATATATAGGTAATTGGAGGAATAATCACTTTATTTATACAGGGATCAATGAAGCAACAATTATGAAGCATGGAATCCTTATTATGGTTATGCATTGAATCCTTATGTTAGTTATACATGGAATCCAAGGATGATAAACTATGGTCACGAATGGAATCAGAGTAGCGGACCGGAATATGGATATTAGTTTAGATATGTATCATCTACCAGGATCACATATGGATGGATGATCGATCATGGCGCAAAGTGTGTAAAAATTTACAACACACTCATTACATGGTTTCTTCTTGTGTTTCACAGATCTAAACATGTCAAGGAGGAAGGAATGCTATGCACCTAGTGAAAGGATGTTATGATGTATATGTATTGATGGAGATACCGACATGTGGCAAACATCCCCTTATCTTATTATATCATTCATTTATGATTTATTATGCTTAGGAGGTTGGCCTCAATATTGGCCATAGGTTAGAATGGTATATATAGGGGTTAGAAGGTTGTAGTTAAGCATCATATTGAGTATTGGAGTGTTATTGTATGGTTTGGAGGTTACCCCTCGAAGTGGTATTGGAGGTTACCCCCTTGAAGTGGAAAAGCTATTATATGATCATATTGTCATCATTTATCTATAATTTAGTGTTCTCTCATGTTATTCTGCTTGTGTATATGGTCTGATTTATACAAGTAATATCCTTACATTATTGTAATATTTGTAAGTCTCACACCCATGATACAAAAACTATAGATTGATTGATCATATTCATAAAGCTATTTAAACCGGTGTGTTTCGAGTAGTGTTGCAAATAATTCAAAGGATCAAGAAGGATAACATCATGAAGGGAGTTTTGATGGAGGGGTAGGGGTCATAGTTATCGTGGAGGATACGAGAGGCCCTGATTGTGATGGAGGAAGAAATGACTTGCCTCACGAAACTTTTTTTTACATGCAGATCCCCTGATCATTATAGGCGTGAATGCCCTCAGAACGTAGTTTTCTCATGGTGCGGGAAGCAACATAAGTTTGAAGAATGTCCTAAGTTATATGAGCACATGAGGAAGAATTATAAGAATAATTATAAGGGTGTAGGACTAGTAAAGGTATAAAACATTGTTGAAGACCAGTAGATGCCTAAGATTGCACTTGGTCTTGAGATGTTTCTGTGTTAGTGACTACACATGCTAAGGCTTCGTTCACTTGTGAGATCCATAAGTAGAAACATGTTATTACAAAGCAAGAGGTGATAAATGCGAAATATCCAGATCCTTCCCATCAAAAGGAAGTTTATTAGGAGACTATGGAGGTTATTATAAACTTGCAAGGTGAGATACAATGCTTGAAGGAGTAGTCACGGAAGATGGAACAGGAAAAGATAGCTGAGCTACCACACAAATATGTTGATGACTTGAAGGAGGTTTATAAGATGTTGTGCCAAGATAATATCATTACATTGTTAGGGGAATGGATGAGGGAGAATATACCGCACTTGGATTTGAGCGCAAGAGACATATATTGCATGTGAACTTACCCCCTCATAGTCTTGAGTATGATAAAGAGATCACTTTGAATGCAGTCATTGATGGGTGGTTGTTGAGAAACATACTAATTGATACAGCGTAGAAGTAAATTTACTCACTTTGGAAGCATATAATCAAATGGGAAGACCACCGTTACAAACTTATTCAAATGTGTTGTATATGGCAAACAAGACTAGAGCCATGCCCATTGGAGTATTAAAGGATGCATCTATTACCATACAAGGGACTAAGTTCACTTTGGACTTTGAGGTCTTGGCACTAGCGAAGCGAAATAGTTTTCAAAGATTGCTTAGGTGTCCTTGGTGTTACACGAATAATGTTGATCTGCACTTTAATAAAGGTTATATTAGTTTTGAGAACAAAGAGGAGTGCGTAATTATTCCTTTGACATATGGGAAGGTTACACCTTATGTAGAACCCTTGAGTGAAGAGGATCTGAATAGGATATATGCATGCATAGTTAGGGATCATGAATTACTTGAGCCATCTAAGGAAGGTGTTATACAATGGGATGATCCTTAGTCTATGAGTGATACAACTAGTATTTCCTATGATAATGGGAACATGGAACATATGAAATGGTCGGTGAGAGATCAAGAACATAGTTAGTCATGTGATTAAGCCACGCATTGTTCAACATCTCGAGTAATACCTAGGTACCTCGGTACACTAGTGAAGGAAACCCTAATCTATTTTTGCATACTATGGAAGCCCAATGGAAGGATAAGGGTGACAAAATAAATATGTTGATTTATACCTGCGCGGGATATTAGCGTATTGGTGGACTACACAAAAATATAACCGATTGGAATGACAAGAAGTGAGAATCACCTTCTCTACTAGTTTTCTAAGGAACAATGTAACTTCATAGGTATGTGGATTAAATGGGAAGCATTATACTTCACACCATGTTCAGAAATGTGAGAGACTCTGGATAGAAGGTCATGAGGATTTTCCACCATCACTCTAGGTACATAATTTCTACGCCACTTTAAGTAGTTGTGTGTGCACATGGTATGTTCATGCAGAACTTACAAGAGAAACAATTAATTGGTAGGAGATGACCTCAGGTATGATTCAAACCTTTGACTATTTTTCTACTAAACCTCTAATGAATGAAGCATTACAAATTATGAAGTGCATTACTTTGGGAGATAGTGTAAAGGATGAGGAAATCATGTTAGATATGTTTAGGGAATTAGATCTAGAGGCACGCTTTGAAGAATAAAAGACAAATGAGGAGAAACTGGCACACCGATTTGGAAAAGAGAAGGATAAACTGGTTTATATGATTGATGATTAAGAAGTAGAGAATCTGGATGTTGATCACACTATAGGTATGCACAAGGTCTTAAATAGTGTTGATGAGAAGGTGCACGTTTATCATGAGCCTATGAAAATGAAGAAGGTCAACATTGGGACATATGTAAAACCTAAGGAGGCCATTATTGGTGACTATTGGTCTGAAAAAGAGGTGAAAAAGATTATTGAGCTACTACGTGACTTCTAGGACTTATTTCCATGAGGCTATCATGAGTTGAAGGGATTGCATCACTCTTTAGGAGAGATGAGGATAAAGTTAAAGGAAGGTGCGTGTCTAGTTAGGAAGAGGCCTTACAGGATGAATCCTAATCTACATGTCAAAGTCAAAGAAGAGATTGATAAGATGTTGAAATTAGGAATCATTGAGCCCATTGAGGAATCAAAGTGGGTTAGCCCCATGGTGATAAGCATAAAGAAATATGGTAGGATAAGGATCTGTGTGGACTATAGAGAGTTGAATGTTTCTTGTGTCATAGACCCTTTTCCCACACCTTTTTTTAAGGAGGTCTTGGAGGGCATTGTATGGTGCAAGATATACTCATTTATAGATGGTTTTTCCTGGTTATCATGAGGTGCGGATTGCTAAAGAAGACCATGAAAATACAACATTCACCACTTGAGTGGGAAGTTTTGCATACAAAATTATGTTGTTTGGGTTGAAGAATTTGCCCGCAATATTTTCGCTCATTGCTATACAAAAATTTCATGACTTTATACATAATTTTTACAGGTTTATTTGGATGATTGGAATGTATATGGGCTTGCAAGGATCACTGTGACAATTTGAGACTTATGTTTGAGAGGTTCCGGAAGTTGAGCATCTCTCTCAACATTAAGAAGTGTATCTTTGTGACACCCTTTAGAACTTTTTTGGGACATATTATATGCAAAGAAGGTTTGTTGGTAGATCCTGCTAAGGTTGTAGTTATCTTGGGCTTAGAGGATCCTACCAATCAGAAAAGGTGCATGGGTTCTTAGGACATATAGGTTATTACAAGAAGTTCATTAAGGGATATGCTAAGATTTCCGCACCCTTGAAATAATTTTTGAAAATTTAAGGAAAGTTCCTTTGGAATGAGGTGTGACAACTAGCATTTGATACATTGAAGGAAAGACTTACTTCTGTGCCCATTCTATGCTTTCCTTCTTGGGACAAATCATTTCATGTACATATTTATGCCTCTGAAATGGCCATTGGTGCAGTGTTAGCACAACTTGGTGATGGGATTATTGATCATCCTATTTGTTTCATGAGCAGGAAGTTGACACTAGCTAAGAAAAATTATACAACTACAGAGTGTGAAGCATTGTCCATGATTTACGCACTGCAAAATTTTAGTAGATACTTGTTGGAAAATCCCTTTATATTTTGTATAGATCACATGGCACTTAAGTACTTGATTAATATGCCATGTTTAGTAGGGAACATATACCGATGGATTCTCTTGTTTCAGGAATTTGAATTTAAAGTGGTGGTAAAGCCACGGAAGATAAATTCCAAACTAGACCATTGTTCTAGGATTAACTTAAGCGAGGACATGCAAATCATTTAGGACATAATGTCGGATGCATAGCTATTCAAATTGATCCATGTGCCATCTGATTTAGCGAGATATTGTTGTGTTTTTGCAAACTGGTGTGGTGCATGAAGGGATAAAAATATTAGAGAAGAAACAACTTTCCATATGCATCGTGCCTTACATGTTGATTAGTGAGAATTTATACAAGTTATGCCGTGAAGATATTTTTGTGTTGGTTTTTACTTGAACATGAGTGTGAAGCTATAATGGAGGAAGCTCATAGTGGGATTGCAGGAGGAAATTATGTAGGGAATGTTACCGCGTGCAATATTTTTTTGGTTGGCCTTTTATGGGATACACTATATAAGGATTGTAAAGAGTATGCCAGGGCGTGTGATCATTTCCAGTGCCTTGGGAATCTTGGGCATAGGTATGAGATGCCCTTGATCCCTATTGTGAGTGTAGAACCTTTTGAGAAATGGGCATTAGAATTTGTGGGTCCTATTTCCCCACTTACGCGTAGGATTGGATTACGCTATATTATTACATGTACAGGTTATCTAACTAGGTGAGTGAAGCAGTGCCTACAAAGGATTGCACGATAGCTACAACAACAAGGTTCTTATGGGAAAACATTATCAGTAGGTATGAATGTTCATTGAGCTTGACAAGTGATAAGGGCACACACTTTTTGAATGAGACTATCGAATATTACTCATAGAATTTATGGTGGCACACCATAAGACCACACCTTATCACCCATAGGCCAGTGGTACTACTGAAGCTTTCAACAAGATATTGGGAGATAAATTGACAAAGATATGTGATGTTGGAAGGAAATACTAGGATGATAAAGTCTCTATTGTAATCTGGGCATACATGACAACTTACAAAAGATTGAACAAAGCCACACCCTTTCAATTGGTGTTTGTCATGAAGTTTGTTTTACTAATAGAATTTATGCTATCCTCCCTATGTATTGCATGCGCAGGCATGTTGGATGATGAAAAATAACTTGAAGAGAATATAGATAAATTGATGCAGTTGGATGAGAGGCACACCATCGAACGTTGGAGCCAGAAGATAGAAAAGGTTAGGTAGAAGGCATGACATGATAGGCACATTAAGAATAAGTAGTTTGAGGTTGGACAGATGGTTCTTCTTTATGACTCCAAGTTTGTGCACCACCCTAGGAAATTGAAGGTGCATTGGTTGGGACCATATGTGGTGACATATATACTTGATTCAGTGCTTGCCAATTACAGGTATTGGATGGCACTCGGTTTCCCATTTACTTCAACGGGAGTAGGCTCAAGCCCTACTATAAATAAGTCTTCTTGGTGTTTGTAATAAGGAAGTATTTCCATTTAGATTAGGCTTCTCTTGAATAAATTTTCTTTATATGTGTTTCCTTTCATCATTTTTATTCTTTGGAAAATTTAGTTAGGTGTTTTTGTAATAAGCGTGCTTGCATGACGATATCTAATTACTATCTAAGTGAATTCATGCATAGAGGACTGCACATACTTTTAGTGTGGGGTGGATCGAAGTACAGAGATGAGAATGGTTGGCCCCCTCTTGATACAGGTTGGTTTGGTTGAAGGTATCCTCTAGAAGGTTGGCATGAAAGTGAAAAAGGGGGTACAGGCATTGTGCATAAGGTGTTATGAAGAAATTAGGATGATTGAAGACCACACAGGGAAGATGATCACATAGTGTAACGGGAGGTAGGAAATAACATGGAGAAATACTTGGCATATGGCACAAAGGTTTTATAATTTGGCACATGGAGGTGTGTGGAGGTGGTTTGTGGCTAAGAAGTAGTGTAGCACGCTAGAAGGTTACGACTACTGACTAGTGAAGTGAAGTTGCGAAAGTGGGCAAAGATGGAAAAAGTCCTTACTTAGGAAAATTAACTTAAAAAGTGTGGGTCAAAGGGACATAAGGGTCATGGAAAAAGTATAAATAGGGGTCTAGGGTAGTCATTTGGCTACCTTGCATTTGAAGAAAATTTGAGCTACCAAGCAAGTGAAGTGCGAAGTGCTCTAAGTGACGAAGAGAACGTACAACCCAGAGGTTCGTGGAGTCTATGTGTGAATCCTTGCAGGAGGATGAGTTTGAACTGATAGTAGATCATGGAGGAAGAGGGTTTTGTACATTTGACACGGTCAAAGTTCGAGAGAAACTAAGGTAGGAGGAAATTTTATAAAGCATAACACTTAGGGCACGCGGTTATAGAGAAATGGCACCAAAGGCAAGGAAGTTGAGGGAAAAAGTACGATATTATGATAGAAGAGGGAAATCTTGACACCTTGAGGAAGAGAATGTATTATGCTCAAAGGAGTAGTAGTGGAGCGCATGAACCTCGTATCAAGGAAGTGTAGAGCAAGAAAGAACTAAATGCACTAAGTTTATAATTGTCTCCGGTTTAGAAATAGAATCTAAAGAAGAAGAGACTTATTTTACCTCATTAAGAGAGAAGTTAGAACATGACCTTGAGGAACATGAGAAGAAGGCACAAGAAAAGGAAACAGAGTAAGCTCGGGAGAAGAAGAAGGTGCCCATGCATGATGAAGGAAATAAAATCCCGGTGAAGGATAGTACATCGATTCAAACGAGGGAGGATGAGGGAAATGAGGCTGGTCAAAAAAATTCATCAAGGAGGATACAGGTTTGGGAACAGGTAATAGTACACACACTCCCAAGAAATAGAGAACCAAGAGAAAGACACAGAGGAAGCGATTGACCCCTAGGTTACCTCACATGGACTTCTTGGGTGACCCCATAAAGGTATCATGGGTGTGCTTTGAGCATGATACCAACAAAGAAGATGCATGCTTGGGAGTTGTTAGGAAAATATGGAGGGGTATCCATGATAAGGAAAATGGTAAGTTATAATTTGCATACTCATTTAGAGGAACCTGAATTTGAGGTAAGAGAGCATTCAATTGAAACAATGATATTGAAGAATAATCCCGAAGAGAAGTGCAAGGCTATAGATCCAAATCATTTAACAGATGAGATGACATGTAACACCTTAAATAAGATGGATTTTAAAGTGGTAAGGAGAAGTCTAGACTCTAGCACCAATGTTCGTACCTTGGTTACGGACAAGAAGGAAAAGGAGTATGAAGTAGATAGGCTATAAAAGGGATTACAGGAGAATAGAAAATAACAAAGTAAGCATATGATAGAGGCGATTTGCTCGTGAAGAAAATTTTGGGACAATGCCCTTCCTTAGTTAGCCAGGCCAAAAAAGATTATGAGGATGAGATAGAATACTTAGAGGATCTGGTCAGGATGCTCCTTGTCAATATCAAAAGTGGTACGGGGTCATCAAAGGTTGAAATTGTAAAGGAGAAAGAGAACAATAAATTTGTTTTTGAAGCAAGGATCACTGAGCTAGAGGACTTGTTCGCCAATCTTAAGGAGGCAAGTCAAAAGCAAATATTGGATTCAACAGTTCCGTAGTGCGATCCCTCCATTTATGTTAGGTTGGTGGATGAAGAAGATATATTGAATATTATCTAAGAAAATACCCCAACTAACAAAATTGAGCACACACACTTAATTTTGAGACCAAAGCGCAGAAGGAAAAGATTAAAACAAAGCGTGAGAAGCTACAATTGCACATAGGCGAGTTATAGAATTCTATAGTGGAACATATGGATGAGATTGAGGGTGCATGCATGGAACTAATGGTGGTTATTAAGGAGCTGAAGGGTAGAGTTGAAGAGATCACTCTTGATCAAGTGTTAGGGATTGTAGAGGTTGCACTGGGAAAGCATTAGAGGAACTAGAAAAATGGAAGAAGGTGGTGGAGGAGATAGATGTAGAGTTTCTAGAGATCCTCCATCTACCCGTACCTTATAAAATTACTGGTATGATGTTTCTTTTTGGGCATTTAAATTTTTATATATCCTTCAAAGATTTTGTTTGCATGGTTAAAGAATTGTCGAGGACGAAAATCTAGCTAGTGTGGGGTAATGTTGCACCCCTGAAATATGCTAAGTATGAGTGGTGCGAGAGTGTTGGAAGTGCGGAATATAGGTGTGAGGGTACAAACGGGAGTGGAATAGGCAATGCATGAAGGCTCATACCCCAGTAAAATACCTCGAGACTTAGTCGCATTTTGGCCCACGAGATAAAAATAAATGATGGATGATTGGAGTGGTGTTCAAGAAATGTTATGGGATTGGACTAAGGCATGAAGACTTGGAGGTGAAGAAAAGTCTATTTTAAGGAAGATCACATGTAGAAATAATATGAAGTGCTATGCGAGTTTGGACTACTAATAGGATGTAGATCTAGAGTTAATTACAAATAACCTATTATTAGGCGGAGCTTGCTTTCTGTTGTAGTTATCTTGTAATGCACGCATGACTATTTTTCGCATGCGAGCTATTTTAAGAGTGCATAGGCGGTGAAGGAAAGTACCCATCCCCTTTATATATGTATTTATTTGCATGGTTTTGAAATCATCATGATCATCGAATTGTATGTGTTAGAGTTATGCTTCTCGGTTTATGAGCGCACATAAGTTATGACAATGTTATTTACATGTATTTGGCTACATGTTTTGTTATGAAGTAATATAACGGGTCTTTGTGGATGGATATTGATTTTTGATGTCTCATTCTTGGTTATTGTATGGTAAATATGATTGTGATCCTTGTTTGATTCATTATGCACTATGGTTATGAACCGGTTCTTGTTATGCTTTTCATTTAATTACTTATGGATATAGAACGATCATGCTAACATCTTGACAAAGATGGTATAAAAAGAAGGACACAGTACCTTTGCATGCTTGGTGAGCGCTCGGATCTGTATGAGTGATGTTTCAACGCATCTAGGGTTTTGAGTAATAAATAGAGACTACACCATTTCAATTGAAGAACAACATGTTAGTAAATTATACAACTCATTACTGATTAGTTAGTTTGATGTTAGTCAAATTAATCACTTCTGTTTGTTCTATTACCTTATGCATAATTTGTATGAGCTCCATTCCATGATGAACAACATCATCAAGAGGAGGATGTCAACAACATGCTGAGGCATTGGGAGATTCACAATCTGACATGGATGCTCAATCACCCTCTTCAATTTTAATTAGTAAAATGACAGAGACATAATACCACTAGCATTAATCATTTCACTAACATGATTGGTTTTTATCAATAATATTTTCATGTTCCTTTACTTTTTATCATTTAAAGAGAATTTGGACTACCCTCCTTTACATCCTAAACACCCAATAATAATATCACCCACATAATTAGTTCAATCACATCCATCTATTCAATTAGTGCAGCCTATTCCACCAACACTACGATCACCAACACAATCAATTGAAATCATGAACCACTATAGGTTTTCGTTCAGCAATGTATACAAATGTTACTTTGTAATTTTTAAGAATTTTAATATAATTTAGTAATGTTTTTGTTTTTGAAAGTGCATGCATCGCCATCAATTAAAATTATGCCACATCCTCCACCACAATTCCGACTCGACTTCTAACAGGAGGAAAAATACCATTGCAAATCCATGACACTTCCGCCCCAGATGGGACATGAACATTGCGTCTGAATTTCCCAATCTCTCTTTTGGTGGCGTGCCTAGTACTACATGCAAATCTATTTTAAATCAATTTTTTTAGAATGAAGATTATTTGGTCATTGATATCAATGACCATACATGTTTTTTTGATATTTGTGGTATAATTTAGGGAACACAAGTATGTTTTGAAATTTTGATGTATTTATTTTAACATTATTTTATATCAATTTCTTGTCAATTTTTATTTTTTAATAGTTGTTAATATCTATTTTTATTTTAACACATAAATAGGATAAGGTGAAACATCTACAAGAAGAGGCCACACATATTGATGTAGACTATACATTCATTAATAAATTTTACTATCTTAGTTAGACTTCTACAACTCCAATAACCAACATTCTTTAATCAACCTCTATTTTAGACCTGACTTAACCTTCCCACTATAAGCCCATTTAACTCCTTCATTTCCTTAGTAGGGATATAATTCTTATGCAATATGTTTCCAAACTCTAATCAATGTTATTTAGCTTTCAATTTCGAACTAAACAAAGGAAATCATGAACTTACTTACCCTTACTCCAAAATGTTTATTCAAGCTCCTAAAAGGCATACAATGGGTTATTTCAAGGTTATATCCACCCACAATGACTCTACATAGAATCGAGCTAATTATAACATGCATATACTCCATATAAATGAGGAATAAATTTCAAGATTCAACTCTCTTATTAGTCACTTGTTACTCTATCAAACACAACCCGAGTAACTCTATCGGTAAAATACCATACTTGTATGGTCTCGTGTTTGATCTAAAACCTTCAAAAATAGATAGAGAACATATAAATCTTCATTCCTCCAAATTTAGTGAATTTTCACCGGGTTGGAACAATTAGTATAGCTAGTTTTCTCTTTGATGCCCTACATCGAGCTTAGATTATTACGAGACTTCTCGAGAGGATAAATTAGGTGATTTCTTAGGCTAGGAAGTATGTCAAATCATAATTCTAGGTTCTAGAGTTCTGATTTAATCTCCTTTAACACTCCAAATGTTTGGTTCTTATTATAAAACTTACCTTGGATCATTGCAACTCAAACACATATCTCCTGTTCATAATGGACTGTAGATGCAATTGTAAACCCTCACTTGCTTCTTAAATTCAATTTTTATTTGTTGTGACTTCCGAAAGGTTTTCTTACCTTCTACCGAGGGAGTAAGCACTAAGATGGACCCCCTTTCAAATATTTCAGACCGATAAGGCCTTTAATAAACATTTACATCATCATAAACACCCTTAAACATTGTCTTGTGGATTAAAAGTTGTCTCGAGGTCTCTACTAATGCAATCACGAATTACACACTAATACTTGAAGTTTCCGATCCCATTTCCTATGTATACTCTTCATAAAATCACCTTGTTCTATATCTAAGGGAAATAATTTCAATCTCTCTTTTCTTATATTTCAACTTTCCTCAATTCTAAATGGAGAAAGTAAGGATTCTACTTCTTGAATCACTCAAGGAGTGAATTATCCACATAATTTTCCTTTGAGGTCAAAATTTTTGTTCATGCAAACAAAGTTAGTCATTCAAGGACCTACCACAAGCATACTGAGGTATATTGTCACAAGATTTAATTCACTTCAAAAACACTGCAATGGAATATCAAAACTAAATTTTTTCCCTCTTAATTCTTTATTACCGTCAACAAGGTTTCATGTGATACTTCTTATATTTTATGCACTAGGACCCAACTAAGAGATATGCACTAGTCACATTCATCACAAACCACATTAACTCTTTTAGTTTTTTTGTCTTGAAGGAGTCTATGTATTCTCAATACCTCTACCTTCAAACTTGTTTCTTAATAAATTAGGGTCACCGACTATAATATGCTCACTACATGCATTATTTGTAGCACCACCTTGTTTCAGTTGTTCACTACCGAATCACACATCTAAGATCAAAGCAGAGAATGCCTCACCAAGCCAATAACAATAAATGTTAATTCATATCAAATGATTCAATCACGTTTACTTGGTAAGCATATAATTAGATGATTCTCAAAGAATATGTGTAATTTTGATATTCAACACAAGTTTTAAGGCTCACAAGCTAGTTACTTAATAAAACTTCAATTCAAACTTTGAAGGTCTATTTTCCTTCAACTATGGACCATTCAAATGATAGTGCAAATAGTTACATGAGGGGTTTATATAGTCTTGACAAGCCTTCGTAACTAATTCTTTCCTCCTTATCACCTTTTATATTACGTGTTTGTATTTATCATGACATCTTAAGACTCATCTAAGCCTAGGACTTAGGATTGATTCATTAGGTTACACCCATTACTTGATCAATCCTCATAGACTCTACTACAACTTATTACAAGTACACACAACCTTGAATGCTCCAATAAATACATTAAAACACTAGTTCAATCAAAAAATTTCCCTCAAGGATTAAAATTGTCATTTTGGAGGGAAATGACAAAATTTGAATTTTTGAAGGACCTATACTAAACTAACACCACAAGAAGACCCTAGATGACCTCTAGGACCCATAGGAATACTTAAAATCCAAAATTTAATGATATAATTCATATTTACATGTGGAGAGTTGATGCTCTTGCTTCATACTCCCAAGGAAGGGAAACTTTTCCCTATAATGTATGCTAGCTCTTCTTTAGAATTTCTTGTTCTTTTTTCTTTGCTTCCAATTATAGATAACCCTTTAAAAAGGTTTATCGATTGCATATCCCTCTTGTTTCATCCTTCTTTATTGTCCTTTATCTTGTATCAACTAATTCTTCTTTGAATTACTTGAGTTCTTGATCACAAGGATGCTTCTAGGACTGTTCTGAGTGTTTTTCTCCTTAGATATGAGTATGAATCCCTAATTTATAGTTTTATATGTTTCATCTTTCTATAAAATGGCCATAAAACTAATTACTTCATCCTCTTCTGGTCCTTGAATTAGCTCTTTCTCAAAATGACAATATGCTTGCTTAGATTTGGAATATTCATGGTCCCTTGAATGCCCCTACATAGAATTAACTATTGTACTTGTGTTCATGTCACCTAGAAGGGATTTATACTATAGAAACTGAATTTCATCACCTGGTTTGACCCTTTTACCCACCTCATGCTTGATTTCATCTGATGCTTGTATGTTGTTAATTTTTTGATCTGTTAGACTTCCATTTTCTCGAATCTGCTTTACTTCCCTTTCAAAGCATGATTGTTGTTTTTCACCATGATTCTTTGAATTTTGTACTAGTTCACTCTTCACTCTTCACTCTTCTATTTCATGCTTTGTTTTCTTCCTTTTCACCTTTCTTGCTCTCTGGTTCTTGCAAATTTGATTTTTACACTCCAACTTCCTCTTGTTTCATGTCCATTGACTCACACCTTCTTTCATTCTCTTTGTACCTACAAAATCAAATCTTAAAACAGTGTTAGATTTAAAAAACAAGAGGCTTACATGCCTCATTCCTCTTCCTCCTACTCTGATCTTCATCTTTTCCATTCACAACTTCTTCACATAACATTTTCACTCTATCATCTCTTTCCTCTCTCTCATCATTATCTTCATCACTCACTCTTCTTGTCTTACAACCATCTCTATATCTTTCTCAAAACCTTTGTTCAAATCTGAATTTTGAGGATTAAAATCCTTACATAATATATTTTCACATTCTTCTCTACTTTGTATCAAAAAATTCTTGGCTGCCATCATCATCACTAGTCTTGCTAGTTGTTCTTGTTCACCTTTGAGTCGTAAAAGTGTATGGCTGGTGACCCCTGTTGGTGTTGTAATAGTGTAAGTATTATTCTTTCCATCATGAAATTCCTTTTTATCATACTACCATGGTCTGCCTAAAAACACATGACAACCATCCATATTGACTAGATCACATAACACCTTATCCTTATATCTCCCTATCTAAAACTCAATCGACAACACTGTTCCCAACCGAGAATACAATGTCCTTTCTACATCCATGAAACTTGATATGGATTAGGGTGCATAGTAGTTTTTAATCCAAGTTTCTCCACCATCTCAAATGAAACAAGATTTTCAGTACTTCCACTATCAATAACCACTTTACAAACTTTTCCTTTAGCCTTACATGCAGTTCTAAATAAGCACCTTCTTTGGGTTATCTCTTCCATTGTTTTACTAGGTTTTAAAAGCACTCTTCTACAAAAAATACTTACCTCTGTCTTGTTCAATTTGATCAGAAGCTTTGTTATCCTTTCTCATCCATACATTCACCTCATTGTAATCACATGATATATTTCATGCATACCTCTAAAACTTATAGTATTTACTTGTAAATGACACTCTACTTATTATTCCATCTCTTTGGATGTAACTCAACTTTTTCTCATTTTCCTATGAGTCTCTTCCTTACTCTCCACTCTTTCCATCACAATCTCCATCATTATTTCCATTTTTCTTCCCAAGATGACTTCTTCACCTCTCTTAATTTCACTATCTTATCTCTTTTCCTACAATCACTCTCAAAACAATATTTTTCTTTTCCAAGAATCAAATTAAAGATTTGATACCACTTATGATGTAGACTATACATTCATTAATCAATTTTATTATCTCATTAGACTTACAAATCCAATAACCAACATTCTTTAATCAACCTCTATTTTAGACCTGACTTAACCTTACCACTATAAGCCCATTTGACTCCTTCATTTCATTAGTAGGGTTATAACTCTTGTGCAATATGTTGCCAAACTCTAATCAATGTTATCTAGCTTTCAATTTGGAACTAAACAAAGGAAATCATGAAATTACTTACCCTTACTCCAAAATGTTTGATTAGGATCCTAAAAGGCATACAATGGGTTTTTTCAAGGTTAAAGCCACCCACAATGGGTCTCAGTATAGACTCAAGCTACTTCTAGCATGCATTTACTCCATACAAATGAGGAATCAATTTCAAGATTCAACTCTCATATTAGTCCTTGTTACTCACAAACATAGCCTAGAACAAATCACAAGTAAAATAACATACCGTAGGGTCTCGTGTTTGATCTAAAACCTTCAAAAATAGATAAATAACATATAAATCTTCATTCCCTCCAAATTTAGTGAATTTTCACTTTGGTTGGAACAATTAGTATAGCTAGTTTTCTCTTTGATGCCCTAGATTAGGGTTTAGATTGTTACAAACTCTTTAAGAGGCTAAATTAGGTGATTTCTTAGGCTAGGAAGTATTTCAAATCATAATGCTAGGTTCTAGAATTCTGAATTAATGCTTACACCCTCCAAATGTTTGGTTCTTGTTAACAAACTTACCTTGGGTCATTGCAACTTGAAACATAGTTCTCCTGTTCACGCTGGACTCGTAGATACAATTGTAAACCCTCACTTGCTTCTTAAATTCACTTTCTATTTTTGTAACTTCAAGAAAGGTTTTCTTACCTTCTAGTGAGGGAGTAAACACTAAGATGGACCCCCTTTCAAATATTTTAGACTGATAAGGCCTTTAATACACATTTACATCATCAAAAACACCCTTAAACATTATCTTCAGGATTTTAAAAGTTGTCTCGCAGGTCTCTACTAATGAAATCATGAATTACACACTAATATCTGAAGCTTCTAATCCCATTTCCTATGTAGGCTCTTCATAAAATCACCTTGTTACGTATCTAAGGGAAGAGAACTCACCACTCATATTTTTAATACAAAAATGAAGTTTCAATCTCCTTTTTCTTCTATTTAAACTTTCCTCAATTTTGAATGGAAAAAATAAGGCTTCTACTTACTAAATCAATCAAGGAGTGGATTATGCACATAATTTTGCTTTGAGGTCAACCTTTACATTCATGGCACAAAGTTAGTCATCCAGGACCTACCACGACATATAAGGTATATTGTCACAAGATTTACTTCACTTCAAAAAAATGCAATGGAATATCAAACTAAAGTTGTGCCCTCTTAATCTTTTGTTCTATCAACAAGGTTTCACATGATATTTCTTATATTTCATGCACTAGGACCCAACTAAGAGATCTTTGCTAGTCATAGTCTATCACAAACCACGTTCACTCTTTTAGTTTTTTTGTCTTGAGGGAGTCTAGGTATTCTCAATACCTCTACCTTCAAACTTATTTATTAATAAATTAGGGCCATAGACTATAATATGCTCACTTTGCATTTATTATTTCTAACACCACCTTGTTTCATTTCTTCACTACCAAATCACACATCTCGATTAAAACAAAGATAGCCTTACCAAGCCAACAATAATAAATGTTAATTTATATCAAAGAAGTCAATATCATTTACTTGGTAAGCATATAATTATATGATTCTTAGAGAATATGTATAGTTTTGATGTTCAACACAAGATTTAAGACTCACAACTCCGGTTAATAAAACTTCAATTCAAACTTTGGAGCTCTAATTTCGTTCAATTATGGACTATTCGAATGATAGTGCAAACAATTACATGAGGGGTTTATATAGGATTGACACGCCTTCATAACCGATTCTTGCCTCCTTATCACCTTTTACATTACAAGTTTTTGTATTTATCATGACATCCTGAGACTCATCTAAGCTTTAGGACCTAGGTTTGATTCATTAGGTTACACTCATGACTTGATCAATCCTCCTAGACCCTACTACAACTTATTACAAGTACACACAACCTTGAATGCTCCAAGAAATACATTAAAACACTAGTTCCATCCAAAATTTTCCCTCAAGGATTACAATTTTCATTTTGGAGGGGAATGACAAAATTTGAATTTTGAAGGACCTATACTAAACTAACACCAGAAAAAAGACCCTAGATGACCTCTAGGACCCATAGACATACTTAAAATCCAAAAATTGATGATAAAATTAATATTTACATGTGGAGAGTTGATGCTCCTACATCACATATACATGAATCCCCAAATGTTGATCCTTCAACCCCCATCCTATCCATCCTCTCCGGAAAATGACCAACAGACTACATTTTCTTTGGATAGCTTGATTGCTAATGACTGTGATGCCCATGTCAAGAGAAGTTATTCTTCCTAGTATAAATCAGCTAAAAGAGTGGGAGATAAGGGCCAAAATATTAATTAATGAGATAAATAATCATTTTCATAATCACAACCAGAGGTATACTTTATATGTTGTTCAAAATCATCCAACTAAGATTGATATCTTACTGAACCAAACACAAGCCAAAACTATGAAATATATAACAACTATTAAGACAATTATTTAGATATCATTTTAAGTTAATTAGAGAATATTAATGCAGAAGCCCAAACATATTACAATAAATGATCAAAGGATAAAAATCTGGTGGACATTGACAATGCTAAAAAATAAAGCTCTTGTAAGTATTATGAATTACAACATTCAATTTTAAATCATAGTTTTAATTACTTTTAATTTTTAATAATATGTTTGAATTGATCTCAATGTTTTATTTCGTTGTAGTGCAAATATGAAAATTTAATAAGTCAAGCAAGGTTCCTTTAGGTTCACTTGGATAAAGCTTAGAAAAGTTTATCTGTGGAAATTCAACTTAAGAAGACTATTATTTTCCTTAACAAACAAAACAATATGTTGAAGCATATTTTAAAAGAGAATGACATGGATGCCAATATTTTGTTCATGACAAAGGCATATGTAGATCCTTCTTTGTTATCACCTGGAGATGCTTCAAATAATAATTTGGTCTAAAATTTGCACGAGGGAAATAATTATAATGTTCTATAGTGTATTATGTTATTATGATGGCTATTATATAGCCATGGAGGTAGGAAAACTACCTCCTACAAACCAGGGAACAAATAACCCATTAATAATATTACGAGTATAAAAATTTAACCAACCAAACAATATAACTTTGAAATACATAAGCACTAATAATTATATTCCTAAAATTCCCCCTTAGTGCGAACATGGTAGAAAAACATCCACACACTCATCTGCAGTATGATCACCCCTGTGAAACATGTCCTACAATGTGACTCATGATCTTGATCAAAAGAAAGGCTCTCTCCTTCCATGGTTTTAAATAGGCTTACCACAAACCTTGACGTGAACATGCCCCATCAACTGTCCACCTCATGTGGTTTTTTAGATCCTGTCAAGATATATTTGATGTGGGTCTGATATGGCTATGCATGCACCGATCCTTTGTATGGAATCCACGGGCTTTGTGGTGTAATTGAATCGGTTTGGAGATGATCCAATGCTATAATTTCGACTACCCAAATATGTAGTAAACACTCAAACCTGCAATTCTGAATCCATTCCTCAATCTTTGAAATTATTTTGATAAAAATAAATAACACTTGTAGATCATAGTTGGAAACTAAATCGAACCCATCCGGAGAGCCAACTCAACATAGACTATATTTGGGGAGCCGTTAAAATTGGTAAAAGTTGTGCATTCATTCATCAATGCAAGATATATGAGCTTGGGAGCCGTATTGGTAACAAAACCTCGAATCAATGCAAATTCTCCATATTTCAACTCTTATGGACAAAATAAATAGTTGGATTCAAAGAATGGTCTTCAATTTTTGCATAAATGGAAGTGCATGGATAAGAAAAATATAGTATACTATCAATGCTAATATACAAGTGTAATCGGACTCAAGGTCTTGGGCTATTAGTGAGTTAAAATTAGTTTGTAATCATAAACCCAAGTTCCACTCCCATTGAGTCCATTGGATGCTTTCAATAAGTGGTCATGGGGACACCTTGAGGTAGTGGTCAAACTTTTTCATATGGACCAAGCAAAACATAACGAGGCACTCGAATGTGGATCACTCTGCGAACATTAATGACCCAAGCCCACCCTCATGTCCCACTTAGATAAAGTGCTCCTCCACCACTCCAGTTCATAGCTATGGTATAATAAAAGTGTTTACCTTCCAAAATTTAGAACTCAAGGTCTTGGGCTATTGGTGAGTCATAAGTAGTTTGTGATCATCAACCCAAGTCCCATTCCCATTGAGTTCATTGGATGCTTTTAATAAGCGGCCATGGGGACACCTTGAGTTAGGGGTCGAACTTCTCCATATGAACCAAACAGAACATAGTGGGGTGCTCCAAATGTGGATCGCTCGGAAGACATTAAGGACTCAAGCCCACCCCCATGTCCCACTTAGAGAAAGTACTCCTCCATCACTCCATTCAATAGCTCTGTATAATAAATGCGTTAAAGAAACCAAAATTGTATCGCTCGGTGAACATTAAGGACCCAAGCCCACCCCCATGTCCCACTTAGAGAAATTTCTTGCCACCACTCCAGCTTCATAGCTCGGGTATAATAAAATAATTTACCATCCAAAGTTTATCCACCACCCTAGGTTTTGCAAGGTTAATTTTGATGGGGATTCTAAATGAAATCCTGGGATTTCAGGGGCAGGGTGCATTATTCGTAATGAGTTGGGGGAGCTTATTAGACTTGGATCATTTCATCTTAAAGAAGGTTCAAACAATTAGGTAGAAGCTCAAGCCCTTCTCTTCGGGGTAAAGATCGAAATAGACTGTGGATGCTCTTGTATCCTCATGTAGAGGGAATCTCAAATTATAATTCAGGCCATTAAAAATGGTAAAGCCTCCCATTGGTCTTTGGACTATTTTATTTCAAATACCCTCTTTTGGTTAGAAAAGGTGGACTCTTGGAGGATTAATCATGTATATAGGGAAGCAAACTCGTGGCAAGATGCATCACCTAACCAACTTCGGAGTATTACAAAAAGAGGAGGCCATTTTGGTTAATAATTTAAAAAAGTGACCTAATCTTTCCATCATTGCACAAGGTGAGGCTACATTTTCTCCAACTAATTAGTGAGTCTTGGCTTGTGTGAAGGATTTATAAAAATGCTCCCTTTTCCTCTCTTTGGCATTAAATTTCATTTTCTTCCTCGTAGAGATAGGGTTTTCTGTTTGTTGTTGCATTGCCATGGCGGTTCCACCATATCCTAGGCTTTATCTAAAGGGGGAATCAAGGGAAATGGCCTTCTACGACCCTATTACCTCGGGTACATTACATAAAATGTTTAGAATTTGTTATGGTTCGATGGTAAATGCGGTTGAGAGAATTCTAGGTGAAAAATATGTCTCGAGTTGTGGTCGTTCTCACATGAAAGTAGAGATAGCCTTTTTTTTTTCACCCACCTCTTGTTTCTTGGGGGTAATAAGGAGGAATCTCGGTTAATCGCCAAGCACTTAATTATGCCTCGTCATTTGGTGGGGTTATTGAAAGTAGTGGAAAAATTATATCTACCCACGTCATACTCGATGGCTTCATCTACGGGTGATGGTGATTTGGTGTGTAGGGCATATGTCTTAGAAGTGGAAAAAAGGAACAAACTCTTGTGGAAATTTGTTGTCATTATGCATCAAAAGTGTCTAATTAATGACAATGGGCCTTCCTACATATCTCCTCTTGGTCCTGAAGCCCTCTCATCCCTCATTGGATCGGGCTTCTTGACCGCATCGCAAAGCTTAAGATAAAAGGGAGGGTGTCATACAATTTCTTTCTTAAGGCCGCGAGGGCCGGTGATCGAGGATGTCACTCCATTGCTCGAATAAAGGTTCTTGATCCTTAGGGTGCCCCATGTTGTCACCCTCGAAATTCCTCTCATTTTTCAAGTCAAGGTTCAAAAATTTGAGTTGGTGCCTATTATCCCAATTTTTCCCCCTGGTAAAATTGATCAAACACGACCCCGCATAGAAGAAAATCGGAAGGGGCGGTTCAGTCATGCGAGCCCACATTCCAAATCCAATAATGAAGGGGTAGGGTTGGTGAAGGAGGCCAACAACGTCAAAGGAGATCAGAGCATGCAGGAGAAGATTGAAGAAAGGGTTTGAAGTTTTCGAGTTTGCATGTGAGTGGACTCGGGAAAAGCAACAGACCCATGGAAGGTGCCACGTGCCTCATCAGCATAAATTCAAAAGGTGTGGCCCAAAGAGAGACCCCAAACTTGTGCCATCCCTCCACATGTCCAAGGTCCAAAAAAGGGATAGAGTGGATGTTTAATTGACTAAGTATAAGAGGGTCGGTGGAAGCATCCACGTGCCTCATTAGCACAACTTTAGAAGTGAGACCCAAGGGACATACCTCAAATGAGCGCCACCATTCACATGGTTAGAATCTCAAAAATTTAAATCGGCTATTGAAAATTATAACGCCACAGACGATGCCACGTGTCTCATCAAGTGCACCTTAAAGGGTTGAATCCAAAGGCAGTTCCCAAACAAGAGCCAGCTCTCCACGTGTCTAGGGTCCCATAGAATTCAAAAGGGGTAGAACCAAATTGTTGAACTCGGATAAGGAAAGGAGAAATAATAGAAATACCCACGTGTCCCTTTGGCACTATTTTAGGGGGTGAATCCAAAAGTAGGTCCCAAACATGCCGGCTCTCCACGTGTCCAATCGGTGCACCTCCGAAAGTCATGTCCAAATAGAGTCTCCAAATGAACAAGAAGCCTCCACATGTCCCGGGTCAGACATAAAGCCTTCACCAAATAGAGGGACTTAGTCAAAAGAAAAAAAATACAGAACAGTTCTACAAAGGGACACGTGGCCATGTTTAAGGTCAAATCGGGAAGGGGGTCGTCAGAGAAATTTGAATATTTTGGCTTTGTTTGAAAAAAGTATAAAGTATAAAGTAAGCCACGACTCCATCGTTGAAAATTCAAAGCACAAATGTGGGCCGTCAAGCAATTTGGGAATTTTGGCTTTGTTTCCATAAAGAGCTTAAAGTTATAAAGGGACACACAGACCCACTCATGCCAAGGGATAAAGTCAAATGTTGAGCCTACATCGAAAGTCAAAGCGGGAAGGCAGGTTGGTGGAGAACTTTGAGTTTTTGAGCTTTTCTTTGAAAAGAGTTAAAATTGTAAAAGTGATCCATGACTCCGTCACCACTCAAGTAAAGCCATGTGTCATGCCTATATCAGAAGCGGATGGGCGTACCAAAATGTCTCTACAAAATCATAAAATGCAAAAGGCACCCCCAGGCCCGCTTCAACAAATCTCTTCCATGTGGACAACTCAAATTCAAAGTTGTAAAAGTGGGTTAATAGCTGTGATATGATGCATCTAGTTTTTCCACCAGGCATGGAAATGACCGAGGCATTAGAGAAGTTCAGACGTTGGTTTCTTGAATCAGTTTCATCATTTTTGTAACCGAATGTAACCGTTTTTGGAATCTATTTAGTGGGTTCTCTACGCCATTGTTCGGGGTTGGATCTTGGTACTCTGTAGATGTAATAGATTTGAAAGTAATCAATACAAAAGTTTTTCCCTTTCTTCCTCTGCTATTCCTTCTTTCCTTGTCTAAAATTTTGGAAGCATCCATCTTTGCATGATAAGAAAATTTGTGTTCTTGTTAATATGATTTTGGGAACTTTGTTTCGTGAAATTATATATGTTATAAACAGAATGGTTCCATTCTCGCATCTCCTTTGATCAATACGTATAAGGTTATACTCTGCTATCTATATTTCCTAAAAGTATTTTTATGTTCTTCCTCTCTCATCTCCTTAGTTATTCTATTCTTTCGTATTGATGATCTTTGGGCATAAAATGTTTCAAAGTATCAGGAATCCACACTTTGAAAGTTGTACATTTTTATATAAGCTTCATTGCTTGCTTTCAATAAGGGAACCTCTCCCATTAAAGAGGAGGGACTTGTTGTCCCCTAACTATGGTTTGTTAAAGTTACATTTAAAAACCCAACAATTTTTGGTGACTCTACTGGGGATTTCATTTCAAATGTATCCCTTTCTCAAAGAAAAACTTCAAGATCATTTTTGGTTTGGTAAATCTATGGTATACACGTGGGAAGAAATCTCTCAGGGTCAAGGATTCCCATTCTCAACTTTTGGAGCAACAAAAATTCTCTCTTCTTCTAGCTAGAAGGAATAGAAGAACTCATTATACAAGTACACCTCCTGTTAAAGACAAAAATTCAAAGAATATCATTCCTCAAGAATAACTCAGTCCTAATATTCATGCTTTGATACTTGTTGGTGTTTCATTTCCCCTTCAGTAAATTTTTCCAAAGATGGCAGCACCTTTTCCTTTGGGACAATGGATTGGGCCTCTTGCTCTTCCTCAGTCATTGCATGAGTTACCTAGGGGTAACAAGAAAATTTTCCCAAATTTTGGGGTGATGGGAAGGTTCATTTAGATGAACACATTGCAACCTTTATTGTTGCATGTGGGATTCTTGGGGTTAAACATGAAGATGTCTCTATCATGATTTTTGTGGAGACATTGTAGGAAAATGTTGTTAATTGGTTCTATCATCTTCCTGCTGGGTCAATCACTGATTGGGATACCATGACAACTTAGTTTGAGCAACGTTTCAAACCTACTAAAGATGTGCATGCTCTGTTAGCTCAAATATCTCATATCAAGAAGGAACCATTTGAGCCCATGAGAGATTTTGTGGCTAAATTCAATAAGCTAATTCATAAAATTCCACAAAACACTTGTCATGTGGATCAAATCCAAAAATGTTTCTTCCTCAATTCTCAGTTACCTAAAGTAAGCTATGCACTAAGGAGAGATAACCTTACAACTCTGGATGTAGATCAACGGTTAGATATCACTGTTGAGGATGATTTAATCATGTCTAGTAAACTGAAAAGAGAACCTTCCAAATCTAAACATCTTCTTCTTCCTCTTCTCCTGGAGCCAACTCAGACCAGTTAGTGCAAAAGATTGCAAATGATCTCATTGCTATCAAGAAATAATTGGCTCAAAGATACTCCTATTCCAAAGAAGAATTTTCAGCCCAAGAACCATTTGCATTCTTCTCAGACTAGATTGGCTATTGAAGACCCACCCATCAAGGTTCCAATTAATGCAACTTGTGAAGTTTAAGAACCTGATGATGAGGAGTTTAATAAACTCTATGAAGAACCGTAAGAAGAGGTTGATGAATATCTGTGTTAGGAAATAAGGAATAAAATATGTAGAAACAGTCCCTCACGAATCGCAACAATAGAAACTAATATGCGAAAATATTAGAGATCTCAAATAAAACTGAGAATAAAATAACACAACACAAAGAGACAATATTTAATGTGGTTCACCCAATTTGGGCTACGTCCACCAAGAATCATTTGCTCGATTTTATTACAAGCCACAACTCTCTCAATATAATACCCAGATCTGTTTGGAGCTATGCTCAACAAACTCTACAAAATTCACACCCAAATTCAAAACACATATGCTTTGTTACATTATCCTACTATATGCATAAAACCATATAAGTAGACAACTGCTTAAGCAATTTTACAAAATTGTGGGTATCAAAACCATGGGCCAAACCCGTCCCATAAACATATGGGTCAAAATCCCACCCATATGAGAAAAAATGCATTTCCCGGTATATTAGGCACATTTTAAGGCCAATTTTTTTTTCTCGGGGGCTGCGCCTCCAAACCCCGGTGAGAAAAAATGTGAAAAGTGTACAATACTCTTAGTGTATAGTCTTTAACACTTTCTCACATGAAAATAAGCTCCAAAACCTAACAATATCCCACTTGGAGACTAGTTTTCCTCTCGAGCAAGCTTCTCAACATTCACTAGTTTCTATGAAGACCAACCAAAGATGAACACAACTTTAGTTTTTCCCTAGTGACCACCTTGGTCATCATGTCTACAAGATTCTAACCGTATGGATCTTCTCCAGCTTCAAATTCTCTTCCTCTAAAGTTGTCCTGATGAAATGGTAACTTAACTGTATATGCTTCTTCCTAGAGTGGAAAGTAGAGTTTTTAGATAGGTGTATAACACTATGACTATCACTATACAACTTTCCTTCCTCCTGCTTATGCCCCAACTCCTCAAGAAATTGTTGTAACCAAATCATTTATTTGCTTGCCTTTGTGGTATCAACATACTCATCCTCTATGGTTGACAAATCCACCAAATTTCCGTAGTCATGAAATCCACTCACTTTGTTGTCCCACCTACAAAGTGTAAACATAACCTATCATGCTCTTTCTGTTGTCTACATCTCCAACCATATCTGAATCTACATAAGCACACAAAGTGGTCTCTAATCCACTGTAGCACACAATTTTCCCCATGGTCCCTCTCAAATATCAAAGGATCCACTTTACTACCTTCTAGTGATCTCTACCTGGATCACTCATAAATCTACTCACCGCTCCCACTGCATGGGAAATATTAGGCCTAGTGCACACCATGACATACATCAAACTACCAACCGCTGATGAGTAAGGTACCTTGGACATCTGGTTTCTCTCCTGCTTTGTCTTGGGACACTTTGCTCCTTTGATAACTTGAAATGGTCTGCCAAAGGAGTCCCAACCGGTTTAGCATCCTGCATATTAAACCTCTCCAAGACCTTCTTAATGTACTCTTCCGAGATAAAGTCAAACTTCTGTTCCTTCCTATCCCGAGATATCCTCATACCAAGGATTTGTTTGGTTGCCTCCAAATCCTTCATAGAAAAGGATTCACTTAGCTACTTCTTAAGTACTTTTATTTCCTACATGTTTTTACCTACGACCAACATGTCATCCACATACAAGCATAGGATAATATAACTTCCATCCTCAAATTTCTTTGTATACATGCAATGTTCAGAATGACATCTAATATAACCTTACTCCATCATGAAGCTAAGAAATTTCTTATTCCATTGACATGGAGCTTGTTTTAAGCCATACAAGCTCTTGTTCGGTTTGCACACCATCTCATCTTTACCTTTGATCTCATAGCCCGTTGGTTGTTGCATATATAGTTCTTCCTCCAAATCACCATGGATAAATGTAGTTTTTACATCAAGCTGCTCTAAGTGTAAGTCTTTTGCTACAACTATTCCAAGAACAATTCTAATAGAAGTCAATTTTACTACGGAGAAAAAATTTCATCAAAATATATACATTTTTTCTATGCAAACCCTTGACCACCAACCGGGCTTTGTATCTTTCCTTTCCTCTTTCCTCTTTGACTCTAAACAACCACTTGTTCTATAATACTCTTTTGCCTTTAGGTAGCTTCACCAAATCCCATGTCTAGTTCTCCATGAGAGCGTGATGCTCCTCATCCATGGCTTCCTCCCACTTCTTCCTGGCATCTACCTATATTTCTTCATCAAAGCTCTCTGGCTCTCCACTATCACTGAGTAATAAATATTAAAGAGAAGGAGAAAAACGTGCAGGTTCTCTTCTTACCCTAGAAGACCTCCTCAATATAGGAGTTTGGGGTTCCTGTTGAGGAGGTTCCTAAACTGATTCATGTGTCACTTTTCCATCCGAAAGATCCTCTACCGCTACATATTCTTTCTTGGATTCTTCCCTATTTTCCTGCAACTACTACTTATACATGACTTTCTCATTAAAGACCACATCCCTAGATCGAATGATTTTCTTGTCCTTAATACTCCAACATTTATATCTAAAGTCATCACCACCATAACTAATGAAAGTACATTTTTCTGATTTAGCCTCTAGCTTGGTCCTATCATCCTTGTCTATATGAACAAACACCTCACATCCAAAGACTCTAAGAAATGAATAATCAACTTTCTTACCATACCAAGCCTCCTCAGGTATGCCTCCATCCAAGGCACTTAAGGGTCCTTTGTTTATCAAGTACACAGTTGTGCTCACTGCTTCTATCCAAAAATAAAGAGGTAGTCCTGCATGTAACCTCATGCTCCTAGCATGTTCCATTATTGTTCTGTTCATCCTTTCTGACACCCCATTCTAGCTACGAAGTTCCTAGAACTATACTTTTCTTACAGATTCCATTCTTAGAACAATAATCATCAAATTCATTGCTGCAATACTCCACTCCATTATCTGACCTGAGACATTTTAGCTTAAGACATGTTTCATTCTCTACCGAGGCTTTCCATTTAACAAAAGTGTCAAATACATCATATTTGTTTCTAATACAATAAACCCAAAATTTCCTTGTTGCATCATCAATAAAAGTAACATAATAACTTAAACCCCCAAGAGATGATACTTGAGCCGACCCCCACACATCAAAGTGCACCAACTCTAACTTACTCTCTTTCTTTGTAGGTCTAACCTTGAGAAACCTTACTCGCTTCTATTTCCCATATATGCAGTCCTCACATAACTCTAAACCTATTTCTGTATATTTAGGAAAATCCTTCTTTATGATCTCCATGCCCTTATGGCTCATATGACTGAGCCTATAGTGCCACAATGTTGTATCTACTTCTGAAGCCACAAGATTACAAACATTAGTGTTATAAGTGGTTAAATACAAGGTTCCAAAATTCTTACCTCTTGCCACCACAAGAGCACCCTTGGTAACCTTCCAAGAGTCTGCTATAAATATCATAGTATAACCATCACTTCCCAACTACCCTACCAATATCAAATTTTGTCTTAATGTAGGCACATGTCTGACATCCTTCAATAGCCAAGTATTCCCATTCTGCATCTTAACATGAACATAAACTTTTCCAACTATGCTGCAAGGCTCATCATCACCAAGAAAAACATGCCCAAAATCTCCTTGAACATAATTAACAAAATAATTCCTATGTGGAGTAGCATGGAAAGAAGCCCTTGAATCTAAAACCCAAGATTCAATAATATTGTGCAAAGAAAGAATCAAAGCATCCTGACATACATTACCCATTGCAAAATTTTACTCGTTTTCTTCTTGTTGTTTCTACTTGTCCCAAAGCTCCCAACAATCCTTCTTTGCATGCCCATACTTTCCACAATGCCAACGATACTATCATGCTTTTGGATTTTGATCTTGCCCGATCCTTTGATTTTCCACGGCTTCCTCTATTCTTCTGTCTCCCTCTAGTTTCCACTTCGTCAAAGCATTTCCTGAAGTAGAAGATTCACCAAATATTTTTCTTCACATTTCCTCACTTAGAATCACCCCTTCAACATCCTCAAACTTTAACTTTGAGTTAGCTAGAACTGATTTGCTTACCACCATTACCAATCTATTCCAACTCTTAGATAAACAACACAAAACTAATAAAGCCCTAACTTCTTCATCAAATTTTATTGTAACCAAAGCTAGCATATTTACAACCATATTAAAATCATTTAAATGATCTAATACTTGAACCATTCTTAGAAATCTTCATATTAAACAAAATTTTCATTAAAAATATCTTATTAGAGGTAGAGGGTTTTTCATACAACTTCCCTAATGCATCCATTAGTTTTTTTGTAGTCTTTTCCTTTGAAACATTAAATAATACTGAAGATGTAAGACACAACCAGATTATCCCAAGTGCCTTCCTAACCAAAGCAAATCCCATTCCACATCCGTCATGCTCAAGAGTTTGTTCACCTTCTCAGACAACGGAATATAAAGAACCTTCTGATAAAGGTAATCTTCCATCTGCATCTTACAAAGACTGAAATTCTACTTGTTGAATTTATCAACCCTAGATCTTCCATTATCTACTATAGCTCCCACTCAAGATAAAAATTTCCCTATGATTCAAAACTTTAGCAAACCAAACCAGGCTCTGATACCAATTGTTAGGAAATAAGGGATAAAATATGTGGAATAATCCCTCACAAAATCGTAACAATAGAAACTAATATGCATAAAATATTACAGATCTCAAATAAAATTGTAGAATAAAATAACACAAAACAAAGAGACAGTATTTAACGTGGTTCACCCAATTTGGGCTACGTCCACCAAGAATCACTTGCTCAGATTTTATTACAAGCCACCACTCTCTCAATATAATACCTAGATCTGTTTGGAGCTATGCTCAACAAACTCTATAGAATTCACACCCGAATTCAAAACACATCTGCAATGTTACATTATCCTACCATATGCATAAAACCATATAAGTAGACAACTGCTTAAGCAGTTTTACAAAACCATGGGTATCAAAACCATGGGCTAAAACCGTCCCATAAACCTATGGGTCAAAATCCCACCCATATGAGAAAAAACACGTTTTCCGGTATATCGGGAACGTTTTAAGGCCAAAACTTTTATCTTTGTGGAAATTGGACAAGACTCTTAGTGTACAGATCTTCAACACTTTCTCACATGAAAATAGGCTCCACAACTTAACAAACTGGAGGAGCTTGGTGGATCTCAAGTTCATTTCCTTACTACTTTGAAGGTATGGATGATGAAGATGAATATGATGAAAGAGTGACAGAGATGAATAATGAGTCATATGATGTTATGAATCTGGAGAAAATGAACAAAAAAGAAAAAGTTCTCCGACAACCCTCTCTCGGGGACAACAAGTCCCTTCTCATTAATGGGAGAGGTTCCCTTATTGAAAGCAAGCAGCAAAACTTATATACAAATGTACAACTTTCAAAGTGTGGATTTCTGATACTTTGAAACATTTCATGCCCGAAAGATCATCAATATAAAATAATAGAAGAACTAAGAAGATGAGAGAGGAAGAACATAACAATACTTTCTAGAAATATAGATAGCATAGTATAACCTTATACGTATTGAGCTAGGGAGATGCGAATAGAATCATTAACTTTCATAACCGATATAATTCCACAAATGTAAAGTTCCAAAATCATATAAACAAGAACACAAAGTTTCTTATCATAAAATATTAATGATTCACAAATTTCAGACAAGGAAAGAAGGAATAGCAGAGGAAGAAAGGGAAAAACTTCTGTATTGATTACTTTCAAATCTATTACATCTATAGAGTACCAGGATCCAACCTTGAACAATGACATGGAGAAGCCATTAAATAATCCTAAAAATAGTTACATTCAGTTTCTTGGTTCTTGTAGAAGCGTTAATGGCAAAAAAATGATGCTCTGTAATGCAGCCATTAAACCTATTTTGTAACTTCAAATATGATCCGTCCACGTGGAAGAGATTTGTTGAAGCAGGCTTGGGGCACCTTTTGTATTTTATGATTTTTATAAAAATGTGCATTTTAGACATTTTGGTCCACCCATCCACTTCTGATATAGGCTTGACACGTGGCTTTACTTGAGTGGGGACGAGTCACGACTCACTTTTACAATTTTAAATCTTTTCAAAGAAAAGCTCAAAAACTCAAAGTTCTCTACCGACCCACCTCTCCGCTTTGACTTTTCAACGTGGGCTCAAGACCCCAGTGGAGTTGTGGATCATTTTATAACTTTTAACTCTCTTTTTGGAAATAAAACAAAAATTCCCAAATTTCTCTGACGGCCCGCCTTTGCACTTTGACTTTCAATTCGAACTCAACATTTGACTTTATCCCTTGGCATGAGAGGGGCCGTGGGTCACTTTATAACTTTATGCCCTTTTGGAAACAAAGGTAAAATTCCTAAAGTATCCCAACAACCCGCCTCTCTGCTTTTGACTTTTCAACTTAAAGCATCAACACGTGGCTTCACTTGGGCATCAACGGGGTTACGCTTCACTTTTATACTTTTATGCTTGTCAAAACAAAATCTAAAATTTGAAATTTCCTCCGATGACCCACCTTTCCACTTTGACCTAAAAAATGGCCACATGTTCCTTTGTGGGCCTATTCTATATTTTTTGTTTGTACTAAGTCCCTCTATTTGGCGAAGGCTTTATGTATGACTCGGGACACGTGGAGGCTTCCCTCTCATTTGGAGACTCTATTTAGACCTGACCTTTGGAGGTGTGTTGATTGGACACGTGGAGAGATGGTGCACGTTTGGGATCTACTTTTGGATGTACCCCCTAAAAGTGCGCCGAAGGGACAAGCGGGGCTTTCTACTAGTTCTCCTTTCCTTAACTAATTCAACGACTCGTTCTTCCCCTTTTGATTTCCGTGGGACCCTAGACATGTGGAGAGCTAGCGCTTGTTTGGGAACTACCTTTGGCTTCAACCCTTGATGGTGCGGCGATGAGACACATAGCACCATCCGTTGGCCTTAGAATTTTCAATGACCGATTTAAATTTTTGAAGCTTTGACCACATGGAGGGTTGGCGCTCATTTGGGGTTTATCTTTGGGTTGCACCTTTTGAATTTTTGCCAATGAGGCATGTGGCACCTTCCATGGGTCCATTTCTTTTCCCAGTCGACTCGCATGCAAAGTCTGAAAACTTCGAGCCCTTTCTTCAATCTTCTCTTGTGCGCTTTGATCTCCTTTGATGTCGTTGGCCTCCTTCACCGAGCCTACCCCTTCATTGTTGGATTTGGAATGTGGGCTCACATGAATGAACTACCCCTTCCAATTTTATTCTGTATGGGGTCGTGTTTGATCAATTTTTCTAAGGGAAAAATTGGGATAATAGGCACCAACTCAAATTTTTTGAAACTTGACTTGAAAAAATGAGGGGAATTTTGAGGGTGACAACAGCTAGCTCTTTCTGGGGATGACTTGGCTGGGACAAAGGAATGAGGCAAGATCAAGAACCATAGAAAACTCTGGGAAAACAAACAAGTTCCTTATTCATTGGGCAAATAGATTTAAAGGAAAAACCAATACAAAAGACAACACACCCAACAGAAAAGAAATAAACCAAAAAGAAAGACCAAAAACAAAACACAAAGGAACGACCAAAAACCAAAACACTATACACAATATACAAAAGGACTACCTAATCACCTAGGACTTGAACAACTTCAAATACTTCCCACTATAAGGAAGTGGGAGAGGAGATCCATCCATATAATCCAAATAGAAATAATTTTCTCTAGCAAAGTGCCTAATTTTGAAAGGACCAAGCCAAAGAGAATCAAACTTACCATGGCTTCCTCGAGGTTCATGTCTTTTATCCCACAACAAAACAATGTCTCCCACTTGAAAATCTCTGGGTCTAGATTTCTTTTCAAACAAATCTTTCACCTTCAGTTTATGAGCTGAGATTCTATCAAAAACTTGCATCCTGTCTTCATCTAGCTTCGGAAATACATGATCCTCTTGTCCAAGGAACCGGTAAAGCTTGAATCTTCAATAGCCTTCATTAAGTGTAAGGCTAGTAATTCCACTATTACTGGTAGTTGAGCTTCAACACCATACACCAATTGAAATGTAGACATCCCAATTGCTCTTTTATGTGTAATTATATCTACCCAGAGAGCATCATAGAACTTCTTGTGCCAATTCCTTTGAGATTCATTAACAAGATTCCGAATGATGGTTACCAGATTCTTATTTGTTGATTCTACTTGTCCATTCCCTTGGGGGTAGTAGTCTGAAGAATGAGCAAGGGAAATTCCATAACCATAGCAAAAATCCATCATCTCAGAAGAATAAAAATTTGAAGCATTATCAGTCACAATCTTGTTTGGTACCCCAAACCTTATCAAGATGTTCTCTTTGATGAAATTACACACCACCTCAGAAGTAGTGCTTTTGACTGGAATAGCCTCTACCCACTTTGTGAAGTAATCTGTAGCAGTTAGCACGTGAGTATGTCTAGCACTGGAAGGTGGGTTAAGAGTTCCAATGAAATCCAATCCCCACTTTGTTGAAAAGGCTCATCAATCACTACTGGTTTTAGTGGCAAAGTAGCCAACTTAGGTCTCCCAACAAAAGTCTGATAGGCTTCACACTTACCTACCCATTTTGATGCATCTCTAAACAATGTAGGCCAATAGTACCCAACATGAAGGATTTTATGGGTAGTGACAATAGAAGAGAAATTCCCTCCACAAGCATGATCATGAAAAGCTAAGAACAACTTCTTTTGTTGCTCCTTGACCACAAACTTCAAGAATCTTCCATATATGCCTTGCTTGAACAAAGCATTTTCCCATAATACATACTGTTCAGACCTTAACTTAATAGCTCTATTTTCCTTAGCACTCAAGTGGGATGGACACTCTCCATAAGTAAGAAAATGTGCAATATCAGCATACCTTTCATTTGTTGTCACCCTCAAAATTCCCCTTATTTTTTCAATTCAAGTTTCAAAATTTTTGAGTTAGTGCCTGTTATCCCAATTTTTCCCCTAGAAAAATTGATCAAACATGACCCCGCACAAAATAAAATTAGAAGGGGTGGTTTAGTCATGCGAGCCCACATTCCAAATCCAACAATGAAGGGGCAGGATTGATGAAGGAGGCCAATGGCATCAAAGGAGATTAGATTGCGTAGGAGAAGATTGAAGAAAGGGCTCAAAGTTTTCAGACTTCGTATGCAATTCAAATAGGGGAAAAGCAACGGACCCATGGAAGGCGCCACACGCCTCATCGGTGTAAATTCAAAAGGCACGACCCAAAGACAGACCCGAAATGAGTGCTAACCCTCCATGTGGTCGAGCCTCAAAATTTTAAATCGTCCATTGAAAATTCTAAGACCAGCAGACAATGCCACATGTCTCATCGACGCACCTTAAATGGCCGGTTCTATCCCTTTTGAATTCTACGGTACCTGACACAAAAATATTTGGTTTTTAAATGGTACTTTAACAAACCAGAGTCGGGACAATAAGTCCCTCCTCTTTAATGGGAGAGGTTCCCTTATTAAAATCAAGCAGTGAAGCTTATATACAAATGTACAACTTTCAAAGTGTGGATTCTTGATACTTTGAAAAGTTTTATGCCCAAATATCATCAATATGAAAGAATAGAAGAACTAAGGAGATGAGAGAGCAAGAACATAACAATAATTTTAGGAAATATAGATAGCAGAGTATAACCTTATACGTATTGATCAAAGGAGATGCAGAATGGAATCATTCACATTTATAACAGATATAATTTCACAAGACACAAAGTTCCCGAAATCATATTAACAAGAACAAAAAGTTTCTTATCATGCAAAGATGGATGACTCACAAATTTCGGACAAGGAAAGAAGGAATAGCAGAGGAAGAAAGGGAAAAAAATTGTATTGATTATTTTCAAATCTATTATATCTACACAAGACTGCAATCCAACCCCGAACAATGGCGTAGAGAACCCGTTAAATAGATTCCAAAAAAAGGTTACATTCGGTTACAAAAAATGATAAAAATAATTCAAGAAACCAACGTCTAAACTTCTCTAATGCCTCGTGCGTTTCCATGCACGGAAGCAAAACCAGATGCATTATATCACATTCATTAACCCACTTTTACAACTTTGAATTTGAGCTCTCCATGTGGAAGAGATTTGTTGAAGCGTCCAGGGGTGCCTTTTGCATTTTATGATTTTGTAGAGATTCTGCATTTTAGACATTTTGGTCCACCCATCCGCTTCGATATAGGCCTCGACATGTGGCTTTACTTGATTGGTGACAAAGTCGCGGATCACTTTTACAATTTAAACTCTTTTTAAATAAACGCTCAAAAATCAAAGTTCTTTGCCAACCTACCTTCCTACTCGACTTTCGATGTGGGTTCAACATTTGAATTTATCCCTTGGCATGAGCAAGGCCATGGGTCACTTTATAACTTTAATCTCTTTATGGAAACAAAGCTAAAATTCCCAAATTTCTCTAATGGCCCGTATTCGTGCTTTGAATTTTCAACAACGGAGTCGCACTTACTTTATATGTTTTACTTTTATCAAACAAAGCCTAAATCTTCAAATTACTCCAACGACCCACCTTCCCACTTTGACTTGAAATATGGCCACGTGTCCCTTTGTGGGCATGTTCTATATTTTTTTTTACTAAGTCTCTCTATTTGGTGAAGGCTTTATGTCTAACCCGGGACATGTGGAGGCTTCCGCTCATTTGGAGACTCTGTTTGGACCTGACCTTCAGAGGTGCACCAATTGGACACGTGGAGAGCCAGCGCACGTTTGGGACCTACTTTTGGATTCACCCCTTGAAAGAGTGCCGAAGGGACACATGGGGATTTCTTTTGGTTATCCTTTCCTTATCCGATTCAATGGCGGTTCTACCCCTTTTGACTTCTGTGGGACCCTAGACACGTGGAGATTTGGCACTTGTTTAGGAACGCCTTGGCTTCAACCCTTGAAGGTGTGATGACACATGTAGTGGCATCCGCCGGCCTTAGAATTTTCAAAAATGATTTAAATTTTCGAGGTTCGTACCATGTGGAGGGTTGGCGCTCATTTGGGGTTTGTCCCTTGGGTCTCACTTCTGAAGTTGTGTCGATGAGGCACATGGAGGCTTCCGTCGACCCTCTTATACTTAGTCGATAAAGCGGCAGACTCTATCCCTTTTCCGGACCTTGGACACGTGGAGGGCTGACACAAGTTTGGGGTCTCTCTTTGGGCCACGCCTTTTGAATTTATGTCGATGAGGCACGTGGCGCCTTCCGTGGGTCTGATTGCTTTTCCCGAGTTTACTCACATGCTAACTCCAAAAATTTTGATCCCTTTCTTCAATCTTCTCCTGCGCGCACCGATTTCCTTTGACATTGTTCACCTCCTTCACCGCCCTTCCTTCTTCATTGTTGGATTTGGAATGTGGGCTTACATGACTGAACCACCCCTTCCGATTTTCTTCTATGTGGGGTTGTGTTTGATCAATTTTTAGGGGCAAAATTGGGATAACAGGCACCAACTCAAAATTTTCAAAACTTGACTTGAAAAATGAGGGGAATTTTGAGGGTGACAACACCCTAACATAGATAGAAAGAAGAAGTAATTTAAATCTCATAATAATCTTGACCATAGTATATTTAGCTAAATAACAATATAGATAGTATATTTTTTGCTTTTTGTTTTGTTAGGGCAGCTTAGTTTTGTATCATTTCCTACTAGATTATGGGTTTCCTGCCCATCTAAATTTTGTATGCAAAAATATGTAAGGGAGGGGACCCAATAATCCCCAAATTGATAGCTCAAGGTTAAAAGTGTTTACCCATCAAAAAACATACAAGCATAATCATAGGTGATAGTATAGAATACTATGCATAAGAAATATACAGATTACAAGCTCAAGAAGGAAAAATTTAGTGCCATAACTAGTTTTCACGGGTAATGAAATAACTAACAAGACGAGAATGGGAAGTATAATATGGGATCAGTAATCAATGGTGGTCATCACCAAATACAATATACTCTTCCATCACAAGGACAGGATAGAGTAGCTCGATACCAAATAATAACTTGGTCTAAGCTATGCATAGGGTAATAATAATAATGTTCTATATTGTATTACACTATTACAATGGCTATCATCAACCACGGAGGTAGGAAAACTACCTCCTACAAACTAGGAAAAAATAACATGTTTATAATATTACGGGTATAACAATTTAACCAACCAAACAATATAACTTACAAATACATAAGCACTAAAATTATATTGCTAACATCAAAGGAAGATGAAGCAATTGTGAGTAACTTAAATATTGTTGTGGAGGATCTTGTCAATTATGGAATTCTTGAAGTAGGGAACAATGTAGGGAAAAGTGACACAAAAGTCACAAAAAGGAAAAGGAATCTGGGAGTGGGGAAGTTGTTTGAATATATGTGTATTTGTTGAAAAATGTTGACAAAATTTTAAAGTTGAAAAATGTTTATTTCTATGTTGAAACTTGAATCTTTGTTTAAGTTGAAGAATATTTTCTACTTCTATAAGAATTTCATTTAGTTTTTCAACAAGATATGCTTGCATGTTGCAATGGTTTTCATGGAATCTGGTTATGTTAATATACAAGATATGTTCACAAATTTAGATTATTTTATACGTGTTTAAGTATTATCATGTAATTTGGTTAAAAGTGTCATGGAATGCAATGATAATAGGATATGTATAGAAAGATATGAAATGAATTTATATTAGGTTATATATAGGAATATATAGATTGTAAATTGTAATGATAGAAAAATATGTATGCAATGCATTTGGTAAATAAAAAATACTAAGTATGATTTAATGTTGAATGTTTAATTATTTACAATTTTGATTGTTTAATTATTTACAATGGTATTATTACTATGTAAAATGTAAAATATGGAAGATGGATAACTCAAACAATGTTTGATTCATTATGGAAGGATGTATACTTTATTTTCTTACATCTAATTACAATATTTGAAAAATAGTGTTATAGTAGATTGCGTTCTCTTAAAAAATACGCATGTCACAAACATAACATTAGAGTAGTTTTAAAATATAAAAATAAATAAAACATAATTATACATACAAAATACAACATAAGTATAATAAATAATTGTATTTGAATATATTATTATGAAATTGAATACATAACAAATTTTAAAATGTTAGGTGATAAACAATAAATGTAAGGTAATACAAGTAACATTTTAAATGATTCTTGCTAGATATGAACAATAAGCGTGGACCCTCGTAGTTGATATTTATATCTACAGAGTTAGAGAACACACCAAATCTAGTCTCATCATTGAGATCATTTGTATTTGTAGTTGTATTAGTAACACCTCTTCTTTCAAACGAGAATTCAAATGTACAATTGCTCAAGTCATAAGGAAACGTGTCCACAAAGTAGTGTGAAACATACAACCTCATACAACTTTTTAGATTTTTATCTAATCTGTTTCATTGTTATAATTTTACAAAAGATAAAGCATTGAACACCCTTTCATCTTATCTATATCCAAAAATCATAGTTTGGCACAACTTGTATAATAAAAAATATTCACTGATATTTTCCTGTAACACACTACTATGGGATATTTTTCTCCACATCCTTGTAATTGCACAATTCTCTTGAGGTTCATTTAAACAACGATAATGATCAACCATTATGAGTGAAAAATTATTTTATTGATATTTTATTAAGTCCTTATTCAAAATAGCTTTAATTTAAACACCATTGACCTCTAATGTCTTTGTGAAATGATCCATTATACTACCCATGGATTTATGGAATAGCTTACTGACTATATCTAATGGATCACCCATAGTATTCCAAAATATTGGATTCATCACTCCCATAGCTTCAAGAATGTTATCTTTACTTGAAACACTATTTGATTTTGGAAGATAAGGATTGTGAAAATTTTTAAGCTTTATTCATGTATCATATTTAATAGTATCAAACAAAACATGAGTCACGTGAACTTCTTCTCTTTCCATGCCTAGAATATTTTTTCATTTTTATAAAATGTGTAGGGTATCTCCCTCCCATTAACGTTGATACAAAGGTAATCATGAATATTAAATATCAAATAATTATTAAGATTCTTAACATCCAATAAAACTTTCCAACTATCGAAAATAGGTGTATCAAAACTTTGTTCTGACAAGTACAAGATATCAAGAGATTGACATACCCACTTTCTCATCCGTATAAAATCAACAATATAGATGGATCTCTCTTGTGCATGCTTCATCAAAATATTGATCTCCTTCAACATTGGTAGAATTCCAACCAATGTAAGTAATGTTTCCATATTTGTTAAGAAAAACAAAAATCCTTAGCTTTGTCAACTTCATTATGATATTTATGCATGAAACCAGCCAAGGATGGATACTCCTCACTAATTCTGCATGCAGGATCATACAAATAAATCCACCTTGTATCGAAATCCTTGAGAATATTTTTACCATCAATAATTCTAATTGTAAATTTTTGAAACTTGAGAAATCATTGAAGTCCGCTTAACATATAGGAATGTAGTTCTCAAGATAATGTCTTCTATTCTTGCAACATTTTCAAAGTTGCTAACTATTTTATATGCTAGATTCATTCTATGATCCATACAATGAATTGTAAGCATATAAGGGGCTATTGTTGTTTGCAATCAAACAAAAATCCTAGTTCGATGAACTGCATAACTGATGCACCATCGACAACCACGATACGTGTTCATAGAAATTTCATATTCATTCATGCCAACAATATCTTTCAAATTGGTAACAACTATTTTGTATAGGTTTTCAGCATTGCAATTTTCCACCATTTTTTGTATAGCTAACAGATGCGGTTTCCTTACATGATTTTCAAAAGTATAAATATGGATGCATACCCATGACATGTTGTCAACTGTTGTTACCTCATCAATTGATAGTGATATAAACTTTGCATTTTTCACTTTCTCTTTCAAATCTTCCTTTTCAATCATTACAAGACATTTAGCCATTTCCCATGCACTATTGTTTGACCAATGTGTTTGAGGAATGTTGTGCATTCCATTATGTTGAAACAAAATTTTAAAATCAATGAAATCAGAAATAGGTCTTCCCTTCTTAAGGATGTGCAATATGGTAGAGAATCTGTATGCTTTTAGCATGCAAGTTTGATTAAATCACCTTTCAAATTTGTGATGTGATTTTCCACCCTTTTCCACTAGATGTCTATGTATTTTCTACTCAACTTCATACTCTGTTACGTATCTAACATGCATACATTATTTTTGCTTTTCCATCTATGTGTTTTTATTATTTGGCCATCCTCTTGTTGTACAGACACATTTTTTCCACAATTTTTTTCAATTGTGTCTAACTTCAGTTGCATTTTTTGTTACTTTCCTAGTTTCTAGGTACATATTGTACATGTACATTCAGTTAGGATATATTTAGAATTAGCTGGCTCTACTAGTTCAATAAAAGGAAATTTTGAATCCCACTCAAACTTATATGTCCTACCAAGTGTCCACATAGTCTTGTTTTCTTTCAAAGTTTTGTGACTAGAATTTTTAGGAATATCTCAATCATTTTGTTTCCTCTTTCATGAAGCATTATTTTCAATTGAATTTTGTGTTATGGTTTGTTGATTATTTGACATATCTTGATTCTCTCTTGGCTGCATCTAAACATGTTTTTTTTCCAATGTTGATGAGCCTATTTGATTGTTCAAAGGATGAGTATTTGAGATATCTTCAAGTTCTAGCATGTTTTCATCATAGGTATTGAAATGTGTTGAGATTGTTACTGAAACCATATCCACATCAATAATACCTTTTAAACATTATATATTATGATTGATTCCAATGGCATTATGGGTGATAGTGGTATTTGTATGGGTGCTAGTGGTATTTGTAGAGTTACCATATTACTTAAACAATGTTACTTTTTGAGATATTTTTATTTCCTTCTAGATCTTACGAAAAACCTCCATTGAGTAATTTGGCGGGTCAAGAAAATGTCACCGAGGCGAGTGACAAGGGGAACACCTTTTGTTGTGCATCCACAATTTCCTTTCACGCATCTACAATTCATGTCACACGTCTACACTTTCATGTCGTACATCCTCGGTTTCTTGTCACTCATCTGCAAATCCTTCGATTCTTAAACTTATTGTTAGATGAATCTTACTCAATTACACTAGGTACCTAGAAAACTACACCCTTTTATATAGGAGGAGTTTTCAACAGTAGGTGAAGCCGACCCCTAAAAATTTAATACTAGAAAATTTAGGTGGAAGGTACACTGTCACACTCTGAAAATTTTACCTTTTCATATTTTCCAAATATGTAATATTCATCAATTTATGAATATTCGCCACTAAAATTTTCATTATGAAGGAATCAATTCTTTAGAACATGATTTTTCTACTACCTCTTTAAATGAGGTAAGATTAGTGGAGGAGGGCTTGGAAGCCACAAATCCACCACATAAACCCAACACCAAGACGAAGATAGAATCCTTGCCTACATTTTTGTATGACGCAGGCTTCATATCCTCAAGTTGTTTTCCCTCATATATTAACCTTTTTAGATCCATAAGGATCCCTTGTTTGTGTTCCAATATTCACTTGAGATCATCCACATGATCCATCAATTGTACATGTTGTTAAATAAGCACTTATGCTTATTTGGACAAATTAGTACATTAAAGGAATCCACACCATGGGATACAAATTTGAGCCCCTAAAATTTCACGAGAATCCTAAAAAATTCCCCTAAATATCCGTGAAACCCTAAAAATATATGGCACCATAAAATTACGTGGAATATTGAATTTTCACGTTACACCAAAGAACCACACTATACTGGAAAAAAACAAAGGCCTACATTTCTATAGAAGCCTAAATAATTGCATCACCCTAAAATTATGTAGAAGCCTAAATTTCTATGCAACAACAAAAATTACATTACACTAGAAAAATTGTGGAGGTCTACATTTATGTGGAGCCCTACTTTACTATGGAAGCCTAAATTCATGTGAAAGCCTAAAACTTGCATGCAACACTTGAAAATTCCACATAAAGAGCCAAAGGCCACGTAAAATTGAAATTGCACACGTAAATCCACATAAAAGAATGGGATACTACAAAACTAAGATGGAAAATCCAATACCCAATGAGGAGTTGACACGTCGGAAGGGGTGACCCGAGGTTAAGTTTGATGGCCCCGTGGTACATTAATTGTGCATGGCGACACTAGGATCTTTAAATGCTCATATCTTTTATTCTAAGTTACTAAATAATAAAAAATGGTACCGTTGGCAAGGTATTGAGGATAACTACACATTAATAGTAGTTTTGGATCACAATAAAGTGTATTTTTATGTCTAAAATTGTGAAAAAATACCCACATCTGTTTTTAGATCTAGGTTCTGCAAAAATCTCTAGCGCCTATGTTAGGTCTACACACTTGATTGCTAATTTGATCCAGGAGGAAAATTTGGGACTTTTAAATTATAATTAATCTCCATAAACCAAAACATTATGGTAGAGAATTAAGAGAGATTTCAACGGTATAAGGAATGCTGAAAATGGAGATCGTCTGCTCAAGATATCATTGGTAAAAGTATAGTCAAAATTGGGTCAAGCGGGTCAACCGGCTAATCAAGTAGTGACACGTGGCAAAAGTGAAGTTTGAAAAAAAGGCAAAAAAATTTAAGTTTTATGATGCCGGTATTTGACACTCATGTTCGAATAGGTGGGCCCCACTATTTTCTGGCCGGGGGGCCTCAGCCAGGGTCAACACACTTTTTGACGAAGGGGTGTCATTCTTTGTCGTAACTTCATATTACTATTGCAACAATTTTTATTATATATGACTTGTATTTTTATTGCATTATCAATGTGGGATATTGCAAGGTATTGTTAATATATTATAGGGTTAGTGATTATATTATGAAGAGTCAAGAAGCTCATCCGATCTATTCATCAACTCAAATAAGTTTCCCACATTGTTCACAACATATCTAGGCCCATATCTCTAACGGAAGTGAGTCAAAAGATGATCCCAATTCTATGGGCAATCCATTAGTGTAAAAACCACTTCATCAATGTGGCAAAACAACCCTACCACTTGCCACATACATGGCTTAACAAAATGAAGCACCGGTTGTTGAAACGGTCCCACCCGATCCCAGAGGACATCTATGTAGCGAGAAAAAGGAGCATATGCGTGGCCCAAGCCACGTCTAAATATGGCATCCAACTTGCATTTAAATCACCACCTAACTTTTATCCTAGTATATATGAGATATTAATCCCAAGTTTGGTAAAGAAGGGTCCGTGGGTGGTTGGGGAGATTCTAACCCCCAACCACCCACATTCTAAAATTAGCCTCCACTACCACACCATTCGGGCAGACTATTATCATAAATAGGCCAATTTGTATTTGTCTCGAGCATGAGTTTGTGAATTTTCTAGAGCCCGAATAATGTAGCTTTGTAAAAGACAATTTTAGAGGCACTTAGGGGCATAGTGGGTCTTCGAGTAAACTGGAATTCGAGATGCTCCTCATGAACATATTGTTTTCTCATTTTGGAGATGTTGTGATGAAATTTTATGTTGAGGAAGTCATGGATCACATGGATTTTCAATTCAGAGCCATAGGGAAAACATCACATTGGAGGAAAACTACGAGAGATCTTATCTTCTAAATTGGACATTGTAAGTGAAGATATTGCGACTCGGTGGTTGTGGAGGAGATTATTGTTCTTATAAAGACCATTTTGGATTTAGATGAATCAACTGGCATTAGAATATTGTTCTTCTAAAGACTAGTTTTAATTTAGGTGAATCAATTAGCATCAGGTTTATTGTTGTGCATTTATAGCTTCATTTGTAAGTTTGTATCAGATTTACAAAGCAGAAATTTTTAATGAATCAATTCAAATTTTGAACTAGGAGACGTAGGTTTTTGTTTTAGCTGAACTCCATTATCAACCACTTGCAATGTGGGTCCATTTTTACATTGTAACATTTATTAAGTAATAATATGGTGATGTTTCACCAATAAGTTGAGTAAAATAGATAAGGTAATAGGTTAGGAGGAATAAATGTAAAATCGAAGGTGGAAAGTAGAATGCACGCATTGTTGATGTTATCTAAGCTGATCATAGAGAACTAATTTTTGTGCAGGGGAAGGACTACTGTAAATACCAAATAAGACCATAAAAGATCATTAAATAGTATACGACAAAGGACTTCCTAGCGTATGTTAGATCCAAGAAGCGCGATGCTTTCGAGAGAGGTCATGTCAATCCACTATTTAATTTAACGTAAATAAGAAACGAAATAAAAGGTCCTATTGTAATGCAATGATTTAGGTTTCTTAATACAAAAAAATATGCTAGATTTAATGTTAAATACAAAATATATCACTAAATCTAATGAAACCAAAGGTTTGTTCGGGCTAGGCAGGTTTGTCAAAGGTCTAGTAAAGGTTTAGGACTAATTAGGTGAGGTTTGGGTTGGTTTTGGTTGAATAGAAGACTTGTTGGTCTAAGAATATAAAATAACACAGAGACCGGTATCGGTTGGGTGACCGATGTCGGTATAGGGATGAAACCGACGGTGGTAAGGTAAACCGATGTCGGTAGGGGAAATGGGTGATAAATTAATAAAAATGGATTTTTAGCCTCTCTGTGATTGCATAGAGAGTGAGGAAGGTGTGGTTAGGCTCGTAATATGGTTGAGAAGACTCAAGAATGCAGAGGAAGAGGTTAAGAAAGGTGGAAAGGATTGAAATGGTTGGGTAGGTGGATTGGTAGGAAGATGGAGATATCCGGGTAATAGTAGAAATGGAAATACTAAAAGAAGTAAAATATCTATAGTAAAGTAAGCACAAATGATGAAAACCATGTTACTTACTTGTTTCTATGAATATCTCATGAATGAAGGTGGCTTGTGATTGATCAACGAGGTAATGGCTGGTTGATGTTGCAACAATGTAACTTGTGTGTTCTCGTGGATACTCCAACGCTTTCTGGAAGAGAACTTGTTGCTTTTGTTGCACTCTGGTGGTGTGTCATCATCGTTTGGATGCACAAAGGCTTTGAGACTCCCGCTTGATTACAATATAATTACAAAAATTGAATGACCAACCCAGGTGAAGAGTTGTAAAATTGTATATAAAGGAACCGATGGTGGTTAGGTGACCGACATCACCGAGGATAAATTGGCATCACTTAGGGTGAATTAGTCCAAGTTACCAAAAATAGCCTGATATTTACTATGTTTGGCGTGATCTTGATTGCTAATCTGGTCTCAAGTGAGGGTTGGCACTTAGATAAGTGGGAGTGTTATTGGAGAAGGAATAGGACTTTAATTTTAGGGTTTAAAAGAGTCCCAGTTGGTTAAGATAAGTAGAGACTCGGTCTTAGTTAATTAATAGGCTAGGAATAAGTCCATGGTGAGGTGTCTAGGTGATGTGTAAATTAACTTAATTAAAGTAATTAAATTAATTAATAATGTGAGGATGAACATTAATTCAATTGTAAGTAATTAAATCGGTATAAATTCGGGGTAAGGGTCATGGTTAGGTGAATACGTTATGTTAATTAATTAAAGGGGGCCAAGAGGATTGTGACCCAAATTTTGTGTTTACATTTTTCCCTTTTTTGTCACGTAGCTTGCATTGATAAGCGTTGTTGATAAAAACAAGAAGTTGTTGTCTCGGGCATGAGTGAATATTAGGTTTCCCCAAGTATGGGTGGAGGTTAGGTTTCCCAAGGAGTGATGAAGGTGGTTTTGTGTTGATCTTCCATGGCGAGTAATATTTGGTTATAACCGAGAAATCACCCATGAGTGATAAAATCTCATTGTCGGTGGTGAGATCAAGTATTTGGTCAATAATAGGTAGAGGAAAGTCCTCTTTGGGGCAAGCCAAGTTAAGGTCACGGAAATCCGTGCAAATGTGGAGTCCCCCTATCGCTTTTGTGACATGAACAATGTTAGAGATCCATTGGGGATAATCAATGGGTAGAATGAAGGAAACATAAAGGAGGAATTGGAGTTCTTCTTTGACAAGAAGGGCATTACGAGGATGCATTTTTAGTAGCTTTTCTTTCACGGGTTTGGCATCAAGAATGGTTAAAATATTGTGGAAGACAATATTTTTGTCAATACTGGGCATATAGGCATAGGATCAAGCAAAAGCGTTACTATGATCCCAGAGGAAAGAAAAGAAAGCTTCATGTTCAACACCATCTAAAGATTGGCATATTTTTACAATTTGCGGGTTGTCTGAATGTGAACATTGATTTCATAGTCGATTCATTTAGCATGGTTTACATCTCGGAAGGTAAGGACCAGAGTGAATACAAGAATCTTCCGCATCAAGGTAGGTGAGAATAGACTCATTGTCCTAAAATTAAATGGCATTAATAAAATTTGTGTCATCATTGATCATGTTAGAATAAAGGAAGGAAGAGAAGAGGGAGCCTCACCATCGTCTTTGATAAGTCGAGGTCAGGGAAATGGTGTTCACGAAAAAAAAGTTAGGAGGAATGGATTTTGGATCCATAGAATTTATAGGTGAAGGTGGTGCGGTAGGTGAATGGGATGGGAAAGGTTTATCATCCTCAATGAGTTTGACTTGGGTCTTCTTCGAAGGTGGTTTGGAAAATCGAGATACCACTTTGCAGTCTTTATGCTTATAAGTGGTGTAAGGAATGACAGTATGGTGGCCTTGTTCATAGAATTCAAAGCCAAATCCCTTATAAGTAGATAGATGGAGGAAAGTGGGTGAATCGGTAGTTGGTGAGAGATTGAAGGTCGGAGGAAAATGTTCAAGTTTGGTAAGGTGGCTCAAGTGAGTAGGTAGAAGCATCAAGTCCCCCATACTTTAAGTAGGTGCAAATGTGGGGAGGAATGTAGGGAAAACTTCGCCTACACCGCTGTGATCATGCGGGGATGTTGGTGAATGTTACCATACTCTTGAGGAGTAAGGGATGTCTCAATGTTATAAATTCGGTACTCCCCAGTGAGTGAGGCATTGAAAAACACCTTCTAAGGAATCGGTAGTTGGTATGTGGGTAGCGGGAATAGATGAATCATTGGATGGATGGGAAGAAGAAGAATTAGATGGTTGAGAATTAGATGGGTTAGTTAATGGGTTAGGTGTAGAAGTTGAGACAACAATGGGAATAGAGGAGATGGTTGTGGAAGATGTAGTTACATAAGTAGTGGATGAGGTAGTAGACTGAAGAAGAAGTGATAGCGGTGGTAGATGCCTTAACTAGTATAAGGACATCATTGGAGTCGATCTGACATGTTACTGTCTTGAATGGTGAAGGGTTGGTGGAATGGTATAGTTGTTCCCTTCATGTTTAAATTTTAAACAACGGTGTAAGGTTGAAGGAACACAACCCATGGCATGAATCTAGGGTCGGCCAAGTAGCCGGTTGTACTAGAATTCCCCCTCTAAGACAAAATAATTCGGGGAATGGAATGGGGGCCCATGCAAATGTGGAGAATGATAATGCCCGGGTGAAATTAATGGCATAGTTAAATGAATGCAACATAATGGGGTTATTATGCACGTAACTAGTAGGGATGCGCATTTTTGTACCTACTATGGGAGAAAATGATGTTGATACTAGCACCTCCATCGATCATAACACGTCAATTGTGTATATTATCAACGTAGACGAAATGGATAGGGTGGGGTCAAGATCATCTAATTGGATAAGGAAAATATCTTTGTCGAGAAACTAAGAGCGAGATACTTGATGAGTGGTAGTGGGAGAAGAGGAAGAGGGAAAAGTGGTGAGAGAGGCAATGTGATGAGGAGTGATAATGGAGGTGTGGTGTGTAGGTTTTTAGATTAGTAGAACCTCAATAGATTAGAGGACCTTGATTAGGGCCTCGATGATGAGAATCGAGAGGTTTGGATAAGGACATATAAAGACACTTTGGGAGGATCTTTGGTGTAATTGTTTAAGCATTATACGATGGGAAACGCCATCGAAAATAGGGTAGACGAGTCCAGGATGGTGATTTTGGGTACTGTGTGCAAATGGAATGTTGGGTAAAGGAGTAGCGAGATGAGCTAGTTGTTATCTCCTTTCCTTTTTCCTTCAGGATCGAGTTACAACTTTGAACCATATTGATTTGCGGTGAAGGAGAAGGAGAGTCATGAAAGGTGTAAAGCACGGGATGGGAAAAAAATATGGTGAGGGAATACAATGGTTTTGTGAAAGAAATGCGACGCATTGGCATTTTGGTGGAGGTTTGGCTAGTTCTCTGATGCGGACCATATTGATCTCAAATTTTGGAGGAGGATAAAGGGTTGTGGAGGTGGAGATGGAGATCACTAGATAGGCATGGGACGAGGTGTGTGGTGATGGGCGAAGGTGGAATAGGGTCCTCATCTAAAATATCATCATTGTTAAAGTTTTCTTCAAGAGGACATAGTTGGAGAAGAATAGTCTTAAGAGTCTTATAGTTTTCCACATCATGCCATGACACACAATGGTAAGCAAAAATTTTGGTATCATCAAACCCTTCTGGTTTAGGTTTGAGTGGGTCATCGAGTCTAAGTAGTGACAATGTGATGACAAAGGTTTCCAAATGGTTAGCTAAGATGTTTACGTAAGACATTGCCAATGGATCACAATGTGAAGTAATTTTGGATCTGGATGGAAGTGTGGATGAATTTGGTGGGAGAGGTGTCACTAGCGATGGAATAAGAGGATGAGTAAGTTTGAATAATTTTTATAGATAGTATGGTTTAGGGTTTGGGCTGCATCTTCTTGGGTAAAGGTGTAGTTGGTAAACTATTTGTTGGAGGTGGTGTAGGTTTAACTACCTCTTTGGAAGGTAGTGGGTTTTGGGCTATGGTTTTACCTTCTTGGGTAAAGGTGAAAAAGGAGTACATGATGTAGAAGGGAAGGTAGATGGCGGAAGGGGATGGGTTAGCCAAGGAAATAATGAAGGTATGGTGAAGACGGTGGTAAGAGGCAATGTGGAAGGGACTGGTTGAGGAGAAGGGAATGGCATGGGTAATGATGAGGATATAAGAAGTGGTGTAGGTATAGGAGGTAGAAAGGATGTAGGTAAAAATGAGGGTGTAGCTTGTGTAGGTAATTTGGGTGGAATAAAGGATCATGATGAGGAGGTGGGCTATTGTGTTTTTGTTTTACCTTGGGTAGGAGGTTGCTTGACCAAGGTTGATGGGTGTGGACCTAGGATAGATGGAAGTGGTGAAGGTGACAGAGGAGTAGTGGGAGAAGTCGGTGTATACGGCCTATGAGGTTGGGTCTTCCTCTTATGTGGGGGAATAGTCTTTACGACGGCTTGCGAGGATGTGGCTAAATCTAGTTTGACATGAGGATGGACTAGGCTTGATTTTGGCATGAATCCCAATGTGGTAATGGGTCCGGCGTGAAGGAGGATATGGGTCCGGGTAGGGTTTTAGGCATAGGAAAAAGTTTGTTTGATGGTAACAGTTTTAGGTTTGGGTGAGGTTGATGAAGAAGGGGTAGCTACAACTGGAATGGGCATGGTGGGTTTGGTTATTTGAAACACCTTTGGATAGATCATGGAAGTGTCAACAAACAACATTTGTATTTGAGTTGAGACAGGAAGTTGAAGGCATCCTGAAAGCATGGAATTGTCAACATAGTCCAAGTGGTTGGAAAAATGTGAGAATGGCACTGATGTAGAGGAGGATGTTGATTTGGTAGTAATCCTTGTAAAGAATGTTTGTGAGATAGGAAATGGTTGGCTTTATACTTTGTGGGTAGAAAAGACGAGAGCATGTCAACAGGTTTCTTGAAAGCCAGTGGAGAATTGTCACAAATAGGAAGAGATACTACTAATGGATCCTCTATGGATAGGGGAGAAGGAAAGGTGGATGAGGCGGGTTCTTCTTTTGGTGAAGAATAAGGTAAGCATGACTCTTCCATGGGTAGAATATTAAGTACTTTGGATTGTTTGTCAGGTTGAGAGGTGAGTGGGAAAAATGCACTGAAATATATGGTGGACTCCTCCATGGGTGGAGGAGAAGATAAGGAAGACTCCTCCATTGGTAGAGGAGTGGATGAGGTAGCTCCTTCTATGGATGAAAGAGCTCATGAAATAATCTCCTTGATAGGTGGGATGGCAGGAAATTGAGTAGAAGGAGTTGGTATGATATCAAAAATGACATGAACCTCACGAATGTTATTGTCATTGGTCGAGGTTTCACCGGTTTGGTTAGATGATGGGGTGTGATTTGGGAATGACTTCTTGAAGATGTGAAGGTTTTGATTAGCCAGTGCGTTAGGGTTATTCAAGATGAGATCTCCATTATCTAACATTTCTTGGATGATGTTTTTGAAAGTTATATAATTATTGTCATTATGACCTCTAACACGATGATAGTTACAGTAACCATTTTCTTTGTACCATGTTGGCAAATGACGAGAAGGGTCAAAACTACTATGTGGTTTGTGGGTGAAAGAGTGATTGTTCCGGATTTTAGAAGTTTTTCTAAAACTTAAGAATAGGGTTCTCCTATGGTAGTATATTTTCATTGCCCCCATTTGAATAAAAGCCTAAACAGGGAGAAAGGTTGGAAGATGATTTTGATTGGTTGGATGGATGAGATGGGCCGAATTTCAAAACCACTACATTAGTAGATCCTTTTACTTTAGAATCATTATTTTTGGTTTAGAAGAATAAGAAGTATCATTTGATTTAAATGCGGTGTTTTTGTTACACAATTGTATCTTTTCTTTAATGACCTGGATTTCAAGTTTCTGGGACATGGTGAATTCCTCATCAAACATGCGAGAATGTTTGGACTTGGAGAGTTAGTGATATGTGTCTAGCACAATCTTTGGTGAACAACTTTATTAACTCAGTTTGAGGAAGTTGGAATGTGAGTTGGTTGATCAAGCTCTGCCAACGGGTGACAAGGTCTATGATAGATTCATCTTCATATTGGCATGTGGCGTACAAGTCAGTCATGGTGACATTCTTGACAATGTTGATAGAAAAGTGGTCTAGAAAATCCACAGAGCTATTTGATTGAATGAGAAGATGTATTTCCTAGGTAGAGCACTATACCAATCTAACGTGGGTCCCATCAATGATATTGGAAATGTTTGCAGGAGCAATGCGTCATCATGAGTGATTAGATAACACACATGTTTAAAAGACTATAAGTGTTGTTGTGGGTCTTCTTTACTATTGAATTGGTTGAATTTAGGAATTTCCCAATGCACAGGGTATGGATGAATCAGAATGGATGGGTGAATGGGATCATTACAAATCTCATCGTATGTCAGAGAGTTACGTGAGCTGGAGATAGATGATTCTAATGTATGCATATTTTCCATCATCATCTTGATAAGATAATTTTTAGGTTATGATGGAGGAGTACCCCTGTAGTATAAGGGGGTAGATAAGGTGGGTATGACATGGAAAAATTTCTTGTATGTGGTGGTGCCATGTATACGAAAATTGTGATGAAGGAATATAACATGAAATAGATGTGGAGGAAAGTACCTGGATAAGCAGTAGATGAATTAGGGGTTGTTGGTGATAGGTGTAGGTAGGTGGGGTGGATGTAAATAATCTTGTAGAAATCATAGGAAGAAACTATGGGATGGAGAGGATGAGATTTTGGAAAGGAGTGTACGTTGCCGACACCAGTGACGGCTGAAATGCAATAGGTATGCGAGAAATGGATGATCTAGGTAGACTTACACTAAGGGTGGTAGATAAAGGCATGGTGGACGTCGTAAGGGTGACAAACATAGAAGGTGTGATAGATGCCGTAGGAGAAGCATATATCGATGATGTCGGGTCAAGTTGGGAAACCACATGTGGTAAGGTAGAAGAGGCAAAGGCTATGTTGGTAGTAGCTGATGTAGAAGTGGGTGTGAGAGTAGGAGGAATGGACATATGAATACCATATACAAACTTCCTTGATGAATCACGAGTAGATGAATGAGCAAGGTAATATTGTAGAGTAGCGGGATTGTGATCAAGGAGTCTCACAAACTCCTCATCACCACTAGGTATGGTAAGAGATTGATTGGGGTCCATAGGTGATAAGATGGAAGGGGGAGATGGGCTAGGTAGAAGAGGATGGTGACTAGCGTGAAACACGAGAGTGTTGGCTAATCTACAATTCAAAACCATGTGACTAATAAGAAAACTAGTGATGTGAGATCTGGCATGATGATGCGAAACATAGAAAATTGGAGAAAATGGATCTAGAAGGTGGGATTTGATCGTTGTTTTGATTGAAAAATCAGAACAGAGAGATCGACACCAGTTGGGTAATCGACGTTGGTATGAGATGGTGATCACTACTAGTTTCTAGACCAATGCGGGTTACTAGGGAGAAATGAAAGGTTTGCAAATTTGGTAATAAATGATGAAAATGAAGTGGAACTGGATTCTGAAGGTGATAACAAAGACTCGAAATTATATTAAAGTGGCGGAGAAGTCACGAATGTGATAGGTGTGAATGAAAAATTGTTTGGGAAAATGATGAAAAACAACTCGAACCAACGGTGGTCAATAAACCGATGGTAGTATGATGATATAACCGATGGAAGTCGCTAAACCTATACCAATTCTTTGTGAATGAATAAAAAATTAAAATCTAGAGATGAAAAGGTATGAATAAGATGTATCTAAACTTTGTAGGTGATAACAAAACACAGAAAAAGATGATAAGGTGACAGAACAAGTCACAGAAAGAAAAGAAATGTAGATTGAATGCTACTTTGGCAAAAATGACCAAAACAACATAAAAGTTATGGTGGTTAGTTAACCGAGGAGGTGAGATGGTATAACTAATGGAGGTTGTTGGACGATGAATCTTGATTATTGTGAAATCTATGAAAATATGGAAAAAGTGAATTTTGGTGATTTAGATAAAATAAAATGACCAACTCAGAAGCTGAGTATGGCAATGATTAATCCCAACACACTCAAAAATAATCGGAATACACCAACTATGATTGTGGAGTATGTAGGGAGAGAAAAATGGAGAAAACAAACTCACACCTCAAAACACAAATCAAGCAAAAGCTAGCAAACACGAAATCCTATGCTATAGATTTTATGTTGTGGCTTATGCCATTTAGGACTAACTTGTGAATAGAATAGAGTTTTGGTTCTTCAAGGTGCGCTATGGAAATGGCGACTATGGTTGGTTTTAGGTAAATTTTGGCATGGTGTCCCCAATATATACTTTGTAGTACACAAGGCCCTACTCTGATATGATGACTAGCTAGAATGACAGGCTAGAGCCCACTGTTAATCCTCGATTGTATGATCATTGACAGCTTCTTCAGGAAAGATGTTGTTTAAGAAATGTGTTGTTTGTTTTTAGTGGTTTGGTATAGAGAGAGAGAGTGTAAAATGTGAGCTATGATTTAATTTTTCAACCATCAGTTGGTCATGACTTCCAGCATATAGGTTGCCCATAATTTAAATGAGCTACAATGCAACATACATAAATGAGATGTAAAGATTTTAAACCCAAATCCACAATGAAATTTTATGAGAGAAATAATGAACAGGAAAGAGTATGTCTTTCACTAATGCAATACAGAATAAAAAGAAGTGTTCTTTTTAATCCAAACTATAATTTTCACTAAGACAAGTTGGAGAAGAATAATGTTTACAAGGGAGAATATTTAATGTGAACTCTCTTTCAAAAGAAATAAACACACAATGATTCCTTAAGAATGAACAATGCAAAGAACCCAAATGGGTCCCACCGGTGTGCCAAAATGTTTCACCAATAAGTTGAGTAAAATAGATAAGGTAAGAGGTTAGGAGGAATACTTGTAAAATCGAAGGTGGAAGGTAGAATGCACGAGTTGTTGACGTTATCCAAGATGATTGTATAGAACTCCTTTTTATCTGGGAAGGACCACTTGTAAATACAAAAAAAGAACCACAAAAGAGCATTAAATAACATATGATAGTGGACTACCTAGCATATGCTAGATCCAGGAAGCGTGATGCTTCCTAGAGAGGTTGTCAATCCACTGTTTAATTTAACGTAAATAAGAAACTGAAATAAAAAAGTCCTATTGTAATGTAATGATTTAGGTTTCTCAATACAAAACAATATGCTAGATTTAATGTTAAATACAAAATGTATCACTAAATCTAATGAAACCAAAGGTTTGTTCGGGCTAGGCAGGTTTTTCAAAGGTTTGGTAAAGGTCTGGGACTAATTAGGTGAGGTTTGGGTTGGTTTTGGTTGAATAGAAGGCTTGTTGGTCAGAATATAAAATAACATAGAGATCGATATCGGTCGGGTGACCGATGTCGGTATAGGGATGAAACCGATGGTGGTAAGGTAAACCGATGTTGATAGGGGCAATGGGTGATAAATTAATAAAATGGATTTTTAGCCTCTGTGATTGCACAGAGAGTGAGGAAGGTGTGGTTAGGCTCGTAATATGGCTGAGAAGACTCAAGAATGTAGAGGAAGAGGTTAAGAAAGGTGGAAAGGCTTGAAATGGTTGGGTAGGTGGATTGGTGGGAAGATGGAGATATCCGGTAATAACAGAAATGGAAATATTGAAAGAAGTTAAAGATCTACGATAAAGTAAGCACAGATGATGAAAACCACGTTACTTACTTGTTGCTATGAAGATCTCGTGAATGAAGGTGGCTGGTGATTGATCAATGAGGTGATGGCTAGTTCAGTTCCGCGGAAGTGCAACCTATGTGGGGTAAGTGCACCAAGTTGGGGGGCCAAAGGGGGTCTTAAGTGGACGCATTTTCTAAAAAAAAAAAATCAACTTGTACGAGTTTTTTGAAATAGTTACACTCAAAATTGGAAGATGTTGTAGAAATATGAATCGTATAATTTTGAGTCTAGTTTCTAAGCTACTAAATTTTATTAAAAATGGATAAGTTTAAGTGGTTCAAACAACTAAAATACCAATAGATGCTCCTGTTTTTGTTAAAAAACATAATAGAGTGACTTTCGTGCCCCCACCATTTTTGAGCACCATTTAGTATTTTTAAAAACCCTTTGGTAGAAAGATAGCTAGGAGCATCTAGTTTGGGCTCCATTTTTAAAAGATTTTTTTAGCGAATATTTTTTTATTTATGATTTTTCTAGTACAAAAATTTTATGTTTTGAAAAATAATGGAGCTCCGACCGTGCCCCCTAACTACCTCAAAAATATCAAAAATCAGATTTTTATTTTTGAATATGTATAGAATTATGCCTAGTTTGGGCTAGTATAATTATTTTAAAATTTTAATCACCCCAAAAAAAGATACACCATGAAAGATAGACATGTTTACACTTTAAAAATAGCTATAAAAATGCATAGTTAGAAAATAAATAATATGGAAACCTTATATTAGTCAAAAATTTGAAAAATTATATTTTTAGAAAGAAGAGACTCTGCTCTATGTCGTGGTATAATTTTTTTAAATGGATTGATTGTTTTATTTTGATTTATCATAGAGGAAGTGGCATTTTTACATTTTCTTGTAAAAACATGTTGTTTGTTGTGTTTGTGCAAGTCCATGCCTTAGGCTTGGGGATCCAAACCGGATCCCAAGCCTTGAGGCATGGCTTGGGAAAAGAGAAAACACAAAATGCGTACGCGTTACATAACGCGTGTGTGTTATAACAAATATACGTTCTATGTAGTATAAACATAATGCATATGCGTTATAACACGTACACATTCTATGTAGTATAAACATTATGCATGATTTTGACATGCTTCTATTTACATAAATAAATGTTTAAGTATAAGTTTTTCATTTATTATTATTTATATTTTATTATTTCTTATTATTTACATAAATAATAATAAATGAAAAACTTATACTTTAAATTTATTTATGTAAATATAAGAAATTAGGGATTCTACACCTTATGGAATTAGTCTCACAACTCCATGAGTCATGGTTTAGGAGATAATTTTTTAAAGTATAATCTGGTCAATACATAGGTAATTTTTCAAGATTTCAACATTCAGCCTAAATCTTTTAGCGTTTAACTTCTACAATCGAAACTCTAAACCATAGGCCATAAACCTAAACACTAAACTGTAAACCTTGAGCCCTAAACCCTAAACCTTTAACCATGATCCCTAGACCCTAAAACCTAAACCCTAAACCTTAAACATTTAGCCCTTACCTATGAGCCCTAAACCCTAAGCCTTAAGCCCTAAACCCTAAACCATAAGCCCTAAACCATGAACCATGAGCCCTAAATGCTAAACCCTAAACCTTGAACCGTAAAAACTAAATCCTAAATCCTAAACCTTAAACATTGAATCCTAAACCCTAAACCCTAAGCCTTGAACCCTACACCCTTATTCCTGAGACCTAAAATCTAAACCCTAAACCCTAGACCATATACCGTAAGCCATAAGCCCTAAAACCTAAACCCTAAACCCCGAACCCTAAACCTTAATCCCTAAACATTAAATCCTAAACCATAAACCCTAAACCTTGATCCCTAAACATTAAATCCTAAACTTTAAACCCGAACCATAAACCCTAAAACCTGAACCGTAAACCATAAACCCTTATCCCTAAACACTAAATCCTTAACCCAAAACCCTAAACCCTAAACCCTAAACCCTAAACCCTTAATCTCGATCTATAAACCCTAACCATAAACACTAAACCCTGGACCCTAAACTTAAAATCTAAATCCTAAACCATAAACTTTGAACCTTGAACCACCGAACACTAAACCCTAAACCTTAAACACTAAACCATGAGCCCTAAACCCTAAACCCTAAACCCTAAACCCCAAACCATATTTCATCAATATTTCCTAGTCTCGTGCCTAGAACCATCATTGATTCTGCTTATAGAACTACCTTGTTTATGAGAGGTGGGACAAGTAACTAAATGGATATGACATCTACCTTGTGCCTTGTAATGCATATATTACACATCTCTTCCAAACTTGTTTCTCCCCACATATGCTTGCGCTTTTGAATGTAAGTTTATTCACACTCTGAAACAAATTTCACATTTATCATATTTCCATGTATGGTATTATGCAAGCCAAGATGACCCATTGGAAGCTGGAAAAAATAACCATCACAACAAAAAAATTAATCTTAAAGGAAACAAAAGAAACATAGAGAATATATCAATGCAGAGGTGTAGGATCATAATTGAATTTCCTGTAGTATCCTCTCCTCTAGAGAAAGATAAAGTTCAAGTGTTCTATTGGAATGGATAGTAAATTTGATAGAACTTCCTAAAGTGTTCAAAATAAGCATAGAAATAGGGGAATGGCTAAGAACACTAAGGGGTTATCAATCACCTAGTAAATATTTCTTGTTTAGTTCTAAATGGGAGTTACCTAGCCTATGACTTAGTGACCTTCCATTCATTGATAATTCCTTATATGATAAACCCATGGATGTTTTCAAAATCCCCTGAACAAAAAGATAAGGGTTGTCATCAATCCTAGTGAAGGGTGTGATGCGATTTTCAAGAAAGTTGAAATTCATATAGATTTTGAGGTCATAACACGAATTTACAAATACCTCTATCATTATAAATGGAAGCTAAGTAATAAATGTATCTCTCACTGTACATCCAAGGATTGAGGACTACTAGGGTCTTTGGAAGGATTGACGATCGGAATATGACATTTCTCTCCTTGAAATATCAATAGATGACAAACATCAAATTTTGATGACTCTCTTTGAATTTTCTACCTATAAATTCAATGAACCCTGAACTCTGTGACCTAAACCCTTAACCCTCAACCATGAGACCTAAACCCTAAACTATAAACCCTAAACCCTAAAACCAAAATAATAAATCTTAAACCCTAAACACTAAATACTAAACCCTAAAACCTAAACCCATAACCCTAAACCCTTGACCCTAGACCCTAAACCCTAAGCCCTAAGCCCTAAACCCTAAATACTAAATCCAGAGCCTCGAGCTCTAACCCCAAACCTTAAACTAGTAACTTATGAACCCCGAACCTTAAGCCATAAACCATGAACCATGAACCCTAAACCATAAACCCTAAACCTTAAGCCTTGAATCCTACACCCTAATCCTTGATCCCTAAACCCTCAACCTTAAACCTTGAGCCCTAAATCCTAAATCTAGAGCCCTAATCTCTAACCCCGAACCCCGAGTTTTAAACCTTAAACCATGCACCATAACCCCTAAATCCTAAACCACGAGCCTTGCACCCTAAACCGTAAGGCCTAAATGTCCTTAAACCCTAAACCCTAAAAATAAATCATAAACCCTAAACCATGACCCCAAAACCTAAACTCTAAACCCCAAGACCAAACCCTAAACCCTAAGCCCTAAACCCTAAACCCTAAACCCTAAACTCTATGACCTAAACCCTAAACCTTGAGCCTTAAACCCTAAACCTTGAACCCTGACCTTTAAACCTTAAACCCTAACTCCTAAACCCTAAACCGTAAACCCTAAATCCTTAACCCTAAACCTTAAACCCTAATCCCTAAACCCTAAACCCTAAACCCTATACCATAAACCCTAATCCCTAAACCCTAAACTCTAAGCCCTAAACCCTAAACCCTAAAACCTAAACCTTGACCCCTAAACCCTAAACCTTGAGCCCTAAACCCTAAACCCTAAGCCTTGAACCCTAGGCCCTAAGCCATAAGCCCTAAGCCAAAACCCTAAACCTTGAACCCTTAAACATAAACCCTCAACCCTAAACCCTAAAAACTAAACCCTGAGCCCTAAACCCTGAACCCTTAACTCTCAACCCTAAACCCTAAACCCTGAACCCTTTTCCCTAAACCCTAAACCCTAACCTTTAAACCTTAAACCCTAACTCCTAAACCCTGAACCGTAAACCCTAAATCCTCAACCCTAAACCTTAAACCCTAACTCCTAAACCCTAAACCGTAAACCCTAAATCCTCAACCCTAAACCTTAAACCTTGAGCCCTAAAGCTTAAACCTTATACCATAAACCATAATCCCTAAACCCTAAACTCTAAGCCCTAAATCCTAAACCCTAAACCATAAACCCTAAAACCTAAACCCTGACCCCTAAACCCTAAACCTTAAGCCTTAAACCCTACACCCTAAGCCATGAACCCTATGCCCTAAGCCATAAGCCCTAATCTAAAAACCTAAACATTGAACCCTCAAACATAAACCCTCAACCCTAAACCCTAAAAAATAAACCCTAAACCCTAAACCCTAAACCCTCAACTCTCAACCCTAAACCCTAAACCCTCAACCCTGATCCCTAAACCCTAAACCTTGAACCTTGAGCCATAAACCTAAACCCTAAACCTTGACCCCAAAATCTAAACATTGAACCCTAAACCCTAAACCCCTAACCCTCAACCCTCAACCCTTAACCATAAACCCTAAACCCTAAACCCTAAACCATGAACCATAAGCCCTGAGCCCTAAATCCTAAACCCTAAAATCTAAACTATGAGCCTTAAACACTAAACCTTAAACCCTAAACTCTAAATCTTGAGTCCTAAACCCTTAGCCATAAACCCTAAACCTTGAACCCGAAACCCTAAATCATAAACCCTCACCCAAAGGAAAGTCCTAAAAAGCTCATTCAACGTGTTTCAGTGTGTAGGGAATAGTATTTAAGGTGATCGATCGACTCATTTAGTTTTTATGAGAGACTACTTCCTTTGAATGCCTAAAAAGGTATTTTTGGTCATTTTATAGTTAATTGAACACCCTTCGAACAAGCTAAAACGAGCTAGTCATGTCATCGAGTTATCAAGGAGCATTATTTGTGAAGTATTAAGGCATCGTTTGTCTCCATAAGAGACATATGAGCAAAAGCATGTATGAGAATCATGAATTTTATTCCATGAAAGGATGCTTTTAGAGCTAGGAAAGGTGAGGGGATGATCTTTATATGGAGCACCATGTTTCTAAGAATGAGCAATCATTTGAGTTCACTTGATGCAATTCACTTGGTACTATTTATAAAAACTCATTCAACACCTAGTAGTGTTATCACACCTTAAGGAGGAGGCACATTACAATCACCTCATTTTTGCCATAAGACATGAATCCCATTTAGGGAACAATCCTCTATCTACAAAGTGAAGATATCTTTTTAGTAAGAATCAGACAAACATCATAGAGTTAATTCATGGTCACTAAAGTGAATTATGGACCAAATTTAAAAATTAGTACCAATTCAAGCAGTGGTAGGGCCAAAATCCATTTTAGAAGGTCAAAAACCTAAAAAATGACTATATGCTTTCCCAAAACAAATACCGACTACAATATATATATGCCCCGAAAGATTTAGGTCATTTGCTTTGAAATCTCGAAAATGAGTAAGTCTTTGTCTAGATTATATTTTGAAAAACTATCTTCTAGATTATAACTACTGGAGCTATGAGACCACTTCCATAAGGTGCGGTGACCTAATTTCTTATATTTACTAAAATAAATTTAAATTATAAAATAAATCTTATGTTTAAACATTTATTTTTGGAAGTATAACCCACCAAAAACATGTGCATGACCCATATTACACATAATGCGTACGTATTTTGACTTGTTCAAACACCTACATGTTTTTCCTTGTTTAAAACACGTACATGTTATAACGCATACGCATTATAGGTTCTGTGATTCCTGAGCCAAACAAATTAAAACGTGAGCACGTTTTAGCAAAACACGATACGTGTTTTACTTTTTCAAATTCTTGCCCACTTTTTGGCCCCCCACTTCGTGCACTTACCTGTGTTCCTATGGATAATACAACACTCTGGAAGAGAATTTGATGCTTTGCTACACTTTAGTGGTGTGTCGTCATCGTTTGGATGCAAGAATGGCTTTGAGACTCACATTTAATTGCAATAGAATTCCCAAACTGAATGACAACCCGAGTGAAGAGTTATAAAATTTTATATAAAGGAACTGATGGCAAGTTAGGTGACCGATGTCGACCAAGGATAAATTGGTGTTAGTTAGGGTGAATTATTCAAAGTTACCAAAAATAGCCTGATCTTTACTATGTTTGGCATGATCTTGATTGCTAATCTGGAGTACAAGTGAGGGTTAGCACTTAGATAAGTGGGAGTGTTGTTGGAGAAGGAATAGGACTTTAATTTTAGGGTTTGAAAGAGTCCCAGTTGGTTAAGATAAGTAGAGACTTAGTATTAGTTAATTAATAGGATAGGAATAAGTCCATGGTGAGGTGTCTAGGTGATGTGGCTAGGTGAGGTGTAAATTAACTTAATTAAAGTAATTAAATTAATTAATAATGTGAGGATGAACATTAAATTGATTTTAAGTAATTAAATTAATATGAATGCGGGATAAGGGGTCATGGTTAGGTGAATACATTATGTTAATTAATTAAAGGGGACTTAGGGGAGTGTAACCCAAATTTGGTGTCTACAGGTGGAATAAAATTGGTAAATTAACAAACTTCCTATAGGGGTCCGAGGCTAGTTATAAATTTTGGCCATACTTTTGGATCAGGTTGGTATTAGAGTAGGCTAATTTAAAATTTTTATTGCTACAAATTGTGTAGTTGGTTCATTTTTATTGGACATGTATGTGTGCACTATGGGAAAGATGTAAAAAAGGAAAAGTTTGATGATCTTGAGGCATATAGTCGCCGATCTAAGAAGATAACTATCTTATGAGATCAATGTATTACTCCTTAGAAGAGGAGAATGTTCGATTGCAATCGAATTGAAAATGCAGGATGAACTCTTTGTAATGTTGCGCAGTGTGGTGATCAAAATAAGGAAATGCCTAAAACTCCAAATGTAGAGACCATAACGAGATGAGTGAAATATAATCTATTCACCATGTGATTCTTCTTCCCATTAAGATTCAAATTCGTAATGATGCTTTTGGTTCATTTGAAAAAAAAAATAAAGGCATTGGATCATGATTATTGTTTAAAATGGGATTTGATGGAAGTGGCCTTGGATAGAATGGACAAGGAATTACTAACCCAATACAAGTCGAGGATCGTACTTGTTTTGCAGTTTGGGTTTTCTAGTACGAGAATGAATATTGGAGATTGCTGCAAGCATGCTTTGACATGAGAAAAGCTTCCAAAGAAAGTGAATACCCCACTAGTGCTCCATGAATATTTTCGGAAGAAAAATGGTGCTTCTTTGTTAGAGGATGGATTTAGTAAGAGAACACAATGAAGAGGTAATGAAATTCCACTTCTATGTTCTTACCATAATAATAAGCATAATACAAATTGTAAAACTTATGATCCACTCTTTCGAGTTTAAGAAGTATGGCTTTGATTTTCAGAAAATGTGGAATGCTTTTCCCTATACTTTTTGTGGATTACATAACCATTTTGTTGTCAGTTTCTGGAAGAGAAGGACATTGTTAAAGAATTTGGTGTTGTTCATCAAGAATAAGGAAAATGAATAAAACTGATCTCATTGTTCAAAGGCGAAACGGAAAAAGTGATTCCTCATTCTAGAAGAAGGTTACGAGGAATTTGTGTGGTTATTGTCATGTGAATGGGAATTGGGTGGACACTTGCTGGAAATTTCATCCATCTCACCATCGGAGTAATGGAAATAAAAATATGGAATACATACCTGTGACAAGGGTAAATGAAGTTTTGAATCCACCACCAGTTGAAAAATAAACCCCATTGGGTAATAACCTGAAAATGAAATTCCTTTAAAATGGGTTGGTCAACAATTTTTCAATTATATATTGCATATCTCTTGATTTTTGAATAGTATGCAATATTTTTTGGGAGTTAAAATTTGTGAGAAAAAATGGGGGATAAATTTGCTATACTCGGTGAACTTTCTTACATTACAATGTAAACAGGTTTGTATAGGTTGATGGGATTTGACAGTGTTCAGTTTCATACTTGTTTATAGAATGATTGTTGTTTGGGAATGCATCTATTTTTAGCATATATATGTTAGGTGCATTTTAAGACCCTTTTTAGTCATTTTCTATACCCGTGATACTTGCAAATGTAAGACCCCGTAAGAAAGGGAAAAATTATGTACTAACCCATAATGTTGTGAAGTATCAAAAAATTTCTTGTAATAAATTGTGCAGAACCATCTAATAGACTATGCAAAAAAGATGATCATGTAGAGGAGCTGACATTTGACAAGAGCCACCAAGAAAAAAACTTCACGATAGGTTCATCATGCCTAGTGTTTTCTTGTAGTTAGTAAGCCAAGCTCCATTATGAAGTCTCGCATGGGAGAACACCCTAACATGAGCTCGATCTTTAGTATGTTGGACGTATCGCCAAGATCATTAGCTATGAAGGAGGTTCATAATAATTCTTGAGCTCATTGGTAGGATTAGATCATATCTTCTCTCTATGTAAAGGTTGATTGAACCCATGCAATAGAGTGGAATCGATTGTCATCATAGAGTATGATTGAGGCCATGCAACAAAGTGGAAGATGACCATTTTAAAACATCTGAAGACTTAGCACCATGTAGAGGTAGAGACCATGCAACGGGGTGAAATTCAACATCAAAAACTTTTGTCTGACTTAGCACCGTGTAGAGGCATATCCCTTACAATGGAGTGGAGATCACATGAAATTGTCAAATCGGGGAGCTATGTTGGAGCACCAAGATTTTTAAGACAATTTCATATTCAAAGAATCAAATGGTAAAAATATTCATTCTTCGTAGAGGCTAGAGGGTCGTGCAATAGAGTAGAAGATGATCATCTATGACACTAAGCTCTAATTTAGTTCTACGTAGAGGCGTAGGTCGTGCAACATAATGAATGTCAACAGGAGGTGTCAATGAGCATGGCACAACAGAATGAAGTGAGCCCAAGTGCCACAGGTCTCGGGATTGAGCCAATAGCTATTTTATTATGGAGTAGCAATATGAGACCCTTGAGTCAACTGTGAAGACGTCTTCTTGTAAACACCAGGTTTGGGATCCAAAAGTGGAGGAAATAAGGATTTTTGTGGAAAAAATCCTCCTCACTAGGGAGGTGTGATCTGAAAGATAATTTGTTACTTCATAAGTTTCCTAAATCTCCTAAACCATAACAAGATGGTAGAGAATTTGGAGAGATTTACAATGATATAAGGAATGCTAGAAACGAAGATCGTATGCTCAAGATACCGTTGGTCAAAGCTTGGTCAAAATTAGGTCAAGCGGGGTCAATCAACTGCTCAATTAGGAAGTAACACGTGCCAAAAGTGAATTTTGAACAAAGGGGTAAAAGTTTTGGTTTTACGACATCGGCCTTCAACACTCGTGTTCAAACAAGCGGGCCTCGCTATTTGCTAGTTAGGGGGACCTTAGCTAAGGTCGACACACTTTTTTGATGAAGGGGTGTATTTTCCAGCATAAATTCACATTACTATTGCCACATTTTTATTATATATGCCTTATATTGTTATTGCATTGTCAATGTGTAATATTACTAGCCATTGTTAATATGTTAGGGGGTTGGTGATTATATTATGCAGAGTTGAGCAGCTTGCCCCATCTATTCATCAACTTGACCGAGTTTCCCACATTTCTTGACCCATATCTCCAATGGTAGTGAGTCAACAACCAAGCTTGATTCTATGGGCGATCCAACAATGCAACAACCACCTCATCAATGTGGCAAACCAATCCTCCCCCGCCACATACGTGGCTTAACAAACTTAATAACCAGATGTTCAAATAGTCCACTAGCCTATCCACAATGCCATCTATGTAGCGGTAAAATGAGCATGTGCATGGCCTAAGCCACATCCAAATATGGTGGCCAAACCACATTTAAACCATAAATTTTATCCCATTAGATGTGTGATATTAATCCCATGTTTGGTAAAGAAGGTTCGGTGGGTGGTTTGGGACATTTAAAACCCCAACCACACACATTATAAGATTATCCTCCACCACCACACCATTCGGGTTGGCTATTATTACAAATAGGTCAATTTTTATTTGTATAACCATGAGTCTATGATTGTGCTAGAGCCTTAATAAGTCAGATTTGTGAAAGGAAATTTTAGAGGCACTTAGGAGCAAATTGGGTCTTCGGAGTAAAATGGAAATTTATCAAGAATTCCGAGACGCTCTTCATGGACATATTGTTTTCCCATTTTGGAGATTTTGTGATGATGGTTAATATGGCGGGAGTCAAGGAGCACCCGGATTTCCAATTCGGAGCCATGGGGAAACATCACGTTAGAGGAAAACTATGGGAGATATGATCTTCTACACCAAACATTATAAGTCGAGATATTATGACTCGGTGGTCATGGAGGATATTATTGTTATTCTGAAGACAATTTCAGATTCGAAGAATCAAATAGCATCTAATTACTATTCTTCAAAAGACCAATTCGGATATGGCGAATCAACTGGCATCAAGTTCATTGTTGTGCATTCATAGCTTCATTTGTAAGTTTGTATTAGATTTATAACTAAGAATTTTTTAATAAATCAATTCAACTTTTGGACCCGAGAGATGTGGGTGTTTGTTTTAGCCGAACTCCGTTATCAACCGCTTACAGTGTGTGTCCATTTTTACATTGCAATTTTTATTAAGTGATAATATGGTGGAATGAAATCAATAAATTGACAAAATGCCTATAGGGATCCGAGGTCGCTTAAAAATTTTGGTTGTATTTTCGGATCATAATTGGTCTCTTGTTGTTGAAGAAGTGGGTGATTTTCTTGATTTTTATTTACTCTCCCCTTCTCCTTCTATAAATGTAACTTGAATTTTTAATTGAAAAACATCCTCTCTCCGAATGCAAGGTTATGTTGTAATTTTGTGTGGCCAAATATTTTAAGTTGCAAACTTTTGTGTTGATCTTATGCAATGCAATCAGTTCCTTTTACAATATCATAATAGATTTTGCATAATTCAATCAATGATATCTTGTTATTGTGGCTATCCTTCTTCTCTTTAACTTTTTATTATGTTCGTTCCTTCCTATTTTGTTATAGTATTATTTATTTGAGCTATATTTGCATAATTTCAATACTTTGTGTCACTTATGCATAAAATCAAAGTTTGAAGAAATTACATAGTTAAATGTTGATTGTTTCTTCCCTCTTAGCTTTGTATTTATCCATCTAATTTTTCATATGAGGGAGAGAATCCTCTTTCAGTTTGGTGCATCACCTAATCTTTAATCTTATTAAACCTTGGTTCCTTGGAAATCTTAGATGTTAGAACTAGTTAGCAGTAGATTATGGTGTTTCTTAGATTAGTTGTAGTGGACTAGAGCAAAAGGAACCATCCTTTCCCTTGAAGATTGACCTTAAAGGATCCATTTTCCCAAACTTAATAGGTCATTCAATGTTTCATTGAGGTGTTGAGCCTAGCTTTAATAAAGGATGCAATATCAAGTGACAATTGTTTTTGGCATGCCCGATGGGACAATTTGAGCCATATATAGCCTAGTTTTGATCTACTACACTAAGATAGGTGTATTTCAGTGGTACGTTTCCTTTGGAGGAAAAATACAACACATATGGTGACTCCTAACATAAAATATATTAGTTTCAACAATCAAGTGTTTTTATTTTCATGAGAAGAGTGCATAAATGAAAAGTACAAAAAAGGGGGAATTTTTGAATATTTGTAGATTTCGACAATGAGGAGTGGAATAAATATTAAAATACTTCCATCCCCTCCATCTACGACTCACTCAAGTCCCTGTTTTGATAGGAATTTTTTTCATCTTCCTAAGAACTCGAGACACATTCCCCTCACACCCATTAGAGAAATCAACATTTTGTGACCTTTAATAAGAACAATATCTTTACTTTGAATTCCCAACATGACATACTCATATCTTCGCTAAAGATAATTCCATTATTTATTGGTGAAAATTCAACCACACCTATAAAACACATCTTAGATGCTACTAATGTTTTCTCAATCCAACTTGTCATTTGAAGATGATGTGGTAGTTAGGATTTTAGCCTTACAAAGGAAATGCATTACAATGGTATATGAGTCTACAACCTACTTCTATTTACACATGGGATGAGCTTGGGGAGAATATTTGCAAGCATTTCAGAGAAAATGAAGATAATATATCTTTGTTGGAGAAACTTACAAATATTAAAAGGCCCCCTTGTGAGTTGATGATGGAATTTAATTTCATGTTTCGAGGACATCGGACAAAATTCCACCCCTCTTAAGGCCATTTTATCAAGGTAACTTTTTGTATTTTTTTGAGGGTTCTTAATTTTGATATTGTAGTGATGATCCAGCTTAGTGGGAGATATGGATTTACCTATTTCTTATGAGATAGCTATTCGACCAAGAATTGTTTGGATCAATCTAGAAAAATATCCCCTAGATCCCCAACCCCTCTTTTCCTTGAGTTTCCACAAGAAATCCAACCTTCTCTTTCCCAATCCCTTAGTTTAAGGCTAGTTCATCTACCCATATATCTAATTCTTATAATGAGATAGATGTTCTCATAACCTTGGTTAAGAATATGTTAAATGAGATAGTTTGTAGGGATACTGAGCTTGTTTTTTGGGTGGATAAACTTGATTTAAGTGAATTTGAGAACAATGATAAGGTTGTAGTAAGTGGGAAAATATTATGATACACTTGTGACTTTGGTTGTGTAATGAATGGGTAAAGTTAAGAAATTGGAAATCCCTACAATATTTTGGTGATTTAGGGATTTATGGTGATTTATACAATTATATAAATATATTTGTGTCTCTCGGTGTCTTTTTGGTAGCTAATACCACTTGGGATTCGATCTATTACAAGGTATTTGTCGCCAAATGGTATCAAAATAGGATTTAGTCTAGACTGGGTTTTAGAAAAACTCGGGGTTTTTATTTATAATGTTTTTACAATTATAACACAAAAATACATATGATTTAAATGGAAATTAACTTACCTTTTTCCTCGGTCATCTATAAAGAGATTCCACATATTCTTATTCTTCCTCTTACACCTCCTTTTTGTTGATGGGTTCATAGAGTAAATTGGGGTTTTCTTTCCCTTCTCTTCTACCTACATCTGTCAAACTTATTTTCTAATGAAAATTGTTAAGAAAGTCCTCTCAATATCTCCTCATTTCACAATTATTTTACATCCTCTTGTCGTAAGTTTCTCTCCTATCGCTCTTGTTGGCAAGAAAATTTTTCAGGTGGACAAACTTGTGGATTTCTTACCAAAGCTCTGGGAATTTAAGTCCCTCTACTTAATCAATGCAATTGTCGTATGTGCATGTGCCAGAAAATTTGGATTTCTGTGGTGGCCTTTCGACCGGGGATCTAACAAGTGCACTCCACTGACCCTACAAAAAGCTAGCAATCTCTTGTTAGGGAAGAATTTGTCTAAAGAGTGGGAAAGGGGAGTGAGAAAAGAGGTAGGATAACTAATGCTATAGGTAGAAAATCAAATTCCTGCACACACTAGTTAGAAGTATCATCACATGCATTTATGAGAAGAAACAACTTTGTAAGCATCATTAAGACCAAATGAAATTTGATGAACACAAAGTATCAAGAAATCTCTTAGTCAAAGAAAGCTAGAAACTCCTTGTATTAATTTCTCAAACAAAGTTGTACATAGTGGAGAAATGGAGGAAATTGAGAAGGGGGGAATGGAAGAAAATGGCTATCTCCTTTGTTCTCTCAAAGTACAATATACTCTTGAGTTTATAAGATCAATCACCAACCCTTTGAAATGGGAATGGTGTTATAATTTATAGAGTAGAATATGACTCTTCATCTACCCCCAATGCATTTTCATATGTCCTCACACAACTTAAAACTTTTCAACTTCCTAAGAAACTTGTAAGTCCCTTTTTATAACATAAAGGTGAATTATTACATTAGGAACATTACGACATATGAAAAAGTGCAATCCCAACATGAAATTAGAATATTGGAAAGTGAGAGAAAGTTGGGGGAAGAGGAGAGAGAGAGAGAGAGAGAAGAGAGAGATGTCATTTCCAATGAATTTCATTGATCCTCATTGATGGAAAGCTCCAAATGTAGTGAAACTTTGAATCTTTGAATCCATTGCACATTGTGGATCTCCTTCAAATCAGCTCATGAATGCTTTCCAAGTTAAGTGAATTGTTCCGCTGATGACCGCAACTCCTAGCCTGCGTATGATATACTATTTTTAGTGAGAGGTGATTGTTGCCTCTTCTCAACCATCGTGATGTGATGAACTCCCTCTTTCGATACTGTGCACCCTACCCTTGCCTCAGCCGCTTCTTTGGGGTGACTTACTATTTTTAGTAAGCACCCCTATAAGGGACTTACTATTTTAATAAGTGGTGATTTTCACTATTTTCTACTCTAAACACTCATTTTGGCTTCCTTGTGATCTTCAATTCCCGTTGCCTTTGTCTCAGCTTCTTTTGATGATGATTTTCCAAACGTAGAAGTCTATATAGGAAAACTTACTATTTTTATAAAGTGTGTTTCCAGTGATTGATTTGTGATGGAACATGCTTTTTTGGACTCGTCTTGTCACTACCATCACACTCCAAATTTTACATAGTTTTTCTGACTAGAATGATTAGAAATAAATTTTGAAATTTTGACGTGGTAGTGGCTTCAAGCATGGAGCTACCATGGTAGCCATTAATGGAGCTTGAAATTTGCAAGTTTTTTTTTCTCTCATTTGATATGAAAACAACTCCTTTGTGATAGGTTTTTATTTAGATCCCATGTGTAAGTTTTTAGTTTGTTTTCATTGCGGAGTGATGGGAAATCCGGCGAATGTGAGCCAAAGCACAAAGTGAGGATTTTTTTGGAGAAAATGATTCTGGGAACAATTTAACCTCTTGTTTATTGCATGTTGATTGTATTGTAAAATGTGAAATTCTACAAAAGATTACATCTTGATCCGACTTTTACTTTGCAAGATATGATGAGTTTTTATCGGTGGCTTCATAGTTATCTGGGGAAAAATCTCCATTTTCTCTTCGTTCTTCATCATTTCACTCCATTTTTCTCTAAGGCCTGCATATTTTTGTGCATTCATGGTGTGGAGAGTTTATGTGGCCATGGTGGAGCTAGTTCAGAGGAACAATGGTGGACCAGTGCACAGACAATCATTCACAGAGCCATGACAAGGTATGAAGCTGTGAAGGAGAAATGAGGGGGAAGAAATGGCTAAGTCGTGGATTTAAATTTTCAAAGAAATGCACAAGGAGGGGCTGGGAGAATTTTTGTGTCCCTGATGTCTTTGACCTCACAGGACATTAATTTCCACAAAGTGGTCAATGTGATGTCATGTGTCCTCGATCCGACGACAGGGGATTTGCTTGAAAAATGCACCTAGGGGCTGAAAGTTGGTCACGTGGGTGTCCAAAAGACTCCCCATAGGGGCTAGGAAAATTTTTCCATGTATGATTTCCCTCACCTCAGGGACATAAGGGACATCATTTTCCACGGTGGTCTTGGGGCTGACACGTGGCGCTTGATCCGACGATAGGGAATGAATGATCTAAAAATGCACTGGAGGACTGAATGTCGGTCACATGGATATCTAAAACACTCCCTATAGGGGGATGGGTGATTTTTTCAAGGTCTAATTTCCCTCACCTCAGGGACATAAGGGACATCAATTTCCATGATGGTCTTGGAGCTGATCCGATCCGATAGGGAATGGATGCTTCAAAAATACACCCTGAAATTGTCAATTCTAGAGGTCACATGGGGCTGGAATTTTTTTCAATGGTTGGTGTACCTGAACTCAGGGACGTCGGGGACATGAAATCTTTCCAAGCTCCTGGTGCTGACATGTGTCCTCCTGAAAAATGACTAAGTCCTAAACTGCCTTTGAGAGGGTAACTTGGAACGATGATAAATTGAGTTCCCGGTGGAATTTATTAGTAAAATTTTATATGATACTAACTGGAAATGGAATTTTTGATCCAATGGTTGGGGTATCATGTATTTATTCAGCCATCTGATCCCTAAAAATTGGATTTTTGATTTGAGACTCTACTTATGCTCAAGAAAAACTGTATATCAATCCTATGCGCCAAGGTGTTGTGAAAAATCTTATTTCACCATCATGTAGGTATTGGAATTAGATTTTTGTCTATGTTTTTTTACTTCGACTCCATCCAGAGCTCCAAGAATCTTATTCTAAAGTCCAACAATTGTTTTAGGCTTGTGAACTACCTAGGCTTGTGCACCCTATTTTCACTTAGATTGCCCCAAGTCTTTCAAAACTTCCCCAAACTTTCCAAAATAATTTCCATGAAATTCTAAGGTCTTCAATTCACCTCCATATTGAATTTGGCCTTTTTTTTTTCTGGGGGTTGATCTAGTCTGGAAGGCCAGTGATAGCCCTTCCCACAACTTCCTATAGATAGCATCTTTTCATAACTCCCTAAAATCACCTAGGGGAATGAATAGAATTTACTAAATCACCTAGGGGATAAATATGACATCAAATAGGGGGTGACCAGACTGAGGAATCTAACTTGGGGTGCCTAGGAATGATAAAACATGAAAATTCGGCACATGGGTATAGTTTTCATGCTCGAAATTTTCAATTTCCTGTTGCACATTTGCATGACAACATATGCTTCTAGCTTGGGACATGAAATTTCTTGAGTGCAGTGAATACATGGCATGGGAATCCATAATCTCAATTTTAGACCATATAATTCATTAACTAGTGACTTATCCATTGGGCCTGCAGTCATGTACAACCTATAACGAGAGAAAGAGAGAAGAAGGATACAAAAAAAAAAAAAAACTAGAAATGAAACACACGCAACAAAAAGGAAAAACACCTAGCAATCACCTATGGTACATGGTGAGGGATAACCCGCTTTCATTGAAGAACTTTTCATTTCTCAAAAGTTACCCTTGAAGAGGCAACACCAAATGATGATGTTCTGCGAAGCCGTTGATGGGTTCCAGAAAGTAGCCTCCCCTCCTCAATTGCTTATGAAAGCCAGGTGCTTTCACAATTGTTTGTGTACTTGGTAGGAGTGAGTCCATGTGAGCTTCTTGATGCTTAGGTCCTTGCTTAGAAATTCCACTGCCTTCATGTTCTTTGAAATCAGTTTCATAGTGCCATTTTCCTTCCATGTTTATCCATATAGTTGATTCTCCATCAAGCGTGCTATCACTACCCCAGAGCTGATTTTTGTTCCAATTCCTTTGATATTCTGAGTTACTTTCTTTCCTAGGTCTATGCTCATTGAAATATTCTCCATGAGAAACATTTGATTCATCCTTTATCTCTACTCCACTGTGAGGCATTTGAGTATTGATGGGAGGATCGGAGGCAAACTCATACTTGTCTTGTATATCCATGGCACGAGTGAAGAGATCAAGAATAAGCTCGGGGTCTTCCATAACTTCTACTGCATCCAAGATTTCTTGCACAGAGTTATGCTTCGTTGTTTCCTGTAACTCATCTTTATACACCTTTGAAGAATGCAGCTCAAGGAAACTATCTAGAGGAGTTACCTCATCATCTTGGGAATCACTGTGCTCTACCGATCCTTCATCAAAAATAGCTTCATCTTCAAAGGCCTCAAAACTTCTTGCTTTAGTTTGTTCATCATGGAAATATTCTTCCTCTTCAAATGGGAAAGAAAATATCTCCATTTTGTTATTGCATCCACCAACCATTGGCTTGAGAGGGACATCATATTTCACATCTTTCTTTGTTTCAACATAGCCAACCTTCACACTAATTAAGGCCTTCAAGTCAACCTCATGTTTGTCTTGCATATTCATGGCTTGCATTAGGAGTTCGAGACTGAGCTCGGGGTCCTCTATTTCTTCCATGGATCTCAATAGTTCTTGTACAAATGGTTCTTTCCCATTGTTTGAGGGCTCATTGCAGACTGAATTGGTATCTTCTTGGGTAACATGATCTAGGGATTCTTCGTCTTCAAATGGGAATGAGAATATCTCCTCATCACAAATACACACATATGCTGATTTTTCTACTTGAAAATCGCCAAGAACCATTTCCTCTTCTTCACGGTTTGCATCATCTAATAATTCAAAGTTATTCTCTTGTAACTCGAATCTCCTCAATGCTTCTTAAAATCCAAATCTCTTCGGAAGGCATGTCTGGGCCTATCAAGATGGGGATATCCTCTTCCTCCTCGGTCGCCACAAAGTGATTCATCCACCTACTACCCTAGTACAAAATGTTAGCTTCTGGGCTTCCAAAATTTTGCATAGTGTACCTCATCTTCTTTTCTGGAAGTAATTTCTCCATGTCTCCCTTCACTGGTATGGTTGCAGATGACCAATTCATCTGAATTTTACCTCCCAAGTCTCTGCAGAAACTTCTACTCAACAACATTCCGAATGAGGCTGGGACATCAGCTACCAAAATCATCACTGAAATTTTCTTGTCTAGAAATTTGGTGAGAGATACCTATGCATCTTTGACCTTCCCTATGAGTGGGACCTTTTTCAACTCCAGGGAGTAACAAGAGCCACCGGGTGGAGCCATGGTGATTTTGAGAGCTTTAGCAACCTTCAAAGGCATCACGTTATTTGAGGCACCAAAATCTATTATGTAATTGTTCAGTACATATTCTCCAAAAAGCAGGGAGATGTAGAAAGGTTCAAATTTATCAGTCTTTGATGCACTCAGAGAAATCATGTTCTGTGAGGGAGGTGTAGGTGGGTTTGGTAGTACTCCTTTAGGATGATGAGCTACATCATTGGGTGTTAGACTACCATTTCTGATGTATCGAAAAACCTCTCAAATTGTTCAGGATGAGTCCTCAAATATACGTTTTAGTAATTTGGACTTTGGATTTGTTCACATATTCTATGAAATCAAAAGGAGCAGATGTAGACAAGGGGGTGAAGGGACTGATTTTGGAGTCTGGATAGGCTTAGGAGTAGGATTTGATGTTTGAGGAATGGATGGTATTTTGAAAGGCACACTAGGAGCTTTCAAGGTATTAGATTTTGTAGGAGCAGATTTGGATTTAGAATTGGGAGAGGCACCAAAAGACTTACTTGGAAAAGTGGGAGCCTTCTTACTTGTTACAAGATCAGGTTTTAGCAATGCCGACTCCATGGAAGGTGGAAGTGAAGATCCTCGATTGATTATTTTGTTTTGTGGAGTCACCATAAGAGGATCATCAACCTTATTTTTCTTAGTAGTGGTGGAGGAAGAGGATCTTTTCTCAGAATGAGAATGAGTGAATACCACACATGAGAAATTGGGTGCATCTTTTCATCTTCTTCACCTCCAGAATACTCATAGAATCTTATTTGTGTATCATTCTCAAGCTCATTAATCTCTAGGAAGTTTCCACCTTCACTTTCTTGTTCACGCTCTTCTTCACTTTCTTGAAATATACAATTTATGTTCACGGGTGGGGTATCCAAGGTGATCCTTTGGGGTGCTCTTGAAATTTGATTTGTGTTTCTTCTTTGAGAAGATACTCATTCAAATAATTCCCTCTTCAAATATGCCATCTCATTCGCCATTTTCTGCATTAAGGGATTAGTTCTTTCATCTCCAGGACGTTGAGCTTTACCCATTGAGGGATTCTTGATATTTCTAGATAGGATGAGATTGTCATCAAGTTCAATGGCCATCCTTTGTGCTTCTGCTACATCCCTCGGTTGAAATATTTGTAAGAGAAATCCTACCTCTGGTGATTTAGTATTGATGAATAATCTCTTGACGTTGTTTTGAGATGGTGAATTCTCTTCAGGTATCCTATGAAGCAACTGGTTAAAATAAGCCATGAAATCTCTCATTGTTTCACTTTCTCCTTTCTTTATTTGATCCAATTGCACTAGGAGGTCCTTACAGTCTTTGGTTGATTTAAATATTTCCTCAAAAGTAGTATTGATGTCATCCCAACAAGTGATGGATCGGGCAGGCAGGAGATAAAACCATTCTGCTACTTTTTCTTAGAGGGACTCCATGAACAATATCACAATGAACATCTTCATGTTGGACACCAAGAATTCTACATGATGTCATGAAATCAATGATGTGTTCTTCAGGATGTTGTGTGTTGTCACCTTTGAACTTTGGAAATTTCTTACGGAACCCATTGGTAGATCATGAAGAGGGTTCAAGAGAAAGTGGGCATGTATTCCTTCCCCATGGAACAATGGGTTGGGGTATTTCTACTTCATCTTCCATTGTCGTTTCTTCTTCTACTTCAGCTCTTGCTTCTACAAATTCTTCTTCAAATTCTTCTTCTTTCGGGAGCTCAATGCTCAATGGTGGTTGAAAAATGGGAGAATTTGAAGGGGTAGTATTAACAGGAGTTTGGATAGGATTTCCAAGTAAACTACTCAAAGTGCCAGATGGAGAGGAGGCTTGAGAGAGAGAAGAAGTATGGATTATGTCTAATTCATTCCTACTGATTTTGCAAAGCCTTAAAATTGGAAACAACACCACCTCTCGACCTGCTTGACAACCTCGTGTATCTTACTTTAGCCATATTTGGAAATTCTTGAAGTGATAACATGAAAGAACAATTTGAAATTTGAAAAGTCACGTGAAGAAATCAGTAGTTTATCTTTCAGTAAGAATGGACTTTCATGAACTCTTTTTTTTTCAATATTTGACTTTTTTTTTTGTAATTGGGCGCCAAAAAATGTTGGCGAGAAAATTTATCAGGTGGAAAAACTTGTGGATTCTTGCCAATGCTCTTGGGAATCTAAGTCCCTCTACTCATCTAGTGAAGTTTTTGTATGTCCATGCATGAGAAAATGTGGATTTATGTGGTGGCCTTTCGACCGGGGATCCAACAGGGGCACTCCACTAACCCTGCAGAAAAGCTAGCAATCTCTTACTAGGGAAGAATTTACTCTAAAGTGGGGAAGGGAGTAAGAAAAGAGGTAGGATAACTAATTCTAGAGGTGGAAAATTATATTCCTGCACACACTAGTTAGAAGTATCATCACATGCATTTATGAGAAGAAACAACTTTGTAAGCATCATTAATACCAAATGAAATTTGATGAACACAAAGTATCAAAAATCTCTTAGGAAAAGAAAGCTAGAATCCTTGTTGTATTAATTTTTCAAACAAAGTTGTACATATTGGAGAAATGGAGGAAATTGAGAAGGGGGAATGGAAGAAAATGGCTATCTCCTTTGTTCTCTCAAAGTACAATATACTCTTGAGTTTACAAGATCAATCACCAACCCTTTGAAATGGGAATGGCATTACAATTTATAGAGTAGAATATGACTCTTCATCTACCCCCAATGCCTTTTCATATGTCCTCATAAACTTAAAAATTTTCAACTTCCTAGGAAACTTTTAAGTCCCTTTTTATAACATAAAGGTGACTTATTACATTAGGAACATTAGGACATATGAAAAAGTGCAATCCCAATGCAAAATTAGAATATTGGAAAGTGAGAGAAAGTTGGGGGAAGAGGAGAGAGAAAGAGAGAGAGAAGAAGAAGAGGATATGTCATTTCTAATGAATTCATTGATCCTCGTTGATGGAAAGATCCAAATGTAGTGAAACTATGAATCTTTGAATCCTTGCACACTATGAATCTCCTTCAAATCAGATCGTGAATGCTTGCCAAGTCAAGTGAATTGTTATGATGATGACCACAACACCCAGCTACGTATGATATACTATTTTTAGTGAGATGTGATTTTTTCCTCTTCTTGACCATCATGATGTGATGAACTCCCTCATTCAATACTGCACACCCTACCCTTGCCTTAACCGCTTCTTTGGGGTGAATTACTATTTTTAGTAAGCACCCATATAAGGGACTTACTATTTTTAGTAAGTGGTCATTTTCACTATTTTTTGCTCTAAACAATCATTCTGGCTTCCTCATAATCTTCAATGCCCGTTTCATTTGTCTCAACTTCTTTTGATGATGATTTTCCAAACATAGAAATTCTATATAGGAAAACTTACTATTTTTAGAAAGTGTGTTTCCAGTGCTTGATTTGCAATGGAACATACTTTTTTGGACTCGTCTTGTCATTACAATCACACCCTCCGAATTTCACATAGTTTTGTTGACTAGAATGATTGGAAATAAATTTTAAAATTTTGACATGGCAGTGGCTTTGGGCATGGAGCTACCATGGCGGCCATTAATGGAGCTTAAAATTTGCAGGTCTAGTTTTTGTCTCCATTTGAGATGAAAACAACTCCATTATGATAGGTTTTTTATTTGGAGCCCATGTGTAAGTTTTTAGTTCGTTTCCATTGCCGGAGTGATGGGAAATCTGACGAATGTGAGCCGGTGCACGAAGTGAGGATTTTGTTGGAGAAAATTATTCTGGGCACCATTTGACCTCTTTTTTGTTGCATCTTGATTGTCTTGTAAAATTTGAAATTCCACAAAATACATAATCTCAATCTAACTTGTAATTTGCAAGATATGATGAGTTTTTGATCGGTTGGCTTTGTAGTTATTTGGCAAAAAATCTCCATTTTCTCTTCATTCTTCGTCATTCCACCCCATTTTTCTATGAGGCCTGCATATTACTGTGCATTCATGGTATGGAGAGTTTATGTGGCCATGGTGGAGCTGGTTTGGAGAGAAAATGGTGGGCTGGGTGTTTGGACAATCATTCACGAAGCCATGACAAGGTATGAAGTTGTGAAGGAGAAATGAGGGGGAAGAAATGGCTTTGTGCCGGATTTAAATTTTCAAAGAAATACACATGGAGGGGATGGGTGCATTTTTGTGTCCCTGATGTCCTTGACCTTAGAGACATGACGAACATCAATTTCCATGGTGGTCAAGGTGATACCTTGTATCCTCGATCCAACGACAACAAATTTGCTTGAAAAATGCACATAGGGGCTGAAAGTTGGTCACATTGGTGTCCAAAAGAATCCCACATGGGGGTTGGGTGAATTTTCCCATGTCTGATGTCCCTCACCTCAGGAACATAAGGGACATCAGTTTTCACTGGTGGTCTTGGGGCTGACACATGGCACTTGATCCAACGATAGGGAATGAATGCTCCAAAAATGCACTTGGGGGTTGAAAGTCGGTCACATGGATGTCCAAAAGGCTCCCATAAGGGACCTGGGCACATTTTTAAAGGTCTTATGTCCCTCACCTTAGGGACATAAGGGACATCGGTTTCCATGGTGGTCTGGAGCTGATCGATAGCATGGGATTGATGCTCAAAAATGCACCCAGTGGTCGAGTTTTGATTTTGTGTTTCTAAATTACAATGTGGTGAAAATGTGAGGTAATTCCGTGCCACATTTCCATCAAACATGTGTTTATATATATATAACTATTATATATGTATATATAAACGTTATATATAATTATCATATATATATAATATTATATATGTGTATATATTATATTATATGTATGTTATATTATATTAATTATTGTATTATATAAGTATAATATATTGTATAATATATTATGTATGTTACTGATGTTAGGTAGGAAAACATCCCTATATGTGGTGATGTGTCAAACATCTCGAATAATTTCGGGGACTTGAGGACTTAGAGGAGATGCTCTCTATTGTTTAAAAATATTTCAAATATATTTTTAATGTTTTTTAATTTTAAAATATTGTTATTTTTACTAAGAATATCAAAATTCCTTTAAACAACATTACAATGTTATTATTTTTACTAAGAACATTAAAATGGTTTTGAATAACAATGTTAATAGGATGACAGTCATACAAAAATTCCTTGACAAGACAAGGTCAACCATCAAATTTAACTCCTAAAACCAACATTCCTTATACTTTTCCAAACCATGCATGTATTCATGACAAGCAAACCAAGCTCAGTGCCACTTAAATATGCTAATAGGGTAAGTTTCATACACCAAATTATTTCCTATTTGACGTTGATCAAAATAAAAAATCATCCACATCTCACTTCATATATACCAAATTATGATATTCCAAATTGAGGTAGAATTTTAAAAATTAATTGCATTTACAAATGAATTGAGTTGAATTCAAATTTCATAAATGGAAAAATATATTTTATCTCAAAAAAACAAAAGAAAAACTATGTAATGGGACGTTGATAACACAAGACAAAATTTGGAATTAATGAAATAACACAACAAAAAATAGGCTTATGAATATTTCAACTATTCATTTTCATCTTCTTGTATTTCCACCAACTCCTCATTGGTTACATGACTTGGATTTGTAGTCATAACTAATGTTCCCTTCTTCTTCCTCTCTATATATGTAGCTATGGGAATATTCCATTCATTTTTAAAATATCTACCTATTGGGATATTCATTTCATCATCATATTCATTATTTATAGTTTCATGAAGTTCATCACCGTCACTTTCATCATCTTCTTCTTCTTCAAAATCAACTTCACCTTGATCATCAGCTTGATCAATATGATGATCTTCTTCATTATTGGCAAGGTCATCATCATCATCATCACTCGAGTCATTTGTTATCACCAAATTACAACACCCTCTGATTTTTCATGTGTGTGTGCATGAGCTATTAGTGTAATCTGGGTAACATGGGACCATCTCTCAAGTTGTGGGACTTGCAAACTTGAGATGGACCTCCAGAGAAGGTTGGTTCCTCTACCTAATCCTAGCACTAAACTAATCCTAAGGAAGGAAATGCAACTAACTACTCCTAATCTATCAATTCTAATGGGACAGGGAAGGAGAGAGTGCATGAAAACAAAGAAATCCTACACTACAAAGGTGATAACACCAAGAAAAGGGGTTGGAATATCCTGATTGAGGGAGAATGGAAGTGGAAAATGTAGCATGGGAAGCCCAGACATCCGTGAAACAAAACCAAGCTCCATTCACCACCAAATATCCATTAAACACCACAAAATTTACCTTAAAATGAAAGAAGCGTCCACAAAATAGAAGAAATAACAATAGAGAGGTAAGGAGATGCAATAAAATTAATGCAAGGGTTGAGAGAACACCACAAACAAAATTTTTATTGCTCTCTAAATTTGCACATTCATTACATCTTTAAAATAGAGGCACCAATACATTTTTAGAGTCCATGTGAAGGCTTGCTATTCAAATAATTTGAGAAAAAAATTGGCGAGAGTTTCTCCATGCCTATAACATCCATTCTTCTCAAATGAGAAGTGGTTACAATACATAGAAAATGAAAAGATGAGAAAGAGAGAGAGGGAGCTCGAATTTAACACTCAACCACCAAAAAGGGAATTTAATGACTCTGAAAAAGCATGGAGGACCCTATAAAACCCATTCCATCTTGTCCTTTGCCTTGTAGAGGAACAAATTTGTGTTCATGTCTCCATTTAATTCATTTTTTTCTTGACTAGGACGTGATATTTACACTGGGAATTTCTCTTTGATCTTTTCTTACTTACTCCACCTAACTCCAATATTAAATGATTTTATCATAAATAGGGGAAAATACAAATCCAAAGTGACACCAATTTTATCAACAATGGATAATTTGGGTGAAAGATATGGGGGTGTGGGTTTGGAGTGGTCATTTTTCCCATTTGCAAAAGTTTCGGCTGTGTGCTTTTATGTTTTCCATAGTCCCCATCCTTAGTCATTTTTTTTTCTTTGACTTGTGGGTCAAAGGGGGTGTGAGGAAATATATTAAATGTGGAACAAGGGCTTGTGTGCCACCGGTGCTCGAATTATCTCGCAATACCTAAAAGGAACAATAAGAAGATTGTTCCAAGCCACGATCTCAGATGATAATAGCACACCACATTAGATTTGAAAAATAGAAGAGCTAAAATACCATATATAGAAATCCATCATAATCCATAATGCTCAATACATTACAATAGAATGACTTTAATTATTCAATAAGAAAGATGTACATATAGGAGGGAAGTGCAACTACTACCTAAATTAGTGGTGAAGAAATCCCACTAACTGATATTGGTAGTTGAGTTAACTCCATAAGACTAGTAAGCTAACTCCACATAACTAAGAAGCTAACTCAACACAACTAGTAAGCTAACTCCACACAACTAGTACACCTAAGCAAGCTAACCCAACAAGTGTAGGGCTAACACAAGTGTAAGAATTATCCTAATAAATAAATAAAAGGATAAATAATAACCTACACTAACACCCTCCCATAAGAATAACTTAGGTGGGTGGAAAATAAGGTGGGTCCTGACAACAAGGCTTGATGAGGTACTCACGTACAACTAGGAAAAATAGACACCGTAAGGTACCCAAAACTAGTAATAACAAAGTAGAGAGAAAAAAATCCTACTGCAAGATATCCTCAGAAGCTCAGCTCCAAAAACTCGTACAATGCTGAAGAAGTGTGGTGTGCACTATGGTCTGAATCCACTGCTCGATCATATAACTAAAAAAAAAAGCGACACTGGCTTCATCATCGAATAACTCCATGCAAGGAGACTGTCAATGGAGTGATGTCGAAAATGCAAAAAAATACCAAACATAATTTGACCAACTACTACAAATAGGTGTTCCACGATCCAAGAATAACCAAGGAAACAAGGCAAGGACATGAGATCCAAATAAATAGGAGTGCCGCTATCCAAGAAAAGCCAAGGTAACAAGGTAAGGACATGAAACCCGAAGAAGTAGTATCAACACCACACCCTCCCATACTATAGAATGGGTAGAGTGACACCACAAATTTGTATGAGTTGTCAAAATCAACTACTCGAACACTGACAAACTAACACTGGGCTCCACCAGAATAGCTCCCCCATAAGAGAGACTGTTAACATGCCAAAAAAGTGTCGAAAATACAGATCCAAAATATCTCAATAAACAAGAGAGATATAAATGTATACACCCATAGATACAAGAATGCAACACCCAAAAGTTTAGGACGTTGGGCTCAACCGAAATTGTGTCCACAAGTGATTACAACACCCTCCCGAATTTGGCACTTTATAATTGAATGCATGTAAATATTACAATGAGTAAAAATTCATTTTACATTTGAAATATGTGTATAAAAATTTCACTAATGCATAGATCTTGAAAAAATACACAATTTTAAAAAAAAAGATCACCTTAATCTGAGCTACATATCAAAAGTTATGAGCTCTAGAAGGTTTTGCTATTAAAATAATATTTTAATGCTAATCTTTTTTAAAAGGTACACATGACACCCAAATGTCCAAAGGGTAAAAGAGTGCATCCACATGATACATGCTTGTGACCAAAGGATAAAATCCTGCGCCCAAAACCTAAAATGTCCAGAGGGTAAATCATTGCGTCCAGAGGGTACACGCCAATATCCAATGGATAAAAGAATGCACTTAGAGGGTACCGATCTACGTCCAGTGGATAAAAGACTGCATCCAAAACTAAAATATCCAGAGGGTAAAAGAATGCATCCGGAAGGTACATGCTTATATCCAATGGATAAAAGAATGCACCTGAGGGTACAGATCTGCGTCCAGTGGATAAAAGACTACATCCAAAACTGAAATATCTAGAGGGTAAAAGAATGCATCCGAAAGGTACACACTTATATCCAATGGATAAAAGAATGCACCTAGAGGGTACAGATCTGTGTCTAGTGGATAAAAGATTGCATCCAAAACTGAAATACCTAGAGGGTAAAAGAATGCATCTGGAAGGTACACGCTTATATCCAATGGATAAAAGAATGCACCCATAGGGTACAGATCTGCATCCAAATTTGACTGTCTCAAAACATGGTCGAGTTTACAATCGATTCTATGGTTTTGGCACCTTCCAAATCCAATGCCGCACTCCGTTTTGCATAAAAATGCATGTTGTAGAAAATTGCTAACAAATTCCAAATACATGAAAATAATAAACCCTTGTTTGCAAAGAAAAACTTACAGATGGATGTCTACATCATCTATTGCTCTGATACCATGAAAGGAACAATAAGAAGATTGTTCCAAGCCACGATCTCAGATGATAATAGCACACCACATTAGATTTGCAAAACAGAAGAGCTAAAATACCATATATAGAAATCCATCATAATCTATAATGCTCAATACATTAAAATAGAATGACTTTTAATTATTCAATAATAAAGATGTACATATAGGAGGAGGGAAGTGCAATTGCTACCTAAATTAGTGGTGAAAAACTCCCACTAACTGATACTGGTAGTTAAGTTCACTTCATAAGACTAGTAAGCTAACTCCACATAACTGAGAAGCTAACTCAACATAACTAGTAAGCTAACTCCACACAACTAGTACACCTAAGCAGGCTAACCCAACAAGTGTAGGGCTAACACAAGTGTAAGAATTATCCTAATAAATAAATAAAAGGATAAATAATAACCTACACTAACAATACCCACACCAAACACTTCCTTATAACTCCCCAACTTGGTGAGATCGGTTAGCTCATTGAGCTCTCCATTTGACTCACCCACCTTACTCCCGGCCATGTGTCCTTTTCCTTCGGGCTTTAAAGCCTTATGAGGAACTTGTTCCTATGGGGAACAAGTTCCTCGTACCTCTCCGGTTCACCATAGGATTCCATCTCTTGCATCTCATTTCCTCTGGATCGACGACTTTGGTTAGCTCGCCGAGCCAACTCGTCCACCTCACCACATTTTTTGGCCCGTCCCCATGTGTGGGGAACTCAACCTCACCCTACCTACTTCCTCCAGGGCCCTTCATGCTTGCAACCTCCGATCAGCCCGCAAAAACTCCAACTCGCCCATGTCCTCACTCTAATGCACTGAAGCGGCTCAAGGCCCTTTTGGGAGCTTAACCTCGCGGGGAACAAAGAAGTTCCCAATACAAAGAGATCACCTACCAACCAATGTAATGCGAGGATTTTGGGGATCCAGAAAACTTGTGACCGTAAGACCCTTATACCCTCTATTTCTTCAAGACCTGCATTAGCCTCACAACACCGTATTTTGCCCCCAAACTCATGTTTTCCATTTTTTTCAATTTTTTCACTAACTCCTACATTTTTTTCCTTGGGTAAGAAGTTAGGAAAAATATAATGAAGTGCCCCAAAATCCAATTTTCCTCCATATATCCATTTTTAACCAAAAATTGACTAAGTATGGGATTTTCTTGAAACGCAGAAGAGGAAGAAATGCACCAAATGATCCCAAACCCCCGAAATTAATTACAAGTGTCCAAAACATGGAAATTACCTATTTTTCTCTAGATTCAACCATGAATCCCGATCAACTTCCTAAGTCCACTTTCTCCCCGTGTTGTCCATTTTTGCCAGGGGGTAAAAATGGAAAACATCATGTTCATCATCTCTATTAACACCATTAATTATTCCCCATGATGCTCATGTTACAACACTATTGTCATCAACAACATGTCTCATCCTTGGCTCACAATGCAATATGAACTACCAATTACCTTATCTATCCATATATTAGGATAAAAGAAGACCTATATAAACATAGTTAAAAAAATTAATTCATAAAATAAGGATACCTACATATATAAATCATGTGCATGAAAAAAGGAGAAGACATACATAAGAAAAATTACATAAATTAATACTTGATCATAATGTTGAGGTAACACATATGGCTCTTTCCCCTCAAGTAATGCTCTAGAAAAGTCAAATGAGTAGAAGCCACTTTCATTGTCCACTCTATTTTTTTAGCAATAGAAGGGTACCAAGTACACCTAAATATGATAACTTCAAAACTTCTATAATACATTCCTATAGGGGAAACGACCTACTATACGCCACTGTCAGTATAGAAATGGAAGAGGCAATATATGGCTAAAATTATATAGATATATGGAGGTCCCATATCTAAACTATATCTCAAATATATGTGACGATTGTATATATAAGAAAATTCAAGACATGGAGGGGAGGGTGCTGTATAGATATAATATTTATTTCTCTCACTATATAGAGGATAGACGATTGGTTTGGGTGCTTTCCTCCTTCCTTGTCCCCTATATATTTATGGGGGTGGATACATGCACCTCCTACCCAATATAGAGTTATCTATCTAGGGCATCGGGATAAGGAGCCTAGGATAGAGGGCTCTGGGTGTGTTTTACGTTATTATTATTTCTATCTTTCCAACATAATATAATTTCCCTTGGACTAAATTATTTTCCTTTGCACTAGCTCGGTTGGCCTGCTCAAAAGGAAAAATAACTCTGTAATAACAAGTGACCCTTCTCTTGTCAATATTTTCCACACATAAATATTTTCCTTTAAACCACATTTCCAAATGTTTACTCACCTTCATTATTTAAAATATTTTAAGATAGTATTAATGTTTTCTAAAAAATATAAAACACATATGTATGAAATAATGTTATAACTAACCAATTCTTCATATCCTCACATTATGTCCAATGTTTTTTGTGTCACTACCCTTCAATTGATGACATGCATATTTTCTAACTATGGACTCATCCATGCAAGAATAGGTTAGTTTGGAAATGGTATTTGAATATTGGTTGGAAGTGGTTTGTGTGGATGTTTTCATCTCCAATCAATCCTTCGACTCTAATGGCTCATCTTTTCTTCTCTATATTTTGAAGAAACACAACCATTTATGAAGTATTAAATTTAACATGAAATTCTCAATGGAATATTTTTCAATAGGACCGAAAATAAAAAACATGTAAATAAATAATTTTAATGGACATGCACACAAGAAAAAACATCATATATGTTTGATATGAATTTCAATACATACCAAGTTTCACAATTTTTCTTGCTCCAAGAAGATTCTCCTCCAATTTTTCATTTCCACGTTCAACATCCCAAATGCATAATATCTATGGAAATTTCTCCCCAATATATTATAACATGTAGAAAAATGTTTCCTAAATAATGTATCCTTCAACCACAAATCCTCTAGATGTATCTTTTATTTATTTTACAAATCCCTTGAGGGTCTTTGTTTACCTCTCTCTAAACATCCATCATGTGTTAACTACACCTGCTAATTGAAGATAATAGACCAAATTAAATAATAGATGAGTTTGGGAATCCATGAAAGATGTTGGTAGTTTCTTTGTAAATTTGTAGACAATATCTACAATATTTTCTTTCTCCTACTCAATCCTTGCTTTTGATATATCTTTTGAAGACAACCACCTATTTTACAAATAATGATAGTCATGTTTGTTAATATAATAATATTTTTCATACAAATGGATGAGTTGTAGTTGAAAAAAAATCATATTACCTTAAATTTTTTTGAAATTTGATATATTGCATTTAGTAGATTAGGTGGAAGATTACAAAATTACCCCCTTAAAGCCAAGGAAAATATATGCTGCAAAAATATGTTGCATAACTTCAGACAAAATTGCATGAATTACCTTCAAAATGTTATTGCAATAATGTTTTTTTATGTTTGTGATGCACTTATCATCAGTAAATGCATGTTTCATGGAGGACCCATAGCCATTTGGTGTGTGAATCTCTCGCATTGTTTGATTCACCAAATTGACTTGCTCTTTACATAATATCCATGGAGCCCCTTCATTTTTTAGACACTTTTTTTGGTCCAATAAATTTCAAATTGGCTCTAGAACTTGGAGTGTCTTTCTCTTTGCTAGAGATGTGATTCCATATAGAAACCACTACATTTTAAATATATGCATTAGATCCAAAAGATGCCTAACTAATAAATTATCCCAATACATGGGAGATTGTAGAATATGGATAGTTTCTTCATTCCTACATACATTTCAACTTTGTCGCTAATTTCAAACAACCACACCTGACCTCTCCATTAATTATGGAGGAATATCCACATTTGATACTATGTAATATTGTGTGAAGGCTTTATACCAATCCTCGTGTGACATAAATTTTGGAGGTTATCTAATATCAGGTTTTCCATCAAACTTATTTTTATTTTTAACATGGTACTCATGCTCCATTAGAAAGAACCTTCAATGGCCTTCATATAATGTTTTTGAGATCTTTGGATGACCTTCCACATAGTTGATCACCGCACCTTGGACAAACATATTTTCCTTTTTTTGAGAGACCTACATATAGAAGCAATCAACAAAATTGGTGTATAATGCAAAATACGCACACACAAATATACATATGATCATTTATTTTATAATTTTGACATATGATTTAATACCTCAATAAACAACCATCCCATGAAAATTAGAAATAGTCCAACATAAGATACCATAACAAGTGAACTTCCTCTAACCAATGGGTTTTGAAAGGTCATACATTAGAATGCCATCCCATAATGCTTACAACTCATCAATTAAGGGTTCTAGGTACACATCCATATTTTTACTTAGTGAGCTTACTGGTGCTAATAATGAAAACATCGAATTCTCCTATTGCCATGTTAAATGTCTCTGCATTTTACTTGACAACCCTATGGAAATTTTTATGGAAACCACACCACACTAGCTCAAAGAATATTTCATAGTGGACTCTACCAAGCCACCAAGTTCCCATTTGCAATCCAAGACATTCAATTCATTCTCACATCCGCCTAGAATTATGAAGCAGAAAAGTATAACTATCACCGCTAATGATGGTTCTATCATTGCCAATGATGGTTCCATCATTGCCATATTATCTCCTAAAGGGATCTCAAAATGCCTTCGTGCATCTCGAGACTCAAAAATGTGGTGATCCCGAGTGAAGAAGATTCTTTTCTCAAATGGGAAAGAAAGGTTCTTGGTCATATAAGAAGTAACGATCTAAAACTAGGTAAATATGACTTGCAATCTTTCTTGCCTTCCGAATATCCTCTCCCACTTTGAATTCATTGAAGAAATCTATGATTTCATAGTCATGCTCAGTAGACTCATGGGAAAGGAATCAGCCAAATAATTTTACCCATGGATGTCTCAGATTCATTTTAATTGCCACGAAGGAACTCAAAAAATTTTATTTGATAAACCTTGAGATGAGAAATAATTTCGCAATGACTTCTTATTTGATATGTGCCATCGTAGTTTTGTAGAAGTGGCTCGGCTAGTTAGGAATATATTAGAGCTTACATATATTTTTTTATGGGTTAGTATTTACATTGTTAATCATTACCGTAAGGTTAGTATGATAATTAGTTAGTCGTGTGTGTGTGTGTATAGTTTTAACAAACAATATATCACGAATAGTTTATTGTTAGAGTTGTTAAGTATTTTAGGTAAAGCATTTTTAACTCCCCTATTCAGTAGGATTAATATTGTCTATAAAATAAGTAATCCATCCCACATCATTAATTAAAGAATTTTATTGGGTTTATTCTATGTAAATTTGAACCAAAACTTACATTTGGTATTAGAGCAAGATGGAGAAATAGTTTGTGTTATCCCAATTTCACCCCCAAGTTAATTTAGATAACTCATTATAAATGGACTTAGCCATTTTAATTTCTAGGGATGTGCGGGAGGTCACAAATTTAGTGCACAGTCGAAGAGAAAGATAGCTCAGGATGGCTTACAAGTCAGAATTGAGAATATATGAGTTGTTTGGCAGTCGGTCTCACAAATGAGGTGGCAAGACCGCGTGAAGGTTTAGAGCCATCTAATATCACGTGTCAACCATGCATCAACCGCCGCCTACTATCGCGTGTCACTTTGCCATCATTGTCATGCATCAACATCCCTTCCGTCACGCGTTAACATCCCTTCGTCATGTGTCGGCATTCCTTTTTCACGCATCAACATCCCTTCTATCACATGTCAACATTCCTTCTATCACGTGTCGAGTGTCCCTCCCTATCATGTCTTAACATCCCTTCTTGTGCATCAACATTCCTCCCTATCGCATGTCAACGTTCCTTACTTGCACGTCAACATTCCTTTCCTTGTCGGTGGTGACTTCTTCCATTTTTATTAGGCATCAACAAGGAATGCCGGTATAGATCGGGCATTAATGGCATCATAAAAGGTAGCTCAATATCCGGTTTAATGAAACATGGTGCCCATGTCTTTATAATAGAAAAGTACCATTGGAAAGCCTAGATAAAGTGGTGTCCCTATATTTCACCACTGAAATGGGACTACCCATTTGAAAAAAAAATAATTCTTTTAAAATAATGGGTTTTTTTGTGTTTTTATTGCCAGAAGATGTCTGTATTATGTTAGGATATTCCCAGTGAATCATATGAGCCAATTTCGACAAATACCCAGATGCCCAAACTCATTTTATCCCTCCGCCAAGTTTTGTCTGTGGGAAATTTTTATTTAATTATTTCTTGACTAAATAATGACCCATTTGAAGTAAATTGTGCTCCGGTTGAATCTTGTTAAATTTTTACATGCCACTATTCACTCATCTCAATAGGGCTTTCACTAGGAATGAATTCAAGGCATTGTCTACAACTTCTGGCAACATTTTTCGCTTTTCTTTATTTCTTTTGACTTTTTCTCTGGTTTTCTTCACAGTTTCTCTATGAAATTCCCCTAGGTCTGTTCTTTGTCTAGTATAGTCTGTTTAATTTCCTAAAGCATCTAGAGATCATCTACTGATGCATCACCAGAAGGAATCAGCCTCAAAATGTAAACTTCTGACCAAAAAATATGAAGTCATGCACAAAAAGCCTCTCCCAGGCAAGTCACATTTTTGGAATTAATGAGTGTAAGCTGCAATGGGATTTTTGGTAGTGGCAGGAAGGTGAGAATTTCTTACCTACCTTGCAGGGTACTTTTTCCCATGAAGTCAAAGTCACTTAAGTTATGATGGGAAAATTAGAGGCGACAGCGGCGGGAATTTCTTACCTGCCTTGCAGGGTGAAAATTCTCATTTTAAAATAAAGAAAAACACTTAAAGCACCAATGTGAATTTTCTGCTTTCCTGGCAGGCTAACTTTTCCCACCAAAAAGATTTATTCACCCATGTAAGTTGTACTTTATTAGCTAAGTCTATTTTCCATACAAGTCACACTTTTGGAATAAATAGATCTAAGTTGCGATGGGAATTTTGGTAGTGGCAGGTAGACGGGAATTTCTTACCTGCCTTGCAGGGTGAAAATTCCATTATAAAAGAAAAAAATCCTTAAGGCACCGTGAGGAATTTCTTACCTACCTTACAGGTAAAAATTCCCATGATGAAAGTCAAATCACTTAAGTGGAGAGGGGATTTTGGAGTTGTAGTGCGGGGTAGAAATTCCCATCAAGTTGACTTCTATTTTTGGAAATTATCCTTGCTAAAAATGCGACCCACCTCGGGTGAATAACAATGCATTTAATAATATTTATTAATGGTTTATTCACCCAATTTTTGCACCATAAATAGAAGGAAAGTCAATGCAAGTGGAAGAGAAGAGAAAAATTCAAGGATGCATGCTATAAATAAATAAAATAAATTTATTTAAAAGTAACCAAAAAATGCATAATTGGGCGCCCAATTTAGATGAATAAACATGATTGTTTATTAATTAAATTGCCACAAATAGGAAGAGAAATTATTAAAAATAGTATGTTGGGGATTATATAAGCATGGGTTGTCGTAATAAAGAAGCAATTTATTATTTTTCTAATGATTGCAGCCCAGATAGGTTTTGGCGTCAAGGAGGTTTTTGCATCAAAAGGTGTTTTTTATTTCCAGGGAGCTTCAAGGTTTGGCGCCTAGGGTTGGAATGGCTTGATTCTTGCTATGATAATTATCTACATGTTGGTATAAGTGCTCTAGTGAATCAAATAATATTTTAGCTTGCTTTACATGCAAAACAAAACCTCAAATGTTATGGCAAAGAAACTTTATATGTAGATTTTGGTGATAAAAATCAAATATTCATGCCATGGACTCCATCTTTGTCTGAATAAATTGCAGGTATTCATCACAAGTGCTCAAATCAATGTTAGGTACATTGAATATATCTTCCGAATCTGAAGAAATTGTCAGATCTGCACAAATTGATCCAATTGCAAGGGATTCCTAGAATTAAAAGAAAAAGAGCTCAAACAAAGATTGTTCCAGCCATGATGAAGCATGATGAAAGAAAAGGATCAGCAGAATCATGCATAGCTTCTAGATTTGCTGAAGTCAATGATACATACATAGGCCCTGAACTTATCACCGATTTAATTGACATATCTAGATCTCATAATTGCAAAGGCTTCCGAAAAATTTCATCCTCTTGTTTCTATCGCAGCCCGTGTGGAAGTCAGTGCATGGAAAATTCCTTTCAGGAGCTTGTGCATGTGCTCCAAATCTTCCAGTTGAAGCCTTCATTGAATTTACTTGTACTTTCCTTCACCCAAAGTGCTTTCTAGAATTTTTAATCGCTCATATGAAATTAAAAATAAAAGGAGATGATTTTTTCTTGAATTGTTTACAACAAACATTTTATCGGTGCATGTATCTTGAAGAAGAATTGCAAAAGATTCAAGAATAAAAGTAGAAGACAGTCAAAGGCAATACATGCAAGAAAATCATAGTAATGCATAGCTTCCAAATCCAATTTGGCAAGAATTAAAGGCAAAAGAGTCAACCATGCATGCGAATATGGAAGAAGAAAAGATTGGGAGGGTTGCAAATTTCTTCTTATTTATTTTCCTCTTTCTTTTATTTTCTTCGACAAAGTACTCGAGAAATCAATTAAATTATAAAACTTAAGTGATTTGTTTAAAAGATGTTACTTGAAGAATTCAATTACTTGGAAATAGGTGGTAGACATGCAAAATATAATGTTCCATTTTTCAGTTATAAATCATGCATGTCATGCAAAGAGGAATTCCATGAGGAAGATTGCCAGCTTGTTTCCCTTTTCATAGCTTTCGCATGTGGAAATTCATTTAAAGCTTCCTATTTGTAATTTCCTTTATACACTATAAATAGAGGAAGAATCAGAATTTGTAATCAACATTCTTGTGTTCCAAAATTTGAGCTGAAACCCCTGATAGCTTTTTGTAACCAGAGAGGAATAGAGAAGAGATTTTCAGAGAACTTTGTGTCAATGGTGCATTCGTCTCTTATTTATTTTTAGATCTATGCATAAACTTTGTGTTGTCTTAGATCTAGATTTGAAACTTTCCCTTGCTTCAAATTCTGTGTTTTAAGGTCTATTTGTTTTGTCTATGTGCATGTGATCAACTTTGTGAACTATTGATTGGGTTGCACATCCTCTCTCCTTTCTTCCTATTTTCTATTATTTTCCTCTTCTACAGATATTTCCTTTCTCTTACAGCTGCTTACTTGCTGCAAAACTATCTAGCTATGGTTCATGAGCTACATAGTTAAAGTAATACCAACAAATAGATATTAGGACATATAACTAACAAAATATTACACTGAGCCTCACCAAAAATGAGGGAGATTTATCTCATGACTGCCTAGGTTTTCAGCTATGTAGAAAATCTAGCCAACAGCACCGTATGGCTTCCCATACCTCCGTACATGTAATTAATGAGGGTTGTCAGTAGGTGAGACAAATTTTCTATATAATGTATTCAACCCCCATTTTTAAGGAGAGACATTTTGGGAGCTGGGAAACTCTTGCAAAAATTTTCCTCAACTCCATTTGAGCTGCAAACCTTCTCTTGGGCCTAGCAATGTAATTATGCCTTTGTGCATCAAATGTAATGGTCTGTGTATACTTTGAAGCAATTAAAATTGTGTTTTGTGGTGTTTCTTTAACCCTAGCTCATTTTTATTGTATTTTATTTCCTCCCCATTATTATTGTTGTATTTTGTGCATGTTATTTCACTTGTAGGTTTATGATGTTGTGTTCCATGGAGTTTTGATGGCGGATTAGGATTTGGGTCTATGTCACATTTGTCTGGCCTCCCTCATCCCCCTTTTTCCCTATTTCATCCTCCCTTAATAGAGTATCTTTCCCCTTTTATGGTGCTATCACCCCTTTAGTATATGATTTCCCACTTTTCATGCACTTTCTCTCTGTGTGTCTCCTTGGAAGTGTTAGTGTAGGCTTAGTTAGGTGTTTCTCTTGCATTAGGATTAGGTAGAGGAATTCAGCCTTCTTTGGAGGGTTATCTCAAGTTCGCAAGTCCCACAGCTTGAGGGATAACCCCATGTTAGCAGAATTACACCAATTTCCCCAAACACAAAGAAAATTAGGGGGTGTTGTAATTTTGACATAATAGTTTTGGCATGCCTGGTTGGACAACAAGGTCAAATATTTACATTTCACAAGTGTTCCAATATAGATCTTTATCAGAATATATTTTGTAGGTGTGCAGTTCAACATCTGGAGTAGACTTCATTTCGGCAAGTTGGTGTGTTCTTGTCAAAATTTCAGCCTTTGGAGGTGCATGCTTAAACACATATGGTGACTCCATCTGGTCAACAACCCCTTCTCTAAGTTACAGACCTTCCTCCATTCCATCCATTTCCATTTTCTTTCCATCTCTCTCATTTTCTTCCATTCCATGAAGTTGTGTAATCATGAATTCATTCCCCACATGGAATTCACACTTACAACAACAATAGTGCAATCCACCTCCAATGTATTTCTCAACTCCTCCAAATCAGCATTATGAAAAAATCATTAATCACTATGCCTACCCCTATGAGTAGTACCAGGATTAGTTTGGCTATGGAACCTGTCAAGAGAAGGGATATGCATGTAGTGACATCAATTACATGGAGAATGCCAATTTGTAGGAGAAGATTCAAAAATGGAGGCAAACATGGTACATTCAAGGGCCACAACTCAAATAAAATCATTCAGAATTGGCTATGGGGCACCTTGTCCATGGGTCGACCCTATGCCAAGACATTTCAGCCCACAACAAAAGCTTGATTTCATGGTTGAGATACTGCCCCATCTTGCACAGTGGACCGAGGAGATAGAGGCCTACAAACTTGGTTCCAGAAACCTCGTCAACGAGTAAGTCCTACACCATCATCTAGCAATTTTCTCTCCATTCCCAAGCAACACCATCTCATCTTGAGCCTCAATTTCTGAGCTTCTTATCTTCAACCCCTAGTATGAAACCATTTTCTCCATCTTCAAGTCTCCCATACGATAATAATTTCTCTATCCTCCCTTCCAAACCCAATTCCCCTCCACAAGAATAGAATGAAATACCTTCCCTCCCACCACCTCAAGCAATGCAAGCACTAGTTGTGATCCAAACCACCCCTCCTCATGCATTCCCAAGCCCATGTTGGGAAGTGACCCAAAAGACCAGTCAAGAAGAACAACAAAGAAAAGAGGAACCCAACAGAGAATAAATGATAGAAAATCTGAAGAGTTGGGCTATCAGGTTTGGAATAAAGAAGATCCCCTTGATGGTCAAGCCTTCAGAGGAGGTTAGGGTTGAAGTACCAGTGGTGGAAGCTGATGCTACAACAGAAGAAGAGAAACATGAAGAAGATGATCAACGATCCACATCCTCGAATTTAATGTCCATGAGGGCATCCTATTTTTGGAAGTTGTTGACTCATCACCAAAGTGAGGGAAGAAGAAGTTGCTCCAAATCCAAAAGAAGAGGAGCACATTCTAGATGTAGAGGAGAACCATACAGTTCTAGAGGCTACAAGCACAAAAAGCCTCGAAGAACCTTCAATTCTTCCTCCCACTTCATCCCCTTTGATCTCGTAATTTCGAAGAAAATTTTTAGCCTTCAAACTGCATGTTCAAGGATGAGGGGAACCATGGTGAGAAAATTATAGATATGGAGGACACCATAGAGGAGGTTGAGCTAATGTAGTAGGAAAACAAAGAGGAAGACTATTTTTCTGATTTGGAGGATTGCTTCGATGGAGAGGATCCTACAGAGATTACTACCTTCATTGCCTCATCATTCATTATCTAACATCAAGAGCCTACTGCCATGGGGAAGGACATTCAAGGAAAATAGCTTGCATCCCATGGTATCCATCTGGAGCCAAGATTAGAATATTTGTATTTTCCAAGCATCATACTAGACAAGGAGGAGGAAGGAAATAGTGATGACACCATTTCCACACTCGGTCATCAAGGTAGAGGATAAGTTGCTTGCATGAAGCAATGCAAAGAAAAAATCAACATGCAGGCAACCTATTTTTCCAAGAAGGTCCATAGGAAGACTCCACTTTTGGAGTTGAATTTCAGAGAAAATGGCACATCCATTGGATCAGACAATGCCTAATTAGATACTTAGCTTCATTAGAGCTGAGGGAGAATCCAAAACCGGTCATGTCCACTTTAGGGCATGAGGATGAGTATCAAAGCACCAAGGGTCACCGCCAACACCTCTAGGAGTTCAATGCCAATCAGCTTGAGGAGCTATTTTTGATTGATGTTGGTACTTTGGTAATTTGGGTGGAGGATCGACCTCTTGTCATTTTTTTCACTCATAATAACAACCATGTTCAACGCCAAATCATATACATGGCTGCCTATTTTGAGAAAGGGAAGTTACTTCTCCCTGTCAGTTGCAGGATTTGTTTGATTTCCTTTGCTTCCGGTTAACGTAGATTGGGTAGGTTTGTTTTTCAAGAGAAGAAGTGCTTGTGCACACTCTACATGCCTCCACTTAGAGCATGTATGTTTTTCCTCCTTTGTACATAGTTTTTGTGTGGTGGTTTCTCTTGCATAGTTCATCATGTCACGAGAGGGAAATGTTGTAATAAGGGGTTCAATGTTGCAAGACACAATTGCTATCTCCAATCAAATCCAAATACAAAGTAACTAAATCAGATTAGGGACATTTTTCAATGTTTTCATCTCTTATGTCTCCCTAGATCAGTCACAATTGAGCTCCTATGTCTCTTCTTGCATCATAAAATCAGGGCTTGAGAGGACATTTATATCTTCAAAATTTCGGCCAATGGCAATATTCATGAGGAGAATCAAATTTTTGGGGTAGTTTCATAGTACACACATTCAGCCCCAATGCACTACGCATTGCAGAGGCTTAGAGTTCTTCATTCCTTTTCCTTGATCGAATTTTCAGTTTTGGGGACAGTTTACAGGTTTTATCGAAAGTCCCAAAATCATCTTTAAAAGTAGGCCAAGGAGGTTTCAGCCCAAATGCTAAGTTCATACAAGCCTAGGGGACAAGTTTTCAAATGGAAAGATCAGTTTCTTCAAGGTTAGGCTTGACTCCATGCCCAATGGATGCTTCAAGGAAACTAGTTACACATCTAGCAGAAGATGTCCCCGAGAGGTCACCAATTGTTATCCCAAATTCACCCCAAGTTAATTTGGATAACTCATTATAAATGGACTTGAAAGGAATGATAACTAGATTGTACCAAGCCAAGAACACAGATGCTAATCAAACACCATGATCAATAAGATGAAAGAAATTTGCCAGAATATCTTTACATAAAACCTTTGCAAACAAATGAGCAAAGCAATATCATATATTATAATGGAACTCAATGCAATACATTGAGAATGGTCCTTGCTTAAATAGGCAACGAATAACAATATAAGAACCAACCAAGGTCGTAGATCAAGCCATAAATCAAGGAAATAAGTAGTCATTAAAGAACTAGTCAAGACCATAGATTTAGGAGAGAACTAGACATCAAAGATCTAGTCAATACCATAAATCAAGGAAAGAACTAGTCAATACCATAGATCAAGGAAATAACTATACCTAACAACTAGATAATATCTCCTAATATCTAAATAAGATAAAAGAAATATCCACACACATAAGTGGGTGAGGATAAATACAATAAAGGTAAATAAAGTACCTAGGTGAACATGAGCTAAGGTAAATGCCTACTCTAACATGACTTAGCCATTATTATGGGATGTGAGGGAGGCCATCAAATTCAACGTCAGTCAAGAGAAAGACAACTCAGGATGGCTTACAAGTCAGAATTGAGAATATATGAGTTGTCTGGGCAGTCGGTCACACATCAACCATGCGTCAACCGCCACCTATTATCGTGTGTCACCACCCTCATTATTGTCCATCAAGATCCTTCCATCACTTGTTAGCATTCCTTCTGTCGCTGCATATCAGCGTTCCTTTTGTCCTCGCCTCAACATTCCTTCGCCGCACGCCAATGTCCCTTTCATTGCGTGTCGCGATGCCTTCTGTCACATGGCAAACGTCCCCTTCTTGTCACGCGTCAAAGATCCGCTCCATCACACGCATAATTCCTCTTTGTTGCACGTCAAATTTCCTTCCATCACATATCAACATTCCTTTCCTTGTCGATGGAAAATTCTTTTGTTCTTGTTGGGGGTCATGAAGGAATGTCGTGCATGATCGTGCATTAATGACATTGTGCAGGATAGCTCAACAATCGGTTTAATGAAGCATGGTGCCCATGTCGTTTCTAACAAAAAAGTACCATTGGAAAGCAAATTGTATGGCTATCCATACCTCCATACGTGTAATTAATAAGGGTTGTTGGTAGGCAAGACAATTTTTCTATATAATGTATTCGACCCCCTCATTTTTTAAGGAGAGACATTCTGGAGCTGGGAAACTCTTGCAAAAATTTCCCTCAACTCCATTTGAGCTGTGAGCCTTCTCTTGGGCCTAGCAATGTAATTATGCCTTTGTCCACAAAATGTAATAGTATGTGCATACTTTGAAGCAATAAAAATTGTGTTTTGTGGTGTTTCTTCAACCCTAGCTCATTTTTATTGTATTTTCTTGCCTCCCATTATTATTGTTGTATTTTTTGCATGTTCTTTCACTTATAGGTTTATGATGTTGTGTTCCATGGAGTTTTGATGGCAGATTAGGATCTAGGTCTATGTCACATTTTTCTAACCTCCCTTAGCCCCCTTTTTACCTGTTTCATCCTCCCTCAACAGATTATCTCACCCCTTTTCTTGGTGCTATCACCCCTTTAGTATAGGATTTCCCCTTTTTCATGCACTTTCTCTCTCCATATCTCCTTGGAAGTGTTAGTGTAGGCTTAGTTAGGCATTTTTCTTGCATTAGGAGTAGTTGTAGCATTAGGATTAGGTGAATCCGGCCTTCTCTAGAGGGTTATCCAAGTTTGCAAGTCCTCGTTATGAATAAAACTTAGCTTAATTCATCATTAGTTGATATTTGAATAAATGTAATAAGTTAAATTTAATTAAATACTTTAAACTTATGTCAATAGATATTAGTTTTCCTTAGTTGTTAGTTAAATAAGTGATAGTGTTATCATCCAAATGTTTGTGGGATCATGTTCTATCTTTTACATATTTTGTTCCTGGATGATTTCCATGAGGGGCAATAGGGGCAGTTAGGGGCAATATGCTATTTCTGCATATTTTCTCATATTAGATGATTTGTTTCCATATATTGTGGATGAGATAGAAGTTGTCCAATATCTATAAATATTGCATCTCTCTCATTTGTCTGTAATGCTTGATTTTGATATTAATAAAATACACAAGCACCGTCTTGTTTCTATGCAAAGCTTATATGTCAATATTTTTTCAAGTATTCATTGTCAAGATTTGGTATCAGAGTAGTATTCTGATCCAGAGAGGAGTGTAGGAAGTTTTAGGGAAGTTTAGGGAGATCTGGAGAAATTACAGAGCTAGGAGGAGCCATAGATGCCCCCAGCCATTTCACAACCCCTACCCAGCTCCACACCCCGAATCACGGTTGATTTGCAGTTGAAGAACACCTGAGTGCAATCACAGCCTTTGCAGACTTGGATGTTAATCTGTTGTAAAAGGTGACATTGTTTCATTCTCTGGTATTTTTAAAAAAAAATTACTTGTATGTGCATTTTTTAAAATTGGAAGCATTTTTAAATATATATATATATATATATATATATATATATATATATACAATATTTTTGATCTGTGGGTACCCAAGCTTTTCAAGCTCCCCACATTACTTGTTCTTCCTCTTCTCTATATTTGAGCATTTAAAAAAGGAGATCCAATCAAATGTGGAAGGTTCTTTGTGAACTCCGTATCTCGCGTGAGGATTATAAGATCGCATATTTGAATGATCTACAACTTTCCTGCATCCAAAATGAAGACTACAAATTGAACAGGAGAAGATTTGCAACCTACAAAAAAAGTTGCGTTGGAAGAAGGAAGAACAACCTGCCTCTAAGAAAAAGAAATACCTGCGTACAAAGAGAAACAATAAAAGAAAAGTGCAGCCAAGGGTTATTATAACACATATGCAAAGTGGATGAACTGCAGTTGCACCCTAAAACGTAGTACGCATGCATGTAAGTCGTTACCTGCGTTCGGTTTTTAAAAAATCAATTTTAATTTTTTTCCTTTTTTGGACGTCGTGAAAAAAATTAGAATGAAAAAATCTATTTTTGGAAAGGGCCCCGAAAGATATTAAAATTGCAATTTAAAAAGACATAACTTTCAACTGGTACCTCGGATTGAGGTGTCATTTGTTTTGAAAGTGTGTGTTTTTGCGAGCTCTACATCTTGGTCTAGTTTTTAATCAGATTTGGAAAAGATTTATCTTGTAAAAATTACAAAAATAAGTTTTTGTATTTGAAAAGAGACCAAAGAGTCCAAAATTTTTATTTTTATTTTTCAAATCAGCCAAGAGTGCCATTTTATTTTTGCAAATCAACCACAGAGCCAAATTTGTAATAGGGCCAATAGTGCCAAAAATTCATTGTACACGCGAAAAGGAGCCCAAAATAAATAAAATAATATTTTTTTGGGGGTGTGTATGCTTTAAGGGGGAAATTGTTCAATTCTTCTTCTTTCATTATTCATTTTTCACAATGGCCACAATTACAACACCAAATTTATTTTTTCCAGATTCTCAACTTTTTCATTCTGATAATTATCCAACATGGAAAACAAAAATTCATGCACAACTTGATTTTGAAAATCTATGGACTATTGTTTCTAGTACATTAACAAGATCTGCAATAGATGTTACACAACAAGCTACATGATCGTGTAAATCAAAAAGAGAAGTTAATAATCTTGTTTAGCATTTTGGATGAGGTACAACCTCATATTCGTGAGTCCACAATAGCAAAATAATCTTGGGACAAGTTGAAAATGGTATATGAGTCAAAAAATAAGAACACAATACTTCATCTCCAAAGTCAACTATTAAACTTGAAAATGCAACCAACTGAGAAAGTTAAAATATTTTTGAGAAGAGTGGAAAATTGCGTGCATCACTTCAAGCTTTAGAAGAAGAAGTAATTGACACATCACTTGTGCCTATAGTATTGAGAGCTCTTCCTCCTTCTTATAGGATTTTTGTGACCACGTTAAACATAATTGGTCAAACAACAACTTTTGAAGAGTTAGTGAATATGCTCCAACAAGAAGAAGCTATTCACTCAACTATTGAAACTGAAGAGTAGGCACTTGCTTCTAATCAAAAAGGGAAAAAATAGGTGAAGTCTAGTAAACAACCTTAGAAGCAAGGTAATTCTCAACAAGGCCAAAAAGACCAACAAAAATGTCTTATTTGTGGTTGAAAAGGACATGAGTTAAAAAAATTGTTGGTACAACACATTCCAACAAGGATCATCAAGTGGTAAAAAGACTAATTACCAACAAACAAAATCAGTCCAACAACAAAGTAAATAGGGACAAAATTATCAAAAGTGGAAGAAGAAACCAACTCAACAAGGAAATGTAGCCAAACAGGAAGATCAATTTGATGATGATGACTTCCTCTATTCTGCATAGTCAAATGAAGTATCTAATTCTATAACTGAAATTTGGTATGTCGACTCGGGTGCAACTCGACACATGACAGAAAGAAAGATTGGTTCTTCACAATGAGTAAAACACCCACCAAAAATCATGTCTCTTTGGGTGATGATACATCATACAATGTTGAAGGCATTGGTTCCATTTCACTACCACTTGGGCAACATAATTGTAAAATTATAGATGTTCTTTATGTCCCTAGTTTAATAAAAATATGTTATCTCGTGAGTCAATTATTAGATCACAATCTCAAAATTGAATTTGATTGTAAAGGCGGTAAAAATATGTGCCTAATTCGAGATAATTCAAGAAGCTCAAAAATTGTTGCAAAATATTCGAATGTGGGAAGAATGTTTCAGTTGGATTTTGTTCAATGAAATGATCAAGCACTTTTAGCCAAGGATACATCATCACTCAACTATGGCATTGAAGACTTGGACATGTGAGTTTTGGCTATCTTGACACACTTTGTCGATATGACATGGTTAGGGGTTTACCACCTCTAAAAAAGGTACAGATAAATGTCAACATTGTTTGGTAAGAAAACAAAATAGAGCACCATTCAAACATAGTACATTTCGAGCTAAGGAAAAAATTGACTTGGTGCATACCAATTTGTGCGGACCAATGAGACCTAGCCACTCTGGGTTTCAATATTTCATGCTCTTTGTTGATGATTTTTCAAGAAAAATGTGGATATATTGTCTTTCTACAAAAGACCAAGCTTTTGAAACTTTCAAGAAGTTTAAAGCCCTTGTTGAAATAGAGTCTGGTAGGAAAATAAAAACTCCGCTCAGATCGAGGGGGAGAATACACCAACAATGAGTTCAATGATTTTTTGAAAACACATGGCATTCGTCGTCAAATGGATCCTCCTCACACACTGCAACAAAATGGTGTTGTTGAAAGGTGAAATCATACTATCATGGATATGGTGCGATGTATGATTGATGATGTAGGTTTATCAAAAATATTTTGGGCCAAGCAAAAAAAACAACAGTGTATTTACTAAAAAGAGTTCCCATTGTAGCTCTTGATGGAGTAACACCACAGGAAGCATGGTCAGAGCATAAGCCATCTATTTCACACCTTAGAGTTTTTGGATGTAAAACAAGTATGCACATTCATAAGAAAAAAAGAACTAAGCTTGATATGAAATCAGGAAAACTTATCTTCTTGGGATACGGTGATGAAGCACTTGGTTATAGACTTATGAATCCAAGAACAAGAAGGGTATACACTAGTCGGGATGTTGAGTTCTTTGAGAATAAAGAAGAAGATGTTGTTGCATACACTCACATGATGAAAAAATCATCCCTACAAGAAAAACAGAGGATGGTAATCACTTTGATGATGACAATGATATACAAGTATGATTAGAGATGTAAAATTGGATAGTGTCCCTAAAACATCTACCACTGGAATGAGGACTCGCAGTATGGCTTGAAATGAGGTCAATTTGGCCTTAATGAGTAAAGTTGTTGAAACTATTGAGCCATCCTCAGTTTTAGAATCCCTACAGTCTAAACCTTGGAAAGATGCTATGGATGTAGAATATAAGTCACTTATGAAAAATAATACATGGAAACTTACAAATCTTCCACCAGGGAAAAATATGATTGGATGTAGATGGATCTTCAAAACAAAGTACAAAGCAGATGGAAAAATTGATAAACATAAGGCTAGACTAGTTGCTAAGGGATATGCTCAAAAAGAAGGCATTGATTATGAGGAGACTTTTGCTCCCACAGCTAAGATAAAAACTTTCAGGTTAATATTTTCTCTAGCTACACAATTTGGTTGGAAAATACACCAAATGGATGTGAAAAGTGCCTTTCTTAATGGTGATTTACAGGAAGAAGTTTACATGACTCAACCAGAAGGTTTTGTCATACCAGGTAAAGAGGAAAAGGTATGTAAACTAATAAAATCACTATATGGTCTAAATCAGTCTCCCAGGGCATGGTACATAAAAATCGATGAGCATCTCATTCAACATGGATTCAATAGGAGTCCATACAATCCTAATCTCTATCTCAAAAATCAAGGGGGAGATAGTGATCGTTGTAGTATATGTCGATGATCTAGTCATCACTGGAGGATCAATGAGGATGATTGAGTCAACAAAGAAATATCTAACACGATCATTCGACATGACCAATCTCGGATTCTAAATCATTTTCTTGGACTTGAAGTTTGACACAGAGAAAATCATATCTTTGTGTCACAATTGAAATACGCCAAGACAACGCCGAGAAATTCAACATGATGGATTGTAAGCCATTTTTCACACATATAGAGATAATACTTCAACTGTCTCGAACAAATCCATCACCACAAGTAAATGCAACTCTTTATCGGTAGTTGATCGAGTCTCATCTACTTGACTTACACTAGGCCGATATCAGCTATGCAGTCAGCTATCTTTCACGGTTCATGTAAGAACCAAGGGTTTCTCACTGGAAAGTAGAAAAGCGGATACTGAGGTACATCAGAGGAACTATGGACTATGGCCTAAAATACAAGAAGAATAATAACTTCTTCTTGACAGGATATTCAGATTCAGATTGTGCAGGAAATATAGATGATAGGAAATCCACTTCAGAATTTGTATTCTTTTTGGGATCTGACCAATATTATGGGGGAGTAAGAAGCAGATTTGTGTTTCAAGATCCTCCATGAATCGAATATCGTGCAATAGGTGGAGTTGTATATGAAGCAATATAGCTCCAACATATACTTGAAGGATTGGGAATACCATAGAAATATCAAACTATCCTACTTGTCGATAACGAAGGAGTAGTAAAACTTGTTCGGAATCTAGTTTTTCATGAGCGCACCAAACACATTAAGGTTCAAGTACATTTCATTTGCGAACATGTTAAAAACAACAACATCTAGCTCCAATATTACCGAACAAATATGCAACGTGCAGATGTCTTCACAAAGTCACTTGCTCAAGGTAAATTTGAGGGTTTTAGAGAATTTGTCTCTTGTTCACTTGAGACCATGCTGAATTAAGGTGGGAATGTTATGAATAAAACTTAGCTTAATTCATCATTAGGTGATATTTGAATAAATGTAATAAGTTAAATTATTTAATTAAATACTTTAAACTTATGTCAATAGATATTAGTTGTCCTTAGTTGATAGTTAACTAAGTGATAGTGTTATCATCCCAATGTTTGTGGGATCATGTTCTATCTTTTACATATTTTTTTCCTGGATGATTTCCATGAGGGACAATAGGGGCAGTTAGGGGCAATATGTTATTTCTGCATATTTTCTCAGATTAGATGATTTGTTTCCATATATTGTGGATGAGATAGAAGCTGTCCAATATCTATAAATATCAGCAGCTCTCTCATTTTTCGTAATGCTTTATTTTGATATTAATAAAATACACAAGCACCGCTTGTTTCTCATGCAAATCTTTTGTGTCAATATTTTTTCAAGTATTAATTGTCAAGAGTCCCACAACTTGAGGGATAACCCGATGTTAGTAGAATTACACCGACTACCCCAAACACAGAGCAAATTGGGGGTGCTATAATTTTAACATAACATTTTGAAAAAGGGGCATTGTTGTATATACCTACCCCAAATTTATGAGTTCAATTTTCTATTTATGGGAATGAAGATTGGTTTTGTAGATTTTATTTGTACTAATTTGAGGTATTTTTTAGTCTCAGTAGATCAACTTGTTGTATGACCTGGTTTGACATCCTCAACTTTTCTATCTTCTATGTGAGTGTGGGGTGTGCTTCTCTTACATGTTTTAGATCGAGGCCATGTATATATGAATCTACATATGTTTCTATCATAGAAGATAATACTTGCATTGCTCTAGTGATTATCTTATGAGAAAAATGCAGATCTTCTAATTTTTCTTATTGTTGAGTCTCTAAATTAAATAATTGCAGTCTCTCTTTGGCAACCTATTCTTCAAGATTATATGATGATGTATAGACCATACGGTGATTCTCGCACATCATTTTCACCAAAGCCGAATTAAAGGTTAGGAGCGCCCTAGGGAATAAGTGAAGTGGATGCCCTTCTTACAATTTTTGTTAGTAATTTTTTTGCATCAATTAAATAAATAAAGCTACCTACATTATCATAATTTAATTTTTTATTTAATATTATATTTTAAAATTTGTATTTAAGGATCATAATAAATCACTAATTTAGAGAAATTGATTTAAAACGAATTAAAATATCTTATAAAATTTTCAAATAAGGATAAGTAATAATCCATGGAGAGAATTAATCACAAGAGGTGCTTAGAATGCAACAAATATATTTTTTAATACAAAATTTGCTACTCATCTTATTTTCCAATATCAAGTAGGTGATGGAGCTCAAAATTGAACAAAACATAATTTTTGCAAATAATTATGTGTTCTAATTATAACAAAAATAATAAAAATCTTTAAATTTAGGCACCCCGACTATCAGCGCCATAGGACGTCTTTTGTGAAGTTGTTCATAAAGGCGTGATCTCGAGATTTGAATCTCTCAGGTGTGTAGTCTTTAAAAACTATGGTTCTCTCATACATTTCCATTAATATCATGTTATCTCCATGTTTTGTTAAGTTAGTAATATTTGGGCTTTGTCATGATTAGTGGTTTTTGTTAGAAGCATATGTGTCGAGTTCACTTTGTCGAGTTACACGATTCTTAACACTATATATATATATATATATATATATATATATATATATATATATATATATGGGGTAATTAATTATTATTTTTTAATTTTTGTTATTGTTATAGTCATATTTTGTTATGTCATTCATATCATAATATATTTGTCAAAATATAGAAAATGGTTAGGAATTAGAGTATTTAAGTGTTATCCTAGCATAATCATTCTGAGTCATCAAAATTTGTCAAATTTGTAAAAAAAAATGCCTCACGACGCATTTTTGGTGGAAACCGACGTCCAAAAAGTAAAGTTTTTCACATTGCATGAAGGAAGAAAAGAATAATCACAATGTGGAAACATATGAGATTCAAATATTTATTGTCATGCGTAAGCAACGACATACCGGAGGAAGGAGGTATAGGAGTTTGGTGGTCGATCAAAGACCTCTCACAATCACCAATGATGGGGCCGCATGGAGTGTGGTGGCATTTTGTGGTGTGCATTTTGATTTCTTCTATAGTTTCGAGTTCCGATTTAGTTGTGTGATATGGTGTGCTTCACTTTGAGTACATGTTTTGTAGTGTGTTCTTGTTTCCAATTTTCGCCATTTTTAATATGTTTGAAGAACATTCCTATTCGAGATATGTAAATAGTGAGCAATATGCTATACCTTTAACCTATTGCTTGTATTAGGATATGAGTAGCCTACTTCTAGTTTACCATATCATTTTATTATATCATTTATACTTTCTCATGCTTAGTAGGCCGGCCTTGGTGTTGGCCATAACATATGAATAGTATATATAGCAGATTTTAGGTAGTATTTCATCATCATTTGGAGCATTTGAGTCTTATTGTATGGTTTGGAGGTTCCCCCTCGAAGTGGCAAAGCTATTCTAATTGCATATTGAGATCATTATTTTGGAATATTGTGTTATTTGGTGTTATATTTCTGCTCATGATTTGAATTATACAAGTAATTTCATTACACAATATTTCCTACATAATCCCCTAAATGAAAAACATAGTGGATAGATAAAAGCATAAGGAAAAGCAACATCACATGATATTTGGGTTGTTGGTTTTCCTGTAAAACTATCTATATGTTTGGGTTGTTGGTTGTCCTATAAAACCATTTGTATGTGCAGGGTTGTTGGTTATCCTAGAAAACCATCCTTGTTGGTTGGTGGTTTTCTAGTAAAACTATCCTTGAAAGTTGTTGGTTGTCCTGAAAAACCATCCAGATCATGAGCATGTAGAGGCGACAAGTTGCGGAAGGAAGTGCAATTATTTTCTCTCATGTTCACACTAAGGGGAAAATGTTAGGAATATATTAGGTCTTACATATATTTTGTATGGGTTGGTATTTAAGTGGTTAATTATTACCGTATGGTTAATATGGTAATTAGTTAGTCGTATATATATTGTTTTAACAAACAATATATTATGAATAGTTTATTGTTAGAGTTGTTAAGTATTTTGGGTAGAGCATTTTTATCTCCTATTTTGTAGGATTAATATTGCCTATAAAATAGGTAATTCATCCTACATGATTTATTGAAAAAATTTATTGGGTTTATTCTTTACTGTAATTTGAACCAAAACTTACAGGGTTATCTCCTTATAGAAATCTCCCAAATGGTGCACTAGTGTATCAAGTATATCTACAATTTACTTTAAAGGAATACAAGAGGAATTATATACTCGAGTCAATGATGTCTTTGCAATGCCCTTGATCAGAAAATGGAAGGATATGTTAATTACAGGTTGTCAATAGAAGTTTGTGAACTAATGAAGAAGTACAAAAGCTATTTCACGCAGTTCAAAACATTTTCCTACATCCATGTTGGAGGATTTGATGATGCTCCAATGAATCTTCCTCAATACCCAAGCAACAAATTGGTTCTCATTGAGTTGTGTCGGCAGTTGTCCAGAGTGCACCTCAAGTACCACGAAAGAAACAAAGGGTCACTTTCCCAATCCAACCGGGTATTTACTCTTATAGTAATTTAGGAGATGTGGGCAACATCGACCCTCCAAGGTCATTCAACCTATATGTCTACTATGTTAGGAGGTCATATGACAATAAGAAGTATATGGAATCTTAGCATAAGTATCTTGACATTTCTCATCAACCCGAAATGGAGGATTATTGGGAATATTGTGTCGACAAGATTGAATTCTATCAACAAGACTTCTCCAGAATGACAATGCAATAAATGAAAGGATTTTGTCCCGAATGGAACACAAAGAACATAGAAGATGATCTAGTGAGTTGTTCGAATTGGGATACCTAGATTCCATTCGCTTCACACCTCTCCCTCATATAGATTGGTTAGATGTGGATCATGTTGACATCTTCAATCCTACTGGGGAAGTATTTCAAAGGTCAAAAAAGTGGTTTCTTAAGAAAGTGCATGAACTCATCTATACCCCTTCACCTTCTTATAGACAATCAAAAAAATTCAGGAGGAAAGTGTATTTTAGAGAATCGAGGAGGCCCAGGAGTGATAAAATCCCTCAAGCAAGGGAAATTCCCCAACAAATATCTCCGTGGTCTCAATTTGAGTCTCCTCCTAGGAAGTTGTTTGAATGAATTTCTAAAATACATTTTTATATCACTTTTTTTTAAAGGACATAATTATGGCTGATTTTTGAATGCTTTTAAGTTATTGATATGCCAAAATATAAGAAACCCAACCTTTAAAGATGAGTGATAGTATATATCAAATTGCAAACCAAATCCTTTCCCACTTTCCGAGAAATATCCCATATACCTCTTGGACTTCTAGATGTGGCTTTAAACCGAGTATTTGACTTCCTTTTAATTTTATTTTTTTGCTGAATTTCTCGCTTCTGCAATATATTGAATTTGTTATGTAACATCTACATATTTTATCATGATTCAAAGCTACATCAAAACGGTTTTTATCCCCCAAATTTATCTTGGAATTTTACTCACCCACATTCAAACGTGTCCTACTAGAGCTTGAACACTAAACTTAATCATTTCCTTTATTCCACCTAGAGCTTGAAAACTAGACTTAATCATGGCCCTTATTCCACCATTGTTGATTCTATAATAATTGTAACTACTTTTTATTGCAAAATATAATGAATTGTATAGACATTTTTATCCGAGCATTCTTCGATATCAAATAGACCGTCTCATTTTTTAATATCTAGGAAATTTGTACTTGATGTAGAATCAATGATTGTATGCTATATACAAAATACTTTTTCATAAAAATTGGAAACTTGTAGGCAAATGCAACTCTCAAGTACAAATCTATATTATACAATAATTTGTAGTATTCTTTTCTCAACATATATTAAATTGAAATTACTTCAAAAGAATATTAAAATAATATATTAGTCAAATGTTTTAACTATAAACTGTTTAGGAGACATGTATGACTAATATGAAAACATATAAATTACATATGAATTATTTTTAAAAATATTTTAAGATAAAAAAAAAAAACTTTAAAAAAATTTGTAATCTTCATTAATATTTTACAAATCTTTACTTTTACACATATAAACATTATTTATTATTAATAACATTTAAGAAAACATATACATCATTTATTTATCACCTATAAATTTATGCATGTTGATATTCCACAAACACCGATAATTAATATTGCTAATATATTTAACTTATTCTAGTAATAAACTCATATGAATAAAACTTCAGATGCATATGAGTTTATATGAATACCTACACATTGATATAAAACTTCAAATTCTGAGACAACCAAAACCTCTTATTAATTTTTTTAATTTTTTTTTAAACTTTATTTTCTTGACTAGTTGGTGAAAACAAACACGCTGCACGAGGAAGATTGGAAGCGGTGTGCACAATGAGTTTTGTGAATCAGAGGACGCAATTATAGCTTTTATGGAAGTCTAAAATCCATATAGAAAATTCGCACGTCGTTATACATTAAAAATTTATTTCAATTTTTCAAATATTTTAAACTATTAAAAGTTGTTAATAGTTTATAGCTTCTGTTATTAATGCAAAATGTACTAAGGCCGTAATTATATATCAACCAGTCAAGGATTCTTTGTATGAGAAGCACAGCTGAATGCTTGCCAAATAGTTGTCATTTTTGCAGATATTTTGTACTTAGAATTTGAAATAAAGTTATGTTGGAATCTACTCTTCAGATTTAAAATGAGAGGAGTTCAGTCATCGTTTGAATGAAAGTTAGGTGTAAATAATAGGAGTTGGAAGTGGTTACATGTTATAAACTGTCCTACAATTCCAAACAAGTAATTATTTCACTTTCCATTATGACTACATGGACCACATATATTATCACTCATGGGCACCACATATTCATTGACAAATCAATACAACAACGCTATATTAATCTGCGTGTTCTCCTTTGATTCTTCATTGCTAAGTAGCCATGGAAAGTATTGCTAACAAGGGTATTATAAACCTGCCTAAAATAAGTGTAGAAATGATGGAAGATGTGATTGTTATAAGAATGGATACTTGCAAATGGAGGACTCCCCTACTTTCAGAGATCTTAGGGCTTCTCGAAGCACAGCATCTCACAATCATTAGTTCGAATACGAGTTGCAGTGGGAGTAGAGTGGTCAGGTCAATCATAGTAAGGGCAGAGGTAACATTTGATATAATTATATATGTTCTTTGTTTTTTCTAAGAGAAAATTTATTTGGTGGTATGATTACAGTCTTTTTGTATCAGGATTGCATAGAATCGATGTCGGACACTCGAGAGGTTTTGCTTCAAAACTTTCATCCCTTGCTGCCGCTGCTACAGATTCTAAATATACTCTCCTGTAACACCAGATATTGCAAATAATATGTTAGTTTTTGTAGAGGCATGTATTCTATCAGAAATTTGTTTTCATTTGCAGCCGTGGGGCTCTTAATGTTTCAGTGGATTGGTAATGGTAGTTTTACAAAATTTGTAGAAATTTAGTACCTTGTTTCTGTAAAGATGTTTTCACACTGTGTGAAAAAATAAAGATTCTTGACATTTAAGAATGGTGAGTATATTTCTTTGTGGGTCAAATTAGTTTAACTGTAATATGTAATGATTCTTCATATTTAAAAATAATAAAAATAGAGTGCCTGTGAAAGATGGATAAGTACAAGTTTTCATCTATATGCCATGTTAGTCAAAAAGTCTAAATAATATTTTCTTTCTAATAAATAAAAGGTGTTTCAGTTTAGTTTTATTTGTTGTCATGGAGTTGAATTGTTGGTAGTAAAGAGTCATGTATTCTTCTAAAATGTAAACTAGCAATCGCATGTGTTTCATGAGATGTGAACGCCGAACGGTATATGTTATTTGATTTAGAAGTACAATTATTATTGATCCACTTAATCTGAAGGTTGTTTCTACATTTCAAACTTGTTATAAATTCGTACATGATTACTTGTGATATAGTTTTCGATAGTTAATCAATTTTATAGTTGATGTTGTTAGTTGTGCATCGGTTGTTCAGTTGGTGTTTTGTTGGAGAAACATTTATTATACAATTGATAATGTGTGTGATTGATAGTTGTAGTGTAGGACTTTAGTTGAAACATTACATTGTAATGTTGTATGTGTACATTTAATTATGTTACAGGTTCGTACATTTAAAGTTGCATACCATATTTGGAAACATAAAATAAATGTAGGTATACGTACACGTAATGAGACATGTATACGTTTGTAGTATTTATATCATGAGTGGTAGCCTTTAGTGGGCAATTTTAGTTTCAATAAACTTGATTACATTTGATATCCCTTGAACGACTGTGTCGCTTTCGATAGAAGAAATGTTGAGTATAGTAGTATTTGAGGTGCTATGAAAGCAGAGGCTAGTATTTACGATGGGTTGAGTGATAGTAGTCTTGCTTCCTCCTTTGTTCTTGCTATAAGTGCTGGTACATGCGCCATATTTGAGTATCTTTCGAATGAAAAAGAAGGTGAAATGCGCAAGCGAGGAACTCGGAGAAAGTCAGTGAATGTCGACCACTTGCCTTTCAAAGTGGTTCCAATGTCGATGGTTGCTCTGTGCAAAGTAAGTCCCTGCGACTTGTGGATAGTTAATCCCCAGGCCATTTTAATCGGCAATTGTCTTCGATTCCCTCTCGAAATAGGGGGTATGGGAATATGTAAGGGGTTGGAGGGATCCCAACATGGGCCGTTGTATCTATCAAATTTTACAACAACAAATAAAGGTAATGCTGGTGGTTGCATTGATGCGTCGTAGACAATGTCTGTGATTGTTCCTGTGGCACCATTCACGAGGCCTGCATCAACCCATAGATTTGCAATAAGCATGATTTTTTGTTGTTTGCATAACAGAACGTTGTGTTCCAACTGATCATCATCAGGATTTCCTGGTCCAGTCCACCTGTTACTTTCAGCAATGGATTGGGCGATCGGAACGTTCAATGCCTTCAACATCTGTAGGTTGTGGCATGCCACTTGATCATTTTTTGCAAACAAATGTGGTGCATCCTTAAAAATGTTGAGCTCCTGCTGAGTTAGGTGTGTGTCTGTGCGAGACATCAGGAGTTCCCAATCCTCAATTAGAGGGGTTGAATCTCGCATGTGGAGCAGTAAATTTCGGAATGAAATCTGTGCATTGGTTGTTCCTTGTTGCCGAAATATTGTTCGCAATGTAATGGAAGATTGAAATCCCTTCCAAAGGGTTGCTTCATAGGAATTACTTGCGTAAAGAGGACTGTCCAAAACCGGCGGTAATTGCCCGAGGTCACCAAGGAGGATGACTGATCTGTTCCCAAATTCAGATGTTCTTGAGTGTGGAAAGCTTCGTGGAGCCTACTGTCAATTTTGCTTAGCAACTTTGGCCCGATGAAACTCATTTCATCAATAAGAACATATTCTATATGTTTCAACGACTCTTGAAAAGATGATAATGCACTACCTTCAAGGGGTTTCAGTTCTTTGATTGGAATACACATGGCTACATGGATTGTGGATGCAGAGATGTTGAATGCTGAAACACCGGTAGGGGCAAGCACAAGTAGAGGTGAGGGAGATATGGTTGATGCTATGAATGAATTCCAGATTTTATTTATCAGAAATGATTTTCCTGTGCCAGTCGTTCCTTGAATTATCAATCTTAGTGGAGGTAGAAGGGTTTTGTTTGCTAAATGGTGTAGTATGGTATCAAGAGCTATTTGTTGTTCTGGAGACAAAGGAAGTGTGGAAGATGGTGGTGTGGCATGTATGCTATTGTTAATTGTGTCTGCCTTCTCTCTCTCGATGAATGATGAACCAATTATCTGCAAATCATGGGGAACATCATGTATGGTCCAATTATTGTGTATGTCGAAATCTTGTTTCCCCAACATTTCAAGACTATCTAGACCCGTGTTGTTTCCAAGGTGAAGTTGTGCGAAGACCTGCCATTCTTGCAATGGTTCTTGTTGAATACTGCATTTGGGCTCTGAGTCAGAACTAACATCTATAGCAAGTCCTGTGTCTACGGTAGTGCGTAGAACATGCCACGGTCTGTAGTTGTGCTTGTACATGTCCCAAGTGTCATTGATGTCATGTGGGGTTGAGCCAAATTCAAACATGATATTTCTGAAAGGCTTGTATAATAGGAGTTCTGACCAACAGAAAAGGTCATATGACGTTGATTCCCGAAAGGGGACATCCACAAATCTCGGGTAGACCTGAAAAATTTCTTGTATCGGTCGCTTTTTCCATTTATCACCTTTACAGTGCTTGTTGTAGCTCTAATCTCGAGCAACTTGAATAAGTGGTAGGTGTTCCATGGTTGTTGGACGAACTTTATATGCATCCAAGAAAGTGGTTGTTTATTGTGCATCAGGCGTCACTTTCAATGACACGCCTCGAATCTTTTTCCAACATTTAATGATATGAATGGACGGCTGCACATAACAAGTGGCATTTTTTGCAGCATGTGGCATGTTTCTTGTCTGCTTATGTCATGTTCAAAAACACTTTCTGTGAGCATTTTACAGATCGCGATATGTGCTAGAGAATCTGCATCTGCATCTCTTGAAAATCTGGCTAGCATTTGGTGATATGTTTCTGAATGTTGCTCGGCTTTTGAAGCATATTTTGCAATATACTTAAGAACAACGATGGCGGGAAAGTACCGGTTGGCAATCGACATTTGCTCTCCATATGTATATCATTGTTCGATTGTGGATGTTCAATCTGTCATCATTTCTGGAAGGGAGGTACTTTATTTTCCCGTCACCTTCAATGTGTAAGGAAGAAGTAGGTTGTGTGGCCTAAGGAGCATTGTACCTGCACTGCAGTTGTGATTGCTTTCTACGCAGGCATGTCTGCTCTGAACATTTAGTGTGGTGCTGAACTCGATTAAGTAGTTCTTCAAGGTCTGCATGTGGGGAGGTGGATAGAATTTGTGTTGTATCTAGCAAGCAAGGGTCATCTACGAGTGACCTGTAAATGAAATCCAAGCGGTTGCAAGCCGAGTGGGGGTTCCAGGCATACACGAACTTATCAAAGTATAGTTTTGTCGCCTTAATAATTGTTGTGTCCTCCCAATCCATTTCATCTACTTTTGGTGCATTCTCAAGCCACAATAAACCATGGACATGTGCAGAGCCTCTATGTTGTCATTCATACCTGCGAGATGAGGGAACATAAATATTAGATATGTAGTTTGGGAAAAACTTTGAAATAAGTAGATTTGATTACCTGTACCAAAAGTCTACTGCTCTAAGTTCCTTCTGCAATATTTCTTCCCGAAATATTGTGAATCTATGATGCAGGTATGCTGATACTCGATGAGGGTTAGAGACAATGTTAAGTGTTCTCTAACATTGTGCAGCTCAAGGATCTATTGGGCATTCACCAGACATAATATTGTGGAGATCTGGCCATTTAGTGTCTACAACACTTAGAGTGAAGAATAAGGTTGGTGTCCCCAATTGTTCCACCATATCTGAAAGCTTGCTTCTACTTTTTGCCCAGAATGAATGTGTCCCTCGAAGGCTCGATCCAAAGTGCATTAAGCTATCTGGGAGGTTGTCTTTGGGGCATTCTAGTAGTTGTCTTTGCATCTCTCTAATTGTTGGAGGGATTCCAGATTCGGTGTTCTGTTTCATAAAACTGCTGCCATGGACTGGCTTTTGTGTCGCATTATGAGGTTTAGAAGGAAGTAACGAAATCTTGGGTGGGAATCAAGCACCCATCATGGTAACACATCAAATGAAGTGCGTATTCATGCATTGGAACTTCTTTAATGCGGGGTTGTTGCCACATTACTTTTCCTATCGGAAATAAAGTTGGGAAAGCCATTGAGAACAGGCCTTCCGTATTGTATTCATTTATTGGTGAAAGCCCAAGCTCTGGCCATGGCATGGTAAATGGAGTGTTACCATCATGGTTGAGCAAGAACTGTTCGATTTCCTCTTCTTCTGTTCTTGTATTGTGAGGTGTTGGCACGAAAGACGATGAGTGTTCATATGTTTCATTATAGTGGGTGGGAACACCACTACCATGAGTTGTAGAGCAAGTTTGCATTTGGGGCGCCCATTGTGGCTGTGTTGAGAGAGGAGGAAACATTTGACAATTCGATGGTAGTGAGGAAAGGGCATCATTGTCGATTAAGACATCTTTGTAATAGGGGTCGTGTTGGATTTTATATTGCAAGGCTGCACAAACACGAGATCTACTGACGTAGAAATCATAATTTTTAAATTAGATCCTTCCCTTTGTATGAGAACTATGTCCAAATCTCCAAGGTGGCGGGGTAGGGTCTTTGCTATTGAACTAATGTTTTGTGGGAAGCTTATGGTGTGTCCTAAGTATTTGTATTACCCGCCATGTACTTGGGTGACTTGCATGAATGGATTAACTCGTGTGATAAGCATCTCCTCGATTTGGGTTAAAGACGCAAGAATGATAGGCTATTTTCGGGTCCATGTTGTTCCATGAAGAGAAGTGGTGGCCTTGTTTTTCACTTTTGCATCTGTTACATGAGGGAAAGCCTTCAAGGAAATTGTTTTAATTCTAGGGTAATTTTCCAAACAGATTGAGTAAGTTTGGATGTTCGCCAACAAATCTATTCTTTTGCGAAACCAACATTGGGCTTCTAAATTCAATGAAGAGAGTGGAGATATGGGAAATATCTATGTATTAGAAGTGGTGGGGTGTTCTGTTTCAGTTGTTTGTGGATTGCAAGGTGGAAAGCAGTCTGAAGGAGAGGAGAAATTGGTTGTATATGTGGGATGAACTGAAGAGAGGTCAGTACTTGAGACAGTTTCATGTGGCATCCCAGACATTTGGGGCAAAGTGATAGTTGCTAGCAAAAAGATGGGTTCATACGGAAGGAAGTGGTATGCTCTTGAAAGGTTTTTTCCATAGAAGTTACATGTGGAATGTTGGTTGGTAATTCTTCAGTAGTTGTATTTGATGGCAATATTGGAATGTTATGGGATCATAGGTTGTTGGTCGTTGTAAGTTGAAAGATATTAGAGATTTTCGTTGTTCTATGCTCTAATTTACAATGTCATTGCTCAGCAGTTATGTGTACTTTATTTTTTTGCATAGTTCTCTCTTCGTTGGGCTCATTTTGCAGGAGTCGACATGATTGCGAAGTCACAGGATTATGGAGTACCACCTGTTGGATAGAGATCATTTTTGGTTAGCAAGGAACGATGCATAGTTTGATGACAAACAAATGCAGAAATAAGTGAAAATGTAAAACTAAATTCTATTGTAATGCATGTGGAGTTCCAATGGGAAATACGCATAAGAGGTAACAATTTGAGTTTTGAGAAACTACTTTTTTTATTAAGGAAAAGAGTATTAGATATATAGAAACATACAATGTGTTCACATACTACAGAAGGATGTAAATACGTACATAACAAAATTGCATTTTTTTATATTTATTTTCTTAAAAGTACTAACAATCTGCATAATAGAAGGAGACAATAGTATGTCAGTGTATAAGGGAATTCAACAGTTTTCTTTTGAAGCAAAGAAAAAGTGAAACATAGATATGAAATAAGAAACATAGCAGTGATAGTTCAAAGTATAGAATGGGATGAGTGAGGGTGTAATGTTTGAAGGGACGGGTGGGTTGGAAATCCTTGCGTAAAGGTTATGGAGGAGTTGCACTATTTTTTGCTTTCTTTGAACTGAGGATGACACATTTCAATCTGTTGTTTCCGCAATATGTCTCTTTTTTCAGTGAAAGTGTGAAGCAGTATTCATTTCCGATGACATTACTTATAATTTCACTAGTCACATCTTCATCTATAGTCAATATATGGCGGTCGCTAGCTGCAACACCCATGATTAACTCAACTATCTCATCAAAAGTGGTAACTGATTGAAGTTCTCCTGTTGGGTCCTTTAGATCGATTCTCAGTGCATATCTATAATAAAAGTTTTGAACTTGTCTGTTGCAACTCGAACATAACCATGAACCATTACCATTCTCTTTCACCTTTTTCATGCATTGTTTGTCACCTTTTTGAAGAGGAGATGCCTTGTAAAAAAAGTTGTCCATGCTAATATTCATGATTTCTGCAGTAACCATGGCCCATTCATTTCTCTCAGTGTTCCCCATATTTAGTACCTCTGAAATTGTCATTACAGAGGTCAGGATTTTTGGAGGGCCTAGAAATTGGGTTGTGATAGAGGGCGCCAGAAGGAAGTAGTCATCGGAATCAACCCAGCCATGAAGTGTATTTGTTTATGAAATTTTAGGGTTGACGTAACATTTGGTTCTTGAAACAGTGTCAATTGAGCTTCCATTGAAACTGGAGACATGGGCAGCTTTCAAGGCGAGGACCGGAAGAGGTGGTATAGAAAGCATGTCTTCAAGTTCATTGCTTATATCATCTAAGTGTTGTCCCCACAATGTGACACTTACACTGAAACCCGACATGTCCTTTAATTGCAGTGTTCTTCTCTTTGTTTTAGACTTGTCATACCGACGAATTGTTGAGCATGGTGACATCGTAACAACAATGCCAATCAAATCAACTATAGAACCTTTAGCACTTGCAGGTAATTCCTTGATTTTGGTGAAGTGAAATTTATGGGAAGGTATTGTATCTTCATTTGCTATGAGTGGAGATATGGTTGAGGAAGGTTGTAGGAAAATCTCCAAAGCATTGTTCAAATGGTTGTAACATAGCTTTGCATCAGCAATCCTCACAATCCTCCCATTGGAAATTGTATATAGCTTCCCATTCTCAATCTGCTCATAGAATGCTTCTGTGGCCTCATTGAAACAAGTGATGTGGATTTCCCCTCCTTCCTAATCAACAAAATCAAACCCAAACATGGATCCATTTCCCCTTGCATTGTGATATTGGCGAAGGGTTGTTTTTGCTAGGGCATGGCCCTCTACGGACCACATGTGCATAGATGTATTCAAAGCACTTATTTTAGTTGGTGTTCTCGCAAAATATTTGTTAACCCGGTTTGCACTTGCATCTGTTTGCGAAACTGACTGTGTTTGAGAGCATTTGTTGGTAGTCGGATTGGAGCACCAATTACCAAATGTGTTTCAACAACAACATCCATTTCAATGATAAGAACAATGCTGCAATGGAAAAGAAAAACAGGATAGAATTAGAACTGAGCAACGAATGGAAAAAATAAATAGAAATAAATTTTAATTGATATAGCGAGTTTATGTACATTGGTAATTGAGCAAGAGATGAAGCTTATAGTTCACTTTTGATAATTCTAACAAGGGATTTGTGTAAGCACATGATGGAGCCTTCTTGTATTGAATTTTCGGTTACACGACTTACAAATTTGGAGGGTAGAAGTGCTTTGTCTCAAAATGTATCCCATCTCGAAAGGTCAACATGATGTTGGGATCCCGTGTTGAGAATAGACCTTAGAGAGCTCAAGTGCGAGATCTCGAAATGTGGGGTCAACATTGGAACCACCCTTAATCAATTGAGAAATGCCTTCACGAGTCAAATTTATTTCCATGGCAACTAAAAGATGCTCAAGATTGTGAGAATTCTACAAATATATGGTGGAAAATGTAAACTTGTAGAGGCGAGCAAATCAATCATGAAATGAAGGATTTGTTCGTAAAATCATGCATTTGTAAAGAATGAGAACCTTTAAAGTTGGCTTCCTTATTATTTTATATTTTCTAAAAAGTGTAAACATGAAGTCTAACCCTTTAACAATTCAATATGCAAAAAGTGATATAATGTACAAAGCTTTGGTTGAAAACAACTAAAATTTTTATGGTTGTTTGTCGGCATTTTAAAACTATATGTATTTGTGTGCAAATATTATGAAGTACACATTAAAAATGCGTCGTTGGTTTACATAAAGAAGCGAGCAATTGTATAAAGTAAATATATAATGAATAACACATTAAAAATGTGTTGTTGTTGTTGTTGTTGTTTGTTGAAAAGTTAGATTCTGTGCCCCATATGTTCCGCCACAATATATACATGCATTTATTTGAAATGAATTACAGATTATTATGTTAAGCAAAATGTATGGAATACAATAAGAACAAATGTACACTTGAAGTGAGAAGACTATAGGTATATGTATGGAAACACAATGATAAAGAAATTAGGAAAGCATAGTTGTTGGATAACAAAAAATGAACATGTGTTTGATAAGTTTGATTCTCTGTCGGATATATATTGTCACAATACATACATGGAATATTTGGAACGAGTTACAGTTTATTTCAAAAATACTTATAAACAAACACTTATAAACTAACCACTACAAGCTATTTTTAAAATCAAATTTCTTGTTTTTGCATGTGCAATTTTATTTGCACATTTCTTGTAGTTTTTCCAAATAAGTAGATGCCTCGATTGGAATTCCCATTCTCCTCAATTTGTGGGGTGGTTCATATTTCAAAGGCATCTTCATTCAAATCATAAATCAAGCAAAAGCCTCGTGAATGATCTGCAATCGTTCGGATTTTGGAGAGAAAATTTGGGGATGTTGGCATCAGGTGGAGGCGATCTCTGATCATTTCAGCTATCACTGTTTTAGGTGGTTTCGGTTGCCTACAATGCAAAACATTAACAACACATTGAATACGCTTAAAATTTTCCTCCCTCTACAAGTGAGGCGTAGTTAATGTCAATCCCGTTGTGGGGAGGGGAATTGTTTCTAGTCTACATCATATTAAACTGGAGAGGGAAAATAAGTATGTTAGTCCACCAAGATGTTCTTAGGTATGATGGGCAGCTTTAAAAGCCTTGTCACTGATCAGTCTAACGTCCAACTTGGGACGCTTCGAAATGGCCTCATTGGGGAACGAGCCCCTCAAAGACATAACAAATCCTATCATTGACGAAGGCACGTGCTCCCACATGTCACTTTGGAAAAGGATTGGAGTATAAATATAAATGTAACAATCAAAAGAATATAACATGAAAGCTCTCTACAATAATTTTTTAAACCATAAAGCATGCAATAAACAAAACAAATGAATAAATACTTGAATCAATATTGAAACCCACCTCAAGTTTGTTTAGAGATGATGCTCTCTTCTTTACCACGGGAGAATGAGAATCACAAATAACCTACAAAAAAGTGAAGAATGAAGTTAATAAAACTAAATATATCTACACTGCCAATGTCATATTCACTACATAAGGCTACCACTCATGATATTAAATCTGCACATGTATAGAAATCTTCATGTATTCATGTTTAGTTCAAATAAACAAATATGCAAAATGCTACCACTCATGATATAAAATTGGTAAATGTATATGCAAACTCAAAATTTCACAAAAAACTGCTCAACCTCAAATTTTCCTTGTAAATGCTTGAAGATAGACCGAATAACAGGTAAATCGCATAAATTTCCTCAAAGAACCACACAAGACTCAGAAAAATAGAAAAATTCCTCTCAACATTGCTCAAATCTTCAAAAAAATGGTCCAGCAACTGTATAAAAATTGACAAAAACAGCAGAGAAAAGGACAACATTTAGCGAAATTTCCCGACGAACATAAATTCCAAGAAACAATCCGACAAATGTTTAAAAATCAAAATCAGAAAAAAAAAATAATTGCATAAACTTCAAAGAGTCATACGAAATTCATACTGTTTTTTATATTGAAAAGAAATTGCATAAATTTCACCTAAAGCCGTTCCAATTGCTTTATGAAATGCAGATAACAAATGCCAAAAATATCACAAATAGACGTACTTTTTTTAAACAACTCGGATGAAAACATAAATTTTCCGAACATAATCCACCAAATATATAATGATCTATAAAATGCAGAAAGCGGCTTACCAAATTTCACAAAACGCAGCTTAAAACATAAATTTCCAAAAACAATCCGCCAAGTGACCAAGCATCCAAAGAATCGATCAAACGCAGGGAAAATTTCGCATATTTCACCCAAAAAAAAGTCGTACAAACGTTAACAAGACCTGAATTTACCAAAAACAATCTGCCAATGCTTAAATGCAGGAAAACACATGTCGTCTTTCATGAAAAACATACAAAATTGTGCAAAAGATTGCTTAGAACACAAATTTTTGAAAATCAATCATATTTATAGATCGACAAAATGCAGACTACAAATGCGAAAAAAATTATTGAGTATCTTTTCCACTATTTTCTTCGATACATACATTTTCTTTTGTTGTTTTAAAATCCGTCCGAATTATTTATAGACTGAAAAAATCGGCTAAATACTTACGAGCCGCACGAAATTTCCGCAAAAACATAAAACAATTCGCCACAAGTTTAAAGATCGAAAAATTCGCATTAATTCCCGAGAAAAAGAGACACAGAACTCCTCTGTTTACTATTGTATTTCCTAAACAATTCCGCCCAAAACAAATCAATTATTTAAACATTGCGAAAAATCACCTAAATTTCCCGAAGAGCCCTAAGAAATTTTCGCTACAATTTGCCAATATTTGCAGTAAATTCGCATGAAATTACCATGAAATAGAGACTTGGAGTTCCACTATTTTCTCTTGCAATATGTTTCCATAAAGAAAAAAATGAAGAAAACCTTTGATGTTTTTTTTTCTTTAAACATACCTGGTCGGGTGTTCGAAACCCAAGCAAGCCGCAGAAACAGAGTAACATAAAACCACCAAACCCAAAAATGAACAAAATATGATCTGCCAAGGAAAAAGACGTGTTTACAGTTCTAAATCCCTAGTAACACATATAACCATAGTTACATACCAGAAAAAAACCTCGTCTGCCTATGCACCAAACAACGTTGTCTGTCTGTCACTTTCTCGGATCCCTCTTTCGCGAAAACGGCCGCGTCAAACAACAAGTAAATTATCGCGAAAACGGCCGCGTCAAACAACAGACAAATTATGTAACTATAAACTTCGATCATACAACTTAATTTATACGGCCGCGTCTTCTAAATTACGGCGGATTCAAAAACAACAGTTAAAAATATGATCTTAAAAATAGAAACGAATCAAAAATTGCATGCACAATAAAAATGACGTGCAAAACCATTTGTCAAATTTAATCCCGTTTGAAAAATGTCTAAAAGGTCAGCAATCGAATTAAGCACAATTGCGAAAACATCCTGAGGTCTTCTACCATAGGGGAATGCCTTCAACGTAATTAGAATGTCAATTATTTTGTTAAACAATTCACGTGTTATTTATATGTTTACATATTTTACATATATGTCGATTAAGGTTGAACTTCATACATATTAATTAAATTAAATTTGAATAAATTTAAATCCTTCTCAATAAAATTATGTTATGTATATTACATTAAAAGAAGAATTATTTTGGGAAGAAAAAGAATACCTCCAATCCATACATAATACAAACAACTATTCAACATCATTTTTAAGATTCATTTGTTTCATTTTTACAATTATATTTATTAATACTATCTTTATTCTCTTTCACAAAATCTTTGCAACAATTAATACAACCATTAATATATATTGAATAATAAAAAAATTATGACATCATATTTTTGAAAAACTTAGTAACTTTATTAAAATTCTTAATAAATAATATAAATTAACATAATTAAAATGTTGAGTAATTAATTTATATAAAATTTTAATGTCTAATAAAAAAATTAATACAATTATTTAAAGTAGATTTTGAACAGTAACTCTCTCTTACAAATTCTCATCTTAAGACGTCAAAAGCTAAGTTTACATAAATCATGTTCACAATAACTACTCTAACCCAGTTTAATGTTAAATTCAATTTTTTTATTTTTCACGAAAAAGAAAAGACTCGCAAGTATAGGAGAGAGCCAAAAATCTCATATTAAATAAAATTGCCTACGTTTATTTTTAAGTATTTGCCATGAATTTTGTTTAGACATTGATTGGTACATGCTTCTACAACGGTAGAAAATGTTCTACATTGGCGTTGATTTTAATAGAATTTAATTTCCACCCCTTTTAAGTGTAACAAAGCGTTTAACCATATTCACCAATTTGTTTATCTGAAATTGTTTGTGAGTATATATATATAGACACACACACACACACAACAATTCAACTATGTTCATTTGTATTAATTGTTTATGTTATAAATAATTGGATTTTTATTTATTTATTTATTAGGTAAATCAGAAGGTTTCAAAGGCTACTATTATATTATATGTAAAGTCTGAAAAATATAGTCATAAAAGTTTAACTTAAGCGGGGTTGGATTAAGGATTATGAGTGCCTTAGGTATATTGAGCTAACGCCTTCTATAAATAATATATTCTATAGTAGAAAAAATAATTAACCGTAACTAAATATTGGATTACTTGATATGTTATGTCTCTACCATCCAAGAAAAACTTGCTAATAAATTTATTTGTAGCTGCCACTAAATTCCTCAACTAATTCTCTAACATATAGTCTATCATAATCCTCCTTTACTATATATTTCCCAACTATTTTTTCCCGATTGATACATATTCACCTTTATTGATCTCTCCTCCAAAAATAAATTGCAAGACTTCAAAACAATATAAAGTATTAAAAATACAAAAGTATGAATTAAATTTAACAAATGCACTTGCCTAGGTTTTGGGGCTAGCTAAATATCATAATCTTAATATAATTATTTAAAATTATTTTTATTTTCAATAAAGAGAATCAAATTGGTATGTAAGGGTGGTCACTAACTGCTACTAGCATATATGGTTAATAAATTGATCTACTCTTCATAAAAACCATGATAAAATAAAATAAATTGATGCCCCTAAATGTTGGTGCCCTAGGCAATTGCCTAGTCTACCTAGGCCTTAAATGTAACAACTCAATTTATTTTCCCATTGTAGACACCAAATTTGGGTCACTCCTCGTCCCCTTCAATTAATTAACGTAACACATTTAACTAATCATGACCCCTTAATCCCATATTAATATTCATCCTCACATTATTAATATTTTAAGTTAATTTAATCATCACACCTCCACCTCATCCCGACACCTCACCTGGACCCATTCCAAGGGCATTTAACTCACAATGACCAACTCATCACTCTCAAAGATCGAGTCATCACTCCCAGTGCTAAGTCACCACTTGACCTAACTAACTAAGAAATCTTCTTAAACCTAATTGGACTTCTTCTATGACCTTCCTACCTTTTCTAACAAGAACTTCACTTCCTAAGCGGACTCATCTTGGAAAACATGCTAAATCTGGGAAAATCTGCCTATTTTTGGTAAACCTAGACTTCCCGCCTTAACAAACGTCGGTTATCCCTCGACCGACGCCAAATTGGTCACCTAACCGCCATCGGTTACTTTATATACAATTTTACAACCTTTTACCTAGGTTGGTAATTTTTAGTTTTGAGAGAACTATTGCATTCAAGCACAAATCCAAAGCCTCTCAACATCCAAACGACACAAAATACTCAACCACAAGCCCAAGCAAGCATTCGTTTCTCCTTCCAGAGTATTGGAATACTCACGGGAACACTACAAGAGTACTTTGCCACGACACTAACTCCATAATCTCTTCACGGATCAACTACCATCCACCTTCACCTACCAGATCTATAAAGGTAAGTAAGTATTCGTGATTTTGATCATATTGTGCTTGCTTAAAGTATAGATTCATTACCTCTTGCATTATACTTTATTTCGTCTGTATTCCTTCATCTCTAACTCCTCACAAATCTACCAACCCAACCACCTATAGCCTTTTTTCCTTCCATGACTTCCCCCTCTGTATCCTTAAGTCTTCTCAGTAATATTACGAACTTAACCACACCCTTCTCACTCTTTCTATGCAATCACAGAGAAGCCCAAAATCATTTTATCAAATTATTGTCAATTTCCCCTACCAATGCCGGTTACCTAACCGTCGTCATTTTCACCTCTATATCGACACCACCTGGTCACCTGACCGATATCGGTCTTTGTGTCATTTCATTCCTTTTGACCAACAATCCTCTCGATCAACCAAAACTAACCCAGACCTTACTCAATCAACCTAGACCTCACCCGATCAATTCCAAACCCCTGTCAGATATGCAAAACCTCGAATAACCTACCAAACCTCTAGATCTAATCATAACTTTTTCTTAGATTAGATTTGCTTATTGTATTTGCATGAGATACCTAAATCGTATAACTACAGTAGGATTTCTTTACTTCATGATATTTGCAATATTAATTTATATTTGAAAGTGGATTGAAACCTTCTAGGAAGCATCACGCTTCCTAGATCTAGCATTTGCTAGGCAGTCCACTAACCTATATTATTAATGTTATTTGGTGGTCTTGTTGTATTTCTTACAGGTTGTTCCTCCTAGCCAAAGGGAAGCTCTTCACGATCAGCTTGGATCAAAAATTCATTAATGCGCACATTCAACCTTCAACCTACATATCATAGGTATTCCTCCTTAACCATTTTACCTTCTATCTATTTCATCCTAGAAAGCGTAAAACTTATTGGTGAAACATTTTGGCATGCTCGGTGGGACCCATCAGGGGTTCTTTGCATTGTTCATTCCTAGGGAAAAATTCTTGTGTATCTATTTTCATTCGAAATGAGTTCACATTAAGATTCTTCTCTGGAAATATTATTTTCTTCTTATTATCTCGGTGACACTTTGTTTTTAGGATTAAAAAGAATTCTTGTTTATTTTCTTGTATTGAATTTTTTTGAAATTCATGCCCTTAACTCTGTTCTTATTTTGTCCTCGTCGAATATAATTTATGGATTTGGGTTTTAAAACTTGTGCACTTGCATTTTGAGTTTGTTGCATTATAGCTAATCTAAATTGTGGGCAACCTATATGTCGAAGTCATGCCCACTTGTTGTTAGAAGCACGGGAATACTGAGAGGGGGGGTGAATCAATATTCCATAATTTAAAATTTTCTCCAACTTAATAAATTATTTTTTACACTAAATAAGATATTCAAATCTGAAAATAAATGAGAGCACACACAGAAATCAAATGCACATAACACCAGATATACCATGGTTCACCCAGTGTGGGCTACATCCACCAAAATCCAGCTGAAATAAAATATTGTTTACAAAGTATGAGCACCCACTCACAGAAGACACCAATCTCCAAGCCAAACACCAATTTAGCCCTTGAATGCAAACACCATTGACTTTGCAATCTCTGATTCGAAGCACCAACTTCTGGAGACACCAATCCCCAATCCGAAGCACCCACTTCAGAAAATCTGCAATACAAATCAATAATCTTTCTCCTTCTTTATTTTCTCTCTCACATACTCATACTCACTTAAGAGATTTACAATAATAACTTCACATACATATCACTCTAAAAATGCTCTCTTTTCACGCATCGAAAATGTGCACACAACACTTGTTTATATAGGAAGAAGGAGAGGAAAAACCACTTGTGGTTTCCCTAAAACCATGTGCCCATACCATGGGAAAATTTACTTTAAAAAATGTGCCATATTTGGAATGAGGAAGCCACATCACTTGGCGGTTACAAAAATAATGAATATTTTCTCTAAATAGCAATATTCTTTTTCATGGTCAAGTGTAACTCATATTTTTCAATAAATACGCATGACCAACTTCCCTTACACGTCCTTAATGTTCCATAAATGACAAAATCCACCCCATAAGGATATATTCTCTTTTTGACTTCAATTTTGTAACTCCTCCATGATTTTAGAATCAATTTGTAACTCCTCCATGTCATAACTCATCACTAATGCAAATGTAACTCCCGTTTTTAATTCAAACATTTATCATGCATTAAGTAACCTTCATTTTAAATGTACCTCATTAAAAAATGATCCATTACACATCCCACCATGTGTCATAGGATTCCTTTGTGATGTTGAATATTAAAATATTCAAATTTTGACATCACACTAATTTTGACATGGATAAATATTTTACGAACACTAATGTTGTAAAATTGAATATTAAGATAATATTCAAACCTCAATATTTATATCAACACTAATGTTGTACCTTTGACATCAATGAAAAAATACTCAACACAATTGATGGTTGACAAATTGAACCGTAGCTCACATTTTGCACACTCTCTATACCAAATCACTAAAAACAAACTACACAATTCTTAAACAACATATTTCCTGGAAGAAGTTGTCAATGATCACATGATCAGAGGATTGACAAAGGGGCTCTAGCTGGTTTCTCTATCCATTCATCATCTCATAGAAGGATCTCCCACACCAAAACTTACCTAAAACCAGCCATAGTTGTCGGCTTTTATAGGGCACCTTTGTTAACCAAAAATTATATCCTAGCTTACAGTCAGTCCTAAATGGCATAAGCCACAACATAAAATCTACAGCTTAGGATTTTGTGTTTGTTAGTTTTTTTCTTCTTGTGTTTTGAGGTGTGAGTTGTGTTTCTTCATTATTTCTTATCCTTTACGCCCACATCACGACTGGTGTATTCCGGTTTTATTCTGGGTTTATTAGGACTCCTCATAGCCATACTCAGTCTTTGGGTTGGCCCTTTTATTTGATCTAAATCACCAAAACTTCATTTTTTTCTTCTCTTCCCGATTTCACAAAGAATCAATATCGGTCCAACGACCGACATCAGTTGTATCATCTTACGGCATCGGTTAACTGAACAATGTTGGTTTATATGTTTTTTTGTTATTTTTGCTAGAATAGTATTCTCCACCTTCCTGTTCTTTTCGTGGCTTGTTCTACCATTTTTATCCCACTCTTGAGTCTCTGATATCATTTTCAGGATCCAGGTGGACCCATTTTCACCTTTCATTGCCAAATATTTGAATCTCTTATTTTTCACAATAACCGACATGGTCTAGAGCCAACCGGTGGTAGTTACCCTCATACTGGCATCGGTTACCCCAACCGACATTGGTCTCTGTATTCTGACTTTCCAATTAGAACAATGATATAATCACTCATTTTAGACTGATTTTTCCCCATTACTTTTGTGTTTCTACATCATCAACAAAGCTTAGAATACCTATTTTATTGTCAGTCACATGGTTTTGACTCGTAAACAAGCTAACACTCTCATGTTTCATGCTATTTGCCAGCCACTCCCACCTATCCCATCACCCCCTTCAATCTCATCACCCATGGACCCCAATTAGGCTCTTGCCATACCCACTAGTGATGAGGAGTTCGCGAGACTCCTTGATCAAAACCCCATTGCTTTGCAGTATTATCTCACTCATTCATCTACCCATGATTCATCAAGGAAGCTTGTATACGGAATGCTTGTGTCCATTCCTCCTACCCTCGCGCTCACGTTTGCATAAAATAACACTAGTTTAGCCTTATTCTCTTCCGCCTTACCACCTATGGTTTCACATCTTGACCCTACATCATCGATATCATCTCGCAACTATGACATCTATCATGAATTTGATGGTCATCACTCCTACGATGTCAACCATGCCTTTATCAACTGCCTTGAGTGTAGGTCTATCTGCATCCGCCACCTCTCATATACCTATTGCATCTTAGCCACCAATGGTGACGAAACCCATACTCCCTTCCAAAACATTGTCCTCTCCATCCTGCAGTCTCTTCCTCTGATTGCTACGAGAGTCTTTACATCCACTCCACCTACCTACACTTATCACCAACAGCCCCCTATTTCATCTATCACTTATTCAGGATACTTTCCATCTACATCTATTCCAACCTACATTCCTTCCTCACAATTTTCGTACTTGGCACCACCACATACTGGGATGCCACCCACATCATACCCTCCTCATCTACCCCCTTATACTGTAGGGGGTGCCCAGTCATCACAACCTACCAATGATCTTATCAAAATGATGATGGACAAGATGCAAAAATTAGAAGCATCTGTCTCCACTCACGTAACTCTTTGATATACGACGATATTTTTAATGAGCTCATTCACCTGTCCTATTCCGATTCATCCATAACCTACGCATTGGGAAATTCCTAAATTCAATGATTTAACATCAAATAAGACCTCGCAAAAACACTTGTGGTCTTTTAAACATGTGTGTTATTTGATCGCTCATGATGACGCTTTACTCTTGTGAACATTCCCAATGTCCTTGATAGGACCGGCTTTAGATTGGTATAGTTCTCTACCTAGGCATTCCATCTTTTCATTCAATCAGGTAGCTCAGGATTTTCTAGACCACTTTTCTATCAACATTGTCAAGAAGGTCACCATGAATGACTTGTATGTGACACGCCAATACAAAGATGAATCTATTGTAGATTTTGTCACTTGTTGGCGAGCTTGATCAACCAACTCACATTCCAACTACCTCAAACCGAGTTAATAGATTTTTTCACCAAAGCTTGTGCTAGACACATCTCGCCAACTCTCTAAGTTTAAACCTTCCACATGTTTGACGAGGCATTCACCATGGCCTGGAAACTTGAAATTTGCACCATTAAAGAGAAGAAGATACAATTATGTAACAAGAACATTGCGTTTAAATCAAACGATACCTCTTCTTCTTCCAAACCACAAAATAATTACTCTAAAGCAAAAGGATCTACCAATGCAGTAGTTTTGAAAGCTGGCCCATCTCATCCATCCAACCAATCAAATCCTTCTTCCAATCTTTCTCCTATTCAGGCTTTCCAGTTCAAGTGGGAGAAACAAAAATATACTCCCATAGGAGAACCCTACTCTTTAGTTTTAGAAAAACTTCTAAAAGCCCAAACAGTCACTCATCCATCTGTCAAAACCACATACTAGTTTTGACCCCTCTTGTCCTATTCCTGCATGGTACAAAGAAAATGATTACTACAACTATCATTGCGTTAGAGGTCATAGCGACGGTAATTGTATAAATTTCAAAAATACCGTCGAGGAAATGTTAAATAATGGAGATCTCATCTTGGATAATCCTAATACACTGGCTAATCAAAACCTTCACATCTTTAAGAAGTCATTCCCAAATCACACCCCATCGTCTAACAAAACCGATGAAACCTTGACCAATGACAGTAACATTCGTGAGGTTCATGCTATTTTCGACATCATACCATCTCTTCCTACTCAATTTCCTCCTACTCCATCTATCGAGGAGATTCTTGCACGAGCTCCTTCATCCATGAAGGTACTTGTTTCATCTTCTCCTTTACCCACGATGAGTCTCCCTTATCTCCTCCTTCACCCATGGAGGAGTCCACCATATCTGCTGATGTAGTTTCCCCACTCACCTCTCAACCTGACAAACAACCTGCAAAGTACTTACTCTTCTACCCACGGGAGAGTCATGCTTACCTTCTTCTTCGCCAAAATATGAACTTACCTCATCCAAATTATCATCTCCCCTACCCACAGGGGATCCATTAGCAACATCCCTTCCTATTGGTGATAATTCTCCATTGGCTTTCAAGGATCCTGTTGATTTTCTCTTGTCTCTTTTACCCACAAAGTCTGAAGCCAACCATTTCCCTATCTCACAGACATTCTTTATAGGAATTACTACCAAATCAACATCATCCCCTTTACAATGGTGTTGTTTTCATGTTTATTTGACCACTTGGATTATGTTGACAATTCCATGCTTTGGGGATGCCTTCGACTTCTTGTCTCAACTCAAATGCAAATGTTGTTTGCCAATACTTCCACGATCTATCCAAAGGTGTTTCAGACAACCAAACCCACCATGCCCATGCTAGTTATAGTGACCCCTTCTTCATCACCCTTGCCCACACCTAAACCTTTACCATTAAATAAATATTTTTCCTATGCCTAAAACCTTACTTGCACCTATATCTTCCTCCGCATCCAGACCCATTGCCACATTGGGAGTCATGCCGACATCAAGCCTAGTCCATCCTCCTGTCAAATTGGATTTAGCCATGTCCTCACAATCTATCACAAAGATTATTCCCCCACCTAATAGGAAGACCCAACCTCTTAGGCCGCATACACCGGCTTCACCCACTACCCCTCTTTCACCTTCACCACTTCCATCTATCTTAGGTCCCCACCCATCAACCTTGGCCAAGCAGCCTCCTACCTCAGAGTAAACCAAAAGCACAACAAAGGTACCCTCGTCACAATCCTCTATTACACCCAAATTACCTACACATCTTACACCTTCGCCATCACCTACATCCTTTCTACCTCCTATACCTACACCACTTCCAATATCCTCATCATTACCTATGTTATTCCCTTCTCTTCAACCAAGTACCTTCCACATTGTCTCTTAGTACAACCTTCACCGCACCTCCATTATCGCCTTGGATAACCTGATCCTTTATTCAATCTGCCTTCCCTTCTACATCACGCACTTCTTCTTCACCTTTACCCAAGAAGGTGTAACCAATCCCAAGAACCCACTACCCTCCAAAGAGGTAGTTAAACCTACACCACCTTCAATAACTAGTTCACCTGCTACATCTTTACCTAAGTAGGTGCAATGAAAACATAAAATGCATACTATCTCTACCAAACAGGTGGTCAAACTTACTAAACCTCTTATTCCACATCCAATTGGTTGCGTCTCCCACCAAATTCACCCACACTTCCGTCCAGCACCCACACTTTCTTCACATTGTGATCCATTGGTGGGGTCTTACGCCAACATCTTAGCTAGCCTTTTAGAAACCTTTGTCATCACATTGCCACCACTTAGACCTTACAACCCACTCAAACCTAAACCATAAGGGTTTAACAATACCAAAATTTGCACTTACCATCGTATGTCAAGGCATGATGTGGAAAAATGTAAGGCTCTTAAGACTATTCTTCTCCAACTATGTCCTCTCAAAGAAAACTTTGATGATGATGATCTTTTAGATGAGGACCCTATTCCACCTTCACCTATCACCACACATCCTCATTCCGTACCTATTCAAAAACCTTCATATCCCCCTCCACAAACTTTTTATCCTCCTCCAACATTTGAGATCAATATGGTCCGCATACAAGAGCTAGCCAAACCTCCACCAAAATTCTAATGTGTTGCATTGTTTTCACACAACCAATATATGCCCTCACCGTACTTTTTCCCATCTTGTCTCTACACCTACCACGACTCACTTTCCCCTTTACCACATATTAATATGGTTCAAATTTCCACTTAAGCCCAGAAGGACAAAGGAAAGGAGAAAACAACCAGCTCATCCGCTACTCTTTTACTCAATATTCCATCTGCACCTGCACCAAAAATCACGATCTGTGGACCCATATACCATATTTCACAGGGGTTTCCCATCATACAACGCTTAAACAAATGCACTGTCTCCTCTCAAAATATCTTTTACGACCTTGTCTAAACCTCAAAGTCTCATCGACACCCTCATTGAGGTTCTACCTAATGAACCTACTCATGTTGCATCCATTATCACTCCTCACCATGTGGCCTCTCTCACCACTTTGCCCCCTTCCTCTGCTCCTGCTACCACTCATCAAATAGCCACTCTTAGTTTCTCTGACGATGATATTGTGCCTCTCTAATCAGATGATCTTGATCTCGCCTATTTATTTTTGTCTATGTTGATAATATATGCATTCGACATGTTATGATCAATGGCGGTGCTAGTATTAACATAATTTCTTCCCATGTGTACAACCAAATGCACATCCTTGCCAATTGCATGCATAATAACCTAGTTATGTTGTATTCATTTAACAATGCCATGACTTCTACCCTCGGCACCATCATTCTCCACATTCATGTAGGCCCTGTGCCATTCTTGAATTATTCTATGTCTTAGAGGGGGATTCCAAAGATAACATGCTACTTAGCCAACACTTGGATTCGTGCCATGGGTTGTGTTCCTTCAACCTTACACCACTTGTTTAAAATTTGAACATGAAGGGCACAACTATACCATTCCAACTGACCCTTCACCATTCAAGACTTGTAACATGTTGTATCGACCCAATGATGTCCTTATACCAGTTAAGGCATCTACCACCACTACCACTTCTTCTTCAACCACTACCTCATCCACCAATGTTGTCGCTACATCTTCCATAACTAACTCCTCTATTCCCACTACTTTCGTAGCTTCTGTAGCTGACCCATCAGCCAACCCATCTACTTCTCAAAAACTAATGCTTCTTCTTCCCAACTATCCAGTGATTCATCCATTCCCGCTACCCACATATCAACTATTGATCCCTTAGAAGGTGTTTTTCAATGCCTCACTCTAGGGGAGTACCACCTTTATAACATTGACACATTCCTTACTCCTTAAGAGTATGGTAAAATTCACCAACATCCCCATTATGATCACCACATAGGTAAGGTTTTCCCTTATGGTCCTCCCCATCTCCACACCAACTTAGCGTATGGGGACTTGATGCTTTTACCTAATCACCCGAGCCACCTTCCCAAACTCGAACATTTTCCTCCAACCTTCAATCTCTCACCAACCACCACTTCACCCACACCTTCCTCCATCATTTTGCTTGGAAGGGATTTGGATTTGGTTTCTATGAACAAGGCCACCATACTGTCATTCCTTGCACCACTCGTAAGCATAAAGACTACAATGGTATTGGATTTTCCAAACCACCTTCTAGGAAGGCCTGATTCGAACTCATTGAGGATGATAAACATTCCCCACCCCATTCACCACCTTCACCTACAAATTCTATGGACCCATAATCCATTCCTCCTAACTTTTTTTTCATAAAAATTATTTCCTAGGACCTTTGACTTATCAGCATGATGACGAGGCTCCCTCTTCTCTTTCCTTCTTATATCTTGACATGATCGATGATGATACCCCTTCTATTAATGTCGTTCAATGTCAAGATGATGAGTCTATTCTCACTTACCTTGGTGTGAAAGATTCTTATATTCATTGGTCATACCCTCTTGAGATGAAAACCATGTTGAATGAATTGACCATCAAGATCAATATTCACACTCAGGATGACTCGCACATTCTAAAAATAGGCCAATCTTTATATGTTGCTTTGAACTTGAAGCTTTCACTTATTTCCTTCAAGATCATAGCAATGTTTTTGCTTTGTCCTTTGTTGATATGTTTGGTATTAACCCAAACATTATGGTCTCATAATATCGTAACCATTCCTGATGCCAAATCCGTGAAACAAAAGCTGCGAAAAATGCATCCTCGCATTGCCCGTCTTGTCAAATAAGAACTCCAGTGCCTTCTTTTGGTTTCCTTCATCCTACCCATTGATTATCCCCAATGGATCTCTAACATCGTTCCTGTCACAAAAGTGACAAGAGGACTCTACACTTACACGAATTTCCATGAACTTAACTTAGCTTTCCCCAAAGATAAATTTCCTCTACCTAGTATTGACCAAATAGTTTATCTCACTTGCCACCATGAGAGGCTATCATTCATGGATGGTTTCTCGGGTTATAATCAAATGTTACTCACCCTGGAAGATCAACACGAAAATTCCTTCATCACTCCTTGGGGGAACTTTTGTTATTTTGTCATGCCCTTTGGCCTTAAAAATTACAGTGCTACATATCAGCGGGCTATGACTTATATTTTTCATGACATCATGCATTACATATTAGAAGATTATGTTGATGATATTATTTCCAAATCTAAACATCGGTCCGAGAGCACATTGATTTCCTTAAATTTGTCTTTAACCGTCTTATCAAATACTACGTTTGCCTTTAACCTAAGAAGTGTGTCTGCGTTGTTCTCTCTCTCGTAAGTTCCTTGGTTTTATTGTTTCTTTTTATGGCATTGAAGTTGATCCTGCTAAAATTAAAGCTATTCTCGAAATTACTCCACCTATTAACATTTGTCAACTTCATAATTTTCAAGGCAATTTTCAATCTATTCGTCACTTTATTTCTTAACTTTCTCGATCGTTGTCATCCATTTCATCATCTCCTCAAAAGTATGTCTCCTTCAAATGGGATGATGAATGCCACAAATCCTTCAACAACTCAAAACAATACCTCCCCAACCACCTCGTGCTCATTCCCCCTAAGAATAACCAACCATTTTACCTTTACATTTCTCTGCTGATCATTCCTTGGGTTCCATTCTCTCTCATCGTGACAAGCAACACAGGGAGCAAGTGATTTAATATATATGTCATATGCCTTTAGACTACAAAATTAGATATACTCATGCAAAAACTCTTTGTATCTTTAGTTTGTGTCACCACTAAACTTTGCCATTATCTACTTAACCACAAAACCTTTGTTTTCACCATTACTAACCCCTTACATTACATGTATGCTAAGCCCTACCAACATCAATGTGCTACACGTTGGCTCATGCTTCTTGCAGACCTAGATCTCAAATTCATCCATCAAACATTTTTTAAAGGAAAAAAAAATTGTTGACCAACTCACAAAAACACCCTTCTCCAAAAACCAATCTTCTAACTTCGATTTCCCTGATGAATCCATCACTACCCTCTCCATGGAAAATACCATTTACCAGATGAGCTTATTCTTCGATGGTTCCAAATGTCAATGTGGGGGTGGTTTCTGAGTTATCCTTATTCCTCTTGACGATATCCACCACCGATAGGCCCTCCAATAGCCACCTATAGTATGTAACATCATATGTGGCCCTAGCCACTCTCGGTTGTGCCCCGAATGGTACCCATCTCCTGAAACCCACTCTATACAAACCACCCTCGAACCAGTCCTCATGGTAACCCAACTAGATGCACACACATAATGTGCTCATACACCCAATAATGTAATAAGTATGTAAATCGATCATGTCCTATAGCACCCCCATTAGCACTCATGGAAATCTCCCACCCTTAGAGTCTGGGAGATAAAAATAGCCTATTACCACCATCATCAAAATAGATAGCCTAGTCTCCTGTGGATATGCCACATACATATCCCCATAACTTAGACTCGCACTATGATAACTAAACATTTCCATCACCTCACCAAATACCGCAACTATCAGCTCCACCGATGCCTCAGTCAAAATCAAATATGTTGGCTCCCCAATAATAGGAAGCTACATGATCCTATACATGTCCTCCAATGTGACGGTCATCTCTCCAATTGGTAAATGAAAGGTATTGGTTGTGGAGTCCCATCTATCAATGAGAGCGACCATCAAGCTAGGATCTCAGCCTATACGCCTATAACACCTAATCGAACTAAGTCCCACATCTGCTATGTGCTCCCACTCCTCAGCTGTCATGCTAGGCCGCATCTGTACTAATAGAGGTGGTACTTTATCTCTCATAGTCAGCTGATCTCTCACCTGCATCATCCAAACCAACACTGTCAAGTCACAACCCTCTCAAATTACCTATTACCCAAACCTCAAATTAACCTCGTACTTAGTCCTTTTTGTGCCAAATGATACCTAAACACATCAATCATACCTACCCCTCAACAGGTTTCTAATACCTACCCCTTTACCTAATTCACCTACAAACCTACTTTCTCCATTATCATACTTACCCAATATCCTAGATCATTTCACCTACATACCTATCACACATTAGCAACATAGTGCCTTACCCTCTTCCACCTACATTAGTCTTCACCTACCCCTGCCTCACCTATTTAACTTTCCCATCTAGCCCTTCTTTCACCTAGTCACTTTTTATAGTGACTGACATTGGTTTCCTTGACCGTAATCGGTCATCTTGACCAGTGTTGATCACCCCAACATTGACTGATGTCATCCAAAACTAACTGATGTTGGCCAACCAATGACCGACATTGATCACTATTTCGGTGATGAAACCGAAACCCTCGTCCCCCATTGTCAAAAATTAACAAAAACAACCTAAAACCCTACCCCACCCCACCCAAATTTACCCTACATTCATTCCTAACCCTACTTAACCTACATTTTCCCTTTCCCACCCCCATTTCACCCCCATAATTTAAAAATACATTTCCCATCCCCATTTTACCCAAATTAAACAAATATTTTCAATCACATGCAAGCTTAGGAATGTCTCTTACCTCTACTGAGTGTCGTCTCCGTGGTGGAACCTCTAATATCTATCAGTGGTCCTCCCGCTCCCTCTCCTGCCTCTTCCATGACAAAATCATGTCCTCACCTCACAACCAATCAAATCATTCCAATTAATCTCATGGAACCACCTACTGAATGCCAATCACCTGCTATTAGCTCGCCAACTCAACTAGGAACCTCATAACATCACTTTATAACCTTCCATGTCTTCTCTATTTTTTCCGTAAGTGGAAAATAAACAAATGAATCCGTAAAACATGGATTTTACCTTTTCATCCCCAAATTGGCATGACCAATATCGGTCGATTGTGCCCCTAGCCAACCAACGTCAATTAAGCTCTAACCGACATCGATAACCACACATATCCATTTGACCCACACTATGCCCACTTTGCCTAAAAACAATGTTTTCAAACAACTTTTACCCTTACTAACACCTATTACAACTCACACACAAGCCTATATTACCTGTATATGTCCTTACTTGCATTTAGGGACATGTTTTTTTATCTATATCCTCAGCCTTACCTATACCCTCGACCTACATACCTTGACTTGAATTTCCTTTTGTGACATTTGAATTTGTGTACTCATTATACCTTGTGATGTTATTGCCCATGTTATTTAGCCTAATGACCTTACCTTGCTTGATGTCATGATGTTTATCCCGACCAAACTTTTGTTGCCCTAGAACAAAACCTATTACCCATTCCTACACTTGGCCTTGTTGTGATTCAGGACCATATCCTATTCCTTGGATACCTAAACCACTTTAACATTGTTTGGATAAACCTATCGACCTTTGATGAAATAGAGTTTGTAAACTCTTCAACCTGGTACCTTATCACAATCTATGTGTGTGCATGCATTTGATTTCCATTACCTATTACCCGACCCGACCATTACCCTTACCTACAACCCATCCACCCTTGTTTTTATTAACAACCTATTTATCAAAACATTCACCGACTCTGTTTCCTACCTCATCAGTTCTTAGTTTGAGGGGGATCACTTTCATCCATACTTGGGGCAACCTATCCCTCACTCATACCTAGAGCACCGAATTCCTTTTTTTTTTAGCATCACTTATCTATATAAATCGCACAACAAAAAGGGGAAAAATGTAGACACCAAATTTGGTTCACACTCCCCTTGGCCCCCTTCAATAAATTAATGTAACACATTTAACTAATCATGACCCATTCATCCCATATTAATATTCATCCTCACATTATTAATTAATTTAATTATTTTAAGTTAATTTAATCCTCACACCTCCACCTCATCTTGATACCTCACCCTAGACCCATTACAGGGGCATTTAACTCACAATGACCAAGTCATCACTCTAAGCATTAAGTCATCACTCCCAAAGTCTTGACTTGCCACTTGACCTAACTAACTAAGAATTCCTCTTAAACCTAATTGGAATTATTCTATAACCTTCCTACCTTTTCTAACGAGAACTCCACTTCCCTAAGCGGACTCAACTTGGAAAACATGCCAAATCTGGGAAGATCTACCTATTTTTCGTAAACCTAGACTTACCCGCCTTAACTGACGTCGGTTATCCCTTGACCGACGCCAGTCACCTAACCACTATTAGTTACTTTATATACAATTTTACAACCTTTAACTTAGGTTGGTCATTTTTAATTTTGGGAGAGCTATTACATTCATCAAGCATGAATCCAAATCCTCTCAACATCCATACGCCACAAAATACTCAACCACAGGCCCAAGCAAGCATCCGGTTCTCCTTCCAAAGTACTCTAATACTCACAAGAACACTACATGAGTACTGACATGACACTAACTCCATAATCTCTTCATAGATCAACTACCATCCACCTTCACCTATCAGATCTGTAAGGCAAGTAAATATTCATGATTTCGATCATATTATGCTTGCTTAAAGTATAGATTCCTTACCTCTTGCATTATACTTTATTTTTTCCTATATTCCTTCATCTCCACCTCCTCACTAATCTACCAACCCAACCACCTATATCCTTTTTTCCTTTTGTGACTTCCCCCTCGGTATCCCTAAGTCTTCTCAGTAATATTACAAACCTAACCACACCCTTCTCACTCTTTGTGCAATCACAAAGTCCCAAAAACCATTTTTATCAAATTATTGTCAATTACCCCTACCAATGTCAGTTACCTAACCACCGCCGGGTTCACCTCTATATTGACATCGATCACCGGCTGATATCGTTTTTTGTCTCATTTCATTCCTTTTGACCAGCAAGCCTCTTAATCAACCAAAACTAACCCGGACTTTACCGAATCAACCCAGCACCTCACCCGATCAATTACGGACCCTGTCAAACCCGTGAAACCCGAATAACCTACCAAACCTCTAGATCTAATCATAACCTTGCCTATTAGATTAGATTTTCTTATTTTATTTGCATGAGATACCTAAATCATATAACTACAGTAGGATTTCCTTACTTCATGATATTTGTAATATTAATTTATATTTGAAAGTGGATTGAAAACCTTCTAGGAAACATCATGCTTCGGATCTAGCATTTTCTAGGCAATCCACTAACCTATATTATTAATGTTATCTGGTGGTCTTGTTTTATTTCTTATAGGTCGTTCCTCCTAGCCAAAGGGAATCTCTTCACAATCATCTTGGATCAAAAATTCATTAACACGTGCATTCAACCTTCAACCTACATATCACATGTATTCCTCCTTAACCATTTTACCTTCTATCTGTTTCGTCCTAGAAAGCGTAAAACTTATTGGTGAAACACATAACTAAAGTAATTTTTTTGTTTTAATCACTTAACAATTTTTAAACAACATACGTATTAATTAAATTTTTATCCATCCAATAACTCTTCCGTGTTTAAACCTTATGCAACTAAGAAGGGTGAATTTGCAGCTCTCCCTTCATTCCACTCTAAATGAGCAACCATACAATCTTTAGTATGTTCAAGTTTACCTTTATCTAGGTTGAGAAAAGTTATGCTTCCATCCTTAAATGTCTACCATGAAATTCAATTTCTTAACTTTGTATTCTAGTATCTAACTTATATATAATAAGGATACGGTGAACAGACGATGTAATCAGCTATTTGCAATACTTTGGCCAAAGTTTTCAGCCATGCATAAACAACTTATCTCGAGACCACACAAAATCTCTAGGGATATAGTCTTTTGTCGATAAAAAAATATCTCAACACCGTTATCCGGATCTTTGTTTAAGAAGGTGAACATGTTAAGAAAGAGGAAATGTGTTCTTTACAGGACCATCTATATAAACGAAAAAAATGACGACTTACCCTGGTATTTATGGAATAGGGAGAGACCACATAATGGAATTATTGCCATTGCATCCTCTTTCCCTCTTCTGTAACTACCCCTAGTTAGCACTATGTCAAGATGTTTGAAAGATGACATAAGATTACATCCAATCTATGACGCCTTTAAGGTTTTCTACTCGCGAACATAATTCATCTTACGACAACTTGTATGAGATTTAAGTTACTCCTTTTTTACCTAAGGTATAGTCGAGAATCTTACTTAAGACTTCTTAAAGTCATTCGATTGTGTTTCCCACAACTTTTATAACTTATTTGTGTTATGGAGTAAACTATTAATTACCCTCTTGTAAGGTCATCTTGTTAAAGTTATAAGTTTCCAAGTCAAAGGTTGGTTTAGTTTATTAACTGATGTCTTATATGATAGAGATGATAATGAGATTTACTTGTGAAGGTTAACTTAATATTTCATAAATAAATAACGATTAAAAGTAATCATTTTGTGTTAACCATGCCCATTTTATTCTCAACTAGGAGTTTATTAACCAGTTCACTATTATCGTATCTTCTTATTATGAAGTATAGATGATATCATTATTATTCATGGTCAATATACATTTTACTTTATAATTCATTAATGATCAATACTATTAATTCCATGATAAACATTTTGTTCAACAACTTACTTTTTGTTGTTCTATTTTAATCATAAGACTAGTTAAGTAAGGAGACCAGATTAAGTAATGACTTAATAATACATCTAAAGGTATTTTGACCATTTATTTAATTAATATATTACCAACAATTTATATGAAGAAATAGTCATTAGAATAGAGACGTAAATAATATCTGCTCATATATATATATATATATATATATATATATATATATATATATATGTATATATATACATATACATGTATATATGCATATGCATATGTATGTACACACACACACACACACACACACACACACACACACACACACACACACACACACACACACACACACATACATATGTGTGTGTGTGTATATATATGTATATATACCCACACCATGGTCGATTAAATAGGTCATTTATTTCTTTTATTAACAAAAATCGCACGAAATTACAAAACCAAATTCCATCATTATAAATTTAACTAAATTTATAATTAGGATTATACATCGGGTCATATGCCCATCCTTTCAATTAGGATTTCTTATTGAAATCATTTAATACAAACAAGATAATTATTGAAATGAACCTTTTTACATATGACCATAAGGTCAAAATCTACAAAAATATTAAATTAGTCCAAGTATTCACTTCATAGCTTCTCGTATTTACATATACATTAGTTAGGAGAGAGAAATATACATGGTTAGTTTGAGAGAACTGACATGATTTGAATCACTTATTTTCTATACCGTGATCATTATATAATGATAATAACAACCATGTTTGATCACGTACTAAAGAAAATCAACTTAATAATTTGAACTAGACAGTTTATATCAACAAGAAAATCATCAAATTGCATCGGACCAAAACAACTCCACATTTATTATACTTGTATTTCAAGTCAAATCAAATTTAATCATCAAATAATGAACCACATATTGTAATTTACACTATTACAATTCATCAAAGAATAAACTTGTGAATGTTAATCGGACTTCCAAGATGATTCATTTAGTTATTTCATAAATACATTTATATTTTCCGACAATTTTCTTTCATGTTCATGTTATCTACTCACAACATTAATTGTTGTACCACTCAAAAAATAAAACTCAAAGTTCAAGCACAACACAAATACAATATTTATAAATTGATAGAATATATCAAATGAAACGTTCATGTTTTCCTACAAGTGATCGAGATACATAAAGGAGAATAGATAACAAACTACCATCTCAATACTTACTCAATAATCATAATCCCGAGTCAATATGAATCTCATATTAGTGTTGGGTTGTGGAGCTGAATTGCTTCACAAAGGCATGCATTTGAGGTTTAATATTTTACATAATGTAACCGCATCGGTTGGCTAAGCAACATCAGTCACTGGGAGGAACTCTGTGTCGACCAAGGAACCAACATCATTCGGAGAGGGAACCTACATCACCAAGATAGGGAGCCTACACTGGTCAAGGAACCGACACCGATTACCTGTGTGTTTATGTTTTTATTTTAGACGCGTATTTGATCCAATGGTTGATTTTAAAAGTGATCGGATGGTTGTAAATGCATAGCTAAGGTGCCCTAAGTTTGTATAAGCTTATATAAGATAGAAAAACTAGGGTTAGAACATAAGGATAGAAGAAGAATGTTAATTATCCTTGGTTGAATATAAATAAGAAGAAAAATGTGGCATGAAGACAAAGCTTCAATGGAGAGAAGCTTTGGACAAAAGGAAATATTAGGTACATCTGAATGGTGAGAAGAGTGTTATGTCTTCTATTGTATTTCCTTGTATTGTCTTGTCTCAATGTAATGGCTTGCATAGTATGCAAAGCACATAGTCTTTCATCTTGTAGATCCACATGTTGTTGTGAGATCTTATATTGTAGATCCATGAGATCATGTTATATTGTTGGTCCATTGTAGATCTAGTATTATAGCTTGGAGGAGATCTTGTGGGTACATATAGTATCCAGATATTGTAGAGGAAGTCTTCTTGTATGCATAGGTTGATGCAATGAGATGGAGGAGAGACTTACTTCTTGGTGCAAAATTATGGTTGCACATTGGTAGACCCTTGTGAGAGGTCTTGTTTGCATATTCACATGAGAGCTTGGTTGCACAGTGGGAGATGCAGTAGTTCTGGTATGTGAGATCTGTTGGTGGTTTGGAGGCATGGTTGTAGTGCACTCATGTAGATCTGTTTAGAGATATGGAGGAGGATATACTCTTGGAGAGATGCATTGTACTCTTGTATGAAGATTTGGTTTGTACTCTTGTTCATTATTATATATTGAGATCTCTATCTTTGGTGGACGTAGCCCACATTGGGTGAACCACAGTACATGCTATGTTATGTGTGTGTACTTTGTTTTGATTTGGATTTTTCTAGTTTATACTTCCACTGTTGTAGATTCTAAGGAATTATTTCCATTTTCGCACTCCATATTCCCAACAACTAGTTCTTGATAAAAATACTCCTTCCCAAATAAAATAGTCCCATATTTTATTTAAAAACTCAAGAACTTGTTCCATGTATAAATACCCTAACTCGGAGCTAAAAATCATTTCAACCCACAAAAATACGTAATTCCATATAGTATTTAACACTTAAGCTCGTGAATCTCTACATAAATTTGACATGCAAATCCAATAGGAATAAAAAATTATAAATAAATTTTCTTCTATAAAAACCAGGTCACAAAACACTCGGTGTTATTAACAAAATTTAATCATCACAATTTATAATAAGAGTGAGAAGCTCGTGTCTATGATATGTCCATTCTTACTTACATGACTTCCTTTTTCTCTTTAATCTCCTCCAGAGATAAAAAATAGCAATATTCTTACTTAAGCATTCCTTTTTGCAACCGAGTTGCTCTATATCCATTCTTAAATTTTCATTCATGGACGAAAATTATGCATAGTGGAGAGGATTACACTTCTTAAAAAAACCAAAATAGCTCAAAGTAAACAAATAATGATCAAATGATCCAATAGTGAAGAATGCAACCCAATTGAGGGTTGGATTTTATGGGAAGCTAGCCATTCCCGAGGAGTTAGGTCTGCATTGATTGCCATTAAACCCCAAAAACTTCTTTACACTTCCACATGCCACACACTCCTCTTAACTTTTCTCTACATTAACCAAACATGGTTCATAAAAACTTGTCTAGTCTTTAATTATGTCCTCAATTGTCCCCATTTTAAATATGCCACTAATTTAAACAAAACACTAATACATGCCACCCACCTTAATATAAAACAAAGGCTAAGAAAAATAGTGTTACATGTCACCTACTTATGTTAAGTGGTTTAACATGTCAAGCCCCGTGTTATTAATTCAAAACTATTATGTGTTCCCATGTGATGTGGATCTAGTTACAAGAGGTTGAAATACCTCCAAAACACACACAAACAGTTTGCAAATAAACTAGAAGCTTCAAAATAGATTTCTTCTCATCTGGAATCCACACTAATCTTTTACATCATTACAATCTTCCTTTTATTTCACATTAGCTCTAAAAACCCTAAAATGCCAAAAAAAAACCTTAAATGCCCAAAACCCCTAAAATGCCAAAAATTACGTACTAGTAAAGAACCACGAGGGGCCCCCAAATTTTGTGTTCCAAATATGTATTCGTAAATTAAGGCTCACACAAATTTTTGGCTTATTCTATAAAGCATAGAAAAAAGTTATTAAAACTCTAAGTCTTAGTCAAAAGCAAAAAAAAAATCAAAGCCAATTTTAGACCACTAGATGAAGGAATCCGCCCTAAAAATATGCCAAAATGGCCACAACCTTTCAAAAAAATTGGTCACAACATAATACTAATAAATATCTACCACCCTGGAAAATTTCAAGATGATCCAATGGTCGAAACAAAAGTTATGGCCTTCACAAGTTATGACCCCGCATCACCATGCCTATTTGTTTAGTTTTCCAATAAATCCATACTTGAACAAAAACATGTTAGAAATCATAATATGCCACAACAAAGGATAAGTAGTTTATTAAATGACCCTACATAAATATTCCGAGCAAGAGAGTAATACAAGTATAGTTATATGCAATAGAAAATACCGGTGTGAGTTAAGACTCCTAGTTGTTTACTAGCTTCATTTAAACTAGCCTCCGGTTTATTAGCCGTCTATATAGTTGTCAATTAGAGACTCGTAAGGGTGGAATGTTACATTAATCCCCCTCGAACTTAAGAAAAATTAATATTAGGGATTAGAAACATCAAAGTCCCAACATTACTAGTCAAAGATTATACTTGCAAGAGACAATTGGATCTAGCAATATCCTTCATTTGACACTCCTTGTAACTATGATGCATGGTTAAGTGAATTCAACTCCTTCTTGGCTCTTATTTTTGTGAAACAATATTCCAACCATCTTCCTCTAGATTCTCAAGGGAGGTTTTCCTCCACACTATCCCTCTAATTATCGTTATACTTGGTTCCTTCCCAGAAGGCTAGGACCCTCAATCTCCTCTCTCCATTCTGGTTAGGACCAATATAAATTACTAGGAAGATACCTCCTAAATGTTTTCTTCTCGATCCTCTTCCTCTTTCGAAACTCCATCCTTCTCCCCAAACACCATTAGTGGAATTAGAGATATCTTAGGTAGGTTAGTCTAAGGAGGATACATCTTTTCTCCTCCCCCTTGTTGGCCAATGTTTTTGTCTTCTTACTCCTTATCTCTAATTTCTCTCCATCTTTAAGGGATATTTTTTATAAACTTCCATACTCGAAGGATTTGCAGAATCTTGAATCTCAAACTCCCCTTCCTAGTCCTAAACTTCTCCTCTAGTAGAAGAAATATTTAAGGATGATTCTAATCATCTAGGTGGGATTAAACATATTTCTCTTCTTCCTTATAGCCTTGGAGAGTGTCCTCCTTTGTCCATATATGGTTGTTGAACCCGTGATCTCCATGCCTTATTTCTCATATCCCACCAATCTACCGCATGCTCACATTTGAAGCAATATGGCATCTATTCTTTTTTTTTAAATGTGAACAATAATTTTGCGGAATAGGTAACCACACATTACGTTGTTATCTATATAGGTAACAATGTAATGTGTAACAATGTAATGTGTTGTTACCTATTCCATCAAAACTAATGGTGGCATAACGGAAAATAATTTGTGCCTATTATGCAAACATGCATGAGAGATAGGCTCTTCCATCCACCCCAGATTCAATAGTTGTTGACGGATGTCTCTTAAATTGTGCAAAATTGAGTACTACCTTCTAATACCACATTTATTTATGAAATTAATTATATTTTCTCATGTATATCTAAATTTAATGCAATTCAAAAGTATTCATTAGGGAAAAAATAACAATTGATATATCAACAAGAGACATGAAATATATTTTTTCCATCAACAAATCAAAAATCCAATAATAGAAACAAACCTACAAATCAATAATCATCCATTGCGTCAAAAAAGAAACCTATTTCCATGTTTGAATGCACCTTTTGTTATCTTCCCCAATTTGTTCTCCTCTGTAAATTCCTGTAAAGTGTATGCCTCTTCTCTCCCTATGCTGACAATTGGTTTTATGTTTGCATCTAATATTGTGGTTTCACCAAGTTTGACTAGATTGACCGACTTTAATTTATATTGGATTTTTCTTTAGTTCTCGTGTCTAAATGTTAGCTACAAGTTTCATTTATGCTTAATCATAATAACAAATAATCTATCATAGGCTTCCCTTAACATTTTTATGCACCCTTAGACTTCGCGTCCCCTTCCCCGATCTCCATCTTTATTGCCTCTCTTCCTCTTATATTTATGTCCCTCAAGTTTAACTTCTTCGACACATCCCCTTCAACATTTCCATCACACATTTCGAGTGTGATTAGTAATTTGTTTAGATAAACTAAAATACATAGATACCTTTGGTGGGTAGATGAACCACTTCCCAAATGGGTTGAGACTTTCTCAATAAGACTCTAGTTATCCCAAATTCGCCCCCACAGAAAATTTGGTCAAAACAATTCCTGCACATAAGGGAAATATGAAGGAAATGACTCAAACCCATGAGCTCACATTCTAGGATGACAAACAGGTTACAGGTGGGCTCGGAAATGAAATAGTAGAGCCAACAGAGAGAGCCATGTGTCCTAGTGGCACTTCTCTAAAGATGAATCCAAAAAGAGAAGCTCAAACAAGCACCGCTTCTCCACGTGTCTCAGGATGAAATAGAGGCAGGGGCAAATGGTCAAACTAGAGTCAAAAGGTGGAGCTTCGGGGCTGCGGGAGTATTTTGAGTTTTGCATTTTTGTGCAAAAGGGAAAAAGATAAGTTGCGGACCCGCAAGCCCGATTTTTGCTCTAATCTGGCTGCCACGTGTCCCATATCAAAAGGGAAGCCCAAACGAGTGCCGGCATCTGCATGGCCCTGGTAGGTGAAAAATGAAGAAGAGTCTTCTAGGCCATTAACGCAGAATCCAATCTCTTCAACTGCCAGATTTGATTCGTGTCAATCCATTGGGGAATCGAAACAACATATTGTGGGCAGATTTACGAGAAGGAATTAATATTCGATGGTTGAGATTTCAAAGCAAGATTCAATGTGTATCTCATGATGGTTGGATTGGGATTCGAATTTTCCCTCTTCTCTCTCTTTTCCTTCTATATATCTTTAACACTTCTCGTTTGAGAAAGAGAGACATTAAGGCATAAAGAAACTCTGTCAAATTTGTTTCTCGACGCCTTTTTGGAGCAATAAGCCTTCTCCTATGCACGACAAATGTATTTGTACCTCTATTCCAGAAATGTAATGGTCTGTGCACCTTTTAGAGCAATAAAAATGTGTTTTTGGCATTCTTCAACCCTTTGCATCATTTTGTTGTTTCTCCATGCCTCTCCCTTTCAGTCTTGGTTTTCTATGCATGTATTTCACATTTGTAGGTGCAGGATGTCGTGTTTCATGGAGTTTAATGGATGATTTGCAGATCTGGGTCATGTCACTTCTGTCTGACCTCCCTCATCTCCATTTTTCTATTTCTTTCTCCCTCAACAGAATATCTCACTCCCTTTTCTTGGTGTTATCACCTCGTTAGTGTAGGATTTCCCTCTTTATGTACTTTCTCTCTCCCTATCTCCTTGGAATTGTTAGATTAGGAGTAGATAGTCACATTTCCTTCCTTAGGAGTAGTTTAACATTAGGATTAGGAAGAAGAAGTTGGATTTCTCGGAGGGCCATCTCAAGTCCGAAAGTCCCACAACTTGAGAGATGGTCCCATGTTATGCAAATCACACCAAATGACCCTACCTTAGAAAAGCAGATCCATAACTCATTTGGGGGTGTTGTGATTTTACATTAACAGTTTTGGCACGCTTGGTGGGACAGGTCTGAAGCACCTTACCACTTCACTTCATTAGGTTCGATGTGCTCTTGGTGAATATTTCAGCCTTTGGAGGCACTTTCAGGCACATCTGGTGACTCCATTTGGTTAAAAACCCATTCTCTGAGTTACAGACCTTTTCCATTCATTTCCACTCATTTCATCCATTTTCTTCTTCCATTTTCTCCCATTCCATGAGGTTTTGCAATCATGACTTCATTCCCTTCATGGAACTCACACTTACAGCAATACAATCCACCTCCAATGTATTTCCCAACTCCTCCAGATCAACATTATAATCAGATCCCAGAACCACTATGCTTACCCATATGAGCAGAGTCAAAATTAGTTTGGCCATGGAGCTTATCAAGAACAAGGGGACGCATATAATGGCGATAGTTATGTAGAGGATGCTGATCTACTAGAGAAGATTCAAAAAATGGAGGTGACATGGTTCAATTAAGGGCAATAGTTCAAATGAGCGCATTCAACATTGGTTGCAGGGCACCTTATCCATGGGAAGGACCTTTTCCAAGACACTACAACCCTCAAGAGAAGCTGGACTTCATGATTGAAATCTTACCCCAACTTGCACAATGGATAGTGGAGATTGGGGCTTATGAGCAAAGTGTGGGACAACCTTGTCAATGGGTAAATCCTACACCATTATCTGGTAATTTTCTCTCTACTCCTCAAGCAGCACCATCTCAATTTGGGCTTCAATTTCCAAGCTTCCCATTACATGTTGGCCCAAGTGTGAAATCCATTTCTCCATTCCCTAGTCTTCCACCTCATCTCAATTGTTCTTTCCTTTTCCCTTCCAAACAGTCATCCCCTCCAAACAAACAAGAAGTTCCACCACCCTCCCCACCACAAACAATTGCAAAGTCTGGTTAAATGCTAACCTGCCACTCCTCTTGCTTTCCCAATCCCATGTTGGGAAGAGATTCAAGAATCCAATCAAGGAGAACAACAAGAAGAGGAGCCCAACAGAAAGAAATGACAAACAATTTGAAGAGTTGGGTTGCCAAACTTGGGTTTACAAAGATCCCCTTAATGGTCAAGCCAATAGAGGAGGTCAAGATTGAAGAAATAATGGTGGTGAGGCTAAGTTTGTAGTAGAAGAAGAGCAAGAACAAGAGGAGGAACAATCAGTCCCAAGCCCCATTGAAGAGGAGCAACTAGGAGAGATCAAATCAGTGTTGAGGCCACTCAATGAAGAAGGCATCATTAAATATTTTTGCTTTCATTTCAAGTGCCTGATTTGATTGATGAACCCATGATGGAGGAGGACCATACAATTTTAGAGGCCCCAAGTGTGGAGCAAGCCACAGAAGAACCTTTAGTTCTTCCTCCCACTTCATCCCCTTCAAGATCTGATGTTAAAGAAGAGTTTGATCTTTAAAAATTCATGTTTGAGAGTGAAGGGAGCCATGGTGATCAAGTTGTAGATCAGGAAGGCACCATGGAGGAGGTAGAGCACATACAACAGGACAACAAGGAGGAAAACCATCTGTCATACTTGAGGGATTTCCTTGATGGAGGGGAACCCATGGAGATCACATCATTTTTTCCTCCATCTCTTACATCCCATACACATGAACCTACTGTCATGGAGGAGAACATTCAAGAACAACAGCATGCACTCCATAATGGACCTCTAGAACTAAGATTGGAAGACATGACTCCTCCATATTCTTCACAAAAATAGGAAGGAAAGAAGCGAGAAGAGTTTCACCACTTCTTCCATGCCATTCATCCAAGAAGTTCTATAAGAAAACTCCATTCTTGGAGTTCAAACTCAAAAGAAAGGGCACATCCAAAGGATCGGGCCGTGCCCAATCAGTACTTGGTTTCATTGGAGCCAAAGGAAAACCAAAACCAGTCATGTCTACTTGGGGCATGAGGATGAGCATCAAAGTACCAAGTGTCACCATCAATACCTTTAGGAGTCCAATATAGGTCAACTTGAGGAGGTATTTCTATTAATGTTGATACCTTGATGATTTGGGTGGAGGACCAACTTATAGTCGGTTTTCACTCATCCAACCATATATGTTCAATGTTGTTAAACTCTCAAAATTTCCCCTCTTTTGAAAGTCGAAAATTGAAAATTTTGAATTGACACCCTTTAGTGATGTTCTAGTGAAGTGAAAAGTTGAGGAGATAGTAAAAATTCATGTTTTTGGAGTTATTTTGGTGATTTGCAGGTCTGTCAGACATTTTTGTCCCTCATGTCCCAAGTTCTGTTGGGCCTTCTGTTCCCCGATCAGCCACATTCCCTAAAATTCTTTAACTTTTGGTTCTATCGAAACTTTTTGGCCCATTTGTCCCAAGTTCACCCGGGCTCTCTGTTCCCTGATCGCCCGCATCGGGTCCTGTGACGTACCCAAAATTGTAAGGGTATTGCGTTGCTGAGATGATGTTACACATGCCCCAATGATGATACAGTCTCCTCGCAAGGTGTTCGGGATCCAGAAAAGCTCTCCAAGTGTACGTTAACATCCTGCATGCCCCACTTAGCCTCCGTGTGCTTTTTTCTCTTTTCCCCTCTTTTCCTTTGCATTTTTGTCTTCAATGATGAAACCGCCGCCTGCCCAAGCGGGCGGTGGTCTGCGTAACCGCCCCTGCTCGGGGTGACGGTCCTTCACGCGTTCTCCAAAGACATTTCTTTGAACGTGAATCACGTAAATTTTCAACTTTTACCAACTTTCTCACCCGCTTTGGCTAGTATTTATGTTTTATGTTCCCTGGAATAGTGTTTCTTCATTGTTTAATGGTAAAAGAGTCCTAGTTGGAGTTACCTTTGGGTGAATGGGAATTCTATAAATAGCTGGTTTGATTACAAGAAAATGGCCCCTCATCCTCTCATTTCAATAGTTTAGTCTTTCAGTTCTTGCTTAGGAATTCAATAGTTTTCATTTGTTGCATGCATAGTTAGTCTTATTTTACTGTTTAGAAGCCACATGATCTTCTTTTTCTAGTGTTATTACTATTTCATACAATCAATTAAGGTAGGATAGTTTCATTTTCAGTCTGAAGCCATTAGAGTTGCAGGTTTTGTTCGTCAAGAAGGATAGTTTCAGGTTCTAGATGTTTTGTGTTGTATGACTCACAATAAATCCCACTAGGAATTACATAAGCCAAGCTCTGTTCTCTTACGCTATCCCTCTCCTACTCACATTGTATTCATTCTACATCCAAAGCTGCCATTGTTCTAATACCTACTTCTGTTGATGCTAGCATTACACACTTTTCTGGATTCACGTGAGCATGAAGGAACGAGGAGGAGACCACCTTTGTGGGGACAAAGCCACACACAATTGGATTCGCCACTTTTCTCGTAAAATCTAGGTTCAAGCTTTCAAAGTTCTAGTTAAAATATACCAAATAGAGTAGTGAATTACTTCATTTTGGTTACGTTCATTTTCAATATTGCCAGGGAAGCCATGGGGATCAATAGTTTTTGAGAAACTATGATTCATTCCTCACTTCGAGGTAGGATTGAAAATCTTTCAATTAAATTAGATCATTTATTTAGTTATTTAGAATAGATTCACAACTGCATAGACAAGTAGCTATACTCGGCTACCTTGTTTGTTTTTAATTTTGTTATTAGGTTAGTTGTCGTTTTCTAGATATATTAAATAGTTGTTATCTTAATTTTGTTAAATATATTGTCAAAAATACAAAAATAGAGAATTTATATATGTTGTGGATATACTTTACATAATTAGTTTACTTGCTTTAGTTAGATTTATATTGTTTCTTTTGTATGACAATCACAGGACCTAGGGAGCCCAGAGAATACGTATTCAAGCCAATCGTGCCTCAACCCAATCTTGTTGCAGCAATAACTGACATAGACCAAAATCTCAAAATTCATGTCTTCCGAAAAACAACAAACCTACAAGAAATCAGCTCACATTTAAGAGGATTAAATATAGAAGACGACAAAGCACACACGTTTTGGTCAAACCAGCCAAACTATAGATTTCCCTAATAGATATCCGCATGACTATAGAAGGGCTTGAAAGAGAGAAAATGTTTGGTTGTGATCCTTTGGTCCCACAGACTAGACGTAGGAGACATCCTCATTGACATAGACACTAGCTTAAGAATTCAAGTTGCTAGAACACCTGTAAGGTACTTTGAGAAGATTGCGCAACTTTTAGTTCTAAACATAGAGGCCAAAAAGGCATATGACTACTGGATATTAGGGATTAGGGATTGATTCTTCACATGACCATAGGAGGTCCACAATGACCATGAACTTACGGTTGTGATCCACAGGTCCCACAACCCAATGGGCCCACAGTCAATCAGACGTTGATGTTAGTTTACGCACATTAGTATTTAGGTCCTCTCCACTTCCACCAATCATTATCGCACAACTATCCTCACTAGACGTAGCAACTAATCAAGCTAAGGATTTCTAGGACTAGACCAGAGAATCACCCATAGAATCCACCATATATCCATCATCCATTTTTCATGACCCTATCGGGGATATCTACGAAGCACCCACAGGTCATTTTCCATGTATTCCACAACCTATAGATTGGATCACGCCAGAGCTCGATATTGATTGGAGCCTTTGAGCAGTCATCCTCGCCGAATGATCTATCATGCTAGTTCAGGTTAGGAGGGCCTTCTTTGCTTTAGATTTGCATATTCCATTAGTGCACATCGAAGACATAAGATTGCCTAACTAGTTTGTCTGCACCCCACGTATATTCCATCCCCACCGGCTGTCTCGGCATGACCTCGGGAGGTCGGGTGCGAGGAAGAGTTACTTGTAGATTCCCATGCTCACTTGTCACTTTTCCATCATATAAAATTGGTGAACCCGACGTGAACCTTCCTACCTTCTGGTTTGAAGTCTTATTTCTACTTGTTCTTCCAATTAGTATACTTTTCATCTTTTCCACCTCGTTAGCCTTCACATCAGCTTCACCAACAAAATTGGTGAACCTGACGTGAAACAAACTAGTTTTCCTCTTTCTATTCTTTCATCCACCTTCACTCTTTCCCATTATTCTGCGGGTATTCATATACCCCGAATATGTCGGGATTCGATGCATATGGCAGACCTCTCCTAGGTCTTGAAGCATACTACGATCAACTGAATAGACAGCCATCACCCTCGCTCTCAGCATGGGGTGACAACTATTCAACTAACCGGTTTTCAACACAAACTCCACCTTAAAGGACTAGATATAGTTCTTCTTTCCAAATAGAGGAGTTGGATCAGCTCACTCAAATGTAACAACCAGAGCCTTCAGGCTTGAACAACATGACGCTCACTGGAGAATCTAGTTCATCTCCTCAGGTGTTGCTTAGACCGCAAATCAGTAGACAATCAGATCCATATCTATTTTTAGATGATGAATACTTAGCACATTATGCTAGGAGTGAACAACACTCTCAAAGTATGTACCCACCTATAGGAGGTTTGCAAATACAACCCGAGGTCTCATTCCAAGAAAAAACCCCATTCCTCCACCCATACAAAATGCCCTCAATGATACTTGGCAAGGAAATGATCAGTTCATAGCAGGGTACCATATGCCTATACAACCTCAAGGTATACAACAAACACCACTAAGGAAAAATACCGTATCTTCACCGAATGAGGTCATCTCAGCCTTAGTCGAGAAGGTTAGAGGGTTGGAACTTGCTCAAGCAAGTCAAAATTTGTAATTCATGTAGGCAGGAGATTCCAATCCTCCACATCATCCTAGCCAAGTAGACCTCCTCACAGGAAAAATCACACTAGGCATGCCCCCTCAGTATTCACAACAAATGCCAAATAGAACCGCGTTCTCTAACGCCACTCCGGTGCTAATCCATTTCGAACAATGTTCCTCCATACTTAAACATGTATCCCAAGTCACCACAAGGAGGTATGTTCTCTTCTCCCGACATTTTCACTCAACCACGGGGATTTCCTTATGCCCCTCCAAATACATATGCTACTCCATATCAACAAACCATCCCACCTCCCCCTCAGCAAAGACCATCAATGGTCGAAACCTATGCGATAGGAACTTATTCATAATATTTGAAAGAACCTTTAGACTTCACTATACAAAGCATCATGCTTCCAAGACCTCTCCTCGATCTACCCAAGTACAAAGAAGAGGGAGACTCGAATGCACATATTAAGGCCTATGCCACAGCCATTCGAGAACTGCTCCCTTGGGATGGAGTTGTTGCTAAAATATTCCCCAAAACTTTAGAGGGTATCGCCCTCGATTGGTATTATAGAATCCCTGAAGCCTCAATACATTCAATTATATAACTTGTTTCAGAGTTCATCAAGGCATTTGACATGAACAAATTGTTAAGAACAGGAATCAGGGAATTCTTGCATATTAAACAAGAACACAATGAATCTATTGCTCATTTCATCCAAAGATGGCATACAGTCCTCTATTCTTCAAAGCACACTCCAAACATGGATCGATGGAACTATGTGATTTATTCCTTCATTCTCTCGTGAGAGAGATAAAGGAAGAAGTCCAAAAGTTCCCACTAAGAGTTATGATGAGGTGCTCGAGAACGCTCTTGAATAGATCAAGCTGCAATAGATAGCGAGTCAAAAAGGCATAAGGAACAAATGGGAGGTTAATCATCCCCAACCAAAATACTACGACTTATCCTACTACTACAAACGTCAATCAAGGACCTAAAATCCTTAACAAGAACCGTGGACCGACAACATGATGGAGTAATCCGACCAAGCGAAAAAAGCAAATGTTGTAAATGCTCTACCACCAGTTAACAATCAACGAAACAACAATTTTACCCCAACAATCAATGTGGTGGATTTTAATCGTCCACCTCAACAACAACAACAACTGCAAATCCAGACATAGGGTCCAAGTCAAAACTCTTCTGGATATCAAAACCAAAGGCAACAAACATAAAAATTTAATCCTAATAGTCAACGGTTTAATTAGAGTTTTGGACCACAACATGTGCCAAACCAACAACCTAGGAGTTATAATCCCAACTCGTATTGTGGTTTCCACAAAATTTGAGGCCATGACACTAGGAATTTCCATGATTACAATAAGTTCATGTAATTTCGCCGGAAGAACAAAGAAAACTCTTCATAGATATGTTCTTAATAGATTCTGTGACACCTATCCCAAATACTTTCACAAGGGCAGTCTCCCCTCAAAATGCACCTCTTAAGATCTTCAATGATCCACTTCCAAATCACAATAACAATAATAAATTAAATCCAAATGGGACAAACAAAGGTGTAATGACAGGAAATAACGATCATGAAGCCTCAACTTCACTAAATCCACATGTCCGCACCGTAATTAGGAAGTCACCATGAACCAAGATAGTTGGTCTGCGGTGGAGTTAGATCTTGAGCTACACATAGAAGCCATAACAAGAACACGAGAATATTCTTCTCAACCAAATCCAATCTATCCACTAGAGCCAGATAACATTCAACAAACATTAGTAAAACCCGTAGGTGCCTATGATTTAATTAATGACCTAACAAAGACCTTCTCTCACATCTCCTTTTTGGACTTGTTGAAGAACTCTCCTACCCATAGGGCTGCTATTTTAGAAGCACTAGGTCTAGGTCATTTAATTAACATCACTCTACCTCCCAAAACACGGGTAAACCATATAGACTTTGATATCCACCCTCCTGGGCAGCCCAGGACAAGGATGCTGAATTTATATTTGACGTAAACAAAATGCCAACAGATCTTTGAGATTACACGTAGGCGATCCAACCTTACATTTACAAGTGTGGGTTTACAATAGTCCCCTTAAAAATCTAGTTAAACACGCAATGGTGGATGATGGGGCTGCGATTAACATAGTCCCCTTCTCTTTCCTTCAAAAGCTAGGGTATGGAGAAACAAATTGTTCCACAACAAGAAATATGCTAAGAGGTTATGATAGCCTTAAGGCCACTTTGATTGGGACTATAATACTACCAGTCACCTTAGGACCTAAAACAATCCTCACTGAGTTTTATATTATAGATTGGGAAACCAACTATAATATGATCCTCGGCCAACCATGGATACACCGTATGAAGGCAATCCCTTCTACGTTATTTCAGGAAATAAGATTCTTGCACTTAGGAAAGATATTCATAGCAAAAGGTGATCTGAAACCATTCGATATACACCTAGCAGACCTAAAGAAAAGGCCAGGCATTCACTCTGAGTTTGAACTCCCAATAAACCAACTTAACAAACCAACCAACTCAAAACTGGAAGAAAAGTTGATACCTACAATGGAGTTAGAAATTACAAACCTAGTCAAGAACATCTCAGCACTCAAGGATGAAGCTAACGTTGTAGAAACAGTGTCATTAGGAACTACTACAAAAATTGTTGAGTTGCTAGAGCAAGATTTTCCAATTTTCCTACCATTTGATTCCACAGGTATGGGATGTACCCTAGGAGTTGGTTCTCTTCCAACAGAGGAACTCTACATGGTAGAAGTAACCGAAGTAGAAGAAATAGACGTAACGAATGTCCCAACATCCATCTTCCCAAATAAACATTGGACTCTCCACTTTGATGGAGCTAGATGTCGTTATGGGGTCAGGGGCAGGTGTGATCTTTACTTCTCCCGAGGGAAAGATCCTACCATTCGCCTTTAAATTAAATTTCGAATGTACAAACAATGGTGTTGAGTATGAAGCCCTCCTCCTTGGTCTCATCATAGCTAAAAGGATCGGTGTTAATGACATTAGAGTGTTAGGAGACTCACAATTAGTAGCAAACCAAGTCTCTGAGGTGTATGAGACTAGAGCTGAACACTTACAGCTCTACAAAACAACAATATTAGATTTGAGCAAAGGATTTAACTTCATATCCATTGAGGTAATCCCACGAGAACAAAACCTTCTCACAGATTCGATAGCAACCTTAGCTTCACGTTTCACTCCAAACAGTGAGTTGGAAGACACCCATTTCATGGTATCCCTTTATATTGAACCGTTAGTAAAGAAAACATCAACAAACCCTCTTCTAACGCACATAGCTGAGAATAAATCTACTATCTTAGGTCATGTTGACAATGATAGAGCCACTCTTGATTACCTAAACGCCTATGCTGAGTTACATCTCACCCATCACATGGTAGATTTGTCCTTAATCCCACATTTGTCTTCTTACTTTGGAAATCCCATGGTAGAGCTTCCCCCACAAAAGGAACTCGACATATACGTGGTAGAGAATGGAGAAGATCTGGAACTACCTCTAGCCCCGCTTGAGTTTGAAGAAGGTAACGCTTCTTTAATCAAAGGAACGATTGATATTAACATCGAACGGAGGAAGAACCAAAGATCTTGAAACTAGGATCTTCATTAACTCCAGAAGAGATAGAAATACACACTCAAATCCTCAAAGAACATCAAAAGGATTTTGCATTTAATTATAAAGAAATGATGGGAATTGCACCACACATCACGGTACATAACCTCATCACCAAATCAGATGCAAAGCCAATTAAACAAAAATTGAGACCAATGAAACCCAAGGTAGCTCTCATGGTGAAGGAAGAAGTAATGAAACTTCTCCAGGTAGGGTTCATCAAACCAGTTGATTACTCTCAGTGGGTATCTAATATCGTCCCCATTCTCAAAAAGAATGGGAAGATATGCATCTGCATAGACTTCTGAGACATTAACAAGGCGTGCCCTAAGGACAACTTCCTGTTACCATCCATTGACGTCATTGTTGACGCAACAACTAGATTTGAGATTTTGTCTCTCATGGATGGGTTCTCGGGATACAATCAAATCAGAATATCTAAACAAGACCAAGCCAAAACCATGTTTATAACTCCTTGGGGAACTTATTGCTACGTTGTTATGTCATTCGGTCTCAAGAACGCTGGCGCTACATACCAGTGGGCAATGACATACATATTTCACGATCTTATTCATAAAATTGTGGAATCATATGTGGATGACTTGTTGGCCAAAGCCAAGAAATTTTGTGATCATCTGGAAGTACTCCGTGTCATCCTCTCATGATTAATTGAGTATGGTGTCACACTAAACCCAGAAAAATGTGTATTTGGTGTGACAGGAGGGAAACTCCTAGGTTACATTATATCATCACGAGGGATCGATGTAGACCCAACCAAAATCTGGGTTGTTCTTGAGATGATCCCACCATCAGACGACTCTGGCATTAGATCATTTCTTGGAAAGCTCGGTGTAATCCAAAGATTCATCCCAGATTTAAGCTTTGCCATTCATCCAATCAACAATCTACTCAAGAAAGATTATGGTATCGATTGGACTGAAGACTGCAATGAGGCTTTCAAAGTAGTTAAGCACTTCCTATTGTCACCACCCATGCTAATGCCTCCCAAGCCAAACCACCCTTTGATCCTATACTCACGAGCCACTCATGTCTCGTTGGCTTGCATGCTGGCTCAAGAAGACGATGATAAATGAGAACGCGCGATCTATTTCATTAGCTAAACATTACTCGATTATGAAATGCATTATACACAGCAAAAAGAGAATGCCTTGCCATAGTCTTCACCACAAAATGTTTAAGACATTACATGTTAAACCAGGAAACAAGGGTCATTGTGAAGATAGACCATTTACAAACATTTCTCACACAAGGATCTTTATCTAAAAAAGCTCGTTGTTTCATAACCCTAATGGGAGAATTCAAGTTAACATTTGTAAACCAAAAATCTATTAAAGGACAAATCATTGCAGACTGGTTAGTTAACAATCCACTAGATGGAGGCAAGCTGGTAGATCTAGACTTTCTGATGAATGTGTATACTTTGTCGAAACCAGACCCCCCATTTCTACATGTCCTGGTATATTGATATCATCAATTTTATCATGGACCATACATACCAAAGTGCCACATCACAACAAAGAAGGCGGTTACGCATTATTACCGCTAAATATGTTATTTTAGACCAAGTGCTCTATCGCAGAGCCTTCGACGGCATGCTTCTAAGATGCATCAACATAGAAGAATCCAAGAGGATTCTTCATGAATCCCACAGTGGGATATGTGGGGGCCACTTCGGTGGTCACGCCACCGCTCGTAAAATACATCAAATGGGCTATTTTTGGCCCACTCTTGAACATGATGCAACGGAATTTATACGTAAGTGCCAAAAATGTCAAGAATTCTCTCACAAGATTCACATGCCAAAGCATAATCCTACTGAACTAATAATGCGACTCTGTGGCTCTTCTCCACTTGGGGTCTGGATTTAATAGGAAAATTCTCTCCCTCATCAACCGATGGCCATAATTTTATAATCATAGCCATGGAATATTTTACCAAATGGGTGGAGGCCATGCCTCTCACCACCGTCCCAGGTTCAGTGATTGCCAAATTCATTTTGAACCAAATTATTTACAGGTATGGTGTCCCACAAATCATTATCTCGAATACTAGCACGTCCTTTAAGAACGACGATGTTCACGAGCTATGTAGCAAGTTCAAAATAAACCATCACACAGCCTCTCTTTACTATCCTCAAGCTAATGGGCAGGCTGAAGCAACAAACAAGACGTTGAAAGCTATTCTCCTCAAAATGGTAAAAGAAAACAAACAAGATTGGCATTTAAAGTTATATCCAGCCTTGTGGGCCCACCGAACCTCAATAAGAACACCAACAGAGAAACTCCTTTCTCATTGGTATTCGAGCGACAGTTCTCCCACTTGAGGTTGAAATACCCAGTCTTTGCATCTCACTACAAGGGATTCTAGATGAGGAAGCTTATAGAGAGGCACGCCTCTCCCAACTAGAAAGCCTAGATGAGGCTAGGTTAAACATTGAATAGCGGCATAGAGTCTATGCTGACCGGATGTGCCGGAAGTATAAAAAAAAGGTCTATGAGTGAGAAATATATGAAGGAGATCTAGTTCTAAGACTAGACAATGAGGATCGATAATAAAATCGGCAAAGGAAGAAAGTTCCGGCCCAAGTGGTTGGGCCCATATCGAGTCATGAAGGACTACGGAAATGGTGTGTATCTCTTTTGCACACTAGAAGGTGAGGAATTTGGTGAAACTATCAATTCCTTGCACCTTAAATGGTTTTACACATGAAGCATCGGCACTATTTGTATAATTATATCTACATTACATCTTCATTTAGATAGGTTCATTTTGTTCACTCGTTTCATAAAACTTGGTGATCAAGGGACTTGCTCTTAAAAAATTCATTACAAACTTCTGATGGTATTGGCAGAAGCATTCAAATCATACTTCTTCATTTTCATAACATCATCAACTGTTTTAGAATCATTTCATCAATTAAAGCTAGATATGACAAAGTCTTAACCGTAGGCATACCAAGGCCTGCATGTTTGTTCTCGCTTTTGTTTCTTCCTAGGATAGGTGTCTTGCCTATGGTCTGTTCTAAAAGCTTCATGGTGTCACATCTATCCCGTATATAGATCTCTTTGGAAATAAGAACATACTGAAATTTTTCTCAAATAAATAAGTCAAATATAGATCAAACAGAAAATTTTACTTTTACACATTTCCTTTCCCTACCAACCTTCGGTGATGAGCTTACGTCTCTTACTAGTGACGTAGGGTTGGGAAAGGATGGGAATGCCCTTACTCACCTATGCCTTGTCCATGGTGATAAGCCCATGCTTCTTACTAGTAGCATGGGGCAAGGTGTAGGGGGTCCTCTTCTAGTAAACATTGAAGGTCATAAGAAAATAGTTCAAATAAACCTTTGAAATCTTGAGTCGAAATAAATGAATCAGATGTCCAAAATTCCAAGAGAGTTCAAAACCCTAAAAACCAGATTTTGTCAACCAAGTGGCCATCTACGGATCTAAGTCTAGATAAACTACAAAGCAAGTCGCATTCTAAACTATGGAGTCACTTGAGTAGGGTAGGTTTGTAGCATCCTAATTTGGTTCCACCAACTCTTTGTCTATCTCCCATCATTACCATTTCAACACACCTCATAGCTTGTGCCCTTTCTAGCTCTCGGTGGTGAGCCCTCACATCTTACTAGTTGTGTGGAGTTAGGAGTGGGGCAAGTGCATCTGCTCATCATACCAGTTCGTCATTACATTTTGTCAAAACAATATGAAGTACCGAAAAATTGCTTATGAAAGCTAAAGTTCAAGATCACAAGTTCATTTGCATCATCATACATCAACATCATGAAATACAAAAAAAAAACATTTGTGATATTTTTCTCCATTGCATACATTCTGAAAAGCATATAAAAACAAAAAATTTATAAACATCTAGTATACATGTGAAAATGAATCACAAAACTCTAGGTACAAAGAGATCTAGATCCAAAAGAGAGATGTATATATATAATCAGGTTTTATGTACAATGCCATAATGCACTAGGCATGGTCAAAATGCTCAATGAGCCTAGAAAATACAAAATGATTGTATAAACAATCTAGCAAGAGTCACTACAAAAAGAGTCAAGTGGCCTCTCAACCCCTATGAGATCCCTCAGAAGGTGCACGACCACGTCTAGGACTCCAGCTCGCCAGCCCTCTCGAGTGCACCGAGGGTTCACGATCTTGAACAATAGTTGTAGCCTCGCTATGAGAGTGACTCCTCATCAGGCACTCTGTAGTCCTATACTCGGCTAACTCGGTATAGAGGGAAGTCACCATCTTGGCCACATGCCAGACAAGGGCAAAGACATCACTATGCCTACCAGCTGCTGAAGGCTCCCCTGCATCCACGGATAGCTCGGCGTGAGTCTTCTCCATGGGGAGCATCAGGGTATCAGTACATACCCGGTGAATCAAGTCTCGCCACTCATCAGTAATCTCTGCAAGCAAAGGAGAAAAAAATTAGAAAATAATCAAAAGATAAAAACAAAGATGAACAAAAGGAGAGATAGCAACTAAGGCAATCCTAGCTAAAAACAAATATTAAAAGAAGAGTGACAACTCACTTGGATCTCCGAGGCCTCCAAGAGGGATCCTTAGGATCAGTGCCTGCCACAAATGTCACCGTGACTGATGTCCTCCTCCTGTGTCTAGGGCAACATAGCATCCTACTACGGACTCATCCTCTCCACCTAGGTCTTGAGAGGGTAACTCCTCTGAGACTAGAGTCACCCTCTTCACACTCTGCTCTGCCCTCTCGGCCTATAAGATATCATGAGTGTCATGCCACTCGGGATTTCTATCCTCCTCTCCACCCGATTCGCTGACCTCCATGTCCTCGGTCTCCTCCTCTGTCTCTCCCCCTATGAAATCCTCAAACTCAGAGTCTATATCAATAGGGTCATCACTACTATGGGTAGGACCGACGACAATTCAAGTAAAGGTGCCTGAGGAGCACCAACTCTCTCTCGGGCACGTACCACCTGCCTAGCTGCAATAGGGACGCCAGGGGTAACAACAGTCCAACCTCAGCCTCTAGGACCTCCACTAGCCTCCCGAACTGATCTGAAGACTGGCACCACTAGGGGAAGCATATCAACGTAAGTAAGGTCGAATCAATTGCTGAGGCATTCAATCAAAGGGGTGTGTCTCTACCTTCCCCGTCCTATCCACAAGCTGCCCTAGTAGTAGAGCAAGAAATCAAAGTGAAGGTCTCCTTGCCCCACAACCCGCCATGGCCTGATAAGGTGTGGCCTCCATATCATCAGTAGTCAGGGAAGCAATTGGCTGGTGGGGTGCTCTAAGCACCAACATCTCTGTCCATCTAGCTGCCCTCACGGCTCTGGGATCTGCCACCTCTATGCCTCTCCCATAAGGGATGATACGCTCATAGACCCAGCTCATAACCAAGGTCGATGGCTCAAATATTGTCCCTATAAGTGAACCACCATGTATAAGTTGTGATAGGTGGTCCCAAGTATATCGGCTCCCTAGGCATAAATCCGACCATGTGCCTCAATTTGTGTAATAATAGGGGACCAACAATAGAGTAAGGTGTCCCCTCCCTTGTCCTCGATCAATCTCGAGGCAACTATCCCCATAATGGCCTAACAAATCAAAGGGATAGGCAAGCTAGGAATGGAACAGACCCTCACCCCCTTCTTCGAACCAGTGGAGACAACTGCATCTCCCATATATGTATCCCACTAAGCTATCTGAGCCCGTGACCCTGCTGTCTCAAGTGTAAGTCATCTCCCGATGATCGGGACTCCCAAGATGCGGTAGACATCCTCCAGGGTGATAGTCCACTCACCCCTGACTCCTGGAAATTGGAAAGTGTTCCGATCAGCATCCCAATACGAAAACAAGTCACATAGTATGTGACTAGAAGGTGCGACATGAGGAACCCATGATATATGTAATATGTCGGCCCTCGAAGGATATCTGCTTGCTTTGACTCGAGAAAGTGCATCCAACACTGTTGGAAGCTAGTCACACTCTCTCTCTCTTGGCTCCATCTGATATATTCCTCCTTCTTCTACATACACGTAAAAACAAGCAAAAAGGAGTAAGTTAGTATTTGAATCACATTGGAAAAATCATTAAAGATACAAGAAACTAGAAAATGCAAAAACAAGTTAAAAACAAGGTTGTTTTATCATTCTAGAAAGGACCGCCGTCCTAAGTAGGGTGGTGGTTCCGTAACCACCACTTTGAAAGGCGGCGGTCCTATAACCGCCGCCGCACCGCTAGGGCAAGCGGTCTGTGCCGTGTTTCCAAATGGATCACGTACCCTAAATATGCTAAAAAAATGGATAGAAACACCATTTTGAACAAAACGAGAGCCTACCCATTAGGTGTCCCCCCCTCAGGATACATTTAAAACTAGAAATTTCAAAAATTAACCCCTCATGGCGAAGATTTCATCATTTTTACATTTTAGGTATAAAAATGGTAAATCGAGAAGAACTAACCTGAGATCTCGTAGGTCGATGTTCCACTCATGGAGGCATGATCACTATCTCGTCACGAACGTTTCAACTATACTCTCGTCAAAAACCGTCACCGTGGGTCCCAGAGCTCAAAATCAATCAAATCGACATGCACAAATGAATAGGAAAATGGGCCCATTTTTATATATATAGCATTTTGACTCATTTTGAATGCCCTTTTTGCAGGTTTGGAGTGCCGACGGAGGTAAGTTCTTATCCCCGCGCAAATGGTAAGTCCTCACTTCATATTATTTTAGTATTTATTTTTCAATTTATTTTATCTATCTGCACTTGAGTCCTCTTTTCATTTTGCAAGTAGCGGGAATTTTGGATGGCGTCATTTTGACACACGGATGTGTCAGGTATAATTTCTAGCTTCCCATTTTGGGACCACCATACTCGGACCCACCGTTTTACGCCTCTTCATGGCTAAAACGCTTCTCCGAGGGGGCAATATGTACATACCCAAAATTGTAAGGGTACTACGCTACCAGAACGATGTTACACATGCCCCAATGATGATACAGGTCTCCTCGCAAGGTGTTTAGGATCCAAAAAGCTCTCCAAGTGTACGTTAACATCCCGCATGCCCCGCTTAGCCTCCGTGTGCTTTGTTTTGCTCTTTTCCCCTCTTTTCCTTTGCATTTTTGTCTTCAGTGACGAAACCACCACCCTACTCCGAGTGGTGGTCGCAGATCCCCGTAACCGCCCCTTAGGGCGGTGGTCCTTCACGCATTCTCTAGCATGTTTCTTTGAACGTGACTCATGTAAATTTTCAACTTTTACCAGCTTTCTCACCCACTTTGGCTAGTATTTATGTTTTATGTTCCCTGGAATAGTGTTTCTTCATTGTTTAATGGTAAAAGAGTCCTAGTTGGAGTTACCTTTGGGTGAATGGGAATTCTATAAATAGTTGGTTTGATTACAAGCAAATGGCCCCTCATCCTCTCATTTCAATAGTTTAGTCTTTCAGTTCTTGCTTAGGAATTCAATAGTTTTCATTTGTTGCATGCATAGTTAGTCTTATTTTGTTGTTTAGAAGCCACATGATCTTCTTGTTCTAGTGTTATTACTATTTCATACAATCAATTGAGGTAGGATAGTTTCATTTTCAGTTTGAAGCCATTAGAGTTGCAAGTTTTGTTCGTCAAGAAGGATAGTTTCAGGTTCTAGATGTTTTATGTTGTATGACTCACAATAAATCCCACTAGGAATTACATAAGCCAAGCTCTGTTCTCTTACACTATCCCTCTCCTACTCGCATTGTATTCAGTCTACATCCAAAGATGCCATTGTTCTAATACCTACTTCATTGATGCTAGCATTACACACTTTTCTGGATTCACGTGAGCATGAAGGAATGAGGAGACCACACTGAGGGGACAAAGCCACACACAATTGGATTCACCACTTTTCTGCAAAATTCAGGTTTAAGCTTTCAAAGTTCTAGTTAAAATATACTAAATAGAGTAATGAATTACTTCATTTCAGTTACGTTCATTTTCAATATTGCCAGGGAAGCCATGGGGATCGATAGTTTATGAGAAACTATGATTCGTTCCTCACTTCTGAGGTAGGATCGAAAATCTTTCAATTAAATTAGATCATTTATTTAGTTATTTAGAATAGATTCACAACTGCACAGATAAGTAGCTATACTCGGCTACCTTGTTTGTTCTTAATTTTGTTATTAGGTTAATTGTCGGTTTCTAGATTTATTAAATAGTTGTTATCTTAATTTTGTTAAATATACTTTGTCAAAAATACAAAAATAGAGAATTTATATATGTTGTGGATATACTTTGCATAATTAGTTTACTTTGCTTTAGTTAGATTTATATTGTTTCTTTTGTATGACAATCACGGGACCTAGGGAGCCCAGAGAATACATATTTAAGCCAATCGTGCCTCAACCCAATCTTGTTGCAGCAATAACTGACATAGACCAAAATCTCAAAATTTAGGTCTTCCAAACAACAACAAACCTACAAGAAATCAGCTCACAGTTAAGAGGATTAAACATAGAAGACGACAAAGCACACACGTTTTGGTCAAACCAGCCAAACTACAGATTGCCTTAATAGATATCCGCATGACTATAGAAGGGCTTGAAAGAGAGCAAATGTTCGGTTGTGATCCTTTGGTCCCACAGCCAGACATAGGAGACATCCTCATTGACATAGACACTAGCTTAAGAATTCAAGTTGCTAGAATGCCTGTAAGGTACTCTGAGAAGATTGTGCAACTTTTAGTTCTAAACATAGAGGCCGAAAAGGCATATGACTACTAGATATTAGGGATTAGGGATTGATTCTTCACATGACCATAGGAGGTCCACAACGACCACGAACTTACGGTTGTGATCCACCCACAACCCAACGAGGCCCACAAGTCAATCAGACGTTGATGTTAGTTTACGCACATTAGTATTTAGGTCCTCTCCACTTCCACCAATCATTATCGTACAACTATCCTCACTAGACGTAGCAACTAATCAAGCTAAGGATTTCTGGACTAGACCAAAGAATCACCCATAGAATCCACCATATATCCATCATCCATTTTTCATGACCCTATCGGGGATATCTACGAAGCACCCACAGGTCATTTTCCATGTATTCCACAACCTATAGATCGGATCATGCTAGAGCTCGATATTGATTGGAGCCTTCGAGCAGTCATCCTTGCCGAACGATCTATCACGCCAGTTTAGGTTAGGAGGGCCTTCTTTGCTTTAGATTCGCATATTCCATTAGTGCATGTCAAAGACATAAGATTTCCTAACTAGTTTGTCTACACCCCATGTATATTCCATCCCCACTGGCTGTCTCGGCATGACCTCGGGAGGTCGGGTGCGAGGAAGAGTTACTTGTAGATTCCCGGGCTCGCTTGTCACTTTTCCATCGTACAGGTCCTTCGCGTTCCTCATGTCCCATCTGTCCCAAAAGAGTTTGTGTCCTCTGTCCCTGCTTTTTCCGCATCGCATGCATCGGGCGAATCGCATCTTCATGTCCCTCGCGTTTCCAAGTTTCTGGACATCCGGTGCTCATTTAGCCCACATTACTCGCATCACCCATGTCAACCGGATCTCGTCTTCACATCCCTCATGTCCCAAATGTACCAAAGACCATCCAGGCCAATTTTTTCCACTCTTCTCGATTCTTATCTTTTTAAGTCGGTGTAATATGAGCTTAATGTGCATTTAATGACCTTCTCTCTCCTAAATAGCTATTTAATGGGACTATCCTCTATGCATTTGACACATTGCTCACTTGCCATCATTTGCTCGAATCCCTGCAATTAAGGTCATTTTCTCGTGCTCCTGCTCCCTTTGCATTTTTTATTGCGAACTCAACCCTTGAAGGTTTTCCTCTGTGCATTACAAACATGAAGATCAAATTCCAAGGCCAAGAACATGTATCACCTCTTGAGACCTCTATTCCGATATCGGGGATAGTGAGGTTTAGCACCTAGATTTTGGGGATTTTGGAACAAATTGACTTTCCCTAATCCTTCCCCCATGGCACAAATGATCAATGACAACGGACTTGCTTATGTGGCCGGTTTCCCTATCTCTATACAATGTGCTAACACCGTGCTCACCTATGGAGCTCATTTTAACTCGGACACCAAATAATTGACTAATGTGCATGGGAGCTGATTTCCAAACTGGATGATACTACCATTTCTACTGCCCTATGCATTCTAGAGACTAAAGACTCCATCATTCTCACTCAAGCTCAAGCTCAGACCCTATTCGAGCAGGACAATGAAAAATATAAGGCAAGAATAGAAAAATCATGGTTGAAGAACCCTAAGAAGGGAGCGTCCCAACTTTCCAAGGCATTATTTAGGGCTGATTTCAATGAAGAGTCAGTCTGATTTCATCATTTTGCTAGCTCGTGTCATGGGATTTCCCTCTACCAATGAATTTCACTTCTGGATGTGCCCTTTCATCAACATCATCTACTGAAGGTAATCAAAACATAAATTGGGTAGAAATCATTTGCATGAATTTGACCAAGCAATTGTCTAATGTGTAGTAGACTAAGAAGTTCTATATGACTTCTTATCTCATGTATTCCCTAGCAGCATCCCGGCAGTGGTTTGGATTCACATACATGGAGGGCCAGAAGGATGAGCCCATTTATGCATACTGCCCTCAATTCACCCTTGAAACTAGCAACCACAATTTCAGAAGAGTTAATGATGCCTTTACCATGTATATTGTAAGGATTTTAGAAGGTGATACTACCAGGAGGTTTTCTGATGAAGCCATGAACCTGATAGCTAAGTATGGAGCTTTCTTCATTCAATTCAGGAGGTTTTCATATATCAGGTTGGCTGGTTATGAAAACACACCTCTCAAGCTCCCCATGTTTTGTAATGACAAGATGGCTCTAATTGAAGTGTGCAGCAATTGGATAAATTGCATAGAACCTGCAGGGACAAGAAAATCTCTAGTCTACGCTTCCCTATTTCTTTGGGAAACTATACATGTAAAACAACCTTGGATGCCCAAAATATAGAAAGGGCCCTTGCTCCCATCACTGTCCACTTTTTCAGGCCTAGGACTTGTTTTGATTTGAAGAAGTTCATTGAGTAGAACCTCAGAATAAATTATCATCACAGACCAGATACTGAGGATTACTAGGCTGATTGTGCAGATGATTTTGAAGCAAGGCGGAGGCACTATGGCAGACTCTCTCTGCAACTGATTAAAGAGCTCAATCTCTATCAAATTCCTGAAGGGTTCCAGGATGATGATGAAGACTTGTAGTCTTTTGAATATGAGACATTAATCAAACATACTCCTTTGGAAGATCTGGATTGGTACAAGAAGGAGAAGGATGACTTGGTTGAGATTTTGACCCCTGTCCTTGTAAGAACCAAAGTTTGGTTTGACAGGAAGGTTTGAGAGCTTAAGAAGAATCAAAGTGGATCTTCTTCCAGAGATACTTCAACACCTAGGAAGGAAACACATACACCCAACACAGAGGTACCTGTACAAACCCCTCCTTCTTCCTCAATTAAAGAACTGAATCATCTACTCCCTCTTCTTCTACTCAAGTATACCAAAAGAAGATAAAAGAGGTTAAACAAGAGCCAATTGAGGAAGAACCCCTTCTAGAGCATTCAAGATTTCCTTCAGGGCTAGAGAACATTATTGTTCTCAGTGAAAGTGATGATGGTGAAGTACCAAACCCTGCAGGAAACTTCGAAGTTATAGTAGAAGATGAGAAGGAGGTGCCTAGCACTGAACCTCCTAGTACCACAAATTCCTCTACACAAGAAGCTCCAAATGCCTCACTCACCTCTTTACTGGAAGCAATAGTGGTGAATACTTTAAGTGCCATGGGTTCACTTGCTCTTGGACCTCTTGTCCCTTCTTCTTCTTCTACTTTTGCATGGGTGCAACCCTTGGTTGATAGATAAAGAGAAAACCTTCTTCCCATTTGACAGGGCCCAATTTTGATGTTGTGGCAGCTTTGTTAGGTACTACTCCTCCTCCTCCAGAGTAAAGAGAGCTAAAACAACTTCAAGAATAGTGATAGATGCTCAAGGCCAACAATTTCTAGAGGTTGTAAAGCCTAAGGTTGATAAGGCAGAGCAAGATCTATTAGCCTCTGACTGGAGCTTTCTAGAATTCCAATGGGAGAATCTACTCCTAAGAGTGAGGTACATAACCTCCAAGAAACAATAACCAAGGTTATTGAGAGAGTGGAAAAGGGTAAACAAACTATAGAATAGTTGGAAGAACAAAATCAAGTTCTTTCCAGCTTCATCAAGTCATTATTGGCTAAAGATAAGGTTTTGGATCCTGCTCCACTGGCTGCCCTTCCACCTCCTATGATTCTCAGTCAGGATGAGGTTTAGAGTATCAAGGATATACATAGATATTCCACTTATGGAAGGGCTATGGAAGCCATGGTTGATGACATGACCATTGCAGGCTTGAACTTCATTGTAGAGGCCTTCAAAGCCAATGAGAAGGTGGCCAACCTGTAACAAAAACTCTCCTCCTCTATTAAAACTATGGACAAAGAATTGAAGCTTTGGAGTAGTTGCATCACAGATCTTTGCCTGATGGGACAGGCTGATGAAAAGATATTGTTGGCCGATAAATTTTTTGATGATGCCAAGGACAACTTGTCAGGGTCATGGGTTTTCAGTGTTGAATGGAAAATAAAAGTTCTAGAAGAAGCCTTGGGAGAATTGAGAAACAGTTGGCAAAAGGGAGAATCTTTCAAGACTTGTGTTGCATCTTCCTTTAAGGATATTCATTGTCATCTTCATGATGAAACTTCAAGTGTTCCTTTCTCTCTTCAAGAGATTAAAACTCAGTTCAAGACATTTTTCAAAGAAGACTGTTCAAAGAAGAATTGATTACCAAAGAGAATATAAAGGATATTTGCTCTCTTCAATATGCCATTGAAGAGGCTAATAAAGAATACCTGGAACATACCGAGTTTGATAAGAACATGGAGAAATGTCTAGGCACTTGGTCTCATGCCACTGCCAACACATCAATCCCACAAGGTAGGGAGATAGTTGAGGCATTAAAAAGATTCAAGCAACGGATTCTCAAGTTAGTGGGCCCTCCTCAGCAATAAGTGGATGTTTTCTCTCCTAGTTTCTCCTTTTCTCCTTCTTTTCCTAGAATCGAGCTCATTGTAAACTAATTAAGGACATTGTGTCAAGCACTTCCTTAATTAATATTTTAGTTAAAAGAAATGGTTACCAAGTGTAACCAATTTGTAAGCTATATAATGGGCTCTCTATGCCATTTTCAAGGGCTAGAACTCTGGTTATTTTTGAAAGTGTAAAGGAGTAAAAAGCTATCAATACAAGAAGATCTCTCTTTTTGTTTCTATCTATTCTTGTTCTTTCCTTTCTATCTGTTAAAAGTTATTGAATCATTAATCTATTTTACTTCAAGAAGCTTTGTATTCTTGTGGATGTCATCTCTGGAACTTTGTGTCTGTGAAATAACATCTTGTGGTTTTAATGCAAATGATTATGTTCTATATGATTCCATTCTGGCATGTGTAAGGAATTATTTTGTTATCTATATTTCCTGAGAGTGTTATTCTACCTTTTCCCATTCCTTAATTCTTCTATCCTTTTGTATTGATGATCTATTATATCAAACACTTTCATGATATCAAAGCTCCTCTTTAAAACTAAACGTTGTACATTTGTAAATAGGTTTTTGCCTTTAAATAAGGGAACCTCTCCCATCAAAGAGGGGGAATTTTTATCCCCTAATTGTTGCTTTCAATAAAGTCCTATTTGACAACCAACAAGTGTCGAATTAATTGTGTGGCTGCCATTTTTGAGGAAGGGAAGCTATTTCTCCCTGCCAATTGCAGGCTTTGTTTGAGCTCCCTTTGCTCTTGGTTAGAGTAGTGTAGGTAGGTTTGTTTTCAACAAAAGAAGTTCTTTTGCACACTCTACATGTTCCATTTGGAGCATGTATGATTTTCAGTTTGTACAAAGTTTTTGGTGTTGTTGTATTGCTCTTGCACAGTGCATTCAGTTGGCTTTTGATGAAGTTCAACTTCAAGTTTCAGTGGGTTTCCAAATGGCTCAGAGGTCAGAGTTTCAAAGCTCATATCAGTTTCATATTTATCAGGTAGACTCCATGCCCAATGGATGCTTCAAGGCCACTGGTCTCTTCATCTAGCAGGCAGATGTCCCCATGAGTCACCAAATTGTTATCCCAAATTTACCCCCCCGAAAAATTTGGTCAAGACAACTCTTGCACATAAGGGAAATATGAAGGAAATGACTCAGACCCGCAAGCTCACATTCCAGGATGACAAACAGGTTACAGGTGGGCTCGGAAATGAAATAGCAGAGCCAACAGAGAGAGCCACGTGTCCTAGCGGCACTTCTCCAAAGATGAATCCAAAAAGAGAAGCTCAAACAAGCACCGCTTCTCCACGTGTCTCAGGATGAAACGGAGGTAGGGGAAAATGGTCAAACAGAGTCAAAAGGTGGAGCTTCAGGGCTGCGGGAGTATTTTGAGTTTTTCATTTTTTTGCATAAAAGGGCAAAAGATAAGTTGTGAACCCGCAAGCCTGATTTTTGCTTTAATCTAGCTGTCATGTAGGTGAAAAATGAAGAAGAGTCTTCCAGGCCATTAACACATAATCCAATCTCTTCAACTACTAGATTTGATTCGATTCAATCCGTTGGGGAACCAGAAGCGACATATTGTGGGCAGATTTGTAGAAGGCATTGATATTCAGTGGTTGAGCTTTCAAGGCAAGATTCAATGCGTATCTCATGGTGGTTAGAGCAAGATTCAACTTTTCCCTCTTCTCTCTCTTTTCCTTCTATATATACTATAACACTTCTCGTTTGAGAAAGAGAGACATTCTGGGCATAGAGAAACTTTGTCAAATTTGTTTCTCGATGCCATTTTTGAGCAACATGAACCTTCTCCCACGCCTAGAAAATGTATTTGTGCCTCTATTCCAAAAATGTAATGGTCTGTGCACCTTCTAGAGAAATAAAAACGTGTTTTGTGGCATTCTTCAACCCTTTGCATCGTTTTGTTGTTTCTCCGTGCCTCTCCCTTTCAGTCTTGGTTTTTGTGCATGTATTTCACATTTGCAGGTGCAGGATGTCATGTTTCATGGAGTTTAATGGATGATTTGCAGATCTGGGCCGTGTCACTTCTGTTTGACCTCCCTCATCTCCATTTTTGTTTCTTTCTCCCTCAACAGAATATCTCACTCCCTTTTCTTGGTGCTATCACCTCGTTAGTGTAGGATTTCCCTCTTTATGCACTTTCTCTCTCCCTGTCTCCTTGGAATTGTTAGATTAGGAGTAGATAGTCGCATTTCCTTCCTTATGAGTAGTTTAGCATTAGGATTAGGAAGAAGAAGCCGACTTTCTCCGGAGGGCCATCTCAAGTCCACAAGTCCCATAGCTTGAGAGATGGTCCCATGTTATGCAAATCACACCAAATGACCACCTTAGAAAGGCGGATCCATAACTCATTCGGGGTCTTTGTGATTTCACATTAACAACTCTTTCATATATACACTCTCTAATCAAGGAATTTAAGGAAACCCCCTTTTTTAAAAAGCATTATAATCTTATCAAAATCGTCATTTTATTTATTAATAATTTAATATTTGTATGGATGTCCTTGGTCAAAATAAAAAACACTGGATATTTAGTAAAGACTTGAATACAATTGTTTAAATTTAAATTAGATTTCGAACACTAATTCGCTGTAGTTAAAACCTCTCATATTAAGACGCCAAAAGATAACGTTACATAAATTATGTTCACAGTAACTACTCAAACTCAATTTTACGTTCAAATGATATTTTAATTTTGAGAAGGCGTTCTTACAGCTCCCATCAGCAATGAAGAGCCCACCCCTGAGCTTCCCATCAGCTGAAAACAGCTGTTTTAAATCTGTATTGCTCACACCCACGATCCAAATTTGAAACATACAATTTGGTGCCTCTGTCTGTCTCAGTGCTGGACATGCCCGCAGCTGCCATACATATTAACCACACGATTCTTCTGTTTCTGTATGCAATGGAATAGGGCGAACTCCTCCCATCATTGCCAAATTTTCCTTTGTTTCCTCTATCTCTAAATATTCCACTACTTAAGTGCTGGATATTGGCATTCTTGGTATTCTTCTTATTCATTTTAATCAAATCGTCCATGGAGTCGGTCGTCATAACCCTACCTCAGACCTCTCTATAAAAGAGAACGACAATTTAACAGAGCTATAAGAAATTTTTGAATCCCTAAAAGTGCTCTGCGCTTTTTTAATTTTGGAATGCTTTGAGCCGGTGTTAATATAAACGATTAAGAAATAGCAAAGAGGAGAAATAATAGTCGACCTTTTATCATTCTATTGACGCTGAATAAATTTACTCAAATGCTACAGTTTTAAGGTAGCTTTAATGGGATTTAATTGGGCAGCATTAAGCAATGGCGCACGTAAAACACTGAGTATCATTATGGGATAGCAATACATAGAACCATTGTATAAGTTTAGATGCATACTCATATGCGTATTATATCATGGGGAGAAAGATTTGTATTAAGAGTTGTTGGGTGCTTATATTTGATTTCACAAATAAGTAGAATAGACCCATCTAGAATGATACTTCTCAGCTTCTTTTACATAGATTTTCTAAGATAGATATGCTAGTTATTAGACTTTTTAATGTGCTTAAAGTTATAGAAAAAGAAATCAAAAAATATTTTATAGCATAACGCTCATCCCAACAAAATCCTAATTACTTCCAGTAGATCAACTTTTATAACAGAGAAGATTTATAAAATGTAGCGCTTGACAGAAAGGAATAAAAGCTTTCGAAGCAAAACACCTCGACGAATCTCCATCGCTGATTCCATGCATTCCTGAAGCAAAAGATTGAAGACATACTGAGAAATAATTTTGATCTGGTTTTAACAAACAACTAAGTTTATATCGAATGTTACCTTTGCTCTTACTATGATCGACCTGACCACTCTGCTCCCACTGCAACTCGTATTCGAACTAACGATTATCAAATGCTGTGCTTCGAGAAGCGCTATGATCTCCGAAAGTAGGGGACTCCTCCATTTGCATGTATCCATTCTCATAACAATCACATCTTCCATCATTTCTACACTGATTTTAGGCAGGTTTATACACTCGTTTGATTCAGCAGTTTCCTCTGTATCCTCTAAATTTACTGAGAGTTGGGATGTGCTACTTTCCATGGCTTCCTCAGTGGGATGTAAGATGTTGTTGGATGGGTTGCCTTAAATTGTATATTTCTGGAATGAATGCCCACAAGAATCACGACATTGTGTGTGTGGATTGTACATAAAGATCTAAAATTTAATGATTCCACAGTCGTGGGCGATAGGTAGTCCGTCATTTCTTAAGGAGTTAGTTAGTTGATAGAAAAGTATAGTTCACATGGTTATCGATAAAAGGACAAATGAAAACAATTTGTTACTAATGGGTGGAACGATATTTAGGCTTCTCCCCGCAAATCCCCTTAACCACATGACTCTCACCCATTCACCTCGTTAACCATACTTTTAATTTTTAAATTTGAATTAGATTTAATTTTATGCAATTGTGTGTTACGATGTGACATTTCATGCAAAGCACCATTAATAATTTTTACTTTCTTTTTTCTTTTTCTTTTTTTTTAAACGCTTTTGACTGGAGCTATGAACCGGGAGGTTGAGGGACCCCACCCAAACAAAAAGAAACAAGGAACATGGAACAAAGAAAGAGAGGAGAATAGAAGGAAGAAGACCAAAGATCATCGAAGGAAGGAACAACAATGAGAGAAGGAGAGGCATGAAGTAGAAAAGAACAAAATCGGCAAAGAGGAGCTCGAAAAACACAGAGGTAGCGGAATGAAAGCGGAGAGCACCCAACCAAAAGAGGGAGAAGGCGCCAACGAATGCCAAACTCAAACAACTTTGCCGTGATCATCGCCACCAACGTTACCACTGCACGAGAGGAAGCTTCACGAAGCAAGAAGCGGAAGTCAACACCAATGCGGTCATGAAGCTCATTGAGATTGTCGATAGCCGAGTGAATGGGGAAGAGGGTCTGCATCAATGTCGATGGGGAAGAAGCTTGGGATCGGGCGACCATAAATGAAGATGGAATCCACATTTTCGGCGAAATGAAGCAAGTCCCTGTATTGCCCACTAAGCCATTGAATCCCAAGGCCAGAACCAGTAGCTAAATCATCAACTTCCTCAATCCACAAAAAGGGTCGTAAGCAAAAATCCACTAATTCATTGTGCAGACTACCACGGTGAACCGGATAAATGAGATCAACTACCACGAACTCAACTTCAAAAGGAACGTGATGGATCAAAAGGAAGAAAGAGATGAAGGCGGTTGTTATATCAAAATTCGCACAGCTCTACAAGTATTAAATAAATAGGATTCCTCGAAAAAAATCAATACCTTCGGCTTCCAAATGGGATGAATACCCGAAAACCTCCGAGAGACGATAACGGTCGATGGCGTGGTGAAAGCCATCTTTGGTTGTTCACCGCAAAGAGAAAGGAAAGGGAAGCCTAGAAAAGCCATGCGGGAACAAACTATGCGACCCAAGAGAAAATGTGAAAAAGAAAAGGTCGGGCGGGATAAAGGTCGGGTCACACGAAAGACAATCAAGTGAACTAAGGTCGACCTGTAATCCCTTCGTGTGAGATGATCTCAGAAAATCCATTCCAATATTTCGAATTACTCGAAGTTTTGATGGTGACTAGGTAATTAATAACAAAGTTGGCAAGAAAATCGGCGGCGATGTTAGCCTCTCAATACGTGTGACGATGCTCCATTTTTTGAATTTGTCGAGCCAAAAGAGGATATTAGAAATATAAAAATTTAAGTACCACGAAAGGGTCGACCCTTAGCAATAGCATGAACAATTATTTGAGAGTCCCCTTCGATCATAAGAGAGTCACACCCAATTTGAACTACAAGTTTGACACCTTCGAGAAGGGCTTGTGCTTCAGCTAAGTTACTGAAGTACATTCTTTCGGAGGAAAGGAGCCAAAGAACGAGGAGATTTCCATTCTCATTTCTCACTAGAAAACCTGCCCCTGATTTACCCGGGTTGCCCCTAGAGGCCCCATCAAAATTTAGTTTACAACAACCCGGGAGGAGGCTTCCATCTCAATTTTTTCTTCTAAGGATTTTTTCAATCTGTGACAAGCCATGATGAACAATCAAACCAAGATTAAGGATTTTGATGAGAGGCCAAGCTTTCCTGATTTCAACATCACGAGAAGAGAAATTAGGATTATTGAGACTATGGATGTTGACGTTTTCTGAAATTACAATTTCTAGTTTGTTGGAGAAAACTGGGAAGCTCAAAACTTGCTCTCTAAAAATACGGAGATTACGTTCCCACCAAATGTGCCAAATCAGGATGAAGGGGGCAATGGACCAAATGGAGCTGAGAGAACTCTTATTACTGATCTTCGGCCAAGCTTTAAGAGTGTCCACAATGTTGTTGCGGGGGGCCAAAGCTAATTTCATCTTACTTAAAAGCCAATTCCACCCCTAAACAAAAAAAGTACATAAAGAAGAAGATGCTCAATATCTTCTTCAACATTGTCGTAAAGGACACATTTAGAGGGATCGACGTAGCCCCACAATCTTCTCGAGGATTTTTGTAATATTTTTCTTTTAAAAACAAGCCAACCAAAAGTGGCCACTTTCAGAAGGAGTAAGGGATTCCAACAACCAATCCAGTTGGGAACCCCTTTACCAGACATAGTGATGAGAATAGAATAACCTACCTTGACAAAGGTAAGAACCAATGGAAGAGACAAGCCAAAGAAGTTTGTCCTCTTGATCCTTAAAGACGAATTTTCTAGAAGAGTGCCTCTCGAGAAAAAAGAAACTTCTTTCTCGGCCACACCAAGAGTAGGGATATCCTTCCATAACAAAGAAGGAGAACCATCAGGTTCGGGAGTCCCGAAGTCTGTGACATTGCAGCTACCCCAAACAACCTTAGAGATATTCATGACACAATTAAGATTAGGATTCAGAATGAGAGGCTCTATCCCACCCCAACTATCTTCCCAAAAATCAGCACTCAAGCCATTGTTGATTTGCCAAGAAATATGATCAGCAATTAGATGCCTTCATTTGCGTAGAAATCCAAATGTGTGAACCTTTGGGAAGATCTTCACTGGAAAGCATAAGTTCAGGGTGACCTACTTCAAGATATTTATGTGAAAGAACTTGAAAGACCAACCTTTTGGGATCAAAGATAAAATTCCAAACTAATTTAGCACCAAGAGCAATATTTTGCAAAGCCAAATCAATAAAACCCAATCCACCCAAATGTTTGGGGAGCTTGACATCATCCCATTTAACCAAATGAAATTTCCTCTCTTCATTATTTCCCTACCAGAGGAAGGATCTGACAATTTTCTCGAACTTGCTTATGACGAATTTGTTTAATATTTTTACTATTAAAAATGTTCTTTATATTAATTAAAATAAAAGAGATTTATAAGAGAAGGGGCGATCGGAATACTCACGGTCCCACAAAAACACCACGTAGGCACCAGAAAATGCCCAAAGGTTAAACAGATAGCACAAGAGTTACATAAATGTAGAGAACACTAATCACACACTTTGCTGCCCTTAGAGAATGAGTAGGATCATCCCGAGGAGGTATGAAAGCTCCACTCGACGGCTCACCAAAGGACGATCAACTTGCCAACCATCCTGATTTGGAATCTCATTTGGAAAGGAAAAATAATTCCCCAACCGGGGGAGAGCCGATAAGTGTTTGAATTCTAGGCGGGGAGAGACCCATGCGGAGAATCTGCAGTATGGCCTTTCCCCTCGGAAGAGGACTCCAACCCCGCCTAGAAGAAGACAGAGTTGAAGGGAGACCTCGGGAGAGGTGGAGTGGTGGCTACAAGAGTGGCTTCTCGATGCGGTATTTGTAACTAGGTGGTCATCGAGGCAAAGATGGCCAAGGTGGCGGCAGCAAAGAGGGTCGGGAGGGACCCAACTCATTGTCTGAGCACTCCCCCAGTGTGTGAGAAATTCTTACAAATGAGAAAATTCCAAAGAAATTTTTCTACTTGAGCTTGAATCTGTATGCGCACAATAGAAAACATAACCACTTTGTCATTAGTGTAGAAAAAAGCAACACATCGATCATTACGGAATATCATAAAATTCAAGATTTCTAAGTGTGAAAGAGAATACAAGCTCTAAAAAATTTCCAGAAAGTATCAATATAAATAGGCCAATGATTGAAATCTCCAAACAAGGAAAAACACCAATGAAAGAATTCAGGGTGGTAGGGTTGAAATAACGTATGAATCCAAGACCACACAACTTGAGCACGGGGACAAGACCAAAATAAATGTTTAAAAGATTCAAGTCTAGAGCAGAAAGGGCATTTGGGATTGGGAATTCCGATGTGACTAAGACGCTCACCAACAGGAAGGCCCTGATAAATAAGGCACCAAATAAAATGGTTAACTTTAGGTTCAAGTAAGGAGTTCCAAGCACGGGAAAGTCGACAAAGCCATGTAGACCGAGTAGATTCTAGGTCTTAGCAAGTGTTGAGCTTAGCAATGACAGTAAGATAGGACTCAATAGTTGGTATATGGTGCCAACATTGTAGTGAAGAAAGGAAATTTCATGATTCCACCGCCAATCGTGTCACCATGCATCTGGAGGCTTAAGACTCAATTTATGTGATTTAAAAAATATATAAATATATATATATATTAAATTCTAATTTCAGATGTAACGTTCTATAGATATTGTAATAAAGTACAAATATGACCTAATGAAATAAGCAATTAAATTTGAAACCCTAAGTGCAAGAGAAGGGATGAGATACTTAGTTGACTTTGTTAGAATCCTGAAGTTTTGCCGACTGGAAAATTGATGGAATAAGAAGGCAAATTGTCACACCCGAGCCTAGAAAAATGTGGAACTATTAAAACAAGTTGGACTAGGGCGCTGGATTACGTCATGGTTCTGGGTGATGTAGACCATTGTTGGACACCCATGAGTTATCATAACCTCAAAAATAATTTTTACTATGTCACTTCTATAATGATGCCCTTCATTGTTGATCGCTTGTATGTCACACTAAGTCCACAAGATTCACTTATAACCCCAATGGTCACCTTACTAAGTAAACTTGCGATTCGGGCGTTGCAGACTACATTTTAGATTCCATGTGTTTTTCATGTATGTTAGAACCATGCCCTAGGTGGCTCTTGTGCAGACACACTTGAATAGGGAGTGAAATCTAGATGTAGAAGATGTAAATAGATGTGTGCATGGAAAAATACACTTCCCCTCCTATGAAGTGTATGCGAAGAATGCATTCCCTTATCCCTTAAATGGATGTTGGATGGGTGCTTTGATGCTCTTGAAATGCCTTTGGATGCAACCTTAGGTGATAGTAATAGATGCTTAGATATTAGTCCTTTATTATGGTCACATTTTATTTATATGATTCCCTTGTTTGAATTTCGTAATTAACTACAAGAGGCCGACCACCAAGAAAATAAGAATCCCAACAGCTATAAAGGACCCAAAAGATGCAAGTAGGATATAAAGGTGTCGGGCGCTGAGGGACGAGGGCGTGCGGGTGCTAGAATCCTAGCTAGGTGTTGGTGTCCAGGAATTAGAAAAGCTGAAACAAAGGTCATCTTTGGGCGGTGAGGTGTGTAAGACCAAGATGAAAACTAGAAAGAAATCAAAGAGGCAAAACACAATGATCAATTAGTAATTTTATCTCTTAGGAATCATATGAATAGTGGTATGTGATCATGACCTAGAAATATACCCAAAGTGTGTGATTTAGTGTCTACATTTGCCCCATCTTTATGTTGTTGAGAGAATGCTCGATAACATAAAGTAGATAAGAGATGTGTACCCAATAACCATGTAGATCGATGGCAAAAACATGCTTTGAGGAGACAAGAAAAAGTGTGAATTAAATAATACGAAGCGTGGAAGCTAGAGAATAGGAAGTGATCCTAGGGGTGAAAGTGTATGTGTATATATCACATTATACACATTATCAATGTCACTTGATGCTTAATGATATGACTGATGCTTCCCATAAGGACAAACTGCAAAAGAGAAGAGAAAAAGAGTATTCAAAGCCGTGTATATGAAAAATTCAATCCAAACGTGTAAAAAGTGTGTAAAAGTATGTAAAAATGTGAAAAGGAACATGTGCGCATGATCCGTGATGAGTCAAAGGATAGAACAGATCCTGAAAATGTTGTAGACGAATGAGTTTTTTGGGTGATCTCATGCCACGATAGAAGAAGTGAAGGGAGAAAGGTCTAGTGTTATTCTCCAACATTTGATCTGCTTCTGAAATGTATATACCATTGAAGATGATGTGCTCAAATTTGATTAAGTTCGATCCAACACAAAAATAGAGAATAGGTGAAAGCATGCACGTTGATTGTTAAAGACTTGTGTATGTCTTGAGAAAAAATTTATGTAGACTGCTGACAATTGTGTTGGTATGAGAAAAAATATGTAACTGCCCTTAGGCATAGGCACCCAAGAAGGGTCAGGGGTGCTCATGTGCTATTGTCTATGTCGGACATTGGCATTTATCTGTGATGAGGACCCAAGTCAAATTCTGGATCATTTTTAGACTAAATACTATGTTGTACCAGTATTGAAATGTGTTGTACTATGACTGTGAACTGTTAAATGGGGTGACTGATTCACCCAATGATGCCCCCCTCATTTGGGGTTCTTACGACATCGCTAGGAGTATGCAGCCCAAAGAAGAGGACCAAATGTTGAAACCGATATTGATGCCTGCAGGGAAGGAATGTTCTTGGTAGAAACTAAGGAACATGTAAAAAAAGTGGCTAGGAAACATGTGTTAGTGTAAAAATACAAATACACATATAGAAGACAATATGTAAGCTATCAAGCAAGAAGAAAATGTAGACCGTGAAAAGTGGGTTGCAAACATGGGACATCACTCATAATTTTGCAAGACAATCAGGGCCGAAGCGGCCAAAAGCATATAGTGTGCACATAATACAAAGGGAGTAGTCCAAAAACAATGGAATACACTAACAAACAATAGCAAGAAAAGTAATAGAAAACTATGGTAGAAAATAGTTCCTGCAAGACAAACACTACACATGAAGCACCCATTAGCATATTAGAAAGATAAAAAATATGTCAAAGCATGTATGATCGACATAAAGTAGTGTGCTAGTAAGAATAGGAAGTAGTATAAAATGAAACAATAACACTTGTAGTGTGTATGAAAGTAGATTCTGTAGGATCCACTATAAGGATGGTAAGAGGTACAATGCCAAGCATACATGTTGCATGTAACAATCATGTAAAGGTTGCGTTCACTTGGCATTCACAACTAAAAGGAAAATGAACACACATGGGTATATAAAAAAATATAATGACATAAAAAAATATTTGTCTAATATAGTAAGAAAAGTGTATATGCAAGTATAAGTAAGAAAGAACAAATTGTAACCAAGATATGCAGTATGTTGTGAGTGTTAATGGAATGGAATACAAAGTGAGTTTGATAGAGCAACATGCCCCCAAGTGAATGTAAATGAGTATACATGAGATGGTTTTCATTTATAAAAGATCCCTCAATAGTCAAGGATGAACCATAGAACAAGAGTGCGTCATTGGGAAATGGTTTGAATTGTCCCCTAGAAAGATGTGATTGAATGAAAGCATAGAGCGTAGAGAGAGAGTGATTATGGTGAGGTTCATTTCAAATTTAGACCCTCAGTAGTCGAGTATGAACCGTGGAACTAGAGTGCATCATAGGGAAGTGTGTTGTGATGAATGTGCACTAGAAATATGTGTCATGAATGTGCCGAGTGTGAAATGTGTAGTGTGTATGATATGAGGCTCATGAATGTAGTGATCCCTCAATAGTCAAGTGTGAATCAGTGCACAACAAAGTGCATCATCGTAATGACGCATACAAATGTATCAATATGTGCAAGACACGTCTAAAAGAATATATGAAAAGTGTAGAGTAAATGTGTAGAAATGTAAGACATCTAATAGTGTTAGAAGGGGAAGAATAGTAAGCATCATGCGCCACATGTGTATGATGATAAATGAGCTATTTGATAAAATTGAAAGATGAGGGTCCTCCACCTGATGCTTGTGGAGATAAAGGTGTTTGATCATGCTTTAAGATTGGAATCATATGAGATAGATGATGTATCAGTGAGGAGACCTATGGTGTGATGGAAAACTATGTGAAGGAAAGCGTAGAGGTGATGAACACCTATGTGAAGCAGAGCACGGAGGTTATGGACACTTATGTGAAGGAAAACGAGGAGGTAATGTATACCTATGTGAAGGAGCCACCCGAGTGAGGGACCTACACTCATGAGATGGACTCATAGACATGTGAGACTGAGTAGGCCATGCACAAATAGGTGAGCTAGGAGTAGATTGTGCTTTAGATTTGAGAGGTCGTGGGGACCTAGATTCTCTAGTGAGTGTAATGGAAACCCCAATAGGAGGTTAGAAACACCATTGATAGTAATGACTTGCATGTTGTGAATGAACTTTAGACACAAATGATTCATAGAAATGATAGCTTGAGTTACATGGAGCCGGGAAGACCTAAGAGGATGTCACACCCTTTTACTTGAAGGTGCCACAAGAAAAGGCAAAAGCATGGTAAGAGGACCAACTATGACGTGAAGCTTGACATAACCATGTGATTTAGGAACCGGATATGAAATATTTGATAGAGGATAAGCGATAGCAATAATAAGTGCAACAGAACACACACATATAGAAGATGACAAGCTGATCATGGTATTGTTAATAAAATCAAATCCATTTGAAGCATTGATATATAACATGTTAGATGAAAATGTCGCATGATAGTCATGATCGAAAAATGCAATGATTGGTGGAGATGCCTATTAGTGCAAAATCACAAAGACTCCCCAAATGATTTGAAAATATACTTTTCTAAGGCAGAGTCATTTGGTGTGATCTGAATAACATTGAACTTTCCCCAAGGTGTGGGACCTTGCAAATGGAAAAGCTCTCCAGATTAAAGGTTGGTTCCTTATTCCTCTATTTAGGTGCATACGTGAGAACTTGCAGAGGATCTATCTCTATACCTAATTTAAAATTTACCAAGGAGACATGGATAAAAGGAATGCAGGAAATCAAACTAATCTATAAGGTGATGCACCAAAGGAATGATGAACATTTGTTTTGCTAATAGACACAAACCAACAAGATGCATACAATAACCAAACACAGATAACTAGATCTATAATGAAAGACCAGATGAAGCAAAAGAGACTAGAAAGGATCTAAAATCAATCATAGACATGTTTTATTGCTTTCCAGTTGATAACAACAAAGTGGCCAAAAGGTAGAAAATGTATTACAGATCTAATGGAAGGTCTAAACAGTCCACGAGTTCTATTTCTAGAAAAAAGGGATCTTGCAAAAACAGAAGAATGTCCAACCCTTTATAATGAATCCGACTCCCGACCCCATATTTATAGACTCAATCGGAGAAAAAGAGAGAGAAGCGAGAAAAGCGGGATAAAGCTCAACCACCGCTATTAATGAATCTTACGAAATCTACCCCCTAAATGCTGTCTGATCGTATCAATCTCTAGTTTAGCACCTCGAAGAAGGAGGAAACAACGGAGTAGATTGAAATCTAATCTGTTGTTGGGGTAGATGGATCCCACATAAATGGCCCTGAAGATGTTTTATCTATTTTCCTTTACCTAACCTCCCCAAACTTAAAGTTTCAAATCTCCATGGCATGAGAAAAGCTGAGATCTTTCCAGTGGTGTCAAATTTACAATATTTCAAGCCCCGAGTTGAAAGATATGCCCCTTCGAAGTTTGTATCGGGTCCGTACAAATGGGCGGTAAAATAGTTTGATAAGGGAAAATCGGGTTTGCAAAATGGTCTGTGATTTATCTTTTCCCCTTTTCAAAAAAATTCAAAACTCAAAAAAACCCCCGTGGCCCCAATGCTCTGCTTGGACACATGGCACCCTTTGGTTGGCTGGGGAGATGCACTTCAATTTTTATCTCTGTGCCTTTTTGACAAAAGGAAAATTTTCACCTTTTCCTTCAATTCCCCGCTTTGACTTTGACTCGGGCTCAAACGCTGACTTTTTCTTTGGGTGGAGTTATGGCCCATTTTGCAACTTTTACACCTTTTGGAATAACAAGAGGCATAAAACAAACTTTCCCCCCGATGGCCTGCTTTAGCACCATTAGTTTAGGCTTGGCACGTGGCGTTTCCTCCGTTTCCTACTCAATTTCTATGTTTTTGGCTGATTCTTTTGCTTGGCGGGGTCACATCTCTTCACCTGAGACACGTGGCAGTCTAGCGCTCATTTAGAAACCCTCTCTCTATTCAATCCTTGAAACAACGCCATTTAGACACTTGGCAGCCTTTGCCGCCCTTGCCCATACATTGATTATTCAACCGACTCTGCACCTTTTCAAAAATGGACACGTGGAGGCATCGTGCTCGCTTGAAAGCCCGATTCAAAATTTTCCTTTGAAGGAGCGTCGAGTTGACACTTGGCAGCCTCCACAGCTCTGTGGAATTTTTAATGGTCCCTTCCTTCCTTTTCAAGCCTAGGGCTACGTGGCAAACCGCGCAAGTTTGAGTCTCTACTTTTGGATCTTGCCCTAGAGGTGTGCCGCTTGGACACATGGCACTTTCCCACCAACACTTCTATACTTAGCCCCCTTTTTGAGGCCCGCTTTTCCCACATTTTGACCTTGGTTGAATATTTTCTAATTGGAGGGCTGGTGCAAGTTTGAGTCCCCACCTTGGGGCTCCCATCTTGGATTTGCGCCAAGCCGACACATGGCTTCCTCCTCTGTCTAGCCGAAGACTTTTCAACGGCCGTACAACTTTTGGAGCTCGGACGCGTGGAAGCCCGGCACTCATTTGGGTCTCCACCTTTGGACTAACTCTTAGAGATGTTCCAAGCTAACATTTGGCAACCTCTGCTTGCACTTTATACTTAGCCAATTTTTATACCCGCCTTATCTACCTTTATACCTTGGTTAACTATTTGACCCCGCCTCCATTTCGGCTTGGGACACGTGGAGATGTGGGGCTTGCTCGAGCCTCCCTTTATGGATTCATCTTTGGAGAAGCATCGTTAGGACACGTGGTTCTCTCCACTAGCTCTTTCATACTTAGTCGATTTTGGACTCTTTCTGAACGTCTCCGAGCCACGAAAAACTTTGAAACTTCACTAATTTTCCCCCTCTTACTCTTGGTTCCTCTCAAAGACCTTGCCCCTTCTTTTTGACCTTGCTATTCTGTTGTTGAGTCCTTCGTAACCTAATTACAAGACTTGAATGAGTTTTATCGGGTTCTTTCTATGCGGGGTTGTGGCGATCCAATATTTTTCCCGAGGGGCAAAATATGGATAACAATTTGGTGACTCACAGGGGTATCTCGCCTACTAGATGAAAAGACCAATTTCCTTCTCATATCCGTTGGGCATGGAGTCGAGAACGACGGCCTGATACGATTCTACCTCGATTCATGAGTCTAGCTGTTTGCGCTCTCAATTTTCATAAGAAATCTAGAAATGAAGGTTTATGAGAGTAGAAAATTGTTTTGACCCGGGGCTTCATCTTTCTCTCTGAATTTACTTCATAAGAGAAAAAAAATAGCACCACAACTATATAAAAATCTGAAATCATACATGCTCCAAATAGAACATGTAGAGTGTGCAAAGAACTTAGGAGAAAATCAACCTAAACTACAATAATATGATGTGTACAAGCACTTAGAGGAATGAGAAACTAAACTAATATGTGCAAGGTGAGAACTTCCTTTTTAGTAATAGTGCTTAAGATAGATTCCATTCACTGGAATCAGTAACTCTTCACACTCCAATATAGACAAGTAAAAATCATTGCTACTTTTACATTTTGTGACCATGTAAGGGCCACTCCAAATGGCACCAAACTTGGAATGCCTTCCTAGTTTTGCTTGATCTCGCATCATGTTTTTCAAGACTAGGTCTCCTTCTGGAAGGTCCTGGATCTTTCCTTCTTATCGAAGCATCTCTTGATTGTGGGCTGATCCTTCAATGTTGTTTGAAGAGAACTTTCTCTAGCATCTTCCAACTCCATCAGTTCTACATAACTAGCCTCCATTGGTTCGAATTGGACATCTCCAACTGCTTTATGAGTTTCAATGCCTGGCAACTCAAGTGATACAGAACACTTTGCCTCTTTCCCGTAGACAAGTTTGAATAGAGAGCTGCTTGTAGACCTCTTGGGTGTTTTCTTATCAGCCCATAGTGATGATTTAAGTTTTGTGTTCCAGGTTCTCTAATTTTCATCCAGATTTCTTCTGATAATCTTCAGCAGGTTCTTGTTTGTAGACTCTACTTGGCCATTACCCTGAGGGTAATAGTTTGATGAAGTGCTCAGGTAAATTCCATTCTTGATAGCCCATCCTGTGATTTTGGAACCGATGAATGCCAATGCATTGTTTGATATAATGGTGGCTAGCACTCTAAATATAGTCACTATCCCTTCGTAGAAGTCTAATATGTTGGACTCATTAGCTTCTTTGAGTTCCACTACCTCGGTCCACTTGGTGAAATAGTCTATTGCCGTCGATTTCCACTTGTGGCCTTGGCTCGAATTTGGATTAATGACCCCGATGAAATCCAACCCCCATTGCATGAATGCTTGATCAACTAAAATGGGGTGTAATGGGAGTGTTGTTAGGCTCTCTTTTCCTCTGAAGAACGCAAAGTTCCTACACCTTTTTATTCATGCATAGCAGTCGCTAAACACCTTGGGCCAATAATAACCTGCCTTCATGATCTTGATTGTTGTCACCCGTCGAGAAAAATGGCCTCCAAATGCTTCATCATGGAACTCTTGTAGCACTCTCTCAACTTGATTTGTCCCAATGCACCTTAACAGGATGCCATTGATGTCCCTTTTGAATAGGACGTCAATTCAATAAGTACATACAGATGGCCATAGTATAAAGTGCCTCCTTTTTGTTTTATTCATTTCTGGAGGACACGAGGCATGTTTGAAGGAAGTGCACCATGTCCTAAGTCCAACAAGGAGTTGGCACATCCTCATTTCCTTCATCTTGACTATCCCTGTAAGACCAAAACAACCTCTTTCTCATCACTTGCTTCTTCTTGTTGACTTGAGGTCAGCTACTCACACAATCCCTTCCCATGGATCAGCTTAGTGACCTTGTTCTCAATGTCATACTCCATGGCACGACCGATCGACCCCGCATGCTTTTTGTTCGATCCTTGCTAAGAAGGAAGTCTTTAACCCTTGCATGGGAGACCAAAAGTTGGATTTTGTTTTTCGAAACCAAATGTTTAAACTTCTTCAATGCTCTGATCACTTCCATGACCTACTTCTCGATGAAGGAGTATCTCATTTCATAATCTTCCAGTGCCCCGGTCAAGAAAGCAATTAGCTGCTCTGTGTCTTCTCTATTCTACTATATTAGGATTCCAAAAATTATGTCACTACCACAAAAGGTATATAATATGAAATCCTTAGAAAAATATAGATTTACAAGAGTTGGGGCTTGTGATATGGCTTCTTTAATAGCCTCAAAACTTGCTTTTCCTTCACCTGTCCATCTAAACACCAAACTCTTCTTTAACATCAACGTTATTGGCTTGATCGGGCAGAAAAAATTTGGTACGAACCTGCAGACAAAATTGATTTTTCCCAAGAAGCTTTGAAGATCCCTCTTGTGTCTTGGCAATGGCAATGCTCTTATGGCTTTTACTCTTTACGGTCAATTTCCAAACCTTCCTTTGACACAATGTGTCCTAGAAGCCTACCCTCATGGGCCAAGAATATGCATTTTTGGGGGTTCAATGATACCCCGAATCTCCTACACCTTTGGAACACTTGCCTTAGGTGGAAAAGGTGGTTTGTGGCATTTCTGGAGAACACAGTAATGTTGTCTAGGTATATCAGTACTATTTTGTTGATCAGCCCTTTGAATGCCATATCCATTGCCCTTTGGAAAGTGGCTCCGGCATTAGACAATCCAAATGGCATTTTTCTATAGGCATAGGTGCCCCATTTGGTGGTGAAAGCATTTTGAACTGATCAGCTTCCTTCACCATGATCTGGTTGTACCCTCGAATATCCATCTAGGAGAGAGAATATCTCTACGATCAAGACACTACCCTGCAGAATTTGCTCCATTTAGGGAGTGGGTAGTGATCTTTGAGGGACGCCATGTTCAAGTCACGAAAGTCAACACATAACATAATATCTCCACTCTTCTTCCTGACTGGGACCAAATTTATGATCCAACTTGAGTGTTTTATTGGAAATATGATACTTGCCTCTATCAGCTTGTTCAACTCTTTCTTCATTAGTGGCTCAATATGTGGATTGACTAGTCTCTACTTTTGTCCGATGGCCTTAGCAGCTGGATCTAATTCAATTGTGTGTTGTGCTAACTTTGGATTGAACCCTCTGAGGTCCTCATATCTCCAAGAAAATATATCTAGAAATTATTGGCAAAGTTGTATGAATTCATACCTTTCTTGCTCGGTGGCCACCTTTCCAACTTGTAGTGTTTTTCCTTCTCTAACTAGAATTTGCTCCAAATCTTCCCCTTCATCTCGTATGTTGGCCTTCTCTTTTGAAACTAATCATTGGGATTGAATATAGACTCCAAAGTCACCAGGACTTTGGGAGTTTGTTTGTATGCAGCAATGCACTACTTGATTTCCATATTTCTTCTCTAGTATGATTTGATGTCTAGCTGAGAATTCAGCTTCCTCTTGTAAAAAATTAATGATTTGTTGATCATTCTCGAACACCTACCAACATGTGTTATTATCTGGCACTACTAGCCTCACAATCACATGGATATGTGGCTATTCTTTGTCCCTCTTGATGTTGTCAACTACATCAAAGGTTGATCCAATTGCTGCAAGCCTTTCAACAACTTCGTTCTCCTTTTTGGGTATGGACACAATATTGAAGGCTTCAAAATCCTCGATGAGATCCCATACCCTACTCTTGTAACCTCTTAGCAGGTCATTCTTGACATCATTCTGATCCTTTGACTTGATTGGAAACCAGTTCACTGTCACCAAACACTTGCAAGTTCTTGATTCCTTGTCTTCTGGCCCAATGCAATCCATGGACCAAAGCCTCATATTCTGCAGTGTTATTTGAGCAGAAAACTAAAATATGAAGGCCGAATAATACTTCATACCTTTGGGGGACACAATCATAGCTCCTCCTCCAGCTCCTTGTCTGCTCCTTGAACCATCAAAGAACAATTTCCACACTTCATTTTCATCTTTGTGTCCTAGCTTGATGATGTCAGAAGAGAATGATTCTCCTCATGCAGGTAGTAGACCCCTAGTTTAGATTCTTCCATCTCCTTATAGGGATCAAAAGCATGTCTTTTGACAGCCCATTCATTGAGGGTCAAGTCCGAGATACACCCCACCTTGGTATTTGCTTCAGAAATGCATAGGAGGTCCTCCTGAGCAAAAGTCGAACACTTTGTATTGATTGGGCTTGGTACATAAGACTCAATGTGATAGTCTGCTATGGGTTTAGATCTTATTGTGGCCTTTGCTCCATACCTTGTTCTAAAGAGCATATGCGACCAAATCGCCAGACAAATAGTCTCCAATTTTGGTAGTGAAGTCCATAGAAAAAACAACGCAAAATGTGGTGGCAAGTCTATGATCCGACACGTTTTGCAATACATTCACATTAGGGAAGGCATGTAGAGTGAGACTCGGATCCTTGATGATTCCAATATTTTTTATTGTTATCCGAGCTAATTGTACTACTCCTTTAGAGATGACTTCATACTAGAGACCCAGTTGATTAGCTATTTGTTTGGGCATTACAGAACTAATTTCCCCTAAATCGATCATGCAATTGTGCACCAATTTATCTCCAATGATTAATGAAACATAAAATGGAGGAGGCTTCAGATTCTTACCTCGTTGTTCTCCATGGTTTCTCTCATGTTGAGCCACATTGGTAAGCACTTTCTCTTGTTGGCTAGGGGGTTGATTTGAACTTGACCAATTTTGCATGGTAGTTTGCAATAGATCCCTCTGCCCTGGAATGGCTAGTGACTCCCATAGTGAAATGTTCAAACTTTTCATTTTCATTTTCTCAATGATATTAAATGGATTATATTTCTACTGCCCCTTTGCTGGCACATTTTTCTCTTGCACATGAGCTCTCACAACTAGTGCCCGAATAGGTCTAAAAGGTGGCTTGGATTGAATTTACACATTGGGGGTTGTATTTTGAATGCCAACACCTTGTTGAGCAACAGAGGGTTGAGGATCACCTAAGATTGGTGAATGTCCTTCTCCAATATTTCTCCTCTTAGACCATGTATTGCAATTATTATACTTTGAGAAGGAGTCTGATTCATTCCACATAAGTCTTCATCCTACCAATTGACAAGCATAGTTTCGTTTGGGGGTCCCTCTTGCTGAGCTCCTTGTTGCTGACTTTCTTCATGGCTAGGTTCTTGTGACACACCAACGGTTTGCACCATTAGAGCCTGATTTAATGCACCATTGAAGCACATCGACTGATTATGTGGCTAATTACATGGGAAACACCATTCATACTCTTGTGCCATGTTATTCTATGTTGGAACTAATGCCCTTGATGTTGAAGCTGTGTTTGGGTCATATGACCTAAAAGGTCTAGCGGCTTGCAGTTTCCCTTGGTGTTGAATCGATTTATAGCTTGTGTTCTTTGGTCTATTTTTCTCGATACAAGGGTTTGGCCTGATCTTGAGCCGGGGCTGATATGGCCTAGGACTCTAAGCTCTCTGCCTTCTTTTGATGGTTACTACCTCGTTTCCTAGGTTTTATAGTTATTTCATAACTTTTTGAAGCTCCTTTGAGGTGTTAGATGATGAATTGGAGGCTTCAGCTGAACTTTAACTCCTAGGGGTGGGTATAGGAGCTAATGTGGGTGTTTGGCTAGTACCTAGGTTTCCTAACTTAGGGTATAAAGGCATGGATGGCCTAGGAGCGTGTTTTCCGACTGAAGCAAATGATTATCAGCTCCTATGGAAAATCTATAGGCTGCGGGTAAGGTTGTGCCCCATTGACCGAATTATCGAGAAATATCAAAATTTAAAGCCCTAAGAAAGTATAAGAAGCACCTTCATTAGTGGGCTTTACTTGATGTTGGAATCTTTACCCGTGTCCATTGAAATTTGAGTTTTAAATCCGTTAGTTACTCATTCGAGCTCTCTTGATTGTCGTCGCTTCTCCAAAGAAGGATATGTTATCCCCCTTTTCTCTAAACTGGTTATGAAGAGTTGTGCATAGTTGGTTCCAATTTTGAATAGAGCCTGCTTCAAGGCTCCTAAACCATTGTGAAGCTTTACCTTTGAGTGAAGATGATAGAAACTTGACTGCAATATCCATCTCATGGATCTCATGGATTATACAGACATTTGTAATATCTTGGACATGGTCACCAGGAGAAGTCTGTTTTCCCTAGTGAAATATGGGATGCTCTTTAATGTTGCTATCAGACTAGATTTTGTGCATTCAAAGCGATTGGGTTGTTGCCGATGAAATTGACATAAGGATTTGGTTGAGCCATCTTGATTGGCCCAAGCACCCCTCTTGATTGAAAGAATGGCCTACCGGGAGGAGGTGTTGATAAGGCTCTGTTTGGTGGGGATAGAGACCTCTGGGCTCTTCTTTCTCTTCTCCCTCTGTCTGGGGATAAGTCTAGATAGACAAATAATCCCTCCTCTCTGGTTCTTGACCGTGTTTGTATTCTTCTCATGAACTTGGCAAGCTTCACTCGCTAAAAACAATGGATTATGTTCCTTTTGGAGTCACCAAATGTGTAAATCTTCTTAAAAGCTATAATCACAAAGAAGTGCACATAAATATTACTTGTAATATAGATGGAGACTTCTTAGTCCCACCGGGAGTGCCAAAACTATTAGTGCAAAATCACAACACCCCTAAATGATTCGCAGATCTACTTTTCCAAGGTAGAGTCATTTGGTGTGATCTGCATAACATTGAACTTTCCCCAAGGTGTGGGACCTTGTAAATGAAAAATATCTCTAGATTAAAGGTTGGTTCCTTATTCCTCTATTTAGGTGCATACATGAGAACTTGCAAAGGATCTATCTGTATACCTAATTTAAAATTTGCAAAGGAGACAGGGGATAAAAGGAATGCGGAATCAAACTAAGCTATAATGTGATGCACCAAAGGATTGATGAACATTTTTTTCTAATAGACGCAAAACCAACAAGATGCATACAATAAAAAAACACATATAACCATATCTATAATGAAAGACCGGATGAAAGAAAAGAGACAAGAAACGATCTAAAATCGATCATAGACATGTTTTTATTGTTACTGCAGATTGATACGATACATTACAAAGTGGCCAAAAGGAAAAAAATGTATTACGGTCTAGTGGAAGGTCTGAAAACTCCACGATTTCTTTTTCCGAAAAAAAGGGGAGAAAACAAAACATAAGAATGTCCAACCCTTTACAATGAATCCCGACCCCGTATTTATAGACTCAATTAGAGATAAAAAGAGAGAGAACTAGGAAAATCAGGTTGAAGCTCAACCACCGCTATTAATGACTCTTACAAAATCTCCCCCAAAATTTATCTTGATCAGTATCGATCTCTCGTTCAACACCTCAAACAAGGAGGAAACGACAAAGAAGATTGATATCGATCTAGTTTTTGGGCGAGATGGATCCCACATAAATGGCCCAAAGACATTTTCTCCATTTTCCTTTACCTAACCTCTCCAAAATTAAATTTTCAGATCTCCATGGCGTGGGCGAAGCCAAGATCTTTCCGAAGATATCGAGTTGGCAATATTTTGAGCCACTCGAGTTGAAAGATATGCCCCTTCAAAGTTTGTATCAAGTTTGCACAAATGGTTGGGAAAACAGTTTGAAAATTGGGTCTCCTTTTTAATATGGGGCACGTGGCAGCCAAATTAGGGAAAAATCAGATTTACAGGTCCGTGATTTATCTTTTCCCCCTTTTCTGCAAAAAAATGCAAAACTCAAAAACCCTCACGGCCCCAATGCTCCATTGGACACGTGGCACCATTTGGTCAGATTGGGGCGATGCACTTCAATTTTATCTACGTGCCTTTTTGACAAAAGGAATATTTTCACCTTTCCTTCGACCCCTTGCTTTGACTTTGCTCGGGCTCAAACGCTGACTTTTATCTTTGGGCGAGTTGCAGCCCATTGTGCAAACTTTTACACCTTTTGGAATAGCAAGGGTAAAAACAAACTTTCCCCCTATGGCCCACTTTAGCGCTACTAGTTTAGGATTACCATGTGGCGTTTCCTCCGTTGCCTACTCGGTTTTATATGTTTTTGGCTGAGTCTTTTGCTTGCAAGGTCACATCTCTTGACACGGGACACGTGGCGATCTAGCGCTCATTTGGAAACCCTCTCTCTATTAAATCCTTGAATCAACGCCATTTAGACACTTGACAGCCTCCGTTCCCCACCCATGCATTGACTATTCAACCGACTCGACCATTTTAAAAAGCGGACACGTTGAGGCTCCGTGCTCACTTGAAAGCCCAATTAAAAATTTTCCTTTGAAGGAGTGTCGAGTTGAAACTTGGCAGCCTCCATAAGTCTATGGACTTTTCAACGGTCCCTACCTTCCTTTTCAAGCACTGGGACTACGTGGCGAAATGGCGCGAGTTTGAGTCTCTAGTTATAGATCTACCCACGGAGGTGTGCCACTTGGACACGTGGCACTTCCCCACCAACACTTCTATACTTAACCCCTTTTTTAGGCCCACTTTTCCCACCTTTTTTACCTTGGTTGACTATTTGCTACATGGAGGGTTGGTGTGAGTTTGAGTCCCCGCCTTAGGGCTCCCATCTTGGATTTGTTGAGCCGACACTGCTTCCTCCCCTGCCGGCCAAGAATTTTCAAAGGCCACACAACTTTTGGGGCTCGGGCGCATGGGAAGCCTAGTGCTCATTTGGGTCTCCACCTTTGGAATAACTCTTGGAGATGTGCCAAGTGACATTTGGTGACCTCCGTTTGCACTTTATACTTAGCCAATTTTTAGACCCACCTTGTCACCTTTTGACCTTGGTTAACTATTTGACCCTACCTCCATTTCGGCCCGAGATGCGTGGAGATGTAGTGCTTGCTTGAGCCTCCATTTATGGATTCATCTTTAGAGAAGCATCGTTAGGACACGTGGTTCTCTTCATTGGATCTTCCATACTTAGTCAATTTTGGACTCTTTCCTAAACGGTCCCAAGCCCTGAAAAACTTTGAAACTTCACTAATTTTTCCCCTCTTACTCCCCCAGTTCCTCCGTGGCATTGCCCCTTCTTTTCTTACCTGCTATTCCATTGTTGAGTCCTTCTGCGACCTATTTGCAGCAAGACCTGAATGAGTTTTCTCGGTTCTTTCTATATGGGGTTGTGGCCGATCCAATATTTTACCCAGGGAAAAACTATGGATAACAATTTGGCAACTCACAGGGGTATCTTCCTGCTAGATGAAAAGACCAATTGCCTTATCATATCCATTGGGAATGGAGTCAAGAATGACGGCTCGATAATGATTCTACCTTTGATTCACAAGCCCACTATTTGCACTCTCGGTTTTCATAAGAAATCTCCAAACAAAGGTTTCGAGAGTAGAAAAAAATTTACCCGAGGCTTCATCTTTCTCTCTGAATTTACTTCATAAGAGCAACAAAACAACACAACTATATACAAAATTTGAAATCATACATGCTCCAAATAGAAAATGTAGAGTGCAAATCACTTAGGAGAAAAGCAACCTAAACTACAATAATACAATGTGTACAAGCACTTAGAGGAATGAGAAACTAAACTAATATGTGCAGGGTGAGAACTTCCCTTTAGTAACAATGCTTAAGATAGATTCCATTCACTAGAATTTATAACTCTTCACATTCCAATATAGTTGCTACTTTTACATTTTGTGACCATGTAAGGGCCACTCCAAATGGCATCAAACTTGGAATGCCTTCCTAGTTTTTCTTGATCTGCATCCCATTTCAAGACTAGGTCTCCTTCCTGAGAAGGTCCTGGCTCTAGCCTTCTTATCAAAGCATCTCTTGATTGTGGCCTGATCCTTCTCTATTATTTGAAGAGAATTTTCTCTGGCTTCTTCCAACTCCATCAGCTCTGCATAACTAGTCTCCATTGGTTCGAATTGGACATCTCCAATCGCTTCATGAGTTCTAATGCTAGCAACTCAAGTGATATAGGCAACCGCTCTTTCCCGTAGAAAAGTTTGAATGGAGAGCTGCTTGTAGACCTCTTGGGTTTTTTCCTATCAGCCCATAGGGATGATTTGAGTTTTATGTGCCAGTTTTCTGATTTTCATCCAAATTTCTTATGATAATCTTCACAGTTCTTGTTTGTAGACTCTGCTTGGCCATTACCCTGAGGGTAATAGTTTGATGAAGTGCTTAGGTAAATTCCATTCCCGATGGCCCATATTGTGATTTTGGAACCAATGAATGCCAATGCATTGTTTGATATAATGGTGGCTTGCACTCTAAATCTGGTCATTATCCCTTCTTAGAAGTCTAATATGCTAGACTCATTAGCTTCTTTGAGTGTCACTACCTCGGTCCACTTGGTGAAATAGTCTATTGCCATCAGATTTCCACTTGTGTCCTTGGCTCGAATTTGGATTGATGGCCCCAATGAAATCCAACCCCCATTGCATGAATGGTTGGTCAACTGAAATGGGGTGCAATGGGAGTGCTAAGGCAAAGTTCCTGCACCTTTTGATCGATGCATAGTAGTCGCTAAACACCCTAGGCCAATAATAACCCTCCTTCATGATCTTGAGTGCTATCACCCATGGAGAAAAATGGCCTCCGATGCTTCATCATGGAACTCTTGTAGAACTCTCTTAACTTTATTTGTCCTAATGCACCTTAACAGACGCCATTGATGTCCCTTTTGAGCAGACGTTGTCAATAAGTACATATGGGATGGCTCGTAGTCTAAAGTGCCTCCTTTTTTATTCATTTCTAAAGGACACAGGCCTATTTGAAGGAAGTGCACTATGTCCTGAACCCAAAAAGAAGCAGGTGCATCCTCATTTCCTTCATCTTTATTATCCCGTAAGACCAAACCAACCTCTTTCTCATCACTTGCTTCTTCTTATTGACTTAAGGTTAGTTGTTCACACAATCCCTTCCCACGGATCAGCTTAGTGACCTTGATCTTAATGTCATATTCCATGACACGAGTGATCCACCCTACACACTTTTCGTTTAGATCCTTGCTGAGAAGGAAGTCTTTAACCCTTGCATGGGAGACCAACAGTTGAATTTTGTTGTTTGAAACCAAATTTTTAAACTTCTTCAATCCTCTGATCACTTTACCAGGACCTACTTCTCAATGAAGGAGTATCTCACTTCATAATCTTCCAGTGCCCTGTTGAAAAAGCAATTGGCTACTCCGTGTCTTATCTATTCTGCTATACTAGGACTACGAAATTGTGTCACTGCCACCAAAGGCATATAATATGAAGTCCTTAGAAAAATCTGGATTCACAAGAGTTGGGGCTTGTGATATGGCTTATTTGATAGCCTCAAAACTTGCTTTTCCTTTAGTTTCTGTCCACCTAAACGCCAAACTCTTCTTTAACATCAACGTTATTGGCTTGACCAGGGCAGCAAAGTTTGGTACGAACCTCGAGAAAAATTGATTTTTAGATTTCCCAAGAAGCTTTGAAGATCCCTCTTGTGGCTTGGAAATGGCAATGATCTTATGGCTTTTACTCGTTCTAGGTCAATTGCCAAACCTTCCTTTGACACAATGTGGCCTAGAATTCTACCCTCATGGGCCAAGAATATGCATGTTTGGGGGTTTAATGATACCCCAAATCCCCTACACTTTTGGAACACACGCCTTAGGTGGAAAAGGTGGTCTGGTATTTTGGAGAACATAGTAATGTCATCCAGGTAGATTAGTACTATTTTGTTGACCAGCCCTTTGAATGCCATATCCATTACCCTTTGGAAATTGGCTCCGGCATTAGACAATCCAAATGGCATTTTTTTGTAGGCATAGGTGCCCCATTTGGTGGTGAAAGCAGTTTTGAACTGATCAACTTCCTTCACCATGATCTGGTTGTACCCCGAATAGCCATCTAGGAGAGAGAATCTCTCTTATCCAAACACTACCTGTAGAATTTTCTCCATTGAGGGGAGTGGGTAGTGATCTTTGAGGGATGCACTATTCAAGTCACGAAATTCAACACACAACTTAATCTCTCCACTCTTCTTCCTTACTGGGACCAAATTTGTGACCCATCTTGAGTGTTTGATTGGAAATATGATGCTTGCCTCTATCAGCTTGTTCAGCTTTTTCTTCATCAGAGGCTCAATATGTGGATTGACTGGTCTCTGCATTTGTCTGATGGCCTTAGCAGCTGGATCTAATTCGATTGTGTGTTGGGATAAATTCATATTAAACCCTCTGAGGTCCTCATAGCTCCAAGAAAATATATGTGGAAATTCTTAGAAAAGTTGTATGAATTCATACCTTTCTTGCTCGGTGGCCACCTTGCCAACTTGTAGTATTTTTCCTTCTCCAACTAGAATTTGCTCTGAATCTTCCCCTTGATCTCGTATGTTGGCCTTCTCTTTTCAAAACTGATCATTGGGATTGAAGATAGACTCCAAAGTCACCGGGCCTTTAGGAGTCTATTTGTATGTAGCTTCACTAGTTGATTTCCATATTGTTGCTCTAGTCTCGATTTGATTTCTAGGCGAGAATTTAGCTTCCTCTTGCAAAAAATTAATGATCTACTAATACTTCTCAAACACCTGCTAACATGTGTTATTATATGGCACTTTTTCCTCACAATCACATAGATATGTGGTTATTCTTTGTCCCTCTTGATGTTTTCAACTATATAAAGGTTTCTCAAACTGCTGTAATCCTATCGCAGCTTCGTTCTCCTTTACGGGTATGGACACAATATTGAAGGCTTCGAAATCCTTGATGAGATCCCATACCCTACTCTTGTAACCTTTGAGTAGGTCATTCTTGATAGCATTCTGTATTTTGACTTGATTGGAAACTAGTTCACTGTCACCAAACACTTATAGGTTCTTGATTCCTCGTCTTACGCCCAATGCAATCCATGGACCAAAGCCTCATATTCTGCAGTGTTATTCAAGAAGGTAAACAGAAATATGAAGTCTGAATAATACATCATACCTTGGGGGGACACAATCATAGCTCCTCCTCTTTTTCTTTTTCGCTCCTTGAACCATCAAAGAACAACTTCCACACTTCATTGTCATCTTTGTGTTCTAGCTTGATGATGTCAGGAAGAGAATGATTCCCAACATGTAAGCAGTAGACCCCTAGTTCAGATTCTTCCATCTCCTTATAGGGATCAAAATCATGTCTTTTGACCTCCCATTCATCGAGGGTCAAGTCCGAGATACACCCCACCTTGGTATCTACTTGAAGTGCTTAGGAGGTCCTCCGATAGAAAGTGAACAATTTGCATTGATTAGGCTTGGTACATAAGACTCAATGTGATAGTCTTCTATGGGTTCGGATCTGATTGTGGCCTTCACTCCATACCTTGTTCTAAAGAGCATATGTGACCAGTCAGTAGACAAATAACCTCCAATTTTGCAGTGAAGTCCTTGGACAAACACAACGCAAAATGTGGTGGCAAGTCTATGAATGACACATTCTACAATACAGTCACATTAGGGCAGGCATGTAGAGTGAGACTCAAATCCTTGATGATTCCAACAGTGGTTATTGTTGTCCCATCTAATTTTACTACTCCTTTAAAGATGACTTCATACTTTGGAGACCTAGTTGATAAGTTATTTGTTTGGGCATTATAGAACTACTTTCCCCCGAATCGATCATGCGAGTTGTGCACCAATTTATCTCCAACGATTAATGAAACATAAAATGCATGAGGCTTCAGATTCCCACCTTATTGTTCTCCATGGTTTCTCTCAAGTTGAGCCACATTGGTAAGCACTTTCTCTTGTTGGCTAGGGGTTGATTTGAACTTGACCAATTTTGCATGGTAGTCTGCAATAGATCCCTCTGCCTTGGAATGGCCAATGACTCCCATAGTGAAATGTTTACACTTTTCCTCTTCATTTTCTCAATGATATTAAATGGATTGTCTTTTTGCTGCCCCTTCCCTGGCACATTTTTCTCTTGCACATGGGTTGTCACAACCGGTGCCTGAGTAGGTCTGGAAGGTGGCTTGGATTGACTCTGCACATTGGGGTTTTATTTTGAATGCCAATACCTTCTGAGCAACGAGGGTTGAGGATCACCTAAGCTTGGTGAATGTCATTCTCCAATATTTCTCCTCTTAGATCGTGTATTGGCAGCTATACTTTGAGAAGGATTTTGATTCATTCCATAGAAGTCTTCATCCTGCCAATTGACAAACGTAGTCTCGTTTGGGGTTCCTCTTTCTGAGCTCCTTGCTACTGACTTTCTTCATGGCTAGGTTCTTGTGACACACCAATGGTTTGCACCATCAGAGTCTGATTTAATGCACCATTGAAGCACATCGACTAATTATGTGGCTGATTACATGGGAAACACCATTCATACTCTTGTGCCATGTTATTATGTGTTGGAACCAATGCCCTTGATGTTGAAGTTGTGTTTGGGTCATATGACCTGAAAGGTCTAGCAGCTTGAGGTTTCCCTTGGTGTTGAATTTGATTTACAGCTTGGGTTGTTGGTCTATTTTACCGATACGTCTGGGGTATGGCACGATACGATCTCGAGGGCTGATATGGCCTAGAACTCTGAGTCTGTTATATTTTGATGGTTACTAGCTCATTTCCCAAGTTTTGTAGTTGTTTCATAACTTCCTAAAGCTCCTTTGAGGTGTTAGATGATGAAGTGGAGGCTTCAGCTAAACTTTAACTCTTGGGGGTGAGTATAGGAGCTAATGTGGGTGTTTGGATGGTACTTGGGTTTCCTAACTTGGGGTATAGAGGCATGGATGGCCTAGGAGAGAGTTTTCTAGCCTAAATCAAATGATTATCGATCATATGGAATGGCTATAGGCTACATGTAATGTTGTGCCCCCATTGATGAATCATCGAGAGAAATATCAAAATTTAAAGCCCTAAGAAAGTATAAGAAGGCACCTTCATTAGTGGGCTTTACTGTTGTTGGAATCCTATCCCAGTTCCATTGAAATCGAGGTTGAAATCCAAATCGATTGCTCATTCATATCTCTCTTGATAGTTGTCACTTCTCCAACAAGGATAGGGTATCCCCCTTTTCTCCAAATGGTTGTGAAGAGCTATGCATAGCTGGTTCCAATTTTTAATAAAGCCTGCTTCAAGGATCCTGAATCATTGTGATGCTTTACCTTTGAGTGAAGATGCTAGCAACTTGACTGTAATATCCATCTCATGGATCTCGTGGATTATACAGACATATGTAATATCTTGGACATGGTCATTAAGAGAAGTTTGGTTTTCCCAGGAAAATATGGGATGCTCTTTAATGTTTCTATCGGGACTAGATTTTTGCATTCGAGTGAGTGGGATGCTTTCGGTGAAATTGACATTAGGATTTGGTTAAGCCATCCTAATTGGCCCAAGCACCCTTCTTGATTGAAAGAATGGACTATTGGGAGGAGGTGTCGACAAGGATATTTTTGGTGGTGATAGAGACCTCTCGGGCTCTTCTTTCTCTTCTCCCTTTGTCCGGGATAAGTCTAGATAGAAAAAATTCCTCCTCTCTAGTTCTTGACCGTGTTTGTATTCTTGTCATGAACTTGGCAAGCTTCGACTACTAAAACCAAGTGCATTTTCTTCCTTTTGGAGCTGCGGATGTGCGAGTTCTTATTAAAAGCTAAAATCACAACAAGTGCACATAAATTTTACTATAATAAATATGGAGACTTGTTAGTCCCACAAGGCGTGCCAAAATCGTTAGTGAAAAATCACAACACCCCTAAATGATTCGCAGATCTGCTTTTCTAAGGCAGAGTCATTTGGTGTCATCCACATAACATTGAACTTTCCCAAGGTGTGGGACCTTGCAAATGGAAAATCTCTCCATATTTAAGATTGGTTCCTTATTCCTCGGTTTAGGTGCATACGTGAGAACTTGCAGAGGATCTATCTCTATACCTAATTTAAAATTTTCCAAAGAGACAGGGATAAAAGGAATGCAGAAATCAAACTAAGCTATAAGGTGATGCATGAAAGGAATGATGAAAATTTGTTTTACTAATAGACACAAACTAACAAAATGCATATAATAACCAAGCACAGATAACCAGATCTATAATGAAAGACCAGATGAAAGAAAAAGAGACAAGAAAGGATCTAAAATCAATCACGAGACGTGTTTTATTACTCTGTAGATTGATACAATACATTAGAAAGTTTCCAAAAGGCAAAAATGTATTACGATCTAGTGGATGGTCTAAAAACTCCACGAGTTCTTTTGCCAAAATAGGGAGCCTACAAAATAGAAGAATGTCCAACCATTTACAATGAATCCTAACCCCGTATTTATAGACTCAATCGAGAGAAAAAGAGAGAGAAGTGGGAAAATTAGGTCGAAGCTCAACCACCGCTATTAATGGCTCTTAGAAATCTTCCCCCAAATTTATCTTGAGTGTATTAATCTCTAGTTTGGTTCCTCGAAGAAGGAGGAAACAACGGAGCATATTGAAATCGATATAGTTTTTGGGGTAGATGGATCCCGCATAAATGGCCCTAAAGATGTTTTCTCCATTTACCTTTACCTAACATCCCCAAACTTAAATTTTCATATCTCCATGGCATGGGCGAAGTTGAGATCTTTCCAGAGGTGTCAGATTGGAAATATTTCGAGCCCTGAGTCAAAAGATATTCCCCTTCGAAGTTTGTATCAAGTCAGTACAAATGGGCGGGAAAACAGTTTGAAAATTGGGTCTCCTTTTTAATATGGGGCACGTGGCAGCTAGATTAGGGAAAAATCAAATTTGCAAGTCCATGATTTATATTTTCCCCCTTTTCTACAAAAAAACACAAAACTCAAAAACCCTCATGGCCCTAATACTTCGTTGGACACGTGGCACCCTTTTGTTGGCTGGGGAGATGCACTTCAATTTTTATCTCTGTACCTTTTTGACAAAAGGAAAATTTTCACCTTTTCCTTCGACTCCCGCTTTGAATTTGACGCAGCTCAAACGCTAACTTTTTTCTTTAGGTGGAGATTCCTCCCATTTTGTAACTTTTACACCTTTTGGAATAACAAGGGGCAAAAAACAAACTTTCCCCCCAATGTCCCCCTTTAGTGCTACTAGTTTAGGCTTGCCATGTGGTGTTTCCTTTGCTACTTACTTAATTTTTATGTTTTTGGCTAAGTCTTTTTCTTGGCAGGGTCACATCTCTTGACTTGGGACATGCGGTAGTCTAGCGCTTGTTTGGAAACCCTCTCTCTATTCAATCTTTGAATCAGCACCATTTAGACACTGGCAGCCTCCGCCGCCCTGGCCCATGCATTGATTATTCAACCGACTCTACCCCTTTTCGAGACTAGACACGTGGAGGCACCACGCTCACTTGAAATCCTAATTCAAAATTTTCCTTTGAAGGAGCGTCGAGTTGACACTTGGCAGCCTCCATAGGTTTGTGGACTTTTCAATGGTCCCTTCCTTCCTTTTCGGGCTTGGGACTATGTGGTGAACGCGAACTAGGGTGAGTTTGAGTCTCTACTTTTGGATCTACCCCTAGAGGTGCATCACTTGGACATGTGGCACTTCCCCACCAACACTTCTATACTTAGCCCCTTTTTGAGGCCCATTTTTCTCACCTTTTGACCTTGGTTAACTATTTTCTACATAGAGGGCTAGCGCAAGTTTGAGTCCCTACCTTGGGGCTCCCATCTTGATTTGCACCCAGCCAACACTGCTTCTTTACTGCACAGCCAATGAATTTTCAATGGCCGCACAAATTTTGGGGCTCTGGACACGTGGAAGCTTGGCGCTCATTTGGGTCTCCGCCTTTGGACTAACTCTTGGAGATGTGCCAAGCTAACATTTGGTGACCTCCGCTTGCACTTTATACTTAGCCAATTTTTAGATACTCCTTGTCTACCTTTTGACCTTGGTTGACTATTTGACCACCGCCTCTGTTTCGGCACGGGACACGTGGAGATGTGGTGCTTGCTTTAGCCTCCCTTTATGGATTCATCTTTGGAGAAGCGTCATTAGGACACGTGGTTCTCTCCACTAGCTCTTCCATACTTAGTTGATTTTGGAATCTTTCCGAATGGTCCCGAGCCTCGAAAAACTTTGAAACTTCACTAATTTTTTCCCCTCTTTCTCTCGGTTCCTCTGTGGCATTACCCCTTCTTTCTCGACCCTATTGTTCCATTTTTGAGTCCTTCTACGACCTATTTGCAAGACCCGAATGAGTTTTCTCGGTTCTTTCTATGTAGGGTCGTAGTCGATCCAATATTTTACATGGGGGAAAAATATGGATAACAATGCCTCAGCATGAGCAACTAGAAAATCATGAGCCCTAATGCAAGAGGAGGCACTAAGCGGTATGTATGATTGGCTGAATAGTCGAATGCTTTCTTGTCATGCTTAGGAAGAGGATTGTTGAATATCTTAAACTTGTGATTTTCATTAACTGGCATAGATGTCGTAGGATCAAGAAGTTCAATTTCATTATTATCGATAAGATCTTGAATAAGATTTTGAAGTTTGAAACATCGATTTGTAGAAAATGCATTGATAATAGTCACATCTGAAATTTTCATTGTAATTATGACCTTTAGGACGATATGGGTCCATATTGAGTGGAGGAGGAAGCGTAATAAGATTTCTCTCAATGAGTTGTGGATAGAATATGCGGAGCACAAGAAAAATTAGTAAACATATGCTTAGATGGTTTCCATTGAAGCTTTTCAGGATTAGATACAACGTTGATAATAGCTTTAGCTTCAGTAGGTTTTGTAGATGGCTTGAAAGTTGATTTAATTTGAAATTGCATAGAAGATGAAGCATGTTCATGATACTTAAGCTTTCCTATAGATAATAATTTAGTTTCATATAGCTTAAGAGTATGACATAAATGATCGAATGATGGAGATGTCTCGAAGATAACACTCTCCTAGAGAGGTAGTAATAGACTTTGGATGAATAGATCTTGAAGTTCAAAGTCCACAAGCACATTAGACATCTTAGCTAAGTTGTTCTTATATCGTAAGACATAATCCATTAGATGCTCATTAGATCCTTGTTTAATTTGTGCTAGTGAGCATAGGAGATCTTAAAGATGATATTAATAGAGAAATGAGAGAGAAAATCATTGGATAAATGCATAAAATATGTTACCGAGTGGATAGGTAGATCATAGAACCAACACATTGCATAATCATGAAGACTTCTAGGAAAGAGCTTAGCTAAAAGAGTATGATCATCCACAAAATCTAGACATGGTACGTGAAATGCTTGGAGATTCTCTTGAGGTTCGCCATGGCCTTTGAAAATGGGTAGCTTGGGAGTGATGAAATTTAGAGGAAGTGTATAGGTGGAAATGGCGGGTGCAAAGTATTGTGAAGGAGTAAAGTGGAATCTAAAGATAGAGAGGCACGAGAGGTAGCCAATTGAAATTGCTGACTTTGATTTTACAAATTCGATATAAGGAAGTTAACTCAACATTATTTAAAGAAGTGTTAGGTTGTGCATTAGAAGCATTAGGTTGAATGATTAGAGCGATAGTGGTGGGAATGGAAGCGGGAATATGAAGGAGTTGGATAGAGGCCATGATAGTGATGGAAGAACTGCGATGAGGGAGTCTTTGAAGAAGTATCACGATATTTTTAGCAACAATCAAAGCATGAAGAATATACGTGAAGATGAGTTCGATTATCATGCAAATCTTGTCAAAAATTTATGAGTTTGTTTAATAGCTCTTAATCAACATGTGTGTCTTCATCATATGAGTTCTCACTATCAAATGCTTCAATGTTTTCAAGAGGAACTTGTTGAGAGTTAGCGAATGGATTTTCAATTTCAACCATTGATTTAGAAACCCTATGGGAAGATGGAGGAAGCTCGAGATGCTCAAAAAACCCAAAATGACCACTACATGTGACAGGAATAAAAATAAAATCCCAAAAATAAGGTTGGAATTGGGCATCAAGTTCACAAAATGATTTAACAAATATAGAAATATATTTATGTTAAATTCTAATTTCGATGTAATGACATAGTTATAAAGTAATAAATTACAGATCGGCCTAAGAAATAAGCAATTAAATTTGAAACCTTAAGTTCAAGAGAAGGGATGAGATACTTGGCTGATTTCGTGATAATTCTGAAGTTGTGATGAGCTAGAAAAATGATGGAAAAAGAAGGCGGGATCATGGCACCCGAGTCCAAAAAAATGTAAAATTGTTAGAACAAGCTAGATTGGGGCACACAGGTGATGTAGACCATTGTTGGGCACCTATGACAGAAAATAACCTTAAAAAATGATTTTCTTGTGTCACTTCCCTTCACTCTTGATCGCCTTTATGTCACACTAAGTCCATAAGATTTTCTTGTAACCCCGCTATTACCTAAGCGAGTGAACTTACAACCGGGGAGTTGCACTACATTTCAAACTCCATGTAGTTCTATGTGTGAATGTGTATAATCATACCCTAGGTGGCTCTTGTGTCGACACACTTGAATAACAATTGATAGTTAGATGTAGAAGATGTAATAGATGTTTTCATGGAAAAATGAACTTCCCCTTGTATAAAATGTATGTAAAAGAATGTAGTCCCTTGTCCCTTGAATGGATGTTAGATGGGTGATTTATGTTGGCATGTTGTTGTATAGGTGTTTTCATTAATGAAAAAAATCATTAATAACAAAGTGGATGATGGATTAGGGTCATATCATGTTGAGGATGATGATGACATGATGTTTCATGGTGTTCATGGTTGCATAGGTTGATTCAGTGAGGATTACTTGTTTTTGCAAGCCTATTCAGGTGACCTAGCTAGCTTAGGTGATAGTGCATGGATGTTGGAGCTTCTTGGTGACTTGAGAAGCATAATGGAATAATGTAGATCATGATTGAAGAGTTTTGGGAACTCATAAGGGCCTCAAGGTGCATATACACATTGGTGACCATGTTTCGGTGCTCATTTAGATCGGGTATGGATGCTTTATGAGGCATGAGGATGAGATATGGAGATCTATGAGATCATGAATGTATGAATGTAGTTTTATTGTGATGCACTAGGTATTTTAGGACCATTCGGTGAGTTTTCATGATGATTTATGAGGTTGTTTCAGTTGACCCTAACCTTACAAAGGTCTGCAAAACCCTATGGGACAAATGCTATGTAAATGAGACAAGATGGAGATATGGAAAGATATTTGTGACATGGTGATGATTTGAGATGATTCTGAGGGGTGTACTTGAGGTGTGAGAAACATTTGGAGTCATTATGAAAAGGATTTTTAAGTTATGTTGTTTTTAGTAAAACAGGGTCAAGAATAAGGCCATTTCCAACTCGAATTGGGTCTTCTAATGCTCACTCTGAATTATGTCCTTTTCATGGGATACTATGGATTTCAAGGATGATTATACATTTATTCTATCAGGTTTCACAAAAATAATGATGTCATTTCATTTTTCGAGTTTTATGAACGAATGTTAAGAAGGTAAACAACTCATTATGTGTTTGAAACCCTAGCTTAAAATTGGTTTGAGATATTCCCTTCCTAAGTTTCTAGTTTTTATTGATATTTATTAGATTATGATTGGAACATGTGAAGGACACTTTCAAGTTTCCAGAAAGGTATGGTAGAGCTTATGGTGATGAGTGGACCCCACTCAAATAAGTCAATTTACTGAAGAAGTTCAGTTTGGGAAAAGGTTGTCCAAAGGAGTTGCAAACTAAATGACCATTGTAAGATGTATGTGATGTTTTCTTAATTTACATGATATTCTTAGGTCATTGTGATGCTGATAAATGGTCTAGTGTTCTTCATTTATGTTGACTGGTCAAAGGGTAGTTAGAAGCAGTCTTCAGTAAAGTTGACATTACAAGAGCTACAAGAGGAGTTAGGAGGTGATTCAAGTTGTGTTGGAAATATAATTTAGAGATATTTCTAGTGATATAATTTTTGTATCATGATGATGAGTTTTGATATGGTTCTAGGTCAGTTTTTGGACAATATTATTTCTTGCTTTTTAGAATAGAATTACTTTTGCTAAAATATTGAGTTGGTTAGTGAATGAAAAGGATTGGTTGATGTTTTATATAAAATTTACAGTGAAGAGGGGTGAATTTTTCACCCATTTAACCTATTTAGAGGTATTGAATTTTTAGGAAGGTTTTTAACCAGATTGCATTTTGAAAACTACTTTTTGGGCAACTTGTTTTGGTGAAGGAAAATGTTGATGTGGTTTGAACATGTGGTTTGAACATGTGATTTTTTCATGGGATATAACTTGTTTATAAGTATTATGCATGTTCTGTATTTCCATTAATGGTCCATGACATATTTGAGGTGTTCTTGGGTGACCTTGAGGCCAAACGGTGAAGACAGGGTTCTGGAAATAAGTGTTTTGTGAAGACAATGGGCCACTAGGCCCATTAAACAAAATAATTTGATTGATTCATGATAATTGTGACTATGGATGATGTTTAAATGTAATTTTAAATAATTTTAATGATTTTTGATATCTTTAATAAAAATATATTTTTGGTGTTACGGGATTTTTCTCATTCCAATGATGGGATTTAGAGGATTTTTGTGAATTAATGAAGGTTTTTGGTTAGGTCGAACTACTTGGGTCACTTTTGACTTTATTGTAATAAATTTTTCAATAGATTAGTTTATTTCCCTTCTCCATTATTTTTTGTTAGCTTAGTATTGTATGTACATTAGTACTAGTTATCATAGGGCTCTTACATGATCAACTACTTAGTTTTCCTTTATTTCATTTCGGTTATATTGCGGTAGTATAGATTGAGTATGCTTGACTATCATCTATCAATCTATGTCTCTCACCATCTACCGATATTCTAGGAGGGTACTCTCCTCTATCTTGACTATGGGCCTTGGAAACCTAGGTTGACCTAGTGTAGGGATTACTACCCTGTGGATATGTGGCCTTATCACTCGTTGTATCCCCTTTAATTCAACTTGTTGTATTTTAGTTCATGTGTGTCTCCTATTATTTGCATCAATACCCTTGTAGAATAGAAGACTTATGAGTAAAATCCATTGAGACACATTTTTAGCCTACCATACTAGATCCTCGTCTAATTTGACTCACATTATATAGCTAGGAAAGCACTCTTTTTAGACCGCATTATACTCCTTTTTGGTTTGGCTCAACCACTTCAATTAATTTAATCTCCTCAAACATCTATGTGAGCTCATGTTGTGATGGAATAGACCCTTAATAGTTCATGGAATTCCTCCCTTGATCATGGTAGAAAAATACCCCTGCCACGCTATTTTATCCATAGATGGTTGCTCTCCATCCTTTGGCGCTGATAAAGAAAGGTGAAATGGAACTAAATTCATATATACAAAGATTATAGTATATGATGTTCACCGCTTGCAATTATTATCAAAAACCTTAAAAGAGATTGAAAGATCAAGATGGAGTAATTCATGAGGTGTATGAATCCCATGAGTTAGGTTAGTACCTTTCTCTAAATCAACATCTATATTATAAATAACAATCTCCATCCATACTTTTGAATGCAAATTCGACCCTAATATTTCACAAATGTATGCCTCTACATTCTTATGATGACAGAATATCAAACTAGCAATTGTACGTGAAATATATGATGGAAACGCTTAAGAGGATATTTTGAAGTAATAAAATTAGAGGGAGAGAAATAAAGGGAGAGGAAGAGGGAATAAGAATAAGGGGTTTTAGGGTAGAGAAGTGTTAAGGTGGGGAAAATGGAATGAGGAAACAAAGAGAAACTCAACTCTCCAACAATTTTATATATGTGCTGAAATTTGTAGTTGTGATCTCATCAATACTTTTAACATGAGCTTAAAGGGTCCAAAATTAAAAATGAGGGAATTCCAAAAGGTTGTAGGTTAAAAACCTAGCAACGATTGTTTTTTATAACATTGTGCAGCTCCCCCCTTTTAGTTGTAAGCTCTTGCAACTGCAGAAAATAACTAGTTTTCAAAAAATGTTAATAAATGATGTCGCACATCGATTGGTTATATGAGCAACAAGTAGAAAATATATGACAATTGAGGTCAAAAATTCATGGTTTTTTATTACATGACATTAATTTTTTTGAGATACTTGAGAAGGACATTAGTGGAAATCCATAAATGAATATGTGGGAAGTAAATAATTGTGGATCTAACATGATAAAGAAAAGAAACAACATAAATTAACTTTAAATGGAAATTTGAAACCCATATGTTCATTTACATCACGTAACAAAGAGATGATGGTTAGGATTTGCTGAAGATATGATGGTAAAGATTTGATAAAGAGTCTGGTAGCATGTGGCACTTTGTGTGTTTGGTGGCAGTAAGATAGTGACTACCATAAAATCGGGGTTATTGTATTTTATTTTCAACGTCAATGGTTTCAAGTGGGCAGTGTTTAATTTGTTAGAAAATGCAAATACGTGAATGGAATTCAAGAAATAAAATGGGGGGAACTAAATACATGTATGTCCCACACTATGGCTTAGAATGTTCCTAGCCAAATTTTGTTTGTTTTATGTTCTATGCGGTATTGTCTCAAACTCGGTTGCATTATTCAAATAAGTGCAATTGGTACTTTAAAAGACCAAAAAAGAGGAAAATCCATTAGCAAAAAGGTACAAAACCCAACAACATTGTTTGCTTCTTGTAGACCTTTGCAAGCCCCCTTCTTAGTCATATGAGAGAAATGATTTATTGGTCATACTTTGTATTTTTAATTTTATTTTTTTGCTTCAAGGTTGTCAATTGGACGACATTTAATTTGGTAGATAAAACCAGTATATGAATGGAAATTCAGGCATTAAATGATGGATATTACATACTTGCATGCCCCGTACCTATTCCATAGAAAAAAATTCCAATTCAAAGAATACATGATGTATGCATTCTACTTTATAGTGTGGCTCTCATTCACACTAATCACATGAGGGCAACTACCAAGTATATTTTATCTCCCAATCAAGATTTGGTATCTTTTTATTTCATGGCATCAATGTTTTTGATTGATCAATTTTTAATTCGATAGATAAGACATATAAATGAATGGAATGTTGGTAAAAGATGTGAATTAAATACATGCATGTCTCACACCCATTCCATGGATCATATTGTTCTTACCCAAATAATATTTGTCATTTGTGCTCTATTTAAGCATTTCAATGTCACAAAGAGGGGGAATGGGGAAACTCGAAAAGGTTCAGAGTTCAAAATACAATCTAAATGCTTGTGTCTTGTAACAATTTTTAGCCTTCGTATTAAGTTGCAATCTCAAGTAATTGTAGGAAAATACATTGTGTGTGAACAACAATCAATAATTGAGTACTTCAAGTGATTATATATATTAGTGATAAGTAGAGTTTATTAGTCAATTAATATTTTTATTATTTTATTTCATAGCACCAAGGATTATGATTTGAAAGCATTTAATTTGATAGGTAATACATATACATGAATTGAATGTTGGAAATTAAAAGGTGGGAATCAAATACTCACATGTCTCATACCTATTCGAAAGATTAGATTGTTCCTACATAAATAATATTTGTTACATGTGCTTCACCTAGTCGTCTCAACCTTGTGCACAATGCATTGTGAGATTAAAGGGGCTTACAAAAATCAGTGAGAATTAAACCAGGGACAAGTCTAAAACCAACCCCATTGCTTAATTTTTGTAGTACTTTGAAATCACACTTTTTAGTTTTAAGCTTGAGTAATTACAAAATATTAAGTGATGCAAGACACCATCATTGATATTTGAGCCCCTCCAGGAATGGACATATGAACAAAAGGAATTTTTTTCAGTTGATTGGGGTTTTCTATTTTTTTATTTTACTTTTTATGGTGTCAATTTTTTGGTTGCATAACATTTAATTTGCTAGATAAGGTGAAGACATGGACGGAAAGTCGAAATAAAAATGTGGGAATTAAAACCCTGAATGTCATGCACCTATTCCACATATCAAATTCTTTGTAGCCAAAGGACTTCTTCTACATTTTCTCCATTGTATTGTCTTGATATTGTTCACATTACTCACATGAGTGCAATTTTACACTTAAAGTGGCCAAAATAAATATTTTTATAGAGATATTTGTGAGCGTAAGGAGTGGTACAAAAATATTGTTGTAAGTGAAAATTTGTTTACAGTTTCAGCCCTTGCATTTATTGGGTAGCTAGAATACAAATAAATGTAAGGGGAATTCAAATGCATGTATCAAGGGACATGTCCGAGACAAGAATATGAGGAGTGGATGTAGCATCCCAAGGTGTCGATTCCATGCACAGTCTCCCTCATCAACAATTATGATGACATCATCATTCAACAATCACCGACAAAAAAGGGACATGTGTGGGTCGTTGAGGATTTTGATTGACAATGGAAATTAACCACCTGTATGGCCCACACCTATTCCATGGTGGAGATTATTCCTCCCCAATAAATATTTGGTATATGTGTTCATCGTTATAGTAGTGATCTTTGTTACGTTCGTGCTCACTAAGTTGTGGCACAAATATATTACAGAGGCCCAAGACAATGCTTTCATTTGTGCTCAAGGTCTTGGCCTCCCGATTTGACCAGGGATCATATCATACTGAGTGGTGGAGCCCTCACAAAGGTGGGTAATATGGAATTCTTCTTTCACTCATTTTATGTACTTCAATTTATCATAATAAACTCACTTGCATTATTCACATGAGTGCAATTGGTTATATGAGTGACAAGTAGAAAATATATGACAGTTGAAGTCAAAAAGTCAATATTTTTATTATAAGACATTAATTTTTTTGAGATACCTGACAAGGACATGAATGGAAAGTCAAACGAGTTACAAAAAAATTCTTCCAGCCACGAACATTTTTGGGGAAGAATTTATATGTTTATACCTCTAAATTCCTTTAATCCCAGAAGTTCATCTTCAAATTCGCTTAATACAACACCAATTTTCTTACAATGAAGAAAACATAGTTTCCAATGGCATAGGCCAATTCTCATGGAAAGGATCTTGTCGTTTGTCTCATCATGACATGGTTTCTCATATTACACTTTTCATCTTAAAAGGTACTTGGCATCTTAATTTTCAGCCATGTACCATCTCTTTTTCCACATTAAACCACTTCACATGGCCCTTAAATACATGCATACAATCATTCAACTCATTTTGTATGGTTTCAACAAAGCATGTTTATCAGCTCATTTTGCATGTGAGATTACACAAGTATGGCCTTTTGAAATGGTAAATGTTTGGTAAGTAGTGTTTTATGTTTATTTTATTTTCAACGTTGAATTCGATATATTTGTAGTTTTTTTTTAGTAGTAATGAATGGTTGTGTTTGTGAGTGCTTATTTTTCTAGGTTCCTGTTAGCATATGGATTTTGACACATGCAAATGACTTGCAACAGTGTAGGAATGAAGTCCCTCCTCAATGAAGGTGAGGCTGCCTTTATTGAAAAAAATTGTATGTACATTTGTACATTCAAAATTATATTTTGGGGTCTTTCGAACATCAATGGAAAGAAAAGTGAATGAAAGAGATGGAATGGAATGAAGGAAAGGAATGGAAAAGAGTGAATGGAAGGAACATGCAAGAGTTAGGTAAAAGCAGAGCATAATATTGCATGGATAAGAATAATGAATAACTAACACAAATAAAACGAGTTTGAGTTAGCTAAACAAGAATGAGTAAAGGGAACACACATGAGCAAGTAAATAGCAGAGCTTGATCATTGTGAACAAGAAAAATAGATTAATAGCATTGACAATAAGATCCAAGTCAATATTCACTTGTAATATTTAAAACACTAACATCTAATGAACATAAGAACATCAAATTATAAAAGAGATAATGAATGGGACACAAAGTTTATATTTCATTAACTCCAAAATGTCTTCTAAAAAGAACACAATTTTTCTTTCTTTGAAGTAAAGATTGCATACAAAATTATTTTCTTCTCCTCTCTCAAAGTCACCTTACAAATGAGCCCCTAACATCATTTTATAACCCAAAATTTGGTTACAAAGTAGTTAGGATTTTAAATGCACATTAAATAGGGCACTTAAGTGACTTTGACTTTTTCAACCAACTTTATTAAAAGCAACTAAAAATAGAAATCTCATAAGTTTTCTCAAAAGTGAATTCAACAATAACATCATTTAAAATACCACTTTCAAAACATTCGACAAAAACCAGTGCCTTATCCATTGGGGTTGGGGTCCGCCTATCTCAATTATATGAGAAATGGACTCTCCCACCCATGAGAAAATATAGGAAATCATCCTACCATGTTGTTGGCAAAATAAGGATCTTGATTCTTCGTCAATTGAAAATATTTGAGCTTTTGCAATGTCTAGTGCATCTTCTCTTCTTCTAGAAAACAACTCGAGAGAAGACCAGCCTCACAAAGTACCTGTATTTCAAGAATCTTACCTAGTATGGTATGCAGGTCTGCAACTTTAGATTGGATCTCTTCACAAAGATGTTTGATTCTGAAACATTGATCCATAGAAGAAGTGGAAAAAACATCAACAGAGTATACATTTCATGTATCAATTTTGTAAACTGCTCCACCAGATGTTGTATTGAATTCCTTTGGTTGTGTTTGTTGATGAAGGTACAAGGAATCTCTTTGATGAAGACTTGAATGGAAGAGAGTGCGGTATAGGCTTCATTGCACAAACTATCAAACTGAATTACCAAGTCTTCTAGAATCATTTTCTTAGACTTAGCATGATTTAACCATAGAATTCATGTCATGCGATGATCAAACTCAAGTATCCCCTCTGAGGCTAAGAATGTAGATTCCATGCGAGTGAGATCTTGAAGACTTGGAAAAATTTGATCCAGTGTTATTAATTTTGTAATGAGGCACTCCTTGAATGGAAACACTTTGGATCAAGGTAGGCATAAATATTCTCAGATATTTTTATCACCTCAGCAATTGTTTTCAACCCACCACTTTCTATCTCAGAAACCCATGACCTTAGAGTGTGCCCTAGAGTGATCACATCCTTTGATTGATTGATAATTTCTTGATCCGAGATAGCCACCATCTCTAGAACAGAAAAGAAGACTCAATTGGGCTGATCAAATGTTGAACATATGAAATCAACTGATTATTTTCTTCCTTGAGTTGGGAAATTTGAGATTTGTATCTCTCCAACCTTTTAAGCACACTATTCATTGAATCCTTTTCCATAGCAACATCACTTTCAAAAGTGGTCTTTCCAAGGGCTATCTTGGATACTTCATAGTTAGTGATTGTCATGTCCCCATGATCCTTTTCAGTAGTAGGAACTACAATTTCTGCAAACTTATCTCCGCTATCATCAATCACTACTCTGGAGAAGACCTTAGGCTTTTGGGCAAAAATTTGTTAGAGAGGGAAGAAAGAGACTCCAAATCAATGTTGGCCACTTTGACCAATCTCTTTCTCTTTTTTATTTTAGAGTCAACCCAGTCAATGTTTCATTCATTAATTCGACACAAAAAAGTTGAGAACTAGAAGAAAAATCCTCTTTTCCTTTCTCATGACTAAAACCAGTAGGTAGTTGTTTTGTGGCCTCAATCCTTGGTGAAGTAGCATCTACAACACATTCTTGATTATCCTCATGTTCTTGTGGAATACCCTTATCACTGGATGTTCGGAAGAATTAGATATTTGTACCACTGGGATTTGTTTGGACTCTAGTGTATAACATTGATGATTTGGATCTTTGGTAGGCCTATTGGAACTCTCAGTGATGTGAATAGATGAGTTTGGGGTAGAAATACCTGAAACATGTTCTTTTCCTTCCGAAGATGCACACTTTTTACTGATCCTTGAGACATCACTTCTTTATTAGAGACATGTTTGGGTAACCACCGACTTTTCCTCTGAGATGCATGTGATGATGTCGGTGGAGACTAGTGTGAAGAGGTTTACACCACCTTTTTCTATGTAAATCCCCCTCTTGTTGGCAGTTTCTGTATTTTTGACATATGTGCCTAAAATGGGAGAGGATTGGCTATTTGATTCTCATACCACATCATAGTCCTTTTTAACACAGGTTAATTCATGACATCTAGAGAAGTTTCATCTCCTCTACTCCAATCGATACTAGGGAGTGGAGTGAAAACTATCTGATCATAGGCAGGATCCATAGTATCAATCCCATTATCAACAAGGGTAAAGGGAGGATCCCTCAATCTATAATTTGCTATCTGAGCCAGTGTGAGATGAGAAAATTATCATCGTCTTACCTCCTTGTCATCCACACATTCTGCCCAATAATCTTCTATGTGTGCCTTGTGCCTATATCTTTCTCCTAGGGATTTTCCCATGGATCCTTTAATATCAAATTGAGTCTTTCTTGATAAAGGATGTATAAATATGATAGAAACTTCTTTTTCCATAAGTTCTGCACTGTTGGAATTTGTACATTTGTATTCCCCAATCTGAATTTGGAAATGAATGCCTCCTTTTCATTTATCCACCATTAGGCAATATATTTTGAAAATATGACGTGAAATTTCCATCAATGTAATTTTATCACTAACATATTTAGGAAGTCTATAAGGAGCTCCCACAAATCCATCAACTCGTATATAGGAGTAAGAGGAAACTGGATAAACCAAGTTCCCCATTGTTTTATCACCACCTTGGCATCTTCTGAAAATATTTCCTCTGGGTTTCTCCTTAGTGACTGGATTATATAGAATAGGAAAGCATCGTTTACCCTCCGAAATGGTGAGAACCATTCTTGAACTCCAGTTGTGGGTAAAAGTGAAAAACACTATTCTTGTCAGGACCCATTATACCTCTAGTTGTTAGCCCTAAAAATATCCTCCTTCTTGCTACAACATAAATCAAATATGAGGTCATGTAAAAGTGACCTGTCATCCTTACCTCAATCAATTTATTATGGATAGTATTGCTAATGATACTTTCCCAATCAATGAACTTATACATCCAAGGATGAAAATTTCTAGCAGAAGGTAGACCAAAAACCCTGCTAAGGAGAGTAATCATGTCTCCTATTTCTTCATGAAACTCTACCCGAAACAACTCTTTGGGAATTCTTGAAGTGTGAGTTTTTGGTTTGACCAACCAATTTTTACCAACCATCTTTGACCATCTCAAAGGATTTTCATCCTAGAATTGTTGTGTCAATTCTTGCGAGATGTCAACATTTTCTTCATGAAGTGGCACTCTTAACAAATCCTCCATATGATTTGGAGAATTGAGCAGAAAGGTTCATCTCTGTCATTAAAAATTCCTCGATGCTCAAGATCATAATGTTCGACACAAGCTAGGAAAAATTTGGGGCATTGTATGGCAACTGGAAATGTTGCCGCTTGAGGTAAGCCACAACGATAAAGCCTTTTTTAAAAAAACAATCCTCCCTTCTGTCTTACCCTATCACAAAATTGAACCATATCCACATGACCCATATCGGTATCTAAAATATTATCATACACTGAATTTAAAGACGATGTTGGAACTAATCCTTGGTATGCATATTTTAGTGCCGACTTATTAGAACGTTCACCCATTATGAATTTTTTAAAATGGAAAGCGAAAAGAAAACAATACACTAGAAAGGTGTCAGGTCTAAGTCTCTAGACCACCGTCGCCACAAGAATAATACGACTCTTTTTATTATTTCTTTTTTTTAAATAAAAGAAATTTAGCGGTGTCGAATTCAAAATGATCATACAAACAAAATATTGAGACTACGCTCAAATCACCATCCGAAAAATAATACAATTTAAATCACTTTTGTTATTTTTGGCAATGCGTGGGCTACACGAGCCTAATATTTTTCTTTGGCAAAGCAGTGATCTTGTTTCTCCTTCCCTAGCACATTGATCAAATTTCTCCTTCTTTAAGCATGTGTGGAATTCTTGTTGTTCTCTTTCTCTTCTTTAAAAAAAAAAAATAATAATAAAATAAAACAAATTCTTATGCATGTGTGGGTTTTTTTGTTTGGATTTTTGTTTAATTTAGCATGTATGGGCAGATTCCTTATGGCTGCGTGAGCATCCTCCTATTGTAACCTGCATGGATCTTCTTTGGGATCTTATCTCTCGAGATGCGTGGACTTCCAAAAAGATACGTCGAGTTCTTGTTTTTTTTTTTGCGCAGTTGTATGTGGACCTCCAAACGGACTTCTTTCCTTCAACTGCGTGAAAACTAACTTGGGCCAATGTGAAGGATCTGATTGGGCCTACATTTGGGTCTTATTCCTCCTTTCCAAGCATGCATGGATATTTTCTTAGACTGATTTGGTCTTATTCCTCCTCTCCAAGCATGGCATGTAAACTTCTTTTTACCTTCTTCCTTACCTACGTGGATCTATAGCATGGATCTTCTTACGCTGCTTACAGTGGAATTTGAGAGAAAAATCGAAATGAGTGAGCTTTGTTATTGGCAGATGTCTCCTCCTGGTGTGTGGAAACTATCCTTGGGCCTGCATGGAAATATTTTTCTTTACATGAAGGCTACGTGGAGGATCTTAAGCTGTTTTATCTGTTGCACAAATCAATGCAAACAAAAACCAAACTACAGCTTCATTGGAATTTCATTCCAAATCAATCCTTGCATGTGCATGAAATTTCCTTCACCTTTGCAAGCATGGATCTTAGAAACTTCTTGCTATTTCTTCCCTCCAAGCATATGATCTCCTAAACTCATGATCCTGCAATGGAGACAACTACCTAGAACTCTCAAGGTTGCCTGGCTCTAGCTAATGTTTGTGCCGGAGTTTACGTGTGAAAAGCCGTGTAGTGCACAGTAGAATAGCTTTTCCTTCTTCTAGCTCTGGATATCTACAATATTTCTTTGTTTCTCCTTCTTCCCAATTTCCTCTCGCTTACAAACCTCTTGTAACCATCTCCTCATCAATTCCCGGATGATAGAAGCAAAATTAAAATTGTCTACGGCAATTGGAAGCAGAAGAAAAATTGCCCCCGACACTTGCTCATGGCAATTACAACAATTAATTAAAAAAGTTCTTCCAAGTTTTTCGAACAACTTCTATGAGTATTAAATTAATATTTATTAATTAAAAACCCATAAAATTTAATAAATATTAATTAAATAATTAAAATACAATTTGGGTCGTAATAAGAAGAAGGATTATTCAAAATGGATGAAACGAAATCCAAAATGACCATGAGAATAAGATGATTACGATGAGGGAGAAAAATCATGCAAAATAACACTTTTGAATTTTTTAAAATTTTCACGTTTATTAATTTTGTGAAGTCAAAATTAGCTGATAATAGTTCTTGAGACTCGAGCCAAGGTACACACGGCTCCCATGGTGGGGATGGTAAGCTAACCCATAATAAAAAAATAGGTGGAGGAAAAATTCATAAAAGCGAGGATAATGGATTGCCAAAGAACCCAAGTGAGGAAAATAGGAAATTACTCAAAGCAAGAACTTTGATGAATTTAAGAAGTTCCTCGAGGAGATTGTTTATGGATGAACTACCTCGAATTCTTTAAGAGACTGGGCATGATGATTCTGGTTCAAATGAATATTTTATTGATTGATGGTATATTAGGAATCCTAAAAATTGTTAAAGTTTTGTACAAGGAAATGTTGGCTCTTGAGGAGGAGGAAAATCCCATGTTATACTGATTTATTTTCACATAGGTTGAGAGGATGTTTCCAAAGGTTATGGACTGGCTTCGTACATGTTGAATGTTTTTGCATTAAATTTTCAAAATTATTTTCAACAAACCCATTTTTTGCATATCCCAAAATCATTGCAATCCATGACACAACATATCTTTTAGGTATTTTGTTGAATAGTTAGCATGATTCCACATATGACACAAGTACCTTCCTCATAATGCTTCACTATATGGTACAAGCCATATTTCAAAGTTCCATTTTTGCACTTTGGCGCTTTGTTGGCTGCATTTGTGAAACAATTTTAATGCTTCGTGATTTGAAAGCAAAACATTAGACAAAAATTTGAGAAATTGTTTACAATATTAATTCGTTTGTGTGTAGGTATGGTGAAGGATCATGGTATGCTAAAGTTATATGGAAGACATGGATTTAGGAATCATAGTAGGAATTTTCCACCTATATAGATGTAATAGATGATGGAGATCTAGATCGGGTGGATAGACAACTACCAAACATAAATACACAAAAAATGGATGACATCTTTGGAATTACAGCGGGCGGAAAAAACCAACCACCAATTCATTGAAGTTTGAGGATTCACCAATGTCATCTAATCCTTGATGCAAATTAATAGTGTGTCATCCAATTTGCGATGATAGGGACATTAGGAGGTTGTTAGTACAAACTTCTTTCGGTCCCTTATATATAATTTGGAAAACGTCTTCGGTGTAAATATTCAAAGTGTCATCTAAATATAGCTATGAAGGTGGATGCTTTATCGGGAAGGTGGCAGAAAAGGGACATTTTATGCTAAATAAAACCTCATGTGCCCTTAAAAATCATATGGAAAACCTAAATCTTGTTCTCCGCAGATGGAAAAATCTCCATTAACGGTTTGAGAAATACAAAATCTCTAGTATAGAAATACAAAGTCAAGTGGTTGTTAAAATACAAACAATATTTTAAAGAAAACTATGTCTTACTTGGGTGAATAAAAAGGAAAATCCTTTTCAAATTTATTTAAGATTAAGTATAAATAAGCCAAAACAATAGTTGTGGAGCTTGTTTGGCCCACACTACTAGTCGGGCATACCTCTCACCCCCTTATCACATACGTTTTAAACAAAAGATTTTTTTAAAAATAGAAGATAAATATAAAGTAGTTTGTAAATGTTTTGAAAACTTCTTAAGTCCAATTTTCTATGTTATAAAGGCAACGAGGTAAGTGAAGGTTAGAAGGTTAACTTCCCTTCCACTCCACCTTAAAAAAATTTCGACACAAGTAAGAAAAATTATATAATTGGGTGCTTCTTTTCTCTCACAATGGAAAGATGCTCTTAAGCCTCTAGAAAAGGAAGTGGTGTGGGGTTTGAAACTCACCCAATAATTCCTTATATTTATTTAAATATTTTATCATGTGAAATTACTAGCCCAAAAATGCAAATTTTTCATCATTACAACCAAACCAACAAAGTGAAATCTTGCTTCATAATATTCCCCAGAATACCTCTCCTAGTTAGTATATCTTCCATTTCATGATCATCTTGACCTTTCATGTCATCCTAATATATTTAATAAATATGTATTATTTTGAAAAATGGTGTGGTAAGTTCCTTTATTCCATTTGGTGAAGTGCGGTAGAAGACTAGCTCTCCAACATGTCTAGAAAGGCCAATTTTGTCCATTTTAGGGCCTATGTGCATCCTTCGGGAAGGTTATGAAAAGGTTCGAAACCTATGGATGTGGTATTGGAGATCCTTGAATTTTTGGAATCATCTTAGGAAGATTTAGGAATGATTTGGTGGTTCAAGAATCGGGAGCAACCTATGCAAAAGTGAGTTTTTCAGGTGTAATGAATGAACAGTCAAAATGTGAACCAAAACTTCTTCGGATGATTCTGGGAGCTTCGTAAGGAGTTAGGAGAAAAAAAAGTAGTAAATTTAAATATTTAATAATATCCTATGTGGTGGTAGGATCAAATTTTATCTAAGGTATGATGGTTTCTCGGGACAGTTCAAAATTTTTCGGTGTACCTCATTATCTTGATCCAAAAGGGGTCACATTTTTGTATTTTAAGGAATAATCAAGGTATTAAGACTATTCCATTGGTCTTATTTTGGTATTTTAAGTCATATTCATATAAAATTCCATCTCAAACGTTTATCTAGAGCTCTCGGAGTGAATATTTCACGTTTTCATTAAGTTAGTGTATGTATGCTCCATACTTAGTCATTTTCTTCACTACCACATGTCGGTGCATTGCTCCATGGTACAATTTTATATCCCTCATGTCCCTTTTCCCAAGGGGTACATAAGGGACAATAGATAACACCCATGAGCAAGCCCCTTCCCCTGTCCCCCATGTGACCTCGGCTTCGTAAGGTGCTTGTTTGGCTTCTCCATCTTCCTCACACCTAACCAAATGCTCCCACTTATCATGATATTTCTCCATGTTTTCATTTTTTCCCTTTTTCCCAATTGTATATAGAGCACAATAAATATCACCCATGATCAATCCCATTTTCATGGTCGTGCATGTGATCTCTCTCACCTCCGTAGGGTGTTTGTTTGGATTTTAATCTCCCTCAAAATTTCTCACATGCTTTGACACTTTGAATAATCTTGATCCAAGGCACCTTTTCTAGCCCTACTATCCCCATTTTCAATTTTTTCCATGAAAATATGAATTTTTAACTCCATACAAACTCATAGCTAGCTCCGAGGTCAAACCATGGTCAAAAGGTAAGCACAAAAGTGAAACTTAACCCATGTTTAAGTTATTTGCTTTGTACATTTCACCCATCCTCCATAGATGTTACTAAAAAACCTTTGAAAACATCATTTTATACTAGATATGCTACCCACATGTTTCCAGAACAACCATGGCCATGAAAACCAAGTTTTGCACATATTTCATTAACTAAAACTGGTTTCCATTGAGATTTTGACATATTGCTCTACTCCCATGCACATTTGTGATGATAATGGTTTTATATAAAATGATGCCCTAGTTTATTTATATCTAAAATATAAAACCCTACCCTCAAGAAGTCCTTTTTTATTTCCAAGAGTTATAGCAGACAAATAATGGTGAAAATTAAAGCACGAGATCCCGGTGTGAAGCTCAACAAAGTTTGACCTCCTCTTTTTCACACAATTAGTCACTTTGATGAAGTTGTTATTATCAAACCTTCTAACCTCCATTAATGGTTTTCATGACATGACAAAAAGGACAAGAACACCCTTCTTCATTTACCAAATATTCGAGCATTTAAGAAATCATCCAAAAATTGAAGCACGAGATCCCTAGACAAAACAAAACAAAACAATGGTGGTTTCATCTCAATCCAACACCGTTAATATCACTTACTAAAAATAGAATATGATTTGTACATTGATATGTTAAAAATAGCAATTCTCCCAAAATAACAAACCCTCATCATTCATAACATTCACAAACAAAGTGTGAAACGTCAAATAGGGCAAATTGGGCAACTCACCAAAAATAAGCGAGGTTTGGAAAAATAAATGTCCCAAAATAGAGACTTTCTAAAAATGGAAAATCATCATCAATGGAAGTAGTCTAAGTTTATTAAAATCTTCAAAGAACAAGGATTGTGCAAAATGGTCAAAAATCCCAAAATAGCAGCTCCTAACTCCCCTTTCCAAAAATAGAAATTTTTTTGATTTCGGTCCAAAAAGTTGAAGTAGCTCTTATTCTTCTTATATTATTGTTTTTTTCATTTTCGTAGGTCAATAATTTGTTTCGTATCCCACACAAGAAAAAAAAATCTTCATAAGCTCTTAAAACAACATTCCTGAGGTGATCTCTGCAAAGCACAACTTTATGCAAGAAGTTAGAACAAAGAAAAAAACCACCCTGAGTGGTGCTAGCAATCATATCATGCTCTCAAGCAATAAACATTTCTCAATAGTTATTCTAAGAAATTACTCAATGCTTGGTAATGATATCAGTGCAATATGCAACTCAAGACATGTAATTCATCTTCAGATTTTATTCCTATGAGGAACAAATTGATCAAAAGAGGTGTTTAGATGTTGCAAGCATGTTTTCACTCAAGTAGCATCTTGGTCGAGGAAGTGAGTTGTGAAGTATAACATGATGTCATCATGATCAAATGAAATGAGAGATTCATGGATAAATATAAAGGACATCTCTTTGAAAAGCAAGTAAAAGTGATCTAGTCAGACTATCAAAGTACTCAAATCATCATGTGTAAAGGAACAAGAAATCATCCCATGGGAAGCATATGAGAAATATGGTATGGAAGCATGCCAAATCTTTTTTTTTTCAAGAATTTATCTAGAGTTGTAAATAGGTGATATTAATGTGGGGTGCATTGTGTTCAAGAACGATAAATCATTCCCAATTCCATTTTATGTCATATATAATAGTGTTCTCAAACACTCGCATAAAACCTTACAGGTGATCATGCCTCAAGGAAGAAAGATATTTCCATCACCTCATTTACTTTCAGCGTATGACCATATGACAAGAATTTCATTCAAGCATAATCCTTTCACCCGCATGATGATGAAGGCCTATTTTGGTAAGAGAAAGATGGGCATCAATAGAGTTTGAACATCATGGATTTATCTCTTGTGATCATTAGGATAAATTGTGAGATCCTAAGAAGAAAGAAAGTGATCCTTATAACCTTACTCATGTTATTGAAACCATCATGTTTCCATAAAACTTCCTAAGTGTTTATAAACACTTATTTATCACTTTAGAGTATCTCACAACTGAAAGGAACGATAACCAGATCGTACCAAGCCAAGAACACATATGCTAATCAAACACCACAATCAATAAGATGAAAGCAATTCACCAGAATAACTTTACATAAAACCTTTGCAAACAAATGAGAAACAATATCATATATTATTATGGAACTCAATGCAATACATTGAGAATGGACCTTTCTTAAATAGGCAAGGAATAACAATCTAAGAACCAGTCAAGGTCATAGATCAAGCCATAAATCAAGGAAATAACTAGTCATCAAAGAACTAGTCAAGACCATAGATTTAGGAGAGAACTAGACATCAAAGATCTATTCAATACCATAGATCAAGGAAAGAACTATACCTAACAACTAGATAATATCTCCTAATATCTAAATAATATAAAATAAATATCCACACACATAAGTGGGTGAGGATAAATACAATAAAGGTAAATAAAGTACCTAGGTGAACATGAGCACCCTTACTCATGTTATCAAACCATCATGTTTCCATAAAACTTCATAAGTGTTTATAAACACTTATTTATCACTTTAGAGTATCTCACAACAACAAGAAGCGTATGCAATCTCGGTGCTTTAAATCAACAATGGCTCCATCTTCATCGATCAATCAACCCCGTTTTCTCTCTCCTTATTATAATTTTCAATTAAGAATGTACTTTTCCCATTTCATCCTATTCACTTAAGTGACCTTCAGTATTAACATTGTAAGAGTCTTTTTTCACTAATAAGAAAAAGACTTGCTTCCTAGGAATATGAAAGGTCACATGTGATGGGGATAGGTGAAGAGTCATGACAGTGTAGATGAAGAGTCTATTTATAATTTTATAAATTGAATGGCTTCTCTATTCCAAGGGTTAGAAATTTTTATTGAATGCAGATTTTTGAAATTGCCACTTCTACATCAAGTAATAAAATATGTAATTCTTATATTTCTTATTTTATGTTCCTCTACTCTCTCTTCCTAACTTTGCATATATGATAATCTTGTAAAACCAAGAAAGGGTAATGCACCTTTCATAAATGAGTCAATGGAATTATGTGTCTATGAATTTTTGGTCTTATCATTATTAGCATTGTTTTTCTTCTAATTGAATGTGGACATACTCTAGTTATTATATGTGAATTATGCAATCGTACTCACAACAATAACCCTCTCTCTCCTTATTTCCTCAATCCCCCTTTACCTCTCTCTACTACAAATTCCTCCCTTAGACATACATATCAATTTTCCACAGTTCGGTGAATTTTTCTTGTGTGATCCTTGGACTATTGGCCACCCCACATATTTAGGTAGTTTACATTAAATAATGGGAGCCTCCCCATACACAAGAAGGAGGGGCCTAGCCTCGTGACCATTGGTAGAAACCAACAAATTATTCGCACAAAAATTATTTCACCAACAAAATAAAATAAATGATGGCTATCTAACATTTTACAAGATATTTTCATGTACCCAATATATATAAGAGGTTTCTATTTTAAGGATTTTCTAATAAAATTCTATATTTTTTTGACAAAAAAACAAGTTTTTATTTTTCCAAATAATTATCTTCTTATTTTTTTCAAAATAAATTATTTAATATCTAATTTTCTTATCATCATAAATTGGTGATATATGGTAAATTTATTTCAATTAAAAGTTTAATTAGTAAAACATGTGGAAACCTCTCCTTGTCTCATTTATGGAATGGAGAATCCATGATATGTACTTCATCAATTCAAAAATTCATAAGATGGTATCATTATAACCTTATACATTGAATGACAATAATTATTATGTAGTTTCATCATTAGCTTGAATTAATTAATCTCAAATGTTGATCTCATAAGTGGACTTTGCATATTTGTTGATTTTCATAGTTAAAGCATGTTGAGGAAAAATTGATTGAAGGGGTTAATTTTTTTCTCATAAACAATGTTTTTTAATCCATTTCAAAGGATGAAAAATATATGGATTGTGTTTAGTGTCGAGAGGTTCTACCCATCAACCCGCCTCGTATCGCGATAGGGAACACGCCCGGGTGCTTTGCCTCTCAACCCCGGCTGGGGATACCCCCCAAACCCCGCCTCCTGTCTCATTCAATATCTTGGGTGATCAAAGTGTAACCTTTCAACACATGAATAAGTGTAATGCAACTTAAATATTTATAATTTTATTGGTTATACATTAAGTTTAAATAGTTTATCATGTGATAAATAAGATAAAAATTGTATGCACATTGCATGAAACTTTGGGGACACCCATATTGTTTGTATTGGAGATGTCCAATATTGATTGTATATATTTTTTTGATATTGTTCTTAACATATTGCTCATAATAAAATTCAATGCAATAATCAAAAACATAATATTGTTGCTTTATATGTTGTTTTGGTTACTGCAAATGAAAATGAATTGATGTTAAATAGTGGTGATTTTAGGCACGTGAAGAATATGCCATATATTCCTCTCGATATGATAGAATGTCATGATTAGATTTATCTAGGTGAACATTCTATTTTAGATTTATAAATTCAAGGTAAAGCTAAAGTTTTCAATGGTTATATTAATGATGTTTTATATGTTCTTAAATTGAATATGAATTTATAATTAAGCTCTCAATTAACTCAAAATATGGAGTTGATTTCTTGCAAAATGTGATACATTATGCGCGTAGGTTCTTGGACTTTTAACCAGCTCTGATACCACTATTAACACAAACAAACTCGATGCCACCCTATGGAGGAGAATTCTACTGCGCATGAAGGTACATTAAAAATGAATTTGATATTATTATTATAGAAGGTATTCAAAAGAATGGTTTATATATCTTTAATGGTTTTACATCTCAAAGTAGGAATGATTCACAATTATGGCATGAAATATTAGGGCATGTTAACTTTAGGAGCATGTATGATATGTCTCATCTTAACCTCGTTGTTGGATTTCCTCCTATCTCCCATGCTCATGAAACTTGTGAAGGTTTCTTACGTGGTAAACAATATACAAACCTATTTCATAGCCACCATGATGAAAATTCCTCTGAACCTCTTGAACTTGTTCATAGTGATGTTAGAGGACCTTTAGAAGTACCTTCATTGAATGGTTCTTTGTATGTAGTTACATTCATTGATGATTATTCTCATATGATTTGGTCATTTTTTATTAAAAACATATATGATGTTTTATCCAAATTTAAAGAATTTAAAGGTTTAGTAGAAAATAGTTCTAGTCATAAAATTAAAAGAACCTGAACTGATAATAGAGGTGAATATATTAGTAAAACATTTGATTCATTTTGTGTTGAATGTGGAATTCAGAAGGGACTTACCACTCCCTATTCTCCTCAACAGAATGGTATAACAGAAAGGAAAAATTAAGCCATTCTTGAAATGGCTAGAACCATGATTCACTCAACTTGTGTCCCTAAATTTCTATGGGCTAAAGCTATGAATATTGTGGTTCACATTCTTAACGAGTCCCTACTAAAATATTGTTTCAAACTACACCTTTAGAAAAGTGGACCAAAAAGAAACCCAATGTGTCTCACTTGAGAATCTTTGGTAGCCCAACCTCCATCTTTATTCCTAAAGCTAAAAGGAAAATTTAAATAAAACCTCTTATCCTTGCATTTTTAGGCTATGGAGGCACAAAAAGGGTTTAGGGATCTATGATCTTATTAAATGAGAAGTCATTGAAAAAAAAGTTTAAATTCTTGGAAATATGTTTTGTAGTTTTTCTTCTTCACTTTCTATTTATAATTAGCCTATTGGTTTAGAAAATGATGACGAATGTAATAATAATGAACAAATTGATTATAGTAATGATACTGAAATTAAAAATGAGTCTATTCATGTTTCCTCTATAACTAAATGACCTAAATGGGCTTAGTCTATTCTCTTCAAACTCTAATCTTAATAATCTTCGTAAGATGACTAGAAGTCATCACACTTACCATGCTTTAATAACTTTGTATGAGCCTAAACCCCAATATTTCAAAGAGGCATGCCATGATGAAAGATGGATAGAAGCCATGAAATCCAAGTACAATGCCTTAATTAAAAATCAAACTTGGGATCTAGCCCTCCACAAAAATGAAGTATTGTTGATCTCGGTGACTTTAAAAATCAAGTATAATTTCGATGAAAAATTTGATAACTTTAAGGTCATGTTAGTAGCTTGCATGTTTACTCAAAAACCATAGTATTTACTATTTAGAAACATTTTCCCCTAGTGTAAAAAAAAACATTGTTATGATTCTTATTGCCTTAGTTGCTCAATATGGTTGGGAAATTCACCATATGGATGTTAAAAATGCCTTCATGAATGGTGATTTGAAAGAGGAAATCTACATGACCCAACCTAAAGGTTTTGAGGAACTTGGAAAAGAACTCTTTTTTTGTAAATTAAAAAAATATCTATATGGCTTAAAACAAGCTCCTGGAGCTTGGTATGCAAAAATAAATGTTTTTTCAAATATATTGGTTTTAATAATTACTCATCTGATAATGATCTCTTTGTTAAAGTTGAAAATAACCATATTATAATAACTGTATTATATGTAGATGATTTACTTATTACTATCAATTCAAATAGCACAATTCTTAACATTAAAGCTAAATTGAAAGAATGCTTTGAAATGATTGATCTTAGCGGGCTATTTTTCAAGGTAAACATTCTATTGTTGTATCTCAATCAAAATATGCTTCTAATTTACTTAAAATATTTAATATGGTTGATTGTAAACATGTTGTCATTCCTATAGAAGTTGGTTGTAAACTAGATCCTAAACCTGCATGTGAGAAAGAAAACCCTACTCTTTATAGGAAACTTGTAGGTAGTTTAATCTATCTTACTATCACTAGGTTTGACATTGCATATTCATTCATTATTACTTCCAAATTCATGCAAGATCCATATCAAGATCATTGGAAATTGGCTAAAATAATATTAAAATATATTAAAGGAACAATCAATTTTGGTTTACATTACACTTCTTTTTATAATGGTTATTTATATGGATATTGTGATTCGACCATATTGGTGATGTAATAGATAAAAAATATATGACTAGATATGTTTTCAAGTTTGGTATAGATGTCATTACTTGGAGTAGTGAGAAGAAACCAACAGTCTTCATCTCTTCTACTAAAGAATAATATAGTAGTGTAATGCAAGCAATGAAAGAAGTCATGAGGCTAAAGCAATTGTTGGAATAAATTCACGTAGAAGTTAAAGAAAGTAGTCCTCTCCTATGTGATACCCAGAGTTACATTTCTCTTACAAACAATCTAATTAAGCATCAATGGATGAAGCATATAGAAATTAATATGCATTTCATTTGAGATAAGGTTCTATATGGTGATATTGATTAACAAAAATGAGTCCTAATGTAGCCTAAAGAGGAAAAACTAGGGTATTAATGTTAATCTAGTTAGGAGGACTAAAACGTTGTAAATGAAAGACTAGAGTAGTATGGAATAAATGTAAACAAACTATTCTAAGTAAATCAAAACCCTAATATGCAAGAGGAGAGAGAGAAATGACTTAGTTGATAACAGGAGACTGTCGCATAGTGTTGTAAATCTAGGAGTGGAACTCGGCAATGCGATGATGAACACTCATGAACACTACGAAGGTGGATCCGGCATGTCTTAGATGATAGATGCACTTGGGAGGGTACTAGGGTACTGGGGCACCTGGTCTTTGATATGGGTGCTCTAGACATTATGGATGCTCATAACCTCAATCTGGTATGGTCGCTAGATGTCTCTGAATACTTCTTATGTCTGTCACGTTGGATTCTTCGGATGAACTGGAGAATGACCCATAATGCAAGTAGAAGTAATAAACCCTAGAAAATGAAAGATTCATATCAATGGGTCGATTGACCTCATCCACCAAGCTAGTGGACTTATAACTGATTTTGATGTAGTTATGGTGTGTGTGTGTGCATGTCTTGTGCCCTAGTGTTCTCTCGTGTTAGTCACACTTTGTGAAGTAGCAAACAATAATAGCTATAGAAATGTAAGTAGTATGTGTGCATGGACTAGAATGAATCCCGTCCCCTCTGAAGTGTGTGTGATGTAGATATCCTAAATTGAATGCATGGCACTATGTGGATGCAAAGTGATGTAATGGATGCAACCCTAGATGGAGTGATAGTAGTGATAGGATGCAATGACCTAGGACCCTTATTATGGTCTTATAAGCTTTATATTTATAGGGATCTCGAGTTTAATTTCATAATTAATATCGATAAGGCTGACTGAGAAGAAGATAAGGATGACCAACAACTAGAAGTGACCCAAAAAGGAGAAAGAAGGTTGTGCACAGACCGAGGCACCCTGGTGGGACCAAAGCACCCCAAGACAACCTATGATGCCATGATTTAGGGCTATAAACTCAGGGATATTAGAAAATGAGGTGATAAGTATTGGAAATGACACAAGAAAGATGAAATAAAACATAAGAAGAAGATGGCCAAAACTTGGGATTAATTAGTACTTTGTACACTTGAGAACCTTTTAAATAGTAGTATAAAATTGGGTTAAATATCCGTCTAATGTGCAATATTTATGTCTATATTCACCCCCACTTTCTTTTGGTGAGTGGAAAACTCAAGAACATAAAGTAGATAGAGATGCATACCGATAACCATGTCGAGTGTAGAATATGACATGCCGATGGACTAACTCAAGCGAGGAATGACAAAAACAAAAATGTGGAGGATCGTGGATTTTGAAGATTAAAAATGTGTATAAAAATTGATGAGAGTGAACCTAGGGTGAAACACTTGTGCAGTAGTTGTTGTTGTGTGTAATTTACCCGCATGGTTAGTATGGCAAGGACATGTCGTGGTGTGTTTTCATTCTCGTTGTCTCTATTGTTTTTGTTGTTGTTTCCCCCAATTTGACTGCTTGTTTCTCATACAATAGACTTGCAAGGAGAAAATGATCAAGTAGTCAAATATGTATGTATGTAAAAATGCTATGAAAAATACACAAATGTAAAGTATGCTAGAATAGAAAATGTAAATGGAAAAATGAACATGTGCACCTGATCCATGTTGAGAAAAAGGGTGTAGAAGGATATCATGTATCGTCGTGAGTTTTTCAGGCGATCTCATGCCACCCTAGTTGAAGAAGTGTAGGGAGGAAATACTTTGTGTCCTCCAACTCTAACCACTTCTGCTACAATTTGTTGAAGATATCTTTGTATTTTCTAGGTTTTTGGGCAATCCAATGCCACTAAACGGAGAATTATAGAGAGGCCACCCACTGTAACCCCGATCCTATAACTCACTCCACAAAATTGTTGAAGGATACCATGTCTTATTAAGGTCATTGTGTATGGAGTTCGTAGATTGGTCTAAACTCACTTGTTGTGTCTGAACCGGTGTAAATATGTTGTGTTAGTAGAACCTTCAATGATGCCCCCTCTTTGGGGGCGCATACGATGACCCTAGAAGGAGAATGCAGCCCCAAAAGAGGACCAACCGCACTTTGACCTTTAGAACTTTGTCCTACGGGGGAAAGGGAAATGTTTGGTAGAAACCAAGGCGTACACAAAATAGGATGGCTAGGCAAAACAAGTGTTAGTCCACAAGGACATGCATGTAATCAGTGTAAAAATGTAAACAATGTAGAAAAACTACCAAACACAGATTCTAAAAATGCAAGAAATAGAAAGAAGACTACACAAAGTGGGTTACAAACATGGGACATCACTCACGATGTTGCAAGACACACAAGGAAATCATGGCTGCAAACAGTAGACAAGTGTGCACACACGCAATGGGAAAATCCCGTAAATAATGACAAATAACACACAAACAAGTATAAATAAATAAATAGTCATGGAAACATGTAATCCTGAAAAACAAGTGTCATGCACATTGAACACCGCTTATCATGTTAGAGTGATAACTAATATGTCAAAGTGTGGAAGAGCAAGTAATAATATGTTAAGTGTGCAAATGAAACAATAACACCTAGATATGATGAAAGTGGATGCCTCTAGTGACCAAAGACAGAAGGGTAGAAGGAAAGCATCCATGTCATGTGTAAATTTTATATATCTGCGATCACACTAAACAAAGGGGTGAACATGCGCATGTGTGTATGATAATGACATATAAGAAAGAAATCTAACTTGTGTAGTAGAATGAGCATGCAAAACACTTGTAAGAAAAATTAAATGCTACCAAGACAATGTAGTATGTTGTGGATGGATGGAATAGAATGATAGGGGCAACGTTCCCCATAAGTGTATGGAAGTGTATGTAATGAGGTTCATTTTTTCCCCTTTAGCAGTCAAGAATGAACCGTAAATGAGAGTGCATCATCGGAAATGGTCGATTAGGGTTGGTTGTGTCTAGCGGACCTTGTGATTAGTGTGTGTATGTGATAATGGGGATGAAATACAACATGGGAGGAGATATGTGTGGACCCTATAACGTAAGCGTATACCAAGAATTTTTGAATAGACGAGTGATGATTTATCCCTAAGTGTATATCACTATGGGAGAAGTGCATGGTGAGAAGATGTAAGGAAAGATAAGCATGGACCCTATAGCCTAAGCGTATACCACGATGTGTTGAATAGATGAGTGATGATTTAGCCCTAAGCGTATATCACTACATGATGAAAGAAGAAGGTGATGATTTATCCTATAGTGTATGTCACTACGAGATGGGTGATGAGGGTGTATGATAATAGAAGGTGGTGATTTAGCACTAAGCGTAGACCACTACGTGATGAAGAAGGCAAGGGTGGTGATTTAGCCTAAAGTGTATACCACTAAGTTATAAAGAAGGAAATGGTGGTGATTTAGCCTAAAGTGTATACCACTAAGTGATGAGGAAGGAAAGGGTGGTGATTTAGCCTAAAGCGTATACCACTAAGTGATGAGTGAGAGTAAGGTGGTGATTTAGCCTAAAGCATATACCACTAAGTGATGAGTGAGAGTAAGGTGGTGATTTAGCCTAAAGCGTATACCACTAAGTGATGAGCAGGATAAATGATGATAAAATGTCAGTAGAAGAGGATAATAGAATAGGTGATGATAGGATGTTGATGAAGGGAGTGGTGATTTAACCTAAGGTGTAGACCACTACGTGATGATGATTAAATGTGATGAGAAAATGTGATAGAAGGAGATAGTAGAAGATGGTAGCATGTAATAGGATGATGTAGAAGTGATGAAAAAGATTGATGATTTAACCTAATGTGTATACCACTATAGTACATGATGATGTGTGTGGGTGATGATACAACCTAGAGCGTCGAGTCACTAGTCCAAGGAGTGTGGTATGATGACATGTTGTATATAGGTAAGGTTCATTTGATTAGTAAACCCTCGGCAGTCGAGTATGAATCGAGGAACTAGAGTGTGTCATAGGGTGGTGAGTGCAACGTGCGTAGTAAATGACATAGTGTAAATGATCATGGTATGTGAGTGTATAGTGTAAGTAATGTAAGGTAGAATGTGTAGAATGGAATGAGTGTGTAGATAGTGATAGAATGTGTAAGGATGATAAGTAAGGCTAGACCCAAGTAGAAGGAAATCTAGTGTAGCATATAGAATAGGTGAGGTGTATGAATGTCATATGTAGGATGTACATGTAGTGTGGGGAAGACAATGATAGATGTAGGTATAAGATGTGATGGTAGAAGCTAGACTCATAACGTGACCTAGCGTAAATGGAGGCTGAGAAGGTGAAATGCAAAACTAGGCTCATAGACAATGATGACTAGTGTAGGGTATGTTATGGAGATATGACGTAGGATGATAGGATGTAAATGTATAGGTCATATAGTACAGTGTGTGGGGTTCATCGTAATGGTAATCCCTCAATATTATAGTGTGAACCGAAGTACTAGGGTTCGTAATCGGGTAACTAGGATGTGATGATGTGTGAGAAATATGGCTGACTTTGGAAAGGAAACAAAGGGAGGAGAAATGGAACTATGATAGAAAGTGATGAGGGTGGCTAAGAAACACCATCAAGAAAATCATCGTTTTCTTGGTCAAAACTAGCGAGGGTTGCATTGAAACCTAGTAGTTTAAGCGATAGAATGAGGAAGATCATATAAATATGCATTACGAAGAAGGAGATAAACATTCATTTCATATTCTTCATTTGTAAAAGTGATTGGTGGCAGCCATGAGCACACTATTGGGAGATGTTATGTACATATGCAAGAGAAGAATCATTAGCAATTGAAATGGTGTCGAACGACATGGGGAATGACAGATGAAGAATGGAGGGGGTCAAGGGTGCCTCCAATACAATCAAGCTAAGACCATCTGAGTGTAAGGGGCAAGCCACGGTCAATACATGAGAAAAATAATGTAAAAACTCGTAATCCATAAGTTGCGGTAATGTGGAAATAACTATGGTAAAGGTTGGGGAATGGAGTGGCGATATTATGTCATCAAGCGTCATGCCAAACCAAGGTAAACAATCACAAGTGTAAATAGTATCAGAGCTAGTAAGATCGAGAGGGATGTGTTCCCAAAATGTGTGATTGATATATAAGGTGTAGGTGAAAGGTGGTCACGAAACTATCACTGATGGAGCATAGGAGGAAACGACATCAACATTATTAAAAGATCATTTATATAATACCATAACATTAGTGAAGGGAGGGTTTTTGAACCATTATTCACCTGGGCCATCCGCGACAAAAATTTCTTCAAAATAAGAATTGTCTACACCTAGAGGGGTGAAATCTAATTGTTGGAGTGACTCATCAGTGAGTTCGACAACATCAGCTACATCATCGATTCAATAGAAAGATCGGTATGAGCATCATCAATTTGGGTGGCACTATCAAGGACATTAGTAGGTGGTATGGGAGTAGGAGAGAAAGTGGAGGTAGAGGATAGTGGAAGTGTCGTACTAGTAGAGAAAAAGACACTGGGTGAAATAATAGCTAAAGTATGAGTGGATATACCAAGAGGGAGTGTCGGGGATAAAAAAGGTGGGTATATTGGATTGGCCAACATCATATTTTATAGGTTAGCATGGGAATTAGTTGCAGAGGTGGGATTGGGATAGAAGTGTCCCAATGCGACAATATTTGAATGGTTCTGGGTCAGCACTAACGGTGTGGTCATAACCATCATGAAGGAATTTGAAACATTGATGTACAGTGGAGGGTACGGCTTACGTGGCATAGATCCAAGGTCTACCTAGGAGAAGATTGAATTGAAAAGTAGTGTTAAGGACATAGAAATCAATAAGGATAGTTTTATGGCTGATGCGAATATGGAGAGATATAGTACCAAGACATGTGTGAGTGGAAGAATCATATCCTCGAATGAGAGTGGAGTTATGGGAATGAGACTATCCTTTATTGCTAGTTGTTGTAAGAGGGAATGGGCACAAAGGTTAATGGTAGACCCATTGTCAATGAAAACATGCTTAATGCATGTAGTACTAATGACAATGACACTGAAATGAGCAAGGGTGCACAAGGGTTATTACAAGTGGCAGGTGAAATTTCCTCATAGGTAAAGGAGATCGAACAAGGTAAACTACAAAGAGACTGAATGAGATGGGTAAAAGATTCTTGTGAGTGGTCACGTTCAACATGAATGGCACAAAGAGTAGCCTCAAGAGTATCCTGAAATTCTGGTGCGTTATGTCATAAATCGTAAAGGGATATCTTGGTTGGTGTATTTTTAAGTTGGTCAATAATATCATAACCTTTAGAAGTAGGTGACGGAGCAAGGAGTGCGATTGGTGGTGGTAGAGAAATGATAGGATGGGCAAATTGGACTTCGTGGAGTACTATGAGTACGATGGGTAGTAATAACATTAATTTTTGGGTCGATGGAGGGTGAGAAGCGAGGGGATGCTATAGTGTGAAACCCATAAAGTTGGTTGTGGTAGTGATGATATTGGTAACCTTGGTAGGTGTGTAGGTGGGATACGAATATTGGGCCATGACCTGGTAAGGGGATGACATTATAGATGAAAAGGGGATGAGAACAAACCCTAAAAGGTGGTAGAAAGAATGTCGGTCAAGTTCACCAAAATTATTAACAAAATGAGTCCTAATCTAGCCTAAAGAGGACAAACTAGGGTATTAATGTTGATCTAGTTAGGAGGACTAAAATGATGTAAATCAAAGACTAGAAGAGTATGGAATAATGTAAACAAACTAGTCTAAGTAAATCAAAACCCTAATGTGCAAGAGGAGAAAGAGAAGTGAGTTAGCCGATAACAAGAGACTGTCACACAAAGTGTTGCAGATCCGGGAGTGGAACTCAGGCGGTGCGCGATGAACACTTAAGAACCCTACAGAAGGTCGATCCAGCTTGTCTTAGATGACAGAGGCACCTGGGAGGATACTAGCACACCCTAGGGCACCCTGGTCTGCAATCTAGGCACTCTGGACATTGTGGATGCTAAAAATCTCAATCGTTATGATTGTTAGGTGTCTCTGAATACTTCCCTTCTGTCATGCATTGGATTCGTCGGATGAACTGGAGAATGACCCATAATGCAAGTAGAAGTAGTAAACACTAGAAAAATGAAAGATTCCTATGAATGGGTCGATGACCTCAGCCTCCAAGCTAGTGGACTTATAACTGAGTGTTACACTACATTATGGACCCTGATGTAGTTCTAGTGTGTGTGTGTGTGTGTGTGTGTGTGTGTGTTGTTCCCTAGGTGCTCTCATGTTTGTCAATCTTTGTGAAGTAGTGAGAAATGATAGCTATGGAAATGTAAGTAGAATGTGTGTATGGAATAGAATGAATCTCGCCCCTATGAAGTGTGTGTGATGTAAATATCCTAGATTTAATGCATGCACTATGTGGATGCAAAGTGATGTAATGGATGCAGCCCTAGATGGAGTGATAGTAGTGATAGGATGTAATGACCTAGGACCCTTATTATGGTCTTATAAGCTTTATATTTATAGGGCTCTCAAGTTTAATTTTGTAATTAATCCTAACAAGGTTGACTGAGAAGAAGATAAGGATGACCAACAACTAGAAGTGACCCAAAAGGAGCGAAGGAGGTTGTGCACAGACCGAGGCACCTTGGGTGGGACCAGGGCACCTCGAAGCACCCCAGTACAACCTGGGCACCCTAATTTAGGGATAGAAACTCGGGGATGTTAGAAAATGGGGTGATAAGTATTGGAAATGACGTGGGAAAGATGAAATAAAATATAAGAAGAAGATGGCCAAAAGGTGGGATTAATTAGTACTTTGTACACTTGAGAACCTTCTAAATAGTAGTATAAGACTGGGTTAAATATTTATATAATGTCCAATATTTGTCTACGAGATATAGATCTCTAGTTTTGTCCTAATGAAGATCAAGTTATAGATATATTCATGTAGCATTGTTTGTTGTGAAGTTTTGCAAGTTTTGAGAAATGTTTGGCATTTCAAAGTTTCCATTGAGGGGGAGTATGCATGAAAACACCACCTCCGAATGTTTATCTTCATGTTTTTATTTTTCACCTATATACTTTTTCTCCATAAAAGCATTGTAAAAATCCTTATGATGTAAACTTCTCTATCTAAAGTTTAATGTGTATTCCAATAATAAAGCTTCATTTTGTAAAGGAGTTTCTTAATTTATAAAATACTCATAAGGTGTTTATAGCTTATCCATGAGAAATCATGATATGTAGTCTCATAAATCGTGCTTAGCCTAAATCGTTCACTTCGATTTATAGATTTGAAATCCTTTTGTACAAAAAGGTAAGTTTAGCATGATGAAGGTGTATAAATCCTTCAAAGTAATATGCTAGCCTAAAAACCTCATCGTGGTTTAAGGATTGTAAATCATGTTGTATAAATAGGTAATGTTGGCATATAACCCCACTTAACATTAAAGGGGGAGTTGGAATATAATATTAAGTGGGTTATTAACCCCTTATATAGTTCCTAATGTTATATTTAAATATTTATATTAAATATAACTATAAACAATAGATTATAGTTAATAAATAAGAAATATAACTATATTTATATTTATTAAATATATCATATGGGTTATATAAAGGTTATTCAACCAATTATGGTTGAAAAGGTGTTTTCAGTGGACACACCTGATCACCTATTTAAATAAGCCACCTTGGGCCCATGAAAAGATAGTGTGAGATAATATGTTGGACATATATATAGATATACATACTATTTAATATGATTTATGGGGTGAATCAAATTCACCATAAGAGAGGAGAAGTGAGGGAAAAGAACTTACTAGACAAATTATTGTAAATAATTGTTATGTTCCTTAATAATGGATAGCTATTATTTTTTGTGGGTTTTTACCCCTTGAAATTTTCCCATGGTAAAACGTGTGTTGTATTATTTATTTTTATGTATGTAATAATTTTTGTTATTTACATAATATTTAATGTTAAATTAATTTAATTTACCCCATTCCTTTTGACACTTGCTACCACTACTACCACGTTACAACCTTTTGAAGAATCCTAATGGAATAATTTTTCAATAAAATTGTCTCATGCCCGTTAGTGTTTAATAATGTCGATCCAGATGATTTTGCGCACTTCATATGTTCCCAAAATTTCCCTAAGCATGTTCCTTGTGGAAGATCTCAGAGTTAGCTTTCCATCGGATTTTGAATGGGTCAAAATGGACATCATATGCTCCAGATACCGTCCACACAAGAACATGATTCCGCATGGTGAAACAATGGCACATGTGATGTAACACGTTGTGAAAATGAAAAGTGGGACAATGTGGCATCGACAAGTGGTATGGAAAAAGAGATTCTAGTTTTCACCGCCGAGTCTTATACGGTCGAAAAAAGTGGTTTTAAACTATGGCGTCCACTTTTATTTTGGAGCGGGTGACCACAATGAATTTTATATCAGCTTGTCGAGATGATTCACAGACCGAGATGGCTAGAGATAGAGTTGAGGAGTGAGTTACAAACTAACTCGCCATGTCACCTATCCAACTTGCCCCACCAACCAAGCTACATTCTAACATTGGTGGGACAACTTAACGGCCTCGGCCATACCGCTTCAACGTTCAAACTCCCACACAAATATGATGCATATACATTTGGCTCACCACATCACCAAACCGCGCCACCGACATGTCAACCTTGGCATCTCCATAACATTCAAGCCCATATAGGCTCTATAACATGGAAAAATAGAGGTAAGTATGGCCACATCCACGTTAATATTGATCACCCAACCTTTATTAAGGCTTAAAACTAACTAGCCTCAAAATGTGGGATTTTAATCGATACATAGTAAATGCAATCGGTGGGTGTTTGGGGAGGTTTGAACCCCAACCCACCGCATACCAAACTTATGACTTGGTCACTGTTGCATTAAACAACCGACTCAAGCCTATATAAGGGAAAATTAGGTTTTGTTGTAGAAAGGTCTAAGGACTATGTTATTGTGATAACAAGCGCTTTCAAAAAGTGATATTCTCGAGACACTTAAGAGCATTTTGAGATCTGGAAAGTTTTCCAAATTTCCAAGATGCTCCTCGTGCATATGTTATTTTCCCATTTTAGATTTTTGTTAATGTATTTTTGAGGCGTGGAAGTCACTGGAAGACAAAACTAAAGGGAAAATCTTCTCAAGTGCTTTGAAAAGGTGGAGGACAAAGAATTAGCTTTTCTAGAGTCCTTCAAAGGTCTGAAGACATGAAATTATAGGTTTTGGATATGTTATTGTAAATTGTGAGTTTGATTATACTTATAGTTTTAATAATTTTAATGGATCGGTTCATATGAACCCAAGGACGATTTAAATTTCTAAACCCCGTAAAACCACTCTAGTGTCATATTTCCTTCTTATTTTCTGATTTCATTTTCTACATTTAATCAATAATAATTAACTTTAGAAAGCATATTTATTAGTTTACGACATTTGTGAAAATTTGATAAAATGGAAATCTGAATGGTTTGATCGAATGTGAATAATAGTGATTTTGGGAATCATTTAATTCAATTATAGATCAATTTTAATTCATATTTTGATCGGTTTTAGATTTATAAAAATCATGAAAGCTAATCAATTTAAAATATATGTGGAAACGTAAAACAATATGGTGTCTATTTTTGTTTAAAGATCAAGTTTGGTATCAAAGAAGCTTACATTTAGTGGTTTTCCTTTAGTTTTCATTTGATATCAGTTTGATTTTCTAATCCCGTCATATTTGTAAACTTTGTTGGCTCAATCTTCCATTTTACGCTTTGTAGTGTTTTTGAAGTACTAGTTGTTTGCAAATAGCTATGGGAAAGCCTCAAGAGAGAAAGGTTGGAAGAGATGGAAAGCATCAATTGAAAAATTAAGGATGAAAATACTTTCCTAAGATGAAAGCTTTATTCCCTTGAAGAGAAGATTTAATAATTAAAATCAGAGTTAGAATCCAATGATAAACTCTTGATCAAATTGCAGTGTGGTGAATCAAAGAAGGAATTGCCGTCCACTTCAGATGCAAAAACCATGACAGATGAGTGCATTGTAAGTTATTCACCACGTGATTTTTCTTCTTCCCATTCGATTTGGATTCAAGTAATGCTTTTGGTTCATTTGAAAAACATACTAAGGGTATTGTATCTAGATTATTGATTAAAATGGGATTTGATGGAAGAGGCCTTGGTAAGAATGGCCAAGGTATGTTTAACCCAATATAGGTAGAGGATTTTCCTCTTTTTGCAGGTTTTGGTTATTCTGGTGTGGGAATGGATATTTGAGAGTTCTCCAAGAATGTTGAAGGGAGACAAGTTTCTGACAGCCAAGGGAATAGCCCACTAATCGTGTAGGAAGTCTTGGTGTAGGAAATTAGAAATTCATCATCATAGAATGGATTTGGTATGAAAATTTTGAGATGAGGTAATGAAATATGATCTCCTCTTTCTTACACACCTTTAAGCATGAAAAAGAAAAAAATTGTAAAACTTTTGATCCACTCTTTCAATATGAAAAATATGGCTTTGATATTCAAAAATGTGGCATGCTTTTCCCTGCACTTTTTGTGGGTTTAGTAACCATTCTATTGTCAATTGTTGGAAGAGAAGGACATTATTGAAGAAGTTGATGTCTTTTGTCAAAAACAAGGTAGGTGCAAAAGACCAATCTCGTCATTCAAAGGCGAGAAATGGCACACAAATTTCCTCTCCGAGGTAGAGGAATTTTTGCACTCATTGTCGTATGAGTGGACACCAGGTGGAAAATTGTTAGAAATTTCATCCATCACACCATCAGAGTAATGGTAAGATGAAGATGGAATACAAGCCTATTGCAAAGGTAAATGAAGTTCCTAATCCACCTTCAAGTTGATGAGTCAACCCTGGATTAGGTAATAACTGAAAACGAAAAAATCCATTAAAATGGGTTGGAAAACAATTCTTTAATTATATATTGCATAGCTGATGATTGTTGATAGCATGCAATAATTCAGAGCTTTTGGTTATGGGATTCTTGTTGTATGTTGTAAGGAAATATTTTCCCATGTTGTTTATCTTTGAATATTTTTGGAGTTCATATTCGTAAGAGGAACTGAGAGACATGTTTATCATGCTCAGTGATTTTCTTACATTGAAATTTTGAAAATAAACTCCTTTTAAATTTCCTTATTTATTTTTGAGTTTGTGTTACAAACTTGCTACAATGAATCAAACTCATGTTTTCAGCTTTAGGGATTTTTGACAGTGGTTACACAAGTTGAAGGGCACATTGATAGAGTTCATTTTTCATACTTGTATTATAGATTAACTATTGTTTTGGGAATGTATCTATCTTTGGCATGTATATGCTAGGTGCATATTAAGACCCATATTTTGGGAAATGCTTGTAATTTTGTTCACAATGTGAGATTTAATTTTGCCATACTTTTAAATCATATGTTTTATGGCAACAAATGTGATTTCTAAATATGGTAACAACTTTAGAGCACATTATGAGTACACTGACAAACATATTTACAAATAAGTAGATAATCTAGTAGTTTCACAAGGTCAATGGACATGAGTTATTGGCTTTTGGTGTCTATTATTACTTATCTATTTGGGTGAGATTGTATTTACAATGATTGGCCATGTCACAAGGAATCGGTTTGAAAGTTGCATCTTTTGGCATTTAATTGTCTATTTTTAGCTAATCAATTTTGTGATGGTAGTTACAATCACAGGTGGTTTGATATTACAGGATTCAGATAGACATTCTCCTATTATTGGTATTGGTTTGTCTTTTTAAACTGATATAAGTTGTTTGCAAAGTATTGGCAAATCACAAGGAAAATCAGTTGAACTCTAGCCTCTTGTTGGCATGTAGATTGTCCATTTTAGAACTAATCATTTCATGATTTAATTATAAAAAATTTGCAGTAAATTTTTTTCCTATAATTCTATTTTTATGGATCATGTGTGTTTGTGAGATACAGGAAGATGATTGCGCTTTCAAAGGTGGGTAAAAACAACTTTTGTGGAACAAAATCCTTCTCAATGGGGAGGTGTGATCTAGAGGATATTTCACACGTTGAATGTTCCCAAAATTTTCCTGAACTTGTTCCTTATGAAACATCTCGAATCATCTTTCCATCATATTTTGAACAGTTAAAATGGACATTATATGCTCTAGATACCGTCCGCACAAGAATAAGAGTTTGTTGGGCAATACAAGGGCACAGTGATGCAATGACTAGACACATTGGAAAAATGACAAGTGGGACAACGTGGCATCGACAAGTGGCATGGAGAAAAGAGATTTTGGTTTTCACCATCGATGTTCGATACCAAAAATGGGTTTGTCAACTATGAGGTCCACTTTTATTTTGGAGGGGGTCCAAATGCACAATGAATTTTTGTATCACTCGTTGAGCTAAGTTCTGATCGAGCTAGCTAGAGACTCGAGTTGAGGAGTGAGTTTGAGAGTGAGTTATAAACCAACTCATCCCACCGATCAAGCTACATTCTAAAATTGGCGAGACATTTTAACAACTCGATTGTATATACAACTAGCTCACCACATCACCAAACTTCCACCACCGCCATGCCAACATCGGCATCTCCACAATAAGCCGAGCCCATGTAGGCTCTATAAAATGACAAAATGGAGGTAAGTGTGGCCACAACCACATTAATAAGCGGTGTTCAAGCCTTTATTAAGGCTTAAAACTAACTAGCCCCCGAAATGTGGGATTTTAATCCCATACATGGTAATTGTGAATCGGTGGGTGGTTGGGGAGGTTTGAACCCCCAACCCACCGCATACCAAAATTATGACTTGCCATTGCACCAAACAACCAATTCAATACTATAGAAGGGAAAATTGGGTTTTTTTGTATCAAGGTCTAAGGACTGTGTTATTGTGATAACAAGGCAGTTTCAAAAAAGTGATATTTTGAGACACTTAGGAGTATTTTGTGAACTTAGCATAAACTAGAAAGTAGTCCAGAATTCCAAGATGCTCCTTGTGCCTATGTTATTTTCTAATTTTGAAGTCTTCTTAATGTATATTTTTAAGGTGTGGAAGTTGCTACAAGATAGAGAACTGAAGGGAACAACTTCTGCAAGTGCTTCAGGAAGGTGGAGGATGAACGTTGAGCTTCGCCATAGTCCTTTGAAGGTCTAAAGATACAAAATTGTAGGTTTTGGATCTATTATTGTAAATTGTGAGTTTGATTGTACTTATAGTTTTGGAAATTTTAATGGATCAGTTCGTATGAACTCGTAAACAACTCCTGGTCTCGTATTTCCTTCTAATTTACATGTTGAATTTTTGCTTTCATTTTCTACATTTAATCAATAATAATTAACTTTAAAAGCATTTTTATTAGTTTACGACATTTTTGAAAAATCATTAAAATGGAAATCTAAATGGTTTGATTAAAGAGTTAATAACAAAGATTTTGGGAATCATTTAATTTAGTTCTAGATTAGATTTAAATCAATTTTAATTTATATTTTGATCAATTTTAGATTTATAAAAATCACAAAAGTTGATAAATTTAAAATATCGGTGGAAACAAGTAAAACAATAAGGGGGCCTATTGTCATTTACATATCAAATGCTCATAATTTTCAAAAAAAAATCGATGGTTGGCAAATCATGCATTTCCTCACTAATTTAGATGTATTTGATTCTTAGATAATTGATGAAAAGAACATGAATGATGATTTTGGGAAAATAAATAAAATCACCCTAAATAGGATGATGACAAGATTTATTGAAGTTAAAGGATAAAAAAATTCCTAAGGGAATAGTTCCATTAGAAATATTATTTGATCTAGATACCCTCCCGAAAAACATAAAGCTCATAGTTTCAAGCTCAAGATATTTCCATCCTTAATTTATGGACAGTAGACAACTTGCAGAATGTCATTATTAGAAAATTTTACACTATTAAAGAGAAATAAATTTGATTTTTGTTTTTACTATAAATAAAGATGTCATTGTTTGGTCTTATGAGGACTTGAAGTTTTTTGGCCCTAGGGTCATGATTCACATAATTCCTCTCAAAGAAAATTGTAAACATTTCAATAAAATACAAAGACCATTCAATCCCATCCTTGAGCCCATGATTTATACATAATTTCAAAAGCTACTCTCTACCTTCATCATCTTCCCTATGAGACATTCTACTTAGGTAGAAAATATTGTCCAAGAATCAAAAAAATTATGTTGTGTGTAGACTTTAGAAACTTGAATAAATCCTCATCCAAAGACAATTATCCCCTCCCTTCTCTAGAGGATGTCTTTCAAATAGTTAGTGGTTATGAAATGGTGTCCTTTTTGGATGGATTTTTAGGATACAATTAGTTCATAGTAGATTAAAAGTATAGACTAAAAACTATCTTTACCACTAAATGGGGTACACTTTATTAAAGAATTATGCATTTTGGTTTGATCAATGTTAGAGCTACATTTCAAATATTTATGGATGATATTTTCCAAGGTCTTATTGGCTAATCCATCCTTATTTATATGGATGATCTAAGTGTGTTTTCTATGGATGAGTTTTAACATCCACATCACTTCAAGAAGTTTTGCATAAAAATCCATTTGAAGCCACGTGTCAAAAATCAATATTCAAGACTTACCAACCATGATTGAACTCCTGTAAGAAAATGGAGAGATCAAATCCAAAGGGTAAATCTTTACCAACCATGAAAACCCGACTTCCACCATGTCTTGAAAATCGGTGGCAGCTTAGAGGTTTCGCAAGAAATGTACAAAAATTAAGAATTGCGTGGAGTCCTTTATAATTTAACATTATTTAGTTGAGTCATCAAAATTCAAGTGTACTAGTTTTCTTATAGCTGGTCAATGAAAGCTTCGCCACAAACTAGGAATTAAGGATAAAAGACTCAAAAAGATAGCATTAAACTCTAAATGATTTTAAAATCCTCCTTTTCTCAGTAAAATTTGGGTGTAACAAATACATGTTACTTCTCAATTCAGTTATAGAGAGCAATAAAAAGATTAATTTTCATTAAATAGATGCATACATATGAATTCTAATAGAGAAAGAACAAAACAAAATTGGATATGGCACCCAAGAAAGATTAATCCACTTTTTATGCAAAGGTATGATTTCCAGACACTTTGTTCACCAAAGGCTTGTCACCCCGCATTAAGAACTATAGTGACATATTTTGGAGGTAAATAATTATGATTCAATTCATAAAGGGAAGGAGCTCTTTGATGAGAATCAAATTTATTATAAATATCTCAAATCGATTAAAGACTCGGATTACACAAGAATGCAGCCAAACAAGAGGTTTTTCTGCATGCATTCTCAAGGATGGACAAATAATCTCCAAATCCACTCATAAAGATCTAGCGAGACATTTAATTTATGTATCAAATGGAAACTATCACTATATCTTACAATTATAGTATTGATAAAGAACATATGAATGAGAGAAATGTATTTGAGGAACTAAAAGAATGGGCACAAGATCCGATTAAATTCAAAAACAGAGAAATTTTTGTTACCCATCACATTATTTAAGACGAGTCTTAGAGTAGCCATAGTGTTATTAAATAGACTATATAGATTAGACAAGGATGACCATGCCAATCATGAATGGGTTTCTTTGCTAGAATGATCCTCAAGGACCAAAACCATATTTTGGAAAGTTCGTAGAGTTCAATTTCAATGTATCTTGGGATCATGTATTACAAGGAGAGAGATTTCACATGTTGCCCTATTTGATGGACTTTTTTTTTTTGCTTCTCTCACCTATTGTGTTCCATTTTCTAATCGGCTACCTACTAGTTCCCTAGTGCATATGTTTTTCTCTAGATTTTATAATCACAATCATGGTGTTGTTATCTAGGATTTTTTGAAGAATTCTATCCCACTATTTATTTTGTCAATTCATGGCGTCACAAGGCCTATAATATCACCAGATTACACAAGCATTTATCAAGCTCATTGAGCTTATCGGTACCATAAGGATTGTACCATCACCAAAATAGATGGATGTTTCACACCCCAATTCAAATTACCAAGACAAGTTCCCCGGGAGACTTGCTACCATGGAGATAGTTTGAAAATTTGAAAATGGAATTATAGGTTGGTGCAATAAGTTGTCCCAAAGTCTTTATCCCAAATTCCCTTTTCTTTAGGAAAATACAAATTAACAACATACCATGAATTATAGACTTTCCCCGAACAACACAAACAATATGAGGGCCTTGCTATGAGAATTTTTAGGAAAAGATCTCCTCGAGGAGGGTGGTTAGACACTTTAAAATCTTGATCTATAGGTACCCAAATACTTATGTGCATTCCTCCTCAATAGAGGATCATTTTCATATGAATCCGGCTAATTTGGAAGAATTTTTGGACAAACTTAGTGGCGTAGGGAAACTCAAGGATAAGCTCAAACACCATCACACCTTAGTTCTCCTGAGACTACATAGGAGGATTTAAGAAGAAGTATTTTAAAGAAAATTCTCCAATCGCTTCTTCATCTGGACAAGTAGAAAGAACAACAAATGAGGCTTCTACTTATACTCAAAGCAAGCCTTCATGGAAGGTTTATCTTAGGGCCTATATGCCTTTAGTTTCCACTCTTTTGTCATAGAGACCATTGATTATAGAGATAAGTGATACTCCTAATTATGTGGTGAGTGTTAAAAGAAAGGGAAAACAAGTGGAGGTTGATAATAGTTCTCATAATCATAGCACTCTTGGCTCTCCTCCCAAAACTCTAGTAAGTCATGATTCAATTGGTTCTATTGTTATATTGGTAAGTAATTCTACCAATGTTCATGTTTTGATTAGTGAAGGTATTTCTAGTGTGGTTGTTTCCATTCCTCTTCCTACTTCTATTGTTTCCCCATTGTTTTCATGCCTCTTCCTTCATCTCTCATTTTTTCACCATTAATTGTTTCCACTTCAACCACTTCCACTTTTATCACCCTACCATCCTCACCCTCATCTAGTATGATCACTTCAACCATCACTAGTCCTATATCTAAAAGAACCCAACAATAGTCCATATCTTTTATGTAAATGATGGCATTTGAGGGATTAAATACGTCGAATGGATTTTCCTTCACTATTGACTCCCCATACTAGGGCTTCCCTTCCTTTCGTTTCTAGACTTAACTCTCCTTGTGTGCCTCTACAAATTCCAATGAGCCCTATTACTAGTCCTATTCAGGGAACCCCTTCTATTATTTCCATTATCTTTTCTTCCATTATCGTTACTTTTATTTCCTCCACAACCGCACAAACTTCATAGGCTCCCAAAAAATAAGGGGAGCAATCTAAACAACAATGGAGGCAACAATAAGTGATAAGAAGATCATAGGATCATATTTATCAACCTCCTAAGGTCACTTTGTATTATAAAAATAAAGAGAATGAGTTACAAAAGGTAACTACAAATAAAGTGACCTAGGAAGCCGTGAGGTTTTGATTAGAACAAAGGAAGATGTCATGGCTTATCAAGAAAGAGAGCAAGAGGAGGTGATCCTATAATCAAACCATTTAATATCATGGAGGCCTCTCTCAAGATGGCCAAAGGAGCCATATATGAAGCCAAAGAAGAAGCTAGCAAATATAGGGCCTATATTTCAAGACATCCTACTCTTTTCTCTCGAGGTACACCTCCTTAGGGACCTAGTTCTCAAATTTAAGGGCATCTCTACTGCTAAGGATAAGGCTAATATTATTGAAGGAAAACTGGATGGACTAATTAAGTTAATGATATGAGAGAGATGTTGGATTTGATTTCTGAAACAATTTACTTCCCAATGCTCCTCTAATGAGCATTGATGGTGTAATAATTACCGATATTAAGCTAACTAAAGTCTAAATTCAGCTTTCAAAGGTTTCCTCTTCCTCTTGTAATTACGGTCAAGCAATTAGACTTGTTCTATCATAACACCTGTCACTTTATTTGTAGAATTTGGACTCGCTCGGTTGATTAATATGGCATGACATGTTTATTTAGTGAAACAACATGTGTCCCTACTTCATTTTATGGATTTATTTGATCAATAATTGTCAAATCTAAGTAAGTTAAGCAATGCCCAGATGCTTGATTTCATCCTCAATACCTCACTAAATCTTGAGAAAGATACAAAAATATTAAGTTATTTTTAGAAGGGATATTATTGGATTTTGTGCAAGTTATAGAACAGAGCAAGGATCCATGCGAATTGATCACTAACACTTTTGTTGTGGATCAGAACTATCAACTTTACAAAATGGACCAAAATAGGTAAAAACAAATAGTTTCATGAGGCTCTAGCTAGTCATGCTTGGTTAAGCTTCATGTTCAATATGTATTTTGAGAGATTTCTTGCTAATGTAACATGTAATCAACAAGTCGTGTTTAATCAAGTCATTGTTGGATTTTAAAAACAAAAACAAAGTTCTATTTTTAAGTAGTTCAAGGTAATTGTGGAGCCTATTTTAGAATCTCTAAGGCATGCACATGATTCTTGTGGTTTGATTTCCTTGACGATTGTATGGGGTTTATAAAGAATTCAGTTAAGTTTATTTCTCATATCCCCTGGTTTAGGTGTGATTCAATTAAGATCAAGGTGTTTTCTTTGTTTGATGATCAAGAGAGAGTCTAGTTTCTTTTTTGCCTTACCATGCCCTTCTTTTGATTTTTTTATGAGATCCCATAATCATATAGTTAGACTAGAGCCGTTATGAATATCCATATGGTATGATATATTTGTTTTGTGAATTTATCAAAGCTCACCGGGTTCCTCCGTGGGATAACAAAGGCCACATAGTTTCCACATTAAGCTATACATCCATGTACCTTGAACACTATTTCCAACAAGGGATCTAAAATGAGTAGGATGAATTTCTCATCTTTTTTTGGATCTTTTTCAACAAACATACATCAACATAAGGGTTTTCTAGAGGTATGGGCACATAGACATTGTGTGGGACTTACGCAATGTGGTTTAAAAGGTCAGACATAACTATGGGTTGTTGATACATGAGCATCATGATGTATAAAGTCAAATTTTTGGTTTTCTTAAAATTTTGGGTTGTTTTGGGTCTTAGTAGGTCTTTTAGGTGTGTTAGAGTGTTTTCAAACCTCCTTGTGATCCTTCTTGAGTGATTTGAGAATTTTGTGTGTTTTCCCTCCAAAATGCTTCTCTTGAAAATTTGAATTTCTAAACAAATATAGAGGGTCTAGTGTAAGGTGTAAGAACTATTTATGATGTAAAATGTCAATTGAGACCTTATGGGAGTTAAATAAGGTGCCTTTACCTTTTTGTTAGGATTTCATAACCTATAGTCATCTTGAACCATGATTGGGTAACTTTGAGTTAAGCTTGTAACTACCTATTCTCTTGTTAAGAAAGGATGAAATTCAAATTGTAAAGATTTAGTTAGGTCTTGAAAGGCGGTTCAAAGGTTGAGAGCACGTGGAAAGGAGGAAAAAAATCTTGGGAGGTCTATAAACTCCAAGAAGGTATTGTAAATCAGATCTCTATTGAAAATAAAGCTATGAGATGTTCATAATTTAGAATGTTCTATATGAACAAGGCATTTTTGTGTCTCTTAATGTTTGACAAATGCTTGTGGAATGAGGAATGAATTGAATGATGAAAATTGAGTTCTATAATTGATATCATGAGGTGATGAATACTATAAATGTAATCATACTTGCACATCAGTTTGACATGAATCAAGGTTTAAGGTATAACTTGCATCATTTATGTTGTTGAATGATTTTTGTGTGAGTTGATAAATGAATGAAGAAGAGGATGTTTTATATTGAATGTATGCGCTATATGGAAAAAAAAAAATAGTGTGTTCAAAGGTTATACAATGAGCATTGGCACTACAAGGGTTTAAGAAACTCAAGACATGCCCGAGGAAAAATTTCCTTGTGTTTGAGTGTTTGTTTGGTGTTAACAAAGATCTATGAAGGCCTAAAGAGCCTTGAAAGATTGTGGAAAAAGTTTCTAGAGGAATATAGAAGTGTTTGGAAACTTGAAAATATTGAGGGAACCAAAGAAACAATAAATAAGCTAAACTCTTTACTTGTTGTCCCGTGTCTGACCCAATCTAGGGTTCGAGAGAGAAAAACAAGTAAACCTTCATTTTTATCCATAGAAAAGTATGAAAATTTGTGGGCAGGAGGATATAGGTGGTACATAGGTTTTCATGAATTTTAAACACTAATGGTTGAAGCTAGCTAGGTCAAAAATGGAATATACATTCTGACTCATATGGAAAGTACAGTTTTAAGGGTTTAGACAAAACAAAAACACTATATCTTTTCCTTAAGAAAGAGTTAAGGGCTGAAATTTGGAAGAAATCATCTAGAAGGATACTTCATTAGGATACAAAAGTATTTATGAAGTTTTATGGTCACATAAGAGAGATATTTATATCAGTTTGGAAGGGACAGTCCAAAATTTGCCATAAGCCTAATTGATTTAAAAAATATGAATGTAAACTAGGCAAAAACCTTCATGAGTTGGGTGTTGAAACTTGGTGAGTTTCTAAAAATTGATGAAGGGTATCTAGAAATGTTTTTATTTTTCTATTACACTCCATATTTTACATTTTATAGCCAAAACTCAATCTTTTTATTTTGGCCTAATATGAGGCATGAAAACAAACAATCTTATGTCAATTGAATGATATAGAAGTAAGTTCAGGATTTGAAACTTCTTGAGAATATATAAGGGCATAATGGGTGCCTAAAAATATTTTTATCTTGGTTTGAAACCTTGTGATGTATTCAGAGCTATAAGGTTTGTATGTTTTGGGGCTAGAAGAGCTCTTAAGAAGGGTTAAGAAGGTTACATAGTTGAATAGCATTTTGAATCTTTGTGAATGGTCTAATCATGGTTGATGGATGATATTAAGCAAGTTGAAGAATACTATATCCTTTGTAACAAGTTTGGGGTGAGATTGGTATTTGGTTACATTTGAAGCTTCTTGAATTTTGAGCATATGGGCTTGTTTGATGAAGTTGTTCCTATAACTAACAAAGTTGTTGTATTATGAAGGGGTCCATCAGCTTATTTTTCATCGCTATGTGTGATATTGTGTGTAAGAAGGGGTCCATCGGTATTTTTCATCAGTTGTGTGTGATATTGTGTGTAGTAACGTGTGTAGTGAGAGTTGTATTATGGTGGGTAGAAACGCTTTACAACATCGAGTGTAACATTGATGCGTTGTTAGTAATTGTTCAACTAGGATGGAATATTAGATGCATAAAGTAGCATGTTGGACAATATTCGACACATTTAATTGTATAATATATTGTATTAAATGATTGAGTTGGGGTTGGAGTGAATCTCATGATTCTCTATCTATAAATTTGTGGACTACTTAAAATCGTGTAGATTCTTAAGTGTAAAACAAGGAAGAAATAGTTGTAACAATTATCAGTGGTTGTTAGATTTATATATTATATATAACAACCATTTCTAGGATCGATATAAAGTAGCATAGTTACAATGTGTTTGTGTATGGATTACTAAATTATTGTTGAATAATGTCTTGTTCGAGATCTTGTTGTATTTGTAAGTTGGGTTCAAGTCGATACAATAAGAAAGACTATTGTTCCTAGATTTTTACCCGAAAGGGTTTTCTCGTGGTAAACCCATGTTTATATCGTATTTGACATCTTTGTGTGTTGTTTCAATATATAGTTCAACCACTTATCTCAATATCACTTATTGTTAATAGGTCTACAAAAGAACTAGTTGGGTAAATCGAATTCCCAACAATGTGTCTGTAGCTTTTATTAATAGGAGAGATTATAAAGAAAGAGTTAGTACGAACGGATACTAACAAATGATTACCATTATTTGATGTTTAGGAAGGGAAAATACTATTTTCCCATCCTCAAATCATTTAGATTCATAATACAATTATTACTTCTTCCTCGATTAGGAAAAGACTAATCACATGGCGACCTCATTTTCTTTTCATTATATAGCAAAAAATTAACAAAAAAATCACACTTACCAAAATAGTAACAATGGCCATTGTCATGTCATTCTTATCTCATGTACATCATGTAGTACCATGTTATGTTTACAAATGATAAGACATTGATTCTTTCATTGAGTGAAACTATAATTCACATTAAACCGATACAATTTATGGCAATCTACAAAATAAAATCATAAGAGATACCAAAACTATATGATATAGAAATCCTCAACTCAGAGGAAAGATTTGGCTCTTGAATAAAATTTTAAAAAATGAACTATTTTTGACAATATATAATTTGGCACATAAAAGAGATCTTCCTCAAGCTAAAAATCCCCAAAAATGATAAAAAGAATGAATATCCCATGTTGAGTACATTTGCAAAAGTAATCATAACTATTTGAGTGCAAAATGTATCTAATGTTGTCTTTGCAATGGCATGATAAAAAAAATGGCTAAACTCAAATACACCAACCTGGTTTGACAATTTTAGTGTTATAAATATGATGTTATTCAAAACACAATGTTTCTTTCACAAATATGGTGCAACACAATGTAGCATATTCTAACTAATTAGACGTTGGTTGTACTTAGCATGAACCGTCTCAAACATAATCATGAAGTTGATGTGCAATTGATATTCTACAAATATACATCCCCTACCAATTATCATGCTCCTGGTAATATGGACTAACTCATCTATTTGTGAAATCCTAATAAATGATAGATTTGAGAGAACAAAAAGAAATAAGAGAAAAGATATTGTATTAACTTTGTTTACACACAAGGGTGATTAAGCTAAAATGTGATTTATATGCCTAATTTGAATGCAAGATTGCAGTAAATAAATGAATAATGAAGTACTGAAACAGATCTAAGCAATTAAGTAATAAATAATGAAAACCCTAATTGCAAAGAGAGGGTAAAGAGCCTTAGCTGATTCACATAGTTATGGAGAGTACACAAGGCTAGAAAATAGAGAAATGGGAAGCACCGACCATCACACAGGAGCTCGTAAAATTACAAATATGGAGGTTTTGAGTGTAAGGGGCGCTGGAGAGGGAAATAGGTGCCCATGGGCGCCTAGGCCTTTTTCTCGAGCACTTAGGTCATCGAAATGCTCTGAAATCCAAATTCTCGTGGTTGCAAGATTTTCGCTAATGCTCTCATTTTATTGGTATGGATTCGCACAATGATCATTGAGGTCACCGTAAACCTGCAATGAAGAATAGACTGTAAAAATCTCAAATAGACATCAAATCCTAAAAAGAAAGATTCAAAATGAGGGCTTGGACCGTCCTCAATCGCCACAATGATGGAATTACTACGAACACCGCACTACATCTCAAACCCAACGTAGTTATGTGTCATGCGCATAATTTTTCCCTAGGTTGCTCTTTTGTGTGTCGCACTTGGAATAGAGAACAAGTAGCTAGGTGTATAATGTAGTAAATTTGTACATGGAATAGAATGAACTTCCCTCCTATGAAGTGTGATGCAAAAACAAGCCCTTGTGTCCCTTGTGATGGAGCTAGATGGATGTAATGGAGCTCTTAGATGCCTTAATGGGTGCAACCTTATGTGGATATAGATAATGCTTAGTGCTTGGTCCTTTATTATGATCACATAACTTTATATTTATATGATTCCTTCGCTTGAATTTTGTAACTAACCCCGAAAAGGCCGACTACCAAAAAGATAAGATGCTCAAACAACTAGAAAGGACCCAAAAAGTGAGAGTAAAGTACAAAGGGGACAAGAGTGCCTAGAGGGGACAAGGGCACTGATGTTGGCATCCTAGCCGGGCATTAGTGTCCGGATGAAAAATACTTAAGAGTAAAAAGACAGACCCGACTGGCAAGTAAGGGTGTAATACTAGAAGTAGTAAGATAAAGCAAAGAAAGGTGACCAAAGACATGGGTTAATTATTACTTTTCTTACTTAGGAATCACATGAATAGTAGTATGTAATCAGGACTAGATAATTACCCAAAGTGCATGATTGTGTGTCTACATTTGCCCCCACTTTATGTTGGTGAGTGGAAAGCTCGATAACATAAAGTAGATAGAGATGCATACCTGATAACCATGTAGATTGATGTAGAAAGTGTGTCGAGGGACTAGACAAAGCGTGGAGTGATAAAAATGTGAAGCGTGGATGCTAAGGATGAGGAAGTGTAAAAATTGATGATGAAAATGAACCTATGGTGGAAACACATGTGTATATGTCATGATATACCTATTGTCGATGTCGATGTGTGTAGTGTTGTTCTGCTGTTGGTGTTGTGTTGATATCGACTACCTCTTCCCATAAGAACATACCTGCAAAAGAGAAGCCAACAAGTAGTCAAATACGCATGTATATGATCAAAAATATGTAAAAAGTTTGTCGTGGCTGGAATAAAAGTGGCCTCTATCCCTGAGCCCTTTGCTGAGATAGTGCGGATGATGGTTAGGTACGTCACACTTGAGGGAAGATATGTCACCATTCCCCTGAAGCATTTAATATTTCTCAATCATTTTCATAGGAATCTAACCATCAATTTCCCGCATTATCTATTAAATTCCTTGGAGAGGTTTGTTTTCAAAGTCCAGAATCATACCCGGGTTGTACCCCTACACCAAGGTCTGATTCGCTCATCCACCACCACTGCATCTCTTGCTCTCGCCCTCTGCCTACTCCCCCTATTATTCTCCCTATCCCTGCCGACAAAGGTCTGGACTCTGCTACCTCTAGCAGAAAGATGAAAGGAAAAAAGGATAAGGTTTCCCTACCTTCTTCGCAAAGGATTCTACGTAGCCACAGGGATATTGAACTTGCCGAGAACTTATTGCATATCAGTAAACCTGTTGAAGAATGCAGAGATGTGGATCTTCTTACCAGGGTTGGAAAGCTTGAAGAGGAGATTAAAGACCTCAAAAATGCTCCTAGAAATTTGGAAAAAACAAAAGGAAAGAGGAAGTTACAAAATTTTGAGGACAATGATACTATTGCTGAGATTTTTAAGAAGCTCCTTTCACTTGATGTTAGGCTGGGAAATGCCAAGGGACGTCACGACTGCATCATCTCTGCATTGAAAGGTGTTTATAATTTTATGGAGCAAGCACGTGAGAAGTGTTTGCAGCCTTAGTGGCATTCCTGATGACATTTGGGATTCTAATGAGACTCGTGACCTTTCCCTTGCTCGTGGACATGAATGATCCTTCACATGCCATGGCCATTGCGTTATTCACCTCTCTTCGTAAAAATTAAGGTCAATATTGACAGGGTAGTCAAATAGTGCAGCGCTCAAGTGTTGTTTAGTTGCTTTGTGAAGTTGTTGTTTTTCCGTGGTTTTGTTGTTTTTTTCTTGTTGGGATGCCCTATTTTGGATCCCTCTTTGAAGTATTTTGGTCCTTTTGTTCTTCTTCGGATCTCAGTTTGGATAGATCTTTTTGTACTCACTTTACTGATATATCTGGCTTTTGAGCCTACATGTTTAAGGCGTTTAGCCTTTCTTAGTTGGGTTTTCTCCTTCTGGTATCTGGCTACTTGAGCCTTTTTGTACTTAGGGTATAGTCCCTTCAAAACTATTTATCCTTAATAAAAAAAGTATGTGAAAATGTTGGAAATGAAAAAGGAACATATGCATCTAATCCATGATGATAAAAGGGTGTAGAAAGGATCATGTAGATGATGTTGACACACGATTTTTTTGGGTGATCTCACGTCAGTGTAATGGAAGAAGTGTAGGGAGAATTATCTGGTGTCATCCACCAACCTTTAACTACTTCCCGTTGTGTAAAACACCACTACAGATGGTGTGCATGTGCTAAGGACTATATGCCCTATAAAATCCACTATGTATGGATTTTTGTAGACTGTGTTGAACTACCAATCGTTGTATAAATGTCCGTTGGACAAAGGCATCTAGGAAAGACCATTGTATTTATCCCTAGTCTCAAGCATCTAGGAAAGGTTGTTGTGCTAAGGACCCAAGTCTGATTTTGAGCCATGTCCAAAACTGAAAATTGTGTTGTATCGGTACCATGTTGTGTATAACGTTGTATGGGGTGACTAATTCACCCAAATGATGCCCCCTTATTTGGGGTGCATGCAACATCGCTAAAGGAGTATGTGGCCCAAAATATGACCGACCGTTGTGCTAAAATTGTGCCCTACATGGGGGAATGTGTGTGGTAGAAACCAAGGCACATGAAAACAAGTGGCTAGGAAACAAGTGTTAGTAAAATCAAAGACAAACACTCATGCAAAATACAACATGTAATCTAAGCGAGACAATGTGTAAGCTAAAGCACAAGCGAGAAGACAATGTAGACCACGTAAAACAAGTTACAAACATGGGACATCACTCATGATGTCGAAAGACAATCAAGGTCATAGTGGTTGCAAAAACAATCAAAGAACAAGCAAGACATAGGAAAATCCCGCAAATAATGACAAGTAAAAGAAAACAATGTATCAGATAACCATGGAAGAAAATATTCCTGCAAAATAAATGTTGCACATGAAACACCCATTAGCATGTTAGAAATATAAAAATTATGTCAAGGCGTGTATAATCTGATAAAGTAAAGTGCTAAGTACAAAATGAAACAATAACACCTGTAGTGTATGAAATTGGATGCCCCTAGGAGCCGTTATGGGACTAGTAATAGGTATTGCGCCAAACATCCATGTTATGTGTAATGGATCTGTAAAATTTGTGATCACAACTAGAAAGGCAAGTGAACGTGCATGTGTGTATGGTAAAGATAATGACATACAAGATATCTATCTAGCATGTGTAATAAAGTGAACATGTAACAAGTAAATGTAAGAAAGAGTAAATACAACCAAGATATGTAGTATGTTATGGATGAGATGGAATGGAATGCAATGTGAATGATAGGAGCAGTGTTCCCCAGTGGATGTGTATGTATGTATACAATGAGGCTCATTTATGTATGCCCCTCAGTAGTCAAGAATGAACCATAAATGAGAGTGTGTCACCGAGAAACGGTTTGAGAAATTTGTTGTATGCGTAAAGAGGTGATGATATTAAATGCGATATAGAGATAATGTTATGGAATGTGTGACGATTTAGCCTAAAGCATATATCACTAGATGGGTGAGTAAGATGTTAGCAAACGTGATGATGTAGCACAAGGTGTATACCACAAAATAGATGAACGTGATGACGTAGCACAAAGCGTATATCATGAAATAGATGAATGTGTTGATGGGAGAAAACGTGATGATGTAGCACAAGCGTATATCACAATATGTTGTAAATAGGGTAATGGCTAAAAATGTTGTATAGTATGATATAGGGGATTGATTGAATGAATGTGAAGATAAAAGTGTAGAATGATATAGGTGTGATGAGGTGAGGTTCAATTTTTATTTGGACCCTTAGCAGTCGAGTATGAACCATTGGACTAGAGTGCGTCATCAGGTAGTGAACGTATGTGTGTAGAGGATGATAAGGTAGGTTGAAGAGGAAGATGGTGTATATGTACAAAATTGCATGATGTGCGGAGGTGTGTAATGTGTAGTGTGTGTGAGGTTCATGTGTATAGTATGCCCTCAACATTCAAGTGTGAACCATAGCACAAGAGTGTGTCATTGGGTAATGACGATGCTAGAGTGTGTGAAGATGTATATGTGAGAAGTAAGATGTGAATGCAAGATGCACGTTGATGTTAGGGGGGGATAAATAAGCGTAACTCCCCCAAGTATGTGGTGATGAGTGAGCTATCTGATAAAATTAAAGGATGAAGGTCCTCTACCCGATGTTGGTGGTGATGAAGGCATGTGACCATGCTCTAAGAGTGGTGGTATATGAGACAAACGTTGTGCAGGTGAGTGAAGTATATATGCATGTGATGGATGAGTATATGGTGGGTACCTTGGTGTAACAAAATATGTAGGTGATGGAGACCTATGTGAAGCAAAACATAGTGGTGATGGACACCTATGTGGAATGAAACGAGGAGGTGAAGTGCGTCTATACATAGGAACTATCCTAGCGATGGACCTAGACTGATGTATTGGACTAGAAAATCGATAGACCACGTAGGTCATGCACGAACAGTGAGCTAGGAGAAAATGATGCTTTAGGCTTGATGGGACGTGGGGAACTAGATGGACTAGGTGATGCACTAGCAACCACTAGAGGAAATGGTGACCATGGAGTAGTTGGAGGCACACCATTGATAGAAATGACTTGATTGTTGTGAATAAATTTTAGACACAAATGATTCATGGAGATGATAGACTTGGACCTGTGAATCCAATTAAGGCCTAAGATCATGTCACACTGTTGATTTTTTTCCGAAAAGGAAGGGTACCAACATAGTGAGAGGACCAACTATAACGTGGAGTTTGACAACACCATATGAATTTTTCATTGGATATGAAATTTGTGAAAGTGGATAACCAATAACAACAAGAAGTGGAATGGAACACATGTTGATGGGCCATGACGGATCTACCTTGGTGTTATTGATAGGGATAGATCTGACAGAGTCACTAATGTGTAAGTGATTAGAAGAAAATGTCACATGATAATCGTGGTCAAAGAAATAAATGATTGGAGGAGACATTTCAGTATTAGAAACTAAGAAATCAAGAACCCCTAATGCAGGAGGAGGCACTGTGCGATATGTATGATTAGCCAAGATTCCACCAGTTTCTTTCCATGTTACTTGAAGTGGATTGTTGAATGTTTTGAGCTTATTATTGTCATTGACGAGGTTCAGAATTTGTGGGCTCTGGAAGCTTGATTTTATTATTGTCGATGAGATCTTGAATAAGAGTGTGAAGTTTAAAACAACGATCTATAGAATTCCCTACACATTGATGATAGTCGTAATGGAAGTTTTCATTATAATTACAACCTTTTGGATGAGATGGATCTAATTGGAGTGGAGGAGGAAGCATGATAAGGTTACTTTCAATAAGTTGTGGAAGCAAAATATGTGGAAGAATAGTTAACTTCATGTACGTACGCCGAGGCGGTTGTGATTGAAGATCATTCGTGGTTGACATTGTGTTGATAAAGTGAATTTTTCGTTAGTTGGTTTGGTAGAAGATGGTTTGAATGTTAGTTTACTTTGAAAACATGTAGAAGATGACGCTTGCTCCTGATATTTAAGTTTTCCTATAGATAAGAGTTTGGTTTCACGAAGCTTAAGAGTATGGCATAGTTGATCGAATGAAGGAGATGTTTCAAAGATAACACTCTCTTGGAGAGGTGGCAAGAGACTTCAAATGAATAAGTCTTGAAGTTCAGAATCCGCAAGCACATTTGACATCTTAGCTAAGTTATTTTTGTATTGCAAAATGTAATCTGCTAAGTGTTCATTAGATCCTTGTTTAAGTTGTGTGAGTTGAGCATAGGAGATCTTAGAGCTGATGTTGATAGAAAAGTGAGTGAGAAAAGCATTGGCCAGATGCGTGAAAGATGTTACCGAGTGGATAGGTAGGTCATAGAACCAACACATCACATAATCATGGAGACTATGGGGGAATATTTTAGCCAAGAGGATATGATCATCCACAAAATCTAGACAAGCCACATGGAAGGCTCGGAGATGTTCTTATGGGTCACCATGCCCATTAAAGATGGGAAGCTTAGGGTGAAGAAATTAGGAGGAAGTGAGTAAGTGGAAATGGTGGGTGTGAATGGAGTGTGTAATAATAAAGTGGAATCCAAAGATGGAGATGCACAAGAAGTATCTTGTTGTAATTGATGAATTTGTGCTTGGAGATCTTGATAGAGGGAGGCTAAATCTTGAGTGCCAATGGAAGAAACTTGTTGCATGTGAGAAACAAGAGGTGGAGTGAAGTGGTTATTCGGGTTAGGAATATAAACTGGGATGGTAGAAATGGGATGAGAGTAGAAATAGGTGGTTAAGTAGCAATGGAAGTGGCGATGGTAGCAAAAGTAGCAAGCTCTGCCAGATTGGTGGCCTTCATGAGCAACATGTAAGAGAAAGTCTAGATCTTGGGGATGCTCAACGATATGATCATTAAGGGCTTTAAGATGGGCTTCAGTAAATTCCTCATAAGATTGAGCCATAGTGATGAGAGTATGAGAGTGCTAAATGGAAGGGGATTCAAAGATCGGGTTCACCAAAATGATTAAACTAAAATGTGATTTATATGCCTAATCAGAATGCAAGATTACAAAGAAATAAATGAATAATGAAGCACTCGAACATATCTAAGAAATTAAGTAATAAATAATGAAAAACCCTAATTGTAAAGAGAGGGTAGAGAGCCTTAGTTGATTCACGAGTTTTGGAGAGTGCACAGAGCTAGAAAATAGAGAAATAAAAATCACACGACTCGTCGCATGGGAGCTCGTGAAAATTACGATCTTGAGGTTTTGACTGGACTGGGGTGCCTGGAGGGAGACAGGGGGCCCGTGGGCACCCTAGGCCTTTTTCTAGGTGCCTAGATCTATGGAAATGCTCAAAAACCTAAATTATCAAGGTCGCAAGATGTTCATTGATGTTCTCCTTTTGTCATTATGGATTCGCACAATGATTGATGAGGTCGTTGTAAACCTGTAATGAAGAATAAACCTATAAAACCCTCAAATAAACATCAAATCCTAAAAACAAAAGATGCAAAATGAGGGGTCAGACTTTCCTCAACTAGCCACAATGATGGACTTACTACTGAGTGTTGAACTACATCTCAAACCCAATGTAGTTCTATGTGTGTGTGCATAATTGTGCATGAGGTTTCTTTTGTGTGTGTCACACTTGGAATAAGCAAAGTAGCTAGATGTAGAATGTAGTAAATATGTGCATGAAATAGAATGAACTCCCCTCCTATGAAGTGTGATGCAGAAAACCAACCCTTGTGTCCCTTGTGATGGAGCTAGATGGATGCAATGGATCTCTTAGATGCCTTGATGGATGCAACCTTGGGTGGTGATAGTTAATGTTTAGTGCTTGGTCCTTTATTATGATCACATAATTTTATATTTATATGATTCCTTCGCTTGAATTTTGTAATTAACCCAAGGTTGACTATCGAAAAGATAATATGCTTAAACAACTAGAAAGGACCCAAAAAGTGGGAGTAAAGTACAAAGGGACAGGAGCGCCTAGAGGGAAGAGGGCGCCTAGTGCTCGGCATCCTAGTCGGGCGCTAGTGTCGAGGATGAAATTTTCCAAAGAGTAAAAACACAGACTAAGAAATTAAGGGTACAATACTCGAAAGTAGCAATATAAAGCAAAGAAAGGTGGCCAAAGACATGGGTTAATTAGTACTTTTATTACTTAGGAATCACATAAATAGTAGTATGTAATCAAGACTAGATAATTACCCAAAGTACGTGATTGTGTGTCTACAAAAGGGTATTTATGACAACAAAATTTTAGTAGAGTTGGTATAACTAATAACTCATATCCTAAATTAAATATATAAATTCTAGCCTAATAATTAGGAATAATCACATAATATTCATATAAAAACAAGTAATGTGAACAATGTTAGCACCTTCTTGTTTAAAAACAAATTAGAAAGTAAATATAATTACTTGTATTTATATATTTTACATTGTTTCTTTTTTAAATGGAAACACTTAGGTAAAGAAATATTTAACAAATGATTGATATCAATTAGAAACTGGATAAAGTTAATTGTGCTAATAGATTTTACATTATTTCTTTGTTTAAATGCCTATACACAAAGTTAGGTAAAGAAAGATTTGACAAATGATTATGTGACATGAAAAAGAAACTTTTTTTGGTAATTTTGAGAGAATACAATATTTTTCCCAAGAAAATATCCCATCATTATACTTCAACCAATATAAAACCAAATAAATAGTGTGTCTAATAATTTTTTTCTTTGAAATAGTGTGCACAAGTTAGAATTTAGAAAATCAAATTATTATTTTTGCTTTCAATAATTTTAACCGAGACAATAGTAACCTCGACATGTGGGTAATAACAAAATAACCACAAAACACTACTGATAATTTATATAATGCCAAATGACAAGTCACAATTGACATAATAATTGTTTAATTTAATTATTAATTCAAAACTAGTATTCATTATTCATCCTCTTCGTTGAGAGCATCCATCAACATCATTCATAAATGTTTTTCTTTGGTGTTTTGCTTTTGTGTTTTGTTTTGGTTTATGTTGTTTTTTTGACATTTTAGGGTTTGTATAATTTTTTCCAAATTTATTTATGTCACTTCATGTTTTAATACTAATTTTTTTTTAAAAAAATTAGGCCTAGATATGCTTAGGATACATCCCAAACAATCTAGACACTCTCACATACATCTATAGATGTATGTCGATAAACCAAGATGTATCCTAGGCGTATCTCAGTAAGCATATTTGGAACAAATTTGTATCGATAATATTGTGCACGTATTTTTTCTTGTGAATTACCATATTGATATCATAGGTTATTAACTAATAAAAAATAGATATTCTAATATTTCTAACACCCCCAAATATTTGATTTGAGAACATTTTTTCGTTTCATAGAGTCCAATCTTAAACTGATAAAATTTGATATGTAACAATGACTTTGTAAATCCATTTGAAAGTTGCTCCTTGGTGGGGATGGACTACAAATATATTTATTATTTTTCACTTCCTCTCTAATGAAGTGGAAATGAACCTCAATGTGTTTGGATCGCTCGTGTTATTTTTCACTTCCTATCTAATTATTGCAATATGTTGTTTTCGTTTGGTGTAGAGGAATAGTCATCACTCAAAATTCAAAAATACATATAACATCAAACATAGCTCCTTGTGTTACTTTTTACTCCACTTCAATGGAAGAAATGGTCACAATCATCTTCTTCTTACTTACCCGATAAACTTCTCTGAATCCCAAGTTGAAGACATGCCTATTTATCAACTTTTGATCATCAATGGAATCGACCATCAACATATAAGCAAACAGTCAAGAAGAAGAACAAGTTATTCTTGTACTCTAGTCCAAAGTAGAACATATCTCAGTTACCCTTTTATCTTCCTTCCAATGTGTTTATCTAGGTTGGCATGAACCTAGAGAGATAGCTCATAAAATATCCTAGATCTAGTATGGTATCTGTAATATAAATGAGACTCCCAATTGATTGTATGTAGATGAATTCATTTACCTTTTCAAAAACATCATATCTAAAAATTTCAATTGAGATAACATGGGTGTTGCAATTGTTATACAATCAATCATCCTTAATTTTTCAATCAACCTATAGGCACTTTTTTAAGAGACTAGAATTTTGAGGGCATAGCTCTTGAGAGGCAATTGTGGCCGAGAAGGAAACTTTGAGGGCACAAGATTGAGAAAATGAGTTGAGGGATCATTTTAACAACATTTCTAGCGACTTCTTAAGGACATTGGCCTGTTATGTGTTGTGGTCGGTATCCTTGAGCATCTATTGGGTATTAGAGTCAATGTGTGTTTGTTTTTAATCTTGTAAAATCCTCACCCCTCTATAAAATTGGATCTAGAAGATGTTCTTGAGTTTAATAAAGCTTAATTAACTTTCTCTCCTTGATTTCTTTGTATGTGTCTTCTCTTTTCTATGCAACCTATAATCTTCTTTAAAGGGCTCCAAAAACTCTATGCAAAAATAAAAACATGTGCATGTCCCAAAGGGACATGCAAGGTGGTGTAAGGGAACCTTATTTTTCAAAGAGAAAACCTCCTATAATAATGCACAAAGTTGACATAAACAAATCCATTGATTACATTGAGAATTAGCTCCCTTTTATTATAATTTTTTCCATGAAATTCATTTAGCAGCAATTAGGGAGAGAGAAGAGGATAAAAAATAGAATTTTGAGACATTTGGGCTCATAACCTTTTTATATCATCCCTTGCATCTATGATGCTTCATTACAACTCGAGTTGAAGGTCTTCATGCAATGGATCTTCCTCACATTCTGATGTGAGCATGACATGTAGGCTCTCACTACTAGCCCCCAAGAAAAATGTTTGATAGGGAAAGATATCCTAAAGAAAGGACCCTTATTCTCCTCCTTTGAATTCGGTTCTTCCTATTCCAAGTTCTCATGGGTCTCAAGCTCAAATAAATGTTCAACTATAACTTTCTAAGACATTTTTTCATGGGAAGAGAGGGTCTCGTTAATGTGATCACCCATTGTAATCAAGAGTATGTTTAGATAGCCATATTCAATCATCCTTTCCATGATGGGTACTCCATCATGTTCTTGTTGTGTGAATTATCAGAATGCTAGGGATCCGTTAAATCGAAGAGTGCACCAGTGAGAAATGTGAGACGTGAATTACACAAAGGCAAGACTAAGCACACACATACAAATCTGCAAGTTATGAAGAACAATGAGATAAAATGCAAAAAGGAAAGAATGGATCCAAATCAACTCAATGCTCCATATAATATAATGATGCAAGTGATGTACATATAGGAGGTGAATGTGTAACCTCCTCCTAGAATAATGACAACCTCCACCTAGAATAGTGGTAACCTCCATACCCGAAATAGCCAATCAACAGAGAACTGGTCAAGGGTAGTAACTACCACTAGCTAAAATAGTGTGGTCAAGTGTACACCTAAGAAATCATATCCCATGAGTGTAGAAAAGCTTCAAGTAAATTAAAAATACAAGGAAAATGAATATCCTACATTAACATAATCAAAATCCCTTGAGCTCTCTTTACTTGTAGTGTTCTCGCATAAGGTAGATACATATCCTCTTCTTCAAGATCCATCAAGAACGCATGCATAATATCTTCCTACTCAATGAAATATTGCATAGGTAGCTTGTATAGAACAATTCATTGTTAGATGAGACCTCTTGCTTGGGCTCTTCCTTTTGGCTCACCCATTCTTATTCTTCTTTACTAATCTAAGACATGTGAAATTGACATCCTTTTCACTTTTCCCCTTCTCAAAATAAATAAAACACCATTATTTTCTTATATGTTTTTAAGGAAGAAGGTTGAGTTCTCAACCATTGGGTGACTTACTTGTATTTTAGGGTCTGTGGGGGTTTAAGGGACTTAGTACAACATGAGATTGGGTGATTTACTTGTATTTTGGGGTTTTTAGGGGTTAAAGGGACTTAGTACAACATAAGACCTTTTGGGCTTGTAGAGAGCATGCAGGAATGGTGTTTGGCAAGACGTCAAGTTATGCAATTGTTTGAGAGACAGCTAGCTCTCTCTTGCGGATGTAACTTCTTTAAAGAGCTATGCAACAAGGTTCTTGAACTTAGGCAAATATTTTTACCTCATAGATTCACTTTGAGGTGGTTGGGGTGGGCTTGGGAGGCTTTGATAAATTGGGACACCCAACAACACAAGAAGGAAGGGTTTCGGAAGTATTGCAACAAGCTTCCCGACTACATGTGTGGATATTTTGAGCCATCGCAATGACGTTATAGGCTTCAAGTATTGTTCTTCCACCAAGGAACTTAATGAGAACTACCAAATCATATTCAAAAGATCTTAAATGATACGAATGGCCCATACCTAATGAGGGTCTGAAATCAATCGAATCCTTTTCTAAGACTTTTTGAAAATGAGATTATAATCTTCAATGTGCTCCATGGAAGCTCTATTGATTTTGCTAAGGTGATCCAAGAATGACATGATGTCCACATCCTCCTTAAATTGATTGTGGCAACTTTGCTCCCAATTCATCCCATGTAAAAATTGATTGAGGGCTCAAATCTTTGTGTTAATATTTTGCATTTCCTTTGAGAGAACAAGAAAGTAATGTGAGGGCTACATCTACTTTTGTGACATGGTGAACAACACATGCATTGACAAAATCTTAAATATGATCAATGGGGCTCATTGAACCATCGCCAAAGATTGAGGAAAGGGACCTCAAAGTAATATTTGGGATAGTATTATCACTACTACATATACTATTAAAACGTCACAAATGGGGTTGAGTTTGCGTCAATTTGTGAATGAGATTTTATTTTATTTTCGAAAGGATTTTTGACGCAAATAGGGCGCGCTAATAGTACCAAGCAAATGTGGTGGAAATGTGACGTAATTAGTGTCACATTTGCGCCACATTTGCATCATGTTACTTTTAACCGTGTGGCCCCACATTTCCTATTTAATCCCAAGTGAATTTCATTTTCACTACACCTCTCATTTTCACTCTTGCGAAGTTGGAGAAGAAGCTCAAATAACCTAGTGTTTTTTCTACATAAAAAGAAAGGTAAGTTAATTTTTTTAATTTGAATTTTCATTTTTTTTTGTAAATAATTGATATCAAGTTCAAATAGGTTATTAATTTTGTTTCAGTGTCAATAAAACACATTATAATAAATTTATTCCATGGGACCACATATCCTTGAGTAATTTTGTCAATAAAATTAATTAACTTTACCGAACTTGTGATAAAGTTTGAATTTCACCGAACTTTATTCTCATATAACATGAACTCCAACTTTATCCATTATTTTTACATGGGAATTTTTTGATGTAATTTTGCATTATCTTCCTTAAGGTAAAATTTATCTAGATAATTATTCATCATTTTAAATATATTAAAATGATGATTAAAACATTAGGTTGCAAGAAAAATAAATGTGGGTTCCTTTTCACATTGGTTCCAAATAGTTGTCACAAGGTGAAATATGGTTGTTTGCACTACTTTCATATGTGATACAATGTCCAAGAAAATAATGATCACCCCATGTCATGATTAAAAGTAATTATAGGGTATTCTAAAACTCCCTAGAGAATTAGAATGAGCACAAGGTCAACCAAGGTGAAAACTCCCTAATGCTAAAATGCAAAACTCAACAATACTTCTAATTATAACAAGTTAAGAAAGATGTGTTCTAAGGATGGTCGTAAATACACACTTGCAAAATTAACCACAAACATTGTGGAACTCTATAGAACCCAAAAATGTTTACATCACACAACACTTGGGGATACAATTAGTTGCAGTGGGGAAATTAATAAATACCAACTAGTTATTTTCCTCTCATACCCCCGCTCATCCAACCACCAAGAAAACACGTCCACACAACCACCTAAAGTTTAATTAGCTTTTAGATTATAACGTTTAGAGATTCCTCAAGATAGCCAAGATGGCCAAGAAGGTTAACCATGCATACAAAATGATTTATTTTGGGTGTAAAGTGCTAAAAATGGTCATGCCACTAAAGTATGTATAGTCCTCTTCCAGTCAACTTACATGGTTGCATGTTTATTACAACATTTGTAACCCTAATAGTTGAAAAAATACACTGAAAAAATATATTTGTAACCCTAACAACAACACACAAACCCCTTGTAAACCTTCTACATATCTCTAGCTCTTGCAAAACTCATGTTTCTCCTTTAGAGGGAAAGTAGAATTGTTCCAACATAAAAGAGGGAATACAAAAGGATTCTCACCCAGTGTTGAGATAGTAGATTTATTTACATTTTGCAACAATACACATGCCTTCAGTATGCTTCAACATTGTTAGTACATTTCTACTAGGGAACCTTCCTTATCTAGCAAATGGAAATATGAAAAGTTGTAACCTGGAAATTTTGGCAAGTTTTTGCAAAATAATGATATTGTTGTAATTTTTTTATTGGTATTTGGTTTTAGCTAATATTTGTAAAATAATGTAGTTATCATTATTGTTGCAGATATGTCAACCTCTAGAAAATTCAATTTTCTCTTCATCACATCCAATCATCTACACACTCATATGTAGACAATATGGATATTGTGGGCAATTATAAAGACAATATGGATTTGACAGAGGAAAATTTGGGAAAATGTGTTGAAGAGGAAGAGGTTGAAAGCAGTTTCAATGGTGCACGAAGAAACAATAAGTTGTCAACAATTGTGAAAAATCTACATGCAAAAAGGGGAAAATATCATATTACACCTTATGAGGAAGAGTCCAAAGATGATTTGGAACTTCTGCCTAAGGCGTTGAAGAAATATCAATTTGATTTCCCCAATTGGCAACATTATGGGGCTTGACCAATGGATAAACCACTTCCAACACCTTATGAAGAATTCATATTTTGGAAGCGAGCTACATGATATGGCCTTCTACTATTCCCAATGTAGGTATTGGGCTATTCACTTTGACGGTAGTTAATGTCGGTTCAACTACTCAATGTTCACATTACCGCCAAAATTACTTTTTGTGGCCCAATGTACTTTGGTTTTGCAGATTGGATTCATGTGGCGAGCTACAAAGTCAGTATGTCCAAATATGGCATATGTTGTAACACAAAGTCAATGAAAGAACAGTTTCAGTATATCCCCGAGAAAACGTAATGTATGTATGATCGTATGTAAATCTATGGACACGCCCTTATGCATTTAAAAATATTATGGGTTTCATCAATAGTACTTGTAGGTGTTCACATCTTGTATCTCCCAATTGTCAATTTATAGAGTGTACCAATGACAAAGAAGATGAAATGAAAGGGCCAATATTACCACTTTATGTCATGGTGGAGGCATATAAAAATATCAAAGCTAGTGAAGAACTTCTAATTAACTATAGTTTTAAAGGAAAAGCAACACCAGTGAGATTGAGGAAAAAAATAATGTTGCCATTGATGATTGATGTATATGTATTGGTTATTTGAAACCTAATTTTTGTCACAATTGAATTTCTTGTATATTTTTAAAAACATTATATTTTTTTTATGTTATGTAAAATATTATTTCTTTCATAGTATATGATTTTATAAAAATTGAATAATTTGATGATATTTTGTCTAATGATTTGTATATAAATTTGATGAACAAGAAGGAATTTTGAAAAATAAAATTGTGTTGTGGGACATCACTACCTTTACACTCAAATGAGGATCCTCCTCCATCCCATGCACCACCTTTAGCATCACCTCCACTATCACCTCATGTTGCAAAGACAACCTTATAGAAGATCCACTAGAATATATGACAATGTTTGATTGTTTGTCGTCAGATCCTTTGAGACATTCATTTATAGGGTGTTCATTTATACCTTCTACACTACCTATATATATTATGGATCCTTTACAACAATGTACCCTAGACTAGGACAATCATGGTATGAGTTTTGTAAAGAAATTAAGGAAAGAATACCACTGCCTCCACCTCAAAAAATCCTTTTCCTTGTAATATTATTCTATAAAATGTTGTTACCTATGGGTTGTAATATGTCAATTATTAATGTGTGTGTGTGTGTGTGTGTGTGTGTGTGTGTGTGTGTGTCATTTTTCTCCAATTTGAATATTGTATGTTATGCTTGTTTTAACAAGTTGAGTAGTTTCCACAAGAGCATGATGGTTGCATTGACTATGGTATCCTTCTTAGACTGGTATCCTTATTATTAATGTTATGAATTAAACACTCTAAACACAAATGCAATAACCTAAACACTCACACAACATGCTAAACACTAATGTGATGCCCTAAACACTAATAAGACACCCTTAATAACACAATTCATACACCCTAAACAATAACATAACACCTTAAACACTAATAGGTCACACTAAACACTCATACAACACACCAAACATTAATATGACATCCTAAACACTAATATGACACCTTAAACACTAATGGGTAACCCCTAATAACATAATTAGGATACCTTATACACTAATGCAATACCTAAACATTGATATGACACCCTAAACATTAATAAGGCACCCTAAACACTAACATGATACCCTAAAGACACCCTTAAAACCAATAAAACACCCTTAACATTTCACACTTAATAACATAAATTAAACACTCAACACTTGTGCAATAACCTAAACATCCACACAACATGCTAAACAATAATGTGATGCCTTAAACACTAATGAGAAACCTTAAACACTAATAAGACACCCTTAATAAAATAATTCATACACCCTAAACAATTTTGTAGCACTAAAACACTAATAGGTCATACTAAACATTGATATGACACCATAAGCATTGATGTGACACCTAAACACTAATGGGACACCCTTAATAACAAAATTTAGACACATTAAACACTAATGGGACACCCTAAAGACTAATAAAACACCTAAACACTAATGGGTCACCCTTAATAACTTAATTTATACACCCTAAACACTAATGGAAGACCTTAAACACTCATACAACACACTAAACACTCAAATGACACATCAAACACTCAAACAACACACCAAACACTAATATGACACCTTGAACACTAATGGGTCACCTTTAATAACACAATTTGGATTCACGTAAACACTAATGAGACTCCCTAAACATTCATACAACATACTAAACACTAATGGCACTCCCTAAACATTCATACAACATACTAAACACTAATGGGACTCCCTAAACACTCATACAAAACATTGTTAACTAAATAGTAATGGTGTTTCTCTATATAGATCCATCCCAAATGATATGGCCAATAATTGGGACCCCCTCTCCCAATCCGTGTATGGATATAGAGGGGAAACATGACCTACTTGTAAATAGGGGGCCTATCTAGACTCTTATACACTCTATATTTGTTTAAGGGTCTAGTGATTTAGGTTTTTCTTAAAAATAAATGTCGAGGGTGGCACAAATGTGGCACACATGTGCATCATTATCACCTCTAACCTAAAAACATAAAATGGGATGCCAAAAGGCAATCCCACTTTATTTCATTTCTTTTTGGCAACAACAAATGGAAAGAAGAAAGCGAAAATGGAGAGGAAAGGAGAATTCTACAAATGATAGCAAGAAGTAAGTGGAAATAGTAATAAAAAAAAATGAGAAAGGAATAGAGACATCACAGAGAACAACATAGAAAAAGATGTGGCACCAACATAAACATGGAGCAAAAATAACACTTAGAAGGCAAGAAAACCCTCCATTGGAAGAAGAAGAAGAGTATGTGAAAAATCCTAAATTATAGGTATGCAAATTTTTATTTAAATTTGATAAATAATGTATGTGAAATGTAGGATGTAAAATGCAAATCTTAGGATAAATTGTGTAAACCCTATAATAGATTTGAAAGGAAATTATGTAAATCCTAAATAAAATCTAAAAACCTAGGATAAATTATGTAAACCCTAGTGTAAAATGTGTAAACCCTATGGTAAATTGTGTATAGTATGGGTAAAATTGTGTAAACCCTAGGGCTTCCTTGGGGCATGTGTGCAAAATTTTAGGTGCTTTCATGTCTTGCAAAACATAATGGTTTAACCAAGTCCATACCACTTATGAGTCTACAAGGCATGTTGTTCCCTCTTCATATTTTGATATGGATGATATAGTATACAATTATGATCAAGATGTCAATCCTCTTGTATTTTGATAAAGAGCACCTCGTATGCCTAAGGCCTCTCTAGTCATTCTACTATAGAAATAACTACCCTAGAAGATTTCATGGAATTTCTATCTCCCACTTCCACTACCCATAGAGGCTATAAACTCTAGTGATGATCAAATCGTGTCCTCCTCATCGTGGACATGAAATATTTGTTGAGTAAATGTTTTACAGGTGATAAATACAAAAAATTAAAATGGAGTGCCAAGTTCCAATGCCTTACAAAGGTGAGTCTCCACAATAACTACAAATACAAATTTACAATATAGTTAATCAAGCAAGGCGGACATGTCATTGTACATTGGGCTTCCAAAGCAAAGAGGCAAAGCCACGCTATATCTCCTAGGTTATGTTTTCAAAAATGGATTCCAAGTTCCTACCCCTCACCCTCGAGTTTTCTATAAATTATTATCTCTTCACTCCGAGGGTTCATAATTTTTGCTTACAAATATGAGAGCAGATCATATAAGAACAAATTATCATTCTTCTTACCATCCCATTTCCATTTAGCACTAACTTCAATTGATTGTTTTCACATAAAAGAGAGCTTTTGTTACCTGTTCTTGATGGACTTGAATTTTAATGGTTTTTAGCAATGTTTCTTGTTCCAAAATTATGTCATTCTCAAATTTGCATTTAATTCAAAGTGTGTATACCCGAGAGCTTACTTAAATTACTTGTGATTAAAAAGACTCTTTGTTTCGAATGGGAAAGTAGAGCATGGATTGTTTATTTAGACAAAGGTTTGCTTGAGAAAAAGAGGTGGAAAATATGAGGAAGAAGTATGTACATTTAGAGTTCAAATCTTGCGACCCAGAGTCCCTTCGAGAGACTTAGGAAAAAGAGGGGGTATCTCGTTTCACAAAGTCGGAACAAGCAGAAACTCTTTTAAAAGAAGCTATTCAAGAAAATACCGAACGTTTTCTACTTCAAAACAAGACCCAAAAAGATAGAATTAGGCTTGTGGATACAAAAGCCTTTTTTCCCTCCAAGATATCTCTCAAAATGAATGGTTGAAGAAGAAATCAAAGCAAAGAGGGAAATGGGTGTCCCCACACTGAAAAGAGAATTTTTTATTGAACATGCAAGGAATTATATACCAATTTCAACGCTAAAAGCTTATATGGGGCAAAATGCCATGAGAAAATACCAATAAAAATAATAGATTGTTTTGGCAATAGATTATTGTGAGACGTTCATATCTTGTTTTGGCGTATTTAAAATTATATATTCTATTACCCATTTTGTGAAATCAAGATCTACAACAAAGGGTCCATCAATTGGTGGGTTTAGTAATATTATTTTCATTTTTCTCCTCTTGTCGTGTCTTCTCATCTCCTATAGACTCTGATTGTTTATTTTGGTTGCTAACATTAGAATTCAAAAATTAATTCTCATGTTCATTAAAAACTACATTTGGGCATAAATTTGTATTTCATGCACTTAAAAATATATTTATTTTTGGTATCTTTTTCAAAAGGTTATTTTCTCTCAATGCATTTTATAATTTTGGTTTTGATATTAGAGAGGACACAATCTATTCAGAAGATATTTGATGCCTTTACCTGTGGCGTCTTTAGAGATCGCGGTTCGGCACAATATGACATGGATGAGGATTTAGACAAAACTCATGTGTCATCTCGACGTTGATACATTTACATGTGACGGCTCTAGAGATCTAGGTTTGGCACAATATGACATAGATGAGGATTTAGACAAAAATCGTGTGCCACCTCAACGTTCATTGACCTCTACCCACCCACCACGAGAGGTATAAGTTTATAATATATTTTGTAATTTAATAATATTTTTCATATGTAAAATTATAATTATACATCTTCATAATGAAAGGTCTACTACTTATAGAGACCTACAGGAGCCGTCTGCTCTTAAGGTGTCCCTAAGACACGAGCTATAAATCGACAATTTATTTGTTAATATAAAAAAATTTCTCTTAATTGAACAATTATAATATGACTTGATTATGGCAGGTCTACATCTCATATCAACCAACACGAGGCCGAGGACAATCATAAGATGAGGGAGTCATTTGTGCAGAGGTATATAGTTTTCATTTCTTATTTAAAATGATTTTAATTAATTCTTTTATAAAGAGTTGACATTTTTACATATCCTCATCGAGGCGAGTCCTTCTTACCCCGTTAGTAATTAAAAAAAATAAAAAAGTGAAACAAAGTGAAAGACTCGCCCAAAAAGTATAAATGGCCTAATCCTAGTGGATTAATGGAGGATGACAATGCATTATGCCCTCTCCGAAGAGCAAACGTTGATAGACCCTCTCATTTTGTTTGTAGTAATTATAAACATTAGGTGCAAGGGGACCTCAAAATGGACCTTTATGTAAATGATACTATGAAAATATTAATGGATATTTGGAACAAGTATTTTAATATATTTTATTTGAGCTAGAATAATTTATCATTGTATTAGTTTAAATTTTTTTCAATTTATTTTATGTCATTTTTAGTGATTTTTTTTTTTTTGTGGTTGCGGACATTTTTAAAAAAGAATAGTTGACCGAACACAAAAAACGTTTCATTCATATTGTCATCTAGAGTTGTTGCAAATCCCACTTGAGAGACAGAGAATGTTGGTTGATGTAACTTTCGTAGGGTTCGAGAGGACCCTCTATGACCCAATGATAATTGGAAAAATTGCATCAAAAGGGTTTCAAGAATAAAGAGGAACTTGAGGGTAATTACATTGTGTAAATTATTATTTTAATAAAATAGTATATAGTTTTAAAATATTTTTATATTTAAAATTTGCAGGTTCACTACTAAGGAAACACAAATGATGAGAGGAGACGTCTTCAACCTCCCGAAATAGAGAAAGATGTTTGGTTCAATTTGTGTGACAAGTGGCTAGCAAAGGACACTAATAGGGTTGCAAGTTTAGTTAAATGAAAGAAATGATATATGTTGACATTTGAATTGTAAAGAGGACTATTTAAAGATTTGCACTTTGGTTGATAAACATGTTTTCTTTAATTTGATATTTTATGTTGTCTACTTTCCATTAATGTCTTATAAAAGACAAATATGGTCTACAATCAAAATGTAATGGTAATTGTATAACATGGTGATCGATTAAAAATTTAATACATATTGCAATTAATGCATATATTAAAAGTAATGCGCTTAAGGGGTATGAAGTCAAAGTCCAAAAAGGGTTATTAGTGACTCATCATTTGGGCCAACAAAACTTAGAAGAGACTGCAATAAATTTGTAAGTTCAATATAAGTTATTTATAGAGTTATGTTTTTCATTTTAATATATTTTTAAATAAAAATATTAATATATGTAATTTAATCATATACTTGTATTCACAGGAAGAGCGCTATAAGAAGCGCACAACAAAGAAAGTGTGTGCAACATTAAAAGATTTGGGATGGAACACAAAAGCCTTTAATCAGTGGGCCCAAGATAATCAGTTTGTACCAATAATACATGTAGTGTTCAATTTGTTGTACACACAAACTGTAAATTAAAATTCCACATGTCTAATATTTTATCATTAAAAAAAATCAGGGTAAACCAAATTGGAAGGAGGAAGGGGATTTAGAGAAGGACGACGATGATCAAGTTTAGTAAGAGTAAGAAGATGACAAGGAGCGTGATGAAAAGGATGATGACGACGACCATGAGTATTCATTCGGGAAGAGCAAGAAGATTGTGAGGATCATGAGGAGGAGAACAAGACCAATCACTTGGATATTTAAGATGTAGTTTTACATCTATTTATTTTGTAATTCGGAAGGAACCCTTAATACTCCCTCAAAATTACACTATTATATATTATTGTAAATCACATTTTGAATTGAAGTAATGTCTTCTTTTATTATTAATAATAATATTTGGATACTTTTCAAATTATTGTACAATTTCTCAATATTTTAGTATCTAATGTTTAATAGTTCTAAACAAACAAAGAAATGCAATATAATTATTCGTAATTATACCATTTGTAATTACGATTAAGCTTTTTTTAATTTATCCAAAAATTTGTGTCACCCGCATTGTTAATATTGCGGGTCTTGCATCAATTTTGTATGGCACAAATTATATGCAAATGTGGCACAAAAGCAACACAAAATTGACACAATTAAAATTGTCTAGTTGAGTCGATTTTGCATCACGTTGCGCCGCACAATTGACACAAATTCTCCCATGAAACAAGTCGTAAACGCCCAAAAATGTCGACTTCCGACGTAAAAATGACCCAAATGGTGGCATTATATGCACATTGTGTAGTAGTGTATGTTGCAAAAAATGTAAAGGGTTGCCAAAATCCCATGAAACAAATGGTAAAATTCTTTGTGATGCCATAGTATTATGGTCTCATAACAACCTAAAAGAGGATGAATAAGGGCTCTTTTCTTGAAAGGAAGCACTCAAATACATGGAAAAGAGGGTAGAGTCTCGCTTTACATATGGATTCATCTCTTAGAACCAACGAGTCATTAGGTGATAAAACATTATTTTAAAAAGATGAAGAGTTGAAACTATCACCAAAATATCAGCTGAAAAATAAAATCGAGACGAATTTGTGTAAATATTCAAATTAAAGCACAAATTAGCTCCCACTAGGTGCGCTACAATTGTTGATGTCTAATTTTGTTTCTTTGAAGTGCACCCGTATCCGGACACATGTGATCTCTGCTAGTTGTGGAACGGTAACTCACAAGAAAACCTCCGAAATAGTTGGCTTTGTTTCCTTATCTACTCCTAGTACTACACTAATCTACTCCTAAGCTAACAACTTGCAAGGAAAATGGGAAGAAGGAAATAAACAAAAAGGTGGTGATGGAGCAAGAGCAAGTAAATGGACTGTTTTGACTCTTTTTCTTGCTTGATTTCAACATCATAGCCCTATGAATATGCATGAACTAAAGATACACAATGGACTATTGTGTTATAGGTAAAGAGAGAATGAATCTAGAGGGAAGACAAGAAAGAGCCATAGTATATTCATTCATGCATAAGATATGCACAAAGCAAGGTCGACATTCATATATTCAACTAACGCAAGTTTGGAAGCACCATGGAACAAAGTGTAGCCCAAGCAGATCCAAGGAAGTGAGCCAAAAGTCCCTTGATGTAGATAAACTCTCTCTACTAATACAATTGAGAACCCGGGCTCAAAAGAGGAGAGGTAGGAGAACAGAGAAAGAGGGCCCCAAAATCTAATTACAATCACCAACACCCAAGAAGGTCCCCCATATTGATCGAGAATAATCATCGTATACAAGCCCTTGTTCAAGTCAATCAAATCTTTGTTATGCATTCCAAGGGAACAAATTGCTGCCAAAGTGACCAAAAATCTTCAACGTGAACTCGAGGGACACTACGGACCATCAAGACACTCAAATCATTAATTAAGAGCCTATTTAAGATATGAAGAGACATTTTCCATACTTCAAAGACACTTTGTGACTCGTTTGGGCGGTCAAAATATTAAATATATGCCCTCAAAGTTGTTGAAATACACCAAAAACATACACATAGAATAAAAACGTAGCAGGAAGATTTATCATTGAATTGTAGGCTCAATGTGCACTTGCTCAACACAAAAGTGGGCCCAAATGAGAGCTTTCTAATAAGACCAAGAACATGTCAAATGGAGCTCTTGGTCAAAAGATATGGCACTTCGAGTTTTAGGGCACTACCTTGTATAAATGGGTCTCAAAGACACATAGAAGCTCTTTAGGATGAACACATAGCTTCAAAAGATGACCAATAATGTGCCCTCGTGTTCCGGATGAGGTCCATGCCTCCTTATGCAACCTTGTGAGACCTAGCATAGTTATGGGCCCGCACGCTTACAGGCTCATTGTATTCTCCAAGGAAGTTATGGACACCGTGATTGAGGCAAGGCTCTTGCAAGTTTGACGAGTAGCAAGGTTCGATGGCACTTGTAATCTATAACTTGCAAGGGCCTTCTAACACTCAGGCATTTTTTATCAAAATAATAGCAGCAAACCTTTCTTCTCTCCTCCTTCACTTTACTTAGTTACATAGTGCCTCTATTTTTAAAGCATCCCTTGCGTGCCCTTTCTTTTCAATATAGGACTATTCCCACATGTTTTTCGAAGGGCACAACATTATCCACCATTGGAGCACCATTGAAGCTCTGTGAATGTCCAAGGCACCAATGGAGACCATGATGAAAGGTTAGAGAGAAAATAAGAGCGTAGGGGAAAGGGAAAACGCAAAGAATAGCTCCTAAGAGGCAATTGTGGCCAAGAAGGAAATTTTGAGGGCATAAGTTTGAGAAAATGAGCTAAGGAATCATTTCATCAACACATTTTTAGCATAACCTTTTACATCCAAATAAGTTGTGTTTTTCACTTTGGTGTCATTTGCTTTATATTTTGCTCAAAACACCCATTTGCACGCAACAAGTTTTTTCTCGGTTGGTATATTCACAAGCTCCCAAGTTTGATTATGCATGATAACATCATTTTTTTCTTGAATTGTTTCGGTCCATTCTTTCAACCGCAAAGCCTCGTTAGCTAAAATTGGTTGTAAGGAATGAACCATTGTTCTCATTTATGCCAAGTTAACTCCTCTAGGGATGCATTGTCTGTTGGTGTTTTCTCCAGTTTTCCCGTGCTTCCAAGTTGGTCACTTTGCACTTGTTGAATGACGAATTTCACGATTTTCAATGGATTGTGATTCATTTAGAAAACTTCCTCGTCCTTTAGATTGTTTTGTCCTTGTAATTATCATTTCTTGAAGGTCACACTGGAGTTGAATTATCTGGAGTTGAATTATCTCTCTTTGATAATTTCTTTCTTGATGTCTTTGATGTTTTCTTGCCATTGTATTGAATCATCATGAAGAATTCCCAATAGCTATGCATGTGGACATTCATCAAAGGCCACAATCCTACTTATGTATATCTTTTGAATTGTAAAATCAACAAGCTAATAGGATTTGCATTTACTAGTATACCCAAGAAAGATACACTTAAATTCTTTTCATTAAGTTTCTTTTACTTCTTTCTCAAAATGTAGACATAGGTTGTCTCCCAAAGACTTTGAGGTGCTACATTGTACGCTTCCTCCCTAACCATGCTTCTTCAAGTGTCATGCCATTCAATGCTTTTGTCGGTGCTCGAATGAGTAAATATATTGTTGTATTCATTGCTTTGGGCCAGTAGTGCTCATCTATGTTCATGCCTTTTAACATGCATGTCATCATCTCTTGGATGCTTCTGTTATTTCTTTTGCGACTCCATTTTGTTGTGGAGTGTAGGCAGCAGTCAATTGTTGGTGTATTCCTTATTGAGCATAAAAATTGACAAACTCCCTTTGATATGTACTCCCCCTTGATTTGTGTGGAGGGTTTTGATGCGGCAGCCATTTTGTTTCTCAAGTACAACTTTGAAAGTCTACTGAAATTTTCTATACTTAATCTTCAAAAATAACACCTACATCTTTTGAGAGTAAGGATCAATGAACAACAAGAAGTACCAAACACAGCCGAAATTCTTCGAACATGGTCCACACAAATCATTGTGAACTAAGCCAAGAACCTTGGCTTGATTTGACTTGCCACTTATTTTCAAACTGTGTTGCTTACCAGCCACACAACTAGAACAAAAATTTCCAGGTTCATTGATCATTTGTAGACAATGGACCATTGTTTCTTGCTCAAGGCTTTAGGTATATGAAACTCATATGTGCAAACTGTTTCAGATGCCATGGTGAACTCTAGTATTCCCTAGAAACATGAAGAGTGAGGTACCTTTGAGTGAGTACAGTGTCGAAGATGAACATGCCTCATTTCTCAGACCCTTCAAATACCTCTGTTGTTCTTAGACTTGTCTTTGATCAAACAAAATCTGTGACCTTTTTCCACGTCAATTCAACTTTCAAATTGTTATCTTGCATCTGACTCTCAGACAAAAGATTCTTCTTCATATAAGGAACAAACAAGACGTCTTGAACTTCAGATTTGTTTTCAATGCGAGTAAGAGGAACAACACCTTTACCTCTGCTTTGGAGAAAGGAATTGTCTCCAAGGTTGCTTGTCCCCATATGCGATATTAGCTGAGAGAAACAGTCTTTCCTCCCAGACATGTACTTTGTGGCACCCGAGTCAATGTAGCAAATTTCTTTTACATTTTTGGTTACATTATGTGACTGGGCTAGCACTTGGATGACTTCATCGTCAGTGTCATCATTGTTGACACTGTCATTCTCAGTATGATTATTCTCAACGCCATCACTCTTCACTATATTGCTTTGATATCACCAATTTTTGTATTTTCCACATCCTTTGCAATTTCATTTGTTTTTCTGTGTGAAGTCATTAAACAAATAGTCTTTGGTGTCATGGGATGTGCCACAAATATGAAACTGCATTGTTGGTGGTTGTTCTTTTCTTTTCTCAAAAAAGTCTTTGCATTGATGAACATTGTGGTTTGGCTGGAAAACATTCTTCCTTTTTGTTCAGAAAAAGAGCCTTTTCTTCTTCATCGTCGTCACCAATATGTTGTACTTCTTGAAGCAAACCAACCAGCTCCTAGTAGGTAAGTTTTCCATTGGAAACACTAGAGTAAGAAACATTTTGAACACAAAAAGGAAGATCCAGGAGAATATTCATCACCAGGTCCTCATCTTTAACTTCTTTTTCAACTTCTAGTGGTTGGTTCTTGATTTCTGTCAACCACATCAAGAATCCATCAACCTTTTTCGTCTTCCTGCATCTTGAGTGTAACTTCTTGAAGAAATATAGCACCCGTGCTTTCTTATTTACCTTGTACATAGTGTTAAATTTTTCCAAACCTCATGAGCATCCCATATGTTTTGAATGTGAGTGAGTACCATCTTCAACTGATAATGTGATAATCATGAGAGCCTTCATGTTTTCCTCGATCCATTTTTCTTCTATTTCATAACTCGCGTTTTTGGGCTTTTTCAGCTTCAACCGCATCCCAAACATCTTTGAACAATATGAAGGTCTTCATGTTGACCTTCCATGTTGGGCAATTCGATCCGTTCAAAACTGTTTTCTGGTAAGCATTATTTTTTCTTTGCAATTTTTTCCAACATCCTTGGGTGTTATAGGACTCAGACACCGAACTTTGTTTTGGTTAAGCTATGATAAAAGGGTCATTAAATGAAAAAATATGAAGTATTTGAATTTGAGGCTTATAAACATACTAGACAGAATATTTTGAGTTGATGAAGGGTAATTTGAAATTGGGGAGGATATTTTTAGTTAATAACAAGCGTCAAATCTGACGATGACTGCCTTCCAAATATGTTTTCGACCGCAGAATCAACAGGGGCTTCTACACCAGCTGCGCAGACCTCCATTTTTCATAAGGTAGTAAAAAAACTAAAGTTACAAATCCCCATATTACAGACAAGATTAGCTGCTTCCATCAATATTTATTTAAATATCACATCTGCGTATCTAAAAGAATCTTCTCAAAAATAACTAAAAATACTGTGAAAGCGACAAAGATCTCATCATTCCTTTTTTACTAAATTGCAGAAGTATACACAATTATAAGTTCATATGTGGAACACACTCACAGTTGCTACCAGTAAAGAAAAAATCACTACAAAGGTTTTTCCTGAAGTTTCTGGTAGTTGCTTGGTATGTGCTTACAAGCAGTCCAATACCAATTCCAATACCAAGGCACATTCCTAAGCCAATCCCCACACCAACTCTGACGCCAGCAGTAAACCATGAAAGTTCGCAATCATCACCTTCAGCATACCTACCCCTTAAATAGACGCTGCTTAGACTCTCTCCATCTTTTTCAAAAGCTCCTCATACTCCCTGTCTTCTGGGAGCTGTCACAGCAGTTCACCAAACATGAATCACCGATACAATTTCTTTCCAGTGTCAATCTAGAAAAACACCAGCAACATATTTCAACTTACCTCATATATGACCACATTAAACACTACACAGGATAGAATATAATATCAAATATACAATATGTCAACTGCTAAAACAATGCCTATAATGCACACAATTAAAGAAATAGATTTTAGACTATTTGTTTTTGTGTTATACTGCAACCAAAAAATGCATATTACATTTGTTTCATACTATAAGTCATAATTGAAACAGACAATTATCATTCAGGATCTTCTCAGTGTATATTAATATAAAAAAATGCTTTCTTATTGAACTATATATTCTTCACGATTACCTGATATGTCCTAAACTTCCTTTTTAAAATCTTCACCATGTTGACGTATTTTATTTTATTTTATGGTACATAGCAGTTCTTTGTGTATAAATTGTTGTAGATTTTTCTCAGAATTTGAGGTTTCTTGTACTATATATACAAGAAGTCGACAGTAATAGTTAATTTCCATAACACCTGTTGTTGACATATGCTTTTCAATAAAGATCTTGGTATTATTATTAGATGCAACAAGTGTTTTCAACTTTTTGTAGACAAAAATTAAGTATTATTATAAAAGTATATTTAGATATGATCTTTGATATTCTGGTGTGTGATCAATTCCTATTTGCTTTGATCCATGTTACGATTTAATTTTTAATTATTTCTCTCAAAAAATAAAAATAAATCATTACTGCTATTTTAGGGAACGCCTGATATTGAAATAAAATTATCCAAAATGTTATGATGGTCACAGATTTTGATTTTAAGATGTTGAGGCTCAAAGATCAAACATAAACCCATGATTATTGATTGTCCCATGGTCAAGCTTGAATTTGGGTAGCTAATTTTATATCCGTCGGTAGCTCTGATCGGCACCATTGTAAGCTTCAAACACTTACAAGTTGGCATTGCATTATAATCCTAATAAATCAATAGAAACCTATACTAAATATTTTAATGTGCACAGGTTTAGATTATTACAAATAAACTTCTACATTTTGTTAGAAAAATTTATGACAGCAATCTTCATATCACAGTCACCATACTCTTACAGAATTCTCAAGTACTCTGAAATTTCACTCTTGTGGAAAACAAGCAGAGCCAACTCCTTGCCATATTGTTGCCCAATTTCAGGCTAATTATGAAATTGGCATTAAACCTAATTATGAGGTCTCAGTGTGATTTAGGTGCTTTAAAGTAGCATTCAATCAATCCCCTCTTGCTGTCAGCAGGCGATTGCAGGAGGAATCACCCCAATCATATACATAGTAAAGCTCCAACAGTCTCACCAAGAAGAGGGTTTGCCCTACCCAATTGCCCGTTGTATCAAAAACAGTGAGCCAGGCTCAAATCCCTATCACCAATAAGGAAGCCCATAACCCTTGTCAACAAGTGTCAAGATTGTGGTGTAATGAAAATTGGGCAATTTAAGAATGACCAAGGTTTTTTTTTTTTTTTCGAAAATTTCAAATAGTATTAAAGTAAAAAGGAAAGCACATCAAAAGGCAAAAAGCTAGACCAAAATGGTAATTGCCAGCTAGAACGCTGGGGGTGATTACAAAAATAAAGCTTTTTAGCATCTCCATATCCTCAAGAAACAGCAGAAAATATAACTCAATTTGACTTGCATTCTGGAGTGTGATTCCATTCCACCCATTTTTCGTACAATTAATGTTGTATTTTTATGTATTATTAATATAAGTGCACTTTCAATCAAAAAGAAAAAAAGAAACCAAAACAGACCAAGTTTAAAATCTTAAGAAAGTGAAGCAATCTTCTTATCTCACACCCAACCTTACCCAAGATTTAGCAAGCAAAAATCTAAGTAAATAAAGGATATACCTGATCATCTTGGAGATTGCTCTCCAAAAACTAATTATGTACTTGCGTTCTCAGACTATAGAGAAAATACCAGCTCAAAGCAGACAAATTGGACAAAAGACAAAAGTTTGTTATTACTTTTACTGTCAATTTCATAATTTGTCTGAAACTGGGCAAAATATTCGCAAAAAGTTGACCCTGATAATTGACCTAGAGAATAGTCTAAGGGGACAACTTGGTCATTTAGAAAGAGTATTTTGTCTACTATATGGGCAACGCTGCTCTGGATTTTTTTCTTCTAACAGAGAGTAGAAGGGAATTTGTCATGGGTTCGCTCAATACAACTAGGAAGGAAGAAGGAATGATTTAAACTGGATATCAGCAAGACATGTGACTGAGCGGAGTGGGACTTATTTTAAATCCTGGAACATTTTGGTACTGGGAAAGAAGGGAGGAATTGGACTTACAGCTGCATTTTCACTCCAAACTTTTCCGTTCTCATCAATGGCAGCCCAGCAAGCTTCTTCAAGGTCTCTAGAGGGGTAAGGCAAGGGGATCTGCTCTCTCACTATCTGTTTGTCATTATGGTGTAAAGCTCATTTCCTCGTCCCAAAATCCTGATGATTACAGTCCGGCTTACAATGAAAAGTTACTACATGCTCAAGTATAAGTACCACAAAATGACACCATGAGAGACTTCTACCTTGTGCGGACCCCTTTTTGAGTGCTTTGGCAGCCAGGCTGCAGCTTTTAGGAAAATTGTGGCACAGCCACTTGTTTCAATCAAAATCCGTATCTTGGTGGCAATTCCCGTTTCCAACCATTGACAGATACGTTAGGGTTTCCAATTGCCATTAATGGATCTTTTGGCCAAATATTTGCTCTGTTTGGTTCATATATGCATCTTTTTGGCCTCTTTTCATGACTCTGTGATTCTCTTGACTCTTTACACACTTTCATTCATTGCTATCGAATTTGTTACTGCTCCTATTGATCTGGTTTGCACACAAATTATTGTGTCCGCCGTGTCCTTGTTGTTGATCCATCTTCACCCCTTTGGTGCCCCTTGTCACACCATCTTGATCCCGTTCATGCCATCACCATCTCTCTCTCCTGGTAATTTTGTACATTGAAGAAAAAGGCTTCTCAAGGAAGCTCCAGTCATGTGTTTCAAATCGTGGATCCTTCATCCTCTCTCCTCTCAGCAAGGGTTACTTGGAATCAGGTTATTAGAACCTCTACACATTTTATTGAAGCTAGATATAAAGGCATCCTGATTGCAAAGTGAAAGTTGTTTTTCTATATGCTGTTTGCTTAGATCCTTGTATGCTCCACCATATTTCCATTCAAAATCTTACTTCTTTTCGCATACATATCTTAGTTTCTGTTTCTAGATCTGCAGTAGTTTTTGACACAAAATATTTAGTAAAACTAGTTGTTTTAGTTTTCTAAAGGAGTTGCTTTGTTGCTTGTCTTTTGTTGCATGACTATTTGGAGAGGGAAACCAGCCATCCTAAGTCTGATTTTTGAAGAGAGATTGCATGATTACAATAGTGTTTGGGGCCACATAGCAGATTTTGGGGGCAGCCCATGCATGGGAAAGAGTTGGGAGCCATCCATGCCATGGAGACACAAAGAAGAAACAAGAAAAGTGTTTTTCAACACTTATTTTTCTAACATGTTTGTTTCATGTGCAGGTTTGAAGAAGAAATTGCAGCTGAAGACATTCCCAAATTACAAGAAAAGAAGCAACACAAGTTGTTGCAAATGCTTCTTCACTTGATTGGCACGGGAGCACAGACTTTGGGAATGCTACATCATTGCATTTGGATGCACGTGTTTGACATTTTTGAGGACAAACAATCTTGGGAAGGGAGGATTGTAATGTCCCCTTTTCGGGACATTGTCTACATTGAAGAATCAAAACTCTCAACCCAATGGGCTTGAGAATGGAGCTCGGAATTTATTCCAAGATGTCTATTATTTATTTTGTAACCCCTTGGTGGGCCCTTTTAGTTAGTTATTGTGCACATAGGCTAGTATCTTTATTATTTAATTAAAAATAATAAAGTGCACATAGTTCTAGGCAATATTTAATTAGAGTTTATGTTTTCCCTCCAAAAGGGAATTTCAATTTTACACCCCTTTGTCTATAAAAGGAGGGTGTTAGTCCATTGTAAGACATGCTATGATGATTTCGATTTTGGCTCCATGCTTGGAGTAGGGATGTATGCCCAAACTTGATGCTCTTGCTCTCTTTCTCTCTCATGTGTTGGAGATCTATTTGCAATCCATTTGTAGCTGGTTTTTGATATCAATTTGAAGGATTCATTGGTGCCATTGCAAGTCGACTTCTTGTGTATGCATTCTTCTTGCCCTAGCGACTTCTTATTGTGCTTTTGTGAGCTGTTCTAAGGTATATTGGCACTCCAAACCCTAGCGAATTGCATCCATTGTTTGGTGACTGATTTTAAGAGTCAATCTGGGAGCAAAATATATTTAGTGGCAGCGATTTGTATGAGGCAAAGTTGAGTAATCAAATTGGGTGATTAATGATCTGGTTTTGGTCAAAATAAATCTGTTATTCCTTCTTGTTCCAGCGATTTCCTTTAAAAGCTCATAGCTGTGTGCAAAGTACTTATTTTGGCAGCGATTTCTAGTTTGATTGAATATCTTCTTGTGGCTGATATATTCTAGCATTGGCGACTTGTAGTTTGCATGTCCTTGTGGTGTTCTGAGGTCTTTCATTGCAGATTTAATGGTGTAGCATTCTTACAATATTAATTCCATAGAAGCGACTGGGTTAGTGCATTATGTATGGGTGTTTGTAGCTTCTAATTGCAGCGAACTCTGTGAGATCAGTTTGATGTCTGCTGGGACAGCGAAATCCATGTTCTTTGTCTCTCTAAAGGTATGTGGATGCATGTTTTAAGGCACCAATAACAGCAAACTATATCAAGGGTTTGATCCAAGATTGTATGCATTCATTGATCCCCTCTGGTAGCAATCTCCCTCCAAATAACATACTCCACGATTGGCTGTTATATTTCAAAGATTGGAGAGCTGATTGGTTGCATGAATGATAGGGTGTTGTGAGTGATCTATTGAGTTTGAATGTGATGAGTCCCTTGTTGCAGCAAGAGTGCTAAATCTGATTTCATATGCCTGTTTCATATGCACTTTAAGCAGCGAATTCATCCTACATCAGGATACTATTTCTCCTAAATGAATCGACTGGTTTTAGAGCCTGGTTTGGGGGTCTTTTAAAGTCTGAGTGCAGCGATCTGTGTTGGGGGATGTTTGATATGATTAACAAGTGCTCTTTAACCACAAATACATGCTTGTTTGATTGATATTCCAGCGATTTGTATATAAAGCCTAGATCTAATTTTATAAGCACGTGGAAGGGCAGTTTTCAGAGTCTTGTTTGTGAATGACTAGTGTTGCAGAGTGTGTGTCTGAGGAGCATGGTTTATAGCAGCAATCTATAGAAGGTCTCATTGATATTATGTGAAGGGAATGTGAGAGTTTGTTCGCTGTTATCAGATTACAATATTTATTTCATAACCCTGTTGGCTGAGCTTGATCATTTTGGTGTTGATTCTACTTGTTGGTTGCCATTTCACATTGGTCCCATAAGGAGGACATTACACTTTGGAAACCCCTATATGGGATTCCCCTCAAGCTTGAGGAATTTTGTTCCCCAATCTTCCAACAATGGAGGTTTTCATCCCCAAAGTTGAGCCACACTAAAGGTTTCGTCTTTAGTGGAGAGTAGAGACACACTGTGCACAAACTCAAGATATCAATCTTTAAAATAAACATGCATAACCTTTTCAAATGAACCTTCATGTCTTTATATATCCTCAAGTGGCACCAACATCCAATTAGAAGCCCAATGCATAGGTCGACCTTCAAGTAATTTTGTTTCTTCATTAACCTCTATTTAGGCTCTCCAATCAAGGCCGACCCATAAGGATTAAAAGTCTTTGAACCAAATAAAAGACTTTCATGCCCAACTCACCATTAAAAGTATTTAAAATACTTTTACCTCATTACATCAAGTAGAATTCATTATCCATTGAGCCAATATTGACTTCAAATAAAAGCATAATGGGAACTAGAAGAAATATGAATGCAATTCTCATTATGTCCCATTTAGGGGACATTACAGTCCTCCCCACTCAAAATTGCTTGTCCTCAAGCAATTGCAAGTGCCCGGATCCCAAATAAATCTCAGCTTCTCCTTTGGCTTCCTGTTTGTACCTACACATGAAACAAACTCATTAAAGAAAACCAAGGGTTTCAACATCCTTGCTTCCTCATATCTCATGGACATGATGGCAAGTCTTCTTTCTTTCCTTTCAACAATTTTGCAAACTCCCCCAAGGGATGAATTCTCATATTTTCCTTCTAGTTGTACCAAACACAGCTGTACCCATGCATTTCTCTTTTGGAAATCACGATGTTAGGGGCTGGAAACCTTATTACAGCTGATAACAATATGAAGAAGGGGTTGGAAATGTTCATAACAAAGGTAATGTCCCCTTTTCTATGCCAAAGACCCATGGGCCAAGTCGAGTCCAAACCGTGACCTTTTCCAGGGGTCGTGGACGCTGGGGGCTTTTGGGATGGGGCCCCATGGTTCTAACTTTAGTTACTGGAGTAACTTTAGTTATTTTTCTTTTATTGGCCCCTCCATGGTTTGAAAGGCGCCTAGGGCTATTGGAGCTCGATTGCCGAGGGGAAGTATATAAGAGCTGGGAGAGAAAGGAAAGAGGATTTTTGGAACATACATTTTATTGACCCCTTCACGTGCAGCTGCTGTTGTCGCGCATCTACAACTTGTGGAGTCAAATCCCACAGGGACCCTAGCTTCGGTGGTGAGAGACCCATCCCAAGCTAGCAGGGCATTCTTCGGTAGTGAGAGATCTACCCTAGTCTGTCATTCCGGATCCGTTTCCAGGGTTGCGTGGCAGAGACAATACCAGAGGTCTCAGAGACAGGGTTTTGAAGATTCTTGGCGGCAGTTGGGGAGGATAATCAGTGGGCTTCCCGATCAGAATCACGGCAGCAGATCAAATCCACGGCAGCCATTTGGGGTAGAGTGTGGCCGCTCGTTGAAGGCATCTCGTGAAGGATCTCGCGAGGTTTTGGGGCGTTTGGGGAAGACAAGCAGAGGGCCTAGATCAAATTCACGGCAACCTTTTGGGCTGGGCATGGCAGCTTCACGCTAAGGCGCGTCCATCATCTTCCGACCCCTGTCCCAAGCGTGGCGACCTGCAGCCTTTATTTGGGGATTTTCCAGACGGCGTTTCCAGATCTGAAGGTGCAGCCTTTATTTGGAGAGTTACGAGCCTCTGTAGTTTTCCCGTTGTCTAGGGCATGTTGTGCTTTTTCTGGCAGCAGTTTAATCTCTGTAAAAGTCCCGAAACAGTCTCCTTATGTCCTTTATAATAATATCAAGCTCTATTTAAATTTTCAAGTATTTCGGGTGGACATTTTGGCAAATATCAAGTTTCTTTAGTTCGCTGTCCCAACTGTAAAAATCTGCATAAATCAGTATTTTACTTTGCTACAAGTTTTCTATATTTTGTGCATTTTTAAGTGGTATCCCACAAGGGATATTTCAGTGGTATCAGAGCTGTTGTTCCTCCAGCCTGTGTTGGTTAAATATGGCAGTTTGGAAAGATCTAAAAGGGGGTTTTATGAAGGAAATGTTCACCAACATGGTGAAACAGTAGGAAGCCACTAACCTTTATTTGAGTCAGCTCACTCAGAATGTGAATCAAAGCAGACCTAGGGACAATAAGGAACATGGTGAGAACAGTGATAGAGGGCGGCCAATAGAGGTGATTGATGAGGATTCTTGTTGGAGGAAGTACCAATCTTTGAGTAGGGGTTTCAGAGATAATATGGCATTTCCAGATTATTACATGATGAAGATTGGTAGCAAGCCCAAACGAGGTCATCATATGCCGGTACCTGAATCACAAAAGAACTCGTTTGTAGAAGAAGCTTCTAAACCAAAGGGTATGATTTCCATTGAGCAAAATAATGGCATTAGTGAAACTTTGCTTGTTAGAGAAATTATTCCAGCTCAAGAGAAGAAACTTGTTTATGCAAGCAGGGAGGATGTAATGGAAACTCTTAAAATGTGTGGGGAAGGGAATAGCAGAGCTAGAACTGCTAGGTTGATAGCGACTCAAGCAAGACAACACATACTAGAGTTCAAGGAAACGATGGGGGCAATTGATGCAAGGAAGTCTGCACCCACGAAAGAAGACTCTATGGAGCAGCTGGCACATGAGGAGGAGCCTCACATGGACACTTGTGTAAAATTGCAGCCTGCTGTAATTTCCAAACCAGCAACTATTGAATAGCTTTCAGATACTTTCAACAGGCACTTAGGCAACAATGTTGGGGGTAGCTCAACATATGTCTATCTTGAACACACGGAGGACATTGTTGGCCTTGAAAGGTATGAAGAGCACAATAAGGTGTCTTATTTATTGTTGCCTATTCCAATTTATTTCCATCATGAGATGCATGGTATGGTAGATGATGAAGTCTTCATCATGGAGTTTGTTGGACCGATGCTCCAACTATGTGTATATGAGCATCTTGTGGATGATATATGGTGGCAAGTTTTAGCTCACTTAACTGATACAAGGGCTCATGGGCATTATAAGCTATGGGATCCTGGTAATATGTGGCCATTATCCAAAACTTTCGATTCTGTTTTTGAAAATTTTGTGACTGATTTCATAAGCAAAAGAAGGAATTCCAATGTGTCTTTTGGGATTACAAGTGTTGGCAAGCATGATTGCTTCATTGGAGACTCCGGTGCAAGAAGGGAGAGTACCTCTCAAGGTACTAGAGTTGGTTCTATGATTGCTAAGAAGGGTAAGAGAATATTCTTTAATCATCTTCAGCCTGCTGGACTATGTATAACAGCAGTCATAATGAGAGGAGAAAATAATAGCTTGAGGTACTTCTTGCAGCAGAAGGAACTCAATGAGAGGCAGCAGAAATGGGTCAGCAGGATCCAGACCTATGATTTTGACATCGAGTATGTCAAAGGGAAGAAGAATGTTGTGGCGGATGCACTATCGAGGAGACCCCATGTTGCTGTCCTATATTCTATGAGTGAGATTTCTGCAGATTGGAAGTCTCAATTGCTGGTTGAGTATTCAAAGAACACCTTAGCATGTGAGATCATGGATGGCAAAATTCAGGATGGGCGCTACCAGGTAATTTCTGATTTGATTTATTATAAGGGTAGGATTTATTTGGTACCTGAATCTAAGCTTAAGGGGAAGATTCTACATGCACTCCATGATGCTCCATTAGCAGGACATCCAGGTTATTTCAAGACATACAGGCAAGTTAGAGAGAGATTCTCTTGGAAGGGTCTCAAGGAGGATGTTCTACAGTATATTCGAGAGTGTATGACTTGTCAGCAAAACAAGTCCGAGCATACTTTCCCTGCAGGCTTATTACAGCCCTTACCTATTCCAGAGCAGAGGTGGGAGAGTATATCTATGGATTTCATTACAGGACTACCAGTTGTGCAGGGCTATGATCGCATTTATGCGATAGTTGACAGGTTGACTAAGTATGGGCACTTCTTTGCCATCCCCACGAGTTTTAAGGCACCACAGGTGGCTGATTTATTCTTTAGGGAGGTATTCAGGTTACATGGGCTTCCGAAGAATATTGTCAGCGATAGGGACAACAGGTTTATGAGCACATTCTGGCAAGAACTCTTCAGGTTGGCAGGCACTGAGTTGACTCCGAGCACTAGCTATCATCCACAGACAGATGGGCAGACGGAGATTGTGAATAAGTGGATTGAGGGGTACTTGCGCAACTATGTTTCAGGGCAGCAGAGAGCATGGGTCAAGCAGCTTTATTTGTGCGAGTATTGTTACAATACTACGTACCACATGTCCATTGGGATGACCCCTTTTCGAGCTTTGTACGGTTATGATGCGAGATCCTTCGTGGATATGGCGTTTGCGGATAGTAGAGCTCCTAAGGCTCAAGAGTGTGTTCTGACAAGACAGCCAGGATATCCTTAAAACCCTTAAGGACAATATGCAGCATGCCCAAAATCAGCAGAAGATGTATGCAGACAGGCACAGGATTGAGCGATCATTTGAGGTGGGGGATATGGTCTTTCTACGACTCCAGCCTTACAGACAGAGTACTCTTAAGAAGAGTGGAGCGGAGAAGCTTAAGCCTCGCTTCTATGGTCCATACAGGGTGGTGAGGAGAGTTGGACAGGTAGCTTATGAGTTGGAGTTACCTTCTGAAAGTAAGATACACAATGTTTTTCATGTATCTTGCTTAAAGAAGGCATTGGGACAGCATGTGACCTCTTCAGTAGAGTTACCCCCCTTGGATGATGAGGGAAGACTGGATTTGGTTCCTGAGGGACTTCTGGATTGGAGGGAGAGAAGATTGCGGAACAAGGTGATACGGGAGTACCTGGTTCGTTGGAAAGATTTACCCTTGGAGGATGCCACTTGGGAGGGTGAGTCTATTCTTGACACCCAAGCGTTCTTATTCTTGTGGGCAAGCAACTCCGGGGAGGGAGGACTGTAATGTCCCCTCTGTCTGCATAAGCCTGGGCGAAGACCTTTGGCCCTTTATGTCTACCCGACGGCCAAAGGGAAGTTTTAGGGTGACTTATCTTTATTATTTTATTATATTGTGCTATTGTTTCTAAAAAAATAATAATATCATGAAAAAGCACATATAATAAATAATAAAGTATAATGATAAATTAAAATGTCAAAAATACAATTAAAAATAATTGTATTAGAAAAGAGAAAGTGCGACTTACCTTAGGGAGTCATTTTTTGGGAAAACGTGCCAATCAGCCCAAAAAGGAAAATGCGACCAGCATAGGAGAATGAAACATTTTGATTGGCCGATTTGAGGGTGGTAGTTGGCTGATCTCCCTTTAAATAAACAAGTCGACTTGTATGGGGGCATCCAGATTTTTATTATCATCTTTTGCATTGCTAAGAGCTCTGAGCTTTTATCAAAAATTCCAAGGACGAAAACCCTTGTGAATTTATCTCTTGCGGACGAAAACCCGAGGGATTGAGAGGGGATTTCACTCAGAAATTCCCAGCGTTATTCATCAGATTTCCAGGTTCAGTTCAGCCATGTTTGTGAGGAGATTTGAAGGTGTTTTTCAGTGATTTTCAACCAGCAGTTGGGTCGGCCCAGTATAAGCAAGTTAACAGCGAATTCAGAGGTATTTTTATCCAAAAACATTTGTTAAATGTTTGCCATCATATTGTAATCTGATCGCTGTACTTTTTATCATTTTCTGAAGTGCATTTTGAAGATTTTCAATCTGAATAATATCAGACTTCAGATCTGATTTTCTGGGCATTTTTGGACTGTAATAAGTTCAGTTTTTATGTAATTCAGTCCCCAAATATCTGGGCAGTCATTAGAAATCAGAAGTAATTTTATTTGGTGTGATTTACATTGTTATCTCTCTTAAACCCTAGTCGCACTTTCCAGATCTGCACTAGGGATTTGACATAAAATACACAGAAATCTGTATTTGCTGTTTTTACTTGATTAAAAATCATTAGAGTACAAGAAGGATCCATCTAGGGATCTTTCAGTCATGCTTCTTGGGACGCCTTGCGGCATGAGTATTGCTCCACTTTACTAGTTTTTGGGTACTTAGGTGATTCATTTCATCCATGGTAACCTTTTTTTAATTGTTTGTCAATAGGTACCTAATCAAGCCGGGTTACCGGGACCCATTAGTCTCTTTGCTTCCTCTTTTCTCACTCTCTATTCTACGCTTAAGGGAGGGTGTTAGAGTGTGTGTGTTCACACTAGATGGCGGTTCCGGTCATTTTCCGACCAACTTAGTGTTGAGCGGGTTCACCCCATAAAGGGGTTAAGCTTGATTTGGGAGTGGTTGGAGTGACAACTTGGTGTGTGCACGTACAATTTGAAATGGTGCACTAATTTTGGTCGTTCCCTATCTTTGTTTGTTCATGCAACAAAATCTTGTTGCATGAAACAAACTCTCTCAGCCATATGTTTGGAATACTCCCTATTGTAAACTACAACACATGTACGTGAATGCAGGGACTTTACTGTGCATAATTATTTGTTCAAGGACTTTACTCTGCATAATTATTTGATGTGTGTGTATGGTGTGTTGGTTGTGGTAATGGTGTTTTGCTGGAGTTGATCCTTGTGATTGAGAAGCCTTAACTTCACCGATACAATTGAATAATGGACAAAGACTCCAACTTGATCCAATTCCATAACTCCTCGATGATTATTGCTTCATTCCCGACATCCATCAAACCCATGCTTATTCCCTCTGCTTCTGAAAACCGCTAAGAAGTCCAAAATAGATTGTGGAAGTTAAAACATTTGTAAACATTTCAAATCCATGTTTTTTCTTGGATACGTGACATGCCACTCTCTGTAGGAGGCGGTTACATAACCGCCACTAACACCTGCATCACCACCAGTGACACCTGCTTAACCACCAATTGCTTTCATGGGCAGTTTTGTAACCAGGAAAAGTCCTCCAACTTCCCGAGGCCATAACTTTTGCATACGAACTTGAAAACGGGTGCCCTTTTCTTGAAAGCATGTATTTTTTCAAGAGAAACCCAAATATGTCATCAAAACATACTTATGATAAAGTCCATACATGGTAAAAGCCTTGGAAGCCATCTGATCTGATGTGTCTCTACAAGAACTGCCTTCTACAAGTGCTACAAGTGAGAATTACATGAATTCGGCATATTTCAGATCCAAATTTGGATCAGTCCACATTCTACAGCTGAAGCTGCATATTGAAAAGCACAGGAGGTCAAGACAGCAGAGAAGCTATTCTACCCCATATCTGAATAGGAGGTAGCAAAAACAGACGATGGTCAATGAGCAATTGGCAGCCACTGGATAAAGCAGTGCTGCAGCTGGACACATTGTGTGCTTTGGAGGAGCAGCCTCAAGCAACGAACTGGGTTTGGTGGCTCTTTCTGAAAGTCTTTGAAGCATTTGGGTTTTCTCTTGTAAACTGCATTGGTGAAAGTAGATATTTCGAATTTCTCTTGATGCTGATATTTTTTAAAATATAAGACTACTTATGTCCTAATGCAGGAAGCATTTTTTTGTGGCATCTCCTTAGACTCTGTTTTGATTTAGCAGTAATACAGAATGTATGAGACCTTCCAAGGTATGAGAATTTCCAAGGTAGTCAATGTATGAGAATTTCCAAGGTAGTCAATGTGACTTTTCAGGTGGGGGTCCCAGTGCCAACCCTGATTTACCAATCAAAAAAATGGAAATTGTCACAGACTAAAACAGGGCACAGTTGCATATAGTTCAATTTCTACTAGTTGATCATGTTTGTTTCTGAATTGTGCAATTTGCCACCAATATGCCATTGGATTCTTGTCTGAAATAAGTTGTTGGATGAGATCAGCATAGCTACCAGATCCGTCCAGATTTGCACCAAATTCGGTTCATAGACATGGTTTTTCTAGCCTTCCGGATAAGTTCAGTCCAAGTCCACCCCTTTTTTTGCTTTTCCTGGCAAAAGCAAACTCTGAATTTTTGTATAGTATAATTATATTACATTATATTTATATTACATTAGAAGATGCACATTCTTCTTCAAATTAACAGGACAACCAGAAAAGCTTCCAGCCACATAAACCTCAGCCATAACAAAATTCTTCTTCCCTCTCAAATAACCGCAATTTGCAGGCCCTACAGTAGAATAACAATCCATACACCAACACCTTTTAAACACCTCTAAAAACTCCAAACTCACACAAATTAAAACATTTTCTTTATCACACACTTGGAATTGCAGATTCCCCGTGGTTTGAACATTATCCATGCTCACAAAAGTGGCTTCCTCGCATTCTTTATTCACTCTTTTTTTTCCAAGACACAGAGAAACAGAATTATTCTTGGCAAAAATCACTCTCTTGCCATTGATTTCAAGTGAAGATGTGTCTGCATTTTGGGGAGTAACACGAAGGGTTAAATAGTGTGAAGATGATAAGCAGCTGAGCCTCACGTAAAAAGCCCTCAAAGCGAACAAAGAGGGCTTAACGTGGCTCGAAACTGGGACCTGCGTGCACTTGTTTTGCATGCAACAAAGCCCTGAATATTCTTGATCTCCTTCGTCCATCAAGTGAAGAAACACTGCATTAATCAATTGTATGCTTCTGAATGTACCCTTTTTTTCTGATCTGGTTAAGCCAATTTCTGTGAATTTTTCATGAAATTGTGCGGCTTTATCCTTAGAGAAATATTCTACATATTCTTTAAATTTGGTGAGAAGTTGATGGGCATGACAGAAAAATACAGGGGAAAGTTTATGGGGAAACTAAAAAATTCAGAAATGTCCGCATGATGTATCAGAGTATTATCCATACTACCTCTTACCATCTTGGAAGCATAAATTTATATGGGAGTGATTTTTCCATATGAGTTGAAATTCTAGAACCAATAGTAAATTTGAATCCAATATTATTCATAAATGTAAGTTGCTGTACATTGCCAGGTTTATGATAGTTCTCTTACATATCATGATGTGATTGGTTATTTTACACTATTATTTTATAAAAAATAGACAACTAGTAGATAGTACTAAGACGTGTATTGGATGGTACCATGACAACAATGAGGTATTATGTGATCAAGACTCATTTCCGCTATTGGACCATGTTAGCATAATGGCCCCTTTCCCTATTCCTATTAGGTACATGAATAATTGACCACCTTTGTTTAGTGTTTAGGATAAGTATTTTGGGTATTTATTCCCCTATATTTATATGGGACTCAAATTTAAATTGTATTTTGAGGTTTCATATGTTGGTGAATAATGTGACAATTATGACATACTGTAGACATGAAAATGACCCCTAAGTATTTATTAGTCGTTAGATTGTATGATTCTAGCATGTTTGCATCCTTGTCTATTATTGGGCGGGTTTTGTGAGTTATTATCTAGTCTCCCCTTCTTTTTCTTCCTCTTCCTCTTCTTTCTTTGTTTCCAAATATTTCGGACTGTCTTGTCTAAAGTGTCACCATGCTCCTAGTTTTGTTTAGCACGTCCCTGAGCTTAGTGGACTTTTTAGTTAACCCTTTTAGTTAGGATGCAACTGTAATTTTTGTCTCATCTTTTCCACTTTTTAGTCATTACTTTACCATTGAGCATTCCAATAAAGGATCTAATTTTGTAGTTCAGGTATCTATAAAAACACAAAATATTGTAATGAATTTGCAAGAGGAAATCTAGAGAATTCGTTATTTACATGAATCTATTGAGCACTTACAAGCATTCTAGAGGAAATCAAGCAATCATTATAGTATTTATTTCTGTTAGTGCAATCATTGGAAGGAGGAGGCCATATAGTGCATAACATTGGTTTAGCTTGCTAATAAATTATTACAATTATTGGGGTGTTGTTCTCAATAGTGTTACTATTTAGGCAGCGTTTTTTGTGGTATCTCCTTAAACTCTGTTTCGATTTAGCAGTCATACAGAATGTGTGAGAATTTCCAAGGTAGTCAATGTGACTTTTTAGGTGGGGGCCCCAGTGCCAACTGTGATTTACCAATCAAAAAAGGAAATTGTCATAGACTAAAACAGGCACAGTTACATAGAATTCAATTTCTACTAGCTGATCATGTTCGTTTCTGAATTGTACAATTTACTACTTCCAATATGTCATTGGATTCTTGTCTGAAATCTATGCTCCACGGGGACGCATCCCCTGCCCTTTTAGGCTCGTCCCGTGCAGGACATTTCGAAACTCGAGGACAGGGACGTTTAGACATTTTGTTGTTGTCTAGTTGAAACTTGCAGCCCTTGGGCATTTCATTGTAATTATTATTGTAATTGAAACTTCAACCTTATGTGAAATCTCAATTCAGCTCCAATTTTATGTATTAAGGTTCTATAATGTGTGTGATGAATGCTTTATCAATGTTATCATATGAATATTTGAAATTTCCTATATTTTTTTATTTTCCTTTTATTTTTAATAAATTAATAGCCGTCCCCTGCCATCCCCTAAAAAAAGGCCTCCAAAAAAATCCGTCCGGAAACACGTCCCCCTGTCCCCTGTCATCCCTGTCTCGGAAACTTGGTGGAACATAGTCTGAAATAAGTTGTTGGATGAGTTCAGCATAGCTACCAGATCCATCCAGATTTGCACCAAATTCAGTTCAGACGGGATTTTTCTAGCCTTCCGGATAAGTTCAGTCCGAGCCCAACCCTTTTTCTTGCTTTTCCTGGCAAAAGCAAACAGTGAATTTTTGTATAGTATAATTATATTGCATTATAAATTTATTTATAGACAAATTGTTTAATTTTTGTATCATATGATTATATTATGCTATCAATGTTTTTCAATGTAATAGTCAATTTTGTATATTTATAATATATATATTCCAGACATGATTTTCCAAACATTTTCAAGAATTCCAAATTTTTGGATTTTTGGCCCTCCTAAACGGATTCAGATTCCCGAACTTGGTAACTACGGAGATCGGGTGTGATAAAATATATTTTATTATTAACAGAAATGGCGTACGCTGGTAAAGCATAACCAATGTCTAAATCGCCCATTCCGCAATAAATGACAGCCCCTAATATGATAGATATATGTCAAGTTTGTGGTGTAACCAACATTGAGTATTTCAGGCATGACCCAATTGAAAACCTTAAATTGTGGAGGAAGCTTACCCCATACATAATCTCACCTGAAATTTGCTAAGAAAACACTAATTAAAACCATAGTCACCTCCCATGACAACCCGACACAGAATGTCAGTGTTCTTAAAACCCTTGTCACTAGGGGCATAATGATATCAGATGAGGAGCATGTTTTACATGAAAAGAGTCCCCTTTACAGAACTTTCAAAAGAAATGTATACAAGACTAGACAGATAGCAGAAGTGTTCCAGAGTGCGGGATTCAATTCTGGGACAAAGGAATGAGGACTCAAATTGCCAGCGAAGAGTTCATGCCATGCATTGTGGCAATTTCAAACAAAATCACAACAATTTTAAAAGGAATAAATGTAAAGATTTAACTCTCCTTCCTTGGAGCAGAATGTATAAGATGCTTTAAATGTGCTAAGGATCAAATCGATCCGAAACAATCCAGCAGTATCTATCTCATTCCGTCCTCGTGTGGTTGACCATACATTGCTGAAATGGGTAGCTACATCCAAACATGGATACCTGATTAGCACATAAATCTTCACCATATCCGGGTGGGAAAATCAACTTTAGCAGAACATTCGTTTTTGTGAATCACCACTTTTACATCTGGGAACCGAGAACATCAGATGAGGGGACCACTACACAATAGTGTCACTTTTTTATAATTTTTTATTTGAAGGACTAGTGTATCTTGCAATCTAACATATTCATCTTTCATCCTGACGATGGATCTCGAACTGTGACATAACAAAAACTCTATGCGGAGTTTTATCTGAAATTCTCATCTTCAACAATTATGGAATGCAGAAACTTGAAGACTTCAAATAAATATTTTTAAAATTGAGATACTGTCGAGTGTGATCAGCTCAAGTAGTAGAAGTATTGAAGCTTCCAAAGAAAAGCCCGAAATTCAAATCCGTAAGCGACAAAATAAAGTGCTCAAACTGAATATAATATCACTATGGTATTTTTATGGGTAAATTTTGCCAATTGATTATTTTTCACAAAACAAAAACGGAAATAGATTTGCTGATTAGCGGGGTTATGTTTTACCAGCTAATATTTGATTACAAAATCAAAATTAAATTTGCCAATTACCAAACTTTTCATAAATTATGTTCCAAGATTTCTTACAAAATGTACATAAATTTATTGGAATCGTTAAATTGTAGAGTTATAAGTTTTTCCTCATAGTTCACCTAAAAACACGTTTCTTATTTTTGTACTAAAATGATTAGCATAGTATTCAATACTTATTTTAAAAAATCCATTCCTTAAATGTTTCTGTGAATACTAAATCCAAGTCCCTGGGTGTGGGTGAATCGGCATGCAAGGAAAATTTAACAAATAAAAAAATCTGCATACCTGATCATTCTGGAGATTGCTGTCCATGACTTCTTCAGTAGTAGCCTCCGGAATTGCATCCAAAGTTGCCTTTCTCCCGACAATAAGATGCACATTCTTTGTCAAAATAACAGGACAACCAGAAAAGCTTCCAGCCACATAAACCTCGGCCATAACAAAATTCTTCTTCATTCTCAAATAACCGCAATTTGCAGGCCCTACAGTAGAATAACAATCCATACACCAACACCTTTTAAACCCTTCTAAAAACTCCAAACTCCCACAAATTAAAACATTTTCTTTATCACACACTTGGAATTCCAGATTCCCCGTGGTTCGAACATTATCCGTGCTCACAAAAGTGGCTTCCTCGCATTCTTTATTCGCTCTATTTTTACCAAGACACAGAGAAACAGAATTATTCTTGGCAAAAATCACTCTCTCGCCATTGATTTCAAGTGAAGATGTGTCTGCATTTTGGGGAGTAAGACGAAGGGTTAAATGGTGTGGGGATAATGAGCAGCTGAGCCTCACGTAAAAACCCTCAAATTGAACAAAGAGGGCTTAACGTGGCTCAAAACAGGGACCTGCCTGCACTTGTTTTGCATGCAAGAAAGCCCTGAATATTCTTCATCTCCTTCGTCCATCAAGTGAAGAAACACTGCATTAATCAATCGTATGCTTCTGAATGTACCCAAGTATTTTTCTGATTTGGTTAAAAGCCAATTTCTGTGAATTTTTCATGAAATTGAGCGGCTTTTTCCTTCGAAAAGTATTCTACATTTTAATTTGGTGAGAAGTTGATGGGCGTGACAGCAAAGTGCAGGGGAGAGTTTATGGGGAAACTAAAAACTTCAGAGATGTTCACATGATGTATAGAGTATATCTAGACTGTCTCTTACTATCTTTGAAGCGAAAAAAAATTTTTGGATTGAAAAGCATATCCATATAATAATGATGAAATGTACAATGCTAATCATACAAAATCGGGTGGAAAAGATCACACCCCAAATGCAAAGAAAAAGTAGTCATTAAAAGGCTATGAGTGGCACAAATTACATAATCATATCAAGATAAGCTTATCAATCAAAAAAAGTCTGGAGCAAAATTTGCAGAAACCAAACCAGGCATGGAGTTAGGCGGCGGTGGCGAACATGGAGGTAGGGGGCGATGCAGGGGGGCTCTTCGGACGGTCACCCCACCCACCAGGAGGGTTGGCGGGGTGTCGATGTCCAAGCGTCTAGCCGGCGCATCTGCGGTTGCTCGTCCTCAGTGCCCCGCTGGTTGGGCGAGATGGCTAAGGAGAGCCGAGGGAACTTGGATTGATCAGGCGCCTGCCACCCAGAACCGCCACCGCCTAGCCGGCCAAACACCCCTGGTGCGGGAGGAGCCCAAGAAGGAGGCGGAGAAGGACCCCGCCGATGAGGGGAGGCGCTCTGCCGCCCACGAGCCAGACCCCGATCAAAATTGTGCCGCCCACAGGAACGGGAGCAATGACCTTGTGAATGGGAGCGGCGATGAGGAGAATCAGGCAGAACACGACTGACAGTGCAAGGGGCGCTTCCCCAGTGATCCAGTAGGGTCTGTAGGTGTTCCACCTCAATGCGGACTTTCTTCGCTTGAACTTGGATCTGAAGCGAGACATTGGAAATAACAGCAAGTTTGTTAGAAATAATAAAAGTTCTATCCACTGTCTCTTTGTTAAAAATAGTTGAATTTCTAGTTTTCCATATGTGATATAAAATAGTAGCCGAAAAGAATGCCAAATGTTGAAAAATTTTGCAGGAACAAAGGCCGAGTCCCCAAGAAGAACCATTTTCCACGTAAAGAACATGGGCAGAAAAGGTTGAAAAAGGGTATGAATCCAGTGCAAGCAGACTGAGCATGGGGGCAGAACCAAAAAGATGAAGAAGAGTTTCAATGTGGTTGCAAAAAGGGCAGCGCAACGGAGGAGCTCCCATAAGAATGAGGCGTTTTCCCACAGGAAGCCCTTGGTGGAGAATACACCAAAGGAAGTGAGCAACTTTGGGCTCTATAGGAATGGCCCAAACAACCTGAAAGCGTTGTTTCCAACCAAAACGGGTGGAATGCAAGCTCCAACGAGAATTGAGCTTATTGAGAGGGAGCTGCTTCTGAGCAAGAAGCTTATAGCCCACTCGAGGTATGTAATTTGAAGGGGGTGGCAGCGGGCTAATGCCAGGTCAAACCACCACGCACCTGCATATGAACACCAATTTTATGCAAATAATCACCGGTATGAGCTCTTGTATTAGAGAAATGGCTTGTTTATCATTGTCATGAAGAGCAAATTTAGCTTTCAGGCCGATCCATGGAAGCCAATCCACAGTGGTAGGGCGAGAAAAGGTTCTCGAATAAACTTAATCCCTTTTAAAAAGATGCATACCCTTAAACTGCACTTTGAAAGAGCAAGTGGTTTCTCCCGATGTTGAAAAATTGGGTTCCACCATATGCTTTGAGAGAGTTGAGAGAGAGCTCATTTCGGAAACCATCACCCTGCCAAAGCAGGTGGGGTTTGAGGAGCTCCCAAGCTTTCCAAATACTTTTAGCCACAAAAGAACCACCAATTTTAATAGGAACAGGGAAAAGCAATAAAGAATAGTAGTTCAAACCTTGCCATGCCTTCCAATTAAGAGGAGACCCTTGAGATATACAATGCCTGAGCAGAATTTTCTAAGATTCCTCACCTTCAAGGCTGCGAAGAATCCATTTGGCAATAAGAGCAATGTACGTACCCAAAATTGTAGGGTACTACACCGTCGAAACAACGTAACACGTGCCCCAATGATGATACAAGTCTCCTCCCAAGGTGTTCGGGATCCGGAAAAGCTCCCCAAGTATGCGTTAACATCCCGCATGCCCCACTTAACCCCTGTGTGCTTTGTTTTTCTCGTTTCCCCTCTTTTCTTTGCATTTTGCTCTTCAGTTATGAAATGCCGCCTGACAGGCGGCGGTCCTTCACGCATTTTCCAAAATGCTCTTTTAATGTGACTCACGTAAAATTTTCAACGTTTACCAGCTTTTTTCACCGCCTTTGGCTTGCATTAATGATTTTGGTTCCCTGGAATAGTGTTTTGGCATTGTTTATGGTTTAAGAGATCAATTTGGTTTTTACCTTTGGGTAAATGGAAATGCTATAAATAGTTGGCTTGTGCTCAAGCAAATGGCCCCTCAAATTTGCCTCTCAATTTCTCATTTCAATAGCTTAGTCTTCCATTTTGTCTAGGATTCATAGTTTTGTTCATTGCATGCTTAGTTAGTGTTATTTTGCTATTAGAAAGCCACATATCCATCTTGTGCAAGTCTGTCATTACTTCATGCAATCCATTAAGGTAGAACAATTTAATTTTCAGTAGGAAGCCATTAAAGTTGCAGGTTTTGCTCGTCAAATAGGATAGTTTCAGGTTCTGGACGTTTTATGCTTTGCATGACTCGCAATAAATCCTGCTAGGAATTGCATAGGCCAAGCTCTGTACTCTTGCGCTATCCCTCTCCTACTCGCATTGTATTCAGTCTGTATCCTAAGCTACCTTTGTTCCAATATCTACTTTTGTTGATGCTAGCATTACACGCTTTTCTGGATCCACGTGAGCACGAAGGAACGAGGAGATCACACTGAGGGGACAAAACCACACACACCATCGATTCGCCACTGTTCGCAAAATCCAGGTTCAAGCTTTCAAAATTCTAGTTAAAACATATCAAATAAAGTAGTCAATCATTTCATTTCAGCTAGTTTCACTTTCGATATTGCCAGGGAAGCTGTGAGGATTGATAGTTTCTGAGAAACTATGATTCATTCCTCACTTCTGAGGTAGGATCGAGAGTCTTTCAAATAGAGTAGATCAGTTATCAGGTTATTTAGAATAGATCTATAAACTGCACAGACAAGTAGCTATACTCGGTTGCTTTGTTTGTTTTAATTGCATTATTAGTTTAGTTGTCAATTTTAGATACATTAGATAATTGTTCTTTAAATTTTGTTCAGTAGTTTATCCATAAACTATCAGATTTAGGAATATACATAGACATATCTTTCACGGTTAAATTATTCTGTCATTAGTTAGATTTGTATAATTTCCTTTTGTATGACAATCACGGGACCTAGGGAACCCAGAGAATACATATTCGAGCCAATCGTGCCTCAACCCAATCTAGTCACAACAATAACCAACATAGATCAGAATCTTAGAATCCAAGTCTTCCGAACAACAACAGATTTGCAACAGATCAGCTCACAGTTGAGTGGGTTAAACATAGAAGATGACCAAGCGCATACGTTTTGGTCAAATCAGCCAAACTACAGATTATCCTAGATAAATATCCACATGACTGTAGAAGGGCTTGAAAGAGAGCAAACATTCGGTTGTGATCCTTTGGTCCCACAACTAGATGCAAGAGATACTCTCACAGACATAGATACTAGCTTAAGAATTCAGGTTGCACGAATGCCTGTGAGATACTCTGAGAAGATCGCACAACTATTAATTCTGAATATAGAGGCCGAGAAAGCATATGACTATTGGATACTAGGGATTAGGGACTGATTCCACACATGACCATAGCAGGTCCACAACAACCGCGAATCTACGGTTGTGACCCACAAATCCCACAGCCCAACGAATCCACAGGTGAATCAGATATAGATGTTGGCTTACACACATTAGTATTCAGATCTACTCCACTTCCACCTATCATCATCGAACAGTTATCCTTGTTAGACGTAGCAGCTAATATAGCTAAGGAGTTCTGGACTAGACCAGATAATCACCCGTAGAATCCACTGTACCCATCATCCACCCTATGACCCTGTCTGGAGACATACACGAAACTATCCCAGGTCATTTTCCGCGTATCCCACAACCCATAGACCGAATCACGCCACTCTCAATATTGATTGGAGCCTTCGAGCAGTCATCCTTGCCGATCGATCTATCACACCACTTCAGGTTAGGAGGGCCTTCTTTGCCTTAGATTTGCAGTTTCCACTAGTGCGCGTCGAAGACATAAGATTGCCTAACTAGTTTGTCTACATCCCACACGTATTCCATCCCCATCGGTTGTCTCGGCATGACCTCGGGAGGTCGGGTGCGAGGAAGAGTTACTTGTAGATTCCCACGCTCGCTTGTCACTTTTCCATCGTGCACAAGCAACCCCTTGCAATTGTATGTTGATAAGGCCAAGACCGCCGGTGTTTTTGGGCGTACAGCAAACATCCCAAGCAACCTTGTGAAAACCATGGTTCCCCTCAGAGTTGGCCCAAAGAAATTCACGCAGAATTTTTTCCAACCGATGGTAAGGAGCCCAACAGGAGGAATAGTAGACATGAGTGGCAGCGAGAACCTTGGAACAAACTTGAAATTTGCCAGCAAGAGACAGATGCTTGGTGAGCCAAAAGGAGATTTTTTTTTCAACTCGTTGAATCACATAATCCCAAAGGTCAGCAGGGAAGCCATGAAGGCAAAGGGGATGCCAAGAAATTTAAACTGAATGCCAGGTTCAATCCAGAGCCATTGAAATCCCTCTAACCAAGGAGGTTTGGGACCCACTGCCTGCCTGTAGCATTGAGTCTTTTTCCATTGAATGGTAGAACCCGAAGCAAGACAAAAGGTGTCAAGACATTGCATAGCATTAGAAACAGAAGCCTCAGACTCAGCCAGGGTGAGAAAAGAATCATCAGCGAAATGACCATTAATCAGCTGAGGAGAAGAAGGCAGATGAATGCCTTGGACTAAACCAGCATGAGCAGCTTTAGCAAGCAAATAGCTGAGACCTTCAGCAGCAATGACATAAAGAGAAGGAGCAAGAGGGCAACCTTGTCGGATGGAACGATGAAGAGAAAACCGCTCAGATTGTTGACCATTGATAGTAATACAGGCACCAGCATCTTGGAAGAGCATATTAACAGACGGATGAACCGAGGTCCGAAGCCAATAGCCTGCAACATGGCAAGAATGAAAGGCCACTCAACTCTATCATAGGCTTTCTCAAAATCAATTTTGACAAACAGAGCCGGCTGAGAAGTCTGGCACACATATTCCATGCCCTCCCAAACTGCAATAATGTTGTCCAAGATATATTTGTTTTTAATAAAGCCGGTTTGTTCACTCCTGATGATCAAAGGTAATAGGTTGGTAAGCCTATTAGCAAGAGCTTTGGCAATAATCTTGTATGAGACATTGAGCAGAGTGATTGGCCACCAGTTGGTGATAAGTTCTGGATCACCAGTCTTAGGTATGAATTTGATGTTACCTTGGTTGATCAGAGCTCCCAGAGTGTTGGAGGACATAGCTTCCAGATAGACCTGGTAGAGATCTGGACCAACAGTGGGCCACAAAGCCTGGTAGAACTCACAGGGAAAACCATCAACCCTGGGGCTTTATCAAAAGCCATCTGAAGAGCAGCTTCCTTCAAATCATCAAGCGTGAGAGGCCGATCGCAGGCAACACGTTGACTTTCAGAAAGCTTGTAGGGAACAACCTCAATACATTGGAGGAGAGCAGCATCACGAGCCGAGTAGCAGGCTGGGCAGCGAACACAGCGTGGTAGTGATGCACAAAAGCTTGCAGAATGTCAGGTAAAAGGGTAAGCCTTTGATTACCTTCCTTGATTGCTTTGATTTTGGTAAGAGTTTGATTAGATTTAAGAGAAGCAAAGAACTCTTTAGTAACTCTATCACCAATTCTGAGCCAGTGAAGTCTGGCTCGAACTTGAGCTCCTCTGGCCTTATAGTGCTCTTCAAGCTGCAGTTTATGCTTCCAATGAGTAGCTTGCACTTGAATGTGGGTGTTAAAGGGAGACAGATTAAGCTCTTGAATAGCTCTCGAGTATTCAATATGAGAGGCTTCATGAGCATTTTTTGGAAAAAAGCAGCTTGTTTCCCATAAAGCTGAAGAAAAGCAGTGGTGCGAGTGATGGCATGAGACCACCAATCAATCCAGCCAATCCCATCAACCGGTCTTGGATCAAGATTCCAAATACGTCTGATGTAATCCAAAGTCTTAGGATGAGAAAGATGAGACGTATTCAAGTAGAACTGAGTGGATTTGGGCTTGGGACACTGAAAGTTCCATTGGAGCCCAAAGAAAATAGGCTTATGGTCAGAGACCAAAGCAGTATCCACTACCGAGACCGGGAGGTTGTGTGAAACATCAAAAGAGAACCATTGTTGTTCTGAAAGCAGAGCTCTGTCAAGGCATTTATACACTCTGTCATCGCCAGCTCGAAAGTTAGACCATGTGAACCACAGAGTGGCAGAATTTGAGTGCTTGCGGTGGTTGGGATCAAATAAACAGAGCTTATTGCGCAAGTAAAACTAGGCTTCACGCTCCCCAGCACACCAACACATAGGAAGCTGGCCAATTTGTCTTCAGGAGATTCCACCATGTTGAAATCACCACAGAGAAGCCAGGTAGCAGAAGGCAAGTGATCAGCCAGCCACCGCCAAAAGGAAGAGCGCTCTGAAGCATCATTGGAAGCATAAATGTTTGCCAACCCAAGAATATGACCATCAAAATAAAAAAGGGTCCACACCACTTGGACAATACAGAGGATGGTAGCCATGACACTTTGTAGATATTTCGATGGAGAGGAACTAGAGCATGAGATGGTGCTACATTCGGAACTTTGCATTCTCTCGAGAAGTAATTTCTTAAAGTGGTTGGCTTCACATTCGGTCCCAGAGGCTAGAGAGGAGATCAACTTGGAGGAACATGACTTGCGAACTACTCCCGAGTTCTAAGGCGGAAAAGACAGAAGACCTAAAGTTGCTAAGGTGATTTCGAGGTTGATTATTGAGGAGTCAGGGTAGAAGTTCGCTGAGGTATCCATTCCAGCAGAAGGAAATAAGAAGGGCGAGCTCACGTCAACAAATATAACAGTGACCAAAGTACCCATAGGTCAAGCCACTACTGAAGGATTAAAGCAAGACACACAGACATTGATAAATGCTTTATTCCTTAGGCTTGAAAAAGAAAAGGTGGAAAAAGTTGAACTTCAAAAGTAGGTGTCTCAGTTGTGTGAGATTATTGCCAAAGTTGCCAAATCTTCCACTCAACCAATTTCAACACATAAGTAGGCGAGTGATCATCGGTCACGGTAACCAAGTTAAAGCTATCGATGAGTGGAAGAATTTTATCATTCGCCAAGCTTCTGTACAACTCGGGAGGTGCTTGGCCCGTCTAAAGGTTATGAAGGATGCATCGATTCAACTTTGAAACAACTAGTGAAAGCACGATGGAAATGAACATAGTAGCTAAAAGTAACTTGAGTACTTTGGTCAAGATAAATAAGCTTTTGAGGGAATTTTTGACTGCAGAACGAATTGTGCCCGATGGATCGGTTGAAAAGGGGAAGCAACTTGAGTTTGCAGTTTCTTTCCGCTTGGAGATCTTCAGAATCATGATGAAAAAAATGCGGTGCTTGAGAATATGGCTTCATCACTATCAGACAATTTCATTGCTTTCACCAATGAGGAAGTGGTCAGGAAAGTTTCTTCATACAAAATAACCATTCCTAACAAAGTGCCTGATTCCCTGGAAGGATCTCTTCTGATGGTGCAAGAGAGGATTGATGGAGCTATTAGGCCTTTCACGATGGATTCCATTAGCAAGCTGGTAATGCTACAGTCAGACATTAAGAAGCTCGGGCCTAGCTTAAAGGATGCTAAAGCGTGCATCGAGGTTTTGAATGAAGGCTTGCTTCTGATTCAGGATAGAAAAATAAGTCGTGGCTAGAACAAATGGGAAGTTGCTGAATTACATGTTTGGCAAGTATATTCAGTATCAAAGCAAAAAGAAGATGTAGATGTTATAGCTATCAGATCTTTCTTCTTCTACTGTTTCTTCTTTTATTTCTACGTTCCTAGATGTAATTGTAAAACTTTAAAGTTATTGGTTTGAAAACCATTACTTTAAGTTGTGTGGAACGATTCTATAAGTTAAGTGACAGATGTGTATAATTTTGACTATAGATCCCGATGCATGTCACTCAGAGAGGAATTAAAGGAATATGATTTCTAGATGTTATCTTTACTTCTTGTTTATGTTCTAGTTCAATTAAGTTTCCCATTTGTAATTTCCCTTCTACATTCTATAAGTAGAGGAAGAATCTTCGGTTAATGATCAAAATTTGTAAGCAACATTCTTGTGTTCCAGACTTTGTGCTAAAACCCCTGATAGCTATTTGAAGCAGAGGAATAGAAAGGAGCATATTTCTAGAGAACTTTGTGTCAATGGTGCATTTTGTTTCTAACTTTTTGTCTTAGATCTATTCATAAACTTTGTGTTATTCTAGATCTAGATCTGAAAGTTCCCTTTGCTTATAATTTTGTATGTTAATATCTATCTATTTTGTCTATGTGCATGTAATCAAATTTGTAATCTATTGATTGGGTTGCACATCTTCCCTCTTTCTTTCCTGTATTTTTATTATTTCCTTCTTCATCAGATATTTCCTTTCTTTAACAACTACTTGCTACAAAACTATACATCTATGGTTCATGAGCTGCATGGTTAAATTAATACCCACAAATAGATACTAGCATATTTAATTGACAAATCTTACATGGGAGTCTCACTTTGGTAAATGAGGGAGATTTATTAGAAAGGAGATTTAATAGAAAGGAGCATATTTCCAGAGAAATTTGTGTCAACGTTGCATTTTGTTTCTAACTTTTCTGTCTTAGATCTATTCATAAACTTTGTGTTATTCTAGATCTAGATCTGAAAGTTCCCTTTGCTTATAATTTTGTATGTTAATATCTATCTGTTCTGTCTATATGCATGCAATCAACTCTGTAATCTATTGATTGGGTTGCACATCTTCCCTTTTTCTTTCCTGTATTTTTATTATTTCCTTCTTCATCAGATATTTCCTTTCTTTAACAACTACTTACTTGCTGCAAAACTATACATCTATGGTTCATGAGCTACATGGTTAAAGTAATACCCACAAATAGATATTAGCATATTTAATTGACAAATCTTACATAGGAGTCTCACTGGTAAATGAGGGAGATTTATTAGAAAGGAGCATATAGAAAGGAGATTTAATAGAAAGGAGCATATTTTCGTATAAATTTGTGTCAACTGGTGCATTTTGTTTCTAACTTTCTGTCTTAAATCTATTCATAAACTTTGTGTTATTCTAGATCTAGATATGAAAGTTCCCTTTTCTTATAATTTTGTATGTTAATATCTATTTGTTTTGTTTATGTGCATGCAATCAACTCTGTAATCTATTGACTGGGTTGCACATCTTCCCTCTTTCTTTCCCATATTTTTATTATTTACTTCTTCATCATATATTTCCTTTCTTTAACAACTACTTACTTGCTGCAAAACTATACATCTATGGTTCATGAGGTACATGGTTAAAGTAATAACCACAAATAGATACTATCATATTTAATTGAAAAATCTTACATGGGAGCCTCACTGGTAAATGAGGGAGATTTATCTCAAGACTGCCTAGGTTTTCAGCTATGCAGAAAATCTAGCCAATAGAATCCAATTTCAAGGTTCAATTTTTCATGACATTCCATCATTCTGTAACCTCCTTCTAACACTCCGAAATCCTACAAAGATTTCCTATTTCTGAGATAAGATTCAAAGGATAATTAAACATGAGAATCATTCTCAAGTACTTCAATATTCAATGCATGTTACTCAAAATGTAACCTTGTACATAGTTTTTATACAAGAACCTATTTTTCTTAAAACATGAAATTACAAGGCTTCATTAGCCACAAAGCTCTACCACAAAGTCCTCCTCCTCTTCCCAAAATCTATCTTCTTATTTTTCTTTAAATACATTCTCCAGCATTATACAAATGAGAGGAAAATTTGGTATTTAGGGCTTCCCAAAAGTAACCCCACTAGGTCAAGCTAACTCAAGATGAGTTATAGGCTTGATTAGAGTGAGAACATCATGACAAAGGTGGTAAAGATGTCATAAAAATATCATTACAACATACACGATTATTATACTAACATCTAACACTATAACACCCTAATACTAAATTCAAATATTTAAATTTGTAACGAACCGTTACACCAAAACCTCGAGGTGTTAGTGAAATCCACACATGAGGATCATAACATCCCACCACACTTCCATAGAGTCTCGACTCGGGTTGGGTTTGCGCCCGCACTCCCATACGTACGAGCCCCGCTTCACCGACGTTTAGGCACCCCACGGGCCCCGGCTACATGGTGTAACCAACCGAGTGGGATTCGAACACGGTGGTTGCTCTGATACCAAATGTAATGAACTGTTACACCAAAACCTTGAGGTGTTAGTGAAATCCACACATGAGGATCATAACAAAATTACAAAAATGGAGGGAAAATCCCTAATTCAAACTCAAGGAGTCCAAAAGGTCTAAATCTAACTATGATCACTCTAGATGGACTCTAGACAACTTAACCTCCTAAATAAAACCAAAATTTATGTTATTTACATGATGCTCCTGCATCGTACATTAAACAATTTATCATACAAAACCACACACAAAGTTCACTGTTACACCTAGTCTTACAAGCTAGAATTGGATCATTCGAATGATGCCTTACAAATCAGTTACTAGTCCTTTAAATTGTCATTCCCCTTAATTTACCACCAAGTTGTGACCTTTTAACTTCCTATTAGTCACTTGGACAACTATTCTTGCTTCAAATTTACAACGTACATATAACCAATAGCTTAACTCTTTACAACCTATGGACTCATTTAGAAAGAAAATTACAAACATTGTTACTTTTAAGAGTGATTTTTTTTAATATGGTATGTTTGTTCTAACAAAGATTTACCTCTTTAAAATTTTTAAAGTGGTTATGATGAATATGGTGCTTTTACATCTTTATATGCTTTTTGTAACTCATATTTACGTTCATTTCATTGACTGTATGAATCTCTCGGGACCCATGGGAGAGAGGAGAAACGAACATATCAAAATTCACGTCCTTTTACAAGTATGCAATTAAATATCAGTTGATAACATTTTTCACATATACATGAACATTTTATTATGATTTATTTTGCTACTTACTGCAACTAATTTAATGTGCAATGATTGCAGGCATCTGCCAGTGGCCACAAGAGAGAAGGGGAGGAGCATATTCCATTACATGAGGATTTACAGGTAACCTTTATGTGAAGTGAAATCGAGATTCTATATTGTGAATCGTTTTATTATATAAATAGTGTTAAAAATAGGAATAAAGCTATACTATATAAATTTATTTATTTTTGGACTAACTACTAGTATTCTTTCAAAAGACTAAAATGTTCCTATAATGTAGGCCTCATCCACTTCACACATTCATAGGATTTCCCACTATGGTGCCATTTATTGGTATTGAGGTGGATGTCTGGATGGATAGAAAAGTGGTGGGCCATGGAAAATTGCACAATGTTGGTGCTGATGCAATCTACCATGAGAAGAAAGTTCCATCGATTGTGCAGTTGTTAATATCCTCAGTGTCATCAATCGTGATTGCCCTCTATTGTTTCCTAGCTCTTTCGTAGACATGCTTGTGGATGTTGTCAATGGCTTTACCATTTGGCCACTTTCTGATGTGCATCCTAGCTAGCCACGTCATGTAAAAACTTTGGAAATGTTTTACATGTAGTTTTGGATTTGCAGTATTCTTAGTATATATTTGTTATAATAACACAAACTATTTTAATTTTGCATGATGATGCAATACCCACTAAAAATCAAGGCGGGCATGAAGTACAAGAGTGACACCCAACTCGATACATAAGAAACCCAAAAGAAAAAAATAATATTTTGAAAGAATTACTTTCGTTGTGTACTACACAATAGAGGAAAACTGATCACCAATTTCCATTTTAATTATGCATACCATCCATTCGATATTTTTATTATAAATTTTACCTTTGCATAAGCAATAACAATTGCTTGAGAAGTTAAGACCATGAGCTCAATCAGTAGAATTCATATGATGGCCATGAATCACCAAATCTTTCATCTTTGTTTTGGGGGAGTCATAATGGGTAAATTGAGTACACAAGAATAGAATGAAAGATTAATAATGTGAACAGAGACGATTGGGGATCTTATGACTAGATGAGGTGTCACAACGGAGCATAAATAAAAAAATTTCGAACTCTTCGATTTTTCAAATGACAACAAACATGCAATGAAGTGGGGTGAGGAGGCCCTTAATCCGAGAAACTCAAAATTCCATCATCATCACAACACTTGAAGGAAAATGTGTTCTTGTTGATTAAAACAAGCCATTTGGGAATGGGCTATGCAAGTTGAGAACTTTGGGAAAGCTTCAGTTTGAAACGAAGGTATCATTATAAGAGTCTCAACATGGAGACTATGAGGGGATCACCAAATCTCAGTTTGAGTCATCCTCGTATGTGTGCAGACTTATTTTAGCAAAACAGAGGTGTTTTGGTGAGTTGAAGGATCCGGAGTTTGCAGAGGTTCTAGGAGTTCATTTTATTGAAGGATCAACCTTCAAAAATGAAATAACAATTAATTTTGGAGCATATTTTAATCATCCAAATTTAAGCTAAGTGTTCAACAAAATGTTAAATTCTTATTTCTTTAATATCTAGCTTGTATAAGGATCAAGAAATTGGTTTTCGTGTTATTTAGATGTTTTTATCTTTTATGCGTGGAAAAAATTGGAGGATGATTCCCGTAGCTTGACTAATGTGTTTTTCCTTGTTTTGTGTTCAATTGTATGCTTTGAAGTAGAACAACTCTAGTTTGTCACAAATACCAAGTATCTTCAAGTGTATGTCATATGAGTTGAACATGACTATTCGTAATTGATTTTCAAAGTGTTTTATTGATCTAGAATTGGTTAAATAACCTGAGTCTCTTTGTTATGTTGTTTACTCTATTAAAGGATCTTAGCATGTGTAGATTTTGATGTGTGAAATTAACATTGATTGGAAATGTTATTGGTGGTTGTAGTCAATTTTCTTGATAGGTCGCAAGGTTATACACGATCGAATTTGACCCTCTTACCTCGATCAAAGTGCCAAGTATGAAAAGATAAGGGATCCAAGTATGACCGATAACTTAGACACACTTGTAAAACTCTAGGATGATGCCGGAGAAAAATGTCATCATATAAGTAAAGAAGAGGAGGACTATGATGAGGACAACCCAAAGCATATTAAATTTGAAGTAGAAGAGGGAGGGAGAGTGAAGAGAAACAAATGAAGATGATAAGGCTTAATATTTCAATCACCTTCACTGGAAAATCAACTGGGCATTAAATGTGAAACTAATTTCTGTCTTCCCCAGATTTAGTTCATTGACATCATAGATTTGTATTTAATTATGACAACTGCATATTTACTTTTTGGTTGAAAAATCTCCTTGATCAACGATCAACAAGAAGAAGCAGTAAGCACTACCCGACGAAATTCATTAAGTCAAATATGGAAAAATGGTCGTAATATATTTTCTTGTACAAAGCTCGGCAATAATAACCCAAGTTAAAAGAGAGGTGAAGGGAGCTTAGGAAAAGTGCAGAGTAGATATTTGTAGAAAACATCGTGCTATTGGTGCCACGCCGCACGTAAATACAAATGGCTAAATCGAGATCTCAATAAATGGTGATAGAACTAGGGCAAAAAGGAACAGGAACGAGGGTAGGAAGGAATGAGGGCAGAGAGTAGAGACATAGAGAGGAGTAGGAGGGCAAAGAGTAGCGGGAGAGACGCAAAGAGGAGTGGGAGCACGAAAAGGAGGAGTGGGAACACCACTACAATCGAGTCGAGCTCTTCCCAAGCTTTGAAGTGGGTTGTCCCCTGTGTCGAGCCCTTGGTGCAACCCCCTACGATCGAGCCATCCATCCGACCCTGCAACAAAACATAAATGGTGAAACCAAATACAATAGCAGACTATACAAAGCACAACGAATAGAGTAAACACAAATGGTGACCGATATCAAAGTAAAAGAGAGACAACGACAAAGAGCAGCGGGATCCAACAAACTCTCAAAGGCACATTGCTTCTAGGGCAAGATTTATAAAGTGGTGGAGTGTTCTAGGGCACAAGCCGACAAACACAAGAAAATCATGGTTAAGCATGAGGTTTTTAAAGACAATCCGAACTTGGAGTTACAAAGGTACATTGCTTCAGAGGCACATTTATCAATGGCAAACAGAAATATAGGAAACTCTCAAACTCTGGCATTGGGAACAGGGAAAAAGTTGGTTTTTGTGAATGCAAAGCAATATAAGGGGATCCTACGACGTAGGCATGCCAAAAAGCTAAGGCATACTCAAAATAAAAATCTTACTTTGATTCTACCTAAAACAACGAACAACAAAGGGAATTTGGTTTTCAAAGATTATCAAATACAAGGAAAATGATTAATACATAAGGAGGATAGAGAGGATCCAAAACTAAGCAAAAAAAAAAAAATTTGCAACAAACAAGGATGAAAGAGAGGAAGCAGTGCAAGATCCTAAACAACTATACAACCCTACATCTACTCCCTTGATGTGGTCTTCTAGAATTGTATGTAAATGAGCTCATGAGCATGAAAGAGAGACTTGGAACTTTAGAAAATCGGAAGGTGCAAGAAGACAACGAGAGAAAAGAATGTGCAACACATAGACACAAGTTGGAAAGGGAAAATAAAGTTCTTAAAGAACAGTGTTAAATCTTCAAAACCTCATGGAAAGAGGGAAACAAGAGTTAGTCGTTCTAAAACATGATTTAGGACATTTGAAAGCAGAGAGAGAAAAACATCGAAACGATAAAAGGAAATGAAACATTTTAGATAAATGAAATCCAATCAGCAATTAAAAACATGGAAATAAAAGAAAACCAGCTAAGAGATTGGATAGAAGAGGCCAAAACTTGGTCACAAGTGGTAAGTGGATCATCAAATGAACAAAGACAAGTCATAGAGAAGCACATCAAAACTCAGATAAAAGAAGAAAAAGACCAACATGACAAAGCGGTAAATTTTATTATCAAAGGCTTAAGAGATTTTGGTGAAAAAGAGAGAACTGACATATTGGCAAGAGACTTCCTTAGAGACAAGTTGAAATGGACAGGGTATATACAACAAGCTAATAGGATTGGCAGGAGAATAGAGGGAGGAAAGGATCGGCATGTGCGAGTTGTCATGAGAACTCGTAGAAGACAAGCAGCTATCCTAAAAAGTAGGGGACTTCTCCAAGACACACACACACACACACACACACACACACACACACACACACACACACATATCTAGACGAGGATTTAACATTTGCTCAACAAGAAGACCGAAAGAAGGAATGAGAGAAAGTGAAAAAGCAAGAGAGATAGGAAAATGGGCACAATTAAGGAATGGAAAGGCCCAAATCAATGATCATTGGTCAAACAAGAAATAGGAATTTGGGGCCCCACGGGATCCCATGCACATAGTAAGTTGGAATTGTAGGGGGTATCCGTGCAGAAGAGGACCCGGGTTGGGGCCCATAGCAGAGGGAAAAGATATTATTATTCTGACAGAAACTTATGAGCACGATGGTTGCAAATTCCCATATTTCGAGGGGTACAAGAAAATTTCAGTCTGGAACGATGGAAATGAAACAGGGAAAGGACATGGGGAATTACAGTGCTAATCAAAGAAGTGTGGTTAGGGATCATCAAAGTGGAAAAGGAAGATGCAAATAAGCAATACATTTGGCTGAAAATATCAGATAACAAGGCAACAATTAGATTGGTGCTTGTTACTTTGCACCGAAAGGCTCAAGGACATATAAGAAAAGAAATTTGGATATGGAAGACCCATATGCTTCGTTAAAAAAATACATCTCTGTGTTTAGTGCATCTGGGGAAATTATTTTGATGGGGACTTTAATGCAAGGACTGCAAATAATCAATCTCTTTAGTTGGGAAATGAAAAAGGTGGAGATGACAATCCACTTTGGCTTAACGAAGCAGAGGACAAGTTTTGGGAAAGACTATCTCAAGATGGTAATGGAGGGGTGAATCATTTTGGGGTTGAGCTTCTAGGTCTATGTAGCTTATACGACATGGTTATTTGTAATGGCATGAAGGCTTGGCCCAGATCTAGCAATATCACTTGCAAAACTTACAATGGACAAAGTGTAGTGGACTATGTAATATGCACTCAGAGCGCTATTTGTAGGTTGCTCGAGTTTGAAATTGGAGATTGTCCTATTGAGCTCAAATCTGATCATAATCCTCTCTTGGTCAAACTTGGTACCATTTCAAATCAGCAACAGGGAAAACAAGTTCATCGCAGGCAAGAGACATCTCCAAAACAAGGCAAAATCATTTTAAATAAAGAAAATCAAGAAATCTTTGTGGCTGCCCTTGAACAACAATTTCAGATGGCAAGAAATGATATCGAGAGCAATACAAACAAGGGGGCAAGGGGTTATGTTTGTAGTAAGTTGTTGGTACCATTAATTCACAAGGCATTAAGTGCTTGCAAAAAATCTAAGCCTAGAAAGGGAGCTGCAAATACTTTTCCAACAAATCCGTGGTATGACGAAGATTGTAAGGATGCCAAGAGAGCTATGAGAGAAAGTGACATGAACAAAAAAGAAAATAAAAAGAAATACGAGAGATTGGTTCAACAAAAAAAAGAAAGCTATGTGAATAAGAGAAGGTCTGAATTAATTTCTCTCGAAAACACAATCCCAAGGGATTCTGGAAGGAGTTGCAACAAAAGAAAACATACATAGAAAACAATATCACAGAAGCTCATTGGTTAGAATATGTGAAGACTCTCTACGAGCGGTCTCAACAGAAGGATATTCCTCCCATCATTCATACTTCGATTGAAATTTTTTTAGAGGAAGACATCAAACATGGCATAAAGAATCTAGCAAATGGTAAAGCTCAAGATGTTGATGGGTTGCAGGCTGAGTTTTTAAAGTGGGGGGTTGAGGTGCTCACTCCACATATCAGAAAAATCTTCAATAATGTAACTCAGGTTGGGTTCCCACTAGAGTGGACAACTAGTGTGGTTATTCCTCTTTTTAAAAGTGGAGATATCAATAATCCTTCTAACTATCACACTATTATGATCAATCCTCTTTTTGGTAAGCTATTTGGGGGCATGATAGAATGTAGAATCAGCAGTTGGGCAGAAAGAGAGGGAAAAAGGGAAAAAGGACAAGCAAGTTTCCGATCTAAACATTCAACCATTGATCATTGCATCACTCTTAGGAACTTGATTGAAAAGGTATGGGATACCCAAGGGGATGAAGCTTTTTGTTGCTTTGTTGATTTTAAGAAAGCCTTTGACACAGTTCCTAGAGACAAACTTTGGAACATGATGGAGGAACTTAAGATTCTAGATGAGCTTAGAGCAGCAGTGCATAGACTTTATGAGCAGGTCAGAGCTAAAATCAGAACAAGAGAGGGTATGTCTGAATGCTTTGGTAGTGACATTGGGGTCAAACAAGGTTGCCCTCTTTCTCCCACTTTGTTTGGTTTATACATTGATAAGCTTGAAGAATGGTTATGTAAAACCGAAGGAGGGGGTGTTCAATTGGCCGAGTACGTGGTGAAGTTACTTTTATATGCCAATGATCTTATCTTAATTTCAAAAACAACTCAAGGTTTGAGGGAGAATCTAAAAGCTTTATAATTCTTTTTCCAGAAGTCGGGATGCAAGTGAACACTAGCAAAACAAAAATCATGATTTTTTCTCTGAAAAGAAAAGAGAGGCAATTTAACTTTCTGTTTGAGGGGAGTACTTTGGAAATTGTTACAGAATATAAATATCTTGGGATTGATTTCCACAACAAGATGAGTGGGAGACTTATAGAGCAAAAAAAGATACATGGAGGTTGGAAAGCATCTTACCTACTTTAGAATAGGTGTAGGAAAGCTGAGCTCTGGGACTGGAAAACTAAGAAAACCCTCTTTGGTTTGTTGGTTACTCCGGTTGCTCTTTATGGTTGTGAGGTTTGGGGAAGTAGTGTGTCAAAGCATGGATGGCGGCAATTAGAAAGAATCCAGAAACATTTAATCACAAGCACTCTTAAAGTCAAATCAATATTTCCTTATGAGATCTTGTTAGATGAAGCGGGTACATTCCTGATGGAAGCATCAGCAATAACTCGGTTGATAAGCTATTTGAAAAATTTAAAAGCATGGACGATCTTCACTGGCCCAAAATGGTTACAAAGGATAATCTAGAGCGCAAAAAGAAAACATGGATGAAACATAACAACAAATGGATGAACAAATGGGGCATCAATTTTTAGGGGTGTCCTAACAGCAACAGGGAAATAAAAAATTATGTGATGGAGAAGTTTAGGAATGCCATGTGGACAGAACAGATGGGTCGTAAGAAAGCTCAATAATACAAAGAGTTCAACCCCACTTGCGAGCATGATGAAAAATCTTACAGGGAGCACTTATCAAAGGTAAAGCAAGGATTTTAGTGGCTCAGTTGAGGACCGGATCACATCATCTTCGTTGTGAAACTAGTAGATGGACTATTCCCAAAGAGGATTGGGAAAGGAGAATTTGTCTTTTTTGCAGCAAAGGGGTTGTTGAAACGGAATGGCATTTCATTATGGAGTGTTCAACATATGATGATATCCGTATCCAATACGAAAGTGAATTAAAAGTGGACAACTTAAATGAGTTATTTACGAAACAAAACTTCAAAAGATCATTGGTTTAGTGCTCAAGATTCACAGTAGGAGAGTTGATATGGCAAAGAGTCTGAATATTGCTTAATGTATCGGTTTCGTTTGGTCCCATAGACTCTTCAATCTCGTGGATGTCATTAAAATCTTTCATTTCATTTCATATCTTGTTAGAGATTTTGTGTTTCCTTGTAAGGAAATTTTTGTGCGAGCGAATATTATTAATGTCTCATGTTTTATTGTGTATTTGCAAATAGAAAGTACGAGGGAAAAATCAGATTTAGGAGAAGAAGAAAAGAGTGCACATCCCAGCTCAAGTCTGGACTGTTTTTTATGAAAGAAAAATTCATTGCAAGTTTTGTTGTATGAATGAAGGTTTTGTGTGCAATCAGTAGGCATTGTTGTTCATTCTTGGTGTGCAAATCAGTAGCTCTATTCTCCTTTTCAGCCGAGCAAAGCAACACAAATTTGACAGGATCTTAGACGTAGATAGATCATAAATGTGTATCGTTTTGTAGCTGGGGATGAAATCTAACTGACCCTTTGTTACTCAAGTTTGTGGAGAGATGGATAACACCTTAAGAGGATGTGATCTTATCCTAACTATTTTAGGTTGTGCCTTTCAATCAAGGAAAGAGAACCTATTTTGTAACCTTTGATTATTGAAGGAGATGCAGATACCTTTCTTTTACACAAATTTTATAAAGAAAAACCTTGGGAAAATATGAACAACACACCAAATCTAACTCTCACGAGTTGTCACTTCTAGATTATGGAGATATTTTCAACACAAGGCTAAGGTTATTGAAGACATTTGGAATCCTGATATGTTCTACATACTTTAGCAAATGGATTTTGTTCTTTTGTGGATATACAGAGCAAAACGGGGTAGTTCGGGGTAGGATTGGTTATTTTGAATAATTTTTTGGTGGGAGATCAACAAGATAGATTGGACTTTGCCAGATCCTTAAGAAACTTCACAAAAATGGAGAAATCAATAACAAAAAGCTTCAAAATAGTTAAAACATTCCTTCAACCAGAAGGTGTGCATCAATGGAGGCCCAGACATGCACTTTTTCACACAATCTTTGAGATTCTAGCATGAAGGCTCGAGTTAGAAGACCCAATAAAACATCAAAATATAAGATCAGTCACACCTGAGGTACACCCAGAGGCTTACAAACAATCTCTATCAAACAGATGAAAGAAAAGTGATTTTAAATTGTTTATTTCATTCCCAGATGAAAGCTCTTCTGAAAAATGAAATTGCAGATGCCACTAAACTATCAAAAGGATTGAGATTTGTGTGATTCAAAGAGATTTTGATACAAGATTGTAATAGGAACAAGAAAAACTACTTGTAGACATTCTGAAAGTGAAATAAACACAAAATTTACTAGAGATTTAACATGAATTAACTCAAAGTTTATCAGATTTCATCAGCAGGGGAGAGTTATTTAAACAATCTCAGAGCTTTTTGATGGCTATACACTTGTAACCAACTCGACATGAATGAAAATCTAACACAGAGAAGTTAACCTAGTTTTCTCAGAAGATGAGCTTTTCTCAAAATTTTCTCGTGAAAATGAACTCCCAACCATTTGCAAGAGTATATTCATTGTATTTATAATACACCCTTTACATCCAATTTCCCCCAAAGAGGAATATTCGAAGCACCTTTGTTGCTCATATCGGATCATGATTTGCAGAAAGTGACATTCAACAGACTCACAAAAAGTTTGCCAGGTGTTTCCAAAAAGGTGAATCATTGCAAATATTTGCATCATTTCTATAACTGGAGGCATATTCTTCATCCTTGGCGCATGCAACACCTTTTTCCCTCAAAAAAGAAGAATATTCGAGGGACCTTTGTTTGTCACCAATTTATTTCAGACGAGACATTTAACAAATTCAGATCCGAAATCTGCCAGGTGGACCAACTGTGAATAGATCACGTTTCTTGGGCCCTCGACTACTGACTAGGATGCCATGCCACAACTTCTCGGAGTCCCTTTAATCATTTTGATTCTGTCATGCGAGAAATCCCCTTTTTAATCATTTCTCGAGCCTCTGCGTAGCTGGTCTTGATAGGTCATCCATTTTTTCTCTCGGGGCAATGCCTTTTTCACCTTTCATGCTTGCACTTTCATCATTTCGTCCCTTTTCCTTCCTTTTCCTCTGAAATTTTATTTTGCAACTTCTAGATCTGCGTTTTGCTTCCTTGCACGATCCTGAGCAAAAATCCTCCTCAAAAGTACTTCAGATTGACAAATTGAGCTCCCAAATTAATTCAATTGAACCTCGCAGGCCAAAACGACACAAATTTAACCAAAAATTGATGAAGAATGATGTAAAGATGCGTTTCCAAACATCTTGGAGCTTCAATGGTGGCAAAATCGGATGAAATTCACAAATTTCATTGATCCTATGTTTTTACTTTTAATCTGAGCCCTCCATATGGCAAAATACGATTGGAAACGGTCTGCAGGGGCACCTTTTTGACATTTTATAACTTTTGGAAAAAGGAAAATTTTCCAAATTTTCCCCGCACTTCGCCCTTCCACCTTTAGCCTCTAATGTGGGTCCCAGTGGACTACGCTTCACTTTTTCATTTTTACTTATTTTCCAAAAAGGAAAAAGTTCCACATTCTCCCATGGGCCCGCACCAACGTTTCCCCCTGCTACATGTCTCAATGGCACACTTTGAGACAGTCTGAAAAGTAGAGACCCCAAACAAGTGTGGGCCCAACATGTGTCTTAGTCTGGCAGAGTCTCCAAGTGTCCTCTTGGTGCTTCTTCAAAATAAAACTCAAGGGTTGGTCCCCAAACATGCGTGGTCCCTCCACGTGTCCCAAGCCCCTTTAGGAAGTTGCGTGAAAAGTCTAAGTGTGGGAAAGCCGTGGGAAGCCTCCACATGGACATGTTTTGGTTTGAAATGAGCCTTGGAATTTTTGAAGTGCCCCATAGAGCCACATCCAACCAGAAAGGGCCACTTTTCAACTAATGCCAAGAAGTAATTTTGACTAGGAAATTACACCCGTCAAACCGTAAAATGCAGGACAACCACCATTTGAGCCCGATGAGATAGAAAACATAACAGAGGCCGCAATGTGAAGAATTTTGATGACAAATGGGGTGAGACAAATTTGAGCACCAACACAGGCTCTGACTTGGGGATGGGCACTCCCTGTGAGTGCCACAAGAACAAAAGTAGACTAAGTGCCAAAAATATCCATTGGGTAAAGGAGTCAAAGAATAAGCCTGCAAAGCAAAACAACCACAACCATCCTCCAAAAACAAACCGAGAAACCATCAAAACTAGGTCACTAAGGACCAGAAACGAACAAAAACACAAAAGAAGAACAAAACCAAAGAGCTATACACTACACAATTGGAATATAGCTTGATTCTAAGCAATCAATCAAGGAAATGCTTCAAATGCCTGCCATTAATAGGCAATTCAAGTAGTTCCCCATCTAGGTCTTTTAGGAAGAAGGTATTTTCACCAATTCAAATATCAATTGAATAAGGGCCCATCCACAATGCATCAAATTTACCATGCTTGCCCTTATCTTCATGCCTGTTATCCCATAAAAGCACAAGATCCCCAATGCTGAAAGCTTTGGGTGTCACCTTTTTGTCAAATAGCCTCTTCAACTTTTCTCTAAATTTCACATGCCTTGATGAGATGCCCTTCTCTCTTTATCTAGCTCAATAATTTGATTGATTCGAGCATCATATGAACTAACTTCTTGGTCTTCAATCTGTTGAACAAATTAAAATGAAGACAATTGCAAATGGAGGGGAAACAAAGCTTGAGTTCCATATACCAATTCAAACGGGCTTTTACCAGTAGCTCTTTTGATAGTGATTTTGTCAGCCCAAACAACAAACTTCAGTTGCTCACCCCACCTCCTTTTGTTCAGCTCCAAGGTTATTCTAATGATCTTCAACAAGTTTTTATTACTGGACTCAGCTTGTCCATTTCCTTGGGGATTGTAGTTAGAAGCATATGTCAAATTGATGCCATACTCTTTGCACATTGCCACCAAAGGTTTGGCTCTGAAACTCATGGCATTATCAGCAACAATTTTAGCTGGCACTCCAAATCTGCATATGATTTGATTCAACATGAAGTCCATGACCACTTGGTGTGTTGCCTTCTTGGTGGGGATTGCTTCCACCCACTTAGTGAAATAATCGGTGGCTACAAGAATCCATTTATGACCAACACTGGAAGGATCAGAAATTTCCCCTATGAAATCCATTCCCCATTGTCTGAATGGAGCTTCAACTGACATAGGCTACAAAGGAAGGGAGCCTGAAGCTTTCATTCTTCTAGAGAAACGCTGACAACTTTCACATTTCCTAACCAACATAGTCGTGTCCTTGAAGAGAGTTGGCCACCAATAACCAGCCCTCAAAATTTTATGTGTTGTAACTCTTCCAGCAAAATGTCCCCCACAGACCCCTCCATGGAGATCAACAATTATTTTGGGGGCCTCATTTTCGTAATGCATCTCAAGAGAACTCCCTCGGGGTTCTTCCAAGCTAACCCAAAATCAGTAATGACATATTTTGAGAGGCTAACTTAAGAGCTCTTTTCTGATTTTTACTCAGATATTTAGGGCAACATAGATGTTTGAGATAAAAGATTATATCTTTGTACCATTCAGAACTTACCAACTTTTCAAGGACATCCACCCTTTCTCCTTCTACTTCATTTACCTCAATAGTTTGCAGGTTGCTTTCAGCCATAAGCTTAGCTAGACCCAAACCTCTTACCAATTTTGTGGTCTGGATGTCCATGTCATACTCCTATGAACTTGTTCACCCATCTGCATCTTTTGCTTGAGACCTCCATCTTTGATAAGATGTCTTTCACCATAGTGTGGGGAACATAAGCAAAAATTTTGAACTCAAGATGTAGGGTCTGAAAACCTTTGTTGCTTTCACCAAGGCAAACGTCTGCTTCTCCATAATGGTGTATTTTAACTCAGCTCCTTGCAATGCCTTACTGAAAAAGGTAATTGGTCTCTCAGCCCCTTCATCATCCTTTTTGTAACAAAACAAAGGCAATGGTGTTTTAAAGCAAAAGAAAACACTTGAAAAGGTTTCTTGTAATTTGGGGCTGCCAAAATAGGGCATGCTTTAGTGCTTCTTTGATCCCATCAAAATCTTGAATGGCTGCCTCTTCCCACTTGATAATCTGGTCTTTCTTCAACATGCAAGTGATGGGGAGAGTCAACTCAGCAAAGTTAGACACAAATCTTCTAATGAAATTGATTTTCCCAAAGAAGGATTGGATTCCCTTCTTGGTTCTTGGAATTGGAACCTTGTTGATGGCTTCTACCCTCTCGGGATCAATCATGACCCCATCCTTTGACACAATGTGACCAAGCAACTTGGCCTTTTGCACTCCAAAATGACACTTCTTTGGATTGAGTGAAATGCCATACTCTCTACATCTTATTAAAAAAATTCCAAGTGTTGCAAGTGATCACTTCTCTTTCTAGAAAACACAGTCACATCATCTTGGTAAACAACAATAAAATCATTAATGTAACCAGCAAAAGCAACATCCATTGCTCTTTGGAAGGTAGCTCCAACATTCATCAGACCGAATGGCATCCTGACATAAACATATGTGCCCCATGGAGTGGTAAAGGTAGTCTTTATTCTTTCTGAATCCTTCACAACAACTTGATTGTATCCAGAGAAACCATCCAAAGTAGAAAGCAACTCAGATCCAGTCACTAATTGCAGCATATTTTCCATGTTTGGCAGAGGATAATTATCTTTCATTGATGCTCTGTTCAGATTTCTAAAATCCATGCATAGCCTGATATCACCATTCTTTTTTCTAACTGGCACTAAGTTTGCAACCCAAGAAGAATACCTTGTTGGCTGAATGATCCCTCCATCTCTTAGCTTCTTCAATTCATCTTGCATTTTCATGGAGAGGAGTGGATTAATCAGCCTCTGATTTTGTCTGAATGGTTTTGCATTAGATTCCAAAGGAATCTCATGTTGAAACAAGTCCTCTCTGTATGCTTTCAGTTCAGAATAGGACCAAGCAAGGTAGTCTTGATATTTCTTTAACAATTGGACATAGGACTGTTTCTCTTCTTTGTTCAGATTGCTTCCCAACTAGATCTTCCTTGGTTTTTCCTTTGTGCCAAGGTCATGCTCTTCAACATCCCTTGAGGCTGCTACATGTCTGTTAATAATGCAATCAACATTATCAAAGTTTGATTCAAGAGCAACCAGCCCTCTAGGAATGGTATTAGTTTTCAATTGGATGATATCTTTTCCAAAAAAGTTTCTTTTCCTTCTGCACACACACCATTGGCTCCCAATCAATACACTGATCAACAAACTCCCTTTTTCTACAAAAACCGTTTCACTTGGGCATCATCATCAAATACTTTCCAATTTTTTACATTGTCGGGACAGATGGCCTTGTTAGTACTTCAACATTATATTCACAATTGGGGACATTGAACAAATATAAACGAGATCCCAAGACTGCAAGCTGGTTTGTAACAACATTGAACTTTCTATCATGATGCACAATATTAAATGAGTCAAACATTTCAATCAAATCCCAAACTGCATGCTTGTATTGTTTCATTCTCTGATTTTAGTAGCATACAATTTTCTAATTTGTTTGACAATCAGTTCTGAGTCTCCTTTGACAATGATATCTTTAATATGATACTTCCAAAATTCTCAAACCTAATAATAATGCTTCATACTCAAAAATGTTATTAGTGCATTCAAAGTTAAGTTTGAAAGAAAATACAAACTCTTCTTGGCTTGGGGAGATTAGAACAATGCCAGCACCATTTCCAAACTTGGAACAGGCTCCATCAAATAACAAGGTCCAAGGTAAACCAACCTGTTCAAGACATTCGCACTAATCAATCTTGTGCTCCTGTCATCATCAATAAACCCCACAAAGTTATCTACATCCACATCAACATATAACACTTCATAAGAAGCATTATTTGGATCCTCAATGAGGTGCAACATTTTCTTCTCTCCATACAACTTTACAAGGCTACCTTCAATTGGAATGGTGGCAAAAGACATATCCATCTGAACACTTCCACCAACACTTGCAGCCCACTTTCTTGATAACAACATGCCCCATTTGGCAGGGCAATCAACAATGACAACATCAAGTTTCAGGTTCTTACCTGGATAAGTTGCAAGTTGTACCACCAATCCTTTCACACATCCAACAACGGGCACCTCTCTAGAGTCCATGGCAGTGCATCTTCCATATGTTTTATCACTTTGATATCCATCTCATTCATGACCTCAAGAGGCATGACATTGCATGATGCTCTGGAATCAAACATACAATTGTGCAACAGTCTGTCCTTAATGATCAAAGTTGTAAAAAATGGATCAACATTTAATTGAGATTCAACCAAAGATGTCCCCAAGTAAACCTCAGGTGCTTCTCCAAGCTCCTCCAATGCTTGGTGGTGTTTCAAGGTCTGCAATGGTTGGAGGAGGAGTTTCTACAATGTTTACATTTCTGCAGGGTACTCTTTTCTTCTTCTTTTAATCCCAAGTACTCAAATGCTCTCTTCTTGTGCTCAGGAATCCTAAGCAACTCAACAATTGGAACACTAACTTTGATTTGACTCAAAACTTGGGAAATGTCATATGGAACATTCTTTGGCAAGGCAACATTGGAAGGGAGATTAGAAAACTCATCAGATGGCATGGGATTCTTGACAGTTTGGGCATGAGGAGAAGTATGAATCTTTTTTGGGACAACAAGGCCTTTGGAAGGTGTATCTTTCTTAGGAGCCTCTTTAGGAATACTAGTAAGTAATGGAGTTTTAGGTTTGGCTTGAGGCCTGCTCCTTTGACAACTCTACTCCTAGTATTATAATCCTTTTCTTGAGCAACAACAACATTCATCAATAACTACCTATCTTCCTCCGAAGGGATTCCTCCATCATACTTCTTTATCATTAAAGCTCTTAAATACTCAAAGTCATTATTAGGTATTTCAAAAGCTTGCACTACATCTACTTCAAAAGTATGAGAAGGAGGAAGAAGTGGTACCCGGTGAATGCAATCCCAAAAAGTTGCAGCAGTTCGAGCACTTATCACTTTGGTTGAAGTTTCTCCTTGTTGTGATCTTGAAGAGCAACCCATCATGCAAACATCATCATCAATACCATCATCATTATCAACTTCTTCTTCTTTCTGATTTACTTCACATGGAGGATGGGGCAGAAAGCATCTATCACACCAATCAATCACATTGGCTTCATCAACAGCAGCAACCCGGGCAGTTAGAGGATCAGGCACCATTCTACTTTCACGTGCTTGGGGATGTCTATTTGCAGATCCCATGGGTCCTTTACCTCTGTCTTCGACCTCTGATCACCCCTAGGATGATTGCCAAATCTGTCATGATTTTGTGCCTTTTGCTAGCCTTGTGAACTCTACGCCCAATTCCTTTCTCTACCCGGGCTAATTTGTAGGATATTTCTTTGACAGCCCCTGCCAGATTTTTAACAACCTCCTCAAGATCCACACTCTTGCTTGCTTGAGGTTTTTACGGTTTATCAGTTTAACACCTTCCCTCTTAGGAGGTTTTCCAATGGCCTTGATGTTGTTCTCAATTTGTAGAGCCATAGTAAAGGCCTGCCTCAAAGTGCCAGGGTTTTTATCCCTCAAATAGTATGCAACCTTCTTGTCAAATGCATCAGCATACTTTATAAGACAAGATTCATCACATGGCCTCAAATTCATAGGAAATATTCTCAATGTCTTATTGAATCTCGTATTAAAGTCATGCACTGACTCATTAGGATTCTTTTTAATATTCTTGAATTCTAAAAAAGAAACCTAGGGTTCGTTTTGTCACCATCTGTGCAATCTAAATGCATTCTTCATTTCAGTCTAAGAATCAATAGAGTTATCAAGCAGAGCTTTATACCAGTCCCTTGCATCCTCTTCTAATGTATGAATAAACAATTTAATGTATACATCTTCAAACTCTATTTCAAAATCCTCCATCATATTGACAAAGAGTTTCAAATGTTGATCACCAGTTATTGCATTATTTCCTTGAAACTTAGGCAATCTATTTCTTACATCCTGTGGCACAACATTCAGATAGCCATCCATACCTCTAAAACTGATGGGACCAAAAGTATTAACGAAAAATGGAGGTCTGGGTGGAGGCTGAGCCATATTATTCGAGGTGACCTTACAGGAGAAACAAAGTGATGAGGAGTGAGGGGTCTGTGGTGGTATAGGGATACAATTTTCAGAATGACTATCCCCTAATGGCTCTGTCTCTTGGAAAAATTTATTAGATTTTGAAAACACAGGGGCAGATCGAGAAGCAAATGTTTCAAATACAGATGATGGACCCTCTCTAGATGGAGAATTCAGATTTACAGAGATGCTACCTGATTCAGAAGTAGTTGAGGAAGTATTGCAATCTTCAACCGCGTGCTAATCAATTTCACCAATGGAGATCTCTTTTCTTGATGCTTGATCTCCCACAACCTTCCAAAATTTTCCTCCTTGTGAATTAGACTTTTCAAACTCTGGAAACAACCTTCTACTAGGGTCCAGTGAAGAAAGATCTTCTTCCTTCCAGCTTTGCAAAGATTAGTAACAAATTCACAATTGACAGAGGTTAAGACACTGGACATTTATCAAAATCAAAACAACCGGAGTCGCCACTAAGGATTTTCACCCTAGTTGTGCAAATGCACTAAAATAATCTGTCAAATGTTTGTCAGCACTAAAAATCATGCAAATATTTACAAATCAGACCCTCCTTCACCCAAATTTATCAATGGTGAGGCAAACATTAGTACAATAACTGCTGGAAAAATTGGACATACAACACACAAAACTTATAACTTTGTTCAATTCTTATAGATCTGATCAGAGAATGATGTTTACAAAATGTATTTGCACACAGAACTGCAAGAAACATTACCAGGTTTGGAAAACTTTAAATTCTTCAAAGAAGTCCTTGCCAACAGTGCCAGAAGTGTTGGTATCCAAATTCATTCTCCTTTTCAAGCCGAGCAACAACACATATTCGACAGGGAGCTTAGAGGTAGATAGATCATAAATGTGTATCGTTTTGTAGCCGGGATGAAATCTAACTGACCCTTTGTTACTCGGGTTTGTGGAGAGATGGATAGCACCTTAAGAGGATGTGATCTTATCCTAACTATTTTAGGTTGTGCCTTTCAACCAAGGTAAGAGAACCTATTTTGTAACCTTTGATTATTGAAGGAGACGTAAATACCTTTCTTTTGCACAAATTTTATAAAGAAAACCTTGGGAAAATATGATCAACACACCAAATCTGACTCTCACGAGTTGTCACTTCCAGATTATGGAGATATTTTCAGCACAGGCTAAGGTTACTGAAGACATTTGGAATCCTGATCTGTTCTGCATACTTTAGCAAATGGATTTTGTTCTTTTGTGGATATACAGAGCAAAACAGGGGTAGTTCGGGGTAGGATTGGTTATTTTGAATAAATTTTTGGTGGGAGATCAACAAGATAGATTGGACTTTGCCAGATCCTTGAGAAACTTCACAAAAATGGAGAACTCAATAACAAAAAGCTTCAAAATAGTTAAAACATTCCTTCAACTAGAAGGTGTGCATCAATGGAGGCCCAAACATGCACTTTTTCACACAATCTTTGAGATTCTAGCACGAAGGCTCGAGTTAGAAGAATTTTTCACATCAAAATCTAAGATCAGTCACACCTGAGGTACACCTAGAGGCTTACAAACAATCTTGTCAAACAGATGAAAGAAAAGTGATTTTAAATCATTTATTTCATTCCCAGATGAAAGCTCTTCTAAAAAATGAAATTGTAGATGCCACTAAACTATCACAAGGATTGAGATTTGTGTGATTCAAAGAGATTTTGATACAAGATTGCAATAGGAACAGAAAAACTACTTGCAGACATTCTAAAGTGAAATAAACACAAAATTTTCCAGAGATTTAACACGAATTAACTCAAAGTTTATCGATTTCATCAGCAAGGGAGAGTTATTTAAACAATCTTAGAGCTTGTTGATGGCTATACACTCGTAACCAACTCAACATGAATGAAAAATCTAACACACAGGAAGTTAACCTAGTTTCTCGAAAGTTTTCTCAGAAGATGAGCTTTTCTCAAAATTTTCTCGTGAAAATAAACTCCCGACCATTTGCAAGAGTATATTAATTGCCTTTATAATACACCCTTTACATGCAATTTTCCCCCAAAAGAGGAATATTCGAAGCACCTTTGTTGCACATATCGGATCATGATTTGCAGAAAGTGACATTCAACAGACTCACAAAAAGGTTGCCAGGTGTTTCCAAAAAGGTGAATCATTGCAAATATTTGCATCATTTCTCTAACTGGAGGCATATTCTTCATCCTTGTGCATGCAACACCTTCTTCTCTCAAAAAGAAGAATATTCAAGGACCTTTGCTTATCACCAATTTGTTTCGAGATAGAGACATTTAACAAATTCAGATCCAAAATCTGCCAGGTGGACCAACTGTGAATAGATCACATTTCTTGGGTCCTTGACTATTGACTAGGATGCCATGCCACAACTTCTCGGGAGTCCCTTTAATCATTTTGATTCTGTCATGCGAGAAATCCCCTTTTTAATCATTTCTCGGAGCCTCCACGTAGTTGGTCTTGATAGGTCATCCATTTTTGCTCTCGGGGCAACGCCTTTTTCACCTTTCGTGCTTGCACTTTCATCATTTCGTCCTTTTCCTTCCTTTTCCTCTGAAATTTTATTCTGTAACTTCTGGATCTGGTGTTTTGCTTCCTTGCACAAGCCCGAGCAAAAATCCTCCTCAAAAGTACTTCAGATTGACAAATTGAGCTCCCAAATTAATTCAATTGAACCTTGCAGGCCAAAACGACACAAATTTGCCAAAAAATTGATGAAGAATGATGCAAAGATGCATTTCCAAACATCCTGGAGCTTCAATGGTGGCAAAATCAAATGAAATGCACAGCTACCGTTGATCCTACGTTTCAACTTTTAATCTGAGCCCTCCACATGGCAAAATGCGATTGGAAATGGGTCTGGGGGCACCTTTTGACATTTTATAACTTTTGGAAAAAGGAAAATTTTCCAAATTTTCCCCGCAGCTCCGCCCTTCCGCCTTTAGCCTCTGATGTGGGTCCCAGCGGACTTGCGCTTCATTTTTTCATTTTTTACTTATTTTCCAAAAAGGAAAAAGTTCCACATTTTCCCCACGGGCCCACACCTCTGTTTCCCCACTGCTATGTGTCTCAATGGCACACTTTGAGATGGTCCCAAAAAGTAGAGACCCCAAACAAGCGCAGCCCAACATGTGTCTTAGTCCGACAGAGTCTCCAAGTGTCCTCCTGATGCTTCTTCAAAATAAAACTCAAGGGTCGGTCCCCAAACATGCGCGGTCCCTCCATGTGTCCTAGGCCCCTTTAGGAAGTTGCGTGAAAAGTCTAAGTACGGGAAGGCCCGGCAGAAGCCTCCACATGGACATGTTTTGGTTTGAAATGAGCCTTGGAATTTTTAAAGTGCCCCATAGAGCCGCATCCAACCAGAAAGGGCCACTTTTCAATTGATGCCAAGAAGTAATTTTGACCAGGAAATTACACCCGTCAAACCGTAAAATGAAGGACAACCACTATTTGAGCCCAAGGAGACAAAAAACATAACAGAGGCCACAATCTAAAGAATTTTGATGACAAATGGGGCGAGAGAAATTTGAGCACCAATAGATGTCATTAAAATCTTTCATTTCATTTCATCTCTTATCAGAGATTTTGTGTTGCCTTGTAAGGCAAGTTTTTGTGTAGGTGAATATTATTAATGTCTCATGTTTTATTGTGTAATTGCATATAGAAAGCAGGAGGGAAAAATCAGATTTAGGAGAAGAAGAAAAGAGTGCGCAGTCCCAGCTCAAGTCTGGACTGTTTTTTATGAAAGAAAACTTCATTGCAAGTTGTTATTGTATGAATGAAGGTTTTGTGTGCAGCTGTAGCTGCTGTTCATTCTTGAAAATATAAATGCATTGCTGAAGCAATTTGAAGCCCAGATCTGTGTTATTTGAAGCCAAGATTGTTGTTTTATTTTGCTGTTATAAATTTCTGTAGTTTTTCCTTTCTTTCCCTGTTCCAAATCTTTCAATAAAATTTGTTGCATTTTATTCTTGTATTGTTGTCTATTGCTGTCTGTAGATTCTGTAGATCCTCTATTTTTCCTTCAAACCTCTGATTATTAAAAAGTTAATATTTGTGACTACATAAGGCTTAATATTTCAATCAGCCTGATTATTAAAAAAATTAATATTTGTGACTACCAGTCGGAAGAGGAGGTCGGAAAAAAATTGAGCTCTTAAAAGACTATGAAACAGTTTTTCATTGAAACATCAAAGATCAGCCCCATGGTCATAATGAAACAGAAAACAATGATTGATAAGGATCTCTATTGACTTCAGGTACCTCAACAAGGCTTTCATCCATTATCCATTCTCAACACCCTTTACTGAAGAAATATGTGGCGAGTGCAGAGACCTATTCCTTCACAAATGGGTTCTCTAAGTACCATCAAATATGATAGCAGAAGAGGGAAGACCAAGAAATACATTTGCCACAAAATGGGGCTCTTTTTGGTACAATGGCATGCCCTTCAAAAATGCCCAAACAATTTTCTTTTGTGATTATGATTAACGCATTTAAACAATTTATTCAAGAATTCCTTGAAATGTAATCCACATGTGGATGGTATATGAATTACTGAATGTTCATATCCAGGCATTAAGGTTTATGTTCCAAGAATCAGGGAACTAAGGATTTCACGGAGCTCAAAGAAGTATTTTTTCCGATGTCATTTGAAATATTGTTGGGACATATCATATGGCCAATGACAAAAATTAAATTAATGGTTATCCAATGACTAAATATAAAGAGGCTCTCAAATATTTTTTTAACAGTAAAGAGAGGGTTGTGGGGGGCCTCACCCTTCATGTTGTCATAAAACAACCATTACATAGTTCCATTACATGCAGTTAAGGCATTCAAAGCACTTAACACGACAAAAAACGAAAAACTGTCAGCTGGCCAAGCCAAGCTTCCAACCTACTGCCTAGACAAACTGGTCAAGAAAAGGCACAGGCAAACAAACCAGACCCATAATACATCACTCTCTTGAACATTGTGGTCTGTTAATAGATAAGAACAATCTGCTTAATATTATAGAGAGTATGAAAAGGATATCTCATAATTATATAAGATACAATTATCCTGAAATGCTTATAAAAATTCTTGCCTATATTAATGCAGTAAGTCTTAAGCTTTTTGTGTCCTAAATTTATTTACAAGGCAGTTGTAAATTTTATTCTTTTCATGAAGATGGGACTCCTGGTGTCAATTAGCCTTTTAGCTTCTCATTTAAATAATAGAGTTCTTAGGACAGATTTCTCTCATGACATATGCCTTAGGATTGTGATGCAGAAAGACATCGATATCTGGGGCCTGGCGAACAATTATGCCCCAATGATTATGGTTCGAGGAAATCTCTTTCCGCACACTTGGCCTCCAATTTGGGAGATGTTGCTTGGGCTGTTAAAGTAGATAATCAGGTGATAGAAGAAAATTAAAATCAGCCTAAAGAACTCCCTTTTAAATAGTGAGGGTATTAAAGATTAGAATGAATTGATGTAAATGACACCTTTCACTTGTGGAACCAATTTTTTCTTGTAGAATTTGATTGTGGTTTGAATGGTGTAAGAATCAAAGGGGAAAGACATAATTTATTCTAGATTAAATAAATTCTTCTAAGATCTTGCTCATTAGGAGCTCTCTCTATTGATTCTCAAAATCCATAGCTATCATTCCTTTCCAATTCTGACACAATTAAGAGATGAATGCTGATTGTGAATGCATCTACAAGCTTATCAAATTAAAATACTCGTGCTGCTTCAAAACCTAAGAACATTATTCCTTCCTTGTCTTCATTTAGATATTGTATTGCCATGTAGTCATTATTAGATACAACAAAAAAACATTAAGGCTTCAAAATGAATTATGCCAATTTCTTCAAGTCATTTTCTTTCCCAAAGCATTGACATCCATCAAGTGGGATGAATGCTAGCCAAGGAGGTGTAAAATTACATCATAGGATAGTTGATTACCGATTACGAGCATGGATGGGATATTGAATGGGCATAAAGCTCCTTTTTCTCATCCTTAGCAATGAGGCCTTGGAAATCATTAAGAAGAGGATTAATCCAAATCTTATCAGGATTCCCTTGGTTATTAATCCTACTCCTTATTAGCTATGAGGTCAGCAACTTTATTTCCCTCACTTGTGACATGTTGAAAAGTGATTGAGTTGAAAATCTAGCTTAGCTCACAGGTCTCTTGCATGATACTATTTATCCTCCGGGAATTCATTTTTCCTCTTTTCCTTGCGTACCAGCTCTCTTCATCCTTTCATGGCTGTTATTTTTAGATTTGTAACTAAGGCCATAGCCTTCTCCATGTTATTGGTATTCTTTCCTGCATCTAAAGAAAAAATTAAGATCAGTTGATCCGTGGCATCCTGAAAATTTGTCCTCCTATTGAGCATGTATTACCTAGGAATCAGTTCAACTATAATGAATCGCGAAATTTTCCTTTGAATTTGCCCCAGTTTATTTAACCAAAAAAACATGTTTTACATGGACATTTCTTTATTGAAAATTACCTATTGGATCATGTTGGAGAAGGATGGGTGAAAACTGAAAAGTACACTCTTGAAGGCTCCGAGGAGATGCTAAAACTCTTGGGGATGTTTTCTGTGATTGTAAATTTTCCTTTGTTTTCTAGAGAGTTTTTTGTTGAATTAGCAAAATTAACAAGCAGGAATACCTACTGGAATGACAATTGGTCTGCAAAGCTTACAAGTGACTTTTCAAGGCACCTCACCACTTTAGAAACCCATATGGACAAACATCTCTTTTTGGTAATTCCTAATGTTAAAGGAAGGCCTATTCAATGCATCTTTTCAAGTGTTTTGATCTTCAAATTCTGTGGGCCTCTACCATGACATGCCAGAAAATGCAAAGCTGAAAATAATTGTCAAGCATTATAACCCCTAAATACAGTTCCTGGTAATGTGTGACTCAATGGGCAAATTAAGTATTTTTATTTTTAAATGGTATATCCAAAAGCAGCAAACAATTAACAATGAGATTGAACCTAAGAGACATGGTACACCACAATGGGAGTGCCTACTGCATCTCCAGTGGATTGATATGAAACTAAAATTTAAGAAAACCAGAAACTAGCCACATGAGGGGTGGGGCGAAAAGCCAAACCAAATAAAACAGAAACTTAAAAGCAACATGTTTCAAAGACTCTGAATCTCTATGCATAAAACATAAAAGTTAATTCCAACAGCTTTCAATATGGCATTCAAAATTAGCAAGGGTTCTATTTGATGTGCATTTTTATTGATTTTAACAATGATAATGAAACTGTTGGCAATGTTAGTAGTGGCGGTCACAATAAGTATAACCCATCCCTTCAGGTTTATCACCCTCTAACCTCTTACCCCATCAGCAAATCTATTGGTACCCGTAGTGCCTTATAAACCACAGGTGTTGCTCATAATTGTGATATATGTGAGATTATTATTAACACATTTTTATGTAAAGAGCATTATAGTGGAACTAAATTCTCAAGTTTTGGGAGCATTTGCTTTAAGCTATTCCTTTACAATGAATCCTAATGGGTCCAACAGTGAGACTTGAAATGTCCAATTTAAATTACTCACACAATCCAGATAATTTTAATACATTGACACATTGTGAACAATTTACTCTCCAAACAAAAAAACATCATAAGAATTTCACTCTACTGCCAAATTTTTTAAAATTTACAAATAAATTACTTTAGATTGAAATAGGTAGTAAAACGGTTACTTGGTTGTTAAGTCGTCTTCTTTGTGATAACAAGAGGATTTGTCACACACTTGATAACATTTTGTTTGGTCCCTATTCAGAGAGGCTGTTGTGTGTTGTGGTGAAATAACTGAGTTATCAATTCCATTCAAAATGATATCTGTCAACCCACGAAACCCTTAATAACAAGAAGATATTCAATCAAAATGCATGCATGACTTCTCGAACAAAAACGAATGCCAAACAGCCAACGATTTTATGTTTGGCTTAATATTAAAAAAATCGTTGATCTATTGGAAAAACAGGGACGGTCAAGAAGCTTAGTCGTATCTATTGGTATGGAAGGTTGTTATTAGAGTCCCCAAGACTGACCTGTTTTCTATTCATTTCATAACGGTCTATTTCATTTATAATATGTTTTTCTGGAATTGTTGTTACTGTAAAATCCTCATTTTTAATCACTTTTCCCCACACCCCCACACACATATATTTCAAAAAAGGAAAAAGAACGATATAGTCGAGGATCTTGTAGAGTAGCTTTATAATCATAAAAAAAAAAATCTAAATTACATAGATTTCTGTATTTTCGCTGTATTTGAGAATATATATAGTGGATTATAATGTCGAGTAAGCATATGTCTAAATGAATAGAAATTGACCATAACTTTATATAGTGGATTATAATATTGAGTAAGCATACATCTAAATCAATAGGAATCGACAATGGTCGGACTATCTATTTGACTCTCGACATATATTGCCATGGATTTGTACTTTGCTCGATAGATACAAGCAACTATTTTCCTCACTCATTAGGGTACCACATTTTTGATACTAATTAAATATTTTGAATTTCCATCCCAAACCAATATGTTGGTATTGGGGTGAATAGACCAAATCATTACTATTTTTACTAGTATGTAAAAAAACAATTTTAAATTTATATATGTAGACATGTAAAATGTCGACATAATCTGCTAAGTAAAATAATTCACTTATCCCATAATAACCATTTATCCCCATCACAAACCCTTATAATAATTAATTATTAATTTAATTAATTATTATCATACTATATACAATCATGTTCCAATTATTACCCATTCCATAAATCTCATTCATACCCTTAGAAATATTAATACATTATTAATATTTCATTCATTACACTAAATAACCTTCATTAACTATTTTCCACCAATTTAAAAATACTCACCCACCTACCACCTACCCTATACCTATTCTATGCTTAGTCTCTCCATCTAATCACTCCACTAAATACAATTAATCTCACATAATCCCCACTTAAATGAGCCTCCAAATCTAGAAGTCTCTCCAATCTTCCTCCTTTTTCAAATATTCAAATTAAAAATACACTATTCTATTGAATTTTAAATTCAATAGAGGATTATAAGAAAATCTAGAATTTTCTACACCCTCCCCTCTCATCCATTTTCAACCATTGATCTAATCCACCATGGCAAAATCTCAACCATCCATTTCTACTCCTCCAACTTGGTGTCCCCAAGATTTCACACTAAAATTTGGGACTACTCCTTTTAAAAAAATCGTTCTTTTCAAGTAACGGGTCGCTTTTGTGTTTGTTTTGTCTGCAGTTGTTTGCATTGCTCTAAGGTATCCCAGCGAGTCATAGAAGCCAAATTCACAAAATACACACATGTCAAAACTCACTCAATCCCTTCACCAAGTTTTGTCTCGAGAAAAATTTATTTATTAAATAAATAAAGTTCATTTAAAATTAGATTGAGCTAAAATTGAGGATTTAGGTTATATAAAACACTTCACCCCATCATTACTACCATAAAACATTCACCCTGGGGAAGAATTTTTGTAGATCAACTAAGTGGAGAAATTTTTCGAGCAATTGCCCATGACTTCTTTTGTTTTGTTTTATTTCATTTTGTTTGTGTTTTGGTTTGGTTTCTCTGGAAATTCCAATAGCCTATTCGTTCTTCTTGCCATACCTTTCCCTAGGCCTAGGGTTTTGAGAAGCTATCCAATATTACTAATTTTTCTAAAGCCAATCGAGCTCGGGATTCTTTCAAAGGATTGAAAGAAGTTGCTTGGTCCAAAAAGGTGCAAAAATGGATTTTATGAAAATAAGAAAAATAGTGTCATCAATGCGTAGAGCTCGAGAAAATATGCACTTTTAGAGAAAATGACACCTAAAATGGAGCCACATAATGAAAGTTATGGCACATGCAAGTTTTTGCTACTACATCTTCCCGGACCCTTTCCAAAAATGGAAAAATTTATTCTATATTTGTGTTTTCTTCACCAAAAATCCAAAAAGGAAAGAAATGCAGTCTTCATGTCAGTCACAATTTTCAAGGCTGCCTTCCGCATCCAATTTCCACGCTGCCTTAAGTGATGAATTTTCACGCAATTTTAAAGGCAGAAGTCATAATGCAAGTCACACTTTTGGAAAAGAGTTATCTTTCATGCAAGTTGCATTTTTTGGAAGGAATCAATTAAGGTGCCAATGGGAATTTTGGTAGTAGAAGGCAAGCAAGCATAATTTCTCCCCGCCTCATGGGGTAAAAATTCTCATTATGAAAGACAAATCACTTAAGTGAAAAGCAGAGAATTTCTTGCATGCTTTGCATGGTACAAACTCTCATTATGAAAGACAAATCACTTAAGTGAAAAACGGGAATTTCTTAGCTGCCTTGTAGGGTAAAATTTCCTATTACTTTGATTTCTTATTTTTTAACATGACTTCTAGCCAAAAAGTGCGACCCATTTTGGCATAGCTAAATGCACAAAAGATGACTTTTTTATAATTACCTGCAAGCATCCAATTTTGGTGCCTAGGGTTGGAAAGGATTTCTTTTTATTATTCAAAGCATCTGCATGTTGATGTGAGTGCACAAGTGAATAAAATAATATTTTTAGCTTTCTTGGCATGCAAACAAAGTCTAAAAATAGAGGGCAGCAGTCTTTATAATCAGATCTCGGTGAAGAAATTATATATTCATGTTATGGACTGCATACTTATCTGAATTATTTACAGGAATACTCCATTTATGCCCATATTGGTGAAGAAAGCAGAAGTCAATGTTTGATACATTGAATATATCTTTAGAATCAGATGAATAAATAGATCCAACTCTCATATTTGCAAAGACTTTCGGCAAAAAATTCATTCTCTTGTTTCTAATGCAGCCCATGCGGAAATCATTGCATGGAAAATTCCTTTCAGGAGCTTGTGCATGTGCTCCCAATCTTCCAGTTGAGCCTTCATTGAATTTACTTGTGTTTTCCTTCACTCGAGTGCTTTCCAGAATTTAAAATTGCTCATATGCAATTAAAAATAAAAGATGATGAGTTTTGTCTGAATTATTTACGACAAACATTGCACTAGTGCATATACTGGAGAAGAATTGCAAAAGCTTCAAGGATAAAAGGGGAAGATAGGTCAGAGGTAGCACCCGCAGGAAAATCACAGTCAACTACTTCTAGATCCAGTTTGGTGAGAATCAAAGGAAAAAGAGTCAACCGCATGCAAAATATGGAAAAAGAACAAGACTGAGAGTGTTGCAGCTTTCTTCTAATTTCTTTTCCTCTTTCTTCTTCTTTCTCTTATTTTCTCTGACAAAGTAATTGAGCAATCGATTAAATTATAAAACTTAAGTGATTGGTTTAAAAGTCATTACTTGAAGAAGTCAATTACTTGGAAGACATGCAAAATAGAAGGTTCTATTTTCAGTTATAAATCATGCATGTCATGCAAAGAGTAATTCCAGGAGGAAGATTGCTAGTTGTCCCCTTTTCTATAGCTTCCGCATGCGGGAATTCATTAAAAACTTCCTATTTGTAATTTCCCTCTATACACTATAAATAGAGGAAGAACATGCAAGTTAAAGTATCAAAATTTGTAATCAACATTCTTGTGTTCCGAAATTGAGCTAAAACCCTTAATATATTTCTCAAAGCTAAGGAATTGAAAGGAGGCATATTTCCAGAGAAATTTTTGTCAATAATGCATTTATTTCTTACTTCATGTAGATCTTTGCATAAACTGTGTTATCTCATATCTAGATTTGAAACTTTCCTTTTCTTTAAATTTTGTATTATGAGATCTGTTTGTTTCATCTATGTGCATGAGACCAACTCTGCGAACTATTGGTTGGATTGCACATCTTCTTTGCTTTCTTCCCGGATTCAATTATTTCCCCCTTTTGCAAATATTTCTTTACAATTGCCTGCTTACTTGCTGCAAAATTGCCTAGCTATGGCTCATGAGCTTTGCAATTAAAGTAAAACCCACAAACAGTTACTCAGATCCATAATTGATAAAAATCATACACGGGAGCCTCACCGGTAAATGAGGGAGATTTATCTCGTGACTGCCTAGGTTTTCGGTTGTGTAAAAAATCTAGCTAACACAACTATAAATAGAGGTGCCACCCTCCATGGCAAGCACCTTAGAAATTTGCAAGTAAATGCTGCCCAATTTTCTAGCAATCCAAGCAATCATCAAAGCAATCTAGTGAGCTCAATCAAGCCATTGATCAAAGGGAGGTGTTGCCAAAATTTGTCCAAGAATCTAAAGCATCCATTACATTTATCCAAGCAAGAAAAATCAAAGGAGTAAATCTAAGGAAACAAAGGAGGAGAATTCTACTTGTAGGTAAGTACAGTAAATTGTTTTCCTCTTCTTTCCATCTTGCTCAATTAGAGGTAGTGGATTAGTTGTGTTACCTTTTGTGTTGGTTTGATTGCATAATCATATCATGTTTTCACACTAACACAAATTTTCCTCTACATTTTGGTGCCCACCATGGGGCTTACCCCTTAAATTCTTGTTGGAATTAGTAACATTAGGCACTAATAACAAGCTATCAAAAATTTGGAATTTTTCCAGTGATATTTAAGCTCAAAATTTAATTTTTCGTGTCTCTGTGACGTATCAGCGCATACGCCCTAAAACAACACATTCATCACCTATGTTAGCGCTTTTACCAGTCAAAATTTGACTTTTTTGTGCAGGAAAACAATTTAGTGCATTTGTGATATTTCAATGCGTATACTCTCTGTTTTAGAGCATTTATCCTCTAACATTTTCCATGTACAACTTTGTGGGTGTTGGAAGTGTATTAGCGTGTTTGACAAAGTTTTAGTGTGTACATACTAATGTCGTGTTTGTGTGGGATCTAAAATGCGGGATTGATTATTAGCACATTTGGTAGACGTTTAGCGCGTATACGCCATCTAATAGCATGTTTGTTAACTAACGCCTTGTATTTGTAGATTCCATTCTTTAGAGCGTGTGTTACCTGGTTTAATGTATTAGGCCTTTATAACAACGTGTTTATACCAGAGAGCCTTGTTTATCTTTGCATTAAATATTAAATTGCATATTTTTGTATTTTGCAACATTTTTTTAGAATCTAACATTCTGTTTTTGTAGGAAAATCACAGAAACAAGGGGAAACTCTGCGGTTTTCCATTTAATCAAAATAATACATATATTGCCTAATGTTTGTGGTTACAGGATATTAAAGTAAACCAAGACTACTAACCCTTTGTCTTGCAGCCCGAACAGTCCAAGTGCATTGGGGTTTTTGTTAAAACTACTAACATTTTTATCTTCTGATTTCCCTAGTCAAAGACCCCCATTCCAATAACTCATTTTAATTAAATTTGTGTGTTGTCCCTTTTGTACTTTGTGTGCTTGTTTGTTTAAACCCAAAGGTGACATCATGTATGCTCTCCTCTCGCATCCTAGGATGATCTTGAGGATCAAAAGTGGTTAACCTTCCTTCCCTTTTTCTTTTGAAGGGGGTAACGTGACGTGGAAGTGACATCCACGCACTTACCATAGTCCTAGGGGTCTCGTGACCATGGGCTTCATCTCCATGCACATAGAAATACCTGTGTTCCGGTAGGGTATATAAATTCTTAGAAAATTGTTGTTATTGGCTAAGCGTCTACATGTTTTAAGCGTGACGTGAAGTGAGGGGCTTCCACGTCCCAACACCCAGGCCTTAGACAACATCCTTGCCACACGGATTTGGGCCCCACATACCATAAGGTATATAGGGGATGCCCCTAGAGAGATTGTTTATCCTAGCCTAGGTAGCCTTTGGCCATAACCAAGCTATAGTGTAGGGGAAGGAACCACCGAAGATTACTCACTAGTCGATCACATATCGACATAAAGGTGGGCCAACTCAGTGAGCGCCACTGTCGTATGTGGTATTAAAAGTGGGCTATAGCTTGATTGTACTCCCACTTGACTAGTTAGGATTGTGCATGCATGAGTGTACTTGTTTGAGTGTTTTGTCAAAACCAGTAAAATAACCCTCACACCAATCCTTGTAAATAAATCACACACTTATCACCCACCAATTTTTAACCATAATCTTTGACCTCAATTTTCAAAACATACAACATCATAATTAACCCCATCCTTTTCACCATATAATCCCTCTCCCATTACATTAATCACATTCCCCTAACATTACACCCACATTTTGTAAATAATAAATCAAATTTTTATTATAAAACCTTAAACATACATTACCATCATATAAATATTTCCGCATCAAACTCCTTACGTTAATACAAAAAAAAAAAAAAAAAAAAAAAAAAAAAAAACAAAAAAATTAAAAAAAAAATTAACACTCCCATCTCATTGAATAAATTCCATAATCCCACATTCATTCATCTTTCACTAAACACAACCACACTTTTCCACTTTCAAAACAAAACATATATCACCCACGACTCATCCATTAATCGCTTGACAATTCCTATTGGTATCCCAAATCAATCTAGGTCCATAAGGTTTTAAAACTCATACCAATCATATAATTCATCCATCCCAAATCTAGTCATCACCTTATATCATCATATCCATCCTAAACACCCTATTCATGATCCCTTCTTGATACAAGCAATCTAATCTTATTAATCAACATTTTGCTAATAGGCCAAATATCCTTAATCTTTATCCTATTCTTCTAAGCCCTTGTAACAAGGCACATCCCAAGCCCTCTACTAACAAGGCACATCCTTCTTCTACTTCCCCCTTAAATTTCTTCCAATCCTATAAGCAAGACTAGATTATTAAGGTTAAACGTCAAGATCATCAAGGAATCGTAATCTCCCCTCTCATCCATACATCCTTCACTTCAAATCTTACACATCCCACCAACATTAGAATCTAATGGCACCTAGACGGATAATAACTCGATCCCAATTTGGAAATGAAGACAAAAACAATAACCACAACATGGAAAATGATCTATTCAACCACAATTATTATGATGCCAATAATGAAGAAAATTGACCAAGAGGAGAAGACGAAGAGACTATGGTTAATACTAGTAGTGACGATGACTCTAGTACCTACTTCATAGAAGGAAGACGAAGAGAAATGTTAAATCACTTCATTGAAAAGAATAAGGATGCCCTTTTGCTCCAATTATATCACATGGGGAAAAATTCCTTCTGATTACACTCATGACCAACTCCATAGTCTTCTCCTAGACGACAATGATGACATCAAACAAAGACCACCTTCCACACACCGACCAAATCCAAATCACCGTTGCATTGTACATGGACGGGATGGCAGAGAGAACAACACCCATATATCCAAAGAAGTCATATTGTCTCAATTACAACAAATGAGCAATCAAATCACCCAATTAGCCTCTCAAATCAACCACAACCATCCAATGATCATGGATCCCATCATTCCCAACCCAATTTCAAACCACCACCTCCTAATCCTCTAGAACCAACCTTGGAGCAAGAAGTGAAGTCTATGAAGGAAACGCTTCAAGGGTTGCAACTCGGCACTCAAGGATGTCAATATAAATTCGAGGAACTTTTTCCTTATCCTTTTGACCATGACATATTATGAGTCCCTTTTCCACCATATTTCAACCACCTAAATTTGAAAAATACAAGGGAAAGGAGATCCCCGTGAACACGTTAAGGAGTTCTATATGTTTTTTCAAGAAGTAGCCTACGATGACTCATATTTGTTAAGACTCTTCTCTAGAAGTCTAGGCGGTCCAACTTTAGAATGGTTCCTTTGGTTACCCAAAGGTTTTGTTACAACATTCGCCGACTTATCAAAAAAATTTGTAAAACACTTTTCCTACAATGTAGAACATGATGTCATAATGATTGATTTATGCAATACCAAACAACGAAATGGTGAAAGTTTCTCATCATTCTTACAATGATGGTGAGCCCTTGTTAGCCGCATTCATGGGCCCATACCTGAGAAGAAAATGGTTACCATCTTTGTGTCCAACCTTAATCAGGAATTAGCTTTCCATTTGCAAGTTCATTGCATAAACACATTTGATGACATCATTGACAAGGGAATGCAAATTGAGAGAGCCCTTATTGCAAAAGGTCTTATTAAGATATATTCCCATGACAACACATTCAATCCAACCAACCCTCTACATCTGAAAAACCTAAGTATTTTAATAAGAATAAGAATTTTGTCGGTGGTGCAGAGTAACAGATACCAAAAACGTCCAACATGTCCATACTACAACCACTATATTCATCCTTAAAGACAAACTCGACCTACTCAAGATTCCAAACGACGAACCCATATGCCCCTTGGTGAATCTATGGAAGCAATCCTTGATAAATTAATTACCGCCAATATGGTTGTTTTTCCTCAAACACAACCCATTGATGAGTCCCAACCCAAACCTTCATGGTTCAAAGAAAATGAATATTGCAAGTTCCATAAAATCAAGGGTCATGCCACACATCGGTGTATGAAATTGAAGAATTACATTCAAGACCTTATCAACCGAGGTGAGATTGAAATAGAGGATAATGCTTCCACCTCCTCCCAAAATTAGAAGCTTGGGATATATCAAAATCCCCTTCCTAATCATGGTCAAAACCATGCCTCTAATCAAGGACAACAAAAGTCTGGAAGTAAAACCGAATCCTCCGCTCATCGCTCCAACCATATTAATTACCATCGCGTACCCCCCCTTATACATTGCTTGTTGGAAATATTCACCATTCTCCCCATCAAGTAGCCACCATTAAAATAAAATGCCCTCACATAACCCCCAATGTGTTGTCACTACTCGTAGGAACCGTGTGGTGGTCTAAGGAGCTGCTCCATCATCTTCCAATCCAACACCACAAGCACAATATAATATCATCGAACAACTTGAGAAGACTCCTGCACAAATCTCCATCATGGACCTTCTCAAGACTTCATCCATCCACAAAGACATTTTATACATGTGCCCTCCAGAAGCACGCGTTCCCACCGATATCGATCCTACACAATTTCAAGCCCTTGTTGCTAATCTCTATCCATATCCAACAATCCCACTCACTTTTACTCAACAAGACTTGCCACCACACGGCCCTACCCACAACCTTCCTCTTTACATCGAAGTCCTTATTGACAACGTTTGTGTTAAAAGAGTGTTAATAGATAATGGATTGACCCTTAATCTTTGTACCCTAAATCTCATTCATCAATTGGGGTACAATGACTTGGATTTGAAACAAGATATAATTACTATTAAAGCATATGACAACATGGAGCGTAGATCAGTGGGAACTATCTATTTACCTATCAATGTCAGGCTGTCATGCTCCCCACTCTTGTCCATGTGATAGATATCCAGTTCCCATGCATAACCTCTTACTTGGTTGGCCTTGGATTCATGAGATGAATGCTATACCATCCACACTCCATCAATGTCTAAAATTTGAGCATGCCGGTACAGAAATTACTATCCATGGTGACCCTCAACCCTTCCAATATTGATAGCATTGGAATCTGAAAGTTATTGGGAACCTTATTGTCCTATCACCAAACCTGCGCCAACAACATCACCTTCATCATCCGCCACTTCATATGTCTCACCCGATAGTCTCCCATCTCCATCTCACTATGTCTCCTCATCATCTGCACCTCTTTTACCCACTCCACCCATATCTACTCCCCTTCTACCCACACCACCACTCAAGCTAAAAACAACAGGGTGTGGAGAATACCAAACATTCAACATCAACCATCTACCGCCTTCTCCCAAATGGCTCGGTAGGCCCGACATCTGTTTAAACAAACAACAAACATATGAGTTGGGCTCATCCACTTTTATTTGTTTTGGGTATCTTTCTGATGAGTACCTTGAGCCATCTGATTCCTCGTGGCTTATTGATGATTATATACCTTCTTGTTGTTCGATGATAATTAACCCATTCGTAGAATGATAATGACTCGTATGGGATACTCTAGATAAGGACTAGGTCACTGTGACAAGTAATCCCTGAACCCCCACCATTATCCCCAACCTTGATGGACGTGGACTAGGATACCAACCACCTAGTGAAAGCATCCGTGATGACCTGAGTGACACTTCTAGTACCGCTGAGGAGGTCATTGACAACATTGATACGAGTTCCATCTATAGCCAATACGAAGACCTTGCCAACACTAACCTTTTTCCCATGAAATTTTTTCACGCCCTTGACATTGCCCTCAACTATATCCATAACTCATTAAATGGGACCAACGGTTAGAACATCCTCCTCTTGACTCATTTCAAAATGATGAAGCAATTCTGGAGTTCATGGGAACTCATGATAATCTACTTATCGAGGATCATAAAAAGGGTTTCCAAGTATGTCTAAATGTTAATGCCTACTTTGGAGCACATGAGCATCCCCTTTTCCTTCCATCCCACTCTAATATCCCTCATCCCACCTTCTCTTGTCACCTTGACAAGGAAGATCCCCTCGTTGAATTCTTCCAAGAATCCCCAAATCCCGAAGATGATCCAGTCATCGATCAACTTCTCCCGCTCCTGAATCTCTACAAGATGGCTCAACATCCGTAATCAAGGAAACCATCGATATCAACATTAGCACAAAAGAAGAGCCCAAGATTCTCAAACTGGGGGCATCTTTGTCTACTAGAAGAACATGATATCTTTACCGCACTCCTCAAATAATTTTCAAATATATTCGCGTGGTCCTATGCGGATATGCCTGGTTTGGATCCTTCTCTCATGGTCCATAATCTTGTAGTGCGTAAAGATGCAAAACCAGTCAAATAGAAACTTCAAAAATGCATCAAAAAGTTGTGTTGCTTGCCAAAGAGGAACTGCGGAAGTTTTTTGATGTTGGGTTCATCCGACCTATTGATTATTTTGAATGGATCTCCAATATCGTCTCTAGTAGGTAAGAAGACTGGGGCATTCGTATTTGTATTGATTTCTACGACACCAATAAATCTTACCCTAAAGATGATTTCCCACTACCAAATATTGATATGATCATCATCTAAATATACTTGGGCACAAAATGTTATCTCTCATGGATGGTTTCTCCGGTTATAATCAGATCAAAATTGCTAAAGAAGATCAACATAAAACAACTTTTACTACACCTTGGGGCACGTATTGTTATCAAGTCATGCCCTTTGGACTCAAGAATGTCGAGAGCCACTTATCAACGTGCCATGACTGTCATTTTTCATGATATGATGCATGATATAGTTGAAGACTACGTCAACGACATTTTGGGAAAATCTAAAACTCGTGAGGAACATCTCGTAGTCCTCCGCCAAATCTTCGAATGACTTCGAGAATATAAAGTATCTAAATCCCAAGAAATGTGTTTTCGGTGTCACATCCGACAAGCTCCTAGGTTTCATTGTCTCCAGACGTGGAATTGAAATTGATCTAGATAAATTTAAAGTTGTAATTGAAATTCCTCCACCTAAGAATCTCAAGCAGTTACGAAGCCTATAGGGAAAGATTCAAGCTATCAGGAGATTCATATCACAATTGGCCGACAAATGTCATCCATTCCACCATCTACTTAAAAAGGGCACAAAATTTCACTGGAACGAGGAATGTCAAGCCTCTTTTGATAAGCTTAAGGAATATCTGATGAATCCTCCTATTTTGGTGCCTCCCACTCCAGGAGTACCTCTTCTACTTTATATATCAGCTACACAACACGCCTTGGGATCCCTTCTAGCACAACATGATAGTCAAGGAAAGGAACATGCCATCTATTATCTAAGTCAAACACTAATTGCATATGAGCTCAACTACACCCCTATGGAAAAATCATGTCTTGCTGTGGTCTTTGCCTCTCAAAAGCTACACATTACATGCTCAATAATACTACTAAGCTCATAGCTAAAGTAGATCCGCTTAAATATCTACTTTCTAAATCAGCTCTCACAGGACGAATGGCTAAATGGATCATGCTTCTAAGTGAATTTGACATTGAATATGTTAATCAGAAAGCTATCAAAGGACAAGTACTAGCTGACCAATTGGCAGAAGCTCAATTTTTGATACTACACCACTCACCACATGGTTCCCAAATGAATCCATATGTACAGTCACAGATAATCATATATGGACATTATACTTTGATGGCTCCTTCATGCATCATGGCTCAGAAGTAGCTATTTTTTTATCACCCCCCAAGGTGACTTAATTCCTAAATATTTCCAGCTTGCTTTTCCTTACCAACAATATTGCTGAATATTAAGCACTCCTTGTTGGTTTAAAAATGCTATTCAATGGAATATTAAACATCTCAATGTCTTTGGTGATTCACAACTAATCATTAAACATGTCAATGATGAATATGCCACCAAAGATGATAAATTGATTCCTTATAAACGAATGGTCGACAATTTCAAAGCCTACTTTTAGTATATCCAATTCGAGCAGGTCCCTCGCACTAGTAACAAATCAGCGGATGTTATGGCTATCATCTCCTCACTACTTAGACATGCCTCCAGAAGCATCTAATTCAAAATCTCTAATCAAAAAATTAAATGTCCCCACCTATGATACTCCTGAGTCAGAGATGGTTTGTGAGATTGTTGGTCCTAATTCCCCTAGTACCATGACATCTACACCTATCTACATGACCATACCCTTCCACCTAATCTCCCTCGCAGCCATCGCAAATCATTCATCCAATGAGCCTCCCACTTCACCATCCTTGGAGATACCCTCTATCATAGAAGATTTGATGGAACTTTGCTACGTTGCTTAAATTCCCAAGAGGCCGAATCAACACTCCAAGAAGTTCACGTAGGGACTTGCGGTGCCCACACCAGTGGTCTGGCCCTCGCCAAAAAACTTTTTGCATCGGATATTATTGGCCAAACATGGAAAAAGATGCATGCTCCTATGTCTGTAAATGTGTCCCTTGCCAAAATCATGTTGACCTCATCCACGCACCATCACAAGCCTTACAACCCATTACAACCCCATGGCCCTTTTCTACCTGGGGTCTAGATCTCATGGGAAAATTAAATCCCACTTCATCTGATGGTCACAAATTCATTATCACAACTACAAAATACTTCACAAAGTGGGTCAAAGCCATGCCACTCACTTATGTCAAAGGCAAGAAAATATCCAAATTCATCCTTAACCACATCATCTGTCGCTATGGTGTTCCATCCACACTAATCACGGACAATGGTACATCCTTTAAAAATAAAGATGTTCGTGAACTCTGTGAAAAATTCCACATCAAGCTCAAATTTTCCACCCCATATTATCCACAAGGCAATGGCCAATCCGAAGCATCCAATAAGATGCTAAAGCGTATCCTTGCAAAATAGTCAATCAAGCAGGATGTGATTAGCATAGAAAAATATATCCTACCTTGTGGGCCTATCGCACATCCATTCGTACTCCCACCGATGTCACTTTGTATTCTCTTGTCTTTGGCACCAAAGAAATTTTTCCCATTGAGATCGAAATCCCATCCCTATGTGTTTCTCTCCAACACCTCATCAATGATGAAGACTACCGCATCCATTGCCTACAAGAGCTCAAGCTCCTTGATGAGAAATGACTCCAAGCCCGGATCACCTCAAAGCCTATCAAAACCACCTTTCATCATCATAAGAAAACACATAAAAGACCACAAATTTGAATTCAGTGACCTAGTCCTCAAGGAAAATCAATGCAACACTAACACTTGATTGCAAAAATAAGGGTAAGTTTGAACCAAATTGGCTTAGACCATATGTTGTCATCGCTAAATTCGCTCAGGTGCTTATAAACTTGCTACTCCAGACGGAGACGAGTTGGATGATCCCATGAACATCATGCATCTTCGTCCACTTCTATGCCTAAGTGCCTAATGCTCCATGTCTATATATAAAAAAATAAAATTCCATCCAATGGTGAAAACCACTTCAATGGCACCTTGGGAAAGTACCATGGTGAAAATCGGTTTCGGCGCTATGGTAGAATCTAATCCGATCATTTGTCTACTAGCACTCTATAACTCACAATACATGAACACTAGGGGCACACTACTCCCCTTTCCATCCCTCATATCCCTATCCACAATTTTCATCCTAAACTATCCTATCCACTATCTAGATCCAGACTTCTTCTAATCCTCTCTATGCCACATCAGATCTGTCATGAATGGGAATATCTCTCCCAATCCCAACTTAGGTTGCATTACTCATACTATCTCCCCTAGGAAATATATCTCTAGGAGTCTTACACAACTGTTGAGAAGTGCAACCCTTGCAAGATCTTGAGGCCTTCATTTCTCTCCATCCATCCCCTTTTTTCATCTATCATTGCTTGTGCCTTCTCGCTCTCCTTTTCTCTCTGTCATTTTGTCATGATCGACGTAATGGTTATATTGTAAATATTTGTAAAAACTCACTATCCATTTCCATTGTACATACCATGTGTTACATTAAATTATATTTCCATCCATGAATCAACATACCTAACACATAGACACCACTTTAACAACTAATCATATTACCATCACTCATATGCACATCATAAACACATCATGAATATCATCTCATCACCATTAAAATAATACCATCATAAACATGAAAACATCAAAATATACACCATCCATAATAAAGTAAATCAACACATCATAGACCATCATAATAACCAATCACACATTAAACATTCTTAACATCATAATATAATAACATCATCAAAAATTACATAATTCCATCACATAAATCCACACACATTGCTAATCTAGTCATAAAATAAACATCATCATCATCAACTAACATAAATACATACTCACATATATCATCAACATAAAAAAGAAACAACATCACATTTTAACCATCTAGAAATCATAATACACACACCATCTACAACCATAATCCATCATCTAAACCATCATCATAATCTAACATATACCAAATAAATGTCATCAAACTACATCATCAACATCTCAAAAATAATAGACCATCTGTCCATATCATATCCATCATCAAGATCACATCCATAGGCTCGTACTCATATATCATCAAATGTCTACATTTTCAAAATAATTCAAAAATCCAAAAAATCTAAAAAATTGAAAAATCCAAAAAATTCAAAAAAATCCAAAAATTTGAAAAATCTAAAAAATCCAAAAATTCAAAAAATCCAAAAATCTAAACAAATTCAAAAATTCAAAAAAAAAAATCTAAAAAAATCCAAAAATTTAATAAAATTCAAAAAAATCCAAAAATCTAAAAAATCCAAAAATATATAAGAAATTCAAAAATCTAACAAATCTAAAAATTCAAAAAATAAAAAACTTTCAAAAAAATTCAAACAATTCCAAAAAAATCTAATTTTTTTCAAAATTCCAAAAAAATCTAATTCAAAAAATCTAAAAACATCTATAAAATTCAACAAAATATATCCATCGGGTATGTTTTACTTGCATATTTTGATTGCCTGTTTTTGTATTTTTATTTCGGCCAATGATATGAGGCCATTGTTTCTTTTCTAGTACTTGGTTGATGATATGAGGCCACTTTCATTGGTCGATGATATGAGGATATGGGCATCTAGCAATTAAAACATCATGGTCCTTATACCTTGGTGCATCTCGCTTTATGCCACATTGATCACAAACGCTAATGATGATTTGATGGACACAGTATGCCAACACATCCCCTTATCATGCATACCATCTCATCAACATCCAATCCAACCAATATTTTACCAATCTACCCCATCATTCATCCAAATCCAACATCTTTTAATAACCCAAAATTGGGGCATCCTCACATCTCCACAACCTAATTACCACCCTTCACTGGGGCATCCCAAAATCTACATCACCAACTCCAAAAATATCCCCCTCATCATACATCGTTAACAAATCCCTTATCTCTTAATTCTCCTCTCTTTCTCCTAACTTCCTCTAATTCTATATTTCTTCTAACCTTCTCTCATTTTCCTCTTATTCTTCTACTTCTTTTTCCCCTCTTCTCTCTCCCTTCACTCTTCTACCTCTTCTAACCTTCTCTCCTCTCTTCTAAAGCCTTCCACCTCCACTATTCTTCTCTCCTCACCGATTAACTTAAGCCTCTTCTCTTTTCGAGCGGTTATCCGACTTGTTCCTCCTCGCCTAACCTCTCAAGGGGGCATCATATCACCATCCACAACATATTTTCTTCTTTTCTTCTTTGAATTGTCATTGCTACATAATAACACTTCAAAGAGGGGGAAAATGTAGACATAATCTACTAAGTAAAATAATTCACTTATCCCATAATAACCATTTATCCCCATCACAAACCCTTATAATAATTAATTATTAATTTAATTAATTATTATTATACTATATACAATCATGTTCCAATTATTACCCATTCCATAAATCCCATTCATACCCTTAGAAATATTAATACATTATTAATATTTCATTCATTACACTAAATAACCTTCATTAACTATTTTCCACTAATTTAAAAATACTCACCCACCTACCACCTACCCTATACCTATTCTATGCCTAGCCTCTCCATCTAATCACTCCACTAAATATAATTAATCTCACCTAATCCCCACTTAAATGAGCCCCCAAATCTAGAGGCTTCTAATTCTAGAAGCCTCTCCATTCTTCCCTCCTTTTCAAATATTCAAATTAAAAATACACTATTCTATTGAATTTTAAATTCAATAGAGGATTCTAAGAAAATCTAGAATTTTCTACATCCTCCCCTCTCATCCATTTTCAACCATTGATCTAATCCACCATGGCAAAATATCAACCATCCATTTCTACTCCTCCAACTATAAATAGAGGTGCCACCCTCCATGGCAAGCACCTTAGAAATTTGCAAGTAAATGCTGCCCAATTTTCTAGCAATCCAAGTAATCATCAAAGCAATCTAGTGAGCTCAATCAAGCCATTGATCAAAGGGAGGTGCTGCCAAAAATTTCCAAGAATCTAAAGCATCCATTGCATTTATCCAAGCAAGCAAAATCAAAGGAGCAAATCCAAGGCAACAAAGGAGGAGAATTCTACTTGTAGGTAAGTACAGGTAAATTGTTTTCCCCTTCTTTCCATCTTGCTCAATCGGAGGTAGTTGATTAGTTGTGTTACCTTTTGTGTTGGTTTGATTGCATAATCATATCATGTTTACACACTAACACAAATTTTCCTCTACAATCTAATTTTAATTTACTTTCATTATTAGTTGAATACAAGTCATAAAATTGAATAAGAAGGAAGTCCTCTTTCCTAATAAAATGTGTGTGTGTGTGTGTGGGGGGAGTCAATTGGAGGAGGGATAATATGTTGTAGACATTTTGGAACTATTTCATCTTAATGAGGTTTTCAAACTAATGAACAACAATTTAATATAATAGTGTTTGCACCCTAATTCTATTTAGAGTTATGAGAATGCACAACAATGAGAAGGATGTAAGGGTTTGTAATAGGTAGACTATTGTGATTAATTAACTTCCAACAATAACCATTCACAATCGAATGATACTTTTATACTTGTAACAATTAACAAACGATATGTACTTTCTCAAATTCATAAGAAGAGAGAGAAGCTTAGTTGTACAAGACAAATCGAGAGAGGATTTGGATGTGCTTTAGATGGTGAAACAGATAGATCGAGACTAGAAATGCTTCGATGTTGATTATGGCACTAGAAACTAAGTAGGAGCAAGACTATACAACTATTGATAGTCCATCCCTAATCTATATGGTCTTGAATTAGATTTGAATGGTCATGAACCCTTTATTTGTCTATATTTGAAACTTCCTCTATGTTTCACTTGTATGGCAATGACCTTCACTATGTGTCGATCTTGTTCGCATAACTTGGGAAAGACCTATAATCTCCTATAACAAATTGGAAACCCTAAAAACCTACATAACCATTCTTAGAGTATTAACAAATCAAAATGAGAAAACATGTGTGTGTGTGGTGAGGCTGGACTACCCTTAGGGTTAGGCTCCCTACAACTCATCTAATCCAAGTGTTGCACTACATGCCCTCATTGTGAGATCAAACCTCATGTAGTTTTCTTAAGTTTTTGTGCAAGTGTGAACAACTAACCAACCCCCTAAGGGTTACCTCGTGTCTCTTGACAAAAAGATAACAAAGCACTATATAGTGTAGAATGTGTTGGTACCCAAATTTAATCTCCTTCAAAGACCAAGCAGCATCATGGATTTGACAGGACACTCAAGCGCAGAGATAGATAATCATGTATGTCATTTTGTAGTGGGAAGCAATCTATCTGACTTGTTAGCACTCAAGTTTTGAAAGGGGTGGGTAGCACCTTAAAAGGATGTGATTTGATCCTAACTATTTTAGGTTGTGCCTTTCAACCAAGGTAAGAGAACCTATTTTGTAACCTCTGTTATTGAATAATATTGGTAAATCCTTCTTTTGCATAAATTTTATAGAGAAGACCTTAGGAAAATATGATCAACACACCAAATCTGACTCTCACGAGTTGTCACTTCCAGATCATGGAGATATTTTCACAACAAGGCAAAGGTTACTAAAGACATTTGGGACCCTGATTTTCGCATGTTTTGGTAACAGAGATTATGCATTTGTATGCACACAGGACAAATAGGGGTAGTACAGGTAGGATTGGTTGTTTTTGAATAAATTTTTGGTGGGAGGTGGGGCAGGATGAACTTGATTCACCAGATCCTTGAGGAATCTTACAAAATGGAAGGTTAAACCAATAGAATGCCACAAAATAGCTAAAATGTTTCTTTAACTAGAATATGTGCTTTAATGGGCCCTAGATTAGCACTTTTTCACACAATATTTGAGATTCTATCATGAAGGATTGAGTTAGAAAATCCAACAAAGCATCAAGATCTGAGTCAAATTACACCTAAGGTACACCTAGAGGCTTACAGACAATCTATGTCAACAGATGAAAGAAAAGTGATTTTAAATCATTTATTCCAATCCCAGATGAAAGCTCTTCTAAGAAATGAAATTGCAGATGCCACTAAACTATCACAAGGATTGAGACCTGTGTGATTGAATCATATTTTAATACAAGATTGCAACAGAAACAAGAAAAACTACTCGCATACATTCAGAAATAAAACAAACACATTTTGCTCAAGACAACACAGAATAACTCAAATTTGATTAAATCTATTAGCAGGGGAAAGTTTCTAGAATAGTCTCAGAGCTTGTCAATGGCTGTACACTTGCAACCACCTTGACATGATCAGATTTAATACAAAAGAGATATACAAGCTTCTCAAACGGCTTCTCAAAATGATGGGCTCTATCAAAAAAATTCTATTAGAAAATTTAGTCCCACCCTAACACTCCAACCATTTGCATGAAAAATTTGTGCCATTTATAACATTTACAATAGAGACCCTTTTCCCCTCCAAAATCCAGACCTTGAGTGCTACCAGTGCTTGCCATGATCACGATCACAATTCCCGAATCGGTCCATAAAAATTTCCTAGGTGCTCGTGGGGCGTAGATCGCATCAAATATCTCCCGCATTCAACTCCGTCCTCGGTAGATCACTCCTCCTTCGATTTTCCAACTACTTACACCCCCTAATCTATCAAATCTATCTCCTCTTGCGTGCTTGGGAGAAGAAAAATAGAAAATCTGATCGAGCACGATAGTCAGACCATTTTAATGGTGAAAGACATCTTCCAAATCTCCCCACCAAACTCATATATCAACATTAACTCCCTCTCTACTTTGACATGTAGGAAATACCAAGAAATCATGAAGACTCACACTTCTAGGTGTGTTTCAAGTAAATGGGGGAAAATCATATTCAAACTCACAGTTGTCATTGATCTTCTCCTTTGAATTTGGGTCGTCCACGTGGAAGATTCAATTTTTTAAAAAATAGGCCGAGGGTTCCCTCTGACTTTTACAACTTTTGGAAAAATGGAAAAATTTCACATTTTGTTCCACACCTCCGCCCTTAAGAAATGAGCTCAACGTTTCTGAGGTGGGTCCCAAAGGAACCACGGATAAATTCTACCATTTGACCCTCTTTTTGAAAAATGAAAATTTTCCAAGTTTTTTCCGCACTTCGCCCTTCCTTCAAGTTTCCAATGTGGTTCCTAGTGGAACCACGCTTCCTTTTTACTTTTAACTCTTTTTCCCACAAAGGGAAAATTTTCCAAATTTCCTCTGAAGGCTGCACCTCCGCCATTGACTAGAGAAAGATTTGACCTTTCTTCCATCGGGCTTGTGGCCATTTTGATGTTTCGATCCTTTGAAAATCGGGGGCAAAAAATGCAAGTTACCCCCGATGGTCCGCCTCCCGCCCCTTTGACTTGAAACAAACTTTGACTGATCCTTTGTCGGGCCATTTTTGATATCTTAACCCTTTTGAGCATAAGAGGAAAAAATTCTAAGTTGCCTCCGATGGTCCACTTCCCCACTCCTTTTGACTTGTCAAACTACCACATGTCACTATGGCACACCTTGAGATGGTCCCCAAAAATTGAGACCTTGAATGAGCGTGGGCTCACCACGTGTCCTGGCCCGACAAAATTTGTTTGAAGGCTTGAAGCTTAGCAGAAGGTGCCAAGTGTCATGCTCCGGTAGTCTCCTTTGGCCGTTGAAAAGTCCAAGCAAAATGCAAAGTGAGCGGAGGCCTCCAAGTGTCCTCCTGGTGCTTCTTTAAAAGAATCTGAGCGAGCGTGGGCTCGCCACGTGTCCCTGTTCTCCGCCAAACTATTTTAGCTGCATAAAATTTATCTAAGTCTGGGAAAAGCAATGGAAACCTCCAGGTGTCCTCCTATGCTACTCCAAGGCCAAACCAAAAGTAGATCTTCAAACGAGTGTCATTCCTCCACATGGACACATTTTAAGTTGAGGCGATTCATAGAAATTTTGAAGTACCCAGTCGAGTGCGTCCAACCAAAAGGTGCCACATCCCCTGTCGATGGAAGGATGCAAATTTGACTTGGAGAAACACCGTTAAAACCTGTAAAATATAAAAAATGATCATTTGAGCCCAAAATGAAAATTTCTCCAAGGACAGAGAATTTAGAAATGTTACAAGGCTCAAATACGTCCCTCAGAGACACATCCATTCATTTTCTTCAAGTATTTAGGGCAGAAATGAAAAAGAAAAAAATCCCGACCGTGGAGAACAGAAAATATGGGAGAACCCGAGTTTTTAGATGAACAAAGAACGAGAGACCCAAATTACAGACCTTTTCTAGAGGAACAAAGAAACAAGGAGAAAACCATGGACCCATAAGTGATCTACGACCCAGGAACAAATTAAAAATGGCAACAAAGATTAACCAGGCACAACACGGGGAAAAATAAAGTGATAGAGGTCGTAAATTGATAGATTTTCAAAGGCAAACTGGGTGAGACTATTTTGAGCACCAAATGCAGAATGTACCAGTGTGATAGTGTGATGTTATATGCGACCTACATGACCTAATCCTTTGTTTCAAACCCTTGAAAAATGCTTCAATTTACTTTTCTCTTGCTAAGACATGTCTCTATGACATTTGCATGCTTGGAAATGTACGAAGTTATGCTCTTTGACCTAGTTAAGTGCTTCAAACTTGTATTAGGGATTACTCTAATTAATGTAGAACCTGATTTGGGTAAACTTAGGATCCTTTGAGTACTTTTGGAATGATATTTGCAATAGGAGCTTGCAAGAGTGCTAGGAAAGTTATATAGTGACATCGAATTGCTTATATAGCCTTTCGTACATGAAATATTCTAATAAGGACAACCATAGGAAGGAAAAATGACCCAAAGAAGATATTCAAATTAGAAACCGAGTCGGTGAACTTGAAGAGCTAGGACCGTATGGGTTGGCCGAGGTCGACCCCACATCCCACCCATTTGTATGGTCTTGGAAAAAAGAAAAAAATCAAAACAAGAAGTTTGGATATAAAACACAAAAGTCTGTTTACTAATTTGATCAAATAATAATCCCGAGATTGACGCACGAGCAAAGTTTGGAGATAAGAAATCATGAAAGAGCTATAGAGATTAACTAATTGGATTTTGAATATGAACATTTGTATTAGCAAGGGAGCATGGTCAAACTTGACATTCTGAAAAGGAAAAGTTACTAAATTTTAGAGTCTACATTTTCCCTCTTTAAGTGTGTAATTGAATAGGAAACACATACATGACTTTTCACACACACTTTTTCTTCACTCCATAATGGTTTTGATGTGTTGTTATTAGAATGCTTTATGATGAAACCTACAACACATAGTGCAATCAACGTCTATGTGTTGGTGAGAAAATTTTTCAGGTGGACAAATTGATGGGTATCCACTAATGCTCGAGACTCTAGGTCCCTCTGCTTGAATGGTGCAACTCCATTTATTATGTGTGAATGAAATGAAAATATGTGGTCACTTTATGGCTCAAGATCCAATAGGAACACTCCACTGAACTCAGTGTCAAAATCTTGCAATTGCTTGCAAGGGAGGAATTTTTGAAAGAGTAGGAAAGGGAGTGGGAAAAAGAGAAGGGGATTAATATTGTAGGTAGAAAATCATATTCCTATAACCATTAATCAAAATACTTCAACACACATATATGGAAAGAACACAAATTTGTTACTAGCAACAAGACAAGACAAGATTAAGAACACAAAGTTTCAGTAATATTCTCATTAAAAAGGAAAGAAACTCCTTTCTCTTTCATTGATGTTTTAACAAAGTTGTACATAGTAGGAAATGGAAGAACATAGAAGGAGGGAATTAGAAGAAATGCTATCTCTTTTGCTTCTTCACAAGTAGTAATCTCTCATGAGCATACAAAATTGACAACCCCTAAGAATGAGGGTGTCATTAAAATTTATAGATTTTGAGAAGACTCCTCGCCTACCCCCATGTGACCTTTCATTTGTCCTTTCCACTCACGAATCTTGACATTCCTAGGAAAGAACATTAAGTCCCATTTTATTAGTTAAGGGTGACTTATTACATTTTAGACTATAGTCACATTAATGAATAAGATGAATGTCATGATTGATCACAACAAAGAATTAGAAAGGGGGTAGAGAAGAGGAGGAAGAATGAAGAAAGAAGGGGGAGAATGCTCCATAGCATGAATGGGGATGCCTCCACTTTTGATGAAGATATTACCAACGAAGATCACATCTTCTTCCTTTTACATGATGCATGGACACCCTGGACCACGAAATGAGTGTTTAGAAACATTGTTTCAAGACCTCCCAATGTGAGCTCGGGATGGACATGGGCACTACTCACGATGATCCTCCTCGATACTTGATTGATGAACCTCCTTAGCTCATTGAGAGATTAAGATGAATCCACTTGTTACTAGATTATTTCAAATCACCCAACTAGATTATTTCAAATCACCCAGCTCACCGAGAGATGAAATGAATCCACTTGTTACGCCTTGCGATGCTCTATCTTGCTTGTGTACACTTTGTTGAGCTCAAGATGATGCTTCGAGGACCCTTACGAAGTCCTCATTCATTAGTTTGAGCTGCGAAATCATCCTATTACCCTATGGAGGGTTTAAAAGTGGAAAGATGAGTGAAAATGAAGCCATATGCAACTTTCTACACCCAAAATGAAGACTTTCTATTTTTAGCAAGTTGCTTTTTCAAGACCTCTGTTTTTGGGAAAAAATCATTTTTGTCTGGCTTGCGGTTTTGCATCTTTTCTTACAATCTTGAGTGATCCAAACTTGCAAATCAGGGGACTTACTATTTTGGCATGTGGAGGAGCATAGAATATGCTATTTTTAGTAAGTGATAAAAATGACCTCGGTTTGTGATGGGAACAATATTTTTAGATTCGGCTCTTCGTCGTGATCTCGTGCTCCAAATTTCACCGTGTTTTTCCCACCAAAATACTTGGAAATAAAATTTGAAAATTTTCCTCGTGTGGGTTTCATGCACGAAGCTACCATGGTAGCCATTAATGGAGTCAATGAGATTTTTACAACATTATTTCCCACCTCAGATTACAAAAAAATCAATTGCATTAGGAAAGGTTTTTCACTTCAACCATATGCTCACATTTTTAGCTTGATCCGTCCACCAGAGTGATGAGAAAATGAAGGAATGAAAATCGAGGCACAAAACGAGGTTTTTGTTGCCATTAAATATTTGGGGCATCACTTGAAATAATAAAAATTTCCTCTTAATGGCCTCTAAAAATGGATAATTCTACAAAAATCCCACCTCGATCCGTGCACTAGATTGTGAGATATGAGTTTTTCTTTGTTTTTAGCCATGAAGTCAATTTAGCGAAGAACAAACATGGTGTCTGAAGAAATTACAGGTTTAATGGGGTTTTTGCAGAAATTCACTTGAGAGGATGAAAAATAAATGGAGAAATGGAGGCATGACAATGAACTTTATAACTTATTTCCGACAGTTAGCTTTCTCAAACGCATGGGAAGAAACAACACGACAATAAGTTTTTTTGCAAAAATGGATTTTTAAATCTTCATGAGGTTGAGTGTAGTTTTGTGTCCCAACTTTTCTAATGGTATGGGACATTTGTGCACAAAAATGCACCTTAACATGAGCTTGACAAGTGGCATGTTGGGATTGGCCGGTGGAGGAGAGAGAGAAAGTGAGTGAAAAACATATGGGAAATTTGGAACCGGGTCACATAGGTGACCAGAGAAAGGGCTAGTCTTGGGAACAATTTTTGTCCCAACTGTCCCAAGGGGATGAGACACAAGGTGTAATAAAAATTTCCTTTCTCTAGTGATGACAAGTGGCGGGTGGTCATTTGTGGAGGTATAGAGGAAGGGGGGTTGAAAAATGGCTGCGGAACACCTTCCAGGGTCACATGAAGGATCAAAGGCCAAATTGGGCATGGGGTGAAATTTTTATCCCATATGTCCCAAGGGGATTGGGAAAAGGTGCAAGAAAATTTTCCCTCACCAAAAGCCGCAAGTGGCACTGCGGGATTTGACGACGGAGAAAGCTTAGAAAGTGTGCATGGGGCTTATTTGGCTTATTTGAGATTCATCGAGGTCATATGATGGTCTAGGGGTCTAAAATGGAGTTGGGAACATTTTTTTGTCCCTTTTTCCCAAGGGGATGGGACAATTGGGACAAGAAATTATGCTCAAACTTGGGAGTGACATGTGTCCACCCAGAAAATTGACTAAGTCCCAAAGCATACCTTGGAGAGAAACTTGTTGGCAACATATCTTGAGCATCTGAAGGTATTTTTAGAACTTATTTATATGATATTGACTGAAAAACACAATTTGGAGAAGGATGGGATGGGTATCATGCCTTGATTCTACCTGCAACCTCCTAAAAATAGGATTTTTCTCGGAATCATAGGTTATTATACGCAACCAAATTTGCACTTGCTACATTGTCGGAAAACAAGCGATTCAAAAGGTCACCAATGACGATTCATGTTTTTTCCAAAGTTTTTGAGCTCCCAAAGCTCCTTGCAACTTATATTTGTAGCCTAGTTTGCCTTACTTAACCACTTCTTTCTTTTCTGCAGCTTCCCGCTTCATTTTGCCTTAGTTTTGGCCTTTAGTTGCAAAACCATCACCCTGCCTGGGCGGCAATTTCATAACTGCTGCCTTGGCATGGTGGTGGTCTTGTAACCATTGCTCTACATAGGGCAATGGTCCTCTACACTTTTCCATAATCTTCACCCGAGAATTGATGCATGATTGCTTCACTTAAGTTCACTTTTTGAGCACGTTTCTCACCCGTTTTAGCTGATTTCAAGCTTGAGTGACTTGTGGCAATCTCCTCTTCCACTTGTGATTTGTAATTGATTCAAACTGCCCCTTCATGTGTTGATGTGGCACCCCATGGCTGCCAAGTGTGTTAGTGCACAACCCAACCAACCTTCTATAAAACCATCGCTTGTTCTCAAGCAAATGGCCGGAGATCATTTTGTGTATTCTTGTATTGTTGAGATGCCACATTCTTGTTGGAAATTACATAGCCAAGCTCTATTCACTTGTGTTATCTCTCTTCCACTTACATTGCTACTAGAATGCTATCAAGCTGTCATTGCTCCAACACCTTCTCACTGTTGCTTCTATTGCATTCCCAATCCCTTGGACTCACGTGAACACATGAGATTGAAAAGACAAACTGAGGGAAAAAGCATAACACAACTGGATTTTCCATTGCTCTATATTTCCAAGTTGGGGTTGATGTTAGTTTTCTTCATTTCTTCATATTATTGTTTTTGAATCGTATACGCATATATATATCAAATAGAGTAGAAAAAATAGTTTCTTCATTGCAAATAGTTAAGTCAATTTCAAAGAAGCTTTACATCTTCCATAGGAGTTTCTGTTGATAGATTCTTCCTTCCCTATCCTGTGGGTTTGGAGGGAAGTATATCTGGAGGAATATTTCTTTCCAAGATAGAGATAATATATTTGTCATATATTGTGGTTTCCCTTATATTCTCACAAATTCTATCCGGAGGTTACAGGGGAAGAAAAGCTTCTGAAGCTTTCAATCTTCCCATGTATCTGAGATAGGAGAGGATTTAACAAATCCACAATTACTTATTAGAAAATATTTCATTTAATTAGAATAGATTAGAGAGGCTTTAATTGTTTAAAATAGACTAGATTTCTTTTGCATGGATAAGAAACTACATCCAGGTTGTTTTATTTGTTTTAGGATTGATTAATTAAATTAGAAGTAATTTATTTCCTTTGTACGTATTATTATTCCAAAAAAGCACAAAAACATTTATTTTATTAGAGTAATTGCTTAGTATTGTTTTATTTCATTTATATCTTGAAAATACCAAAAACATAGAATAACTTTAATTCAATTAATTAGTTGTTATTTTCTCAATTAAATTAGATCCTTGCAATACATGACCATCAAAAATCCTCAACAAGAATGCACATACGAAGTGATCCATGGGTACCACAACCGAATGGTCCCGAGCTAATTATGGACATAGATATGGGACTTTGTCTGCTTGTCCTTAGAACACCAACACGATATGTTGAGAAAATTGAACAATTAAACGTTTTGAACATTGCAAGTGCCGATAAAGTCTATGAATATTGGACTGCCCTTGGCAATAGAGTTTAAATGTACATGACCATATAAGGGTCGCAACTGCTAAGATTTTATGGGTGTGATCTGCAGGTTCCCCAACCGCAAGGGCCTAAAGATCGATTAGACCTAGACACAAGCCTACAAATCTTTGGACTGCCCACTGGAAATAGAGTTTAAACATACATGACCATACAAGGGCTGCAACCACCAAAATTTTATGGTTTTGATCCGCATGTTCCCCAACTATAAGGGCCTAAAGATCAGTTATACCTAGACACGGATTATGCTCATTAGTTTTTAGGTCATCCCCACTTCCACCAGACATCATTAGACAACTGAATGTTCTGAATGAGGAAGCTCATTGATCCCTCACATTTTGGACCACTCCAACTAACCAACCATAGAGCCAGTGGAACCACGCCTCCCTCTCATTCATTCCATGACCTTGTCTAGAAATCATTACGAGGCACCCATTGGTTTTCCACGCATCCCACAACCTGTAGAAAGGATTTCCATAGAGCTTGATATCAATTGGAGTCTCCATGTGGCTATTCTTTCTGATCCATCCATTATACTAGTTTAGGTTAGAAGGGCCTTCCTAGCACTTAATGAGCAAATCCCAATATTGTGAGTCGAGGGCATTGTTTTACATTAATAACTTTTTCATACCATTCTCGCGTATTTTCATCTGTATACCACATACTCACTATATTTCACTATCACTGGCAATTTATACATTCCACATCGGCTATCCCAACATGACCTCGGGATGTCGAGTATAGTTGAAGGTTGCGTGTCGATTTTCATCCATATAGTTGTGCATGCTGAAAATAGTCTGTGGGTAGAATTTATTATGTCTTGTGAAAAATGTGAAACCACCATCACTTAGATATCTGAAATAACTTTCCAATGGTGTCTTTTTTTACCTCCAAATTCTTATGAAGCTCCCTAAGCACTTCCTGAAGCTCAGGGTTTGTTTTGTACTGCAAGCTCCTTCACCCTCCAAGACCCGATTTTACTGAACTTGTCCCTAAACCTATGAAACTTTCCAAAATTAGTTGCACAATGTTCTTATCTCCTTAATATTGCTCCCTGATGAATTTTGAGTTGCAACTCCACTGGGGTGTGAACCATGCCTTAGAAAGGCTAAGAATAATCATTCCTAAGTCTCTTGAAAAGTCTGATTTGAAAGGTATCATCTTCAGAGCACTTGAATGAACTTGTTTTCCTACATCACCTATGGAAAAGACTGAAACAACACACAAGACCACTTGACATGGTAGGATAGGCCTGGTATAGGGGATGAACTAACCTGGAGGGGTGTCAGGGAAGGTCTACAATGAAATTTTTTGACACTAGGGTATAGTTGTCATGTTTTCAAGTGAATTTTTCCCTTACAAAACATAGGAAAACACTATGATAGAAATTAAAATTTAACTCAAAATATATATTATACTTGTAACTTTGAAATTTACATAAATTAAGTAAAGAGAAGAAAAATATGGAAGGAATACACATGTTCATTTTGTGGAGGGAGGATCTCAAGCGTTTCCCGTCTTGCCTTGGAGACTTGGAATTTGATGCGAGAGATGTCAAGGGATCGGAGGAGATCATTCCCAAATTTTGTGTCATAGGAGGATCGAGTGTTGAGTACACCCCAACACCGAAGCAAGTGAGAATAGGAGCCAAAGATCCCCCTTTTGGACCTTTGTAGATAGAAAGGTATGGTCTACGAAGAACTTGGTTTATTTGATGTCTTCCCCATTTGGGAATTTGGTGAGAGAAGGTAATGGACAACCTATGGAGAACTTATTCACTTGAAACCTTTCAATAGTCTAATGGACCACACCGATCTAGATAGATCAAGGCCTAATTTATATTGTTGTAACTACTTTGTAACATCAAACCATTAAGGGAATGGACATTGCATGCTCCATAAGGTGTTATTGCTACTTGAAACTAAACATATGGATTGTAATAAATCATAAAGGAAAAGGAGGCCCATGCCCCCAAACCATGTTCCTATAAATAAATATGAATAATTTAGTTAATATTGAATGAAGTACTCATGCCCCTTGTTTCATGCTCCGAACCAGGTCATCTATATACCCCTTGTCCAAGAAAGTCCATTATGGTCAAGATTGTACCACGATCCAGTCCTAGCTTAACTATACAATTTTGACCTTGTTTGAATTCTAACACATTTCACTATCTATGAATTTTTTTGAGGATCTTAACCCTATGAAAATATGTTCATGTATTTTGAAGTTTATTTGCAAATGTAAAAAGATCTCGATGACTAAACCCTTTTTTGAGGTGTTGGTTATAAATATTTTAATTGTGTGAATAAAAAAATGTGTAACCATGTGTAATAAGTTTTGTTATCCTGTGTAGGATCACATAGAAGTCCTGGAATGGTTGCCACCATTGATAGCCTATACCTACAAAATGGGTTATGCATGATAGAGACCATAAAGACGGAGAAAAAATAACATGCAACATGCAACGAACAAGAATGCATGTGTATAGCAATAGAAACAACAAAGAAAAGTGTCAATCATGTCATAATCTAGAGTAGTACAAGCATAAAAATCATGGTAAATAGAAACCATGTAAGAAGCCATAGTAGAGATAGTATTGTAATCATCAGAGTATAAATCAAGTGTGTCATAAGCTATAATAGTATGACAATAGAAACAAAAGTGTAAGCGACAAGTACATAATAGTATATATTTAAACATAGTCATATGTAGGCTTAAAGTTGCAAACATGGGACACCCATGATGTCACAAGAAAATCACAATATAAGGTACAACGTGGTCCAAAACTTAGGGTTTTGGGATTAAAGGACAAAATAACAATTGTGCTAGATGTAAATAGTAAAACTATCTCTGAAAAAAGATGTATATTGCTCAAAAGACTGAGATTACAATAACTATCTCTTTAAGGAGATGTGTGTCCTCCCCTTGCGGGTTAAATATACTTATATACTACTTTTATAAATATGAAGAGACATATAGAAGAATGTGGAAAATCACCAATCTCGAGGGAGACAAGGTGGTTCACCTTCATGAATTACATATGCAAAAATTTCATGAAATTACTATTTTTAGACAACACTACAAAAATTACATTTTGAGGCCTTTAGAAGTGGATTTTGGGTTTAAAACTTTTCCCAAAAATTTCTGCACCCTTTCACCATAATATAATTATCCCAAGATTTCGACGCATTTTTAACATATTCAATCGGAGCTACGGTGCAAAATTTATGACTCTCGAAAGTTGCCCCACTAGAATTGTTATCTAGGTTGTTGTCTAGATCATTCCTCCCTCCTTCAGAAGAAATGGTCCCCATTGTGCCAAGGGGTCCCATCAAGTGTGGAAATTATTTCTTTATTTGGTATGTGGTGAGCCACTCACCTTAATGACTGATATTTCCTTTCTTGATCACCCGATAGAGCTGAATAGGATGTCCTCTGGTGGTCTTTGTCCAAGTGTCCACAATTTGATCTTCTTCAACTAGAGAAAATATTTTTGGGTTGAGTTCAGATATGTCCAACTATTCTTCTATGATTGAGGTATCCAAAAGAGGTGGGTGATATGGCTTGAGGAGGTCCACATTGAAGATAGGATGCAGACCAAGGTAGGGTGGAAGATTCAACTCGAAAGCATTTTCACCTACTTGTTTGGTGAGAGTGTAAGGACCATACCATAGAGGTCGAATTTTCCTATGTGGACCTACAAGCATTTTCTTTTGAAGTCAAAATCATACCTCATCACTAACCTTAAAATGATGTGGAACCCTGTGTTGATCATGGCATTTTTTATACTTTTCATTCATCTTCTGTAAGATATCATGGACATGTTGCTTGAGTATATTGAATTTATTCAACAAACCTTGTTGCCTTTTCTGCTTCAGTTTTTCCATGAGGTATGTATTCCATTGTATGCACTAGAATGCATACATCAATGGGTGTCATAGGCTAGAATCCGTAACAAACTTGAAATGGACTGTGCTTGGTGGAGTTGTGTAGATCCAGTTATATCCATGTTGTATGTAGGGTGGGGCCTCATCCCATATACGTGGGTGTTTGGAGTGATACATATGAAGTATGTGGAAAATCAGGTGGTTCACCACCTCTGTCTGTCCGTTAGTATGTGGGTGGAAGGATGTGGACTTCATCAACTTAGTGTCCATCATTCACCATAGGGTGGACTAGAAGATGCTAAAGAACTTGATGTCCTTATCCAAAATAATAAACTTGGGAAGCCCAAAGGTGATCTATACATGACTAAAATAGAACTTATCAATATCTTTAGTAGAAATATTCTTATTAAAAGCAATCATTATATCCATTTTATAAAATTGATCAAATACAAAAAAACACAATCACTTCCATATTTTGAAGTTGGAAAACCTTAGAGGAAGATGTAGGCCCAAGGCTTGGTTAGTTCCAAAAATGGCGTGTATAATGTTTGTTTCTTATTAGCTGGTTTGAAAATTGTACAAGGGGTTCAATATTTGATGTACTTAACCACATCATTCCTTAGGTTGGGCCAATAGAAGTGCTTTTGAATTACAACAAGTGTTTTTTCCATGCCAAAGTTCCATGTTTTCTTGCTAAAGTGTGCCTCCCATTTCATCTTCTCATATTTACCAATTGGAACACATGATATGTCCCATGCGGTAGAGAAGGTTCTCCTATAAATAGAAATCAGGGACTTTCTTTCCTCCTCGAAGGGCCCGATATGTATAAAAAAATCAACATTTGTCTCATACAAAGTGGACCAGCTAGAAGTCTCATATCTCGTAAATGTTAAAGATAGTTATGAGGGTCTGTAATTGGAGGGCGACTCAGAAATTTTCCACTAATTGGCACTTCCCTTCTTATGTTTTATTATCGGTGGAATTTTTGTGAGTATATGGCCCAATTCTAGTTTCTTTCATTCCTTGGTTTTTTCGTGTCTCAAGAAATTCCAATGGCATGTGGTCTGTGTGGATGATTGTCTCCTTCCCCAGAATGTAGTGTTTTCATTGCTTGCAGGCTTGGACGATGGCATAAATATCCTTATCATATATCGAGTACTTCCTAACTATTTCATTGAATGTTTCACTATTATATGCAACATGGTGGCCATGTTGCATGATAACATCTCCCAAGACATACTCAAATGCATTTGTCATCAATTCGAAAGGTTGATGCAGGTCAGGTAAGGAGAGAATAGGGGCCAAGCATAATATTTCTTTCAAAATTTCAAATTCTCTTTGTTATGTGTCCCCCATCGGAATGTATCCTTATTTCCTCCTTTGGTCACTTGGTTCAATGCCCCAAGAAATATGTGAAAAACTCAAGACAAACTAGAGATATAAATTGGCAAGACCCAAGAAGCTACAAAGTTCTATAAGAGTCTTTTGAGTAGGTTGTTTCTGAATAACCTAGATTTTATCTAGGTCAACATGGATTCCTTCTTCATCTACAACACACCCTAGGTGTTGAACCTTCCTCATCCCAAATGTGTATTTTTCTAGATTTGCATATAACATATGTTTTTGAAGGGTTTGAAGTACTTCTCAAACATGTTATAGATGTTTCTCCCATGTCTGACTATAGATGAGTATATCATCTAAGTAGACAACCATGAAGGAATTGATGTAGGGCCACATGATGTCATCCATCATCCTCATGAATGTTGCAGGAGAATTAGTTAGTCCGAAGGGCATGACCAACCATTCGAATAGACCTTCCTAGGACTTAAATGAATTCTTCTTGACATTAGCAAGATCGATGGGAATCTAGTCATAGCCAGACTTGAGATCAATTTTAGTGAATAAATTTCACCATGAAGTTGGTCCAAAAAATCATCAATCCTCAAAAGGGGGTAGTGATTCTTCACAATAATTTTTTTCAAGGCCCGATAGTCAATGAAAAGTCTCCATGTTCCATATTTCTTTGGTGCCAAGATAATTAGACTTCCACAGGGTGAAGAGCTTGACCTAATGTGTCCCTTTTAAATCAATTCCTGAAGTTTCCTATTGATCTCGTCATTTTTAAGGATTGACTTGTGATATACATGGTTGTTGGGTAAAGGAGACCCCGAGACCAAATAATTAACATGTTTCACTTCACACTGAAGTGACACTCCTATGGGTGACTAGAATAGATCATCATACTCAACTATGATTTGGTCCATCTGTTTCTTTTGTTGCATTGAATGTGTGTTCAATGTAACCACAACAAATTTCTTGGTAGCTTTTGGCTTGATCATCGTGGATTAAGAATTGCTTTGTTTTCTCACCGATTTTTACTTTTTTTGCACCGATGATGGAAACATAGTTGGAGGGAATGACCTCGGGTATCCGATAACACCAATTCCCAATGGTAATGGTGACCCTTCGAGGTCATGACTCATAAATTTCATGTCTATCCCACATGAATGGTTGGCCCTATATACACAAAATCTTGCACTTTGGGTAATTATATAATCTTGATTAAATACTACTATTCATATGATTCATAAGTAAGAAAATTACTAATCAACCCATGTCTTTGGCCATCTTTTCTTTCTTTTTGTTTCCATTTTTGGTCTTACATTATTTCTAGCTCAGCTTTTCTTTTCACACCTCAACATTTATCATCCTAGACACCAACACCCAGCCAAAATGCTAGCGTCAGTGCCCCCATCCCCTCTGGGCACCCTTGACCTCTTTGTACTTTGTTAACATCTTTTGGATCCTTTCTATCCATTTGAGCATCTTATCTTTTTGGTAGTCGACCTTTTCGAGGTTAATTAAGAAATTTAAGAAAGGGAATTATATAAATATAAAGTTATGTGATCATAATAAGGGACCAAGCACTAAAAATTAGTTATCACCACATAAGGTTACATCCAAAGGCTATTCAAGAGCATTAAAGCATCTATTCAAGGGCAAGGGACTACATTATTCAGAATACACTTCATAGGATCAATCTTTCATTGCACAGGTTATCAACAACAACGTCAATCATTGTGTGACCCAATAGCAATAATAAGAAAAGGACAACAAACATCTCGTGATCCTGTGAAGGAGGTTTTCGAGGGTTTTAGAAATCATAGGAACCTAAAGCAGTCCGGGAACCTGCAGGAGCCCATATCCCTTTCCACATGCCCTAGCCCAGGAAAATCTTCCACTCACACATTTTTCTAAGGCTCTGTACGACACTTCTCCCTCTCTATATTCATTAGGTCATTAGTTCGGCACAATCCAGATTTGGTTATAATCACTAAGTCATTCTATCCATTTCTTACATTTAGGTTTCATACTTTCTATCTTAATTTGTTTGGGTCTATTTTTGTACTTAATTTCTTATTCATTTACTACTACATTGCAATTAGAATTAGGCATCTGTTTATCCAATATTTTCTTAATCATGCCCATGAGCACATCACAAACATCCAATGGAACAACATCACATAAGAATTCATCCTGGAAGGGTTTGATTGCATATGGGAGGAGACATTGTTGTGTGACATGGAGATCTCTTCCTGGGTTTAACCACCTGATACTATATGGTTGGGGATGTGACTTTACAGGAAGGTTCAAACTTTTCACAACATCAACAGAAATTAAATTATTTTGACTTCCACTATCAAGAATAAAATGTAGAGGCTTACCCTTTACCCAAAGCTTGGAGTGAAATAGCCTTTCCTTCTCATCCATATTCTTGACTTGCAAGGTGGAAATAATCACATTTGGTTCAACATCTACAATTTCATCTTCTTCATCTTTGACCTTGGGGTGTGTCACCAGTGAGTAGTGGGTGTTGAAGATGATGACTTGGCGAGTAAGGACTTGATGGCTCGACATTATTCCTTGGAATGAGGATCATTTTTATATAAAAATTTCCTAAACATCCCTAAATTTTTTTCAAGTGCAAAATATATTTTCGAGATCTTTCCAACGACTATGAGAACGTGAAAAACGGACATTGGGAGCTCCAGTTATGTCCTGGTCAAAGTTCAATCAACAAGAAAGTCAACTCTAGTCAACATGTCAATATTGGACCAATGACACTATGACACGTGGCAAAAAGGAAAAAGGGATTCGTTTGTTGGTTTTGACCTCTGGTCTTTGACAAGCGTAAAAGTTGGTGGTCACGACAAGAGGCTCAACTTTTTTAACGGAGGGGAGCCCGACCGCCGTGTGGACTAATTTATTATCACCGACGTGGTGGGTCCACAAGCCACCATGTGGCTTGCCACCACTCGTTGAATTCACTCAATTTTCCTATCGAGAGTTGACAAGTGGACTATGTGTTGATTGAGTTTCTCATCGAGTTACACATTGAGCTATTCACCGAGTTGATTACATTCTATGCCATAATGTATGGGTCAAATTTTTATTATCTCGGTGAGACCACTTACAACCCGGTGATCAAATATTACCACATTGCCATCCACGTGGATAGACAACCAAACAAAGACACTACTACTAAACATAGCAGCCAATATATCCCTAACCCCATATCATGCAAGGATCCACGTAGTGGATAAGTGGTGGGGTAAAACCAAGCCAAGCGGTGGAAGCTTCCACGTAAGGAGGAGGAGGGGGTGGTAAGACTCAAGTGGTCCCATGACCACTATGCATTGCATGGGAAAGGATTTATTAAGCCTAAACATCTATTCCTCCACCAAATGTGGGATATTACCCACTTTTTAATTTATATCCACATCTCGTGTAATTTGGAGGATTATGTGGGATATAACCCACTTAAAAATACATGCCACCCTAATATGGGATATAAATCTATCCATAAGCCACGGTTAGGATTTTAATAGCCTTAGGATAAAATTTAATGCATTATTTTAAGGGCCCTATTTTAGTATAAATAGGGGACCGTTTCATTGTAAAATATAGAACTTGGAAGCTCAAAGCAAGATCTTGAGGAATATTTCCCGAGCAAGCGGAGGAACGTTTTTTTATAAGACCTATTTAATATGCTTATTATAAAGTTGTGAAGACCTATTTATTTAAATAGGCATTATTGTGACTAGGAGTTTTAATACTACCTAGCCGGCCCATAGTGCCACACTAAATTATTGTGAAGCTTGGAATATTGACTGGAGTGCCATAGGGTGTTATGAAGCTTCTAGAAGGCCAATCGAGATTCGGAGGATTCCGAACAAAGGAGCCGTGCCACAGAGATTTCCAAATACACTAGGAAAGGGAAGTTGGGTGCTATATTTCACCCTTGTCATCTGAAGGTATGGTTATTCTTCTAAGAAAGTTCTTAATAGTTTCCATTAGGTTTTCTTGTGAAAGTACTATTGTAACTTACAAGTTTTGACTAGTGGAACGGTTCAAAAGAACCCAGAGACATAGAAATTGCCAAACTTCGTAATCAACCCTTTTGTAAAGTGTCATACTTATTGCATTATTTTTAGTTGATTTTAATGGGGTAAAAATTAAATGGTAATTTGATAAGCCTACAAGGGTCCGAGATCGAGTAGATAAAAATTTCGGTCTATTTTCGGATCACTTTACAGGGGAAGGTTCCTACTTTTCACAACATCTAAAGAAATTAAATTCTTTTGACTTCCATTATCAAGAATAAAATGTAGAGGCTTACCCTTTACCCAAAAGTTGAGTGAAATAGCCTTTCCTTATCATCCATCTTCTTGACTTGCAAGGTGGAAATAATCACATCTGGTTCAACATCTACAATTTCATCTTCTTCATCTTTGACCTCATGGGTGTGTCACCGGTGGAGTAGTGGGTGTTGAAGATGATGACTCAACGAGTAAGGACTTGATGGCTCGACATTCTTCCTTGGAATGATGATTAGTCTTGTGGAGGTCACACCACTTCCTTGTCTTCTCCTTCTGTTTTTATTTCCTTGTGACTCCTTTTGTTTCCAACCTTGCCCTCAATTCTAGCCTTCCTTATCATTTTTCCCCCTCAAAGGCTAGTTCTTTGTATTTTTCTTTCTATGCTTTTGTTCAATCTTGATCGTGAAATTGTACGCCTCACCGAGGGTATAAAACTGAAAGAGGTCCATGTCCTCCTTCATGTACTATTGTATGCAACTCGCAATATTTGAGGATCTTGTGTTGTTTTGTGTCTTGAATGCCCAATATTGTAGACAAAGAATGAAAATTATCAATATAATCTTGAATTGACTGGTCCTTACCTTGGCGGAGTTGTGCCATTGTATATACAGATCACCATAAGCTCCAACAAGGTAGTATTCTTCTTTATGGCATCCATAAAATCATCCCATGTGGGTTCCTCTATGATTCCTAGTTCATCCCTATTGAGTCTGTTTCTTGTACACCCCCACTAATTTTTGACAAAAAGTGATGATTTCAATAGAGAAAATGTTATCTTTTCTTTATCAGTGAATTTATTGATAGAAAAGTAGGAGGATAATTGTCCAACAAGTTTTCTATTGCATCAAAATTTATTTTACCCTCAAATTAGGAATATCAAAATTTACTTAAACCTTGAAGGGAAATCTCACAGATGAGGAGGAAAGATTTCCCATTTATAGCTATTGAAGAATTTGGGAAAATTGTTGTAACATCTGCTCCTTTTTCTCCATGAGAGATTCATTCACCATTTTCTTGAGAGGATCATTTGTCTGGTGTTTTCTGCCATTTGAGGTCTCTTTTAACGAGCATTCAAGTATTCTAAAGGATCTTGTGTGGACCACCCAAGCTTCTTATATCCCGACCTCATTCTAGGAATCATACATTGTCAAGAAAATTTTCTCTTATACCACTTATCCAAAACTTAGGGTTTGGGGATTAAAGGACAAAATAAAAATTGTGCGAGACGTAAATAGTAAAACTATCTTTGAAAAGAGATGTATATTGCTCAAAATACTGAGATTACAATAGCTATCTTTGTAACGATATTGTTTCCTTACCTTGTGGGTTACAAATACTTATATACTACTTTTATAAATATGTGAAAATTTCACAAAATTACTATTTTTAGAACTTAGTATTTTTAGACAACACTTCCAAATTGCCTTTTGAGGCATTTATAATTGGATTTCGGGGACAAAATCCAATTCACCGTATTCTACCCATTCCAAGATTTCCGATGCATTTTGAATGAAGTCAATTGGAGCTACGTTGTAAAATTTATGAGTCCCGGTAGTTACCCCACTATAATTGTTTCCTAGGTTATTATCTCGGATCACAATGTGTCACACTTATAGAAACAAGTGTATACATGTAAGATAAGAATATAGACACAAATATGGGGCACCCACAATGTCACAAGCCAATCAAGAAATTCATGCCATATAAATAAATCGATCATAAAATTGTAATCAAACAATACAACAACTTCAAACCACACACTAATCAATCAATTAAGTATTCCATATAAGTAAGTACTAACAACATTATATGAAGCAAGTATAGAAAATAGTAATAGAAAAAAACATATATAGCAAGATTGGTTAGCACCGCACAACACGTGTTAATATTGTTAACTCAAAAGATAGTAATAAGAACTATGTATATAATCAAGTGTGATGAGGAAGGTGTAAAGTAACATATAATGAAACAAAAGCACTTGTATAGAGTGGGGAGTCCCGCCAATATTAGTATAAGGAACCAATCCAACTCCTATCATCATTTATTAACTTGTGTATGTCCTACATCACACTCAATATACCTCATGAATGCATGTGTGTAAAGAATAGATATGTTATCTATCAAACTAACATGTACAAAGCAACAAGTTAGCTAATTAAAACATAAGCAAGTCCCAACTTTGTATTTTTGCGCATTTTTTCATATTTTATATTATGTGATAATTTGAATGTTTTTGAATAGTTTTAAAAATAGATATCTACCGAAAGTGAATACCACAATAGATTCCCGATAAGAGCCTCATGAAGAGGCATAGCACACTCAAAGGGTAATGAGGGTATAGGCCCCACAAGTATTAAAAGAGGTGAAGAATACTCATTTATGTTTTATGTAGAAGGCATAACATGCGTTGTAGAAGGGCTCAAGTAGTAATACCCATGATAAGAAATATTTGAGGAGGGTGACTTGGTGCTCAAATTAGTCTCGCCCTATTTGTCATTTTAATCCCTCAGTTTGCGGCCTCTGACACATTTTTTATCTCCCCATGTTGGTGCTTGAAAGATTTTGTCCTCCATTTGGTTGCCATGATCAGTCCCTTCCTGGGTTGAGGATCACTTAAATATCCAGAATTGGTTTTTCATTTCTCTGTCCATCTGAAGGTGTCTGAAATTGGGCGTAAAACTCGGGTTTTTCTTTTCCTTCCATTTTCTGCAGTCGTGTGTTGTTTTCCTTGTCACTTTTTGTCCCAAATACCTAAAGAAATGTGAATGGATGTAGCTCGAAGGATCATGTTTGAACCTTATAACATTTCCAAATTCTCTTTCCTTGAAGAAAATTTCATCTCTGGGCTCAAACGATGGTTTCCCTGCATTTTTATGGTTTGACGGGTGTGTTTTTCCCCCAAATTTACATCTCTGCATCAGTAGAAACGTGGCTCTTTTTGGTTGGATGCGGCTCAGTGGGCACTTTAAAAACTCTATGGCTTGCTTCAACCCAAAACTTGTCCACGTGGAGGAATGACACTCGTTTGAAAATTCACCTTTTGGTTTGGCCTTGGAGTTGCACCGGGAGGACACGTGGAGGATTCCGCTGCTTTGCCCAAACTTAGACAAAAATTTTATGCAACCGTGCTACAGCCATGGCGGGCCATGGACATGTGGTGAGCCCGCGCTCATTCAAGGTCTCCACTCTTGGGGACTATCTTGAAGTTGCGCCATGAGGACACGTGGAGGTTTCCGTCGGGCCTTCCCTTACTTAGAATTTTCAAGCAACTTTCTAAAGGGCCTAGGACACGTGGAGGGACCACGCATGTTTGGGGACTGGCCCCTAGGTTTTATTTTAAAGAAGTGCCAGGAGGACACTTGGAGGATTCCGCTCACTCTACCCTTTTCTCGGACTTTTCAACAGCCAAAGGAGACTGCCTCGGACCCTAGACACATGGCACCTTCCACTGAACCTTCAAATTTTTAATAAACCTGCCGATTGAGACAAATGTTAAGCCCGCGCTTGTTTGGGGTCTCTACTTTAGGAGACCATCTCAGGGATGTGCCATTGAGACACGTGGTAGTTTAAAAAGTCAAAAGGTGAGGAGGCGGGCTTCAGGGGAAATTTGGAAAATTTCCTTTTGTGAAAAAAAGGGATTAAAGTGTAAAAGGAAGCGCAGTTCCACTGGGACCCACATTGGGACATGTGTCAAGCCCGTTTTCAAAGGCGGAGGGGCAGAGAAAAATGAGAAATTTTGCATTTTTTCCCAAAAGGTGTAAAAAGGTAAAAAGGAACCCCCATGCCTATTTTAACTTGGATCTCCCACATGGACGGTCCAAATTCAAAAGGAAATTGACGACAACTGTGCATTTTTGTCTAATTTTCTGCCATTTTTTCTCCAAAGCTCCTAGGGATGCAATTTTTATGGTTTTTATCATTTCTTGATGTCTCCTACACACCAAATGAAGAGGAGAATTAATTTGATATCTTGATTTGGTGGGGAAGATCTGAAAACATCTTTTACCATTAAGATGTGATCTGACTATTGGGTTCGATCTGATTTTCCAATCTTTCCTTCCTTGCACACAAAAACTAGATTTGACGAATTAGAGGAGGAAGTAGTTGGCGCGTGAGATGAAGAGTGATTTACCAGATGAAAGAATTGAATGCTGGAAATATTTGAAGAGATTTTCCCTCTGAGCACTGATAACTTTTTTACAAATCTGATTACGGAATCACGATCAAAATCGCAACAAGAAATGGTGCTTTGAATGTTTTTTGTTTTGGGGAAAACTCTGTTGTAGATTAAATGTTATAAATTACATGAACTTGTCATGCAAATGGTTGGAGTGTTAGAGGTCGGGAGTGAATTCCTAAGAGAAAAGTTTGACAAAGCCTATGTCTTTCTGAGAAACCATCTGAGAAACATGTTTATTTATTTTGTGTTAAATTTGATCATGTCAAGGTGGTTGTAAGTGTACAACCATTGACAAGCTTTGAGATTGTTCTAGAAACTTTCCCCTATTGATGAATTTAATCAAATTTGAGTTAATCGTGTTGATTTTGGGCAAAATTGTGTCTGCTTCATTTCTAAATGTCTGCAAATAGTTTTTCTTGTTCCCATTGCAATCTTACATTGAAATCTTTGTGAATCACACAAGATCTTATCCTTGTGATAGTTTGGTGGAATTTGTAATTTCATTTATCAGAAGAGATTTCATTTGATAGTGAAATAAACAAATTTAAAATCACTTTACTCTTAGCATGATGATAAGATTGTTTGTTAGCCTTTGAGGGTATCTTAGGCGTGATAAAATAGAGGTTGATAATGTTCAATTAAGTTTTTCAATTTGAGCCTTCATTTTGGATTCTTAAAGTTTGTGTGAAAACATGTTGATCTAGGCCTCCATTGAAGCACACCTTCTAGTTAAAGGAACATTTTATCTATTATGAAGCATTTTGTTGATTAAGCCTTCCATTTTTGTAAAATCTCTCAAAGATCTGCAAATCAAGTTCATTCTGCCTCACCTCCCACCAAAAATTCATTTAAAAACAACCAATCTTACCCATACTACCCTTGTTTTTCCTGTGTGTGTACAAATGCATAATTTCTATTACCAAAACATGTAGAAGCAATCGGGTTTTCATTGTCTTTAGTAGCCTCTCCATTATCTAGGGTGACAACTCATGAGAGTTATTTTTTGTTGTATTGATCATATTTGCTTCAAGGTATTTTTAATAACTTTACAAGGAAGGACATCTCCATCTCCTCCACAATCAGCAGGCTACAAAAGGGTCCTCTCACCTTGGTAAAAAGGCACAACCATAAAGTAGTGAGGATAGATCAAATCCTCTTGAGGGTGTTATCCATTTCTCCACATCTGAGTGACAAAGAGCAAGTTGCATTTCTTCCCCGGCTACAAAACGACACACAACATGATCTACTTGTCTCTAAGCTTCCTGTCAAATCTGTGATGTTGCTCAGCTTCTGAGGGAGAATCAATTTGGGTACCAACAATGACTAAGTCAAATATCTATGATAAGGTATCCTGCGAGAAGTAGTATGTGTCTTGGATGATCAGGTTAATAAGAGTGTGAGGGGTGAACCATATAGGGACAACAATTTTAGCCACATATGCAATAATTATAAGCCTATTAGCAATATGAGTATGTAAACCATCAATATTTAGTATGGAAAGAGCAAGAGCACCAATGTCAATAGTGGCGGAAGTAATAACAATAAGTTGGAGATAGAATATTAATAGATGAAGCCAAGGATGAAGAAATATGTAAGGGAATCAATGTTATGAGGGTTTCATGTATCAACCTCGAAAAGAGGTAGAAACAAAAGGCCAACCATAAAGAAAATAGGTGATATATAATCATTAGGAGTAGTAGAAGCATACAATGGTCTGCACAAAAAAACATATGTAAGATTATCATGAGTGATAACATGCATACAATATGTAACCAACAATATAGAATATTCAATTGTATCATTTGTAATGGAAGTAAGATCAAAATAAAGGATTGTAACCTTTTTCACAACATTGATAAGGACTTAAGCATGTAAAAATCATTATGAGTAAAATCCATCGTCATTGTAACATTTTGAAGGGGGTATGGGCTGCCCCAAAAGAAATAAGCATTGTATATGTAAAAATGGTGGGTATAGCCATGGGAGAAAGATGTTCAGTGTAAGCAATTTCCTCATTATTATGTAGAAGAGACGTATCACAAATAGGTATATCATGACTAAATTCATATTCCAATATAAAACTATGTATAACAACATGATTTTCAAGTGTATAATTATTTATGTCCATTTCAAGAGAAGATAAAATTTTATCATCACCATTGCAACATTCAATAGGATTTATATGAAGTGCAAAATAAAAACTTTTAGTGATAACATAGGTCACATATGTAAAGAATGTGTTAGGATGGATTCGTGTATTTTGAAATACTTAATAAATAATATCCTTACATGGAGAATTACGTCAAATTTTCTCAAGGGAATATATGGTGGATGCCTTGGAAAAAATGCTAATAAAAATGAAAGATAGTTTTATAGCTTCATCAAATAAATTCAAACCACTAAGGATGGAAGTTAACATCAAGGGGTATAGCAAAAGTGAATTGTGCTCATAGAAATAATTCATAGAGAATGTATTTACATATAGGATGGGAGTTGAATGAACTCAAGGAATGACATGACACGTTCATCAAAATAATACATGATTACCCAAAGATTAATTCACCCTTGAATCAATAGTATACACTCGAAAGTGAGGAATGGGAGGCCGATGATTAAGAGACCACGAGAAGATAAGACCTAAAAGTGATGTTTAGAAAAAATTAATCATCATTAAAATGACCATTTATGAAAATAAATAGTGAATTGAATGAAACAAAATAAGGTATTTTGAACCATATATGTAGAATAAAAACATCTAAGGAATTGGAAAAAAGTATCTATTTTTTTTATTATGCCCTAATTACTAAAAATTAGAAGTTTTGTATTTCTGATAATTGTGTTAAAAATTATGCCAAACACAAAGAGGTTTGGAATAAGGTATAAGATACAATCATGAGTTGGGTTTACTAAATTCTTACACCCTAATTTTATCTAGAGTGATGGGAATACACAATAATAAGAAGTACATAAGGTCTAACATGTATATTTTCTTGATTAATTAACCTTAAACATTAATCATTCACAAATGTATCAGAATAATGCTTTTATATTCATGGTGATTGATAAATGATAAGTAATTGCCCAAATGTAGAATAAGAGAGAAAATTAGTTGTACATGGCATAACAAGGAGGATATGGATGTGCAAGATGGTGAAACATTCGAGTAGATAATGGAAATGTTTCAATATTGATTATGGTAGTAGAAACTAAACAGGGTATGACCATACAACTATTGTATGGTCTAGAATTGAATTGTAAAATCTTGACCTGGATTTGTACAATCTTGGACCCTTTAACACGTTGAATCCGAATCTTCATTTATCTATAACGACCTTCGTTATGTGTCACTCTTTCTCACATAAATTTTGGCTGAATTGTAATCACCTACCAAAAAGTGGAAACCCCGAAAACCTGTAAAACCCTTCATTATAGTATTACCAAGCAAAAAGGATAAAACATGTACATGTGGTGAGGATAGACTACCATCAGTGGTAAAACTCACAACTATTGAACCAATGAAAGTGTTACAAGACATTACCTCGTTGCAAGATCTGTAATTTGGTAGAGATTTTCTAAAAATAAGATGTGCACAGTATTATAAAACACTGAATAATAATGTTCTAATAATCTTTCATTTATGTTATTACACAACATTTATAGTGAGGACGTTTCCTAAAAAAAGGGAACCTCATATAACAACTCTCCCTAAATACGTGAGTGGTTTTAACCACTATTAATAATGTATATAACAATTAACAACTTATTAATCGCTACCATAAGTACATAATATTTACCATACGGTAATTATCAAACCATAATCATGTGAGCACTATAGAATATATGTCGCATTCCTCCCCTTAGTGTTAACATGAGAAAAAAATAATTACACTTCCTTTTACAAATTTTTGCCTCGGTGTTCTCATGATCTGGACGGTTTTTTAGGACAACCAACAACCTTCAAGGATGGTTTTACTAGACAACCACCAACTAAAAAGGATGGTTTTTCAAGTGGCTTACAAACAACCACAACAAAGGATGGTTTTACAGGACAACCAACAACCCAAATATCATGATGTTTCTTTTCCTTATGCTTTCATATTTTTCACTATATTTTTTCTTCTGGGAATTAAGTAGGAAATAATGCTCATTGTTTACAAATCTGAATAAGAATGTTCTTCAAACATATCACAAAAATCAACCGAAAACTAGAAACAGGATCACTAAAAACAGTACTCAAAATAAAGCACACCATAGTAAACACACAACTAAACCAAAATGCCACCATAGCTTCGTGTAGCCCCTGTCATTTGTGATTGAAGAGAGTTTTTGATCAACCTCACGGTGTCTTGTGCCTCCTTCCTCCAATATGATGTTGCTAACTCATCTGAATTTGATCATGAAGCTCAAAAGTTTCCACATTGTATTTATTGTTATAACTTCCCTCCTACAATGTGAAATAATACATCGGACATTAAGGTCACCCAAAAATACATCCTTTATTTTTGAAACTTTTACAATAGGACTCTTTTTTTTTACGATGACATACAAAGTTTGACTAACTTAGACTTTATAACAAAAACAATTGTCAACGACTCAAGATTATAAAACCAAATAAAGAGTTGACATAAGACACATAAGAGAGATTTCCTAAGAATAAAAATCTATCTCTCTCTTGTTTGATGCAAAGGAGGGTGGTGGACCCAATCAAACCACAACAACAAATGTTATTTCCAAGTCAAGTTTATCAAAACATGCCAATTATTCCAAAATCTCAAGAACTCTCAAAGAGCATAAAAGTACTAGAATACATATCAAGATTGATTTAGGGGCTACATCAATTTCTTACCTTCTCAACTACATCCAAACAATGATTTGAACTTTCAAAAGTATCAAGGCATCATCACATCGTGTTTACCTAGCTTGACTTTGTTTTATGTTGTTAGCCCTTCTTAAACTCAAACCTTATTGCTTGGAATAACTTACATGGAATTAGAGGCTATTATTAACCTTTTCAGACACCCTTTATGGGCATACAACTCCTCTCAAAATTTTAGCATCCAACTCTAAGCCCAACTCCTTTTATTCTCCTTTTATCGTTTTCAACTAGCCCTCTTCTTCTAGCCCTATTTACTTGCAAACCTTATAGTTGGGAACAACTCATTAACACTCCTGAAAAAGTAATCACATATTTGGATACCCTTTATCCTTTTCTAGCTTTTCACCAATTTTATTAGGCCAAATCTTCATACATCCCCCAACTCACTAATCACCTTTGCAATTAGGCCTTCTAGGTCTTTACTAGGTCTTCAAACTGAAATTTGATCATATCTATCTCCCATGTGTGAATCTACTAATAAAAATTTACACACATATTCTTAGTAGTATAAATACTCTACAGTCCAAGATTCACAAGAACCTAGTTGATAAAACACAAATTATGATGTTTTTTAGAAAAATTTCCTAAATCCCAAGGTCATGGCTTTGACAGAAGCACTAAAAAATCAATAAATTTTGCATAAGATGGTTTTAATACCTCAAACCACTTGAAAAATTTTGGCCTGACCTTCTACACCTCCATACCAAATTTCAAAACATGTCTCTTCATAAAACATGAGCTATGCCCATTTTACCAGGTTCGCGCATGATTTTTGTTCTCATAACAAGGTAATAGACCGAGTTTCTCTAGTTTTCTTTCTCTATAGTCACATGCAACAATGATCAATAACACTCCCTACTCTTCCTCACTGTGTAAACTTGTTCCCTTTATAATTTGAATCCTTATAGAGTCACTTTAAATGTTTTAAGGCATAGATAACACAAAAGCTCTTACCTCCATCTCATAATGTCAATGGACATGACTTCACTATTGTTCCATTTTCTTCAAACACCTTCAACACCTTCTCCACACGCTTCTTAGACCTGAACAACTCATATCCACTTGCAATAACACTATTATCCTATAAAAGCATTTATCATTCATCCATTATGCATAAGCTTATAGCATTCTCACAATATCATCTCTCAAGAATTCCTTCACATTTATTATTTGTAGGGCATAGTACATGATTCTTCATCTTTTTAGCTATGTTATCACTTCTCTTACTCTTCAAACCTTGTCTTACCATCTAACTCTTCCCCATTCAATATTCATCTCTAAATGATCAAAATGAGGTAGTTAGGTCATTAGTTTACCTAACTCAACTATGGTAAGAATGACCATAGCTGGTGAAACCAAGTTAAAAGGATGTGAACACATAACTCACACCTTTCAATGCTCCTTGGCATCCATTTTTACAATTTATTCATCCTAACCTATCACCTAGACCCCTAAACACAACATTAGCAAATTCAAATATTTGAATTGGTGATTTTGGAGGAAAACTCCAAAATCGCATTATTACATACCAAGAGAGGTCCAAATGGACTAAAATCCATCACACAACACCTATGAGGACCCATAAGATCTTTAACATACTAATGAAAACAAAAAAAAAAAAATACTATTTATAAGAAATAATGCTCCTGCATCATCTTTTTACTCAATTTAATGAATTTAACAACAATGACGACAAAAAGTAATATCTAATTACATTTTAGAACAATAATGAAAATACAGAGACCCTTTTTATAAAGATACAATAATGTTACACACTAACTCAAATACGTGAACACTATTGACTTTCAAAATAACTATTGACATATAATGATTTTAATATACTTCAATTTAAAGATTGGATCTCTAATTAACAATTATAAGACTTTACTATAAATATCAAATTATCTCACCGTGACTATAAAAAAATTTACTAACCTAAAATAGAAAGATGATAGTATTGAATTGTGCACACCATGCATGGATCGGATAATGGTTTTGAGGAGTGATTAAAGTGGATGTGTGGACGGTGGATGGCATGGTACACAATAGATACCTCTGTACAACAATATTCATTGACATGTAGATCTTCGAATCCACATAGAAATACGTGGCATTGATGATGAGTTCGAGCTTAATTCCCTGGCATGTAATAGCTCCTTAAAATTATGAACCTTAGGATCAGTGCAAAGGGTGTAAAGCTTGGCTGAGCCAAATGTCACCTCCAACATGGTGAGAAGTGGAAAGTTGAAACTTCCTACAAATGATAACACAAAGATTTGGACAACCGGTTCAAACCAATGACGTGAGATCCCCAACGAATGGCAAGGAGAGGTCATATGTGGCACACTCATTGCGATGATATAAGGGAATAGTACTAAAAATATAACTTTATTGAATATCGAAGCATGGAAAAAGTAAACTTGGTTGGATGCAAGGGGGATTAAGCCCTAGGCAGACTAGGCAATTGCCTAGGGCGCTAGTAGTTAGGGGGCGCCTAAATCTAAATATTTTCATTATTTTTGTTATTATTAGAACTTAACATTATTATTTTTTACCTGAAGTCAATATTAATTGACCCTTTTATTGATATTATTATAAAGTAACATAAATTTAATGCATACACATAAAAAGTACTATAATATTTTTGCAAGTAAAAATAAATATGCATATTTTTAAGTTCATATGATTTTTTTATTATGTTACCCATTCTCTAATGTAGCTCTAGATAATTCAAGTGTGTAATTTTTTTCTCAGAAAAGGTTCATGTATTTTTATAATGTCACTGGTGTAGCTAGTAGAGGAAAGTATAATTGAAAGAAAGATTATTTAATTCTCTATTCCTAATATTTTGGGAGAAATGTCTCTTTTTATGGAGGAATTAGTAGGTTAAGTCCAGATCGATCACCCTATCCATCATGCAGTTCACAAATAACGCGTGCAGGAAAAGTTGACCGCGGTCTATCCTTGCGCACCCACCAACCTCGAACCCATGACCCCGCGCCCTATTTCCCATGCCCCGCCATCTTGTTGCGCGCATTCACATATGAAAGACTATGGCACCAATTCTTTTTATAAAATCTATGGCTTGAAAAATTTGATGAAATAGGTAACAACGTAATACATTGTTACCTATTCCGTCAAAACTAACGGCGATGCGACAAAATTAATGGCGACATGACGGAAAATACTTTTGGCTTTGTGTGAACTTGCATGAGAGATAGGCCTAGCCAATCCGGATACCGCTCTTCATAAAACCATGGGAGCTACCTAATAATTTTTTATTTATTTGTAAAAAAATGGTGCTTTGTTCAATTTTGAGTCCCATCACCTACTTGATATTGGTAAATAAGACAAGTAACCAACCTTGTATAAAAAATTGTATTTATTGCATTCTGAGTAATTAATTTTCTGCATCGATGGATTATTACTTGTCCTTATTTGAAAATTTTATAGGATATTTTTATTCCTTTTGTATACCAATTTATCTAAATTAGTGATTTATTATGATCCTTATAAAAGTTTTAAAATACGATAATGTACATATAACTTTTATTTAATTATTTGATGGGAAAAAATATTAACTAAAATTGTAAGAAGGGCGTCTACTTCAGTGATTGCCTAAGGTGCTCCTAATCTTTAATTCTGGTTGGACACATAGGTTATTGGATCAGATCAACATGCTCAGACACAATAAATTCGGTGCAAATATAGTCTCGGATGATCAATCGGTAATAGGAAAATAGGGAAACGTATTGATCCTCTACAATGTAGTATACATGAATTAACTCAAAGAGAAGTACTTTTATCAAAATCGGCAGGAAGATCATGAATTTGACCACGTTCCAACCAGAACCTTGCTTTCACAGACTCCTAAACAAACATCTTACAATGTACGGCAAGTATTAACACCATTAGACTTGTAGCCAGTAGATATCATTACTGGGTTTGAATTTCAACCGATACAATCACCAGGTTGTGAACGCAATACAAAAAAACTATAACTATAGATGCATAGATGTCATTGTCATACCAGGCGATAGGGAGGAATCACATGAATGGATGTCAAAAGAATTCTCGAACATAAACATCTTCCGTTGCTCCAAAATAATATTTGGATGTAAGCGCATATGCTCAGACCACCATGTCCTGTTGTAAGCAGTGCGCATATGCTGAGTATTGATTTGGAATTATAATGTTCGATGGCAGGGATGTTGGAGATACAGTCCATGGAAATATCTAACCTTCGTATTCCTCCACTCATGTAAGATTTCCTCAAGGCCGTACGAGTTTGCAATATAAAACAATATTCAATTTTATAGTCACATATCCTTACACAACAAAGACTCCAATTTTTATCTTATCTTATTCGCTCTGAATCCACATAGCTTTTCTAATAATTTATTACTCACTTACCATAAGTACATAATATTCACCATACGGTAATTATCAAACCATAATCATTTGAGCACTATAGAATATTTGTAAGAGGATCAAGTCTCGTGTAGTTCTCATATTTGTTTGTGAAAGTGTGAACAACTAACCAACACCCTAGGAATTCCCTCGCATCTTTTAACACCAATATAACATGTTAAATGTAGTATAGAATGTACCCGACATGTTGGCAATGTGATGTGGTGTGCCTCAACTATGCAACCTAACCCTTTATTCCTTTAAACCCTTGAACAATGTTTGGAGTGACTTTTCTCTTGCTAAGACATGGCTCTATGAACTTTGCATGCTTGGAAATAGAGGAAGCTAGACTCTTTCAACTAGTTGAGTGCCTCATACCTATAGTAAGGACCGGTATAATTGATGTGTAGTTGATTTGGGAAGATTTAGAGACCACTGTGAGTACTTTTAGAAAGATATTTACAATAGGATTTTGTAAGAGTGTCAGGTGAGTTATAAAGTGATATTAAATTTCTTATATGGTCTTCCATAGTTGAAATATTCTAATAAGGCCAACCTTAGGAAGGTGGAATGACCCAATGAAGATTATCAAATTGAAAACAAATAGGTGGAATTGAATAGTTAGGACCGTATACGTCGGCCATGATGAGACCCCATATCCTTATCCATTTGTACGAGCGTTGGACAAAGAAGGAGAAAAGAAAAAAGGAAGTTTGGACATGAAACATAGAGGTTGCTTATTGTTTTGATCAAATAATATTCCCAAAATTGATGAAAGAGGAAAGTGTGGAGATAAACAAGTCACGGAAGATCGAGAGAGATGAATTGATTTGATTCCAAATGAGATCATTTGTAATAACAAGGGAGCATGGTCAAAATTTTCATTGCAAAAAGGAAGAGTTGCCAAATTTTAGTGTCTACAAATAGTTATGGAGCACTTAATTACTTAGGTTTGGAAGACACATTCATTGATCCAAGTGTTCCATGAATTACTTCTCATGGATTGTGTGGGATCTCATAGATCCACCTTGCAAATATGAAATGTGTGATTTTCAATAGTGAATTCAAGAGATGCACATTTGTTTCCTACAAAGTACACACAAAATTATGCACTTTAAAAATTATTTAGTCTTGGTCTCATATTACTATTCATATGGTTTTTGAGTAAAAAAAATACTAATTAACCCCATATTTTGGCCATTTTGCTTTGCTTTCTATCATCATTGTCAACCTTTAGCACATACTTTCCTGGTCTGTTTTCATTGTTTTCCATCATTTCAGCCTTGGTCAAAAAGTGTGCCAAAGCTAGTACTAGGGCGCCGATAGGTGCCCTTGTCCCAATCGGGCGCCCGATCCTTCGCCATTTTTTGGGCACTCTATAGCCGTTTGAGAATTTCATATTTCTTGTGGTCAGCCTTTTCGGGTTAATTATGAAATTAGAACAAGAGAACCATATAAATATAAAGTTATGAAACCATAATGAGGGACCAAACACTAGTCACTATTATCATCCACCTAGATTTGCATCCATCTAAGGCATTTAGAGCTCATTTGCATCCATCTAGCTCCATCACAAGGCACAAGGCTGGTTCATCTACATCACACAAGCATATGAGGGAAGTTTATTCTATTCCATCCACTATTATATTACATTTTCTACACATATTTATTGCTTTCTCTACTTTCACAAAGTGCGACTGACACAAGAGCACCTAGGGCATGATTGCACACACTTACACATAGAACTACATCAGGTCTGAGATGTAGTGCAATGCTCAATTAGTAAGTCCACCATTGTGGTTGCTAAGGACAGTCTGACCCCTTCATATGCATTTTTCTTTTTAGAGATTGATGCTTGTTTTGGGGTTTTCAGCGGTCTTCCTTTCGCCACCGACTACTAGTGACATCTAACACAGTTTGGATACATTAGTGCAACAAATAGCAAGAGCTTCACATCACCTTGTAATCCTTGAAATCTGGTTTTGGACCTCCTGCATAGACCAGGGCACCCAAAACATAGACTAGGGCGCCCAAAGGCACCCTAATCCTCACCTAGGTGCCCCAGTCTAAAAGGAGCGATAACTAGATCGTACCGAGCCAAGAAATCGGATGTTAATCAAATACCACAATCAATAAGATTAAAGCAATTCACCATAATAACTTTACATAAAACTTTGCAAACAAATGAGCAGCAATATCATATATTATTATGGAACTCAATGAAATACAATGAGAATGGGCCTTGCTTATATAGGCAAGGAATAACAATCTAAGAACCAATCAATGTTGTAGATCAAGCCATAAATCAAGGAAATAACTAGTCATCAAAGAACTAGTCAAGACCATAGATTTAGGAAAGAACTAGACATCAAGGATCTACGCAATACCATAGATCAAGGAAAGAACTATACCTAACAACTAGATAATATTCCCCTAATATCTAAATAAATAAAAAGAAATATCCACACACATAAGTGGGTAAGGATAAATACAATAAAGGTAAATAAAGTACCAAGGTGAACATGAGCTAAGGTAAATACCTACTCTAACACACCCACTCGGGATTGCCCAAATCTATAAGTTTTTGGACCTCGGTATAGTCGTTTCCTCCTCCTATTTCTCTAGTCAGCTCTGCAACATAGTCCAACAAGTTCACTATATCAGCTTAGCTCCTTCAAACCCTTCTTTGTGTATTAGGGTTCCTATTTTCATTAGCCTAGTCACTTGGGTCACTTTCTATATCTATTTACTTGGTTTTATTTATTGTTATTTATTGTTGTTCCTAGTTAGATTAACTACCAGTATCCCACATTTTAATTAATCATTTTGGTTAACCCGACTCAATCTGAACACTTATAGGATCTTCATTCATTACCTATCATCCTAGGGTTTTGTCATCATCCCGATTTACTACATCAATTCCAGAAACTCCTTACTACTCGCATTCGTATAAACCCTTATTTGATACATCAAGCATTTGACGATGCATTTTCTCATCCCATAACATATAAATCTCTGGAAAATGACCCACCTTTGTATGTCACGATTAGCATCCACAATATGAGTGTCAAGCATACTTTAGTTGACATTTGATCTAAGCTTAATTTATGTCCCATGTCATTCATTAAACACTTAGGACTTTCTGCTTGTCATATTATTCCATCTCACCTTTCACTATGCACATCTGATGGTTTGATTCATCCATGCCTTGGTCGCATTACATTGCCCATTACCCTTGGGCCAAAAACCGTTAATGTGTTTTTTTTTATCATGGATTTCCCAGTCCCTTATAATTGTTTGTTGGGTAGGCCATGGCTTTATGCCATGTAAGTTGTTGTTATATATCAAGGTCTTAAATTCTTACATGAAGGTGCTGAATATACCATTTTTGTGACTCTGATCCCTTCAAATATTATGACCATTACACCACTACATATTACCATTAGTCTGGAAGAACCACATCACTTGCCACCACTCCAGGGTACCATTTTTATGATAGATACAATTTCTTCTATGCCACCCGCTACTACTATTGCTATTATTCCTTATCGGAGGCTTGTTCATCCTATAGAAGTTTCTCTATCACCTACACGTTCACATGTACCACCTAGATTATCATGCCTACCATTTACTTACACACTCTTCATGAATGATTCATACTGGAAACATATTCCATTTGATCCTAGTTGTGATGACACCATTTTCTCACACGATGGTCTAGCTCGACTTGGTTTTTCTTTTAAGGACCTCTATCCTCCTACTCATGCTCCTAATCTATACTATGGCTTTGTCACTATTACTATTTCTTATGGCTTGTGTGTCTTCCATCTTACAGTCTATCTATCGCACATTCCTCGCTCTTCTCCACTCACATTAGGGAAATCATGGCTTGATTACATTGGGGGTACTCTTGATACTGACCATATAGACATTTCTTTTCCCATGCCCTTTGGACATGTATTTATTTACAATAGTTCTTTCCATGGTTATTAGCAAAATCTCACTCGTTGGTATGTGTACGGTTTTCCACTTCTTGCATTCACCGATGAGGAATATTTCATGGGTATGTAAAACTTACACCTCAATGGGTCATTACATGATCAACCAGACACTATTGCTTATCAAGTCACTAATGCTTATCCATATGACTTTGACCACAACCGACAATCTCTTAGACGATATTTCATGATCGATTCTTCACCTTCCACACTTGGGGGCATCGCATACACACAAACCCCCCAATCTAAAGAGATCATACATCACAACATAACATACTTCTATCATATGAATCTCGCATTCTCATCGCATTACGTGTTCATCACACTTATACTAATATCGTCATTACTCGATGACACACTCTTGTGCTTCGGTTCACACTTGACTGTTGAGGGATACATACTACATATGAACCACACACATTGACGATAAACACTATAAATTACGACTCTTCACATATCTTACGTCATATGTCCTACATCCTACGTTTAGTCTACCTCATTTCAACCATTACATACTTTACATATCATATTAGTGTTCATCATACATATGTCACACCCCTATTGTCTACAAGTCTAGCATTACATCCTACTCATTATACATACTACATAGCACACATCTCTACATTACTAGTCTACCTACACACATTGCATTGCATACTATTCATCACATATTACACATTTCTACACATCATATGGTCGTTTATTATCATCACATATACTACATCAAATTTTACGCGTTGTACTCACTACCCTATGACGCACTTTAGTTTCTTGGTCCATACTCAAATGTTGAGGGTATACAAATCAAATGGACCTTATCATACACACACATTCATCACTTTACACTCTATCATGTGACGTTACTAGGTTAGTGGCATATGTTATAGGCTAAATGATCACTTATCCCTTCATCTTGTAGTGTTATATGCTTTAGGCTACATCGTCACTCCCTCTATTCATCTTGTAATGATATACGCTTTAGGCTACATCATCACTTTTCGATCATATGGTCGTCAAATACACTTCGCCTCTATAGGGTTGATGCACACATCATTTCTAGATCGCATATCATCACACACACACTCATCACAACGCGTTAGACACAACACACACTTCAACTATTTACCAATGACACACTCTCATTTATGGTTTATTCTTGACTATTGAGGAGAAAACCAAATGAACCTCACTTTGCATACATTTCCATTCACTTGGGGGCATGTGGATCCTATCATCCATATTGCATTCCATTCCATCCATCCACAACATATTGCATATCTTGGTTGTTTTTACTCTTGCTTGCATTTTCTTGTATATGGTCACTTTATTACACATGCTAGTTAGATCTCTTATATGTCATTTATCTATACCATACACACATGCGCGTTCACACCTTTGCTTAGTTGTGATCGAGATATAAGTATTTTGCACGCAGATGGATGCTCGCCTTCTACCCATCCTACATTGGTCATTGGGGCATCCACATTCATCTCTCATAGGTGTTATTATTTCATTTTGTACTTAGCACTCTATATCACACAATATACACACTTTTACATACTAGTTATATTTCTAACATGCTAATGCATGCTTCATGTGCAACATTTGTTATTTGCTAGGTTATTTGCTTCCATGGCTATCTCGATTTTTGTACTTGTTTTGTTTTATTATATGCGGGCCTTGCCCTTTTTTTGGGTGTGCACACTTGTTTGCTATATGTGGCCATGATGGCCTTGCATGTCTTGTGACATTGTGAGTGATGTCCCATGTTTACACTGCTTTGTGTGGCTTACTTTTTCTTCTTGCGTGTTTACACTACTACATTGTTTGGTAGCTTATAAAGTGTTTGCGTAGCTTACACATTACTTTATACATGCATGCTTGTTTGTACTAACACTTGTTTTGGATAGCCTCTTGTTTGTGCACACCTTGGTTTCTACCAAGCACTTTCCTTTCCCCCTACAGGGAAAAGTTACAGAGTTCATGCAGTTGTCCTTTTTGGGGTTGCATCCTCCTATCGCGATATCGCATGCATCCCCAAAGAGTGGGGAATAATTTGGGGTTTACACACTACACAAAGCTCTATACCGGTACAATTCGGTTCGCTTTTTACGCCTTGGCATTGTGGGTACAATTTAGTTTATGCCCTTGACATTGTGGGATTAGACGACGAGTAGGTTCGGACTCGGTCTATGAACCCTATACACAACGACTTGCATAAAACATGGTTGTCATTATCATTCTAAGGAGTAGTTATAGCTTAGAGGATACAAGTGGACTTCCTCTCTACACTAATCCAAACCGGTGGTGTCAAATCACCCAAAAAAGCAGAAGTGTAGAGATATCTTCATACATATTCGGGGAAGAAGTTGGAGGATACAAATGCAATTCCTCCCTATACTTCTTCACGCCATGGCGTCGGATCACCCAAAAACCTAGGACAGGATATTTTCTTTCTACACCCTTTCTCTCATCACGTATGAGGTGCACATCTTCCATTTTACATTTACATACTTATACATGCGTCTTTTTACATGCATTTATATATATATACATGCGTAGTTGACTTCTTGATCATCGTATCCTTGCAGATCCAACCGTATGAGAAGAAAGTAGTAAAAATAACTATGACAATGGAGGAAACAACAACATTTTGTGACATCACACAAAGATACTAATCATGTAAGTACATCACACACATCAGCAACTACACGTGTGTTTCCTCCCTAGGTTCACTCTCATCACTTTTTGTGTTTTTACATCTTTAGTTTCCACACTCTGTCATCTTTTGTCATTCCACACTTTGTCTAGTCCTTCGGCGTGTTTTCTACTATAATCTTCATGGACATCAGTACACATCTCTTTCTACTTTATATTATCGAGCTTTCCACTCACCAACATAAAGTGGGGGAAATGTAGACACAAAATCATGCACTTTAGACATTATTTAGTCCTGGTCTCATACTACTATTCATATGGTTTTGAGTGAAGAAATTACTAATTAACCCCTGTCTTTTGGCCTTTTTATTCTTTCTATCGTCATTTCCGACCTTCAACACATACTTGCCCGGGCTTTTTTTTCATAATTTTCCATCATTTCAGCCTTGATTGGGGCACCCAAGCTAGTACTAGGGCATCGACAGCACTCTGGTCCCATTCAGGGGCACCCTGATCCTTTTCCCACTTTCCTGCCACTTTTTGGGCACTTTATAGCCATTTGAGCATTTCATATTTCTTATGGTCACCTTTTCAAGTTAATTATGAAATTAGAACAAGAGAACCATATAAATATAAATTTATGAAACCATAATGAGGGACCAAGCACTAGTCACTACTATCATCCACCTAGAGTTGCATCCATCTAAGGCATCTAGAGCTCATTTGCATCCATCTAGCTCCATCACAAGGCACAAGGTTGGTTCATCACACAAGCATAGGAGGGAATTTTATTCTATTTCATCCACCATTCTATTACATTTTCTACACATAGTTATTGCTCGCTACTTTCACAAAGTGTGACTGACACAAGAGCACCTAGGACATGATTGCACACTTGCACATATAACTACATCGGGTCTGAGATGTAGTGCAGTGATTAGTTAATAAGTCCACCATTATGGCCACTTAGGACAATCTGACCCCTTCATATGCATTTTTCTTTTTAGAGTTTGATGCTTGTTTTGGGGTTTTACAGGTCTTCCTTCATCACCGACTAACAACAACATCTAGCATCATTTATATACATTAGTGTGACAGATGTTAAGAGTTTCGCATCACCTTTCAACCTTGAAAATCTGTTTTTCAAACCTCCCCTGCATGCACAGACTAGGGCACCCATAACACGTAGACTAGGGTGCCCACATGCGCCGTAATCCTCACCCAGCACCTCAGTTCACTCGATTTCCGAATCTGCAAGTTTGTGGATCTTGGCATAGTCATTTCTATTAGAAATAAACTAACACTTAATTCAACATATGAGTTAAATGTTATATTATAATAAAGTAATTTTTAATTACTTTAGTTAGATTAGATTAAGTCAACTGATAGTTGTCTTTAGTTGTCCTTAGTTGTCTTATCACATGTTTTTGAGATATTGTTCAATCTCACTTTGTTTATTCCCAGATGATTTCATGAGGGGAAATAGGTGCAATTAGGGAAGTGAATATTATCCTGCATTTTATTCTCGATTAGTTTATCTATTTCCATGTATTGTGGATGAGATAGAAGTTTTCCAATATCTATAAATATTGCAGCTCTCTCTTCTTATTGTAATGCTTGATTTTGATATTAATAAAATACACAAGCATCGTCTTGTTTCTGTGTAAAGCTTCTATGTAAAAATATTGTTTTCAAGTATTCATTGTCAAGATTTGGTATCAGAGTGGAAGAGCCTAAACCTGTAAGTGCTAGGGAGTGTAGGAAGTTTGAGGGAGGAGGAATAAGAAGCTTGAGCTAGGAGGATCCAAAGTTGACCCCAACCTCTTCACACAACCCTTGCTGTACTCCACACACCAACAAAAGAAGTACTACAGAAAATTACACAGGAAGTTTTTTTTTGAATTTATAGTTTGAATCTCACTTCTTGAATTTTAAAAAAATATTGTTTTTCATTCAAGAAAAATTTATATGCAATTGTTCTGGGTTTTTTGTCTCTAAAATAAGAGACCCCATTATCCTCTGTTAATCTGTGTTCTCTTAGACCCTGTCAGTGAGTTGTGGCATTGGATCAATCTCGAAACTGACATCTCCAAGCGTCTAACCCTGTACGAACGGGAGCAGAGGAAAAGTGGCCAAAAGAATAGAAGCAACAGCCAAAGGAAGAAAACAAGAGATCTTGTTTGCAAGATCGACCTCCATTTGCACACCCAACCATGCACAGATCCTGCAATCAACAAAGACAAGAAAAGAATGAAATAAATGTTGTTGGAGAAAAGTGAATCTGTAAAGCCAAGTTAAAGAAAAGATGTATAAAATCTGATAAATTGAGGTGGTAGCGGAGGAAACAAGGTGGTGGCGGCGGATTTAAACAAAGCTACACGCATGCACGTAAGTCTCAAATACATTTTTGTTTAAAAAATGTTTTAAAAAAAAAATTCCTTTTTTGGACGAACCAAAAAAAATCAAAAAGGGGTCCGAAAGATAAAAATATTATAACTTAAAAGAGTCATAACTTTCAACTGGTACCTTGGATTGAGGTGTTGTTTTTTAAAGTGTGTGTTTTTGCGAGCTCTACGTCTTGGTCTAGTTTTTAATCAGATTTGGAAAATATTTATTTTGTAAAAACTACAAAAATAAGATTTTTGTATTTGAAAAGAGGCCAAAGAGTCCAAAATTTTATTTTATTTTTTGCAAATCGGCCACAGAGCCAAAATTGTAATAGGGCCAATAGTGCCAAAAATTCATTATAACATGGCCGAAAAGGAGCCCAAAAATCAGTAGAACCTAGAAATTTGGGGTGGGTGTTTGAGTGTGATCTGAAGGGGGTGTCATACTATTAATCTCTCTCTCTCTCTCTCTCTCAATTCTATCACCCAACATGGAAAATGCACCTAAATTTTTTTGTCGAATCACAACTCCTCAAAGGAGATAACTATGTTGCGTGGAAAATGAAAATATGCACACAACTTGAATTTGAAGATTTAATAGGTGTAATTGATGGCTCGCTAATGAGACCAAAAATTGACACAACCCAAATACGTGCATTTGATAGAGAAAATAAAAAAGCTAAGTTAATAATAATGTTTGGTGTAACTGATGAAGTACAACCTCACATTAGACAATGTAAAACTGCTCAAGAAGTGTGGGAAAAATTAGCAACAGTGTATGAAGCTAAGAACAAAAACACTATTTTACAACTTCAAACTCAATTACACAGTCTTAAAATGAAATCAAATGAAAAAATAGAATCATTTTTAAGACGTGTTGTTGTATTAAAATCTTCTCTTGAAGCTATGGAAGTAGAAATCGAAGATGATTCATTAATTCCTATTGTTCTAAGAGCTTTTCCAAGCTCATATAGGATATTTGTAACAACTCTTAATATAATGGGTCCAACAACAAATTTTGAACAGTTAGTGAACATGCTTCAACAAGAAGAGTCATTACACAAACCTGTAGAAGAAGAGGAACAAGCCCTCTCTTCATATCACAAAGGGAAGAATCAGATGAATTCATCACAAAGAAATAAGCAGACTAATCAGCAACAAAATCAACATAGTCATCAGAGACACAATGAATCAAAACAATGTCAGATATGCGGTAGACAAGGGCATGATTTGAAAGAATGTTGGTATAACACTTTTCAGAAAGGATCATCTAGTGGTAAGAAACCAACTTCTCAACAATCAAATCAAGGTTACAAGAACAATCAAAAATTCAAAAGAAAGGAAACTGAAAAAGAAACAACAACATGGTAACATAGCCGAAGAGGAAGATAACCCACAAGATGAGGACTTCCTATTTGCTGCACAATCAACTCAAGTCAACAATTCACCTAAGTCAATCTGGTATGTAGACTCAGGGGCTACAAAGCATATGACAGGGACAAATGAATGGTTTACTGAGTTAAGGAACACACCTAACAAAGACCATGTTTCATTAGGTGATGATTCTTCATACAAAATACAAGGCATTGGGAACATCTCGTTACCTCTCGGATCAAGAAAATGTACTATACGAGATGTCCTTTATGTTCCAGGATTAACAAAGAACTTACTTTCAGTTAGTCAACTCTTGGAGCACAACTTGAAAGTAGACTTTGATTGTACAAATGGAAAGAAGATGTGTCTCATCAAAGATAAGTCTAAAAACTCCAAAATTGTAGCTAAAGCTTCAGGAATGGGTTGGATGTTTCAGTTGGACTTTGTTCAAACCAACAATCAAGCTCTTATCAGTAAGGAAGATTCATCGGCACAATTATGGCATAGAAGATTTGGCCATGTAAGTTTTAGCTATCTTGACACACTTCAAAAATATGACATGGTTAGAGGACTGCCACATTTCGAAAAAAATACACATAAGTGTACAAATTGTTTGGTAGGAAAACAACATAGAGCACCGTTTCACAAAAGTACATATAGGGCCCGTGGTATATTAGATCTGGTGCATACCGATCTATGCAGGACCAATGAGACCTAGTCATACAGGGTTTCAGTACTTCATGCTCTTTGTAGATGATTACTCACGAAAAATGTGGGTTTACTGCTTAAGAACCAAAGATCAAGCTTTTGCAACCTTCAAAAATTTTAAGGTAGCCATTGAAACAGAAACTAGTAAAAAGATAAGGACTCTCCGCTTAGATCGAGGGGGTGAATACACCAGTAATGAATTCAAGGATTTCTTAGAAACAAATGGAATTCGTCGACAGATGGCACCTCCATATACACCACAACAAAATGGTGTAGTTGAGAGAAGAAACAGAACAATAATGGATATGGTAAGGTGCATGATTGATGATTCAGGGTTAAGCAAAACATATTGGGCAGAAGCAGTTAAAACAGTAGTATATTTGTTGAATAGAGCTCCTACTTCCGCACTTGACGGAATAACTCCACAGGAAGCTTGGTCAGGGCATAAGCCATCAATAAAACACTTAAGAGTTTTTGGATGCAAAGCAAGTATGCTAATTCCTAAGAAGAAAAGAAAGAAACTTGATATGAAATCAGAAACTTACATATTCTTGGGATATAGTGAAGAAGCTTTGGGATACAGATTAATGGATCCAAAAACAAGGAAAATTTTCACAAGTAGAGATGTTGAGTTCTTTGAGAATAAGGAAGCAGATGCTCCTTTCAAAAACTTAAGCAATTCTCAAGATAGTCCTACTGTGAAAATTGAAGATGGCTATGACTTTGAAGAAAATAATGATGATAAAGTTAATAATAATGATGATCATACAGATAATACAACTTCATCACCTACAACTAAACATATGCCTAAGTGGTATACAAATGTAATAAAAGATGCTAAGTTGGATAGTGAACCAAACACATCCACTTTTGGACCAAGAACTCGTAGCATGGCTCAAAATGAAGTTAACTTAGCCTTAATGAGCATAGTTATTGAATCAACTGAGCCAACTACAGTTCAAGAAGCCCTACAATCAAAACCTTGGTCAGATGCAATGAATTCTGAATATAAGTCTTTGATTAAGAATAATACATGGCAACTTACAGATCTTCCACCAGGGAAGAAAGCAATAGGTTGCAAATGGATATTTAAAACAAAGTACAAGTCAAATGGAAGCATCGATAAACACAAGGCATGATTAGTAGCAAAAGGGTATGCTAAAAAAGAAGGCATTGATTATGAAGAAACATTTGCACCCACAACTAAGATTAAAACAATCAGAATGATATTTGCCTTAGCTGCACAATTTGGTTGGAAAGTTCATCAAATGGATGTGAAAAGTGCCTTTCTAAATGGTGACTTACAGGAAGAAGTCTACTTAACTCAACCTGAGGGTTTTATAATTCCAGGAAATGAAGACAAAGTATGTAGACTCATAAAATCACTTGTATGGTCTAAAACAAGCACCCAGGGCTTGGTATATAAAAATTGATGAGCATATTTTAAGTAAAGGATTTAAAAGAAGTCCATATGATCCTAACTTATATCTCAAAAAGCAAGGGGGGGAGTTAGTGATTGTAGTTGTTTATGTCGATGACATAATCATCACTGGAGGATCAGTGAATATGATAGAAACAACTAAGAAAGATCTAAGTAAGTCATTTGAAATGATAGATCTAGGACTTCTACATTATTGTCTTGGACTTGAAGTATGGCAAAGAAATAATCACATATTTGTATCTCAAGTAAAATATTCCAAGACAACACTTGAAAGATTCAAAATGATGGATAGCATCCCAATGGCAACACCTATGGAGACAAGGCTTCAATTGTCTCAGAAAGATCCATCAGCAGAAGTAAATGTAACTCTTTATCAACAGTTGATTGGGAGTCTCATTTACTTAACCTATACTAGGCCAGACATCAGTTATGCAGTTAGTTACCTTTCCCGGTTTATGCAAGAACCAAGAGTTTGTCACTGGAAAGCAACAAAAAGAATACTAAGGTATATTAAAGGAACTATGGATTTTGGTTTAGAGTACAAGAAGAATGATAACTTCTTCTTGACTGGTTATACAGATTCAGATCATGCAGGAAATATAGATGATAGAAAATCCACTTCTGGGTTTGTGTTCTTTTTGGGATCTGGACCTATTTCATGGGGAAGCAAGAAACAAAGTTGTGTTTCAAGGTCTTCCATAGAATCAAAATATCGCACAGCAGGAGGAGTTGTCTGTGAAGTGATTTGGCTCAGACGTATACTTGAAGGGTTGGGACTTCCACAGGATCATCCAACCATTCTTCATGTAGACAATGAAGGAGTAGTAAAACTTGTTCGGAATCTAGTCTTTCATGAATGCACCAAACACATTGAGGTGCAAGTCCATTTTATTCACGAACATGTTCAGAATAACAACATACAGCTTCAACATTGCCTCGACAGATCATCAACATGCAGATATCTTCACCAAATCTCTTGCACGTCCTAAATTTGAGGCATTTAGATTATTTCTCACTAGCTCTCTTCAGAATATGTTGAATTAAGGGGGAATGTTAGAAATAAACTAACACTTAATTCAACATATGAGTTAAATGTTATATTATAATAAAGTAATTTTTTAATTACTTTAGTTAGATTAGATTAAGTCAACTGATAGTTGTCTTTAGTTGTCCTTAGTTGTCTTATCACATGTTTTGTGAGATATTGTTCAATCTCACTTTGTTTATTCCCGGATGATTTCATGAGGGGAAATAGGTGCAATTAGGGGAAGTGAATATTATCCTGCATTTTATTCTCAGATTATTTTATCTATCTCCATGTATTGTGGATGAGATAGAAGTTGTCCAATATCTATAAATATTGCAGCTCTCTCTTCTTATTGTAATGCTTGATTTTGATATTAATAAAATACACAAGCACCGTCTTGTTTCGTGCAAAGCTTTTGTGTAAAAATATTGTTTTCAAGTATTCATTGTCAAGAATTTCCTCCTCTTGCTTCTCCAGGTCATCTCGTGATATAGTCCAACAAGTTTTCTCAATCAGCTAAGCTCCTTCAAACCCTTCTTTGTGTATTAGGTTTCTATTTTCATTAGCCTGATAATTGGGTCACTATTTTTATTTATTTATTGCTTTTATTTATTGTTATTTATTGTTGTTCCTAGTAAGATTAACTATCGTTATCCCACATTTTAGTTAATCACCTACAAGAAGTTAAAGTTAGCGGTTTTTTACTCATAGTTGTCACTAAAGCTATCTAGGATGATAGTGTTGCCCTAGCTAGTAATCATGATCCTGGGGCATGGAGGAATTGCTTCGTTTATTTCTTAGAAGTAGTGGCCCTTTATGTGGATCGGGGTGTGAATCCTATAACTACATCCTTTGGGTGTTATTAAATATTTAGAATCATTATTTAAGTATAATCAATGTTTATGCATCTAGTGATACCACTAAAATGATTATTCTTTGATGTTGGGTTTTGGATGAATTTCTTGATCCAAATTGGGTGATGTATGGGGACTTGAATATGGTTGAGTTGTTAACTAACCAGCTTATCAACCTTAATATGTTATGGATGACTGGAAAATGATAAACACAAATGTACATGTGTAATAAGTTTGGATTTTATGAGTCCAGCTTTATGTCATTGTAGTTTTGTTATTCGATACACTTGGTCTAACTTTTGCGAAGGACCTACAAGAATCTTCAAGTGGTTAGATAGGGTCATCATCTGCAAGTGTCCATACTTCTCATTTTATAGTTATTTTTGTTGTCCATGGAGACATTTCTAGATATTTTCCTTTCACATCATTTACCGATCTCACATTGATTGGCATTTTATACATCTAGAGATTCAAAAATATAGTTTTTCTTAATATTGTGATTTCACACCTTAGGCCCACCTTAGCTTATATCAAACGAATTTAGAACGTTTTCCTTCATCGATAAAAATACGCTTAGATTAGATAGTTGTAGATATCATCACTAGGAAAACGTATTTATGGCTAAGCAATCAACTCGCATATACTTAGAGACCCATTCGCCACCACCTCATATTTGAACCATTCATTTGCCACCTTTGAGAAAACACTCTTTCATGAGAGTTTGTAATGATAAGTAACGAAATTATGGAAATGCCCTAGATTGAAAATGTCTTTAATATGTGTAGTGCACAAATCAAAGTTAGACTTCATCGACTTAAAGTTGGCGAAAAATTTTCCAAGGAATTTTTCCAAATGATTAGGGCCAATCATTATGCCCAATTAATTTAACCCTAAATTAGAAGATATTAAAAGGCCCTATTAAGGCTTATATCTAATTAAGATTGGAGTGAAGAGGAGATTGAAAAATTGGTGCGAGGACCGAGAGATAAAAGGCAGAGGATGAGGAACTTAAGAAGAAATTCGATTCCAAGAACACCTAGGAAAAGTATGCCTAATATAGCATGAGGAACACGGTTCGAGATGATAAGTTCTCCGGAAACTTGATCCGATGGACAAGTAAAAGATCGATAAGATCGGGAGGCGACCATAGAGTGGATGTATCATAATCATCTTCTTCTAAGGTGGACAAGCGTAATATCAAGAAGGTTATGGAGGCGGCCACTTAATGGAAGTATAATCATGATAATGCAAATCTATATAGCCCCATGTAATAATAAACACAAGATAATCTATTGAAATGTGATTCAAACTTAGACCTGCGAAGAAAGTGAATGTATTGAGTACTTGAATGATTGAGCTTGGAATAATGTCCTTGTTATCCCTTGTATTGGACTTCTTGTTGTGTCATGTGGTTTTGGTTTACCTCTTAGTAAATTTTTATATACCGAATATGATGGACTCGTTCTCCAAGATGAAGGATATCTATATTATGTGAAATAATTGTAATTAACTCAACGGAAAAATCCTAGATTAATGAAATGAGTAATTTAAATGGCTTGTTTAGAAATAGATTATATTAGAATAATTTATCAATGTAAGGAATATCAACTTAAACAAAATATTTTATTGTTTAAATTTATAGGGTTTATGTTATATATTTTTGGGAGGAACCTTTTGATGGCCACTCAACTCGTCGAGTGGAAGCAATAGGCTGTCATCACGGCTTATGACGATGAGGAATCTAATATTAATTTCACAACACATACACACAACATCCATATTTACATCTATAAGTATAATACGTTTTTTTAATAAATAAACGCTTTTTACAGGAGCTATGAACCGGATAAACACTTATGATAGGTGTTGTGAACCGAGTACAATCAACCAAGATATATCAATTAAGCTCAATAATTAGTGAACCATGCTCGCCACACTTGAACACACGTCTCGGGAATAACAAGCCGCCACGCATGCACTCACCACAAATGAACCACGAGCCACCACCCTTGAACACACGTCTAGCGAATCATGAGCCGCCACACATGCACACACCACAAGTGAACCACGAGCCGCCATGCTTGAATGCATATTAAGTTCGGGGCTTCTCGATCCGTAAACTACCTCACCGAAAAACGAGGCATATTAGTCGCGCCACCTCGGACATTACCACCCCAAACGGGGATCGTGCCTTAGTGGGATTTGAACCTGGGTGGAGCCAAAAACAACCATCCAACTTAACCGCTCCACCCAAACCCCATCGGCATCTATAAGTATAATATTAATATCTATCTAAATTTTATTACTATAGAATTGATATAAAAGTATATATATCCTTTTCTTATTGTCGCTTTTAAAGTTGATTTGTAGAATTGGTTTTTAATTGTATGGGGTTGTATCTCCCTATAAGGACCCAAATAAGTTTTTGATTATATGTGATCTATATATTAAGAAAAACATTATATGCAATCAATATTAGACATCTCAATACGTACTTTATAGACATCACCATTAGTCATGCAAGATACATAAAATATTTTTCTTCAAATAAATTTCACACTAAATTAATTATTATAGACCTTATCATTTATTAATATGTTCTTAATATCACCATATTTTTCTCCTTTACTATGACAAAAGTTCTTCTTTGAAAAAACCTAAAATTATATATTAATCATTACTATCTACTTAATGCTAACACATGTCTTTGTAAGAATCCTCAATGAATGTCCACTTTATAGAATTTATAAAAGTGTCTTTAATTTCATTTCCAAATGGATTGTCCCTCATTTCAAATACTACGAACTCAAATTGATTACAAAGGTATTTAATTTTAACATTAAGTTTATTTCAAACAATAGTCATTCTTACACTACACACTATCCCCATTACTATTGGTACTGTTTATATTGCAGCTATAGGTTTATTAGTAATGCAGAAGGCAACATATTATATAGCCTTCAGCTTTGTTTAAATAGCTGTTATTAGTACTTTTAATCAATAATACATGTTTATTATTTTTATAAATAAATATATCTTTCTCACATTCATAAATTTACACAATTTTTAACTAAATAATTATAAAATTTTATTTATCTTTAATTTAATTGGTCAATAAGTTTAAATGTTATTATAACCTTCAACATAATGGAGAAAAAAATATGTTTGAACATTTATTGTAATGTATACAAAACAACTGTCAAGAAAATAGAAAAACAAAAAGAGAACAACTAAATGGCAAGAGCGAAGTACATTGTTGTTTTGGGTCGCAGGTAGGAGAAAATTCAAGCTTTGTTAGGTCGTATGTCAGTTGCAGGAGTTCGATGTTTAAACAGCATTGTTGTCTCCAATTCTCATTCCATTGCAACCTCCATTTTAAATACCCTCAAACTTCAACATGGTACCTTCTTCATTTAGAGTTAAATTTACGGCATTTACACTTTATTTTTGTCTTCGCTATGTTTTGCAATTTGGTATTTTCCATCAACACAATGCATTTTTTTACTGGAAACAGTTCTTTTCGTGGGAGATTTTGTTGTTGAATTTTAAATTTTATGACTCCATTCGATTCATATGGCCACCCATTCATAAATTTTGCAAAATGTTTCATAGATGGGTTTAATATATTTATGTGTTGAACGTCTGTAGATACCAGATTTTTCATTGGCAGAATCTTCCTTAACCACAATCCTTAGAAGAGGGAATGAGGGTTTCGTGATCAGTCAGTTTTTACTCTTAAGTTATTTTATAGGTTTTTAGTTATAGCTATAAAATAATTAATGATTGAACACATATCAATACAGTTCCCGCTAGTGTGTGGTGTAACACGGGCAACAGATACTGTTGCTACAAACATCTCATTTTTCTGTACAGATTGACAATGTGATCAGTCAAGCTCAAGTAGCCAAAGGCGTCCGAAGTTCTCAAAGAACCCTGTTTGTTTGTAGAAATTCAGGGAAAAGTCGAGCAAGTGAATGACAAATTTCCAGTTGTACGTGCCTTGTTAGGTCTGTCACTTATCTATGCCTATCTTTTGGGCTTGTTATAACTAAACGTTACATTGTGAATTGTTGATTATTTTAAAAGTTTCTATTTTGTGACTTATGCAGGAGCTATCAAAAGGAAGCGTTCCAAAGATACTCTCAGTTGTTATTGTTGGTTGCACAGTGTTCCTTATTCTTTACTGGATGGCAAAGTGAGCTCTTGGGAACCGGGATTCTCCATGGATTTTGTTCAAGTTCTATTCCTTATTATTTTATTCTCTGAATCGAAAGAGGAATTCTACCCAATGAATAATTTTGCAATCAGTGTAAATAATTGGTAGCGAATTCGCTTTGCTTGCTACGCCCGTACTTAAAACTCCGTGCAGTTCGATTATTTATTTGATTAACAGTTAAAAAGTGTTAAGCCCAGACCCTACTATTTGTGTCACGATCAAATTTTATACCTCACTAATGAAATGATATGCTTGCAACAAATCATTGAATCAAATAAATGATATGCTGGTAAAGTTACCAGTTCCGTTGGTCGCATTATGTAGGTACTTACAGTTTGAATTACTACAATTTTCACTTCGTGATTAATTAGTGGAACCTAACAACAACCCGAGCTGTAACATCTGTGCTAAATAAGCGGCCATGTTTTTTTGGACAAGTAATAGTATCTATTTCTCGAATAAAAAATGGATATTAAATTTTAATTTCTTAAAACATTTGATTGCACTCATTGTGTTGTGTCAGGGTCACCTATTCGTTATCAAATATATCATATATATTTTATAACTATTGCAGCTTTGAGTAAGACTAACAAAATGACTAAATAAGATATGCACGCAAAGTGTTTAAAAAATGACTGCTCAAGGTATCATCTTGTACAATGTGTTCATGAGACAGAGATATTGTTTCACCAAATACAAGCAACAGGTGTCCATCCCGATTGATACACCTTTCTCAACATTCTACCAGCTTTTACATTGCAATTTTTGTTGCGGTAGTACTTGTCATCATCGTTGTTCTTGTTTATATAATCATGATTATATGTTTGGATTTCTATGTTTCCTTTTATTTTCATATACCCATCACAAATAATATTTACCATGATAATAGAAGATAATATTAATGTTATCACTTAAGGTGACTTGAGAAGCTATAGAATAATTAAATGAATATTATTTAAGATATATACATTCCTAAGTGCAATGAGCACTTTATATTGTAACCTATTTTCCTCTTCATTGCCATTACTAAGGTATAATGTTTTGCATTATTGATCTATATAAGGTTTTGCATAGTATAATAATATGGTCTTTAGTTTTAATTAAAGGATTGCTTTTCAAGTTAACACATTTCACATAAGATTATAATCTTGGTTATAATTTATTTTTATTAATTATAAAAATAAATTATAATTAATAAAAATAAGTTAATTATCATCACCTAAGGTTGCATCCATCAAAGGCTCCATTTACATCCATCTAACTCTATCACAAGACACAAGGTTGGTTCATCTGCATCACATAAGCATAAGAGGGAAGTTTATTCTATTTCATCCACCATTCTATTACATTTATACACATAATTATTGCTTGCTACTTTCACAAAGTGCGACTGGCACAAGAGCACCTAAGGCATGATTGCACACACAAGCACATAGAACTACATCGGGTCTGAGATGTAGTGCAACGCTCAATTAGTAAGTCCACCATTGTGGCAGTTGAGGACAATCTGACCCCTTCATATGCATATTTCATTTTTAGGGGTTTGATGCTTGTCTTGGGGTTTTGCAGGTCTCATCTTCATTTTGGATTTCCAATGACATATTGCGCAATTCCAACGAAGCTACTATGACAGGAAGCGAAGGAAAGAAACCATCAAGTGACACCTCGAAGGAAGGTTGCATAGACTTTTCAATGACTAAGGCACCCATATCTAAGGACTAGGGTGCCCACAGGTGCCCTGATCCTCTCCCAAGCGCCCCCAATCCACTCGGGGATTGCCCAGATCTCGCACTTTTCTCGGACCTCTACATAATCATTTCCTCCTCCTGTTTCTCCAGCCATCTCTGCAACACAATCCAGTGAGCTTGTCAAATCAGCTAAGCTCTTTCTAACCCTACTTATTAATTAGGTTTTCATATTTTCATTTACTTAGTTGTTTGGGTCATTTCTCCTTGTTTGTTTAGCTATTGTTTATTGTTTTACTTCTTATATTAACTATCTAAAATCCTCATTTTTAGTTGATCACCTAGTCTATTTGGCATTAGATTCATTACCTTTTCTAGCCTTTCCATCTCGAGCCTTTCACTTGGAAAATGTTTTTTTTGGTGACCACTCAAATTGGTCATCTTACATAGCTTCAATATCGAATTTTTGTAGAGTCAAAATTATTTTTCGATTAAGGAAAGCTATGAATTCTATTATTTTCAGCAATGATAATAGTTTACAACAATTCTCTACCAAGGACAAGGTTGTTGTGATATATGTTGTGCTCTTTCATATCCAAGTATAAGCTCAAAAGGTGGCCCTTGAGTTCCAACATTTCCAACATTTATTTCGAGACCACTTTGGGAGTGCACCATGTACCATGAGCCAAGTGTCCCCTAATTTTTCATGGATTGATCCTTTGTCTATGATGGTAAGGTACATAAAGAGCCGCTCTTACAACCTCCATTCCCCTCGGTTTGTAGTCACTCCTTCGTTCTAGCACCTTAGTGTAGTAGTTGGAGTTCACTACTTGATGAGGCAAGGTTATTATTTGTCTATATCGTTAGCCATCTCTTACTCCGAGTAGTGTAACTATGGTTGATTCCCCCCTGTTTGAGGAATTATGTTACCTTTGACACTATAGAATAATGCACAAAATCTGATGGTTGGTCCGCCCGACCCCATGGTGGATGATACATATGGTTTGGGGAACCTCCTCCAAAATATGATCCACTTCTCCATCCAAGGGTTGGTGTTTCTTTTGCCTAAATTATTTTGGTTCACCTTAATGTAATCAATTTTCCTTGTTGGTATTTTGTGTTGGTGTCATGCTCCTCTCGGGCTTTTTTTGGATTTTTGGTCATGTGTGGTGTTGCTTTTCTTCTTCAGCCATGTTTTTTTTTTAACGACTTTATAATAATATAACGATGTGTTCCAATTAAAAAAACCAAGATATATTATGCATTACAAGTATAAAAATGCTATGAAACATCATGTATTCAAAATACACAATTACTAGTGAAGACTACTAAAAGTTCCAAGAAAAGCTAAGACTAACACCACATAGTCTAATTGAGTAAATGCTTATTGAATCTAACAATAGTTACATCAAAGATAAAATATTAATGGAATGCTTGAAACAACTAACATGAATATAATTCAAAACCTAGCTAAAGCATGCCTACTAGTATGTTCAATTGCTAACTAACATAGACCTAAATAGATCTAGGAGCAATCAAATTTAGGGTGTGTTGCTACTCCGAGGAAGGTGAGATGGTCTCTCCAACAATGACTACAAGATCATATTGGATACCCATCTACTAACCCCATTGAAGACTTGAGGCAAAGATTGAGCTTGGCTATTAATCATATTTCTTATATGATATGCAAATCAAAGCATGGTGTAAAATTTAAAGGTATGTGGTTAGTCCTTTTTATAGTTTTTCCTTTGAGGAAAACTAGAATCTTGGTGTATGTGGGACTAAAAGCACAAATTATATTAAGAATTTCTAATCATGATTAATTTTTACTAATCACAATTAGTGAATTAACAAGTGATTAAGATGTGAGGATCCTTAATCAACCACTTAGGGTCAATTAGGAGGCTAGGATAAGCTTTTGAAGCTTGCTTTGAGATGTTGTGGAGGGAAATGGGGTGATTTTGAGTGGTTGGAAAAGGGGTTTCAGCCAATTATAGGGTATATTGACCAAAATAAGGGTAAAATAGGTTTGATTGGCTAATTATCGTTAATTGTTTGTTTAGAAGAGGATTTTGTCTTACGATTCGTCGTAAAGTGGCATCCTGAATGTGAAAGATGATAGGTAATCAAAAAAGCGTTTTTGATTGACCAAAATGGTAAGAAACGTTAGTTAATTAGCAGAAATTACTAATTATAATGGAAATGGTAAGAATGAGAGTGATTTGTGTGTGTTTGGCAATAAGATTGCAAAAGCGGAATTTAGGTGTCTACATTTCCTGTTTGAGGTGAAGTAAGTAACTTCACTTCAAATATAGTAGACAAGCATAAGCAAGTAAATTTTTGAAGAAAAATTAGTAGGATGAAGGATGCCCCCTCGAGTGTCAATGGGGTGATAGAAGAAGTCAATCGACGATTGAAAATATGATTGAAATGGATAGAAGAAATAGGACGGAATAAACATGATTGTTTATTGCCCTAGGTGATTTGGAAGAAAAATTAATAGTGATAAGAAATGATAATGGAGAATGGGAATAGCTCTTTCTTTGCCTCCAATCTTTCAATAAGAAACTTTGTTGTATCATTTTTCCCCTATGATCTACATCATTGACCTTTATTAAAATAAACAAAAGTGTAACATAACATGAAAATCTAAATTACTAACATTTGTTCATTGTTAAAAATACGTAACTCCATGCAACATACATAATGCAATGTAATACGAGAAAGTAAAACGATGCTTAACTCCATGCAACATACATAATGCAATGTAATATGAGAAAGTAAAACGATGCTTAACTCCATGCAACATACATTATGCAATGCAATACAAGAAAGTAAACCAACTAACCTAACAGAGAAATAAGTACAATCACACATACTCAAACAAACAACGTTCAAGATAGTTGTACTAATGTTTTTATTATCAAGCTTCAATTCCCGAATGTTCGTGTTATAACGACAAGGGTTAAAATGGTGACCCAAGCAAGGACACATGCGAGGGGAATAATGGAGGACACAAGTAGTCCCATGGAAAGCATTCATGTACTATGACACATTCTCTGGAAACTCACTATTGCACGGAGTACTGACATAGTAAGCAAGCCAACTTTGTTAATGGAGGTAGATCACGGTGATCCGTAAGTCATTTGAGACAAGAACAAATAAAAACCTAAGAAAGATGATTTTGTAGGACAAATTTCAATGTTTGAGGACAATGTATTTGATACAGGATTCAGTTGTGTGCATGTCGTTTACCAATTTTTGAAAAAAATTGATTTTTTTGCAATTTTTGGATTTTTAATGATTTTACCAATTTTTTGGGTTTTTGAAAAAATATATATATTGTTTTGATTTTTTGAATTTTTAGGAAGAAAATATTGTAGAAGAAATAACAAAGTCATGGGACATCGCCAAAGGTCACCCTGAGGTAAGAATATGCCCCATGTAGCAGAAAAGGGTCATTTGGGAAGCAAAAACATGCCCCAACGTAGTAAAAACGAGCACGAAAATAATTATTTATTTAAAATAATCATCACAACGAGTGCTAGAGGAATTTAGAAGAATCGTGATAACTCCGTGGTGCTTTAGGGGTGAGAAAAACATTGTAGGGGGTAAAAATGGGTATATAAACCATCATGGCCAATTCATTTACCACATTCACTTACCTTTTTATTGTTGATGAGCTTTTACCTACAAGAGAAGATGGAGAGAGTGTAAAGCTCCAAGACACCGTGCGATCACGTGAGAGACTACATGAGACTTCTCGGGGATGGCCCGCAGATACACAAAGTTAAACCCTTCACCTTTGTCGGTTTATAGCATAAAAGGGTAGAAAAGGGTGCGTGAATGCACATCCTTGCAGCGTGCCTCGTGTTCAAGGGGTCATTGATGTGCTTTTGCATGTGTGGGCATGTATGCATAGTGCATTAAGAGGGGCACCTATGCAAAATTTTCCAAGTGGAATGGGTTGCATGCTGCCGTGCAAGGAGAAATGTGCCTATGCAAATGATAGGGTTTAGGGAAAAAAATTGAATGTGCAGATGGGGGGTGTCTTTGACACGCTAAGGGGTGTGTTAGCGCTGCGAGGAGCCCATGCAAGTAATGGGTGCATTGGTGCTACCAGGGGTCGCTAGTCTTTAGGAAGTCATTTTTAGAATGATTTTTAGAAGAAATGAAGGTTTTTAAGAAAACCTAGATGGTAGGGATAGATGAATAAGATGATAAAATAGAAGAATAACATGGTAGAATAGAAAAATTGGATTTACAATAGAAGAATAAGATCATAATAAATGACTTGATTGACCCTATAGATGGATTTAGAGGTATTAGAGATGCGGGAGCAACATGGGTGGCTCTAGGCCTACGAGGCAACATTCAGACGCCGAGACCATATTTTCTTGGAGATCACACTGGAGGTGACTAGTTTATCTCACGTGGCTCACATGCCACATATTATCTTAGATCATAGCCTACTCACACCTTTAGGCCGAGAGATGGCGGAGCAAGATTCAAACATCATGTCTTCCTACCAATAAGATGAGCATCACTCTGGAGGACGTGTGACGAATCTTACGAGTTCATATTCAAGGTCACTTGATCACATATGATGGTCACCAGGACCGTATTGAGTGATGCATAGCCGAGCTATTTTGGAGTGGTAGACATACCCCACCGGGTATGATGGTCTTCATTAGGAGGTGTATAGCTGATTAGTGGTTGGGACGGGTCCCTGTATTTTTGTTAGCTCTTGTCAATGACATATTGTTGTCTGAGAAGAATGGTGCTCGGTTCCCTCTAGGTCTCATTGGAGTGATTCATGGCCTTCTTCAGGAAATGTTTACTACTCAAATCAATGTATATTGGATCACTTATACACATACTTGCATTTGATAGCTTACCATGGACAGAGGTTCATGGGTCTTGCCACTTTGTTACAGATATGGGCTTGGGATCATATTACGATAGGATGCCATGTTGGAGCATTGAGAGCTCGAGCCCTTGGAGAGCCTTTTGTCATGGGTTAGGTTCCAGATAAAGATGACATTCATGGTCACATGGGGGATATAGACTATTACAGGTGAGTGTTTGATGAGGTACAACCTCACATGATCACATGGTGACCATACAGGTTGTACCATTGGCCTCAAGATGTAGTTGAGTTGAGCACTATTGCAGTTGATCATTTCATCCTTAGGAGTAGGATTCATGTCATGGAGTGGACTGGGTCTAGCGGTAGTTTGGTCTTATCCAGGGGATTCCTAGTGATGAGATGTGGTATGCACGCAGATATAGAGAGGCCTTTCACATGGGGCCCTAGATCAGGTTGGGCGAGTTTGTACTAGATTTTTAAGTTGGCTTCACATCCTTGGGTGCGCGAGCGTAGATAGTGCATCTAGGTACAACTCCAGTTATGCGATGGTATGTGACAGTGCTACATCATTGTTTTACCATTCTATATGAGGTCTTAGACACAACAATGCATGGATTACAGGGGCCCCGAGATCCTAGGGCACGAGGCACAAGAATAGGCACGAGACAGTGTCCATAGATAGGACCTCATATAGAGTACTTGACACGGTACTAGTCCAACAACAGTTTTAGTGTAGCAGCGGTAGTGGTGCAACCACTGGTATTGGCACCACGAATGCCCCTTCAGGTTCCATTACAGGCACCTCCATCACCCCCTCACGTGATTCCACCACATAGTCCACCGGAGGTGGAGGAGATGGCAGGGGTGGAGAGGATATACAAGTTGGTGGGTAGGTGGTTGCCTTACAGAAGCAACTACAGTAGGTAGTGGTCCCACAACTTTAGGTCACATTTGAGAGGGACCAGGCCATTACATAGAGAGTCCAGGTGATCACAAAGTGAGGGATTAGCTCATTACAGAGCGAGATCATGCCAGGACCAAGAGAGCAAAGACCATGACAAAGTGAGATCGGTGACCACAAAGAGGCTACGGATGCATTCGGAGAGGGATCAACCAAAGGCTGCGAGGTTCAAGTGGATGACAAATAAGCATACACAGTTTAGGCAGATATAGCTATAGTGAAAAGAGAGCATGATGCTCTACTTTCGATACGATGAGAGCTAGTGGCGAGGCCTCCTACTACAAGGCATTGTACCACCAGGTCATCCTAGAGGGACAAAGGGATACCCCATTTGATCAATTAGATGTTAGCAGGTCTAGATCTAGATCCCAGAGGACCTCACGATCAGCCATATCAGTTCGGCAGCCTAGAGTGCGGTAGAGCGTAGCGACCTCCGTAGGACCATTATATCGTAGTTTCCTCCCAAGGCCCTAGGCCGTAGTCTCTCGAGAGAGGGTGAGAGTCGAGGTTGACTCTCTTATTGATGTACTAGATGTATATTTTTGGTGTATCACCTCGATATGAAGGCATACTTTTGTACGGATGTATATGTATTATTTTTATCATGCCTCATGATGAAGGCACATTTTGTACAGATGTACATTATGTATTGTTTTTTTATATGCCTCATGATGAAGGAACATTTTTATCCATGCCCATGATGGATTTTTGTATCTGATATGTATCGAGACACATTGATTTTGTACATGGACATTTGATATTTATGATGATGTATGATGATTGATGGATTATCGATGTATCATATTTTTATGAGATATCATGCTTAATTTGTATGTTTATGTTTGTATCACATGTTGTTAGATTTATGAGATAGCCTTAGTTGATTTCATATTGCATGTTGATGAGATACTTTGAGTAAAACATGTTTTTATTTTTTATATTGGTGTGGGGGTAGATTTTGATCATGTGCAACCCCTCTTGCCCCATTGATGATATGGTATTTGATGATTAGCTTTAGCATACATGTGTGATGTAAACTTAGCTTTTATTGATATATGATGTATAAATGTGACGGTTTATTTGATACGATGATGAAATGGTAGAAAAATGTATGAGTAAAATAAGAAGCACAAGTTAAAAAAATCTAATCAAGGAAACACAACTATTTACAAGTATGCAAGATAAAATGAATTCAATGTAAGGCACCACAAATTAAAATAATATTCAATCTAAGTAAGCAAGTGAATCCAACTTAAAGTACACAATACAAAAAGCAAGGAAACTAAAACCATACAAACCAACAACTAAAAGTAAGCAAACTACTACTTTGTTTTTGTGGGACAATTTTGGGATGTTTTTCATTGTTTTTGGTATTATCTCAAGACAATTTTCTATTATTTTTGAGTTTTCTACAAAACGTATTTGAATGTTTTTGGTTTTTCCAAAGTTATATGAATGTTTTTGATGTTTTCTAAAAAGTTTTCAAGCTAATGTGCAAGGAAATGAAGAAACGTGGATGCCCCCAGACATTAGATGGTATGTACAAGGGGAACGCCACATGCTATGTGCAAGAAGGTGACGATGTGAAATTGCCCCAGCGTGAACTCGGGAATATTCAAATTCAAACTCTCGGATTCAAAAGTAGGATTAGTCGGATCGGGGAAAGAGGGGCAGCTCACAAGGGACTCAGATGAAGGAAAATACTAGCTTAGGACAAAGCTACCATACTCCTAAACCTGAAATGCTTGTGAACAACAGACCCTCCAATGGCGCTGAAACCGGTTTTCACCAAAGGACTTGTCCAAAGTGCCAATATTGCATGGTTTTCACTATTGGACCACTGCTTTATTTCTCTTTTTCTTTTTCTGTTTTTATATTTTTATTATTATTATTATTATACTTTTTTGATATTTTAGAGACCCCACACTTAAGCATAGAAATGCTTAATATGCATTGTGTTCATGGGCTCCCGAAGCTCTTGGCCATCTGAATAGGAAAGCTTATAGGCACCTAAACCGAACTTGGCCACCACAACATATGGCCCTAGCCAATTAGGTTCAAATTTCCCTTTCTTTTCTTGGTCCTTATTGGTGTTCTTTTGATTCTCCTTTAACACCAAGTCTCCTACCTCAAATTGATGAGGTATTACTCTTTTATTGTAGCTTCTCCACACTCGATCCTGATACACTTTAAGGTGATTGAGAGCGTGAAGTCGTTTCTCGTCTAATAGCTCCAACTTTGCCAGTCGAGCTACTCTGTAGTCCTCTTCTTCATTTAGGTAGTCCCTTAGCTCAATTTTCAAAGAAGGGATCTCAATCTCTAGGGGTAGCACGGCTTCTATGCCAAATACTAAGGAGTATGGAGTGGCACTGTACGAGTGCGGATAGATGTTCTGAATGCCCAGAGGGCAGGGTGAATTTGTAAATGCCAATCATAGCCTATTGTACTCACCATCTTCTCCATAATACGAATGATGGTTTTGTTAGAAGCTACGGCTTTCCCATTACCTTGAGGGTAATAGTGTGTTGAGAACTTAAGAGATATTTAGAAACACTTGCAAAGTGCTTTCACAATTTTATTTTTAAATGGCTCACCATATGGTAGAAGGGATACCATATCAACATATGATATGGTTCATTATGAATTTAGATAGTTGCGGACCTTCTACATAGGTAAGAGGAACATCCTATGCCCATTTTGTGAAGTATTTAGTACCACTTATAATGAACTTATGGCCATCCGAGGAGACAGGGTTAAGTTTTCCTATTAGATCAAGAAGCCACTTTGAGAACAACCAAGGTGTCATGGTTGGTTGCAAGGATTGTGCTTGCGTGTATCTATGAAATTACCATACTTTTGGCAATCCAAGCATTTTTTCACATAGTTGTAGCAATCATGCTCCATGGTAGGCCAATAGTAGCCTACTCTGAGTATTTTCTTTGCAAGGACGATCCCATTAGTATGAGCTCCATATATGCCTTTGTGCACCTCTTTGATTTCTTGGATGGATTCATCCAAATTTAAACAATGCAAAATATTCTGTTGTAGCCTTGGTGGAAGAGGGTGCCCCCAAGTAGGGTATAGCGGGCTATATGCTGGATGAGGGTTTTTTTTTAGCACGGGAAATTTTTGTGGGAAAGGTTCCATCATGGAGGTAATTAAATATTTCAGCGTACCATGGGGAAAAGGGACCAACAACTTCGCACACCAAACAAGAATCTAGTATGTCATATGTTGGCGTTCGTAAGTGCTCCACAAAAAATGGCATATCATTGTTTGTAGGTGGAATACTCAACATGGACCCTACCATAGCCATAGCGTCTGTGACTCTGTTTTGTGCTCTTGGTATCTGCTCAAATGTTATCTGCTCGAAGAAATCCTTCAAAGAATCAACCATTCTTTTATATGGAAGAAGTTTTTCATCTTTTACTTTGTATTCATATGTGACTTGTTTTATAATGAGCATTGAATCACCAATGAAATTTACTTACCGAATATCCCATTTGATGGATAGCTTCGTTGGTTCTCAAAATAGTCTCGCCTGATTTTCTTTTGAACATCTATCGATTTACGGCCTCTTTAATTTTTATTTCTCCGTGTTATGCATGGTTAATCTTTGTCTCCATTTTTAATCTCTCCTTGGGCTGAAGATCACGTATGGATCCATATTTGTCTCCTCATTTCTCTGATCCTCCGAAGGGGTCTAAAATTTGAGTCTCCCGTCCTTTATTCATTCAAAAACTCAAGCTTTCTCGTTCTTTTCATTTTTACAGTCGGGATTTGTTGCCCTTGTCATTTTTCCTTGAATACATGAAGAAAAATGAATGGATGTAGCTCTAAAGAGCGTATTTGAGCCTTGTAACATTTCTAAATATTATGCCCTTGGAAAATTTCTCATCTTCAGGCTCAAATGGTCATTTTTTTGTATTTTACGGTTTGATCAAGGCGTTTCTCACGATCAAATTTGCATCCTTGCATCGACCGGGGACATGGCATCTTTTGGTTGGACACGGCTCAGGCTAGGTACTTTAGAAATTTTATGAAAATCCTCAACTCAAAATTTGGACATGTGGCGAGCCCGCGCTCATTCAGATCTAAAACTTGGGCACCATTTTGAAATTGTGCCAGAGAGACACGTGGAGGAATCGCGCATGTTTGGGGACTGGCCCTTAAGTTTCATTTTAATGAAGTGCTAGGAGGACACTTGGAGGCCTCCGCTCACTTTGCATTTTACTTGGACTTTTCAATGGTCAAAAGAGATTGCCTCGAGCATGACACATGGTGCCTTCCACTAAGCATCAAGCCTTGGAAAAATTTTACCGAGCCAGGACACGTGGAGAGCCCACGCTCTTCAAAGGTGTCAAATTTTGAGGACCATCTCAAGGTGCGCCATTGTGACGCGTGGCAGTTTGAAAAGTCGGAAGGGGCGGGAAGCAAACAATCAAAGGAAACTTGGATTTTTTTGCCCCCTGATATTCAAAGGATTAAAACATAAAAATGGCCCGCAAGCCCGATAGAGGAAAGGTCAAAGCTTTCTCCAGTCAATGGTGGAGGTACGGACTCTCGGGGAAATTTGGAAAAAAATCCTTTTGGGAGAAAAGAGTTAAAAGTAAAAAGGAAGCGTGGTTCCACTGGGACCCACATTGCGAACATATGTTAGGCCCACTTTTTAAGGGCGGAGCTGCGAGGAAAACTTGGAAAATTTTCCCTTTTCCAAAAAAAAGGTAAAATAGCAGAATTTGGCCGCGGTTCCATTGGGACCCACCTTAGGACACGTGTCAAGCTTACTTCTCAAGGGTGGAGGTGCGGAACAAAATGTGAAAATTTTACATTTTTCCAAAATTTGTAAAAATTCAAAGGAAACCCCAAGCCCGTATTAAAATTGAATCTCCCATGTGGACGGCTCGAATTCAAAGTAAAGATTAATGGCAACCGAGTGTTTGAATTTGATTTTTCCCCATTTTACTGAAACACGCCTAGAAGTGTGAGTCTTCATGATTTCTTGGTATTTCCTACACGCAAAATAGAGAGGGGAGTTAATTTTGATATCTAAGTTTGGTGGGAGAGATCTGGAGACATCTTTTGCCATTAAAATGGTCTGACTATCGAGCTCAATATGATTTTCCGTTTTTCTTCTCCCAAGCACGCAAGGAACCAGATTTGATAGATTAGGGGCGGAAGTTGTTGACGAGTTACAGGAGGAGTGTTCTACCGGATGAAGGAGTTAAATGTTGAGAATTTCAAGATATCTACCCCATGAGCACCGACAACTTTTTTTACATATCTGATTATGGGAATCATGATCAAGATCATGGCGAACATTGGTATATTAAATTTTTTTATCTTTTGGGGAAAAGGGGGCTCTATTGTAAATGTTATAAATGGCACAAATTTTTCATGCAAATGGTTGGAGTGTTAGGGGTCGGGACTAATTTTTCTAATAGAAAGCTTGACAGAGCCCATCCTTTTTGAGAAGTTGTTTGAGAAGCCTGTATATCTCTTTTGTATCAAATCTGATCGTGTCAAGGTGGTTGCGAGTGTATAGCCATTGACAAGCTCTGAGATTGTTCTAGAAACTTTCCCTACTGATAAATTTGATCAGATTCGAGTTATTCTATGTTGTCTTAAGAAAAATGTGTTTGTTTCATCTCTGAATGTATGTGGGTAGTGTTTTTTTTTTGTTGCAATCTTGTATTAAAATTTGATTCAATCACACAGGTCTCAATCCTTGTGACAGTTTAGTGGCATCTGCAATTTCATTTCTCAGGAGAGCTTTCATCTGGAAGTGAAATAAACGATTTAAAATCACTTTTCTTTCATCTGTTTGACAGAGATTGTTTGTAAGCCTTTGGGTGTACCTTAGGCGTGATTTGGCTTAGATCTTGATGCTTTGTTGGGTTCTCTAACTCGAGCCTTCGTGTTAGAATCTCGTAGGTTGTGTGAAAAAGTGCTAATCTGGGCCTCCATTGAAGCACATATTTTGGTTAAAGAAACATTTTAGCTGTTCTATGGCATTTTGTTTGTCTAACCTTCCATTTTGTAATATTTCTCAAGGATTTGGTGAGTCAAGTTCATTCTGCCTCACCTCCCACCAAAACAATTATTTAAAAACAACCAATCCTACTTGTACTACCCATGTTTTCCCTGTGTGTATACAAATGCATAAGTTTTGTTACCAAAACATGCAGAAACAATCAGGATCCCAAATGTCTTTAGTAACCTTTGCCTTCTTGTGAAAATATCTCCATGATCTGGAAGTGACAACTCGTGAGAGTCAGATTTGGTGTGTTGATCATATTTTCCCAAGGTCTTTCTCTATAAAATTTATGCAAAAGAAGGATTTACTAGTATTCTTCAATAACAGAGGTTACAAAATAGGTTCTCTTACCTTGGTTGAAAAGGCACAACCTAAAATAGTTAGGATCAGATCACATCCTTTTAAGGTGTTACCCACTCCTGTTAATACCTAAGTGCTTAAGTGTCAAATAGATTGCTTCCCGGCTACAAAATGACATACATGATTATCTATCACCTCTGAGTGTCGTGTCAAATCCATGATGCTGCTTGTTCTTTGAAAGAGATTAAATTTTGGTACCAACACACTTCTGGTGTCGTTTTCGGGGACATAGTAATTGCAGTTCATATTCAGATCCTGGTAAATACTTCTTGCATGCTCAAAGTGTTAATACATCTTTTCAGGCATCATCTTGTGTTTAAGCCTGTGAGAAGTTTCAAGGTTACAAGTGCTATATGCAATATTTCCATTTCTACAGTTATTGCACTAAGTTTCATTTACAAATCTGGGTAAAAGAAAGGTCAAAATCTTTCCATTTCCAATTCCTACTATTGACAAACATTTGACAGATCATATTTAGTGCATTTACACAACTAAGGTGGAAATCCTTAATGGTGACTCCTTGTTATCGATTTTTAATGAATACTGTGTCTTAACCTCTATCAAGTGAGATTTTTACTAACCTCTGCAAAGTCTGGAAGGAAGAAGGTCTTTCTTTGCTAAGGATGCTGCTAAGAAATTATTTCCAAAGCTAGGAAAAGCAAAATCAGAAGGAAGAAAATCCTAGAGAGTTGTTGGAGATCAGCAGACAAGAAGAGGGATCTCCAACAATGAAAGTGATCGGGATATTATTGAAGACTGCAGCTTTGATTAATTCTGAATCAGGTAGCCTTTTTTTTGGAATTGAATTCTTCAAATGGAGAGGGGCCTTTGTTTGATTTTGAAAGCTTTGCTTCTCATTTTGCACCTGTCTTTTCAGAAGTTGATAGGGATTTCCAAGAAACAAGGCCTTTAGGGGATATCCATTTTGAAAATTATACTCCTATGTTTCAAAGACCCCCTGCCCCTTATCAATTTGATACCCCTCCAGGGTCACCTCCTCGACTCGATATGGCCCAACCCCCACCCGAACTCCACTTGATATAAATACTTTTGGTCCTATAAATTTTGTGGGAATTGCTGGTTATCCAAATGCAGTGGCTCAAGATGTAAGGAACAGACTGCCAAAGTTCCAAGGAAACAATGCTATAACTGGTGATCAGCATTTAAAGCTTTTTATCAACATGATGGAAGACTTTGAGATTGAACATAAAGATGTATATACCAAGTTTTTTATCCATACCTTGAAAGAGGATGCTAGGGACTAGTATAAAGCATTTCCAGATAACTCTATTGATTCTTGGATCGAGATGAGCAATGCATTCGATTGCAATATGGTGATAGAACTGACCCTAGGTTTCTTTTGACAGAATTTGAAAACATCAAAAAGAATCCTAATGAGTCAGTACATGATTTCAACACAAGGTTTAATAAGACCTTGAGGAGATTTCCTGTTAGGATAAGGCCTTGTGATGAATCATGTTTGATCAAATATTCAGATGCATTTGATAAAAAGGCTACTTACTATTTGAGGGACAAAAACCCTACTAATTTTAGGTAGGCCTTCACCATGGCTCTGCAAATTGAGAACAATATCAAGGCAATTGGAAAACCTCCTAAAAGGGATGGTGTGAAGTTGGTTAACCCGAAAAAACCTCAAAAAAGTAAAGTTGTTGATTTGGAGGAAGTTGTGAAGACTTTGACAGGGGTTGTCAAAGAAATTTCCTACAAACTAGCCCGGCCGAGATAGGAATTGGGCAGAGCTCACAAGGTCAACACAAGCAACAAAGCCAAGACATGTTTACAAATCACCAAAGATCTGATGACAGAGGAAAGGGAGTTGTTGGATTTGGAAATAGGCAGCCCCAAGGCAGGGAAAGTAGAATGGTGCCTGATCCTTTGGCTTCCAGAGTTGTTGTGGAGGAAACAGATGTCATTGATTGGTGTGACAGATTTTCATCCTCCATGCTCCTTGTGAAGAAGATCAAGCAAGAATAAGAACAAGTTGATGATGATGATGATGTCTGCATGATGGGTTGTTCCACGAGCTCACAACAAGGGGCAACTTCAACTAAGGTGATAAGTGCCTAGACTGACTGCCACTTTTTGGGATTGCATTCATAGGGTACCTATTCTTCCTCCCTCTCATACTTTAGAAGTAGATACTATACAAGCTTTTGAATTTCCCAATAATGACTTTGAATATTTAAGGGCTTTAATGATAAAGAAGTATGATGGAGGAATCCCATCTGAGGAAGATAGAAAGTTACTGATGAATGTTGTTGTTGCTCAAGAGAAGGAATATAACACAAGAAGTAAGGTTGTCAAAGGGACAGGGCCTCAAGCCAAGCCAAAAGCTCCCTTACTTTCAAACATTCCTAAAGAGGCTCCTAAGAAAGATGCATCTACCAAAATCCCTGCAGTTCCAAACAAAAATCATACCCTCCTCATGCCCAAGTTGTCAAAAATCTTGTACCACCTAGTGAGTGTGTTAGCTTTCCTTCCAATATTGCCTTACCAAAGAATGTCCCATATGATATTGCCCAAGTTTTGAGTCAAATCAAAGTCTCTATTCTAATTGTTGAGTTTCTTAGGATTCCTGAGCATAAAAAGAGAGCATTCAAATACTTGGGATTGAAAGAAGAGAAGATTGCCCTAGGTAGAAACATAAACGTTGTGGAGACCTTACTAATCATTGAGGAACTAGAAGCCCCACCAAAGATCAAAAGAGTTAGATGAACCACCTGAGGTATATTTAGGGACATCCTTGGTGGACTCTCAACTAAATGTGGATCCATTCTTCACTACTCTAATCATTAAGGAAAGATTACTCCATAACTACATGTTTGACTTAGGGGCATCATGTAATGTCATGCCTCTAGAAGTCATGAATGAGCTGAATATCAAAGTGACAACAGCATATGGGAAGTGAACTACCATGGACTCCAGAGAAGTGCCAATAGTGGGATGTGTGAAGGGTTTGGTGGTGCAGCTTGCAGCTTACCTAGGTAAAAATTTAAAACTTGATGTTGTCATCGTTGACTACCCAACCAAGTGGGGCATGCTATTGTCTAGAAAATGGGCTGCAAGTGTTGGTGGGAGTGTCCAAATGGATATGTCCTATGCCACCATCCTAATTAAGGGAAGCCTTGTCGGTTGTATGGGGAAAATAAGATGTTGCACCTTATTGAGGATCCCAACAACGCATCCTATAAAGTATTGTACACAAATGTTGATGCTGATAACTTTGTAGGATTTGCTGATGGAAAGGAGCACAAGATTGAGGAATGAAACTGTCTTGAACAGGATGTCTCTCCTTAAACTTTATTGTTTGATGGAGCTTTCTCCAATTTTTGGAATGGTGTTGGTGTTGTTCTACTTTCTCTAGGTCAAGAAAAATCTATTTTTTCCTTCAAACTCAACTTTGAGTGCACTAACAACATTATTGAGTATGAGGCACTATTATTAGGTTTACGAATTGCTTGGAAATATGGTGTCAAGCATATCATTGTCAAGGGAGACTTAGAATTAATTGTAAAACAAGTCAAAAAATTGTATGCCACAAAAAACTAGTGATTGAAACAATACAAGCATGCAATTTGGGATTTCATTGAGATGTTTGATTCATTCAACATTGTGCATCATGATAGGAAGTTCAATGACTTGGCAGACAAGCTTGCAGTGTTGGGGTCTTGTTTTGACAATTGTGTAATGTCCTCATTTTTGAATATGATGTTGAGGTATTGACAAGAACCTCTGTCCCTGAACATTAAACACTGGCAAGTTTTTGATGATGATGCTCAGATCAGAAGATTTCTGTAGAACAAGGGAGAGTTTGTTGATCAAAGTATTGATTGGGAGCCAATGTTGTGTGTAGCATATGGGAAAGAAACCTTGTTTGGAAAGGGCATCATCCATCTAAATGTTAGGAAATTAATTATTAATGTTTACATTATAGTTTGTTAGCTAATATTTAATATTGTTATATATTAAATATTAGGTTTGAAAGTATTTTGTTATAATATATTGTTTCAACAATATATTATTCTTAGATTTTTTTATACCCGTGAATAACATTCCGGGTTAATTGTTGTGACTCCTTCCTATTTTATAGGAGGTTGTTTAGTTGTTATTATGGCTATATATTAGCCTAATGTATTGCACAGGATATTGGGGACAGAAAATATAATATACAGTGAGTATTATTACTTTGTGTTTGCCATCGGCTGTCCAAATCCCAAGATTTGGTATCAGAGCGTTGTAAATCAATGGTGTCCTGAGCACTGTGTGGGGCAATGCCATAGTCTGCAATATTGCCCTGGATTCATGAGTTTCTTCATAGATACTTTTATACCAGAGAATTAGTTTGTTGGCTTGGTGATTTCTCTTGTAGTGCTCAGATTATTATTCTATTTTGGTGAATCATGTAGGATTCTACTACGTATCTGCAAAAATTTAATCTTGTATGTGGTCACAGAGCAGATCCTGCAATAATCATTTTCCATTATCCAGCACACTGGGTCTGCATAAAATTCTGTTAGAAAGTGGAGTTTTTAATCGCCATTCATCATTTAATTCATTGTGTACGTCTGTCTTAACAAAGATCTCAGCGTTGATTCTTCATTAAAATCTGTATCGACTCAGCGAAAGCGTGGAGAGGTGGTTTGGTCTGATTCTACATATTGATTGATCTCAATGCTGCATTACCATGACTAGTGGACGTGAACACTGAGATCTAGTACTCAAAATTTGGGAATCAAAACTGTTGTGAGGACATATTCTGCCCAATTTCCATCATCGATGATCTTTCATGACATGTTAAGTGAAAAGTCTTGTAGACCAGCATATTCTTCCCTGTTATGAGCAGGACGAATCACCCACAGAAAAGAATAGCCGCTAGCCTTGAGTCCAAGGGCTATTTCACAAATCTGTTCTCTGGATTGGACGGCTAAGCTGCCGAAGGAAACATATACGACGCTGGAATTCCCCTTTGTATTCAGCCAGTCTATGCAATTTGTGGTTTTCCAGAGATGTGCGCCTACATCCGTGTCTTGTGGATTGTTTCCGTCCAAGAATGCCGAGGGAAGCAGAGGGCCTACAGTTCGGATTGGAATGAATGCGTCCTTTATTAGAGTGTAAGTCGTGTTTTATGTTGAGATTTTTTTATTTATTTTGTAGTTTGGAAGTATTGAGGAAAATCAGAATTAAATCTTCCCAATCAATCTATTTGAAAGGTCTGTGTTTGTTTATAAGTTTTGTTTTGGTTAAAGTAGTCAATTTGTTGGTGTTAAGTCGACTTATAAAGTCATGTTTATTAGTCAATTAAAGTTGCATCATGAGAAGTATAATCTCTTTTAAGGGTCCATAGTTCATCATCCGTTTGTTGTTTAACATGGTATATTCTCAAAACAAATAGTCATTTCCATGTGTCATGTTTGAAATGTATATAGTAAAATAATTGTGAATTCCAATGTTATTATGTGTCAAGTGTCTTGGTCATTTTGTAGAAGTGTCAAATATCATTGTTATGTCATTAATGTTAATAGTCATTGTGAGTTGTAAGTCATTGTCAATCAAATAGGTGATTTAGGATATTCGTGTCAGAGTCAAAATTTTGAAAAAAAAAAAAAAAAATTCACACGAACGCATTTTCGGTGTTACCCGACGTTCGGAAAAATACATGTTTCACATTGCGGGAGGGAAGAAAAGAATAAGATCAATGTGGAAACAAATGTGCTTCATGTTCACATCCTGCTGAGTTAGCAGCATGATAATGGAGGATGGAGGCATCGGAGGCTGGAGGTCAGAAAGTGACCTCTCATCAGTCACCAACGACGGGGCCGCACAGAATGATTTGGTGGCACAGGTGTGCAGTGTGAGTACTTGTTTTTGAGTTTTGCAGTGTTCCACATTCAGTTGTGTGGTGTGAATTTCAGCTTGGTGTGATTCTTTTTCAGAGTTCATGTTTTGTGTTAAATAAGTGAAATGTTCACATTGAGGGGGGAACATGATCAACATGATCCAATGTTCCATTTTCAGTTTTTCAGTTGAGTATGTGGCTATTCCTATTTCCCCAAATGCAAAAACATAGTACATAACAAATAACATAGTGAAACGCAACATCATGAGGCTTGATGAGGTAGAACAGTCAGATGTGTTCCTGTTCGTACCTAGGTTTGTGGTTAGCCTCCTAAAAACCATTGAAGGCTGTTCAGATGTGTTCCTTCTTGAGTTCCCACACTGTTAGGTCATATGTGTTCCCTAGAGTGACTGGTTGATAAGCAGATGATTCCTGAGCGTGTTCCCATCCTCGTCGGTCAGATGTGTTCCCGACAGTGCTTGGTCGATAAGAAGTTGATGTGTTCCTTCTTTTACCTTCAGTTCGAGTGTGTGCCAAGATCATGAGCGCGCAGAGGCGGCAGGCTGCAAAGGAAGTGTGAAAGTTCTTTTGTTACCATGTAAACATTAAGGGGGGGAATGTTAGGAAATTAATTATTAATGTTTACATTATAGTTTGTTAGCTAATATTTAATATTGTTATATATTAAATATTAGGTTTGAAAGTATTTTGTTATAATATATTGTTTCAACAATATATTATTCTTAGATTTTGTTATACCCGTGAATAACATTCCGGGTTAATTGTTGTGACTCCTTCCTATTTTATAGGAGGTTGTTTAGCTATTATTATGGCTATATATTAGCCTAATGTATTGCACAGATATTGGGGACAAGAAAATATAATATACAAATGAGTATTATTACTTTGTTTTTTCCATCGGCTATCCAAATCCCAAGACTAAAAACTAATACCATTCCTAGAGGGCCAGTTGCTCTTGAGTCCAATTTTGATAATGTTGATTGTATTGTTAATGAGATGCATAGCAGCCTTTAGGGATATTGAAGAGCATGACCTTGGCACAAAGGAGAAGCCAAGAAAAATTTGGTTAGGCAAAGATCTCAAAGAAAGAGGAGAAGCGGTCATACATCCAATTTTGAAAAATTCCAATATTGCATGGCTTGGACCTATGCTGAATTAAAAGCATATAGAGAGGATCTGTTTCAACATGAGATTCCATTGGAGTCTAATGCAAATTCATTCAGGCAGAAACAGAGGTAAATCAATCCACTCTTATCTCTCAAGATGCAAGAGGAACTGAAGAAGCTAAGATATGGAGGGATTATTCAGCCCACAAGGTATTCTTCTTGGGTTGCAAACATTATGCCAATGAGAAAGAAGAATGGTGACATCAGGCATGTGTGGATTTCAGAAATCTAAATAGAGCATCAATGAAGGATAATTATCCTTTACCGAATATGGAAAACATGTTGTAATTAGTGACTGGTTCTGAATTACTTTCCACTCTAGATGGTTTCTCTGGTTATAACCAAGTTGTGGTGAAGGAATCAGAAAGGATCAAGACAGCCTTTACTACTCCTTGGGGAACGTATGTGTATGTTAGGATGCCCTTTGGTTTGATGAATGTTGGAGCTACCTTTCAAAGAGCAATGGATGTTGCTTTTTCTGTTACATCAATGAGTTTATTATTGTTTATCAAGATGATGTGACTGTATTTTCCAGGAAGAGAAGTGATCACCTACTGCACTTGGAGAAGATGCTGATAAGATGTAGAGAATATGGCATCTCACTCAATCCAAAGAAGTGCCATTTTGGAGTGCAGAAGGAAAAGTTTCTTGGTCACATTGTGTCACAAGAAGGGGTGATGATTGATCCAAAAAGGGTAGAGGCCATCAGCAAAGTTCCAATTCCAAGAACTAAGAAAGGAATTCAGTCTTTCTTTAGGTAGATAAACTTCATCAGGAGATTCATATCAAACTTTTTTGAGTTGACCATTCCAATCACTTCCATGTTAAAGAAGGACCATGTCATCAAATGGGAGGAATCTTCCATCCAAGATTTCAATGGGATTAAAGAGGAACTAAAGCATGCACCTATTTTGGAAGCCCCAGACTATAGGAAGCCTTTCCAACTGTTTTCCTTTGCTTCAGAGAACACTATTGCTTTTTTCCCTTTATGTAAGGATAATGAGGGGGCCGAGAGGCCAATTGCCTTTTTTAGTAAGGCCTTGTAGGGGGCTGAGATGAAGTACACTATCATGGAAAAGTAGGCATTTGCCTTGGTAAAAGAAATAAAGGTTTTTAGACCTTACATTTTAAGTTCTAAAGTAGTTTCTTATGTTCCCCACACCATGGTGAAAGACATCTTATCAGAGATGGAAGTCTCAAGAAAATGTGCAGATGGGTGAACAAGTTGCAATAATATGACATGGATATCCAAACCACGAAGTTGGTGAGAGGTTTGGGCTTGGCTAAGCTTATGGCTGAGAGAAACTTGCAAACTATTGAGGTAAATGAGGTAGAAGAAGAAAGGGCAGGTGTTTTTGAAAGGTTGATGAGTTCTGAGTGGTACAAGGATGTGATTTTTATCTCAGACATCTGAACTACCCTTAGTATTTAAGTAAGAACTAGAAAAGAGCCCTTAATTTGGCTTCCCAAAAATATGTCATTACTGATTATGGGTTGGCTTGGAAGAATCCAGAAGGATTCCTCTTAAGGTGCATTATTAAAGAAGAAGCCCCCAAGATAATTTTTGATCTCCATGGAGGAGTTTGTGGGGGAATTTTGTTGCAAGAGTCACAACACACAAGATCCTGAGGGTTGGTTATTGGTGGCCAACTCTCTTCAAGGATACAACTCTTTTGGTTAGAAGATGTGAGAGTTTCTAGTGCTTCTCTAGAAGACTGAAAGCTTCATGCTCCCTTCCTTTGCAGCCTGTATCAATTGAATCCCCATTCAAGCAATGGGGAATGGATTTCATTGGTGAGATTTCAGACCCTTCAAGTGCTGGCCATAAGTGGATTCTTGTAGCCACTGATTATTTTACTAAATGGGTGGAGGCAATCCCCACCAAGAAGGCAACACACTAAATTGTCATGGACTTTCTGTTGAACCATATCATCTGTAGGTTTGGGGTGCCAGTCAAGATTGTAGCTGATAATGCCATGAGATTTAGAGCTAAACCTTTAGTGGCAATGTGTAAAGAATATGGGATCAACTTGACATATGCATCTAACTACAATCCCCAAGGAAATGGACAAACTGAGTCCAGTAATAAAAATTTGGTGACCTATTTTTGTTGGTTTCTATGTTTCATTTTTGAGATGGCTCTATCTCTCTACTCTACAAGTGACTCCGTTGCCCAATGGATATTTTTGGCACTTGGTATATCTGTTGTTCTTGTGGCACTCACAGGGATTTCCCATCCCCGAGTCGGAGCCGATGTTGGTGCTCAAAATAGTCCTGCCCCAGTTTTCCTTTGAAAATCTATTGATTTATGGCCTCTGTCATTTTCTATTTCTCCGTGTTATGCCTTGTTAATCTCTATCACCATTTTTAATCTTTCCTTGGGCCGAAGATCACGTATGGATACATATTTGTCTCCACGTTTCTCTAATCCTCCAAAGGGGTCTGAAATTTGAGTCTCCCATCCTCTATTCATTCAAAAACTTGGGCTTTCTCATTCTTTCCATTTTTACAGTGGGATTTGCTACCCTTGTCATTTTTCCTTGAATACATGAAGAAAAATGAATGGATGTAGCTCGAAGAGCATATTTGAGCCTTATAACATTTCTAGATCTTATGCCCTTGGAAAATTCTCATCTCCGTGCTCAAATGGTCTTCTTTTTTTTTTTGTATTTTACGGTTTGACGGGCGTTTCTCCCAATCAAATTTGCATCCTTGCATCGATAAGGAACATGGCCTCTTTTGGTTAGGCGTGGCTCGATTGGGTACTTCAAAAATTTTATGAAAAGCCTCAACTCAAAATTTGGACACGTGGCGAGCCCGCGCTCATTCAGGGTCTCAAACTTGGGCACCACTTTTAAATTGCGCCAGAGAGACATGTGGAGGAATCGCACATGTTTGGGGACTAGCCCTTAAGTTTCATTTTAATGAAGCGCCAGGAGGACACTTAGAGGCCTCTGCTCACTTTGCATTCTGCTTGGACTTTTCAACAGCCAAAAGAGATTTCCTCGAGCATGAAACATGGTGCCTTCCACTGAGCTTCAAGTCTTCAGACAAATTTTGTTGGGCCAGGACACATGGAGAGCCCGCGCTCTTCCAAGGTCTCAAATTTTGAGGACCATCTCAAGGTGCGCCATTGTGATGCGTGGTAGTTTGAAAAGTCAAAAGGAGTGGGGAAGTGGACAATCGGGGCAACTTGGATTTTTACCCCATGATATTCAAAAGATTAAAACATCAAAATGGCCAAAGAAGCTTTGATAGAGGAAAGGTCAAAGCTTGCTCCAGTCAACGATGGAGGTGCGGACTCTCGGGGAAATTTGGAAAAAATTCCTTTTGGGAGAAAAGAGTTAAAAGTAAAAAAGGAAGTGTGGTTCCACTGGGACCCACATTGGGACACATGTCATGCCCACTTTTCAAGGACAGAGCTATGGGAAAAACTTGGAAAATTTTCCCTTTTCCAAAAAAGGGGTAAAATAGCAGAATTTGTTACGGTTCCATTGGGACCCACCTTAGGACACGTGTTAGGCTTGCTTCTCAAGGGCGGAGGTGCGGAACAAAATGTGAAAAATTTACATTTTTCCAAAAGTTGTAAAATGATCAAAGGAAACCCACGAGCCCGTTTTAAAATTGAATCTCCCACGTGGACGACCCGATTTCAAAGTAAAGATCAATAGCAACTGAGTGTTTGAATCTGATTTTCCCCCATTTTACTAAAACACACCAGAAGTGTGAGTCTTCATGATTTCTTGGTATTTCCTACATGCCAAACAAAGAGGGGAGTTAATTTTGATATCTAAGTTTGGTGGGAGAGATCTGGAGACATCTTTTGCCATTAAAATGGTCTGACTATCGGGCTTGATATGATTTTCCGTTTTTCTTCTCCCAAGCATGCAAGAAACTAGATTTGATAGATTAGGGGCGGAAGTGGTTGGCGAGTTGAAGGAGGAGTGTTCTACCAGATGAAGGAGTTGAATGTTGAGATTTTCGAAGATATCTACCCCATGAGCACCTGACAACTTTTTACAGATCTGATTCTGGGAATCATGATCAAGATCATGGCGAGCATTGGTACATTAAATGTTTTTATCTTTTGGGGAAAAGGGGCTCTATTGTAAATGTTATAAATGGCACAAATTTATCATGCAAATGGTTGGAGTGTTAGGGTCGGGACTGATTTTTCTAATAGAAAGCCTTGACAGAGCCCATCCTTTTTGAGAAGTTGTTTGAGAAGCCTGTATATCTCTTTTGTATCAAATCTGACCGTCTCAAGGTGGTTGCAAGTGTATAGCCATTGACAAGCTCTGAGATTGCTCTAGAAACTTTCCCCTCCTGATAAATTTGATCAGATTCGAGTTATTCTATGTTGTCTTAAGAAAAATGTGTTTGTTTCACCTCTGAATGTATGTGGGTAGTGTTTTTTGTTTTTGTTGCAATCTTGTATTAAAATTTGACTCAATCATACAGGTCTCAATCCTTGTGGCAGTTTAGTGGCATCTGCAATTTCATTTCTCAGGAGAGCTTTCATCTGGAAGTGAAATAAACAATTTAAAATCACTTTTCTTTCATCTATTTGTGAGAGATTGTTTGTAAGCCTTTAGGTGTACCTTACGCGTGATTTGGATTGAATCTTGATGCTTTATTGGGTTCTTTAACTCGAGCCTTTGTGATAGAATCTCGTAGGTTGTGTGAAAAAGTGCTAATCTGGGCCTCCATTGAAGCACATATTCTGGTTAAAGAAACATTTTAGTTGTTCTATGGCATTTTGTTGGTCTAACCTTCCATTTTGTAATATTTCTCAAGGATCTGTGAATCAAGTTCATTCTGCCTCACCTCCCACCAAAAAAATTATTTAAAAACAACTAATCCTACCTCGTACTACCCCTATTTGTCTTGTGTGTATACAAATGCATAATCTCTCATAACAAAACATGTAAAAACAATCAAGATCCCAAATGTCTTTAGTAACCTTTTCCTTGTTGTGAAAATATCTCATGATCTGGAAGTGACAACTCATGAGAGTCAGATTTGGTGTGTTGATCATATTTTCCTAAGGTCTTTCTATATAAAATTTATGCAAAAGAAGGATTTACCAGTATTCTTCAATAACAGAGGTTACAAAATAGATTCTCTTACCTTGGTTGAAAAGGCACAACCTAAAATAGTTAGGATCAGATCACATCCTTTTAAGGTGTTACCCACTCTTGTCAAGACCTAAGTGCTTAAGAGTCAAATAGATTGCTTCCTGGCTACAAAATGACATACATGATTATCTATCTACCTCTGAGTGTCTTGTCAAATCCATGATGTTGCTCAGTCTTTGAAAGAGATTAAATTTGGGTACCAATAGCTTCATCCCTACGATGAGAGCCTCATACTCCTCTATAATATTTGTGCATGGGAACCTGAGTCGAAAGGCCTAAGGAATTAAGTCTCCCATAGGAGTGATCAATACAAATCTTACACTTGAACCATGAAAGGTAAAGGATCCATCAAAGTATAGTTGTCATATGATTGATTCCTTAAGGTAAATTATGGATGCATCTGGTAGTTCTATACTCAAATTTTCAAGTACCTACTAGCGAGAACTTTGCTAGATGATCTACTAAAACTTGTCCTTTTACTGACTTTTGATGTACATACTCAATGTCAAACTCACTTAATAAGATGATCTAATTATCCATATTTCCTGTGAGTGTGGGTTTTAACAATAAGTATTTTAATGGATCAACCTTCAAATTAGCTTGACCTTATTGTTGAGCAAATAGTGGCATAGTTTCGAAAGGCAAAAACTACGGCTAGGAAAGCCTTTTCGATCTGCGGATAGTTGAGCTCATAAGCTATCAATGTTCTCTCAAGTAGTACACAACTTTTTCCTTCTCGCTCTTTATCATACTGGGCCAATAGTGCCCCAATTGCAAAATGTGTAGCAGAAATGTAGAGTAACAAGGGTTCTCCTACCGTGGGTGGCATGAGAACATGGGGTTTAGCCAAGTATTCTTTTAGCAAATCAAACACTTACTGTTGTTCTAGTCCCCAATTGAAATTGACATCTTTTTAAGAATATGTGTGAATGTATGACACTTGTCTACTAGTTGTGAAATGAACCTTCTGATGGCCTAAATCTTTCCTTACCAGCCACGTAGTTGTCTAATATTTTTAGAAGGGGACATTTCTATGATAGTAGTGGCCTTCGCAGGGTCAAATTTTATTCCTCTCCTTGAAACAATGAATCCTAGTAATTTCCTAGATAACACACCAAAGACACATTTCTTCGGGTTAAGTTAGACTTTGTAGTCCCTTAAACATTGAAAAATACATCGTAGAATCTCCGGGTGATCTTCCCGAGTTCTAGACTTTGCTAATATGTCATCTACGTAATCTTCCATGATGTCACTAATCATGTCGTGAAATATTACAATCATCACCCGTTGATATGTAGCACCTGCATTCTTGAGGCCGAAGGGCATGACTTGATAACAGAATGTTCCCCATGGGGTATTAAAAGTTGTCTTGTTTTTATCTTCCTCAGCAATTTTTATCTAATTATAACCTAAGAAGCCATCTATGATTGATAGCACTCATAACCAACGGTGAGAGAACTCAAGCGATCATGTCAATGTTAGGAAGAGGAAAGTCATCCTTAGGAAAATCTTTGTTAATATCTCTAGAAATCGGTACACACTTTAATACCAACTAGATTTTTCTAAACTAGTACCACATTAGAAATATTCTCTCGATAAATCGATAGGCCTAATGACACCTATTTTAATAACCTTTCTAGCTCTTCCTTAACCAACAAGGTGACACAAGGATGCATCTTCCGGATATTTTTTTATGGGCTTGGTGTCCAAGTGTATAACAAGGTTGTGCACTACTAATTCTCGGATCAAGTCTTTGCATACCCGCGTAAGACCAAGCGAAGATATATGTTTATTCTCTCAAAATTCCTGTAAAAAAATTTGTTCTTGAGCTGAGAGTGAAGCTCCCAACTTAACCATTCTAGGCAGCTCCTCTATGTCAATGTTAACCTTTATTGTCTCCTCCACCAATAACTTGGATTCATCTTCCATGCATGTAGGATCAGGAAGGAGATTGAGATCCTCCTCTACCAAAGGTGGTTCAAGGAGATCTTCATCTTTAGGTGGGTACACTATCTTGTCCATAGGTTGTTCTGTTTTGTTTTTCCACAAGCGCCTCGAAGAGGTTTTCACTATAGGACTTGGAATTTTTCTTTCCGTAAGGATTTTCTATAGGAATTTTTCCCTTGCTTATTTTCTTACTTAAGTGACCACACAACTCTACCTCCTCTCTAAAGTATGCGCATGCATTGAGTTGAATGGAGAATCCTTTCTTGTGATCATTTCTCGAAATGTTGTCTCTAATGCCAAAGAACTCACCAATAGCCTCATCATTCTGAAATACATCGATGGGTACGTGTTATTGTTGGTCCTAATTCACAAGTGATGGGTAAATGAGGTCTAGCTTTGGAATGGTAAGGGGTGTAATAGGGGTTATGGTAAGGATAACCATGTTAGAGAATAGGTTCGTGGTGGTGAGGTGTTCGTAAAGACTACACCAGAATCTGGTTTCACTTTCATTTTTGGAAAAACTATCCTCACACTCAAAAGAGGCATACTCGTCATCTAAAGGGTGAGACTCATACAAATGGATGTCGATACCAGATTTACCCATTATACAACGAGGGATTGGAAGATCTTCCAATGAACCTTGTTCTTGATGGCTACAACCACATCCTTTATACCTCATAGTAAGCATTATTCAGTTAGGAATAACATACCTAGGTGACTTGTAACATAAATCCATTTCATCATCTTGAGGATGAAATATAATATCTTTGAGTATCCTTTCATCTTCTAGTAAGCCACCTGAAGTGAAATTATCAAAAGGGTAGTTCTCCCTTGATCTTTGAAATTTGTAGCACGGTATACCACATGCTTGGGCTGATAGCGGAATGTTTTGAACTATAAGGGATTGCTACAGATCATACTCTCCATAACCGCTTGGTCTAACCTTCATCTCCCACGCAGCAAAAAGGAGTTTCTAAGTTAGAAGCACCATTTTCATCGATCGAACAGGAACATCAATCTCGGTAGAGGGACACTCGTAGATGGTAGGAAAATATCCCGACAATGCTCTACAATGAGAAAATGGTTGGGGATCTCCTTGTATAGTAAGTGTTTTTCCTTCATGTTGTAACTTTAAACACTGATGATATGTTGAAGGTATAACTTGCATGGCATGAATCCATGGGCGATCGAGAAAGATGTTATAAGGGAGCTCTAAGTCTAAGACATAGAACTTTGTATAATGATTTATAGGACCAACTTCCAATGAGAAAGTGATCATTCTAATTGATTTCATTCTTCGTTTGCATATGCCTTTATAGTGGTAACCTTTGTTTCCAATTCAGCTTCTATGAACCCTAGTTGACGAACTAATTTAAGAGTACAATAATTTAGACCCGATCCACCATCCACAAGCACTATCTTGACCTTCTTATATTTGATTATTACTTTAATGTGTAAGGGCAGGTTATGGGAGGGATTTTCTATTAAGGCTTCTATGGGGCTGAAGGTTATGTGTTCTGAACAAGTGATTTGCACTATCATGGCTTGTAAATGCGTTGGGTCAATATCAACAGATACTCTTGATCCTTATAAGGTTTTGCAAAGGATATCCTTATGGACATTAGAAATATTTAGAAGGTATAAGATTGAAATATTAGCCATGGTCTTCTCTAATTGATCTAACAGATCATAGTGACTCTTTTGAGAAGGAGGGGGAGGAGGTTCTGAGATAACAAAGCGAGCTCATCATATTTCAACGGTGCACTCTCTTGCTCGATTTTGATCGTGTTGACATGCTCAACAGGTGAATCAACACAACCTATTAAGGCATCAAAATGGTTTGGCTTTGATATATAGTTGGTACTCTTATTTTGAGATGATTGTCCCTGATCCTGATTTTTCTTTCCTTCATGCTTGGGGAAAGGTTCTTTGAAAATCCCCATATTTATGTTTGGATATTTGGTAGGGGCGGAAAAATCTATTTCTACATTACCATGTCAATCAAGTCCTGAATGTAATGTTTTAGTTTCAAGAACTTGTCAGTTTTGTGACCCTTAACGCGGTGAAATCTACAAAATTCATTTTCCCTAAACCATGATGGCTTAGGTGCATCATCCCCGTAGGGTTGTGATTCAAGGTATCGAACCATATTGACAACCTCTAACTCTTTAGTATTGATGATATTGAATCAGATAGAGGAGTGAACACATGACATTTATACTCTGTAAGCGGAGCTCCCTTTGCAAGATCAAAAGGAGTGTGGTTTTGAACGGCTTATACTCGTTTAGATTCTACTATCCCATCACCAACGACGTTTTTATTCTTATTATGAAAAAACTTTGGTTTATCGTTAGATTTGGAATCCTTATGATCATGGGAAAAGGGTTTTAGAGTCCCCCTAGCTAACAATGCTTTTTCAATTTGACTCCATTTTTCAATTACCTCTTCGAACATGTTACCGCAATGCATTTGTAAGTGGAATTTAATGGCAGGGTGAAGGTTGGGAACAAATATACTTATCAACTATTTTTTGAGTATGGAGAAAGGGAAACGATTAGCTAACCCTCTCCATTTTTATTTCGTTATTTCGCATTGTAGAGATCTGGAATGGTAACATCACTCTCTATATTAAAAGAAAAGTGACGTATAAAATGTTCAGCTAATTCTGGCCATGTAGATATGGATCCCTTGGGGATGTGTAAAAACCACTCTAACACATGTCCTCCTAAACTCCGTGGGAAGAGGAAAATAAGATAGTTATCACTATACATAACCTCTTGACATGCCATATAAAAATATTTGATATGATCTTGGGGATCACCTTTTCCCTTGTATTTATCAAACTTCGAGACAATCAAAATGTTATGGGAAAGGTACTTGTAACATGACTCTATCAAATGGATAAGGGCACAATTCATCGAATTGGTATTTCTTGTTGTTACTAGTTTTTCCTTCTTGCAATGCTAGAAGGGCGTTCTTCATAGTGGACCATTCTTGATTGAAGAGTGGATCTTGTGTGGGTGGCATAGGCCTATACAAAGGATTAAATCTAGGTGTATTCCCACCCCTATTCTCTGTGAGAAATTCTTCGTAAGGGTATTTTTGTGTCTCCCATCGAGGATTTTTATGGGAACTCATGAAACGAAGCTTTAGGTTTTTCCTTTAGTATATCTTGTTTCAAAACTTTTGGTTGTTCCTTATGTATATGTGAAGCCAAACTTTCCAATTGGTGAGTGAGGGCTTGTACTTTTTGTTCTAACGTTACTTCTCAAGTAGGTACTTCGTTACGATCTTCGTTACGATGAGGTTTCTCATGATGATTATGTTCCTCACAGTCTTCACGACAAGTGTATTCTAACTTTATGTATATGATAGTATCCATCATTTTCAAAACGTACCTTCTCATTATTTTTCGTCCGTAGTAGAGGTATGAATTGGGTTTAGTATGTCATTAACAGTGTGATGAGATCGGTCTACTTCTTCGTCTCCCTAAACCATTTTGGTGATAAGAAAAGCGTTAATCAGTGGAAGGTAACTTAGCTCCTAGTTCCACAACATGCATAAGAACTTCATGCTTGTTTTGAAACAAGTAATCATCAAAATGGGTAGGATGAAGCTCTACATTCATACGAGGAGAATCCTCCTCTCCACCACTATGGTCAATCATGAAATTATCCTCTAAAAGAGGGTTTTCACCTCCAAAGAGATCGGCTTCTAACTTTCGGGACCCCATTCTCGTAGTAGGCATACTTGAAATAGGGGGTACAACGTGAAAGGTTTCCACTAAGGTTTACTAAAAATGGACCCTAGGAAAATTTTGCAGCGTAACGACGTTAAGTCGTCACAAAAATGGTGACTATAAAATAGCCACAAATCTAATAGGTCTTTATGAGCCCTAGGATAAAGAATAAAGAATGATCTACCCTAGCAAGGTAATATATGACATGAGACTTCTATGATAATACAATGACGTATAAAACTCAAATCCAGTCACAACAAAAGTTTACTCCCTATGATTTTCAAGATAGGTTTGAAACCAATAGTGACAACACAATATCATCAGTAAGAGGTCAAGTTTGAAACAAACAAGACCTAAATGATAAGAGAGTGTTGACACGATCCTCTAACAAGGTATACTAAAAACCAGTTTCTAAATTCTAACAAAGTCTAAGTCTTGTAAAATGGATGATACAAATGTGAGCAACGTAACAACGCTATTTGGACATGTTAATCAAACTTTGTAAGAAAGCAAGATTTTAGTATCAAAATGGTGTTATAGCGATGCTAACAAGTAACCTCAACACTCACAAAACTCAAGAAAATGCTAGGATGTAAAAACTATGCCTAAGTATATCAAGGAATTACTATGCATGTGAGCAGCATAACAATACAATCTAGAGATTTAGGCCAAGTTTCACAATGGAAACAAGACATAAATATCACAATTGTATGGCTATAATGTGGGAAACGTAACAAATCAAAAGAATTCAATGATAATAAAACCTAACTACAATGATAGTAAGTCTCAATATGGGTTTTGAGACAAGAGGGGCTACTAGAACTTGATGACGTACCATTCACACTTTCAACACTTGCATTCCGGCATTATAACCTAGTCATGCAAGTAGACTACAAAAGTGGTGGACACGATTATTTCTAGTAGGTATCCATATATGTTTGTTCTTCTTTTGTCTCAAAATGAGCAACAAGAAAAAAAAGGAATAGACCAAGTGGTGATGAAAAATACTTGGTGTAACTTTGGCAGAGTTTCGCCTTGTCTTAGGACAAGTGAAAAACTAGGAAAAGTAACACTAAATAGATTTTGTGATGAAATGTCACGTGGTTTCAACTTTAAGAGATTCTTTCCCTTGTTCGAAAAATAAGAGTTTGAATCTAAAAAATTTGTCACTTTGTGAGAGCTCTCAAGTATAATATCTAAGACAAAATTGGCTCCAAGCCGAAAATCTTTCTAGGGTTTATCTCTCTATGTGTCACAAGATATCTCTACGAGCTCGATTTACCAAGAAAGTCACACTGACTAATCTTGGAGTATCTCAGATTTACTTTACCCCCTTCAATACAATGAGCATAAAATGCATTCAGTTGTACTTTCATTGGGGTCACAATGGAAATAACTTTGACTCTAATCTCACCAAGGCGTACTAATCAATTGGGTAGTTAGAGCACTTTCCCATTTCGTTCACAAGGTTCCCTCTTGCATGAACTACTTTGGGGTTCCTAGGAGCATTCCTCTTGTTGTCTTAAGGCTTATGCCAAAGGAAGTTTCTCCTAGTTAAGTGGATGAGTCATAGCTCTTAACCAAAACCTGCAATACGGTGTTTTGAATGGTGTGTTGGTGTATTTTCTTATCTTTTGGATTAAGAAATTTGGTTTAGACCATTGTTGGCAACCTACAACACATGTGAATGTTAGAATTTGGTTTGAAGAGAGTCCTCCTTTCTTTGACTAGCATTAGGTCCTTCACACAAATGGTTAGTAGTTCAAAAATATCTACAATATTATAGAAAGAGGATTAAATGTTGTTTTTGATTCTCAAGATCACACTAGGTGCAAGAGAAGAGCATACACAACAAGTAACCCAACTAGATGAAAAAATTGTAAATCAATTAACTACCATAAAACTTTGCAAATCAAGGTTTATTCCCAATTAATCCAAGTGCTTCTTAATGAAAGACTAAAGTTTCTTTTGGTTCCCAAGATCACACTAGGTGCAAGGGAAGAGCATACACAAACTTTAGCCTTGGTTATTTATCAAATGAGAAAGCTCTTAAACTAAAAGATCATGTACATGCCAAAAATAAAGTTTATTCCCTTAAGCATAGAAATGAATGATAAATTTTCTTACTTACTCTAAAATTAGCAAAAAGAAGGTTTAGAGGTGCTTTTGATTCTCAAGGTCACACAAAGTGCAAGAGAAGAGCATACACAACCCTATTCCAAACTCATACAAAGAATGAAAATAAAATCACTCATCAAACCCTAAGCAAAAATGTTATAAATCCTTCTCTAAATCACTAAATCTATAGTAATAACAATTAAATACCCCTGGAAAATGACTAAAAACTAAAAAGTAGAAGTTGAAATTGTGAACTTTGAAAAAATTACTCCGAGTGCGCCAACGTGCATATTTATGCGATAGTGCGTCCTATAGAGCATGAGCACATCCCTTGAAGCACAGGTGCATACAATCATGCACATGCACACCTCTGTCAAATCTACATGGTGGCTTATGCACGCATGTGGTGGCCGAGAGGCATCGAGGTAGACTTTGAAGCACAAAGCAAATCACATATAGAGGTGAAAAATCCAGTGATGCACAAGCGCGGCTAGAGAGGTGTGGGAAAAGACTTTGAAGTAAATGTGCATCCAATAGAGCACAGGCACGACCTTTGGAGCGTGGGTGCCCTTTTGAGCGTAGGCATGGACCTTCCTGTAGGTGATCAAAATACAACTTTTGACAAGAAAATTTTGAAAAAGATCAAATCTTTGGCTTTTGAGGAAATTTCAACAACACTTCACCTCCTTATATCCTGCAAAGAACATGAAAATACAACATCTACTACTAATCTAGTTTTAAACAACTATCAAAATGAAAATTGATCTACAAAACTTTGAAAATTACTCTAAAAATCTTGAAAGTAATCTAGAAAGCTTGAAACTAGATTAGAAAACTTGAAACTAATCTAGAAAACTTGAAATTAATCTAGAAAACTTGAAACTAATCTAGAAAACTTGAAGTTAAACTAGAAATCTTGAAATCTAAAAACTTTGAAACTATGTTAAAAAGCTTAAAAATGAATGCAATGGGGTTTTCTCCCACCGGCGTGCTAAATGAAGACTACTAAAAGTTTCAAGAAAAGCTAAGACTAACACCACATAGTCTAATTGAGAAAATGCTTATTGAATCTAACAATAGTTACATCAAAGATAAAAGCTTAATGGAATTCTTGAAACAACTAACATGAATATAATTCAAAACCTAGCTAAAGCATGCCTACTAGTATGTTCAATTGCTAACTAACATAGACCTAAATAGATCTAGGAGCAATCAAATTGGGGGTTTGTTTCTACTCCAAGGAAGGTGAGATGGTCTCTCCAACAATGACTACAAGATCATATTAGATACCCATCTACTAACCCCATTGAAGACTTGAGGCAAGGATTGAGCTTGGCTATTAATCATATTTCTTATATGATATGTAAATCAAAGCATGGTGTAAAATTTAAAGGTATGTGGTTAGTCCTTTTTATAGTTTTTCCTTTGAGGAAAACTAGCATCTTGGTGCATGTGGGACTAAAGCACAAAGTAGATTAAGAATTGCTAATCATGATTAAGGTTTGTTAATCACAATTAGTGAATTATCAAGTGATTAAGATGTGAGGAGCCTTAATCAACCACTTAGGGTCAATTAGGAGGCTAGGATAAGATTTTCAAGCTTGTCAAGATGTTACGGAGGGAAATAGGGTGATTTTGACTACTTGGAAGAGGGCTTTGTGCCAATAATAGGGTATATTAACCAAAACAAGGGTAAAATAGGCTTAATTAGATAATAATTGTTAATTGTCTATTTGGAAGAGGATTTTGTCTTACAATTCGTTGTAAAGTGGCATCTTGAGTGTTAAAGAGGATAGGTAATCAACAAAGGGCAGTTGATTGACCAAAATGGTATGAAATGTTAGTTAATTAGCAAAAATTACTAATTATAACGAAAATGGTAATAATGAGAGTATTTGTGTGCATTTGGCAATAAGATTGCAAAAGCGGAATTTAGGTGTCTACAAGTGCAAATAGCACAAGTTGATGTGGATCGTGACTATGAAGAGCTACTTAGTTATATAGAATACCGTATTATGTGTAGAGAGGTGTGTGTGTATGCATCAAAAAATACAACTAATGGTTTCATGGGTAAGATGTTCAATTTTTTTAAATTTGTTGTACAAAAAATAAACATAAAATGTATCCATAAGATAAAAGTAGGTTATATTATAGGTAAGATCCACCACCTGGCCATTGTTTCTAGAGGGATCAAAATTATTTCAAGACATAAAAACAAGAGATAAAATAATGAACTTGTAATAAATAATGATCAAGTAAATATACATAATTGTTGTATGCTACAATTATGGAGAGAAAACATAGATTGATAACATGTTCTTTCAAAACATGGTGTAATCAACTACAATGTCAAGTATATAGCAAAAGCTAAGAAGGGTTCTAAAACATATCATTAAAGTTTAATGTGGAGCTTGTTAATACTGAAAACCTCAATGAATTAGTATCAACACATATAGGAAATTTCTAACTCAAATCCTTTTTGAAAGTTACATTGGAGCGTAGGAAATATGTCATATATATTATTGGAGCTTTCATTGGTAGAAAGCATTAGATTTTTGTTACTTTGAATGTTTCACGAGAGGTGTCATGTAATGTCCCTTTTTAGGGGGACTTAGGAAATGACCAAAAATTGAGATGAAAAACTTAAAAATCATATTAGTGAGCTTTTGTATATGACTAATATCATCCCTACAACATACACAAAATGGTCCTTCCTATGGCTACAACCTCCTTGGAGAAGTTAAACCCTTCAAAGGTGGGTTAAACCTTGTTAACACACTTCAATTATTATGCCAAAAATATTAAGAAACCCTCAACAAACACAATCAGCTATTAGAAATCAGAATTGAGCTTGGAAATAATTAATTTTGGAAACCCTTAACCAACAAACTTCAACAATCTTGGAAAATAGTAAATCACCTCCAAGTTTCACAAAAATTGGGATCTTGGGGTTTAAAAATATGACAAATGCAAATATCACATCAGATTTTATAAATATCCACTCAAGCATGCCAAACATGCCTTACAAGCAATTTTCCCCTCTTGAAATGCTCTAGAAACCATGCAAGATCACCCCAAATATATTATGAAACTATTATTCAAGCTCAACAATCAATTAGTGAAGGAATTATAATTTTTGGAAGCCTAGGAATGCTGGAATGAATTTCCTTCAAACCGTAGTTGTTGCATAAATAAATAAACATTTTTTAGACGTGATCATGCATGCCAAAACCCTCCAATTTCAATGTAAAACCATATTTCACCCTTATAAATTATATACATTACATACATAAATTTCAATGTAAAACCATATTTCACATTACATTCCATTGTGTTGTAGCAAAAATGCACAATGGAATGTAGGTGAAAAATCATTTCTAAGCTACAACATGGCCGATTATGTAAGTAACTAAAATAGATATGTTGGGAAGAAGATGTCTTGATAGACAAGTGCCTTGGGGTAGTGAATACCAAGTAAAAGAATATACAACTTCAACAATAAAAATTAAGAGTTCAAAATGAAAGATAACGAGTTATTCATTCCAAGATGGTATGATATCAAATATGCCATATGAAACCTTAGGTTCTAAACAAAAACAAGTACTTGATACAATCATGAAACATTATCATCATGGTTATAATTTCATTCCACTATGCATGATTATCCAAGGAATAATAGGAACATGAAAATCATATCTAATTGGAAGAATTTATGAATCTATTCAAGTTGAATCATCACCAAAACATGTTCTCCTCTATTACTTATTGCACCAACATACGTTGCAACATTTAATATTGGTGTGTTGAAAATTCATTCAAGACTTCAAATCTCAATCGCGTATTTTACAGCATAGAAGGAACAAGACCAACAAGTTCCAAAGAAGAGATGTGGTATATAAAATACATAATGCTTGATGAAAAGAGCTTCATTGGGAAAAAATTCTACGTAACATAGAATCACAACTTCATCAAGCATTTATTGAAAATGCAAACATGATTTTTGGAGGAAGATAGGTCATTTTGGTAGGATATTTGGGACAATTGCCCGTTATTAGTGATAGACCACTACATGATAACAATATTCATTCAAAACTATTATGGGAATAATTCAAAAATAGTTGTTACTTTGGATAAGGTGTTTAGACGTGAAGGAAAAAACAAGGAGCAACAAAGTTTTGTTAACTTCTCACAAATCTTAGGTATGCAAATCGATAGTTGATGATTGGGAGAATGAAAAGAAATGATGGTGCATTAGATCCAACCACTAGGAAATAATTTGACAATGTTATTCCTCTATTCGTAACAAATGCCAATGCACATTACCATAATAGAATGAAATTGTATTCATTAAAACAAATAATTGGACAATGCATCGTTAAGCAAAATAGGAGTACCAATCCATTTGGAGATCAAAACGTGATGAATTGGAGGTGGAACTTTTAATCTCTAAGGATACAAGGGTGATGTTTTCCTCCAATCTATAAATAGAAGTAAGACAGTATGTGGATGTCTTAGATATATTGGAAGTATAATATACAAACATAGAAGCACATTACAAAACCACTGACATATTTTATTGTAGAATTTTAACATTGCTCCAAAACACCATATAAAGATGAGACTTGACATACAATTCCAATTGCACCCGTACAAAGGGGACGCACAAGCCAACTACCCTTATGACTAGCTTGGGCATTAACAATACATAGAGCACAAGGGTTGACTACTTTTAAAGCAACAATTGATATAGAGAAAAAGGAAAGAATATAGTTAACATTTATGGTTATCGCACACATAAAGTCCTTTAAAGGTTGGAGAATTGTGTTTCTATTTTCATACATAACCACAATGAAAAGATGAAAATAGGAAAACATTTTTCCAAATGGAAAGAGGAGGAAGAGAGGCTCAAATTCTTGAACTATAACATTGTTAAATGTATTTCATATAGATTCTCATATAATTCTTCATTCAAATGAACTTCATACTCCCGTAATGTGATATATATTAAGCTTTTAGATGGATATGAAACGTTTTATTAGTTTTCATTTGATGTCATTTCTATTATAAATTTATATGAATATAAAATATTAATGTCATTTCTACCATCTATTTAAATGAATACAAAATACTTTAATAGTTTATTATCATTTTATTCATTAAGTATTTTTAAATTTTCCTAAATGTGATGTAATTACACATTGTCATAAATATGTAACAATATAAGTTTCAAACCAAAACAAATGTTTGCATGATTTATGCTATATTTTACATTCATTTATTTGAAAGACACTCGTAGATAATAAATCCAAAATATATATGTTCTATCTAATTTATATGACAAATATAAGATAACAATATAAATATTTAAAATTCATCTATTTAAATCATATTCAAATATTTATTTATCTAATCTATTTAACAAATTTAATATAGAAAGTGTCTTTTAGATAGATGAATTTAAGATTTCTATATTAATATATATATACCCATACCACTATAGTTAGTGTGTATATATATATTTATATTTATTTCAAAAATTGTAAATATTTTACATATAAAAACCAAAAATTATAAACAACGGTCAAACTCAAACCAAAACTGATCAAGAGATATGCTGGCGAGATGATTTCATCACTTTTAACATTGCAATTTATTAGACTCCACTATTTACCATTAAGATCTGAAAGAAACTGAACAGGGTGGGGTAACATGATGTCATGCATTTGTTTTTGGGAGGCTTTTCAGGGTATGCATTTGACTTCAATTATTCAGTTCCAAAAGAAACCCATCATCATTACCTAACTTCATTTATGTTTAACGTATTGACCCACACGAGATATGATATGATTAGCATCACACATCACACCATGATGTCATTATGTTTTGTTTGCATTCAGTGGAACTGTGGAAGCTAAAATTTGAACCTGAATTAGTACGGTCAATGAGAACTGTGTCCGATTTAGTAATGTCAGCGTCACAGATGACTTCATGCATTTTACAATGAGTATACTTCCACATGCCGGCGTTGAAATTGCAGTTGCAGAGGTGCAGAATTATGATACTATCAGACAATATTAAACTGATATTATCAATTCAACAGTTCCATGTTTAGCATCTTTGTGAATGCGGTGGCTATGTAAAGCAGGGGATCCATGGCTACCTACACTGCATAATAATTTCTTCCACTTACACCATGGAAAATTCAGGATGGGAAGACATACTCAGCAGTTGCAATGGAGTAGTACCCACACCGGATTTTGGCTCTGCAGAACAATTTATGGATTTCTCATGGCAGGGGCAGGGGCAAGAAAGATGTATTTATTCTGCCAATTTGAATAATTTTGTGGGTTTTGATGATAGGGTTCAGACAATGTTTGGATGTGCAGTGCAGTCCAATTATGGATTTCATGAAGATCAGATGATTGCAGGAGAAGGATTCCCTGACTATGGCCAAGTTTTGCATGAAGAACAGAGAGTAGCTGCATGCACTTCCTCTTTAACAAGTTCAAATATTTCTTCCACCATGATGTTGGAATCCGCTGAAGTGCAGCCACCCAAAATAGGTCGCAGAACATATACTCAAAGGGCGAACCATATTTTGGCAGAGAGACAGAGGAGAGAGGAGATGAATGAAAAGTTTTCAATACTGCGTTCCTTCGTTCGAAAGCCCATCAAGGCAAGTCATATTTACTGCTGCTTCGGTTTTAGTTGTAAAAAAAATTCAGCTGGGTAAATGTTTGTTGGATTAGTAATGTTGTGAAATTTATGATTTTGGAAACACCCAGAATTAAATATTTTGATCAGTTGCAGAGAGACAAAGCATCCATTGTAGGAGAGACTATAGATTATGTTAAAAAGATAGAAAGAACTCTTGAAAAGCTGAGAGCCTGCAAAGCCCAACGCCAAGCTTCTCCTAGACCTACCAAGCTAAGAGAATCTGGGGCCTCCCATGCATTTCAGAAATTGGATATCCCAAAATGTGAACCTAGTGTTAATGTTGCTGAAGAACCAGTTAAGCAAAATTTGTAAACCCTTGTTAATTTAAGGTTTTGTTTGTAATGGAAAGGAAATATTTATGAATGGGAACATTTTTTTTGTTGCAGAAGTCAATTAGAGCGCAATGGAAATCAGGGAAGGTGGAAATTGAGGATTTGGGGGCCATGCGGTGATAAAGATTACCAGTAAATGGAAAAGAAGGCTTGCAATGCAAATTCATGTTGCATTGGAGGAGTGCAAAGTAGATGTGCTTCAATCAAACGTAACAACAGTTGGGGACAACATAATACAGTTCACCACTATACAAGTACATAAAATATTTCTACACCATAAATGTTACTCTGTTTTTTTGGTTTTTTAAGGAGGTTTGGGTTCAATCGATAGTATAAATTGTATATAATATTCCAAGGGATGTGTTACGTGTGTGCAGATGAATCCAGGTGTGAGCGCAAACATCAATTTGATAGTTGATGCAATTAAGCAGGCTTCCAGTCTCCCATGATATTCAAGCAGAAAGCTCAACTGTGTCTAGGTTAAATGTGGTATAGTTTTACTACATTGTACCATATGAATAGCGGCTGTCATACTTATATCGTATCAGAAACAACACCCAAAGGTGCATACTAATCATTGATAGACACCAGCAGAGATGAGATTTGACATCCGTCCTGGGTGTTTTTATACCAGACACCATACAAAGGTGCATACTAATAACTGATAGACACCAACAGAGATGAGATTTGATGTCCATCCGGGGTGTTTTTATACCAAACACCATACAAAGGTGCATACTAATCACTGATAGACACCAACAGAGATCAGATTTGATGTCCATTCCGGGTGCTTTCATAGCATTTTTCATATTGTATTGTGTAGTTTATACTGTACTAGAAACAACACCCAGAGGTGCATGCTAATGGCTGACAAACACTAGCAGAGACGAGATTTGACATCCGTCCGGGGTGTTTTTTTAGCTTAGACTGCCATATAGTGGTGTATAAGTTATATTGTACTTAAAACAAAACCCAAAGGTGCATACAAATGGCCGACAGACACCAACAGAGATGAGATTGGCATCCGTCCATGGTGTTTTTTAAGCATTCGTCATAGTGTATCGTAAAGGTTATATTGTTCTAGAAACAATACCCAAAAGTGCATACTAACAGCTGATAAACACCAACAGAGATGAGAGTTGACATCCGTCCTGAGTGTTTTTTAACGTCTGTCATATTGTGTTGTATAGGTCATATTGTACAAGACATAACACCCATTGATGCTTGCTAATGGCTGATACATACCAGCAGAAAAAATATTTGACATCCTTCCCGGATGTTTTTTACAATGTTAAATGAATTTTAGAGTTTCCAAAATCATTCATGTGACGTGAATTCAAATGCAAAAGCTGTCAATATTATTACTAGATATCTCTAATAAACTTCTGCATACAGTACAGAAATATCAACAGCATTACTAAACAACATATTGTTAATGATATGGATTTTGAATGGTATATTTTATTTAAAACATCTATCTTTAAAAATCTGCTCAAGAATACATCCATAATCACAAGATGACAGTCTCCACAAATACAAATGTTGTTTGTACAAAACATCCATCTTTAAAGAAATGCTTCAGTCATCTAAAATGCTTTACGCCATGGATTTACGTGATTGGCATTTTGTTCAATGTAGTCATACATAATTAAGACTCCATTTTCATCTCTTTCACAGATGATTTAACCTTTCAGGATTGATTTCCTGCATTCATAGGCAAAGATTAGCAAAACAAATAAAATTGTGATTACTTAATATTAGAATGGAAGCCTTCCATCTCCCTGTTTTACCTTTGGTAGTTGGTCTTCCAAATCTATCAAATGACCCATACTCATTATGCTCTATTTTTCCCTTTTCTTCATCACCATCATGGTCTCTGAAGAATTTTACCACCAACATTCAACTCAATATCTTGATGCTGCAAGAATTTCAACTTTTTTATACAGCTGAATTCATACCCACCAAATTGTCCATTGCTACAAAATATAAGCAATAAATTCTATCAATTTAGCACATAAATTCTCCCTTGATACACCTTTCTGTGATGGAAGAGCTTATCTTGCGCACACACTCTTTTTCATGGATTTCTAGATAGGTTGAAATATATACAGTCGAGATTCACATTTAGCAGCTTATTTTTCCCGCACACTCTTTTTCATGGATTTCCAGACAAGATGAAATATATACAGTTAGATTCATATTCAGCATTTGCACGTGCAATGAAGCAGAGAGTTAAACCTTGCAGTTGTAAATGTGAGGTTTCATGTTCAATTTTTTTAGACATGCTGGTATAGAACATATTGGCATGCTACTCTCGGCCTTCTGTGATAGTTTTCTTTTTCAACAAAAGTAGAAAAATACTAGTAACTATTATTATTTAGATTTTCCCAAGTAGACATTTCATTTTATTTGGGTTTACATGTGTTATTATTATTTTTGAGGCTTAATTGCGAGACACCTTCTGAAGAGGTTTATGATAAAATAAATTTCAACACAGTTAAGTTTAGATTTTTTTATAAATAGTACTGATTCTATCATTATAATCTCAAATTTATAGTGTAACTGAAAACAATCTTGTAATGATTATATTAACATAATTTCAAATTTATAATCTAAATATAAAGTAGTACTAATTAGAGTTTTGGTTATGTCTTCTCCTAATGATGGATCTCAGGTTTAGGTCTATAACTTCAAGAATGGCATTTGCTTTTGTACACAAGACTTCTTAGAAATCTTTGTTGGTTAAAGTACTGATTATATTAATAGAATTTCAAATTTATATTGTAATTTCAAAGAATTGAAAAGAAACCACAATTGTTGATTTCTCACCTATTTGATTGCTATCAATTTTACTTTGTAGATATCGATGAATCACAAATATGGTCCCGAGTAAACTATTGACTACTTGGTGTTGTGTTCCCATTAGAACTAAAATCAACTTGGAGAATCGCTAACTATGAATGTATATAGCTCATACTAAATTGGTGTTGATTCTCTCAACTAGATATGGAGGGGAAAGGGATCTAAAAACAGAGAATAGATTGTTGAGGATCCCAACTATAGATAGTAGATAGCCACCATATATCTATATAGGGGGAGGGGGACCCCATAGAGACTAGATTGTCCTCTCGCTATCCTCTCCCAACTAATGAAACTTTCATTTGATCGATCCCATCTTGCTCTCCTAGCTTTCGAGGCTTTTATTTGATCGATCCCATCTTACTCTCCCAACCGCCATATCTATATAGAGGGGTGAGCATGTACATAGAGGTTTTAGAAATGCTAAACATATCTAAAGAAACCAATTTCTTCTCCGATAGAGGAGGGAGGATTGCCCTCTCAATTCGCGGTTTTCCTAGAAGTTGAAACTTACACGAAATGTGCAACATCTTTTTGAATCTTAGTGCCTTAATATAGAGTTTCACTCCATATATAGATACGACATTGTAGTGGGTTCGAGATTCATATTATACCATATGGCCCCTATATAATTGTTTATAGCCTTGATAGTCGCCCGAGGTGCTATGTTATAGTTGAAATTTATGAATTTTATGTCGTTGATGGAAAACCCAAATAAATGTTGTCTTTCCAATTTTAGCCATATGCCAACCTTGTTGCTTACACCACCAACATATTTTCCAAGTTAGTAGATGGACTTGAAAGTGTTTTTTCATCATCTTGATTTTCTACGTGCAAAAGCACAATAGTGCAAGATAATATTTCTCAAATGAAAATTCATTTAGATTCATGCACATATTCCTTACTTGTTGAATAACAAATTTGTTGCACTACTCCAATTAATGTGATCACTCTCCATGGATGCATGAGAAGAATTAAAGATTTTTACTTGCCCTATACAACTCCCAATCAAAAATAAGAACACTTGAATACCCAAGGGCAAAAACTATTAGAAATAAGCTTGGATGCTTTGCACTAAATTAAGAGTTTTGAGTGTCCTAGGTAGTACTTGGAGCCAATGCCCTCCTTTCATTTATGTCAACATGGTTTTCCAGGTTATTAAATCCATTGTAGAAGGAAGCGATTGATCTCATCTAAAAATCGACAAAGAATGCGATAAACAACTCCTTGACTCGACTAAAGAAACTATTATTTTTTATTTGTTGTTTATTGTTAAAAACTTTGGGTGAAACAAATATTCTCAAAGATATCTGCAACAATTTGAGTATGTGTGTTTGGAATTTGAAAAATCAGCATTCATATATTGTTTTGGCATATTTAAGCTTATATGTTCTATTACAACATTGTCTATTACCCATTTTGTGGGATCGTGATTTACAATGAGTGTAGTAATAGTATTTTTCATTTTTCTCCTCTTGATGTGTTTCTTCATCTCTTATGGAATTTGATTGTTTAGTGTTGTTAATGCTGGAAAATGAAAAATCTTCTTCTTGTCCTGAGAATTTTCATGGGCAAAATCCACCCAAAAATAGGACAACTATAGTATAGTGTCAGAAAATTTGAAAGTCATACCTTTCCAAGACACCCCGAGTTTGTCCATCCCAAAGCCGAGTCTTATCCAAATCAGGTCTAATGATCCCAAGTGAATTTCAAGTATTCCCCTAGGTGATTTAGGAAATCAAAGTCAATTCCGCTAGGTGATTTAGGATCGTTTGGAGAATGCCAACTTTTGAGCAGTTTTGGTAAGGGCTACCATTAGCCTTCCCGAGAATAATGCACCCCCTTGGAGCGGAAAGGAGGAGAAAAATTCAACATGGAGATGTATTCAAGTGCTAGGCACATCCGAGGAATGGTTTTGAAAGATTCAGTGAAGATTCAGAGGTTTTGGAGTTGATTCATCAGAAGCGGGGTTTCGGGCCTGAAGGAGCATACACCGTGAAGGAGGACCTGAGCTTCAAAAAATATTCTAGGAGCCTTGTGAGGATTTGAAAGCCCAAAAAGTTCCTATGGAAATTATTTTCCATGCCCTAAATGGTGGAAAAGACGGACATCCTGAAACATCATACACTTTCCGAGGCAATTTGTTCTTCTTGCTCAATATTAGCGGTCCTAAGAAATAGGGGATATTTGAATATTTTTCTGATATATTTGAGGTTTGAGACCATCACCAATCATCTCAAAATTCTTTTTCCAGTCAAAATCATATAAAATTTCACCCCAAAATTCATCTCGAGAGCTTGAGATATCGCCTCTACAAGTTGGTCCCAAGGTGCAATTTCTCATACTTAGCCATTTTTCATGAAGGACACGTGGCATCCTGTGGTTAAGGCGGAATTTCTTGTCCCCTTTGTCCCTTTGCAAAGGGATGAAATGGACATAAAATTCTCCCTCCCCCATTTAGTCTTCAGGTCACTAATATGACCATGCACTCACCACTTAAGCCCTCATTGACCAGTTTGACCTCTCTCCCTCCTAGCCATGCATGTCCGCCAAGTGTCGCCACCAGGATGAAGAGGAAATTCATGTCCCTTTCGTCCCTTTAGAAAAGGGATGAAAGGGACACAAAAATGTGCCCAACCCTCTCCCCTTCCATTTTTGCATTTAAATAGCGAGAGTTAGCCATTTTTGCTATTTTCTCCCACACACCTCCATACCCTACCGAAACTCTGGCAATTTTTTTGCAAAATCCAAAGCTTCCATATTTGCATCCAAATGAGATCATGCAATCCTCCATCATCTGAAAACAATAAAAATCCAAATTTGATGAAAGAAGGACGAGCTCAAACGGAGAAAAAAATGAAGTTTTGTTGAAAAAACCCTCTTAGCAAAAGCAAAGAAATTCTCATATCTCACCATCCGGAGCATGGATTGAGATGAGATATTTTGCAGACTTCCTAATTTTTGAAGGCCGTAATGATGCAACAAACGGGAGATCGAATGATGCCTGGATTATTTTCTACAACAAAAAATTCATTTTGTGCCCTAGCTCACATTCGTCAAATTTCCTGCCAATCGATAGGCTAAAAATTTGCACATAGATTTCAAGTGAAAAACTTATCCCAATGGATCTGATTATATCGCTATCGAGGTGAAAACCAAACCTGCAAAAAATCTTCATGACTCCATTAATGGCTTCCATGGTAGCTCATGCCCGAAGCCCTTGCCAGGTAAAAAATTCATTTTTATTTCCAAGCATTCTGGTGGGCAAAATCAAGTGAAATTTGGGGGATAAGATCGCGACAATGAGCTGAATCCAAAAATATGTATTCCGTCACAAACCGATCATTGGAGACCCACTTTCCAAAAATAGTAAGTTTTCCTACACAGGTTTGTTATTTTTGTTAGTCTCATTAAAAGCAGTGGTGGCGGCGAAGACAGTGTGCACCGAAGATAATCATGAGGTCAGAATGATTGTTCAGAGCAAAAAATAATGAAAATGACCACTTACTAAAAATAGTAAGTTCCCTATATGGGTACCTACTAAAAATAACAAGTCATTCCAAGAAGTGGTCGAGGTGAAGGCAATATACAAAGGAGTAAATAAAGAAGCTAACCTCATCAAGATGATTTAGAAAGGTAGAAATCGCCATTTACTAAATATAGTAAGTCTCTCATCTAGGCACTTACTAAAAATAGTAATTCATCATAGGAAAGTAGTTTCAGAGGGGTAGTATACACAAGGGTGATCCAGAAGCTAATTTCACTGGTCGGAGCCGAGAAGAGTGGAAATTTTTCATTTACTAAAAATAGTAAATCCCTCTTTTCATGAGTAGAGAAGTGTTTCAGAAGCCATGGAATTCAAGTTCATAGAAGGTATTTTCTTCACTGTCAACAATGGTTTACTCATCAATGTTCGTGGCTTGTTTTCTCAGTGTATACGGGAGATCTCAACAGTCATTTCATGGTTTATGTTTTCCTATATGTAATGTGCGAAGTGAAGTTTGTGATTAACATCGTCATATTGTTCATGGTGTGTTTCATCAAGATGTCCAAATCAGCATAGCAATGTGACAATGTTGCAAAGAGTCATGGCAGGGTCAATTTCAAGATTCAATCTTTCTAGAGGGGATCATCATGAGTGACGCTCATGGTCACCAAAGGTTTCATTCAACAATTTTTCTAAACACTTAGTTCGTAGTGTCCACACATCATCCAGAGGAGCTTTCTCATGGTATAAAGTGTTCACAGTTCACAATTCATCATCGCATCTGAGCATTTCACCAATTCATCAGTGGAGTGGAGTTAACTTTCATCAAAGATGGGGTGTTCTTCATCCATGTTGTAAAGCATCTTCTTTTCTCCCCTTCTCCCTTTCTCCCTCTTCTTTCTCTCTCCATTCTAATTCTTTGTTGGGCCTCATCATTGTCTTTTGTCTTATTCACTTAAGTGACTTATTTTAATATTGTAAAAGTATTTTCTCAAATTATAAGAGAAATACTTAATTGATGGAAAATGAAAAGTCACAAGTGGAATATGGAACACGAAGAGTCATATGAGGGAGGTGAAGGGTCAAATTCAAATTGTATAAATTGGGATGGCTTCTCCATTCCAAGGGATTCCAATTTTGGAGAAAATTTATGCTCTGGTAGCATTGTGAATTGTAGTAGCTTGATTGAAGCTTTGTATTCATCACTACACATGAAATAAAGCTACAATTTCTTCCACTTCTCCCCTCTTGCATATGTTTCCTCTTTTCCCATACTATGCACAACTTTGTTGAGATGTTAAGAAAGGAAAAATTTAGTTTTCTCGAGACATATGAATGTGTGCATCTTTGTATGCATGGTTTCCTCTAGTCAGTAGCATTAATACATCATTGTCTTCTTTCCATAAATATGTGTGATGGTAACTTCTGGTTAACGGTTGTAGGACTCGATTTCTACCTACAATGTTAATCCCTCTTTTCTTATTTCCCACTCCCCTTTTCCCCCTTTCAAGAAAGTTTCATCTCTTGCAAGAAATTACAAGCCTTGCCGTAGGATCAGTGGAGTGTTCCTATTGGATCCCTAACCTTTTGGCCACCCACAGAGATTGTTTCACCCACACATAATAACACAAAGTTGCACCATTCAAGCAGAGGGATCTAGAATCCCATATTATTGGCAAGAAACCCACAAATTTGTCAACCTTGAAAATTTTCTAGCCAACACATCTTCATGTTCATTACAAACTAAATTTGGACATGAATTTGTATTCAATCAATGATGCACTTTAAAATGTACAAATATTTTCAATTTATTTTTCAAATTGTTCTTCGCCTCCTCAACTTTATGTTTAACATTTTTTCAAAATCAAGCGCCACTTAAATTTTTAATTCATTCATGTTTTAAAAATTACACAAGCTATAAATAGAAATATTGAACACATCTAGAATTGGCATTGCTACGAAAGGCACTAAACTATCAACTATACTAATTACTTCAATATAACAAGATCTCAATTATTTTTGGAATACAAATAAAATTACATGTTTGGCTCCATGACACCAACACCGTTTGTAAAATATGTTTAAATTTGTGCTAATAACTAAACCTCAAACCTGAATTAGTTAAAGGCACTATGTTATAGTTTGTTCTTTTTAAGTACACCTTGTCTTCATCACACTACTAATTGACTTTCCAATCTAGGCATGATATTGGTTTTATTACAACTAGTTGACATTTACTTTTCCCTAAGGGCAATGTTATCACCAAATCACTTGCACCCTCTCGAATGACCGAATGTGAATAGGACATTCGATGTGATTGGGACACATGGGATCACCTCTCAAGTTGTGGGACTTGGGCTCAAGGTGAACCTCCAGAGAAGGCCGGATTCCTCTTCCTAAACTAAGTGGTGTACTACTCCTAGTGTAACAAAATGGCTATCTAGTCCTATGATAACATTTTCATGGGTTTTAAGAAAGAGATCTTCAAATGAAACTACACTAGGGATGGTGATACACCAAATAAAGGATGTTTCTAGACTCAGAAGGGTTAATTTGAAGAGGGTGTGTGCACCACAAGTCAACTTCACCTACTACAACTTAGAGAGGGTACAAACTACCATAGACTAGCAAGTGCGCGTTCCCTTTGTTAAACTCGATCCGACAAACAAGTTATCGGTATTCCGGTGAAGAAGGATGAACTTGAGAAGGGTGAACAAGAACCACAACTCAACTACATGCAACTCTCCACCACTTGATAAGCACAAAAATCCAAGAACCTATAATGGAAACGTGAATTGCACAGTGTACCCGCAAGCATGAAAAAGGCAAAAAGAAATACGAAAGGATGAAAGGACTAATATTAGTCACAAAACACACATTTTTATTTCTTCAATAACATGCACAATGCATCATACATTCGGAAGAGGCAATGGTTGACATTACAATGTATTGAAAAGGAGGCTTGAAAGTTCCATCGACATACAAGGACAACTTGCAGAAGAGAGAGGACTCTTAAAAAAATACACACTTGCCTAAGATGTCTAACTTTCCAACCTATCTGGACTGTTGGAACCCTTTGGAATGAGCTTCCAACTTACATTTATAGAAAAACCTTGTGAGAAAGAAAAGGAAGAGTAATAAATTCCTTCCTAAATTGAAGGTACATGATGTATTTATTACAGTTGGTTGAACCACTTGAGAAGGTTCCATCATGTGTCATTAATTACATGTTGACCTAGTCCTTAATTAATTAAAAGAATATTTAAATAAAATATTTTAATAATAATAATAAATATTATTAATAAAATATTTAAATAAAAATATTAATTTAATTAAACATATGGTAGGACCCTCGTTGACTGGTTTAGCTTGAGGAAGGGGTCAATGAGAGTATGTTCAAAAGAACCCAACTCGGTGGTTGACTCGTCGAAGCCACCTCACCGACTTGGGCATCGAATTCCTCCACTGCACCGCATTGACCGAGCTGCTCGGTTTCCCAAATGAGCTCACCTCGGATGAGCTTCTCCATAATTCCCGTGGCCAGCTCCTTTGCTTCGAGCTCCTCAATCCTTACGTGGAACCGTGCTTGCATGTAATAATAGAGCCCCTCTTGTTCGATGAGCTCACCGTCACTTTGTGAACATTTCCCATGAACCTCCTTTGAGCTCATTGTCGATCTCTATCTCCACAACTCGTTTGACCCATCCTCCATGCTTGCCATGTTTAATTCTCTCGACTCGGTGAGCTCTGCACGAAATCTACTGAGTTGGCCACGCATCAATCTCACCGCCAACTATGTCCCCATGAGCTCTTCAATTGACTCACCTTGCAAGCATTCTTCACCATATTATTCCGCCATGTCGAACATATTTGTTTCTTAGAAAGATCCATACAATGTTGAGCTCCTAACCTGGATTTGTTCTATGTTGCCGAGTTTGGTAGCTTGGCTCAGTTCAATTAAGTGAGCTCTAAACCTACGCTATCTTATCAGGCTTTGAGTTTGAGGTTGACTCCAATCATCCCGTTGAGTTATTTGTATGATCGCTCACCTAGTCGAGCTTATCCCTTGTTCGAGTTGGCTTACCTCCATGATGAACTCATGGATTAATTTTTAAACGACGAGATCGATATGAATATGCCTGGCTTTCGTGGTATTAGCTTCCATTGGATTGATTGACGGTTCTCCTCCACATGATTTGTTTTTCATGCTCACCACCGAGAAAATTATCTCCCATGACCTAGCTCGCCACGTTATCCATCACGCTCACCTCTTCCTTTCACTAAGTTGGTTGGCTTCTCCGTGTAGCTCACTACATGATGTCGAGATCCCTCTCGAGATTTTCTATTTTGTGTGCTTACAACTGAGCGACTAAGCCATCATTATACAATATCGATGGTACTCCCTTCCACGAGCTCACCATGCATTGGCTGATCCATCCTATGCATCAAGCTCCTTCAATTGACTCGGCCTCAACCCATGATTGGTTGGCTCATCTCTGACGAGATCTCTCTCATTGCATGGATCAACTCAGTGAGTTGAGCTCCTTCACATGGATCTTCCAAGCTCTACACATGAATGATGAAAATAAATAGCCCTCTCTACTTCCTTGCTCAGTTCATGAGCTCCATTGAATCCTACATGCATTGACTCGACTATCCCGATTGAGCTCATCATTTTTATGACTTGGTTATGTTTTTTCATGTCAACCCACGAACTGGTTGAATCAACTTGGCCTCTTACATGTCTATGTACTAAGCTCATATTTACCTTGCACATCTGAGTTCCTTCCTCCCTCAATAACAATGGATCTATGCTCATTGGTTATGAACTCAAGCACTAGCTCAAGCATCGAGCTCTTCTTTGATTCGGTGGCTCTCTTGAGCTAATCTCTACTTTGTATTTGCAAGAAATATGAAGACTTGCTCGGTCGGGTTCACATTTGAATGCCTTTTCACTTCACGAAGATTGACGATGTTGATTCTTGAAAACACCCTAAGAAATTTGTGTTTTCAAGAATCTAAGAGTTCAAGCGATAACAAACGATAACATGCTTAATCCCTATATATCATGTCGAGCTCCAAACCTCGACATGTTTTTTGGCTTGTTGTCCGATCATACCTGATCTCCTTCCATGCATCCCTTGAAACATTTTTTCCCTCGAGATTTGACACAACTAATTCGAGCTTCAAGATTTTGCAGACATGGATCTTGCAAGCTAGAGTTCATCCAAGTGATCCCTTAAACTTGTATCGTGAAAGTATCATTCTATTTTTCAGCCGAGTTTGGCCATATCCTATTTTCCTTGTCATCTTATCATGTCCGTGTAACACGTCTCTAAGACCCGTTATGCCACAAGTGATCTCACTCAAGCTATTAGTAAACTTGACCATAATTTCCTTTAGGTCTAACCAAGATTTATACTTTAATTGAACTTCATCCGAGATATAAGTTGGATCTCCCAGTGAGCTCAAGTGTTTCAACATTGAGCTATTTCATTTCTCTCAATCGACCTACTCGACTTTCTGAGTGACTAGTTGAACTGATAAATTTATCATTCACATGGTGAGATAAACGAGTTAATCCATTGTGCTAACTTAGCTTTGTGGCCCCACGACCGCCGACTCTAAAACTTATTTCTTCTCTTTTGGGTTCATGATTCCTAAAACCTAACCATATTCCATGCTACCTCTAATTGCTAACTAACCATTAAATTTTTACGATGACCATCCACATATCTTGGTGAATGGCTCACCATCACGACCATAACCATCCATCATTCTAACTCCCCTAACGACTCACCTAGTGAATTGGAAACCAACTTAGACTTCTTCTCTACCCAAAAACCTCATGATGGCTTGCCACTACAAATTTTCCACCATGGAAATCAATATGAATTTATCTTATGTGTGTAAATATCAACTTGGCTTGCCATCATCAAATTTCTAAACTTGGTACTATACTTGAAATGTTTCCCATGTGTGGGAGTCTTACAATGGCTTGCCATCTCATCGTCTCCCTTGGGAAAAACTCTCCTTATTTTCCATGTATGGAGTAATGACTTGCCCTGCCATCACGTTGTTTCCACCATGACCGCAATCATCAAAATAACCTGATGACATGGCTCAGCTCGGTCATGAATATCCTTTGAGTTAGTTGTAGTTACGACTCCAAACCAATAGGTTACATCACCTAATGAGCTCGACTCGTGACTCAAATCCATGAGCTTAAAATATTTCTTATACTATATTTATGTGGGCTCAAGTAGCTGATGTTGAGTAGAGGTAACCCCTATTGATCCTATATTAACAATACTTCATCAATGAACCATCGATGACATTAGCATGATCTCAAACTTTCGGCAATGTACACCTGATACATCTACCTCGGCACCGAGCTCAATCTGAGCCACTTTCTACACTTGGTTTAAACTTGGGTCCCCGAGTTGTTTCCTCCAATGTAACTCGAATCCTTTCTGGAGTGATTCAACAACTCCTAACTCGACTCAATAATGATGTCATTTATGCTCACGAGTCACCCATATTTACACTGATGCTCCTTTATTTTAGCTCTATGCACCGAGTTTGAATTATCACGTATCTCACATGTCGAGCTCATCGCCTTACCATGAGTTAATGCCTACATCCACACTCCCAAGTTCCATGATTTTGACAATTCACTTGAGTTACTTCCCAGATGAGCTAACAATCCATATGAGATCACCAGTCTGTCAAGATGACTCGATCTCGAACTCGCTTCCCTTTACAATGCTTGCCACAAGTCACAATGCCATTCAATCCTCTACACCATCATTCTACGCCGGCTTCAATCGAGCCCAGGTTCCCCCTTACGAATCTCGCGAGTTCCACATATATATTTCCAACATTACTCTATAACTCGGATCATCATGAGTCCACCAACCAATTCAAGCTAACTCCCTTGATAATGCATGATTCGCCGATTCATATATCTTGCATCTTGTGAATACCCGTGTGGGCTCGAATCACCAAAACTTACTCATAATTCGTTCTCCACCAATGTTGGATTCTCCATATTGACTTGGATTCAATGCTCAAGAAACTCACTACATGGTTCCACATAGTGGATGAAGGGCTCGACACTCGGTTCATCTAGTTCGATGAGCTCTCTTGTTTAATAGGCCTTTTGATCATTTTTTAAATATTTTACTCTAAAATTTTAGGTCGTATGGAATTTCACTGAAGTCTGAGGATCATAAAGATACAATAAAACCTCCTTAACATAATTTATCAATTTTAATCAATTAATACCCATGACAAATGAAAATGGTCCCACTGGGACCAATGTCTCGTTCTGAGCACACCCTAATCTTCTTCAAACCAAGAAAGAAAAATAAATTTGAAATGATCTTGAAGCCTTTGGTTAATGCCACAGACGTGTCTTAACACAAAATTTTCTTGTAAGCCCCAAGAATGTTTTACAAATAAGTCTTTTGGTCCCAAGGTCTACTAGACATCCCCGTTGTCCAATTTTGTCAAGTGTGGAAAATTTGGACAACATTTTTTGTGAACTCTCGAGGATGATTGTCTGCTAAGAATGATTCCAAAGTAGCCTTAAGTCATCCATTTGGCATGGAGTCTATGTTGGAATCTCGAAAGTAATTTTATCTTATTTGACACATCTCGGAATCCCCTTGAGAAAATCTAATCTTTGACCTCCACTGAAATGCTGGCATGAGGTATATTGAATCTATTTAATACTTGTCATCATGAACACTACAGAATTTTGAATGAAGCGAGATCATGAAACTCTTATTAAAATTTTGAACCTTATTTCATTGAGAAAATTCTAAGAATGATGCAATGTGCAAGAGTAACAACAACACACAACACATGTAAATAAAAAGAACACACAACAATAATGTGCATAAGCACTTGGAGGAAAACACCTAACTAAATTGTACAGGGGGTGGAATGCTTTCTCAAAAACAAGCTTTGAGATGTATCCCATTCACACAATGGGAAATTCTTCTCTGTTGAGCTTGGATAGACTAAATGAATTCTCCTCTTTACAACTCATGATGATGTATGGCCCGCTCCAGAGAGCGTCAAACTCTGCGTGTTTTCTGGTTTAGCCTGTCTTCATCCCATTTGAGGACTAAATATCCCTCTCAGAAATTCCTGCTAGATGTTTTTTTGTCAAATGATTTCTTAACCTAAGCCTAATGTTGGTCCAAGGTTCTCGTGGTCTTTTTTTACGTCCTCTAACTCCACAAGTTCAAAAACCTTCTTATCACGAGGGTCACTCTCCATTACTTCAAGTTGATGAGCTTACTCCAAAGAAGGTAACTCCAAGGAGAGCGAAGTTTTTCTTTCCTTCCATATATAAGCATGAAAGGGGAATTTCCAATGGCCCTTTTAGATGTGATCCAATCAGCCCATAAGGTAGTCTTAAGTTGTGTATGCCAAGTCCTCTTGTTAGTTTCCATTGTGCACTTAATAATCCTTATGAGGTTTTTTTGCTTTAGACTTGACTAATCCATTTCCTTGTGAATAGTAATTGGATGAAGTCTTGAGGTATACCCCATTTTTAAAATCCCATTCACTTAACTTCATCATACGAGAAAATCCATCGCATTTTCTGAAATGACTGTAAATGGAACACCAAAACTTATCATTATACCTTCCAAGAAATCAAGAATTGCCTTCTCATTTCTCTCTTTCAATGCTACCATCTTTGTCCATCAAGTAAAATAGTCTGTTGCAGTAAGGACCCATTTATGTTCGTCACTAGATAGAGGATTAATCATTCTAATGAAGTCCAACCCCCATTGAACAAAGGGTTGATCCACTTGAATTGGATGCAAGGGAAGAGCACAACTTTTGCTTACCTATGAAAAAGGCACGTTCCTTACATTTCCTTACCCAGGATGTGTGTATCTTTGAAAAATATGTCTAATAGTAGCTGCTCGCATGATCTTCGTAGGAGTTATTCATGCAAAATAATGTCCTCCGAAAGGCCATTATGAAACTCTTCTAGTATCTTACTTACATGTTTCAGTCCTACGCACCAAAGGAGAACACAATTCAAATCCTTTTGAAAGAGAACATTATCTACCAGAATATATGGAATAGACTGCAGATGGAAGGTCCGTCTTTGATTTTTATCCATGTTCATAGGATATACTCCTGAGAAGAGGAAATTATTCATTTTGGATAAGCAGTCAACTTGATCATCACTCTCATCAGTGTTTAGGAGTGGCGTGTCCTCATCACCTTTTGATTCCATGTCTGTAGCAAGTTGTTGACACAAACCTTTACCTCTAACTAGTTTGGTAACTTTGACATGCACATCATAATCCATCACCTTCATCATCCATCCAGCACACTTTTCATTCATCTCTTTGTTCAGAGAAAAATCCTCGACACCTGGATGAGACACCATCAGATGAATTATGTTGTTGGAAAACATATGCTAGAATTTATTCAAAGCTCGAATAACCGCAAAGACTTGTTTTTCAATGAATGAGTATTTGAGCTCATAGTCTTTGAGGGACTTACTAAAGAAATAAATTGGTTTCTCCATCAGGTTGTCATTTTTTTGGGTGAGGACACCTAAAATGCTCTCTTGAGCTACAAAAGCATAAAGGATAAAGTCTTTATCAAACCCGGGGTTTACGAGTGTGGGAGCTTGAGAGATTTCTGTTTTGATGGCTTTGAATATTTCTTGTCCTTCCCGTGTCCATGAGAATGGCATGTTTTTCTTGACATGGTTGTCGGTGGTTTAGCCAATGTTAGGAATTGAGGGATGAATCTTTGCACGAAATTTATGGATCCCGAAAAGTCTCGTAGATCCTTCTTATGACTTGGGAGAGATAAGGACATAATCGAATGAATCCTGCTAGATCGATTGACATTCCTTCCACTGAAACAACATGCCCCAACAACTTTCCCTCGTGAATTGCAAAAATGCACTTCTTGGGATTAAGTGAAACCCTAAATTCCCTACACATTCGAAATCCTTCCTTAGATGTGTGATGTGGTATTTTGCATGCTTAGAATATATAGTTATGTCATCTAGGTAAACCAATATGATATCATTGATGAGTCCCTTAAATGCCATGTTCATGGCTCTTTGGAAAGTAGCCTCGGCATTGGACAATCTAAATGGCATTTTGTTGTAGGCATACATGCCCCACTTGGTAGTGAAATCCATTTTAAATTGATCGGATTCTTGGACCATAATTTGATTGTAACCCGAATATCCATCAAGCAAAGAAAATATTTGAGCTCCTACCACCGTTACAGATCGATCCATTGATGGAAGACGATAATGGTCTTTTAATGACACATGATTCAAGTCCTTGAAATCTATGCAACACCGAATCTCTTCGTTCTTCTTCCTTACGGGCACCGATTGGCTACCCATGAGGAATGCTTGATGGGAAAAATTATGTAGGCCCCAATGAGTTTGGTTAGCTCCTTTCTCATTAGTGGCTCAATTTTGGGATTAATTGGCCTTTGTTTTTATAGACTGCTTGGCATTAGGAACCAGTTCGATGGTATGTTGTCTTTAGACCTAGATCAAAACCACGCAGTCTTTATAGCTCCATGTAAAAATATTGTGATACTCTTTACAAATTTTGGTGAAATCTTCTTTCCTTCGAAGTACACACTTTTCCAATCTTCGAAACTTTTCATACGCTACCTCGACTTCCTCAAAATCTTCTTCTTTGACCACCATGATAGAGCTTTGTCTTTTGGCTTGATCATCTTAATTGAAAATGGATTCCAAAGTGACTTTAAGCCTTTTGGTAGTTTTTTTCTTTTCAATTGTGTAATTTGATCACCATATGACTCTTGTAACTTATTCGATTTCTTGCGGTAAAATTCACCTTTTCTTGTAGGAAAAGGACAATTTGTTTGTCACTATCGAACACTTTTCAACTACACACATTATCACAGACTACGGTCGAACCACTATTTTGAAAAATTGCCACCATTCCTTCATGATATCAATAGGTATCTCGTATTACGAGCCAATTATAGCAAGCATATCAACATCTTGATTTTTATTTCTAGGAACTGCATGGATCCCAAAAGCTTTAAAATATTCAATCAAGTCCCAGACTTGGTTTTTGTATGATCTTAAAAGATCATTTTTAGATGCACTACTTGTCGTCACTTGATGAAAAACTAACTCATTGTCTCCAAAAATAGTCAGAGCTTTGATTCCCTTCTTTTGAGCTAGTGAATTCCTTGTCAAGAGGCCTCGTATTCAAACATTGTTAGTGCAATTGAATATGCGCAACTAGAAAGATGAGAAGTATTTATCTCCCTCTAGAGAAATTATCATAACACCAACACCGGATCCATTCTTACTTCTCGAGCCATCAAAGAACAATTTCCACAGATTCTTCCGAATCGCTTGGTGTTTTCACAAGTTGCGGTATGATCGTATCTTCTTCATGATTGCTTTATATGTACCTAATCCCGCTTTCTTCCAACACGAGAAAATCAGCTTCTTCTTCTACCAACACATCAGTGTAGGGATCGTATTGATGATCTCCACTTACTTCATCTAGCACAAGATCGGGGCCTCTTCCAAAAGAGTAGTTGGTTCATGATCAGTATCTTCTTCTTCTGGATCACTGATGGTGTAATTTCCATTTATGGGACTAGCAGTGTAGGGTTGTAAATGATTACAGAAGATTGGTTCCGCCCTTATAATTACTTTGGTTTCGTATCGAGCCCTGAGAATCATATGCGACCAATCAGTCGATAGATAATTTCCCATCTTGGCAGTGAAATGTCGTGATAGGAAAATGGTAAAGAGGGGAGGGAGGTCAATGACTGATATATCTTGCATGAAAGAAAAACTTGAGCATGCATGGATGGTAAGTTGAAGTGCTTTGATAACTCCAACAGTCTTAACAGCTATGTCATCCAGCTAAACAACCCCTCTTGCAACTGGCACATATTGTATGACTAGTACATTTGTAATTTGTTTGGGCATGACAAAGCTACTGGCACCAGAATCGATCATGCAATTATGTACCAAGTGGTCACCAATGATCGGGAAATATAGAATGGTGGAGGTTTGTTTGCCTTAGGAATACTTTTCCCTTTCAATTGACACAAACTTGTAGTAGTTGCTACTCCACAACCCGATGATCCGTTGGTTGTACCAAAATTGTTCAAAGCTTCATGCAACAAGTTCCTTTGAGAAGGAATTGAAAGTGTGTCCCACATAATAACACTCTAATTGGTTTTCTTCATTTGTTCTACTATCTTTGAGGGAATTGCTCCTACTTTTCCAACACTTATTTAGGCATTGGGGTCCTCTTTTGAAAAATGCTTGTTGGGTATTGTGATGCCTGAAGAACCTTCTTTCCTTGCGGCTTGGTAGCGGTGTTTTGGTTTCTTTCCCGCATCTTTATCAACCGTTGTTTGTGATCGAGGATGTGAAGTGGATACTTGATCAACTTTGGGAGGTTGAGGTTCCATTTATCTCTTCTTGGAACGAGTGTTTTCCACCGCTGATGAGGAATATGTATTCAACCCGCAGAAATATTCTACTTTCCAATTTAGCAAAGTGATTTCTTCAGGTACCTGTGGTTGATCTGTTGTTTCTTGCGTAGATGATTTTTTTGTTATCTCTGAAGGGGAAAATACACTTTGAACCATAAGAGCCTGGCTAAGAAATCCATTAGGATAAATATTTTGATTGTGGGTTGAGAAACAGGATAGTACCATTCGTAGTCTTCAATTAGATTATTCTCGAATAGGTACTATGGCTCTAGATGAGCTAGCATGAAGAGGGTTTTGAAATTTCAAAGGCCTCGACATTTACATCTTGATTTGCGGATTGATTTTGCAGCTTGATTGTTCCCTTGAAAAGGAGGACGGTAGCCTGATACTGCTGATTTTGTGGTTGATATGGACAATTGTATTGAAATTGTTGCCTCTTGAGTACAATGAGCTCATTTCCAAAATTTTGGAGCAGCGACTTGACTTCAAATAAGTCATTTGAAGAGGCAAAGGCAGATTAGAGGTTGTTGGAATAGGAGCAATGATAGGCTGATTGTTCGTAAGGTCCGGAGACAACGACATTGGTGGTCGTGGAGCTATCTTTCCATCCTGAATCAAGGAATTTTCCGCTCTTATGGCAATGTCGTATGCATCGTAATGCAGCCCTCCCATGTATTGGGTCATAACCGCTACATCGTTATTCAAGGCTCACAAATAGTACAAGAATGTATTATGTGGAGAAGGCTTTATAAGTTCTCAAATCCTATTCCAGTCCTGTGGAATCGAAGTTGAAATCACTCATGTATTCTTGGGAGCTCCTTCATGGTAGTGGATTGTTCCAAAAGTGATAGTTATCACTCTTGTCTTCAAACTATTTACATAGCTTTTCTCCTAACTCATCCAAAGTGGTTATACCGCCAATACTTAACCCTCAAAACCATTGAAGTGATTTTACCTTGAAAGAGGTAGTAAGAAGTCTAACCACAAGGTTTTCCTCCAAGATATTATGTGTGACACAAATGTTGGCTACACCAAGAATATATTCCACTGAGTAACACCAATTTCCCCGTGTAAAAGGGTAAACTTTTGAGTGCCGCAAGTGTAGTAGGTAACATTGAGCCAATCAAGAGGACTACTTGCATTAAAAAGGGAAAAACTTGGTTTCGTGTCATAGCAAAGCAAGACGTTGATTGCTCCTTGGTGGAGGAAACATTCCGTACAGAGGAGTTGAGTGACCTCTATGAGGTAAAGCTACAACTGGTGATGTTGAAACGCTTCTTCTTCTTCTCTTTGGAGGAGACAAGGAAATTTTGATATGCTGATAATTTCCTTACTTTGAAGAATCTCTTATCTAAATTCTTCACATAAGTTAACACAATGAGATTTGGAATCCAGAGATATAGATTCGTCAGGTACTTTGACTTGTGTAAGTGAGAAGAGAAGTACCAACTTTGTCCCACCGAGCGTGCCAAAAATTGTTATTGCCAAATCATTGCACCCTCTGAATGGCCAAAATGTGAATAGGACATTCGGTGTGATTGGGACACATGGGATCACCTCTCAAGTCATGGACTTGGGCTTGAGGTGAACCTTTAGAGAGGGTTAGATTCCTCTTCCGAAACTAAGTGGTGTACTACTCCTAGTGTAACAAAATGGCTATCTAGTCCTATGCTAACGTTTTCATGGGTTTTAGGAAAGAGATCTACTGAGAAATGAAACTACACTAGGGATGGTGATGCACTAAATAAAGGATGTTTCTAGACTCAAAGAATGGTTAATTTGAAGAGAATCTGTGCACCAAAAGTCAATTTCACCTACTGTAACTTAGAGACGATACAAAATACCACAGACTAGGAAGAACACGTTCCCTTTGTTAAACTCGATCAGACAAACAAGCTATCAGTCTTCTAGTGAAGAAGGATGAACTCAAGAAGGGTGAAAAAGAACCATAACTCAACTACATGCAACGCTCCACCACTTGATAAGCACATAAATCCAAGAACATGTAATAGAAACATGAACATGCACGTTGTACTTGGAAGCATGAGAAAAGGCACAAAAAAGTATAAAAGGATGAAAGGATTGAGATTATTCACAAAACACACATTTTTATTGCTTCTAAAATGTGCACAATGCATCGTACATTTAGAAGAGGCAATGGTTGACATTACAGTCTTGAAAAGGAGGCTTGAAAGTTCCGTCGACATACAAAGACAACTTGCAGAAGAGAGAGGACTCTTAAAAAAATACACACTTGCCTAAGATGTCTAACTTTCCAACCTATCTGGACTGTTGGAACCCTTTGGAATGAGCTTCCAACTTACATTTATAGAAAAACCTTGTGAGAAAGAAAAGGAAGAGTAATAAATTCCTTCCTAAATCAAGGTACATGATGTATTTATTACAGTTGGTTGAACCACTTGAGAAGGTTCCATCATGTGTCATTAATTTCCTGTTGACCTAGTCCTCCTTAATTAATTAAAAGAATATTTAAATAAAATGTTTTAATAATAATAATAAATATTATTAATAAAATATTAATTTAATTAAATATATGGTGGGACCCCCATTGAATGGTTTGGCTTGAGAAGGGGTCAATGAGAGTAGGTTCAAAAAACCCAACTCAATGGTTGACTCGCCGAGCCACCTCACCGAGTCAGCATCAAATTCCTCTACCGTCGCTGCATTGACCAATCTGCTCGGTTTCCCAAATGATCTCACCTCGAATGAGCTTCTCCATAGTTCCCCATAACCGAGCTCCTTTTCTTTGAGCTCCTCCATTCTTACGTGCAACCGAGATCGCATGTAAGAATTGATCCCCTCTTGTTCGACGAGCTCGTCGCCGTCACCGCGAACATTTCCCATGAAGCTCCTTTGAGCTCATCTCCGAGCTCTATCTCCATAGCTCTACTCGACCCATCCTCCATGTTTTCCATGTTTAATTCTCTCCTCGACTTAAGAAGCTCGCATGAAATATACTAAGTTGGCCATGCATCAATATCACCGCCATCTGTGTCCCTATGAGCTCTTCAATTAAAACGCACCACAAGCATTCTTCACCATATTATTCTACCATGTCGAACATATTTGTTTCTTAGAAAGATCCATACAATGTTGAGCACCTAACCTCGGCTTTGTTCAATGTTGTCGAGTTTGGTAGCTTGCCTCGGCCTCAATTAAGTGAGCTCTAAACATACACTTATCCATGCTTGAGTTCAAGGTTGACTCCAACGTCTCATTGAGTTCTCTCTATGAATGCTCACCTAGTTGAGCTTATCCCTTGTTTGAGTTGGCTTACCTCCATGATGAACTCATGGATTAATTTTTAAATGACGAGCTCGATATGAATATGACTCGGCCTCGTGGTATTATCTTCCATTGGATTAATTGATGGTTCTCCCCCACAAGCTTTATTTTTCATGCTCACCACCGAGCAAATTATCTCCCATGGCCTAGCTCGCCACGTTATCCATCACACACACCTCTTCCTTTCACCGAGTTGGTTGGCTTCTCCGCAGCGGCCTAACTTCATGAGGTTGAGCTCCCTCTCGAGATTTTCTATTTTTTGTGCTTACAACCGAGCGACTTGGCCATCATTCTACAACATCGACGGTACTCCCTTCCACGAGCTCACCATGCATTGGTTGATCCATCCTATACATCAAGCTCCTTCAATTGACTCGGCCTCAACCCGTGATTGACTAACTCATCTCTGACGACATCTCTCTCATTGCATGGATCAACTTGGTGAGTTGCACTCCTTCACATGGATCTTCCAAGATCTACACATGAATGAAGAAAATAAACACCCCTCTCTCGCTTCCTTGCTCGGTTCACGAGCTCCATTGAATGCTACATGCATTGACTCGACTATCCCGATTGAGTTCATCATTTTTGTGACTTGGTTATGTTTTGCATGTCTACCCATGAACCCAATTGAATCAACTCAGCCTCTTACATGTCTATGTACTAAGCTCATATTTACCTTGCATGTCCAAGTTCCTTCCTCCCTTAGCAACAATGGGTCTATGCTCATTGGTTATGAACTCAAGCACTAGCTCAAGCGTTGATCTCTTCTTTGATTCAGTGGCTCTCTCGAGCTAATCTCTACTTTGTATCTGCAAGAAATATGAAGACTTGCTCGGTTGGGTTCACATTTAAATGTCTCTTCACTTCACAAAGAATGACGATGTTGATTCTTGCAAGCACCCTAAGAAATTCATGTGGTCTTTCAAGGAGCTTCTCTTTGAATACATGCTTAAGCCCTTTATATCATGTCGATCTCCAAACCTCGACACGTCTTTTCGACTCGTTGTCTTATCTTGCCCGATCTCCTTCCATGAATCCCTTGTAATTTTTTTTTCCCTCAAGCTTTGACACGACCACCATTCGAGCTTCAAGCTTCCGTAGACATGGATATTACGTGCTAGAGTCCATCCAAGTTATCGCTTGAACTCATAGCTATGAAAATATCATTCTATCTGTCGGGCCAAGTTCAGCAATATCTTGTTTTCCCATGCCATCTTATCATGTCTGCAACATGTCTCTAAGATCCATTATGCCATAAGTGATCTCACTCAAGATATTAGTAAACTCAACCATCATTTCCTTTGGGTCTAACCAATTAATATTTTAATTGAACTTCAATCTAAGCTATAAGCTGGATCTCCCAGTGAGCTCAAGTGTTTCAACACTGAGCTATTTCCTTTCACTCAAGCGACTTGCCCGAATTTCTAAGTGACTATTTAATCTGATAAATTTATCATTCACACTGTGAGATAAACGATCTAATTCATTTTCTTGTGCTAACTTAGCTTTACGTCCCCAACACCACCAACTCTAAGACTTATTTCTTCTCTTCTAGGTTCGTGATTCCTGAAACTTAACCGTATTCCGTGCTACCTCTAATCGCTAACTCACCATTAAATTTTTCCAATGACCTTCGACATATCTTGGTGAATGGCTCACCATCACGACCACAACCATCCATTGTTATAACTCCCCTAACAACTCGCTTGGTGAATCGAAACCAACTTAGAATTCTTCTCTGCCCGTAAACCCCATGATGGCTTGCCACTACAAAGTTTCCACCATGGAAATCAGGATGAATTTATCCTATGTGTGGAAATATCAACTTGGCTCCCTTGAAGTTGTGTCCATGCTAAATGAATTTATCTTGTTTACCTTCAGCCTTAAGGTAGACTTCGTTTGTGCTCTTCTTGTAGGGTTGTGGGGGTTTTGGAAGGAGATGTTTCGATCTACACAAATGGTCTCTATGTTTCAACCCACACACAAAAACGATGACACAAGCTCCAATCATGGTTCACTTACTAGGTATTCCGCTAGAGTTTTAGGATCTTACAACATTAAAGGTATTGCTCTCTCTATGGGTTCTCTTATTGCCATCAACTAAGCTACAAAAGCTAAAACCATATTTATTAATGCTCGCTTTCATGTTAATTTTGATGTGAGTGACTCTCTGCCAAAATAAATAGAACTTCTATCAGATTTTGGAGTTTGGTCACAGCCTATTGAGTATGAATATATCCCCCAAGATTTCTCTATCTACAAAAGTATTGGTCATAGGGCCCTAGCCTACCCATCCAAGCCTTCTCCTAAGAAAAAGAATTCCAACGCATCTCTAAAGAAGAAGGGTAAGTTTATTCCTAAAGTTGTGCTCGAGGTTGTTCTTGAGGTTGACACCTCTAACCCATTTTCTGTTCTTGAGGATGGTGAGATCCCTAAGCCTGTTCATGTTCAGCAACCTCGTGTTCTCCCCGTATCTAAGCCCTCCCCGCTCCTCTTTATGTCCTCGTTCCCGATCCCTCTACTCCTTCGGTTGATTCCCCATCTTCTTTCCCCCTCTCCTTTCCCTCTCTTTCTCTTGAGCTGGAGGAGCCTCTCTCCCCTTCTTCGGTACCCTTGGGTGAAGATAACCAGCCTAGAGTCACTAGAAGTATTGGCAAGAAGACTATTTATGTGGGAAACACTAAGAAAAAAGGTAGTCCCCCTACTCATGTAAAGCTTTAGCAGGAAACAACACTAAATGTTGCACAACGCATTCAAGGTATCCTCACTTTGGAGGTTAGAAGCAATCCTAGACCTAAAAATGAAGATAATCTCTTGGAATATTAGAGAACTCAACTCTCTGCAAAAGAAAAGGGTCCTTAAGGATATCAGACTGAAGTACTCTCCAGACATCATCATGTTGCAGGAAACTAAATTAAAGGACAAATGTAGTCTCCCTAGGTTGTGGCATGCTACTTCTTTTGCCTCTCAAAAATCTTCCAAGAATTCTAGAGGGCTTTGCACTTTTTGGAATTCTAACATCCTATATTGGGACTGTATCATCAAGACTCCACACTTTCTAGGTATGTTCTTCCAAGAGATTGATCTGATACAGGTTGGATTTCTATCAACCTCTATGCGCCCAATCTAGACACCCAAAGGGATAAGATTTGGAGAGATTTATTAGAATTTAGAAATAGTTGTAATCATCTTCCTTGGCTAATTGTAGGAGACTTTGACACCACTCTCTACCCATCTGAAAAGTAAGGTGGCTCGCCTACAAACACCAAAGCAGACATGGAAGCCTTGACGACCTTTATTAGGTAAGGTGAGTTCTTTGATATTGATTTACATGGAGCCTTTTTCACCTGGTCAAATTGCAGTTGGGGCATATTCAAATCCAAAGTAGATTAGACAGTGGCCCTAGGTTTTATGGATTGGATATTCCACTTTTCATATTTTTATCTAAATGCTCTCCCAAAATTTGCTTCGATCACATCCCATTACTATTAAGTCTTTATTCTCTACATAAGAGTAAAAATCTGCCCTTCATGTTTGAATTGGCCTGGCGCAGAATCACAACTTGGATGGCCTTATTGAGAGCCGGTGGAAAAAAATATTTAGGGCACGACAATATTCATATTTTCCAAGAAATTAAAATAGGTTAAGAAGCAACTTAAAGCTTGGAAGGTCAAAGTCTTTGGGGACATTCGCCTTTGAAAGCAATAATTGTCTCAAAAGATTCTTGACATAATAGCTGAAATTTAAAAGTATGGCAAAATGCACCCGCTTCATCTGCAAGAGGTTTCATTGTTGATTGATTATCACAACACTCTTGTTGAAGAGGATACATATTGGAGATAAAGATCTAGGGCGCTCGCCGGCGAGGAGATTGTAACACATTTTTTTCATGCTACATCTTATAAGCATAAAACCGAGATAAAATAAAGGAACTACTCTCCCCGTAAGGGAAGTTTTTGACTACTAAAATTGACATTTCAAATGAGCTCATCTAATTTGATTCTAATCTCCTTAAAGAAGATGCTTCCACAAGAGAGAATGATATGGTATAGATGTTTCAGTGCATTCCAAAGCTAAGTAATGATGAGATGAATGAAAGAATGAAGCAACCCTTCTTGATGGAGGAACTTCATAAATCAATATTCATAATGAAGGGAAAGAAGTCACCTAGTCCTGATGGCTTCCCTGCCACATTTTTCAAATCTATTAAGAAATTATCAATGATGATCTCATTGAAGTTGTGAATGAATTCCAGAGAAACAAAACCCTCTTGAGAGAATGGAACACAACTTTCATTGCTTTGGCCCCCAAATCTCTTGGTTCCAAATCAGTTACTAACTTTAGGTCAGGTAAGTCTTTGTAACACAACTTATAAAGTTATCACAAAAATGTTGGATGCTGAGACTTAATTCGCCGATGACTATGTTGATTTTATAGAAGCGCAATGGTTTCATTGAGGGAATATGATCCAAGGAGGTGTAATTACCATCCATGAGGCCATCCATTTGGTTCAACATGCCAAATCAGTTGGGATGATTCTCAAACTGGACATGCAAAAATAATTTGATCGGTTCAGTTGGCCTTTTCTCATGGAAGTGCTCAAAAAATATGGATTCAATGATAAGTGGTGCAGTTAAATCTTCAATTGTATCTCTTCCCCATATTTCTCAATCTTGGTCAATGGAATCCCAACCGGTTTATTCAACAACAATCAAAAGATCGTGCAAGGTGAACCCCTTTCACCCTTCCTCTTTATCTTAATGGTGACACCCTAAGTCGAGATCTCAAAGCTACTGAGAAAAACTATTATTATCTCTCGTATCAAAATCACGCTCAATAATTCCTTCTACTACCCACATTAAATTTTTGGATGATAATATTTTATTGGGTGTTGCTTCGGTGGTAGAGGCTAAGGCCTTGAAAAATTGTATTGTAGCAACTCATCAACTTCTCTAAAATTTGCATTACTTTTGTAAATATGTTACTCAAATTTGCAAAGGAAGATAAAGAGATATATTTGTATGTAGCATCATGGACCTTCCATCTTCCTACCTTGTCCTTCCCTCTTCAAATGAGAACAACTTAAAAACCTATGGATGTTAGTCATAGAACATTTCCAAAAGAAGTTAACGTGTTGGAATGGCTCTCTCCTAATCTATGCAGTAAGCTACAACTAGTTAAAGCTACGCTTTAGATTCTACCTATCTATTTTATGTCCCTGCTCAAAATACCTTCTTCTAATTTTTCTAAAATTGAGAAAATTTAGAAATGTTTCCTCTAGTTGGGCTCTAAAGAGAGGAAAAGAGTTCATTTGGTCTCTTGGAATATTGCTTGTACACCCACTCAATTGGGTGGACTAGGGCTTCGCAGGATTGGAGAGATGAATGAAGCTATGTTCTCTATAGTTAGATAGGAAATTACTTCCAAGAATAAAGCACCCCGTGTTCAGCTCCCTCATGACCAAATACCTAATCCCTCCGAGAATTTTCTTCACTTTGAACCTCTTCGTAGATCTCCTATATGGAATTCAATTGTGAAATCTCTGCCTTTGTTGTGTGCTATAACTAAATGGCGCCAGAAAATGGTTCCCAAATTGATTTCTGGAATGATTTGTGGGTGGGAGATAAGCCTCTCGGCCAAGACCCTTTCTCGGCTCGATCAAAACTCGTCTCATCTCCATCTCGTGGTAGAAGGGTGAATGGGTATATTAGCAATTTGAATAATAAACCTTGCCGACATTAACCTCCCCGGCCTCGACTACGTAAGTATCCAACTTCAAAGGCCTGAAATTGTCTCAAAGTTATTTTTTCTACGTAATATATCTCCTTTTCTTTACCTCAAGATGAACTCATCCGCCCCTCTCACCTTCTCGGGACTTCTCTATTATGGTGACTTATTTATCAAAACCTCATCCCCCTTATTCCCCCTCCACTTCATCATATTTGAACCCCTACTATCATCTCCAAGGTTGGCTTATTTTCCCGGCTCTCCTTCGAGATGCTTTCCTTTATGGGGAAAATCTTAAGAGATGGGGATTTTCCATTCCTTCCCACTACATCCTATGCCTCTTAGAGTTGGAATCTTCTACCCACATCCTTCTTCATTATCCTTTTTCTCACTCTCTTTGGGGTCTTCTTTTTGACCATCTTGGTGTTGCTTGTGTGCTACCCTCCTCTCTACCTAAGGCCTTCAATCAATGGTGCTCTCATTTCTCTCATCGTGTTTTTCCATCACCCGGAAACTTTTTCTTACTCATGGTCTCTAGGGTATCTGGAAGGAAAGAAATAGATGAATATTTAGATACCAAGCCATGGATCCCATGTACATTTTTAAAGGTATTACAATTATCCTCCAAGAGGATCTAAACAGATGTATCTGGAAGAAGCATACAAAGAAGGTTAATATTTGTGGTGCTAAAAATGGTGTCGAGCTTGATTTTCCAGTGATATCTCACCCTCTAAAGCAGCAAAATCTAAGGTGGTTTTCTCCCCCTCCTCTGGTTGGTTGAAACTAATGACATATGGTGTTTGTCAAAGGTAACCTGTGCCTCTGGGGAATGTTATTATTCGTGATCAATCGCCTCCCTTTGGCTACAACTACTATTAGATTCGGTGTTGGTACCAACCATCACCCTAAATCAATGGCAATACTCAAAGGTCTTGAGATTGTGCTCAATATTGTACAAGGGCGGGTGCTTTTGGAGATTGAATCCCTAAACCTTATTCGAATTTTGAATTCTAATGATTCAGCTCAATGAACTATCAGAAATATTATTGAGGTTATAAGAACTTTGTAGTCTATCTTCCATGAGATAAAGTTTCAACATGTTTACAAGAAAGGCAATAAGGTGGCTGACCTCCTAGCAAATATGGGAGTTCTAGTTGATGAGCAAAAAACTTGGATCGGTAACTTTCCAAGTGACCTTCTCAACAATATCTATAATGATCATCCCACTAAGCATTAGGCTCTTTATGGCACTATTTCTACTTTTTGGTGTCAAGGATAGTGTTGACTTCAATGTCGGCATGATGGCTAGCTATCGCCGCCCCCACTTATGGTGACGGTTGCTTTAATTATGATCCCGAGGCCATGGTTACAAAATGAAATTCAAAATTCAGGCACACGTGTGACAATGATACTTGGGTTAAATGTGACGTTTTGGGAAATATTTTTATTATATTATAGTAATTATTTTCCTACGTTGTGGACACATTTAGGATTCCTTTGAAAGCTTAACTTTTCCATTATTTATTTAGGACCCAGTTAGAACATTTTACACTTTTGTCACTTTCAAAATAATGTGGGGGAATCAAGATAATTGAACCGGCCTTGCGAGGAATTTAAGGGTGATCATGACATCCGGGTTATTCTTCAAAAGCTGGAATTACTACTTTCATGGAGCATTTCTCGGGGCATTCCTTCCAGGTTTCCTACAAGTGTTCTTGCCTCCTAGAAGAAGGGTAAGGTCAAGGTCGGCAACACCAAGTTTACTATCTCCACGAACTCCATCGCCGCGGCCATTGGTCTTCCTTCATTGGTGATGTGTATTTTAAGAGGTCCTCAAGATGAGATGGTGGATTTTCTCGGCCCTAGTGAAAAATTGTAGAAATACCTCTCTCGGATATGAGTGGAATACCATTATGGGATAGATTGGCTAAGGTGATGTGCTACTTCATTCTTGATGGCCATTACAAGCTTGTCTATGGGCTAAAACTCTTTATATTGTCCCATCTTCGCTACAAGTAAGAAGGTAAACCTGGTTGCATTCTTGTTTCATTCTCTCAAACTTTCCATTAATTTGGGTAGGGAAGGAGAGGGTTCTCTCCTTCACCATGGGCTTTGTACCTTTTATTTCATATTGTTGTCTCCCCGCCGAGCTTCAACATTTTCCACCGAAATTGGGAAAATTTTGATGTTCATCCGCTACTTCCCCACTCCCTTCACCCGCTCCCCCTCCTCTTCCTCCGCCCGCCTAGCCACAACTATCATCATCGCTGATCTCTTCTTATTCTAACTCGATATTTCAGTTTCTATCCATTCTCTCTCCCTTTCGGACTCCCCTTCTAACCGTTCTCCCTCCTCCCCTATCATGTCACCCACTTCCCTTGTTCTCCCTTTCTCCTGGGTTACTCTATTTGTACATCCTCGATCCCTTCTTATTAGCATTTCATCCATGAGGTGTTGTTTGGTCTCTCATCGGTGTACCCTAACTACCCTAGTCATGATATCAAGAATATCCTCAATTTCTTATGGAGAATGTTCAAGCATGGAGATCGATGGAAATCAACAATCTGAGAATGCTACCAAAGCAAAAGAGGATATCGGCATTGTGGCTTTCATTCTTTCTAAACTCCAATGTGTTGTTCTTTTGATCAAAGATTGGAAAGATTTCCCTAACAACACTAGAGCCATTCTGAACAAAGAATATGTCTAACTCCTTGATTTGGTTGATTCTCAAGCACAAAAGTGCGTTGGTTGTTGCTAAGAATGTTGTTCAAGATCTCAAGATATTTTATGCTAAGTAATTATACTACTGTATCTAGATAATACTTTTTTTCTTCACCTTTTGGATTTCATCATATAATTTTCACCGCTTTATCTAGTTAGATGGGATTTTTGTGTAGATGATGAGGGTCCTTCCAAAACCCGCTTTTACCCTAATCCATAAAACCATGGTCCATGGTTTTTCCTTAGGTCCAGGATTTCCGGTGTTGAAATGTGTCAAGCTAAAAATATAAGGTTGGATTGAGTCTCCTAATCTCCCTCTCCCACTACGTAGTTTAACGTCAACCAAATTATCAAATTGATAGGTTGATACATATGCCATGAACAACCTAATTTTTATTCTTCTTTCCTATAGAATCAAGTGTGTTTTGAGATCAATCTCTCTAAAGACTTGAAGGAAACATCAAATATCTAGATTGGAGATAAAAATTCTCAACATGTCATTTTTTATTAATATTCTAAAAACTTGTTCTAGATGTTGATCTTCAAACCATATGACTTGAGACTCCTCTTTGATGAAAAACTCTCGAATGCTTCTACATGATAAATCCTATGTAAATAATAAAAATCCTTCTTCTAATGGTCACGAGATAGACCACCATTACTAACAAGAAAAATTATTAGCATACGTGAGGCATGACTAAAACACATAATTTTTGAGGATCGGAAACAAGGAGGTAGTCTATGTTTATTTTATTAATATAAAACAACATATTACACTCAACAAATTATAAGTTGATTACCAAGAATGACATAAGGGTTGTAATATATAAGTTTCATAGCCACATACTAACAAATATATGTAGTTTTACATGTGAAACAATATTCCTACATGAATACAAAGATGACGTATATGGTTATAAAAACATATAATAATAAAACAAATATGAACTACCTAAGAACAAACCAATAACCACAAGAATAATGAGTTAGCTACTATAAATAGCAAAACTAAATTACAATGCATAAATTACCTAATACTAGGTTTTACCTAACATTACCCCCGTTAATTTTTCATTTCCTCAAGAGATGAGGAGAGGAACTCTATGAACAACTTGAACTTTTCACATACAAGTGAATTTGTGAATATATATGCTCGTTGTTCAGTTGTTGGGAAAATGGAAGTTGTATATTGTGTTTCAATGCATACTAGCGTATGAAATAAACGTGTACCTCAATATGTTTGGTTATCTCATGAAAAATGGATTACAAACCAGTTTGACAACACCCTCATTGTTAACATACAAGGTAGTGGATTTCTTGTGTGTTACTCCAAGTCCCTCAAGTATGTGACAGCCATATCATTTTGCGAGATAGCTCCACCTGCAAAGACGATATTCGGCCTCTGTAAAAGAGTGAGAAAAAAAAATTTGTTTGATGTTTTCCAATGATATCGGTCCGATCCCAAAAAAATGCAAATCCAAAAGTGAATTTCATGTCATCAATACTACATGCATGATTTGAATCTGAATATCCAGTCAAGAATAATTGATCATTCTTCTTGTATTCTAGACTGAGATATCTCAAGATCCACCTTGTTATTTTCTAATGACAAACTCTAGGTTCCTACATGAACTTGGAAAGATAGATAACTCCAAATATGACTGCTGGTCTAGTATATGTTAGGTAAATGAGACTCATGATCAACTGTCGATAAAGAGTTGCATTTACTAGAGGAGATGGATCTAAATGAGATAACTACAATCTCATCTCCATGGGTGTAGCAATTGGTGTGTAATCCATCATCCTGAACTTCTTGAGTGTTGTCTTGGTATACTTCAACTAAGAAACAAAGACATGATTCTTTTTCTACCATACTTCCAATCCAAGATAGTAGTGCATGAGCCCAAGATCTGTCATGTCAAACGATTGATTAAGATCTTTCTTCGTAGCACCATCTTCACTATGCTGTTAGTGATGACTAGATCGTCGACATATACAAATATCACAATCTCTCCTCCTTACCTCTTGAGGTAGAGATTGGGATCATTTGGATTTCTCACAAATCCATGTTGAATGAGATGCTCATCAATCTTGATGTACCATGATCGGGTGCCTATTTAAGGCCATACAAATATTTTCTGAGTCTAAATACCTTTTTTTATTGACTTGGTATGACAAAACCCTCGCGTTAAGTCATGTAGAATTCCTCATGAAGATATTAATTTAGAAAGGAAATTTTCATGTCAATTTGATGGAATTTCAAACCAAACTAAGCAGCTTAAAGCAAAGATCATCCAAATCATTTTGATCTTAGATGTGGGGGTAAATGTTTCACCATATTTTATGCCTACATTTTGTGTATACCCCTTTACTACCAATCTCTCTTTATACTTATCTATGGTCCCATTTGTTTTGTACTTTGTTTTGAATATCCATCTACAACCAATGGGTTTCTTCCTGGAGGAAGATCGAAAAGCTACCAAGTGTTTTTTTCATCACTAAATGATACTCAACATCAATGGCATCTTTCCAAGATTTCCACTATAGAGCTTCCTGGATAGTAGACGACTCAAAAATTTCAAAACTCTACTCATTAAATCAAACTTCTTCATGTGCTTTACTACGATTATGTGATCCAATGGTGGATGTATCTAGTGGAACATCCAATTTTACATCTCGAATCATGTTTGTATACCACTTGGGCATACATTGTATTGTTCTCGTGGGTTATGGTCTTGTTTGATCATCACCATCATCCCCATCATCATTTTCATCATCAATGGGAACATATGCTTCTGTTTTTACAATAGGTGAACTATCTACATTAGGTGAGTCTGGAGGAGTCTCAACTTCCTTCTTCTCAAAGAACTCAACATATATGTTGGTATAGACTTTCTTGGTCTTCAAATCCATCAATTTTTACCAGGAGCTGCTTCATTATAGTAAATGAAGATGACTTTATGTGATTTCATATCTAACTTCTTTATATTTTTCTTGGGTATGTGCATAATGGATTTTCACCCAAATACTTTGAGGTGTGCAATGGATGGCTTCTAATTCAACCATGCTTCATGTGGTGTTACTCCATCAAGAGAAATCTGTGGGAATTATGTTCAACAAATATATTGTTTTCTTTGTTACTTCTACCCAAAATCTCCTTACTAGATCAAAATCATTGATCATACAACATGCCATCTCCAAGATAGTATGGTTCCTTCTCTCAACAACACCATTCTGTTGTGGTGTGTGTGGAGGAGGCATCTATCGAAGAATATCGTGAGCTTGTAGGTAGGTTTCGAACTCAATATTGGTGAATTACCCCCTCGATTTGAGTGGAGAGATCTAATATGACGATCACTCGTTTCTCTACAATCCACATTTTTCTTAAATAATCATTAACACATAGCATAAAATAATGAAATCCAGAATAATTAGGTTACATCGACCGTAAATATCGATATGAACTAAATCAAGCTTACTTGGAGCTCTATATGTACTCTTATGAAATGAAGCTCTATGTTGTTTACCTATTAGGCAGTTAGGACACTTGTATGTATCCTTTTTGAGAGATGGAAAGCCTCTCACCATATTGTATCGATGAAGTGTATCGAGATATTTGAAACTGAAGTGACCAAGTCTCTAATGCCAAATTATTAGTGTAGGTTATTATTTATCTTTTTATTTCTTTATTAGGATAATTCTTACGCTCGTGTTAACCCTACACTTGTTGGGTTAGCTTTCTTAGGTGTACTAGTTATTTGGAGTTACCTTACTAGTTGTGTTGAGTTAGCTTTCCAGTTATGTGGAGTTAGCTTGCTAGTATTGTGGAGTTAACTTAACTACCAAAGATCGCTTAGTGGGAGTTCTTCATTACCGATCTAGGTAGTAGTTACACTTCCCTCCTCCTATATGTACATCCTTATTATTGAGCAATGTAATGAAATTCAATTCTAATGTATTGAGAATAATGGATTATGATGGATTTCCATATATGATATTTTAGATCTTCGTGTTACAAATCTAATGTGGTGTGCTATTATCATCTAAGATCTTCGCAACATGGAACAATCTTATTATCGTTCCTTTCATGGTATCAAAGCGATAGATGATGTAGACATCCATCTATAATTTTTTTGCAAGAAAGAGTTTATTTGTTTTCATATATTTTGGAATTTGTTAGCACTTTGTTGTAGCGTCCATTTTTACACAAAACGGAGGGCTCTGTTGGATTCGGAAGGTGGAAAAACCCCGAAACAACTATAAACTTGGTTATTGAAGAAGATAGTTTATTTTTTATTTTTTTAGTTTTGCAGAGGCGACATTGATACGTATGGATCCACTTGGAAATTCATGCCAGGGGAAGAAATCTTTACCGGGAAGTAAAAAGTCCAAAAATGATTTCTCGGATTTTTTACGTCGATAATCGGGTTTTTTCTTCCACTTTGCAGGTTCCTATTTGGTGAGGATCTAGAAATTTTAGAAATTCGTGTTGGGAAGAAATCCCTTCAACTTCTTAGAGTTTTTATTTGATGGGGAGCTGGAAATCATACATTTTCATACCAGTGGAAGAAATTTGTGTTGTGGAAATAAAAAGTCCAGGAAATGGTTTCTGGGTTTTTCTAGGTTTCTTGTAATCGGTAATGGGTTTTTTTCTTCCAATTTGCAAAGTTCTTGTGTGGAGAAGATTTATGGATCCATTTAGAAATTTGTGCTAGGGAGACAAAACATCTAGAAAAACACTTTCTGGGTTTTTTGTGTTCGCTAATGGGTTTTTTTCTTCAGCTTTGTAGAGTTCCTGTGTGCCGACGATTTGAGGATCTTCAAATCCATGTTGGTGAAGCAAAAATCTACAAAAACAATTTTTGGTTTTTTCGTGTTTTTCACATTCGGTAAGATCGGGTTTTTTTCTTCTTCTTTCATTTTTTTGCAAAAAAATTAATCGATGAAAGTGAAAGCAAAAGGTATTTTATGTTTTTAAAATAAATATTAAAGCTTAAACTTCAAAAGCTTGTATCTTTTGATCAGTAACTCGAATTTGAGTGTCATTTTTTACAAAAGTGCTTGTTTTTTCGTGTTTGTTCCATTAGAACTATTTATTTTGAAAAACAAAACAAAAATTGTAAAATGTCATTATTGTAACACACACTCAATTATAAAGTGCCAACATTTATATCTCTCTTGTTTGTTGAGATATTTTATATTTGTATTTTCGACACTTTTTTGGCATGTTGACAATATCTCTTGTGGGGGACCTATTTAAGTGAAGCCTAGTGTTATTTTGTCATTGTTAGAGTAGTTGTTTTGACAACTCATATATATTTTTAGCATTACTCTATCCATTCAAAGCAGTGATGAGAGGGTGTGGTGTTAATATTGTTTCTTCGAGTTTCGTGTCCTTCCTTGTTACACTTTATTACCATAATTACTATCAAATTCAATCTTTAGATTATGATCTAGAAGTTGACTAACAAATAGTATATTCTTTGTTAAGTTGTAGACATATAATATACAATTCCATGAACCAAGAGGTAGAGAAATGTTCCCAATACCTTGACTTTGTGTAAGAAGAATCATCACCTAACGAAACATGGTTTTTCGATAGTGTGTCCCTCATGTTGATAAACGATTCTTTTTGCTTGATCACGTGTCAAATGGCTCCCGAATCAACGCACCAAGTAACACTAGATGATGTGGATGGTTCACTAGAACGAGTAGTGTATAATAAGTCCTCATCATATGAATGGTGTTTTTGTTTAACTACATTTCCTTATTAATGGGGTTTCTTTCACCAGTTCCCCTTCATCTACCCTTTCTTGTAGTGTGATTGTCCCTATTGAGAATGTTGATTTTGAGGTCCAAAATTACTAGATGAAGCTTTATTGTATGTATTATACCAAGAATATTTCAACTCATGCCCTCATTTGCAGATAGGACATTTCTTATTTTACCTTTCCTCTTGTTGATGATGTTTTTAGGAATTTTGGGAAGATTGTGTTTTTCCTTCCCTTTCGATGAGAAGATAGTGTCTTCTCTTCTTCTTTATCTTTGTTATAAAGTGCTTCTTCTTGCTACAGAGATTCACCATCTTGTTAAAATTGATGGTATGATCTCGACAAATTTAGTGTCGTCACAAAAATATGGTAAAAGGAAGGAATTTCTCTCAAAACAATGGGCACGAGAGCTATATCAATAACCTCCTCTCCCAAGGTTAGAATTGAATCCCTCAATGTTGCAACTCTCCACAAGAAAGCCTTCACTTTCTCATTTGAATTGAATTTGAGTGTATGCAAATGACTATGCAAGTTCAATATAGTATTCTTGTTTCTGGCCTCATACATAGTGTTCATCTTGTCGCACGCTTCTTTGGTTGTTTTGGCATCTCGAATGTGGGTTTGCACGTCATGGACACTATGAAAAATATTATCGATTTGGCCTTGTCAAACATGCAATTTGGGTTTTATCACCGATCTAGTTATGAAACCACTCACAACCAAATTAAAATTCTTCAAACTCAAATTGAGTTCAAATTTTGGTCTTCCACATGGTGTAATTGTTGCCACAAAGCAATTGTAATTCAAGAAAGAAATATTTTGGATCATTGCTCTCCATAGTGGGTGATTAGACTGCTCCTAACTAGATGGCTTGTTAACACAAAACAATGTAAAAATGCACTCGAAAATATATATTTACAACTAATTATGTAATAAAAATTGAATGATTTGCAATTATTTTTAATTTTTCGAGGCCTTGGTGGCTTTAGGAACTCAAAAAGGCAAACAATATGAAAATATGCAAAAAATAGCTAAATTTGACCCTTTTGGGTATCCATCCGTTGGCAAGAAAATTTGTCGGGTGGACAAATTGGTGGGTATCCGCCAATGCTCTAAGACTCTATGTCCCTCTAGCTTGAATGGTGCAGCTCCATTTATTTTGTGTGCGTGAAATTAAAATATGTGGTGGCCTAAAGGTCAAGATCCAATAGGAACACTCCACTGAACCTGCAACAAAAGCTTGCAATTGCTTGCAAGGGAGGAATTTGTTGAGGAGGTAGGAAAGGGAGTGGGAAAAAGAAAGGGGATTAATATCTTAGGTAGAAAATCATATTCCTATAAACATTAATTAGAGTACTTCAACACACATATATATAGAAATAAAACAATTTTGTTACTCGCATCAAGACAAGGTAGAATTAGGAACACAAAGTTTCAATAACTCTCTCATAAAAAAGGAAAGAAACTCCTTTCTTATTCATTGATGTTTTGGAAAAATTGTACATAGTGAGAAATAGAAGAACATAGAGGAGGAGAATAAAGGAAATTTCTCTCTTTTTGCTTCACTTCAAGTAGCAATCTCTCATTGAGCATATAAAATTTACAACCTCTAAGGACAAGGGTTTCATTAAAATTTATAGACTTTGAGAAGGCTCTTCACCTACCCCCACATGACCTTTCATTTGTCCTTCACAACATGTGAATTTTGATATTTCTAGGAGTGAAATTAAGTCCCCTTTTATTAGTTAAGGGTGACTTATTACAATGTTTTCTAAAGTCACATTTAAATGAATAAGACGAACATCATGATTGCTCACAATAGAGAATTAGAAAGGGGGTAGAGAAGAGGAGAAAGAATGAGATAGAGAAGGAAGAAAAGATGATTTCAAATCATGGATGAAGATGTCTTCGCCTTCAATGAATATCCACGCTAAAGAAGTTAAAGATATAAAATGGCCTTTGATGACCTTCTACAACATTTCTATATTGATTGAAAGTTCTAATAAAGTTCATTTTGAACATTATGCCCTTGTTGATGATGATGATCACAAACCGACTTATAATTGATACACGTACACCTTGGGTCGATGAATGAGTGTTTAAAAACATTGTTTCAAGACATCTCAAAGTGGGATTCAGATGAGCATAAGCCTCGATCATGATGATGCATTCCAATCCTCGTGATAAGAATGAGGATCACTCTTTTGTTCCTCGGGCTTTCACAATTTTTGTCCATGATATTCAAATTTCCCCGACACCTCGCATCCATGTTCTGCACATTGTGCTGCAAGACTAAAAACTTTTCCTTTACTACTTGGAGAAGTGTGAACTCTTTCCTAGCTCTCTCCTGGCTTACTTGATTTGGCTCACCGAGTTCAACTAGTTTGGCTTACTTTGAACAACTCATTAAGCTTGCTCAACTTGCTTCCCGGGGAGAGCAGATGACCTCAATCCAGTTAAAGGCTTACAATGATGATATTGGGAGCACTTGACCCTTTTTTGCATACTTTATTAAACTACCCAATGCCTCATGATTTTTTTGTGCCTTGCAATGAATGTTTTGTTCCACCTTTGTTCACCACTGTAATAATTTTGATGTCTCTAGTCCTTTGCAAAGGATGAATTACCTTCCTAGAACAATACCATCATCTAGGAACCTTGTGAAGATGCCAAAAAGTAGAGAGATGGATGAAAATTGAGCCCAATGCCACTTTCTCGAACTTGGAACGAGAATTTACTATTTTTAGTACATTGTTATTTTCACTTTTTAACCTTGGAACACCTTTAACCACCTTTCATGTTCCTCTCGAATGTTCCTCGTACACACTACCCTTGAAAATTTTATTTTTGTAAAGATTTTCTATTTACAGTAATTGCTCGTGTAGATACTTACTATTTTGGAAAGTGGCTCTCCCGACCTCAAATTCTCATGAAATAAAAAAAATTGTTATGGGTTTTCTTTCTTCATCTCACACATGAATTTTTAGCTCCACTGATCTCAGTAGAATAGGAGAAAATATATTTCTAAAAATTTTGAGCATGACATTAGGGTTTCCTTGTTGTAAAACATTCAAGCCGTATATGAAATTTCTTTTAACTGGGTCTTCAAGGCACCTATGAATGTGGCGTAATGCAAAAAAATCTACGTTGATCCATGCATTGGGTTTCAAGTTATGAGGATTTTCACTTTGGGGGCTACGAAGTCAACCTCGTAAAAAAGTGCCTGAGCCTTAAAAATTCGTATTTTTTTATGAAATTTATCTCGCCTAGATTATGGGAACATGTAGAAATGAATGCAAATGGAAAATGAGAGCGGAGGAATTCTAGAAAAATTTCACTAGAGTTCCGAGTAGAAATGGAGCAATGTGGGGGAATGAGAAAAATGACTAAGTGTTGGCTTTTATAGGCATGAGGGAAAGAGAGGAAGGGGCCACATTTTTCTGTCCTTGTCACCTTTCAAATGGGATAGGGGGACACAAAAAGTGTGCCTTATCCCTAGGGTGACACATGGCACACATGCACAAGTGAGAGGCGAGGGCCGAAAATGAGCAAAAAGTGTTTAACATAGGTCTTTGAGGTCATATGGTGTGTTCATAGGTTCAAACGAAGGAGGGGTGCAATTTCTTTTCCCCCATATCCCCTTGGTAAGGGGAAAAGGGACACCAAAAGTGTGAATTATCGCCATGTTGACATGTGGCACTGAAAATTTTTCTAACTGCGAGAACGTCCTTAAAAGAGAACTTGAAAATGAAGTAGCCAGAGATCCCAGAGGTATTTTTAGGAACTTCTTTATATTATTTTGACTGAAAACATCATTTGGAGAAGAATGGGATGGGTGTTAAGGTCTGATTTTTCCTTAACTCCCTTATAAAATTACCTTCTTCCTTGGAATCACAGAGTGTGCCCGCCAAAAATGAGCTCCCCTAAGAATATCCAAGGGCTTGTGAAAAATATGAATATTCCACCTTGTATATGATCCTCTTAGATTTCTAATGAGCTATTATTTTACTCCTAACTCCTTATGTAGCTCCCGCAGTCATCCGCCAAAGATCATGTACTTGTTTTGACTGCTTCTCCTCTCGGGGGTTGAGACTGGGTCATATGAAATACCATGTGAAAGAAAGGGGGAGGGAAAATTTTATTGTCCCCTTGGAACATGATATAGGGACACAAAAATTTCCCATTATCTTGGTATGACAAGTGTCAAGTTTGCGGGAGTTAGAGCGGTGGTTAGAAATTTGGTGAAAGGTGCTTATCGGAGCCCCCTAGGGTCATGTGGAGGGTCCATGAGGCTTAAGGTGGGGTGGGGGTAATTTTTCTACCCCCTTGTCCCCTTGGAAGGGGACAGAGGAACACTAAAAGTGTGCATTAGCATCATGGTGACACGTGTCATTGAAAATTTTGGCTAAGTACGGAACATGTACCTTAGGGAGGAGATTAAAACGACATTGTCGGAGCTCTCAGATGAATTTTTAGGCACTTCTTTATATGATTTTGACTGGAAATAGAATTTTGAGAATTATTTGATGGGTCTCAGGTTCTTATTCAGCTTGAAACATTATTAAAAAATTCCTTCTTGATTGGGACCACCAATTGTGCCTGCGAAGAATGAGTTGTGGAAAGAAATGCATGGGTGTTGTGAAAAATATGAGATTACCACCATGTATGGAATTGAATCAGATTTACATTGATATTTTTTTGACCTTCAAATCATTTCACAACTCCCATAATGATCTCCCAAAGCTCAAGTGCCTTTTTCGCAATGCAAGCTCCTTTGACCTCCAAAACCCGCTTTTGTTGAACTTGCTCCAAAATCTCCAAAGCATCATAAGTAACTTCTAAAATGATCTTGGCTCATGAATAAAATTTATTGGTGAATTTAGGACTTGAAATCAGCTCTAGATAATGTGCACCTGCTTGAGAAAGGCTAGAAATAACCATTCCCAAGCCTGCTAAAAGATCCACCTTGAAAGGAATTGTCTTGAAATACTCCTTTGAACTTGTTTTCTTCTTTTCCATATAGGGAAAGGGTGAGACCACGACATAGAAATTACATGGGTGGGGATAAATCTTGCACAGGGAATGGAATAATCTAGAGGGATATCGGGAAGGGTTACAATGAAATTTTTGACATTAGGGTATAGTTGTCTTATTTTCAAGTGAAATTTTCCCTTGCAAAAACATAGGACAACAATTGATCTCACTTGGGGACTCATTCTAGATCGAAAAAGTGAGGAAAAGATGCGAAGGAACACCATAATCTTAGTTTACAAATTAGACCAATGCCTTATCCATTGGGCTTCACAAAGTCATTAAAAACAATAGATAGCTTGAAAGGAGTACACACACACACACAAAAGGAAACACACAACACACATGAAAGGGAAAGAACACACACCTTAATCACCTATGCTACAATGCAAGGGAAAACCCACTTTCACTGAAGCACTTTTCCTTTTCATAGGTTACCTCTGAAGAGGTAACATTGAATGATGATGTTCCACGAAGTTGTTGATCGTTCAAGAAAGTATCCTCCTTTCCTCAACTACTTATGAAAGACAGTTCTTTTATTACCGCTTATATACTTTGACGAGTGATCCTACATGAGCTTCTTGATGCTCGAGATTCGCTCAAAAATTCAATTTCTCTTTTTATTTTTAAAATCCATTTCAAAGTGTGCATTGCATTCCTTTCTCACCCACACTATTGATTTATCTTTTACCATCTCATCATTTCCCTGTATTGATTTTTGTTTGATCTACTTAAATGTCTTGAGTTTCTTCTTCCCCACATTCATGCTTATTGAAAAAAAAATCTTCAGAGACCTTGAATTCATCCATCTCATTATGAGGTGTTTGGAAATTGAGTGAAGAGTTAGACATAACCTCATACTTGTCTTGCATGGTCACGACATGTGTCAAGAGGTCTAGACTTAGTTCCAGATCTTTCGTACCTTATGTAGCTTTAAAGATTTCTTGCAGGGACCTTTTCTTTGAAATTTCCAAAATCTCACATTTATTCTCATTCAAAGAATCTTCATTTTGAATTTCAAGGCAACCACTTGGAGGAATTCCTACATTATCCTGAAGCTTGTTGCATTCCACCACTTCATTTTTGTGGGGAGTCTCATCTCCAGAGGACTCAAGGACCCTTGTTTCAATATTTCCCACATAGAAATAATCCTCTTCTTTGAATGGGAAAGAGAAAACTTCAATCTCATCATCACATCCATAAATCATTGTTGCAAGAGGTACATTATATTTTTCACCTGGTTTTATTTCATCATGACCAAAATTTGAATTAGTTAAGGATGCGAGAATTGGCTTCACACTTGTCTTACAAATCCATGGCTTGCATTAGGAGTTCAAGACTGAGATGAGGGTCTTTTGTTTCTTCTACCATTCTTAGCATTTCCTCCAAATATTCTTCCTTCAAACCTTTCAAATATTCGTCACGAGCTGGTTCTTCTTCTTCATGGATGACATGATCAAGAGAATCTTCATCTTTAAATAGGAATGAGAACACCTCCTCATCATGGGGAAACATGTCAACTGATTCTCCACTTGAAATTCATCAAGAACCATTTCCACTTCTTCCAAGATCACATCATCTGGAAACTTGGGGCTATCCTCTTGCAACTCAAAGTTTCTTAATACTTATTCAAGATCAATACCCCTCGGAAAGGGATGTTTGGTCCTATCAAGATGGGAATCTCATCTTCCTCCTTGGTTATTAAAAATGGTTCATCCTCCCACTATTTTGGTATAGAATATTAGCTTCTGGATTTCCTAAATTTTGCACTGTGTATCTCATATTTTTCATAGGAAGCAACTTCTCCATATCTCCTTTAACTAGGATGGTTATAGAAGACCAATTCATCTGGATTTTTCCTCCCAAGTCTCTACAGGCTTCTACCTAACAACATTCTAAATGAGGTCGGGATGTCCACTACAAAAATGGTCATTAAAACTTTCTTGTCTGGGAATTTGGTGAGAGCCACCTCTTGCATCATTGATCTTTCCCACAAGTGGGACCTCCTTTGATTCCATGGAGTAACACGAGCCATTGACCTACTTCAAGGTGAGTCTCGAGAGAATTGGCCACATTTATAGACATTCCGCTATCAAAAGCACCTGAATCTATTATGCAATTATTCAATCGGTATCTTCCAACAAGAAGGGAAACATAGAAAGGATCAATTTTATCATTATTTGATGCACTTAGAGAAATATTTTCTATGAAGGCACTATAGGTGGGGTTGGCATAAACCATTAGAATTGGAGTTCACAATGTTATATGTTGAGCTACCACCTTGATAACATCAATAAAGCTCTTGAATTTCTATGGGTGTGTTTACAAATACTCGACTTCGAAATCTGAAATTTGGTTATGTGCACATGATTTATGAAATCAATTGGAGAAAAGGCGGGTGAATTTGATTTCCCGGAGATAGTGGAAGTTACTTTTGAAGATGGAACACTTTTATTGGATAAGGTAGTGGGTTTGGAAGGAATGATTAATTTTGGAGGTACGTGATGAGCTCTTGAAAGACTAGATTTTGTAGGAGTAGAGTTGGGTTTAGAAGGAGCATGGGAAGACTTACTTGGAACATTCGGTGCCCTCTTGCTTGCCATGGGGTCATGTTTCTCTAATGCGAACTCCATAGAGGGAGGAAGTGGAGATCCTCAACTGATTATTTTAGTTTGTAGATTCACCACAGGAGGATCTTCGATCTTCTTATTTTTTTGTGGTGACAGAGGAAGGAGCTCCTTTTTAGAATGAGCACAGTGAATACCACACATGAGAAACTAGGTGCATCTTTGTCATCATCTTCATCACCCCCAGAGTATGCACAGAATTTGATTTATGCATCATTCTCTGCTTCTTCAACTTCTAGGAAATCATTATCTTCACTTTCTTGCTCAAGTTCTTCTTTGGATTCTCGAGATCTACAAATTGCATTCATAGGAGCCTCTAAGGCAAGCCTTTGGGGTGCTCCTATGATTTGATTTTTGTTAGGAATTTGATGGGATCCTCGTTGGAAAACTTCCCTCTTTAATATTGTCACTTCATTTACCAATTTCTACAACAACGGATCAATTCTCTCATCTTTGGGATGTTGGGCCTTATCTTTCCTTGAAGGATTCTTGATTTTTCCTGATAGGATGAGGTCATCTTATACTTCAATGGAAATCCCTTGTGTTTGTGCAAGATTCCTTGATTGGACCCTCCATAGGGTGAATCCTACCTTTGACAATTGAGCATTCATGAAGAATCTTTTTACATTGTCGTCTAAGGGCATAGCTTCGAGAGGTATCCTTTTGACCAAACTATTGTATCTATCTACAAAATCCCTCATGGTTTCATTTGATTCTTTCCTCATCTCGTAAAAATTGCACCAAGAGGTTCTTACAATCTTCAATGGACTTGAATATATCTTCAAAACAAGTCCTGATATCATCCCAATAGGTGATAGACCTAGTAGGTAGGAGGTATAACCACTTTGTTGCTTTATCTTGTAAGGATTATACAAATGATCTGATGGACACATCTTCATGTTCAACTCCTAACACACCACAAGTGAAGATATATGTGGCTATATGTTCCTCAAAAATTTGTGAACCATCTCCTCTAAACTTGGGAAAGATTTTTCTTGAGCCTTGTGGAATTTCATGAAGAGCACAATCGGTTGAGGTATTTCTCCTTTTTCTACCATTATTAGCTTTTCTTATGCTTCGGAAAACTCTTCTCCCAATTCTTCTTCTAGTTCTCATTCTCCTTCACTATGGAATTCAATGCTCAATGGTGGTTGAGAGAAGGGGGTATCAACAGGGGTTTGAATAGGATTTCCAAAGGTACCACTTGATGAATCATATGGAGATGAGGCTTGAGAGAAAAAAATACGAGTTATCTCTCGATTTTCTCTCGTGGATTTCTCAAGGCCTCAAAAGTGGGATTAACAACTCCTCTTAGCCTATTCAACTTGTTATATCCTTTTTCACCCAGCTTTTGGGGAAGTCTTGCAATAAGAATAGGAAAGGGCACTGTGGTACATGAAGGGTCACTCACATGAATCAACAGTGGGATTTTTAGCAATGGATTTCAATCAACTCTCTTTTTTATTTTTTCAAATTTTGATTTTTGTGGGATTTTCTTGTGATTTGTATTTTAGGTGCAGATTTTGCCAAATTTTCCCCACTATGGGCACCAAAATTGTTATTAACGAAAAATTTGTCGTGGGACAAACTAGTGGGTATTCACCAACGCTCTAAGACTCTAGGTCCCTCTTCTTGAATGGTCCATATACATTTATTATGCATGCATGAAATTAAAATATTTGGTGGCCTAAAGTTCGAGATCCAACATGAACACTCTACTGAACCTATGGAAAAATATTGTAGTTGTTTTCAAGAGAAGAATAGTCTGAGGAGGTAGGAAAGAGAGTGGGAAAAATAAAGGGGGGATTAATATCTCAGGTATAAAATCAAATTCCGCATATATTTATCGATTACTATAACACACATATATATAGAAATAAAACAACTTTGTTACTCACATCAAGACAAGGTAGAATTATGAACACAAAGTTTCAATAAATCTCTCATCAAAAAAGGTAAGAAACTCATTTCTTCTTCATTGATGTTTTGGAAAAATTGTACATAGTGAGAAATAGAAGAACGCAGAGGAGGAGAAGAGAGGAAATTACTATCTCTTTTACTTCACTTCAAGTAGTAATCTCTCCTTGAGCATACAAAATTGACAACCACTAAGGATGAGGGTGTCATTAAAATTTATAGACTTGTAGAAGGACCTTCACCTACCCCCACATGACCTTTCATTTATCCTTCAAACATGTGACTTTTGATATTTCTAGGAGTGAAATTAAGTCCCCTTTTATTAATTAAGGGAATCTTATTACAATGTTTGCTAAATTCACATTTAAATGAATAGGATGAATGTCATGATTGCTCACAATGAAGAATTATAAAGGGGGTAGAGAAGAGGAGAAATAATGAAAGAGGAGAAGGAAGAAAATATGCTTCCAAAGCATGGATGAAGATGTCTTCGCCTTCGATGAAGATCCATGTTGAAGAAGTTGAAGATAGAAACTGGCCTCTGATGATCTTCTACAACATTACTATACTGATTGGAAATATCTAATGAAGTTCACTTTGAACACTATGCTCTTGTTGATGATGATGATCACAAACTACCCCCTACACATGATACATATACACCTCAAGCAATTTTCCTATTATGTCTTGCAATGTTCTATTCCACCTTTGTTCACCATTGAATAAAAATTGATTTCTTCAAATCCTTTACGAAGGATGAATTACCTTCCTAGAACAATACCATCATCCTGGAACCTTATGAAGATGTCAAAAAGTAGAGAGATGGATGAAAACCGAGCCCACTGCCACTTTCTCGCACTTGGAACGAGAATTTAATGTTTTTAGTAGATTGCTATTTTCACTTTTTTGACCTTGTAACACATTCAACCGCCTTTCTCATTCCTCTCGAAGGTTCCTCATACACATTGCCCTTGAAAAATTACCTTATGTGAATATTTACTATTTATAGTAAGTGCTCGTGTAGAGACTTATTATTTTTGGAAATTAGCTCTCCCGACCTCAAATTTTGATGGAATCAAATTTTTTGATATGGGTTTTTCTTCTTCATCTCACATATAAATTTTTAGCTCAACCCGATCTCTAGAACAAGATGAAATAAATTTCTAAAATTTGTTAGGGTGACACGGTATTTTCTCATCGTGTAAAATTGGGTCAGGCATGAAATTTATTTCAACTCGTCTTTAAGACACCTAGGAATGTGGAAGAATGTAAAAATCTCAGGTCAATATGTGCACTAGTTTTCAAGTTATGAGGATTTTCATTTTACTGACTACTGAAGTCAACTGTGAAAAATGTTCCCTGATTATTTAAAATTTGTAGTTTTTAATGAAATTTATCTCGCCAAGATTATGGGAACATGTAGAAATGAATGCCAATGGAAAATGAGAGTGAAGGAATTCTAGAAAAAAATTGGCCGAATTCTTCTATTTTTTCATTTATATTGTAAAGATTCAACTATCTCATCAACCATACCTTAAGAATACAGCTTCTAGGTAGAATCGAGCAATGTGGGGGAATGAGGAAAATGACTCCATCGTTGGCTTTTATAAGCATGAGGGGAAGAGAGGAAGGGGAGAATTTTTTTCCCCTTGTCTTCTTTGTAATGGGATTGGGGGACACCAAAAGTGTGCCTTATCCATAGGGTGACACATGGCACACATGCACAGTGAGAGGCGGTGGGTGGAAAATGAGTAAAAGTGCTTAATGGAGGTCTCCGAGGTAATATGGTGTGTCCATAGGCTCAAAGGAAGGAGGGACACAATTTATTGTCCCCCATGTCCCCTTGGAAAGAGAGAAAGGGACACCAATAGTGCTCATTAGCGCCATGGTGACATGTGGCACTGAAAAAGTTTCTAATTGTGAGAGTGTCCTTGAAAGAGAGCTTGAAAATGAAGTTTCAAAGCTCCCAGATGAATTTTTAGGCACTTATTTATATGATTTTGACTAAATTTTTTTTTTTGAGAAGGATTGGATGGGTCTCGTGGTCGTATTCATCTTTAAACCTTCTAAAAATGACCTTCTTAATCAGGACCGCTAGTTGTGCTATGAAGAATGAGTCATGGAAAGAAATACATGGGTGTTGTGAAAAATATGAGATTAAAAACATGTAGGGAATTGAATCATATTTACATTGATATTTTGTTTGACCTTGAAATCATTCTGGATCTCCCATAATCATCTCTCAAGCTCGTGTGTCTTTTTTGCAAGTAAGCTCCTTTGATCTCCAAAACCCGATTTTGTTGAACTTCCTCCAGAATCTACAAATCTTCCTAAATCTTCCTAAATCACTTGAAAAATGATCTTGGCTCATGAATACAGTTTCTCAATGAATTTAGGACTTGAAATCAACTCAAGAATGTGCACCCGCTTGAGAAAGGCTAAGAATAGCCATTTCAAAGCATGATAAAAGATCTACCTTGAAGGCATCAGTATTAAATATTCCTTTGAACTTGTTTTCTTATTTTCCACACAGAGGAGAGGCTGAGACCATAGACATAGACATTACATGGATGGGAATAATCCTAACACAGGGGATGGACTGACCTAGAGGGGTGTCAGGGAAGGGTTATAATAAAAAAAATTGACACTACGGTATAGTTGTCTTGTTTTCAAGTGATTTTTTCCCTTGCAAAAACACAGGACAACACACCTCTTTGGGAAAAGTGTCCTATAATCAATTTTTTAATTAATGTGGGAGAATTGTTTTTCCCAAAATTAGTATTTTTATCGCTAACTTTGGGTGGGGGTTTAGTTACCACTATCTTTGTTAACAGGGTTTTTGGCCACAAAAATGGCGTAACCTCAAGCAAGATTTCCACCAAATTAAAAATGGGGGTTGGGGAACAAACTTGACCCCCGACTTATCATTTACCAATTCCTGTACACAATCCCCTTAATCAACCTAGTGCTTCAAACACGTGTGTGTTTGAGTGAAGGTGTATGTTTATAAAGTGATAACTTAAAGAAAAGGCTCAAAAAACAAATAACTCACCTCCCCGATGACTTGCAAGTGACTGACCTCCGAGTTAGATTAGGTTTTTCTTTGCTTGGTTGATCAACCATTATACACACTTTGGTCTATCTTTGTAGTTACTTTATCACTTATTTGTTTGCATATTTCTTTTGTGTTCTCCGCTAGCTTGTGTTTGTAGGTGTTTGACGGCTCTTACACGATGGTATATGGCTTTGATATGGCTCATCATTTGCAGGTCTAGTCATGTGTAGGGGTATCTATCATCGCTTAAGTTTGAAGCCTTTGTTTCCTTTGTAGATTTTTTATGTTTAAACAATTTTATTGTTGTTTGTGTATTGTTATTTTTTTTTGGTATGTATGGCTCGTCATTCCGCTTATGGAGGAGTCACTTTAGAGCTTGACACGGGTTTGATGACGTAGAGGAGGATCTATGTAAGACTCTAGTTTCATTGTGTTGGTTTTTGGTGCTCGCTTTGGTGTAAGATCCTTGCAAATCGTTGCAATGTAAGGAACTCACTTGAGAAAGGAGTGGCTCACCACTTCTAGAAGGGCTTAGACATGGGAGGTCGGCAAGGGTCAGGTCAAACAAGAGAGCTCAACTCGGTTGAGGGCTCGATTTGGTCGATGATTTGGGGTGCCTTTGCTCCCGTAACTTGTAGAAAAATAATTAAAATGCCTCAACTCAGTTCAATTCCCTTGGCATGGTGAACAACTTGATCAGGGCACATATGAAAGCTCTTTAGCTTGATCGATGCTCTACGCAGACTTGATAGAGCTTGCCATGTTTATCAAAAACTCCTCCAAATATGGTCACCGTTATCTTTAATTATAGATAAAATTCCCATTAATTTTAGTGGAGAAACACTTATTGGGGAAAAATATTTTTTTCTTTTGGTTTTTGATTTTCTGATTTCAAAACAAAAATTCTTTCAAAGAAGCAATTTTTCCAAGTGTAAGAGGTACCGGTGCAAAAACTTTATTGCTTTCCTATTGCTTGGAAGATGAAATGGTGGTTATGGGGATGCAGGGTGGTTCTAGGAAGCTTCTAGAGGTAGCATAGGATATCTAAGAGAATTTTTCTTCTCCCAAAACCTTTCAACCTTCTCGCAACCTCTATACAACCTTTTCTCGCTACTTACACAAGCTCTTTAATCTTTGCTCTGATACCAAATGTTGAGGACTGGGAAACATGGAGGCATCCTGTGTGTAATTTTACTAATGTAAAATAAAAACTTACATTCAAAATATTACAAAATGATTACCAAAAATGAAATAAGGGCTATAATGGGTAAGTGCATAGAAATGGGGGCCAAAAGGGGGTCAAAAAGGGACACATTTTTCCTGAAATTAGCAAAATCTGAACTTCATCTAATAATTCGGCATGCATATTCTCAAAATTTCACAAAGTGATAAGAATAAGTACCGTAGATCTTGGAATCTAGTTTCTAAAAACTATTTTTTTCGAAAATGGTGGAGATGAAGAGGGTCAAATGTGGTGCACACACAAAATATGTCTATTTGTGTGTTAAAATGATAAGAACCTCTTATGTGTGCGTCCCCCATTTTTTGAGTTTTATAAATTATTTTTCAAATCCCTTTAGTAGAAAGTTAGGTAATTCCATGTACGAGGTCCCACTAATTTTTCATAATTTTTGGATGAATATATAATTTTTATTAATTTTCAAAGTGCACACATCCCGAAAAATGAAATATTTGCATGTACACCCCCATAACTTTGAGAAAAATAGTTTTTTTGTTTGTTTTTTGAGTGCGTGTAGAATGGAGTTTAGAAGAGGAGTTTTTTTTTGAAATTTAGATGAAAAAATCATAAATTGTGTACAAAAATGTATGCATACATTTTGACAAGAAAATAGGGCACTAGTAAAAGAAATTATGGATGAAAGCCTTAAACTAATCATATTTTAGAAAGAAGCATATCGTCACCAAGGTAAAACTGAGCTTGACATCGTAGTATAATTTTTTTGGAATATTATGTTATAACACATGCAATATTGGGGTGTACACATGACATTTTGATGTTTTTTTGTAAATCACATATTTATTCACGGATTACACAATCCAAGCCATAGGGTAGGATATCTAAGGAAAATCCAAGCCTATGGATTGGGATTCCCAAACCCATAAAAGATGAAATGTGAGTGCGTTATGTCCTGAACTAAAATCCAAATGTACAAAAAAAAAAGGAATCTACAAATTAGGTCCCACTGGTCACGGGTTGTCTGAAAACTACTGCATATTCCTACACTTTTTGATTCTTATTGACAATTGTGATTATTTTGTCTTATATAGAGATTGTTTTGTGAATTATTTAAGCATTTTTGAGATATGAGTGTGTTTGTATTGTTTTTTATATTCCTAACACTTAATTTCATTTTTTTCAATTGTCTTGTGGTGATAAAGATATTTGAGAATTATGGGGAGGAGACCATGAAATCAAACGCTGGAGCAACCGGAAAAGCAAAGGGAACGAATGAAAAAATAAATTGAACATGTCTTTACCAAAGATTGAAGATGATTCTAAAGGCAATATATCATCCTACAAATCCAAGAAAGAAGATAAAAAAGAAAACAAGGGAGTGAGTACAAAAATTATGTGAGAAAAGAAATCAACATATGGAGATGAAGGTATGTCATCTCTTCCAAATGAAATTGATGGTGCAAGATATCTTGAAACACCAATTGAATCAATAAATAATGAATATTCAATGAATGACATAGATGTTACACCAAATGACCAACCTATTGAAAACACACACTCTTTACTAAATTATGAAGATGAATGACAAATAGAAAATGAACAATGTTTAGACAATATTCAACAATCATTTCCATTGAAATCGCCGATTAAATTTTTGCGGAAAACACCCAAAATTTTACTTGAGATTGATGAAAATATTTTAAATCCAATGACTAATAAGATTTGTCAACGCACTTGTAGAAGAAAAGCTAATCAGATATGGAAAACATATTTTAATGACTTAAATGAAATAGGTAGATGTCAATTATTTGTTGAAATGATGAAAAATATTAATTATAGACCTACAATGAAAACCCTTGGTCTAAGAACATCTAAGACCAACAATGAAAAATCTATTGTAAAAAATCTAATGAATGCATACCAATCAAGTAGGTTCAACCTCACGTACCAAAGATAGTAATGTTACTCGACGTGTTATTACATCGACTATAGTAAGTAAAGCAACAAAAAAATCTTGTTTAATTAGAAAAACAAGTAGTGCACTAAAAATAAACAGGAAACACTATATAAAGTTGTCGAGCATCATGAAATAATTAAATATACAAATAACAATGAATTATGGGCATTCTCTGGTAGATTGCCACAAAAAGACAGACATAGTTGATGAGTTAAAATAAATAAAAATTAGAATTTTGGAAAAATAATACAAGGGTTTCACCTAATGAAAAAGATGTTTTAAAAAGAAGAATTGGTTCTAGAAACCGTGAATCACATCCTAAACATTTTTTGGATATGAGACAAACACAATTTTTAAATAAGTTTCAAGAGACTCATCTCAAAATACAAATTAGTCAAAGGTATTTTGAAGTATCAAAACCTTTTAATGTTAAAATAAATCACTCATGGACTACTTGTTGTATGATCCATATTGAATTTGTTATGCATTATGATATTTTTCATCATATATGTGTTAATTTGTATACTGAGAATATTTTGCAGGAGTGTATGATAAATGTTCCACCTAAATTAGCAAGAGATTTCATCTCAAGTGTTTTTTGTATAAGAGAAGGAAAAGTTTTTTTATAAGAAATCATGTTTAGAAGGAACTTGTGATAGTTGTGGTGGTTTGCAACGTTTGTAAAGATGTATAAACATAGAGAATACACATGTAATCGGAAATGAACTAGTTAGTTTTGGAAAATACAAGTCAATGGCATACACTTTAAAAGATGGTAATGAAGCCAAGAGGTGTGAATTAGTGAGTAAAGAAATAAGTGTATCAAATTTTATCACTATATTTCGAGAGAAGCTAGTGTATGAGTATGCACGACATACACACAGAGCTCAATGGTTAGATGAGAAATTCAGGTTATGCAAGGACACATTTCCTCTTGGTACCATTGTTTCAGTTGTTGATTTTGCAGAGAACTATACTCTACAACCACAAAATGAAGTGTAATCGCAATACTACAACTCTATTCGTATCCATATTTGTACATATAGTATTCACTCGTGATCTCAAAAGTATAGAGGAAGAGAGAAATATTTTGAGGGAGTATCATTTCTATATTAGTGATGATCGTGGACATTCATCAGATTTCGTGCAAGGTTGTTTCAAGATCTTCTATGGCAATTTGAATAACAGAAACATCATATTTGATAAACACGTCATATGGTCAAATAATTATACATCACAATTCAAGAATGTGTGAATGTTCTATTGGTTGAGCAAGATGCATAGGATAAGTGGTGTTCAACATTTTTGGAATTTCACTGAGGTTAGGCATGGAAAAGGAGAACATGATGGTGCAAAAGCATGTGTTAAAAGATCCCTAACAAGATAAGAATTGAAGTACAAAGATGGTGCCAATTTGATCGATGCAAAATCCATCGTGAAATCATGTAAGTCAATTATGGGTCCAAGTAATGAGGGTAATTCTACAGTTTGTAGGTTTTTAGTTGGTAGAAGAAGCTAATTTTACAAAATATGAAGATTTTTGTACACTAACGGGATCTAGTGATTTGTACTCTTTTAGAAGTTCAAATGCATATTCATGGACTATTTATATAAAGAAAATGGCATACATTTTCTCTTCATGTACGTATTAATTTTATGATGAATGTGAGTCAAAAGAGTGGATTGATGAATGATGTTGTAGATAATTATATCCACTTGACACCTATCAACCTCCACGAGCTCTACAACTCACAAGAGAGAAGCATCAATTGCTTTGACCATATATCAAATCTAGTGAAACCAGTATTGTATATCTCGTATTATTTTGTAAAAATTTATATTTTTTCTTATGTTATACAGCTTATCAATGAATCAATTATTAAAACTAACGATTTTGTGTATAATGCGATGTAGGTCATGTTTATTTTGTTGTTGCAAAAGAAAATAATAAAGAAGAAACATCTTATTATTTATTTCGTTGTGTTGAGGAAAAAATAAATTGATAGCCCTAATCATAGATGGAGAAGGCCTAGAATATCCTATGGGGTCTGTGGTTATTACTGGAACATGGCTAAGAAGATACCCAATGAAGAAATCCAATGTGTGGTTGTTTGAGGACTTTGAAACTCATAGAAAGATTATTCATTATTCTCACCTAGTTGTTGCATCTAATGTTCAATTGATTAAATATGGAGGTAGACTATGTAATAAGGTCTTGTGGAAAGTTCTTGAGTTTGACCATGAAGCAATACTTGACACCCTAAAAATTAGATCGGACCCAGATGGTTCACTAGATTGAATTTGTACAAATGAAGATACACAAAACTGCCCTTAAGCCTGCCAAGTGGCTTACTTTCTCAAGTCAAAGGTATGTTCACTTAAGATTAGATATACATCTACATGAATTTAATTTGAATATTTACTTTAATGATTTTTTTTAAAATTGTGTAGGTTTTAAAATTCTATTTAATTGTTTACTAACATGTTTATGTAGGTTAGTGGTTCCAAAAAAAGCTTCCACCTTCACATGGTTGGCATTGTTAGTAGAGAATTTATTATTCTCGAAGATAAGAGAAGCTAAGGAAAATTAAATATTGGAAATGAACAACAAGAATAAATTCTCATTTCACCACCTATATTGTATGAAAAACGTCTTCTTCAAATTCTCATTTCACAACCTATATTATATGAACAATCTCTTCTTAACATGTTTCCTAGTACTTGTTTCGAATTGAAGGATTTTGTGCACCAAAATGAATCCTCACCTAGCATTGACCAGGCCACCCCGATGCAATGACACAGGTGGTTCGGTGCTAGGAGCGTGTGTTTGCAAAACTATTGCATTGGAAAACCTTATACGTACTTACACCGCAAAGATTCGACACGGTTGCAAACAATAGGAAAATGACATAAATGAATTGATATGGAGTAAACCATGATATAATTTTATAGAGGGTCCCAATGTGGAGGTGTAGGATTAGACGATACCTTTGCAGGTGCCACAGAGACCTAGATATCACCCATCAAAGTTATAGTCTTTTTGGTCTCAGGGATCTTAAGGGACTATGCCTAGATGAAGTAGCTTGGAAGCAATGAAACTGCTTGACACCAAAACAAAGCCTTCATAAGTATTTTCATATCCGCCTTGATGTGTTGGCGCATTCAATTTGGTGCCACGAGCTTCCATTTGCAAAATAATGTGTTGGACAACCTTACACTGACTCATACTGCAAAGATTTCGCACGATTCTGAAAACAATAAAGACAACGAAAGACCAAAATCAAGATGAAGTAAACCATGATAGGATTTTGTAGAGGATCCCAACATGGAGGTGTAGGATCAAATGAGACCTTTCCAGTGCCACGAGACCGAGATATCACCCGTCGAAGTTATAGCCTTTTTGGTCTCGGGGCTCTTAAGGGACTATGCTTGAATGAAGTAGTCTAAGACACGAAACCATCTCGGCACTAAAACAAAGCCTCCAAAATCATTTACCTGAACACCTCGACATGTTGCGCATGAATCGATTCGATGTGTCACAAACTTCCGTTTGTAAAATAATGCATTAGACGGCCTCACTTTGACTCAAACTAGACTATTTGGCGCTTTTGTAAACAATTGGACAATGACAGAACCGAATGTGGATAGAGAAAACTGAGACAAGATTTGGTATAGGGTCCTGATGTAGAGGTGTAGGATTAGATGAGACCTCTCCAGGTGCCATGGAGACCGAGATATCACCCATCGAAGTTATAGTCTTTTTGGTCTTAGGGCTCTTAAGGGACTACGTTTGGACAAAGTAGACTAAGCAATGACATTGTCCGACATGGAAACGAAGCCTCCATAAGAATTTACGTGGCCACCCCAATATGTTGGTGCAATCGCTTTAATGCCACGAGATTCCATTTTTAAAAGGATGCATTGGACAACCTTACATTAACTCAAACTGACTATCTCGGCGCTTTTGCAAACAATAAGACAACGAGAGGACCAAATGGAGATGGAGAAAACTGATACATGCTTTTGTAGAGGTCTCGACACAAGACCTCTCTAGGTACCATGGAGACTGAGATATCACCCATAAAATTTATAGCCTTTTTGGTCTTCAATCTCTTTAGGGACTAAGCCCGGATGAAGTAGCTCGAAAGGAAATTACAGATAAGTTGTTGATGGCAGGTGATGTGGGAGGAAGCTACAAGTTCACCCAAAAGGTGTACAAGCTATACCATGCCCTTAAGGGATTGTCACCCATGATAACTTCCATTGAGGTGCACCTTGTTGCTCATTCTAAACTCTCTTCAGGCTTCATCGATTGGTATGCCATCTTACAAGTAACCTCCTCCTTTGATTCTTCTCTCATTAAGAAACAATATAGAAAACTAGACTTGTTATTACATTTGGATAAAAATAATTCCTCGGGAGCAGAGTGAGATTTTAAACTTATCACATAAGCATGGGGAACTCTCTCCGATAATTCCAGAAAGGCTACCTATGACACCATGAGAAAAAACCAACAAGGGCACAACCCCACCTTCCTCTAACCGAATTCCACAGGCATTGCCATTTCCATTGGCATTGCCAACAATATAAATGGGAATAATTCATCAAGTGTAGATTACTTTCCTCAAACTTCAATATTTGATGACCACAACCACAACCGAAATGCAAAATAGGACCAGAACACGATCTAGACCAGACTAGGACACCCGCACACTCACAAAAAAGGCCTTCATAAGTACAGGATAGTACAATTCTACCGATATTTTGAAGGAGGGAAATGCCAAATATCCAAGAACAATTTGTACAAAGAAATGTTACCCAATACAACTATCTCCTTTTTTTCTATAGCTTGTGATTTATATTTGGAGCTCCAAGAGTGTTATAAATTGAGAATAACAAGTCCAATGGTATTTTTGGGTCTGACGGATTAGGATACCAAACAAATTTGATCATTTTGATGTTCTTTTGAATAATTCTTTTAGTTGCAAGCTATCGAATGAAGGTTTCGTTCGAAGAACAGAGCTTGATATGTCCAGTGCTTATGTAAGTTGGCAATTCAAGAGGATTTCTAAGGTTCAATTGTATTTTCCCAGATGCATTAGTCCAATGTTTGAGAATGTTTCTCCATATGCAACGACAATCTGATTCAGACACTCAATGATTCCAGAATGTTCAATCCTCGCCACACCCCAAAGATTCCTCGATCCTTGGATATAGGGAGACATCATTACTTGGCTTCCATTTATAACAATAGAGACATTTACAAATTTATGTTATGACCTTTAAATTTGTATGTATTTCAAGTTGCTTAGAAATCACATCACACCCTTCACTAGGCTTGATGAGTGCCCCTATCTTTTTGAAGGTACTTTTGAAAGCATCCATGGGTTTATCATAAAAGGAATTATCAATGAGTGGAAGGTCACTAAGCCATAAGCCAGCTGACTCCCATTCAGAACTAAACAAGAAAGATTTACTAGGTGATTGATAACCCCTGTGTGTTCTTAGCCATTCCCCTATTGTTATGCTTATTTTGAACACTTCAGGAAATTCTGTCAATTTTTCTATCCATTCCAGTAGTGAGAAGATCTTTCTCTTTCTGAGGAGAAGATACTATAGGTAATTTGGTTTTAATCCTACACCTCTGCATTGGTATATTCTTTATGTTTCTTCCATTTTCTTTGAGATTAATTATTGCGATGATCCAAAATAATTACCTCAAACGTTCTTGATATCCTTTGAATATTTTATCTTCAATAAAATAAAAGGATCATTTTTATAGTTTGGACTCCAATGTTGAACATCTATGTGGCAATGACCATATATGTCATGAGAAATGTGAAGTTTCTAGAGTATGTGTAATCCTTATCGAGTTAGTGAGACAAACCAGAAAATTTCAAGGAAGAAGAGGTTCTTTTGAATATGAACATGTATCAGAACAAAATGGCTTGTGTATATATTTTTGTGTTCTCATCCCACCTTTCAAATTGAATCATGAAGGTCCACATTTGCACACCAAGAAGGAAAAGGCTATACACTACTGTGACACAAGGTGTCAAACATGTGGTTATTTTTTCCATCTTCCAATGGGTCATCCTGGCTTGCATAATACCATACATGGAAATATGAGAAATGTGAAATTTGTTTTAGAGTGTGAAGAAATTGACATTCAAGAGTGCAAGTATATGTGGGGAGAAACATGTTTGGTAGAGATGTGTAATATGCATTACAAGGCACAAGGTAGATGTCATATCCATTTAGTTACTTGTCCCACCTCTCATAAACAAGGTAGTTATACAAGCAAGACTCAATGATGGTTCTAGAAATGAATAGGAAATATGGTCCTAATATTGATATTCCAAAAGATGAACTCACTCATGAGACCTACTGGAAATATATGAGTTTTTTTATCCTTGTAGTGTAGAAGATCAAGAGCAGTTTTCACTTTGTAATCACTACTATAGACTAGAGGGATTTTAAACAATCTCTAGGTTTCCTTGTGGTTGTCATGCCCTCCTAGTTGAGTCATCAATAAAACTGAATTTTGTTTGATTCAAAATAAAGAAAGATTTAGTGAGAGTGTGAGAGGAAAAGAGAGTGAGAGTGAGATTGAGATTGTGTGTGTGTGTGTGTGTGTGTGTGTGTGTGAGAGAGAGAGAGAGAGAGAGAGAGAGAGAGAGAGAAAACATGAGAGGGAGAGAGAGTGAGAGTGAGAGATAAATAGAAAGCGAGAGAATGATAAGGAGAGAGTGAGAGAGAGAGAATGTGAGAGAGTGAGTGAGACAAAAAGAGAGATAATGAGAGAGAGAGGGAGTGAGAGAGTGTGTGTGAGAGAAAGAAACAAAGTGACAAAGAGAGCGACAGAGTGTGTAAGAGTGAAAACGAGCAAGAGAGAAAGAGTGAGAGTGATAATGTGAGAGAGAGAGAGAGAGACAAAGAGAGTGAGAGGCTATCCAATCCATTATTTTGCAAACAGAGGCTTGTGGCACCAAACCGACTACACCAACACATCTGGGTGGCTAGGTAAATGCTTTTAGAGGCTTTGTTTCAGTGTCGAAAAGTGTCGTTACTTCCGGTTACTTTGTTTGGGCGTACTCCCTTAAGAGCCTAAGACAAAAAAAAAAAGGCTAAAATTTATGCTATTGTGTCATCCGAAAGGCCTCGTCCGATCCTACACCTCCATGTTGAGACCCTCTACGAAATCATGTCACTGTTTACTCCATCTCGATTCGGTTCTCTCGTTGTGTTATTGTTTGCAACCGTGTGAAATACTGCAGTTTGAGTCAGTGTAAGGTTGTCTAATGCATTATTTTGCAAACGGAAGCTTGTGGAACTAAACTGACCGTACTCAACACATATGGGTGGCCAAATAAACTCTTTTGGAGGCTTTGTTTTAGTTTTGACTAGTGTTGTTGCTTTCCGGCTACTTCGCCTCAGCGTAGTCCCTTAAGAGCCCTAAGACTAAAAAAGGATAAAAGTTCGCCGGTGATTTCACGGTCTCCATGGCACCTTGAGAGGTTTCATCTAATTCTACACCTCCGCATCGTGACCCTCTACAAAATCCCGTCTCGATTTTCTCCATATCCATTCAGTCCTCTCGGTGTCCCATTGTTTGTAAAAGTGCCAAATAGTCCAGTTTGAGTTAGTGTAAGGTTTTCCAATGCATTATTTTGAAAACAGAATCTTGTGGTACAAAATGGACTGTGCCAACACATCAAGGTGGCCACATAAATTCTTATGGAGGCTTCATTTCCGTGTCGGACAATGTTTTTGCTTCCAGGCTACTTCGTCCGGACATAGTCCCTTAAGATCCCAAAGACCAAAAAAAGGCTATAAATTCGATGGGTGATATGTCGATCTCCATGACACCTTGAGAGGTCTCGTCTAATCCTACACCTCTATGTTTGGACCCTACTGCAAATCATGTCTCGCCACCATCCCCATTTGGTTCTCTCATTGTCCTATTGTTTGCAAAAGGTCCAGTTTGAGTCAGTGTAAGGCTATCCAACACATTATTTTGCAAATGGAAGCTCGTGACACCGAACCAACTGTGCCAACACATCATTGTTTTTAGATAAATGTTTGTGGAGGCTTCCTTTCAAAGGCGATGGTGTCGTTCCTTCCGAGCTACTTCCTCTCGCGTAGTCCCTTAAGATCCCCGAGACCAAAAAGGGATATAAATTCGACGGGTGATATCTTGGTCTTCATGGTACCTGGAAAGGTCTTGTCTAATCCTACATCTCTACATCAATACCCTATATGAAATCCTATCATGGTTTACTCTATCTTGATTTTGTTCTCTCGTTGTGCTATTGTTTATAACCGTGTGAAATACTGCAATTTGAGTCAATGTAAGGTTGTCCAATGTATTATTTTACAAACGAAACCTCTTGGCACCAAATTGATTGTGCCAACACGTCAGGGTGGCCAATTAAATGCTTGTGGAGGCTTAATTTTAGTGTTGAACAATGTCATTGCTTAAATCTTTACTTTGTCAAGGTGTAGTCCCTTAAGAGCCCTGAGACCAAAAAAGGCTAAAAGTTCGTCGGGTGATTTCTCGGTCTTCATGGCACCTTGAGAGGTCTCGTCTAATCCTACACCTCTGCGTTGGGACCCTCTACAAAATATTATCTCATTTTTCTCCATCTCAATTCGGTTCTCTCATTGTCCTATTGTTTGCAACAACGCAAAATATTATAGTTTGAGTTAGTGTAAGGTTGTCCAACGCAATATTTTACAAACGGAAGCTCTTGACACCAAACCAACTGCACCAACACATTTGGGTGGTTTGGTAAATGCTAGTGGAGGCTTCTTCAATTGGATAGTGTCATTACTTCCAAAGCTACTTCGTTCGGCGTAGTCCCTTAATTGCCGCAAGACCAAAAAAGGCTATAACTTCGATGGGTGATATCTCGGTCTCTGTGGCACCTTGAGATCTTACACCTCCACATTGGTACCCTCTATGAAATCCTATCTCGATTTTCTCCATCTCCATTCGGTTCTCTCATGGCCCTATTATTTGTAAATTCATCGAATAGTTCAGTTTGAGCCTTACAAGTGTTGATGATAGATAGATAGAGGATTGTATTATATATTTCATGGTGATGCCTACTAATCTCTAGAAACAATGATTGTTAGTATTTTGTGTGTTGGCCTACATCAAAGGATATCAAGAATGTTTGAGGTAATTATTTGGGATCATCGCAATTGGCCAAGGAAATAAGTTATTCAATTAAATTTGGACATATATATGAGCCTCCGTACATGTTATTTATGAGATCAAATCTCAGGTGATCTTCAATACTAGTAGGAAATTTTGAACCGTGAATTACATAGCTTAAAATTTCAAAGAGCATTTTGTCCTATAAACTATTAAGGAACCACATTTACTCTTTCCTACATCCTTAAGGATGATAAGAAGGTGTTTTTGGATAATATGATTGCAAGAACCAACCAGTGGACTGACCTTTTTAGTTATCACACACACACACACTCTCTCTCTCTCTTGCATTCTCTCATACCCGTGGCTTATGGCAGTACGTACCCGGGTGGGATGTGGGTGCGTACCCAGTGGCCTATGGGTGCACGCACATTGTCTATTTTTACACCCCTTGCAAAAATATAACAACTTGGACTCCACAGACTTGGAGTCAAGGCCACAAAGAGTTGGAATATGTCGTAGAGATAAGTTAGGAACCGCGACCAAAAGAATCAATGTCGCGGAGTGAAGAAAAAATATTAGGAAGCCGCGGCTAAGCATATTAAGCTACCAAAGTCATGAACTAACCACGAAAGAATTGGAGCATGCCGTGGAGGTTTTAGGAAAGCCACAGATTGAAGATAAAGATTCCACGGATGTTGAAAGATTTACGCCACACTAGACGAAGTCATAGGTCAATGAAGAATAACTTAAGCGAAGCCATGGGACTAACATTACTACGAGATATTTTTGGAAAACCGTAGATTAAAGAAAAAAAAATTGGAGGCTATGGAATGAAACAGAGAGAATTAGGAAAAACCACGGAATACAAAAGCCACACAAAACCGAGAGGAGAAAGCCGCGAATCAAAGGAAAATGAAAATTTTCCACATGAGACTAAAATCGCCATAACTTTCGATCTGATGATTCAATTTTTGCAAACCTTATATCGATGGAAATGTCTTAACATCATCTATGCAATGGAAACTAGATTTTTTAATTTTATTGAGGATAGATATGTGAAAATGTGGAAGAATTTTCCAACATGTAAAAGGTGTAGTCCCATTGGGCACACCTACCAATATTTAATGCAAGTATGGGCACCCGACAAGGTAGAAGGTGTGTGGCGGTGGATAATTAGCGGTGCTAGATATTTTAGGGCATTTATTGCTTGTTATTGGTGGTTGGAAATTTGAGTTCAATTTTCCCTCTCTTTCTCCTCTTCTTCTCTCCTCTTCTATAAATGTAAGAGCTCTGCTTATTAAGATGGACACCTCTTTGTTGTAATGGCACTTTGCCAAAATGGTGGCCGACTTCCCATGAGATTCAAACCTTGGAGTTGGTCTCGTAATTTATTCCCGCCTCTTGCCATTAATGTAACTGATTGTGCATCCTTTAAGCAATAAAATCAGGTTTTGTGGCACTTATGTCTCGCCTAGTCTCATGTTTTATTTCTTCCTTGCCTCTTTGTTCACATTTTTGGCATGTTGTGTGTTTCCTTCACTTATAGGCTCCATTTCATGTGTTGTTCGTGTGGGAGAATGCATGGTCTATGTGGTTCTTGAATGTGGCATGCATGTTCTCCCTCTCTCCTACATTTTCCATTCTTTCACCCTTGTGGAGAGTGATCGACCCTTTTTCCTGGTGCTATCATCACCCCTCTTAGCTTAGGATTTCCACTTTTCTACATCTCCTTCTATCCCTGGTCCCTTGGCATGTTTAGGTTAGGATTTTATTTCAATATTAGGAGTAGTGTTAGCATTAGGAATAGGTAGAGGAAGCCAACCTTCTTCGAGGTGTGCCTCAGTTTACAAGTCCCACAACTGAGAGACAATCCCATGTTGCCTTAAAATCCTAGTTTGTCTATGACTTGGGGCGGGTGCAATTTCGAGCTCCAATAATACCCACAGAGTTTTTCTTTTTTTTGAGTGCAAAAAAAATAAAACATGAGTTCTTAGACTCAAATCAAACTTTGGAAATTTTATGTGAGATTCAATATTTCCAATAGGCTCAAGGGTCAAGAGAGATGTAAAGGACTTCATTTGGTTGACTTACTCTTTGGGGGATTTATTGTTGCTCTTCATTTGTCCTTTATTCTTTAGTCAATTTGGAAGACATGGGAACAAGTGAAGCACTTGGTGTTTGGGCAGCCTATCTTCTCTTCATTTGACATTAGGTGTCAACCCTACAAATCGATTTCGTCGAATTAGAAATATAATGACAAGAGCCTTGCCTTGACAAGAGGGTGTTCTACCTTCCTTTTGTTTGAGAAAGGAATTAAAATATTTCATGAGTTGTACAAATTTGGGAAGTGATGGATTGGATAGACCTTAAAGCTTTCTATAAGCTTCCTTAATCTCGATTCGAGAATGAATTAAATGCTCATAAATTCTTTCACAACTCCCTTTACTTGGACTAATTATGGAGGATGAGAATGACGTTTGGGATACTATGAGGTGGATCAAAGGCCCCCTCTCCAAGAGGCTACTTCCAAACAACTCTATGAAAATATTGCCTTCTCACCAAACCTTTCCTCGGACCAACAATAAGTGGAATGTTTGTGAGCCCATTAATAGATGGACTCATAAATTTAATGTTTTGTGGTCTTCTTGTATTCATCAAGAAATCTTTCTTTAGATGACTTCTAATTCATAATTAACTTGTTGTTGGATTCCAATATTTTATAGGTTGTTGAGACTATAAGCTTGTTGTTTTCTTTAAATTTATTAAAAGTGGATGGCATAGACATTGACATTATATTATTATAATTGATGACATTGAATGATTATAAGACAATGGAAAATTTGTAAATTTCTTACACATATATTTTAATTCACATGTTTAAAACATAAAAAAATTAGACTAATAATACATATTAACATGACATACATATCGCCGATGGGGTGGGAGTGGTGCGGTCAAGTCACATGGTTGTGTGTTTGCCCACCCAGGTTCAAATCCCCTAAGGCACGATCCTCCTTGGAGGTGGTTTCACCGCTGGAGGCGGCTTCTCTGCTCATGCTGACACTGGTGGTTACTCCTCACTGCTGACGCTGGTGGCTCTCCTCTCACTTGCTGATGCTGGTGGTTGCTCCTCTCGTTGTTGACACTTGCTTCTCCTCTCGCTGCGCCGACGCCGGTGGCCGCTCCGCTTCTTTGCTGAGGCTCTCGCCATCATCCGTGGTGGTTGTTCCGCTTGTTGCTGATTCTGGTGGCTGCTCCTCTCACTGCTGACGCTGGTGGTTGTTCCTCTCACTCCATTCACTGATAGTTGTCCCACTCGCTGCGGCCATTGTCGTTGGTCGCTGCATCTTCACTATGGTTTCATGGTTGCTCCAATTGGGTTCCTAAATAGTGGTCCCCTTCATTGTAACCAGGTTGTGGTTCCTCTCAAGAAAAATCCTCAATTGTACAAGGATGTGGGTCCTTTCAAACACCCTCAATTTACCCTCAATCCAAAAAAACATGACATACATATGATATTATATTAACTCTGACTTAGATACATGTATAAAGCATGTTTCATCCACTATACAAGTTTTAAAACAATTTTTTTCTCATATATTATATTGATTCAAAAATCCTTGATAACATACAAAATTTGATCAAAATCAATGTCTTAACAAAGCCATGTAGGCATATACAATGATATACATTGACAAAATATCAATCTACACCAATATGCCACGAAGGAGAACAACAAAATCTATATAATTCTAAGCTATGGGGTATCATAAAATAATCTAGTTCTCTTCACCTACCAGGAAGATGACTTAGGCACATCAGTGAAACATCCCCTACTCCATTCAAACCTCCTATGCTCAAAGGATACTTATAGATCCATCTGATTAATACAAATAAACAACATACCCATTAGTATACAATTAGTGACATATAAAATGACACTACTTAAAAATAAATACTTACTACAATCTGATGATCACTAGCAATCATCCTCTGCCTCTCAAGATCATCAACAACATCGTATGAGGTACACGTAGGTGTATTCAACTCTTCCTATTGGCAATCATGATGACGAAAATTAGAATATGCATGAATGTTATTTAGTTATACTAAATGATGTTATTTAATACAATCTCTTCATTATGAAAATTAATTTACTAGTGCATACCTGTGTAAGAGGCGTGGAAGAAGCTATGCCCATAAAAAATCCAATATCTAAAGAGCGTCAAATCTCATCAAGAGACTGCAATGACGTCATCAACTAAAATAATAATAAAATTCACATTAGTAAATTCATAGGTTAACTATAGTACATTCTCTTCATGTATATATGATGAATAAAAATAATTATAAAATGCACATTAGTGAATTCACCAACATGCGAGATCGTATCGACATTCACTTGTTCAACATCAAAATGTAATTTTAGGATAACATCTCTATACATGGAAAACAAAATAACACAATAAATTTAGTAATTTATTACCAATTTATACCTGAGGGGATGAAGTGCCCACAAACAACTGTGAAGCAAAGGGAATGTGATACAAGATGTATAGTTTGACCCTGTAATTTTATAAAAACACACATGATTAATTTTCATTCACAATTGATTAACATTCTAAATTATAATATTTTGTACTTGTGTGTGTGTGTGTGTGTGTGTATTACAACTCATTTCATGTAAAATTACCTGTTGGTCAATACCAAAGGCCACATGTAATATATCATTTGTGATGATGATATTCTCCAACACTAAATCATGATGAGCCTCCTCCATTCGGACACTCCGCTCACCTATGGAGATGCCTCGCAAGGCTATAGAGCTACCTCACGAGGTTGTGCAACTACCACATCAACCACATAGGTCCCTCTACTCCCACAAGCATGAAACTCTATGGTATATGATGCATGCTTTGCCTAGAAGGACCAGGCTTGTCAATCTGGGAGAGATGAGTGTCATGTTGAAGCACTAACTATGTCAATGATCTGATAGAACCAAGGGTCTGAACCTCCACAGTCTCCTTCACAACAGTAGGGATTGAAACATGATGAATAGGTGGGTGGGAAATGGGTCTAGCTAGCCTATTCTACAACCGTTGTGCCCCTCTCTATCATGTGTAGAGCCCTTGCCTCTGCCTTGAAAATCTCGAATGTCATAATAGTTAGGTATTTTATTGAGGATGAACTCGCAGTAGAGTTTCCTCAAGAAATATTGTGGCACCTCAAAATTATTGCAAGGTGGTTGGTCAAAAACCATCCACCACCTATCCCAAAAATTATTTTTATCCCCTCATGATTACACCAATGGATGGGGAATCTTTTGCAATCCAATCGTAACGGTGCATTTGTTTTAGGATCAGTAAATAATGCACACAATTTGTCTTTTGTTATTTTTTTCTTCTTCACTGCATCATATGACAACTTGTCGGCATAAAAATTACGGTAGTTGGTTTTAAAACTCTCCCATGTGTTAATTTTTCCAACCACACTGTCAATATTAGATACCAATGATCCTAAAGATGTAGCTAGGTTTTGATGATGTGCATTTGTGGCATTAGGGTTTCTTAATGTTTCTATCAAACCCTCAATTTGAGCTTTATTGTTTTCAATCTCCCCAAAATTTGTTGTTGGGTGTTAGGAGGATGTCATGTCATAGAAGGGGGTGTTTCAGGGATGTTTTCTTCTTCATCTTGGTGTGGAGGTGAATGTGGGGTTTGAATAGAAGATATAAAAACATCTGAAAATGAAAATAAATAACAAATCAAAACTATTCAAAAAAATTATATTAATAAGGAAAATAAACTATAACCGACCTTCTAAGCTCACCGCCATCGCTGATTTGAGGTGCCACAGAGATTCAATGCCAAGAAACACGTTCATGTTTTTTTGTTCGTTCGCAATTTCCCCCTTCAACTTTTTTTTTTTTTTGTTTTACATGAATGTGCCTTGGGTTTTGACTGTATTTTTATCATTCGAAACACGCTTGCGTTATAGCACGACCCCAACTTTTCCCTATCATGTTATAATGTGAGCGTGTTATGGCCAAAATGGCCATAAAACATATTTGTGTTTGCTTTTTGGCCCCCCATCTTTGTGCACTTACCCCAATATATAAGTTTCATAGCCACATATTGACAAATATATGTAGTTACATATGTGCAACAATATACCTTCGTGAATACAATATGACAAATATGGTTATAAAACCATATAACAATAAAACAAATATGAACTACCTAGTAACAATGAGTTAACTATGGTAAATAGCAAAACTAAATTATAATGCATAAATTACCTAATACTAGGTGTTACCTATTAATAATATTGTCTATAAATTCACATTAGAATTAGGAGGAGTCTTATTTGTTGACAAAAACATACAATGTTACCGTCTCCCAAAGTAAAGTTAATCTTTCCTCGCACTCCTTTTGCAATGATCATATTTTTAACTTCCCTAGCCAAATTTTTGTTTCTCAACTACTACAACCCCTTTCAAGGAATGATTCAAAGGGTTCAAATGACATCTTTGTGGAGATTTAGAGGAAAGTAGTGTTATATTGGTCTTGTAGTCCTTCTCTACCTCTTGTAGATGGAGATTACATACAAGATAAAAACAATCATTTCAAATGATTAATTACTTGTGTGGAAATCAAATTAGGTTTTCTTCCATCAACAATTTCATAGCCCTAATTTACTAGTACGGAGTGAAAAACAATACCCGATGTTTCCCCAGTTATATTTTATTCATGTAATTTCAAGGCCTCGTTGAATTATACTATAAGTATAAGCTGCCAATATTTCCATAAGATAAAAGAGTGGTGTCTATAATAATTTACAATTCTAGGTTCTTTACTTCAATAGACTACCCATACCATTTTGTCGAGATCCCTTTTTCCTATAGCCAACCGTGATTAAGGTTGTGGGGAGAACTCACATTGTTTTCCCTAGATCTTGCATAGTATATTATTTCCTGGGGTTAGAGCCCACTTATAGAATGGTTTCTAATTTTTTTATTTTGATGTTCATCCCCTAGGTATTTCCAACATTTATTCTTCCATAATGTCATGGAAATTGAAACATTTTGGTGGGGACTTATTTAATTGCTCCTAGATGCACATGACATCCTATATGGAAAATTCAATATGGTGTGTTGGAGAGTATAAAGAATCATTCTATCTAAGGAATAATGATGAATCCTTGTTAGGACCCCAATTAATAAAAATCTTATATCATGCAATGTTATGAACCAACATGAATTTTAACTAAATCGCAACATTAAAGTTCATGGAAGCAATTGTATGAAATAACACTTAATTGATTATAAGTGGAAACAACTACTTATCAAAACATTAGAATGATCATAAACAAATATAGTATTTACAAAATATTTGTGGATATATATAACAACAACATTACCGATTTTTGTGTAGATGGAATAACAAATATAAATTAAACTTGAATCCGACAACCTAGCATTTAACTAAATATCTAGATAGAGAACTAAATATAACCGTCTATCTCAAGTTTAAGGGTGAGTTCTTTGTAGAACTAAGAACCACCCAATTACAATATTAACTTGTAGCTACATACTACCCATATGATATTTATTGAATCCTTCTCAATTAAATGACTCATAGTCCAATATGCAAGATATGGACCAAATGTTCCTTAAGCACATTTAAAATCATAACATAAAACTATTTTTTAGGTGAGTCTTCATTGGATCCTTATTTGATGCAACAATAAAATTAAATTCAAATACTTTCATTTCCAAAGATAACACACATATTATGCTCCTCTTACACACAAAACTACACACAAATATGTTAAGTACAACCTTATACATTTACTTAATTTACATGGAATGGAATCACAATTTCAGTGGTAGATACATGCCATCAATTTGAATGTATAGTGACAACACAAACCTATGATTATGAAGTATGTGATATTCACATGTTATATTTCATACCGTGCACAAAGACAAGGGTGACATAAATTCTTCGAGTGTATTAGTTTCCCGATCATGTACCAAATTATCAAACCTTGCACCAAACATTGAAATAATTTCACCATCCTTTTTAAAGTATATGCATAATGTAGATATTTAATAACGTATTTTGACCTTCCATTTATTTTGCATAGTCCTTTCTACTTAAAAACACACAAAATGTGTTATATTACTAAAATACTAGTTTGTGCCAACTACTAAAAGATGTCCTAAACTCTAAAAGATATTGGATTTTCTTTAAACTCCTTAGGATATATCACAAAGCACAATAGTTATGAAAACTTGCACAACAACAACTCTAAATTTGATGGTTGATGAGGATTGCTTGCGAACTAGAATGGTTTGGCATCACATACTACGGCTAAGAAAATATTCCATGAGATCATGCTCACGCAATCTCTATAAGTGGTATCCATGTCTTGTTGCTTCAACCGCATTGATCTGTGTCACATGTTTAATTTCTCTACCTTTCCATTTTATAAAATATTCCTTTTAGTTCCTATTGCATTTTTCTTAAATCTTGTATCACCGCTTTTTTGCTTCTTCTTACACTTTCTCTAACATTTAGGTTATCCAATTACTTTAATTTGAATCCAATTTTAGTTTCATTACTACACAGTCCTTCAAAATAAGAATATACATATACCATGGTGAAAATATTTGAAATTTATGAAACTTCTACCAAATGAATCACATATTTATAGGGAAAAATAATCTCAAAACTTTGCATAGTCCTATCTTTTTCCACTTCAAATTATCATATTTATCTCTTGAAACATGTCCTTCCTCAACTAATATGATACCATGTCTCCAACATGAAAATGAACTTCCTTCTCTTCATGTTTACACGTGGTTTGTTTTGTGTGTTATTATTTTCCAACTTCTTGTGCACTTATTGGTGTAATTTATACACATACTCTACAAAATCTCTATCTTTAGACATTCCTTATTCAATACTTATGCTACATAAAATAACAACTCCTCTTTGACTAATTCCATACACAATTTGAAATTTGTCTTTTATATACTTCTATTCACTCAAGTGTTATATGCAAACTTTACTTGTTCAATACTTAATCCCATATTCTTGGTTTATCTCCAATAAAACATCTTAGAAGATTATCCTAAAATATATTTACAACATATGCTTGTCCTTTGGTATTCAACTCTTCCATAATATCCTCCAAAATTTCCAAAAACATGTCACTTCTCTATCTAAATCAATGTTATGTATAAAATCATGTAGCATTGAAATCTCCCTTCAAAATAATTTTGTAATGTGTGTTATATGACTTGTCTCACTACATGCTATTAAATGTGTCATCTTGGAAAATATATCCACTACAAAAAAATGGAATAATTTTTTAATCTTGCATAACCCTAAAACAAAATTCATATTAATGTTTTCTCATGGATTCTTTGGAAAAGGTGATGATCGATACAATCTTGCACTTTGGCATAAATATTCCACCGTTGACACACTCTACACTCTAACACATAGTTGTAAACATTTACACTCATCCTATACCAAAATTAATTCTTATGCGCAACTATGCAAAAATATTTTCATATATCCAAAATGGCTTGTTATAACTTCATTGTGCTTTTCCTTAACTATTTTTTCATGCAATGATCCTCTACAAATGCATACCTAACTACCTTTAAATAATAAGCCTTCTTTTACAGAATAATCCAACTAGGGTATTTAAACCACAGCTTTATGGGTCCACACCTTCCTTGAAATCCTTATCATCTTTGTAAAAATCCTTCATATATAAAATAAAATCTTACAACGTTGACCTTAATTTCAATTAACAAAATACATATCCTACTCTCAATGCATCAACAACTCTATTAGAATTACAGTTTTTTCTTATATAATTTATACCCATTTCAGTGTCTCGATTTGATTTTTACAACTATTGATAAGTTGTAGTGTATTCGATCTCGTATACAAAAACTCTTTAGGTAATAGATTATGTCTCCACTTCTTGATTTCTCATAAATTGCTTGAAACTCCTAAACACACATTGAATATTTGTGTTTCACATCATTCATCTTCTCACTAAAGTATGTTATCAATATTCCTTCTTGAATTAACACCACTCCAATTATTTTCACTCACATAATAATCAACTTGAAAACCCTTTGTGAAATTTAACAATGCCAACGTTAGTTTACAATCACTATCCTATTCAAACTATCAAAAAATTCTTTTTACATTTTTTGTTCAGGAAAATTATTTTCTATTAATCATGAAATCTTCACACTTCAAAAGTACTCTTAGGTGTTGGCCAATCCAATAATGCTTTAACCTTTTCTGGATCCGTCTTTAAACCTTATTAGGATAGTAAAAACTAATTATACAATATCTTCTTTCATAAAATACATTTCATCATTAATTTCTCCTCTCGAACCCACTACAACATTTTCTTTAAGTGTATCAATTTCTCCTCCTTTTACCATAGAATATTAGAATTTCATCAAGATAAACTATGAAAAATTTACCCAAAAAAATTACAAGACTTCATGCATGAGTCTCTAAAATTTCTCAATGTGTTATTCAATCCGAATGGCATAACCAACTACTCATATAATCCTTCTTGAATTTTGAATGTAGAATTTCATTCATCTTTATTCTTGTGTCCATATGGTGATATCCATTTATCAAATCTATCTTTGCAAAATATTACAATCCAATGATAAAATTAATCACATAAACCTATATGTAATTGTTATCTTGTTTATTTGTCTTCTATTGTTCAACATTCTCCATTCTCCATTCTCCATTATTATTTGCATTGCTAGAACAATAGTTCTACACATATTATTAGATAATCTCTCATTAATCCTTCATTGAACAACTTTTGAAAAAAATTGCACTTTAACATTCTCTTGGTTTTCAATATGTATTTCACTTTATTTAGTAAAATTGAACCTATAATCAAGTTCATATTGACCTTTGATAATTCTTTCAACGAATCCTTCACTTCACATAGAAGTTTCTCTTCTTCTCTTATCATATTTGTGAGCATGAATCTTTCATTCTTATCTATGAATGCAAAATAAACACTCTCTATGCTTCTTTTTAAGGAATTACTTTCCCAAAATCATTAAGATCTATAGACTTTTTTCCATGATTTCCCTAAAACATTACATTACGAAAGATAACTCTGTTAACTTTCCAACGCCTATTGGAACATGTGAAACATACACCGTATGCTCCCAAGATTATCATTGGTTCATGACCAAACTTGGTCGATAGGGAAAACGCAGCTCTACAAGATTACTTGACTTATGCACAAAGTCTATTTACCTGATTCGAGGAAAAAAATGTGATCTTGGACGTTGTTTGGTTTATCCCTCCAGTGTTCGATATGCGTGCAAAAAATTGGGTTTCAACAATGGTGTCCAATTTTATTTCTAAGGGGAACCGATCACATATGGTATTAATGTAATTTTAATTTTTCCAATTACACTATATTTTATATGACATTATGTCATGTGTTCTAGTGTTGACATATGGCAGATAAAAGCATAGATGATTTGGCGAAATTGGGCACATATATTCCCACCTTGCTACATTACATTTCCACGTTCAACCTTATCACATGTAATATTTGCCACATGGAAGCCACATTGTCCACACTTATGCCCATGCACACTATACTTATGCCTTATGCGCTAACCACCTAACCCATGCACATTTCCAAAGGCACCAAAAGCAGCCCCAATGGCCAACACTATATTGCCACGTGAATTTTTTTAAAGCTAACCTATCCACGTACCACAAAACATGTGGGAGTAAAGGTTTTAAAAAGAATGTAAATCATGTTGTTTGGGATGAGGGCGCCCAAGGTGGGATTTGAACATGCCACCTCCCAACAAAGGATAAACGTTCTAACCATTCTACCATGCCTATGCAAAAAATATAAAAAGGGAATTTTGGTATTTGAACACGAATTCTTGATTGTGTATATTTTGTAAAGGGAAGTTTATAAAGAATGGCCATTTAGGCCATCATAATGGCATTTTCAAAACTCAAAGTAAATTAGAAAAGTGTGCATAATTTTGATACTCTCCTCTTGAGCCTATTGTGATCCCATGATGATGTTCATTTGATTTTGTTTAAAATAATTGAAGTCAAATTTTTCGAGAATGAAGGAGATTGACTTGACGTGTTTGCAAGGAAGATAGGTGGGCATTGTTGAGGATAATCATAGCCTTCCGCAGGTCCGTCAATGATATATTTTAGGTTTATGGGTTTATTAATTGTTTTGTGAGATTATTCATGTACTTGCAAATGATATTTTAATAGATCAATTCATGTTTATAGTGAACCCATAGATGAAGCCCACTTGTGGGTGAACTCCATTATTAACTTCTTGTGATTTTTGATTTTAGTTTGTTGTTCTTAATCAATTTTCAAATTCAACATTAAGTGAATTAATGTTTTTAATCATTTATCTCATTTTTATGGGAAATCAAGATAAGAAAGAATTGAATGGTTTAAACAAACAAGGGATTTGAAAGAGTTAACAATGGTTCAAATTTAGATTCGGATTCAGTTCATTTCTTAAACATTTACATTCTGTTTTTAAATCAAATTTCTCAAATTATTTAAATTGGGAATTTGATACTTTGATCAGAATCTATTTTTAAACTATTTAATAGTAGGAGTCTACTACGCTTTCGATCAGTCCACCTCTTGACCCTATTATTTCAAAGAATTCAAAGGCTTCCCAACGTGTAGGAATTTGCACATCCATCATGATATGTTTTCCTATCTTATTTCTAAGGCCTTCCTACAAAAATGTGAGAAACATCCATAGGCATCGATCACACATTACCTCATTCTTATATGTCATGATTTGAAACTCACCAAATATTGTTAATTCACCAAGATCTGATTTCCCTTCAATGTCCAAGATACCATGTATGGATTTAGATGTGTTATCCTCTTTAAACCAAAATTTTATACCATCTCTTGCGAAATAATATTGTTGGAACTACCACTATCCACGATTACATTAGAGTCTTTTCCTCAAAACATACATGAGGTTTTCAACAAATTCTTCCAATGTACGAGACCTTTTTCAAACTTTGTTGGCTTCAACAAGAATATCTTCTTCATAAGATATTTTCCAATTTTTGGCTCATCATCTTGATTAACTTATGCAATACTCTCATCATCAGCTTGTGGACATCCCAATTGGTATCATTTTTTAAACTACCATTATTTTGTATATTTGGGCACTCAATTTTTTTATTACCATTCTCTCCACACTTGAAACACATGCTTTAAAAGTATTTGTTTCCTCATCCATAGGATCCTCTACCTAAGTTATAATTTCCTTTACCTCTACGTGACCCATAATTGTGCCAATATGTGCCACTTCACTTCCTTATCTAGAATGTCCTTTACCACTAGCTTTTCCATAATCAAAACCTTCCTTTTCTCCATCTATTCCTTCGTATGTGTGAAAAGTTTTCCTCCACATTAAACACACATAAATATCATATTATTTTAGGGAACACACTTGGATCATACTAAATTCATTTTGAATCGATATATGCAATCCATTCACATAATGTGATATCTTCTTAAGCATCATCTTCAAAATGACATATTTTGATAGTGAGTCTATTAAATTCCTTAGTGTAGTCTATTACACTCAACTCCTCCCGTTTAATATTGTAATCTTAGGGTGATTTACAATTATGAAGTTTGGCCTTCAACTTCATATCTAGTCTATCCTAATTATTTATCTTGTATTTATTTCTATATATTTGTTCAATATATACATGCTTCAACTATAAGGATGTGTAACCTTTAAAATTAGTGCAGAATAATAAAATTTCTTGGGATATGATGTGCGTTCATACTGTAATATTTTTCTAACTCGGATATCTAATCAATGAGCTCTTCAGGATTTAAACTTCCAGAATAACATGGAATATCCAATTTGGGCTTACTTCACATTATCGCAATTTCATGCAAGAATATAACTTCTTTTTACCATCATATTTTCAACATATTGATCTTTAACCACTTTTATGGTGATTTCTTCATCATTTAAATCTCCATCCATCATAACACCTCTGTGTTAGGAAAATTTCATAGCCTCCAAATAGGTTTTCATTCCTCTCATCATCTCTAACAATTTGGAAACTTTCAGATCTCTCGCTACTCTTAAAGTGAAACCTCCTCTTCTTTGTGTCATTCATTTCCCTTCAAAATCAAGTGTTTAGCAATCCTCGCAACCTCTACACATTCTACCCAACACTCTTTGTTGGAATATATTTTCACCATTTTATACCCACATTCGCAAATGCGAAAAAATATGATCCATGCTTACTTACAAGGAATAAATTTGCTCAATTGGTAGTATGATGTAATCTTGCTTCAATTTGAATTTCCTTTCTTAGAGGGGCAACGACAAAAAAAGGGAAATTGATAGACAAACCCATATCTCCCGTCTACATGGACCAATGCATTATCCTTCAAAATGGTCCAATGAGGTGTCCTCCGAAGCCAAATTCAATAGGCTTGATTATAAGAGCTATTTCCTTTTAGTGTTGTCGCTATGTTTTGTTATGTTATCTTTCGGATGCTCTTTACAGTTGATCTCCTTTTCTTTATGTCTAACTCCAACTCGAGTCCCTAATCTTGCATGTTACACCTGGTGACCTATTTTATAAATCCCGCCTTCTTCCTCTCATGCTTGCCAGGTGTACCTACGAATCAACTCTACCACTACATGCAGAAACTCTAAATCGAGTTAATTTTGTTCTCCACGTTCCGAACAATACATTGACCTTGACTATCTTTGCGTAGGAATTTTTAAATACATTTTCTTCTCCACACACACACATATCCACTGTCACTGCACATAATGGAAAAATAAATGCTCCTCCTTACCTTTATAAGATACACAATATATAGAACAAGACAAATGTAAATGGAGCCAATCTCATTACGGTCAGGTCTCCACAGGGATTCCAATCTGCCCACTGAATACATTGAGAAGCTTAAACAGCCCCCAGGAACAAATGTGCCATCACATAGTCTTATCAAATCTGCATAATTTCCTTCTACCAATCAAGAAAGTTTTGTTCAAATTGACGTAACATCCGTCTGAGGTATTTTATTTTTTTCCTCCACCTGCTACATTAAGATTCATGTTTGAAATACTTACTAACAAATCTTTTGTTACCTTCAAACAGTTATTTCTCGCATTGGATTCAAAATTATTATGCTTCACCAGAAGAGAATGTCGAATTTTGTTAAAGCCATTATCTGTCATCCTTAAAACATTAATGCTTCAAGGTCAAAACACTCATCAAAATTTGTTTGAGTGTGCTTTTCTCTAGCAAATAAACTTTCTAATACTTCAGTAGGTGATAAAATAATTGTGTTCATAGGTAAAGTATCAAAAAAAAGAATTAAAGGCTTCATTTTGTTGGCGTTGACATCCATGTTAATGATCAAATTTTCATTTCTAAACATTGACGCATTAATTACATCAACTCCAAGAACGTCACATACAAGCACACTATATATCGATGTGATCTCGGGCACCGAAAAAAAATCTACTACAAAATTTAGGCATGTATTTGTTTAACTTATTTGTTGGAAATAGACACACTGTCTATGATAATTTCATCCACACCAATCTCACCCGCACCTGGTCCAATCATATTATATATGTTATTTCAGTTTCCATAATAATTTCAGATACTATCAAACATGTCAATATAATGAATACATTCCTATACAACTCCTAAACACTAAACAAATACCCAGTTTCTTTACTATTACACAATATTCAAATTGGAACAAAATAAAATTACATAGTCACCTATACACCCTCTCCCAACAATGCACCTTCCATCATCGACCCTAGCGGCGTAGACTTGCTCCTCGAGGAGCAACCCGTAGTTATTTTTTAATTATGCCAAGGCGTTTACAAGTTAAGTTGAGCCCTCACCCTCTAACAACAGACAAGATGTGGACGACCAAGATTAACAACCTTACATCGTCAACATATGTATATTTTAATTAGATCGGATGGTGGAAATTATGGTGGTGACATGTTGTAAAGAGTTTTTTAATTGGCATTTGTATTCTAATTTTTTGACATCATGAAAAGTTTAAACACGACGAAAGTGGAAGAAGGTGACGTCGTAGCCACCCGTCTAACTAGGCCAGCAAACAATTTTGTTACAACAAATCAAAGCAATGTGTTCTTCTCCATTTTTTAAGACAAATGGAATCAATACGCAAGGCACGAGATCAAATCCCCTCAATCTTAGATGGGGAAAACAAAACTACTTTTTTAGAGGTTTCGAAGTGGTGGTAAAGAATTAGAGATGAATAAAGATAGTGGATTTATATAGAAAATAATGGTTGTTCTGCAACGTTAACAAAAAAACTACTTTCAAAGCATGGCGAGACGTGACAAGATGGTGGTTCTATAAGGCGGCCGTATGAGGTATACCACTATCAAGCTCCCACATATTTTATATGTCCTCCATATTGATTTGGTTCGGATTGTATGCATATAAAACAAATATTTAAACTAAATAACATCGAATACAAATAGAATTCACAATAGAATTCATTCGAGATAATTTACTCATTGATAGAGAGTTACATATATAGATCAATTAACCCCTACAATGGTGGAGTCAAACATGATCTTCAATCCCTCATATCTCTCTCCATGAATCTCTCAGACTTATCCCCTAATATCTCACACACCAAAATAGTTACGTGAGTTGTTCTCACAACTCACCAATAATAAAACTATTACAACTATATTATTAATATGAGTTCTATAAACTCATTATTAATAATATTACATTTTATTTAATAATGTTACACAATATTTTGGTAACATTCACTCCCCTATTGTTAACATTATTAATTCCCAATATACAATCCCTTAATGTTGACATGGTAAAAACATTCACACGCTTATCTGCAGTATGCTCACCCATGTGGCATGCCCAACTTGGCTCATAACCTTGATCAAAAGAAAGGCTCTCTCCTTCCATGGTTTAAAACAGGTTTACCACAAACCTTGACATGACATGAACCATCAACTGTCCACCTCATGTGATTTCCTGGATCTCCCATAAACCTTTTCAAGATCCACGAACTAACTTACATTGGTGTTTCTGATCTTCTGCAATGCTCTGACATCAAGAGAAAATGTAGGAAATATCGCTTATAGAGCTTACTTATTACAATAGACGAACATGTATAAATTTACTGTTCTTATTTGCAAAAAGTAAACACAACTGGAATAAAATGCCACAATAACATTGTGTGCCCTCGTCGCTTGTGGCTAACGAGAGGTCGTTGATTGACCTCCTTCCTCTGTTGCCTCCATCCTCCATCAAAATGCTACTTAGTTCAGTCGGATGTGATCATGAAGCTCAATTATAAATAGGACGTCGGTTTACATCAAAAATGAGTCTGACTAAAAGTGGGGTATTTTTTTATTTTTTACAAATTTGAGAATGACTCTAGTTGAGACAAAAAGACGAGACGATAACAAAATACTTTACAACAAAGACAACTCTTATTATAAAGACACAAATGGAATAATTATAACCTAAAATAATGATTTAGAAAAGACTTTATAGGAAAAACAAAATAATAGCTTTTATATTGACAAAGTGTACACTATTTAGATTTAATATCTAAATATAACAATAGACATAATAACAAAATTATAAAGGAGACCCACTATAAATGGAATACCCACATTATATGACAAATAAACACTAATAACACATTGAATCGTATTTATGTGCATACACAGATGAAATGACAAAAAGAAGGGATACGACTTGAGTTACAGAGATGCACACATCTAGGGGACTGCTCTAGGATATTTTGCCACATATTTAATTCAAATCTCCAATGATTTTACACCACGAGCTGTGTTTTTATTTGCAGACTGACACCAAAATGCTTCCAACCGTGAGTATATCAGAAAAATTTCGAATGGAAAATTGTAGTATTTGGAGGACATGGGCTCATGGAAAAAAAAACAAATATGTAATATGATAAATCAGATCTAGAATGTGATAAATCGATATGTAATCTGATAAACAAAGACCACGTCCTCTTTTTTGAAAATGACCACCAACAAAGTGATCCGATTTTGGCAATATGGATTGAGGCTAGAATTTCTCTTTCAAATCGATGTCATCCCAATATGGAAAGCGCCTGAGTTGATGGTGTTTTTAATGCAGAATGGATTTCCTTTCCTCTAACAACCTGAACTATACAAGAAATGACAGATCCACAAACTGCAAAGTAATTTATAAGATTAGAAAGTTTCTTGCTGAATAGAGACGTCAAACCAATGCATGGACAATTTTGAATAACCCGCATGCAATGAGAAAACATGAAGAACAACAAGGTCCATGACCAATAAGATGAAGAGAAACTCAGTCACATTTGTAAAAGAGAGGAAAATACTATTTTCATAATTTCTCCCTAACCGTAATCTGGGTTATTCTCAAATTCGGACAACTTATTCCTTGCATCACAATTAAAAAACCTAGAAAATATGTCAAGAACCCGTTTAGGAATTTTAAGATACAACCTCTTTATTACATCCTATCAAATAACTTTCTCGCTCCATCATCACAGTGCAAGACCAAATCGCTCTGAAACCAAATATTAATTTGGTTCAGATTGTTTGTATATAAAACAGAGATTTAAACTAAATAACACCAAATACAAATATAGTTCACAATAGAATTCATTTAGGATAATTTATTCATTGATAGAGAGTTACATATATAGATCAATTAACCCCTACAATGGTGGAGTCAAACATGATCTTCAATCCCTCATATCTCTCTCCATGAATCTCTCAGTCTTATCCCCTAATATCTCACACACCAAAATAGCTACGTGAGTTGTTCTCACAACTCACCAATAATTAAACTATTACAACTATATTATTAATATGAGTTATATAAACTCATTATTAATAATATTACATTTTATTTAATAATGTTACACAATATTTTGGTAACACTCCATGCCCTACGTTCCCAAATCAACCATTGTAAAAAGCAAAAATAGTGTAAAAGGTGCATGGATGATGTGTTTCATCAATTGGTGGTACCACGCTTTCATGTATTTCAGTTTCACACACCGTAAAAAGTCCCAAAATAATATATCGCCAAATAAATTACTAATTTCAACAAAAATGTCTCCATGAAAGATAAAAAATACGAAAAGGTTTATTATGCCGAAGGTGTTTACAATTGGGGCCGAGGCCTCACTCCTCTAACAACAAAGAAGATGTGGATGACGAAGATTGATAGGATTACATCGCGGGTATATATATTTTAATTAGATCCGACGATGGAAATTCTCGTGGTTGGCATATGAAGAAAGAGTTTTTTTAGCAAATTTCTTCACGAGTGTTAAAATAGCCCATTTGAGCTACCAATCTATACGGTTCGGCTCACAAATCACTGCAATTATATGGTTGACATTATTCTATTTAGATTTTCTCCTCTACCAATGAGGTGAGATCAATTTTTGCACCAATGTGGCTTGCATCCAGATAAAACTTCACATACATAGGATTTTGTGGAGCCATTCCACCTATCAACATAGTGAGATTCACTCTTCTCTAGATTTGAAGGAGCTATCTTCACATGTTACACTTTGGGAGATATCTCCATTGGTGTGGGCGCACATCTTCAATATGTAAAGCTGAATAAGTATTTCCATTTCAAGTTTTCATACTACCACGTTGCAAGGAGCTCGTTGTCCAATATGGTTAGATGTATTTTATTTATTGTAAATGTCAATTAGATGAGTCATAAAGACTTATGTATTTAGGTTACGTTTAGTATTTTGTGGTGATCGAATCACATGGTGGTCGACGGTTAATGTGCACCCTAATAAGTTTCATCATTCGGTGGTACCGCAATTTCATGTATTTTAGTTTCACACACCGTAAAAAGTCTTGAAATAATATATTGCCAAATAAATTACTAATTTCAGCGGAAAAGTCTCCACTAAAGACAAAAATATGAAAAGGTTTATTTGCGCCAAAGTCGTTTACAAGTTGGGTTGAGGTCTCGCTCCTCTGACAGTGGAGAAGATGTGGACAACGAAGATTGACAGAGACTTACATCGTTGATATATATATTTTAATTAGTTTTGACGGTGGAAATTCCTAGGTGGTAATGATGCGAAGAGTTTTGTTTTAGCATATTTCTTCACGGGTGTAAAAAATAGCCCATATGTAATCGCCGATTTATATGGTTTGGCTCACGATGATCACTACAACCGTATCGTTGACTATATTCTATTTAGATTTTCTCCTCTACTAACAAGGTGAGATTAGTTTTTGCACCAATGTGGTTTGCACCCGATAAAACTTCACATACATAGGATTTTGTGGAGCCATTCCACCTAACAACTTATTGAGATCCATGCTTCTCTCGAATTTAAAGGAGCTATCTTCACGTGTTATACGTTGGGAGATATCACCATTGGTGTGGGCGCACATATGCAATATGTAAAGTTGAATAAGTATTTCCATTTCATGTTTTCATACTACCACGTTGCAAGGAGCTCGTTGTCCAATATGGTTAGATGTATTTTATTTATTGTAAATGTCAATTAGATGAGTCATAAAGACTTATGTATTTAGGTTATGTTTAGTATTTTGTGGTGATCGAATCACATGGTCGGTTAGGTGGTTAATGTGCGCCCTAATAAGTTTATGGCCTGAAGGATAAGAAATTCACAAATTAATTTATGGGGGGCTTCGCTTGGAGACTCCCTTGGATATACCATTTTTTTGAGGTCCAAATCTCTCTCTTTGTAATAAATGAGATTATTACTTTAAATCCGTTTTAAATCGTTTTTTTCTTTAATAAACATTGACAACTAGAAAAAATTTAATCCATCAAAGTCATCCAAGAACCAATACTTGTATTCCAATATCGTAAAGTAAGTTAATTGTGTCCCACCACACTCATATTATAATTTAGTTTAATGATCAAGATCAATTGTAACATGGTTGCTTGATATTTTCACTTACCACTTTTCACAAAAGAATGTAAAATTGAGTATTATGCTACAAACCCAATTTCTCTTAATCATTTTATTATTTTACTATTTCCTATAAGTCTCTTTTATACAATTAGATATCTAATTATTAACTAAATTTAAATTAGGTCTTCGCCTTAGAACACAACGTAGTTCAATTTCTTCATTCTCCCAAAGCCCCCTGAATTTTTCTTGATCGAAGCGATTCCCATTGAGATGCAACACTTCCATTTTCTCGTAGATTCTTGATTGTGTTGGGAATAACGCCACTAAAATTATTCTTAGCTAGAAGAAGCACTCTCATATTCCTCAAACCACACAACCAGGAGGGCACATTGCTCTGTGACCTTGTTCCCAAAGACTGAAAAGAGTTTGATGTTCATATGGTGGGAAAAAGATGAGGGATTCTATTCATTGAAATTCTTCCAATGTTCGAGTGATTTTTTTGAAGACCGGCGAGATTTGCTATGGATTATGAGATAGTTCCGGTCATATAGAGGAATTTTAGCGGAGGGTCGTAGTTGTGTACGCCTCTTACTCTTAGGAAAATTTGGGTAACTCGACCCGTGATGAAATCACATTCGATGCAAGTCATGTTTGTGCAGTAGTTATTTCCCTTCCAACTATTGAGAACTCCCTTTAGATACTCCATCACAATGGCCTTAAATTTTAACAGTGTATCTCTGTCCCCCTTTGCACAAGTTGTATTTGACTATGCATTTCCGACAACAATGGAACTCATACAGATCCTCTCTCTGTGAGACTTGTGCACAATTATGATCACCAAAATAAAATCCTTTTGAGATAACAAAGAATAAGGGATGGAGGTCTTGATGCAGAGATTACTTACCTCAAAGGAGGATGACAACATTGGATGCATCATAGTGATTGACCAAATTTCTTTTACAAAAACAAAAAGCACATGCAAGAAATCATCTACGGCAAAAGAAATTATTGGTTTCGCTTATCAAAAGACACTAGAGGGTAATGGTAGAGAGAAATGTTTGTAGAAGGTTGAGTGAGGAAGAGGTGGATCATAGAACTTACGAAACAATTTCTCCCGCCATCTCCCTTGCCCACATTTCTACTCCAGCTAAATGTGGACAAAAACACAAAGAATTAAACCCTCATAATACTTGAGGATATTTTTCAGAAGGAATTTAGAAGAATGAAACCCATAACCATCCAAACACTTGCACATGACTAGACATAGAATGAAACTCGTACATGTGACCACAAAGAATGAAACATTATGAAGGCTCCATTTGTTCGAACATGATTAATAAGCTCTTCCAGGTCTACAAGTGGGGAGGAAGGAAGTACTTGCCTTATTTGTAGCAAGCAGATTGGAGACAGGGCATGGGATCCATTGCTAGACATGTATTTATCAAAGTATTATTTAGTTGTCTATATATGCAATATCTTCTTATTCAATAACATTGACATTAGGAGCATTCTCAAGCCATATATATACAACTAGCTTTCGACACTATGTTAAAGCTCTTCTCTTGCAAGAATTACCTTCCTCCATTACGGATGATAATTCAAGGTGTTGCAGGGACATGAAAATATTACCTCGTTAATGTTATGAAATGAGTTTCATCACGCTGAACCTGCTCACCAAAATTGACCACCACCTCTAGTGAAGTATTTGCCCATTCTTGGATGTCTACGTTTAGCAAAACAATTATCATCCTCATCGGAGACCTTAGGAAACTTACACAGTATTGGACACTCTTGTGTATGCTAGCAATTCATATGGTGCTAACCTCTGGAAATCATTTTGTACTTCAATCTCCATAAATTACATCTTCCACCAACAAGGTTTATCTCATGCACAAGTTTCCTTTCGGGAATTGCTCCTCAACATTCACAATTCTATTCAACTGTTTAATGACTGGGAAATTTTCAAGACGCACACTTACTCAACATGACATCCTTACCTTTAGGGAAGCCCCCATTTATTTGGAACGAATGAGAAATTCAACCAACAAAACCTTCAAATGTTGAAAGGATTGAACTCTCCAAATGCCCAATCCATTCCTCAAAATACCAAATGTAGTGATTCAAAAGATCCATACGATGATCAATTGCAAGATATAGTTCTTTTTCTAGAACCGAAAAGGCATGTTCTTAGCTAATTTATTGGTTCAGATAGGTCTTGTCAATGATGCAACCAACTATATTTTTGACATTGTTTATGATTCTTCCTCTGCGCCACCTGATTTGCCATTCTTTTTTTCGTTAAATATGATCGATATACTAGCCCAATCTGGGATCCCAACAACCTTTCCATATTCCAATCCCCCTATTTCCAGAGGAATCACAGGAAACTACCAATCAAAATGTCTTGGGATTTGACTATCCACAAGTCTCTACGTCTTACTTTGCATAATTTCATTATTGATATCGGTAGGACCAAGAGACATGGTCTTACCTTCACAACTATCTCTACAGTTCCGTTGTTATCCAATAGATTAGGATATTCTATCCCTTCTTCTCTGGCCATTTTTCTAAATTGTCCAAAACACCTTTTCTACATTGCCGCATAAACAAGGAACAAAGACTACATTCTCTTAAACTCTTCCCCACCCCTTGAACAACATCACACTTTCCTTCCACTCCCTTCCACACCGTTAGTGTAGGCTATTATTTATCCTTTTATTTATTTGTTAGGATAATTCTTACACTTGTGTTAGCCCTACACTTGTTGGGTTAGCTTGCTTAGGTGTACTAGTTGTGTGGAGTTAGCTTCTCAGTTATGTAGAGTTAGCTTACTAGTCTTTTGGAGTTAACTTAACTACCAATATGAGTTAGTGGGAGTTCTTCACCATTGATTTAGGTAGTAGTTGCACTTCCCTCCTCCTATATGTACATCTTTCTTATTGAATAATTAAAGTCATTTTATTGTAATGTATTGAGCATTATGGATTATGATGGATTTCCATAAATGGTATTTTAGCTCTTCTGCTTTGCAAATCTAATGTGGTGTGCTATTATCATCCGAGATCGCGGCTTTGGACATTTTAGGTTTTGGGCGCAGCTTTTATCCTTTGTCGCAAGCATGTATCGTGTGGATGCACTCTTTTACCATTTGGACATTTGGGTGTCACGTGTACCTAAAAAAATCAGCATTAAAATATTATTTTAATAACAAAACCTTGTAGAGCTCATAAATTTTGATCCGTAGCTCGGATTAAGGTGATCTTTTTTTGAAATTGTGTATTTTTTTGAGATCTACGCATTGGTGAGATTTTTATACACATATTTCAAATGTAAAAGGTAATTTTACTCATTGTAATATGTACATGCACTCAATTATAAAGTGCCAATTTGGGAGGGTGTTGTAATCTCTTGTGGACGCAATTTTGGTTGAGCCCGACGTCCTCAACTTTTGGGTGTTGCATTCTTGTATCTATGGGTGTATACATTTATATCTCTCTTGTTTGTTGAGATATTTTGGATCTGTATTTTTGACACTTTTTTGGCATGTTGACAGTCTCTCTTGTGGGGGAGCTATTCTGGTGGAGCCCAATGTTAGTTTGTCAGTGTTCGAGTAGTTGATTTTGACAACTCATACAGATATGTGGTGTCACTCTACCCATTCTAGCAGTATGGGAGGGTGTGGTGTTGATACTGCTTCTTCGGTTTCGTGCCCTTGCCTTGTTACCTTGGATTTTCTTGGATCGTGGCACTCCTATTTATTTGGATCTCGTGTCCTTGCCTTGTTGCCTTGGTTTTTTTTGGATCATGGCACACCTATTTGTAGCAGTTGATCAAATTATGTTTGGTGTTTGTTTTTCACTTTTCGACATCACTCCATTGTGATCTCCTCGCATGGAGCTATTTTGGTAAAGTCCAAAGGTCGCTTGTTTTTGAGTTATATGATCGAGCAGTGGATTCAGACCATAGTGTGCACCACACTTCTTTAGCATTGTACAAGTTTTTGGAGTCGAGCTTCTGAGGATATCTTGCAGCAGGATTTTACTCTCTACTTTGTTATCACTTTGGTTTTGGGTATTTTGCGGTGTCCATTTTTCCCGGTTGTTGTCACGTGGGTACCTCATCGGAGTTTGTTCTTAGGACCCACCTTCTTTTCCACCCACCTAAGCTACGCTTACGGGAGGGTGTTAGTGTAGGCTATTATTTATCCTTTTATTTATTTATTAGGATAATTGTTACACTTGTGTTAGCGCTACACTTGTTGGGTTAGCTTGCTTAGGTGTACTAGTTGTGTGGAGTTAGTTTCTTAGTTATGTGGAGTTAGCTTACTAATCTTTTGGAGTTAACTTAACTACCAAGACGATTAGCGGAGTTCTTCACCATTGATTTAGGTAGTAGTTGCACTTGCCTCCTCCTATATGTACATTTTTCTTATTGAATAATTCAAGTCATTCTATTGTAATGTATTGAGCATTATGGATTATGATGGATTTCTATATATGGTATTTTAGCTCTTCTCTTTTGCAAATCTAATGTGGTGTGCTATTATCATCTGAGATCGCGGCTTGGAACAATATTCTTATCATTCCTTTCACATACCGCCTATTATGTCAAGTACTCCTCTTTTACCCTCTTCTCTACCTATCAAGATTTCCGTTCTCAATTCACCCTCATCCTTGTACTCACTTTACTTTATGTTCTCATTATGAATACAAATTATCTTTCTATCATAATTTCAGTCCCTATTTTGATTAATTAATATACCTCTTCCCCTTCAACATTCACATCCGAGTGATCCTATACGAATGCTAGTTTAAAACAAACTAATAACAAAGGGTGGAAAATCTTCTTTTGGCAGGTTTTAATAATCTGCAATCATTATTAAATTCTTTAGAAATATATTTGCGCAACAAAGTCCACAATAAACTTTGTTCCATTATAACCACCGATGCTATATTTGCAATTAAAATACATTAAAAAGGCAGTAACTTTTTCCTTGATGGCAAAGGAGTAGTCAATATGGGCCCCTGCTGGTTAAATTCCAAAGCGTTTAATATCTTATAAAGTCAAATTATTAGATAGGTAAAGCACGAGGATAAGATTGTAATCTAGTCCTTAATGCCGTTTTGGAATTTATTGGGTAATGGGGCGGACACTAGATAATATTTCCGTAAATACACGCGCACAAAAAAAAAAAACTTATTTTCTTCTGTCCGATTATATTATGGACAAGATTATTACGATAAATTGAGTTAAAAAAAAACGGCTCGAAGATGCTTTTCGGGTACGAAAGAGTGGGCGGGACCTCAATAACTAGCGTGCATCTTCGCATTAGTTCCTTGCCAGGAAAATCTCCTCGAATTTTGGTCGGCAATCTGCACACGCAAACTTTCCGGCCATTGAAATGCAGGCCCGCACCAACCTTACCAAAAAGACTTTCGTCCGTAAATTTTCGTCCGCTTTAACCCGCCAGTGCCCCTACATTTTTGTACCACGCGTGTGAAATCTGAAATCTGCGCGTAGTGTACCTACTTCTCGTAGGAGCGTGTAAAAGCTTTTAGTTGAGCTGAGACTGTAGGGAAAATATAGGGTGTCGGATGAGCTGGCGGAGTCAGGTTCGTTGGAATGGTGACAAGTGACAAGGACGCCGAATACTTCTTGACATAGACATATATGGATTCGCTGTCGTAGCAAAGAGCGAAGAATCTTCTAGTATTGTTCTTTTTGTGCATATGTTCCGAGCATAATCCACATACAGTCCTTATTTATTCGCCAAATTAGGGGCGAATGAATTCGTAGGCCCGACGTTTAACGCCAATTTTGATGTCTGAATGGCTGGGGCAGAGCACGCTTGTTGCGGGGTTACTTTCTGGATATATCTTCTGATAATTGTAGGGCTGGTTTTGTTCGCGGGGTTAATGTCTGGTCTTACGCTCGGCTTGATGTCTCTCGGACTGGTTGACCTGGAGGTGCTCATTCAATCCGGCACGCCTCAAGATAAAAAACATGCCGGTAAATTATCATAAACCCTATTCTTTTTTCAAATTAAAGCTTTTATTAAAACGGAATGTAAATTTAAGTTCTTAAAGCCGTTATTGATCAATGATTGTAGATTTAAGCTCTTAAAGCTTCCAGATGTAAAAAGAAAGAGATGAAGTAAATTAATATTTCAACGGGACTGTAAAAGTACAGCTAGCTTAGAGTAGACAATTTTTCGGATTTGCTTTTTAACGATATGTCTTTTCAGTGATCTATACAGTTTACAATTACATTTATTGAAGGTGTGAAATGCTTACACTGTGGTAGATGTCTTCTTTTAGATCTCGTAAGTTAGAGGAACAAAGATTTTTGCAGGAAGACATTTGCCAAAGCTCTTCTGCATGAACTGCATAGAAGCTTTTGTCCGAAGTTTCGAGTAAGCCATCTCTCTTATCCTAGGGAAGTGGAATTTGGCAGCTCATTTTGTCAAACGTTTGGAGGGAAGTACCTCAGTCAACATTAGGAAACAAAATTTGGCAGCTCATTTTGTCTGGTGTTTCAAGTGAGCTATCTCACTTGATTTCAGGGAAACAAAATCTGGCAGCTCATTTTGTTTGACATTTCAAGTGCGCTATCTCACCTAACATTAGGGAAATAAAATTTGGCAGTTCATTTCGAAGTGTTTGGAGTGAACTACATCACCCAACATTGAAGAAACGAAATTTGGCAGTTCATTGTCTGATGTTGTGAGGAAGCAACCTCTACAATAGTAAGGAAACAAAATTTGGGAGCTCATTTTGTCTGATGTTGCGAGAGAGCCTCCTCACTCAAAAGTAGGGAAAAAAATTGCAGCTCATTTTGTCCCATGTTTTCAAGTGAGGTACCTTACTGAACATTAGAGAAATAGAATTTGGCAACACACTTGAAAATATTCCGCGCACATCATTCATTCATTCAGAAAGAAACTTTATTAATGTCCACGAATGACCAAAAGTTGGTCAATGGGACTCAAGAATACATCCAATTACAATAGAAAGTGCTAGGGTAAAAGGACCCTAGGATCAAAGACTAACTAAAGCACTGAAAATATGCGAAGGGTAAACCCAATGCAGTAAAGCCCCAACCCACGTGGTTAAGGTACTAATACAAATAGCCATGTGGTGAGAGCAAGAACTCCCAAAGAGAATGGTATGATGAAAGTTGGAAAGGCTGGATGCTAGTCTCATCAAACATCTTTGATCATTTAGAAAATCTTTGGCAGACATTAGTAGCAGTAATTAAATGATTTAATTTATTTTCATGCAATTTCTTCTAGAAGCTATTTCTTTCAATATTATGGACCGTGGAAGATCAAAATCTATAAAATAATTAATTCTTTGCAACAATTTCAAATTTGTCAAATAATCTTTTCTATTATGTTTGAAATAAGGGATGAGGCCGGGATCGTGCCCCGGTGAATTTGACGGAATGGATACCCCTCAGTCCTTGGCCGCTTAGCCTAAGAAATCTACCGACTTCACCGTGGGGGAAGGCGGTCCATGGACCTGCCAGATTTCAATAAAAAAAAAAAGAAGAAAAAAAATTCATAACAAGTTTGCTGGAATTACCTAAATTTGGCGAAACATTACAAAGACTCGATAATAAAGAAAATCTTTTGCTATCAATTATTGGAGCTGAGAAGATGTATTAATTCTCTGCAGGGTATAAGATTCCAAATTTCTCAAATAATCTCTTGATTTTTTCTTCTGAAACGAGGAGTTTTGATAAATAGTACGAATTTGAATGAAATTTGCTGATTTTAGTTTTTCAAGAACTGAATATAAAGACAAACAGAATCGATGCCTTGCTGTATATTTTAATTCACAACCAAAGGCAGCAGAAAACAAAGGAGGAAGGGTAAGAATTGCGAAATTTATTCTATTTCCTTTTGGCAAACGGGAAGTCACCCTTAGGATCATTACCACAATAGTCTTCTCCAGAAGCCAAGCAGTCACAAGTCTGTAAAACGAGTAAATTCAACTTAAGATTATATGCACAATACTTTTCCCAAGTGACTGAGACTCACGAGTTTGACTCTTATTCAAGAAAACAAGCAGATTCAAGTTCTTACCGATTTTTACTAGGTTGTATTTCTCAAGTGACAACTCTACTTTCACTCTTCAAATTTGCGAGTTCTTCTTGAGTCCAGGGTGCATGATGATGCTTCATAGACAGCAAAGCAAACAAAATAACATCTACTAAATAGGCAAATACCTTTAGATTGATGATCTGCATTCTATTGTCACGATGATATTTTCCTAATGTTGTGTTTATGATCCAAAGTGTGTTGTTGTTCATTACTTGTGTTGGTAGTTTAATAAGTTAGTAACTTTATATCATTCATTAATATAAAGTTAATGTGGTTAGTTGCTACGGGCAGGCTTGTTGTGCAAGTGGTTGGGCCCGTTAGAGGTTGGTTGGGTCACGTAGTCCCGTAGGCAAACTTACGTAAAGTTTATTTAAAAGCCTTTGTAATGTCCCTCTTTTCGAGTAGTTCGAGTGAAGACCTTTGGCCCATTCTTACCCGACTACCAAAGGGTGAAATCAGGGTAATTAAGTTTTATTTATTTTATTTGTATAGTGCAAAATATTAAAATATAAAATTATAATGCACATACAATAAAATAATGAAACTTAATATAAAATTAGAACTTGGGCAAAGACAATTAAAAATTAAATGTATTCATCTAGTGGAAAATGCGACTTGCCCAAGTAATGGAAAAATAGAAAAGTGTGTCATAAGCCTCCTTAGAAAAATGCGACTGGCATAGGGAAAGTCGAGTGATCTCATTGGATATTGTTGGAGGTTGTTTTGGGCCATTTCTCCTTTATATGGAGAGGTCGACTTGAGGGGAGGATATCCAGAATTTTATTATCAAGAGCTTCCAGCTTTTGTAAGAAATTCCAAGGACGAAAACCCTTGTGGATTTATCTCTTGCGGACGAAAACCCCAAGGGATTGAGAGGGGATTTCACTCAGAAATTTCCAGCGAGCTTATTCAGATTTTTCAGTCAAGTTTCCAGCAGTATTTTGTGTTATTTTGGTGATCAAATTGCAGCAGTGGATCGACCCAGTTTGGGAGTTGTTTGGGCATATTCCAGAGGTATTTTCCTTTGAAAATTATTGTCAAACATTCCTATATTTTTATAAATCAGAAGGCTGCAAATTTATATTTTTCTGAGCAATATTTGAAGGGTTTCCAGCCAGTTTGAAATCAGATTTCAGATCTGTTTTTCTGAATTATTTATCTGCATATAAATCTAATTTTTAATGAATTTTGGCTTTTAAAAATATTGGGAATCAAGTGGAATAGAAAGTATAATTTTTTGGAAACAATTGCATTGAGTTTTATCAAAAACCCTAGTCGCTTTGGCTGGAATAAAATCCAGTTTGCCCTAGATCGATCTCCAAGGGTTTCAAAAACCCTAGTTTGTCATTTGCACTTCATAAAAAATTCTGATTTGGGAAAAAGAAATTATTGGGGATCTTTCAGCCTTGGATGTATTGAAAAGATGTAACGGAGACTTTACATTGGAATGGAGTATTTTAACTAATGAAGTATAATATTCATTGCAAGCTTATGTTAATGGAGATCTGTCTCTGAAAGTATGCAAGCTCTCTTTCCATCAGTTGTATCAGAGCTTAATGACTGTGACTCCTAAGGAGCAAAAGGAAATGGAACACCCTTGATGCATTCTCATTCAAATATTCTGCATTTTTATTTGTATGCGGGAGCGTGTAACTGCTGTGAGAATGTGGAAGAAATGTGAGATTAGACAGAAAGAAGCGTTTAAGAGTCATAAAGAGGCACTTAAATATCTCATCCCGGCACTGCATAGATTGGTGAATTAATTCTGATGTTTGTTCTATTCTGGGCACTGCTGTTTTCCTGTGGATGGAGGTGCAGAAAACAATCTCTTCATCTCTTGTAAGGCGTGCCAAGCGAGTGCTACCTTTTGTGTTGTTGGAGAGCGTGGCAAGAATATGATCTTTTCTGTACATGGCATTGACAATAGTGTAATATGCTGGGAAGTATTTATATTCTCAAATTTTTGTCTGGGCGTGAAAGTTAAGGCAGAGTCGGAGAAGGCAATTTTCCCAATTTTTTTGGTAAAGTTACAAAGGGGCGCTCAACCAAACTATTACCACTATATAATGTTCATGCACAGTGTGTGGGGCCATCCACTTTCATCTCCTTTTGCACTCGTCTCTTAATATTTACGGGTAATTTAACAAGTGCATGCTTATTTGATTTGTCAAATCAGGAAAACAGTGATATAAATATAAGCATTTCCTTTGTTATTTTGTGAATTATAGTGAAGCAAGTGGTGAAGGTTATTGTGAAAGTCATTGGATAAAGGGAGTTGTAGCGTTCCAATCCAAGTGCTCAAATTCTTATTTTGTGCAAAAAGCCAATTGAATTAATCTGCAAAGCTGGGAAAATCAGTGCCCATTGTACTGTTTCTTGCCATAACTTTTTTGCTGGACAATATTTTCTTACAAAACCTACTTTTTTGAAAACTAGATTCCGTCTTGATTCCAACAAGTACAAACAAGGAGGGTTCCAAATTTTATTCCTTGTAAACCAGTCAAAATTGCTGGATTTTCATTGAGAGGGGGTCTGCCTAGCCTGAACAAGGAGCAAAACTTAATACTGATGTAACTTTTCCATATGATTGTCAAATTTTTCATATGACCACTCGTTTTTCATGGAAATGGATTTTGAATTGATTGGCAAGGTCAATTTATTGTTTTGACATCTTATGGTAAGAGTTTGTATTGAAAATGAAGAAACTAGGCTTTGTAATGTACGGTGGGTGCATTTTCAGTGGAAACTGACACCTTGATTTTTCTAGACAGTTAATGTGCTTCAAAATCATGGCTTTGACACGGTTTCATTCCGCTTGTGATGTCGAAGTTGATGCAGTTGCACTTCAAAGGTTATAGGTCCCTAGGGATCTAATAGGCTGACAGGGCCAAATTGCAGGTTGAAGGACACATCGGAGGCTAGAGGATAATCCCTTTCTCCAGTTAGCTATTTGCTCAGAATTTGGGTTACATGCTTGAATAGCATTTTTGGTAGTAGTTTGTGTTTTTCTTCTAGTTTGGTGTTGCTATGTGTCCAGTTTTGGTCTTCTTTTATTGAGCTTTAATGAGGAGCAGACAGAGTAGTTTGAATTGGTCTTGTAGCTGCAAGGACTTTGCACCTCTTGACTGATAGGGTGGAAGAGACTGCCAGTGGTCTTCAATCAGTTGGTGATTGTATGAGTTGACATAGGAGTTGCTAGCATTGGAAGTGTTGAGCAAAGGGTTGTCAACGATTGTTGGGTATTAGCGAGATGTGACATACAGAGTATGAAAAATCATTGGGTGGGTTTCTGTGTGAAACCTTATGTGGATCGATGTAGTTGAGCAGACTATGATTGTGCTTATGCTACAGTTTGGTACCGGTCAAAGGTGATGGGTATGCTTGTGTAGTGTGCATGCTTGCGTAGTGTGTATCATTCGTGTAGGGTGTTCATCATTGTGCTGCAACTTGTGGGAGTAGTGGAATTTGGAAGGAAGTGACATAGGTTGATTAGTACCATGATGCACAATGTGCATGCTCGTGTAGTGTGTATCATTCGTGTAGGCTGTTCATCATCATGCCACAACTTGCGGGAGTAGTGGGCTTCAAAAGGAAGCGACATTGGTTGATCAGTACTGTGATGTACAATGTGCCAGGTTGCAGGTGTGGTAGAGACCTTTGGAGACATCACAATTATATGCTCCTAATCATCCTCTTCTATACTCCTTTGGATCAAGGGGGTTTTAGATTTATGATCCAGAGTGTGTTGTTGTTCACTACTTGTGTTAGTAGTTCAATAAGTTAGTAACTTTATATTATTCATTAATAAAAAGTTAACGTGATTAGTTATTACGGATAGGTGTGTCGGGTAGGTGGTTGGGCCCTTTAGAGGCTGGTTGGGTTCCATAGTCCCATAGACAAACTTACACAATCCTTAGATGTATTGAAAAAATGTAACGAAGACTTTACATTAGAATGGCGTATATGAATTAATAAATTATAATACTCATTGCAAACTTATGTTAATGGAGATCTGTCTCTGAAAATATGCAAGCTCTCTTTCCATCACCTAATACATTTTATGTTCACTTAAACGTTTATTAGATAGATTTCTTTTTCTTTTTTTTTTGCTTATTTTATGGCATTGAGACCAAGGGCCGTCTAGGTAGATTTCTTTTTCTTATTTTTGTTTATCTTCTAGCATTGAGACCAAGGGCCGTCTAGGTAGATTTCTTTTTCTTATTTTTGTTTATTTTCTAGCATTGAGACCAAGGGCCGTTTTAATGTAGTGTTGAGGCGAGTCTATGATTGTCTTATTGTGGTGCGTGAGCGTATTCCTTAGACGTGTGAGTGTATTCCTTAGACATTCCCAAATTCTATACACACACATGCACGAGGGATCTACACCCACCAAAGTTTGAACCAAAGGTCACTTGAATGCACACAGCCCAATGGACTCTATTAAGTGGATTCGTCATGGAATGATATTTTTTCCCTAAATTTTATATATTAATGCAAATTTTTATTTTGCTGAAATGTTTCAATTATTTGCCAAGTATGAGTGATCCGCATTGTGGGGCCTAGGACACCCACCAAAGCTTGAACCAAAGGTCACTTGAATGCACACAGCCCAATGGACTCTATTAAGTGGATTCGTCATGGAATGATATTTTTTCCCTAAATTTTATATATTAATGCAAATTTTTATTTTGCTGAAATGTTTCAATTATTTGCCAAGTATGAGTGATCTGCACTGTGGGGCCTAGGTTGGTGTCGTGGAGGGCAACCCAATAAATTAGCTAGTAATCTACCGATTTATATTGAACATGCAATAGAATACAAAAATGGCAAACTATCACACATTCATGAGGACTAAGAGATGGCAGAATATTGCTCTTCTATTCACCATGAATATGTATAATACACAAGTTCAATGAACCAGAAGACCAAGATTGAGAATACCTGTGATTAGAGACCAAGAATGAGGATGCTAGCTGATTTTTCTAGCTGCTAAATGGAAAGATGGTGAATCCCTTGGTGAACCAAAAGAAGTTGAAGAATCCCTTCTCCAGGCTGAGTACAAGTACTGTTACAAGAGAGTTCAGTTACAAAATGGTTCGATTCTGTAACAGTCGATAGTTCATCTTACTTGGCACATGCAGATATCGATTCATTAATGGGACAGATTAATGACATTAATTTCCACAAAGCCAAGAATGAGGTTTGATACCAACCACAACGTGACAATCTATGATTGATAAAACAAATGTTTTCACTTTTGTAATGCTCTTTCCAATGTTACTAAAATCCAACATAAAATACTTCTGAACTGTATTTACAAGTGCTCCAATGAAAAATAGCCCCCAATCAAAGTTAGACTTGAAAGAAATTACAGGAACAAACAGAACAACACCTGCACACAAATGTTTTAGCAATTTTCATGACGAAAAGCCTTACAGGATATTAAAAACACCACCACAGAAAAGGATGTGATTTATTCTTGGTCTTAAAATCGTTACTACAAAGTTTACACAAGGAATGGCCCACTGTGGAGCTTGGGATCTTGCTTCTTTGCGCTACACTTAGAAACTCCGCTCTTTCTTTGCTCAATCGACTTGGAAGTTGCCAAATAAACCCCTTGCAAGAATTTTTGCCAGCATTTATGGACAACTTGCGCTTGATCTTCCAAACCCTCTTTCTACTCCCTCCTTCCAATTCTTCTTCTAATACTTCTGACAACAGCATCAATCTCAGGGCAACACGGTCCGAAGTCAGACAACACCACCTAGCAGAGTTGTCAAAGTGATGGGGTTATTAAAACTGTCCCATTGCATTTGAACAGTCGGATCACTGTCTGAACATGCCTGTTGAATCCATCTGCAAACTCAACCTATCTATGTTAGATTCTAGGGGCTGACTGTGAGCTCCCCTTGTCAATCATGCCTACTTGTATGGGTGGCATAACATGATGTCCACTTTGTCAGCTACTGATATTTGTGCTTAAAATACTGTTCCATTTTTAATCAGAAATTGAAGAAGTATATGAAAATATATGAAGCTCGATCAACTGATAGATCATGACCAAAAATTTGTTGCTTGACTTTGAAGGTCTCTAGAAGTTCTCAATATTAATATGTTCAGATACTCTTATTACCATCTAGGCATAATGTTTTTGTGTCATAATTTTGAAAAGTTTGCAAGATATCTTTTGCTTGGATATTTGAGGAGTACTCCTTTGTCTCAATACTAACCATTTCAAGCCGTCATGTCTTTACTTTGAGCAATTTTGTGAGATCCCTCTTTCTTGGGTCTTTTGCTTGGTCCAGCAAATATTATCATTACATCATGAAAGCTGATTAATATCCTTTAAGAAAGTAAATTGTACAAAATCTTGTAAAACTGATGTGGTGACTTCTATGTTGCCCATCTATGGCAACCACTATACAAATTGGGCTATATATGGGCTCAACATATACCTTATTGTTGTATTAGAGTTTATAACAATTAATGAAACTAAAGGAAATAAAGTGTAAATCATAGTGGATCACTTTTGATTTCTTCTAAACAAGGGTTTAAATCAATAAAAAGGTTTTCTAAAATTGAACAGACTCTTGTTATACTTAGTAGATATCAAATAGATTGTATTGTAGGAAGTAAAATAGGTGCCATTTATGTTTATGTTACATGGAATGACAGTATATATTAAGTGAGCTGTTAGAAGATGTATACAAGGAAGAAATAAAGAGAAGGTGGATTGCACACATTTGAGATTGTGTGTCCGTCTATTTATTATAAAAGAAATAGTTACAAAACAGTTGATGTAGTTACAACCGGTTACAACCAACTTGTAGTTAGGCACCTTATAAATAAGTCTTATATTCTCATACCCCCTCTTAAGACTTATTCTTAATAAAGCATAAAGCAAAAACAAACAATCTAACAAAACAAAACTATGTTATCTTCAAACACTTTCACTTTGAAAGCAATGCTATGATAAGGTAGGGCTCCATCAAGCTGCTTCGTGACCTTCGTAAAGGTGTAGCTCCCGAGCTGAATTCCCGAGTTCCTAGATTCCACCTCCCCGAACTCCCGAATCACAGATCTCCGAATTATTGGACAACCATCCATATTGAGCCATCCACAAGCTCCATCAAGTTGTCTCATGACCCTCGTGAGGGTATAATTCCCAAGATCCACAGTCTCCCGAACTATCTAAGCAACCATCCATACCAAGCTTCATCTACCTTGTATCCTTTCTTGCCTTCAAAGTTTAGAGCATCTTTATATTGCGTATTCGTCACTGTCCTCACTACCTTTTGCATCTGGTGGGTCTTCAACCATGGCTATATTGGCTGTATTTGATATGACTTTACCCTTGAGCACATCATTGGCTCGAACATGACAATCCCATGCTTTGTGTGACCTCTTTTCTTACAATAATGACATTCAATCTCCGATTTATCTTTATCTGATCTTCTACGATATTTTCTGGTTCTAGAATAGAATGCACTTTCTTGTTGGGAATGACCTTTTGCATCCTTTGTAGTTCGTTTTTCCTCAGCTAGAAGAGCTGCTATCATATCATCCAGAGATTGAGATTGAATTTGACTGAGGGTAAAAACTACATTGCTATATTTTGAAGACAAACTATTTAATAGGATAGCTTTGGCATCCTCATCCTCAATCGCAGCTTTCACTTCTGCTAGTTGTCTGATCAAGGACCTTAGATTATTGATGTGGCTTGACATAGAGACTCCGTCATCCATTTTGAACCTATATAACTGAAGTTTTAGGGAAAATTTGGCATTGACTGCTTTCGCTCCAAATAATTTATTTAGAGTATCCCAAATTTCCTTCGATGATTTGTCTAGGTCTACATGATGAAGTTCAGAGTCAGAGAGAGCAAGGCCAATAATAGCTTTCGCTCTATCATCTCTGCTTTGCCATTCTAACAATTTCGATGCATCGGTAGGTGTTGTCTCTTTCCCATTTACAATGCCCCACAAATTTTTATTCATAAGTTGCATTTGTATTTTTACTCTCCATGTATGAAAATTTAGACCAGAATATTTTTCAACGGGAATTTCCATTTTAATAAAATAAAATAAATGCGACTGCTTAAAAAATAGATAGCAGAGTACCAGGAAGGTTTCGAAAATGCAGTGAAACCCTAGAATTCGTAATCTGACTCGTTTTTGCTACCTCGACCTCAGTTTCTGACTTTTCCAGCCATTACGATTTCTTTTTAGGCTCTCGTGATTTCTTTACATCTGAAACGCTGTCTTTCTTCTTATATTTGTGACTGTTCTTTGACTGGTTTCGTGTATCTTTTTTATGGCTATTTTTGTGCCCAAAAATCATGACTGTATTCAAACATTCTGTCTTCCAGCAGAAATGACTGTGTTTTCAAGAGCAGGCATTAAAATGCCCTAACACGACTGTATTCGTGACTGTTTTTTTTGTTCTAAAAAAGCGTGAGTGTATGCTCCTGATTCGCAACTGGGCAGCGTGATTTTTCGTGCCCTAACTGCGTTTCTGAGTTCGACTCTTCTCCTTGCCCTTTCGCGACTTATCCTCACAAAAACGAATGTGTCTTGTGAAAAACGTGACTGCCCTCTGTGACTGTATTCTTCTTTAAATCGATTGTGCCTTCGAGATGCCCTAGATCTCTGTTGAAAAACAAAAATGAAAATGTGTTCGTTTTTCTCCTTATGCTTCAGATTTCGTGCCTTAATGGGTCGGATTTTCTATCCTTCTCTCTTTCCTCGCTTGCCCTTGCTCTGATACCACTGTTAGAAGATGTATACAAGGAAGAAATAAAGAGAAGTCGGATTGCACACATTTGAGACTGTGTCCGTCTATTTATTATAAAAGAAATAGTTACAAAACGGTTGATGTAGTTACAACCGGTTACAACCAACTTGTAGTTAGGCACCTTATAAATAAGTCTTATATTCTCATATTAGCTATGGTCATAAATAATGTTTGAATAAAATAATGCTAAGTTATGTTTTCCTTTGTCTATCGTAGTTTACTTTGTTTTTGCCTTTGTTCCTCGAGCCCTTGTATCCTTGTATTGCTAATGATTATATTTTTGGATGTAAATATATTTATTGTTTTGTCAAAAAAGTTGTGTTTGGCAAATAAAGTTGTCCAAGTCATGTTTTATGTCAGGGATTGTACATGCCATTATTAAATTTTAGTTAATTTTGGTTGGTTGGCTGGTTGATGATGGTCTGTCCAACTGTCACATCCATCAGGCTAAGATGCATTTTTGGTCAAGCATATGATAGAGACAGGGAGCTCTCATGTGCATTCTCCTTGAGGTTCTGACTGGCATACATTGTACATTGCTTTCATATATGAATACAAGTGTTGCCTTTTCCTTGAGGTTCTGACTGTCACACATTGTACATTGCTTTCATATATGAATACAAGCGCTGCTCCAAAAATCTATTTTGCTCCTGATTTTTTGTTTACTGTGCTACAACTGTTGGTTGGAAATTAATTGTTTAGTCTAGTAAGGCAACCTACATGTATTTGCTATATAAAAGAATGAAGTCCATGATAATTATTTTTAGTTATATTATTTTAACTGGTCTGAATAGAAAAATATGAGATATGCTGTAGAATTTGTCTATATGTTTTCTGTTTTACTGTTCTTGCAAATGTTGTCTTAGTTCAGTGGTATAAAATGAAGTTAAATCATTTTAGGACTAAATGGTGGTTAAACCTTAAAAACAGAAAGATGGTTCCCATCATCTTGGCTATGATTAGACATGTTTTATGCACCCTCCAAGTGGGGTTCGGAAATGTGTGTATAACTGTTGGTTGGAAATTAATTGTTTAGTCCAGTAAGGCAACCTACATGTATTTGCTATATAAAAGAATGAAGTCCATGATAATTATTTATAATAGAACAATATGAGATATGCTGTAGAATTTGTCTATATGTTTTTGTTTTATTGTTCTTGCAAATGTTGTCTTAGTTCAGTGGTATAATAGGAAGTTACACCATTTTAGGACTCAATGATGGTTGAACCCTAAAAACAGAAAGGTGGTTCCCATCATCTTGGCTATGATTAGACATGTCTTATGCTCTCTCCAACTGGGGTTCTGAAATGTGTGTGTAACGGGTTCAGTCATTTATATATATCTTTCTTTTCTTTTAAGTTTTTAATGATGCGAAAACCATGATTTTGCATTACCTTTAAATAATTCTTAGTGCATGTAAGTTTGATTTTCTAGTGACTTAAATGTTTTGATAGAGCTAACTGTAGTTTATTTTTATCCTCAAATGGCAGCAAAGATCTTACCTGTAGTGAAGAATCAACATTTGCTACTTTGCACCCTATTGATTGGAAATTCTATGGCCATGGAGGTGTGTATTTTTTTATCAGTCAAGTCATTTTCAAATATTTATCCAAATTCGTCCACATATAGCATATTCATTTTCACTTGATGTTTGTAAGTTGGTTGATCCCACTTGTTCTGCATAGGCTCTGCCAATTTTTCTTGATTCACTAGTCACTGCTTGGGGAGCTATTTTGATATCTGTTACTCTGATTCTAATGTTTGGAGAGGTGAGTTTGGCCGCTCTTTCGTATGTAACCATATATAGATATATAGTGTTTTTTTCTTTCTGTACAATTAACTGCTATGCTCGCGAATTCATTTGTTTGGACTTCAGATCCTTCCTCAAGCTGTTTGTTCTCGCTATGGCCTGGCAGTTGGAGCAGCAGTGGCACCAATTGTTCGTGTGTTTGCTATTTGCATTCTTTCCAGTTGCATACCCAATTAGTAAGGTATATTTTGGTATCCACGCGAGGTGGTTCTATGTACAAGGTGTGTTTCAAATTGCTCTATGTTGAAGATGAGGTGTTTCTCAGTGTTTCAAATTGCTCTTTGTTGAAGATAAGAAGTTTTCCAACCTTTTAGATTTATCGTAGATTCATCATGAATGTGTGAATAAATTGATGACAGTGTGGAGCAAAGATGTTCTGATGCCACACACATATCTTAATAACCTATACATCTCATAATGAATGTCAAAAACTGCTTCATAAACATCTCAAAAACATATAAACCATTCATAACAAGACAAGTTTCATATTAGAGCCATTTCCACACTTAAACAAGCCATCACTTAGTCTCATATATAAATTTTACAATGGTATCTTGGTCATTTCATTAATGAATTAGGTTCTTGGGACCTTTGGTTGATGTTTCCAACCAATCACTGCCTACTCTGTACCTTCATAGACCAACCTTCTCCTTGAGATTAACACACCAATTTAGTTCTTTCTAATCTTTCACACTTTCTTCTCACTTATAGACTTATAGGTGCTTAGATTCTCCTTTAGACTGCTTCTTGATCTCCAATCTTCCCGTTCTGCCTAGATATCTGCAACTTTTCTTCTCTATCACTGTCCTGCACACACACCACTAAATCATAAAAAATATACTCTCTACTATTAAACTGCCTAATAAGTCTTAACCCACTGTACTAGATCCTTTAGTACTTGATAATAGGATTTATCTCTCACACTTCTCCTCCTCCTCATAATGAGAAACCAATTTTCTATTGGTTTTTCTCAATCTTTCTAACAATCTGGTTATACTTTGTTCTAGGACTGTACAGACTTCATTCTACCTTTTTTTTGCAAGAGCTTAGGCTTGTCTCAATTCTCATTGAGATTGAACATATGCTCAAGTGTTATGAAATGATCTTACAATGATGATCATCCCTCTTATAAGGTTTTAAACCAACAACAAAGTCTTTACACAGTCAATTATAACCATGTATCTGTAGCAATCACTTGAGAAGGTTCTTGTCATGGATAAGGCTACTATACACCAAACGTTTAAAGTTTAAACTACCAATTTCAGATTGAATACATATTCAAATCGATCTTCTTGTGTCTACCATACCTTTTAACAAGAAAATTATCGTTAGTTTCATCAATCAAGTGTGATCATGCTCAAAATGCACAATTCTGCCCTTTACATGTACTAGCCTTGTCCAGGAAGAAAAACAGAGATAAATTTTGTTGTAGTGGGTTTCACACAGAAGTAAAATTTCTCTAGATACCCATTTGAGAGTTATACTTTGAGGAAAAAATCTTTTAGAGGGTTCTTTAGGAAAACAGGTCCAGATTTGTACTTTTAAAATTAGGTCTCTTCACTGTTAGAAAGCAAACTGTCATGCACAGATCCTAATGTATGTTCTCTCAAAGATCAAAACCACAAAATCACGTCAATTTCATTGCCACAGACTTAAGTTTCACGTTTCATGAATTTTCAACCAACCAATTTAAAGTTATGCAAGAATAAGTTCTGTAATAACATGTAGAAACTTTCTTCTTTTGAGAGCACATGCTATAAATGAATGGTTCGTTCTAGACAGTACACTTTGTATTGGAGCAATGTACAATGAGACAGAGTACAGTCAAGTACATGAAGAAATATACTAGAATCAAGCTTTATTTCTTTGAATCCTTGGTATTAAGCACTAACAAACATCAATAAACATCACAATGAAGCTTACACAGGAAGTTATTCAACAAATATACCTTTTACATCAAATCCTTAACTTTTATTCATCTTCTTACACAATTATACATACAAATACAGGCCTAAAAATGCCTTATTCACTCTTCCACACTCACTTCTCTCTAATTCGACTTCATACCTGTTTATTAACTTTGGTTTGCTCCTATTCTTGTGCTTTCAAGCTCATTTCCACATAGGAATAGGTCTTCATTTAGTTTAGATCCCAAAAATCTCTCTTTCTCATCTCTTGTTCTCAACAAACATTCCTTCTTTATCTCTTTTCCAACTTTTTGGGCTTGTACGTTGGTCTTCCATTTTAGATGGAATTTAGACTCCTTGAAACTCGTGATTTAGGATAAGATACATTTATCAAGACTTGTCAACTCCTACAAACTTCTACCTTTTACCAAAGCTCTTTAACTTCTTACAAGAATTCAAAATTTCAAACTTTCCCATTTTGGAGGGAAAATGGAAACATGCTTTCTAAGACTAAATTTGACTTCCTAATGGCTCTCAACACCATGGCAAGCCTAGACAAGAATGTGTAAGGCTCCTTATTGAATATTTACAAATTTACAAGCTTTGAAGATAATGCTCGTGGATCAAGTTCTAAGAGAGTGACTTTTAAATTCCTTAGTTTTGCTTGGTACGAATTTGAGGTCTAGGAGGCCTTCCGACTCTTGTTAGACACTAAAAGTTTTCTTGGCTCTAAAACATTATCATTGTGCAATATCTCCATTGGCTCTAAATTGATATAGTTAGATATGAAGATTGTGTTACCTTTATTACAGTGTCACCCTAACACCACTAACCAAAACTGACTAAAAGAGGGTTTCAACCAAAATTCAACTACAAAATGTTTTCTAAAACATGCCAAGCTGCAAAAAAGGGTTGAAATGTCTGGAGATATTTTTGAGAGGAAGAATAAAATAAATGTTAGAGATTATAGAAAGAGAAGAGGGAGCAATTCTTCAAGTTCATTTATAATGTTTACGTCTGCATTACATTTGACGTGTTCCTCATCAACTGATTTTTGAAACTACTACCTGCCTCCTAACTATCGGCAAACTCATAACTAAAAACAAAATCGTGACTACCAATTAAACTGTAGAGATTCTAGTCAGCATTCTAATTAGTTTAGGAATTTGATGTTGATAAGCTGTGACAACATTTTGTAGTAGGTCAACCACGGAGACTAAATAATGCTATGTCGGACTAAAGAAAAGTAATGATTGGTTGTGTTTGGCCAAAGGCTAAAGTATGTTAGTGTACAACCATCCTTATTTTTTTGGTTAGCATTGGTTGTTGGGTGTTGGCAATGGTTGTCTTGACTCTTAACCACTATACTTGTCAACATTTCATCGTATATATGGTTGTGGTCTATACTTGGAGAGTTCCTCTCTTGTTTGTAATCTTTTGGCCTAATCTACTGACATACTTTGCTATTGAGATAATACCATCAATTTTTCTTATATTGTGTGTGACTCTCTATTATGTGTTGACATTGCTGTTCATAGTTCTGTTTATAGGACAACCTGGTGTGAGGCATTGCTGTATATTTTTATACTAGGCAATCTACATTTTTGGTGTTATTGCCAAAATGTTCCTAGGTTGACGAGGTGATGTAAAGTGATTTGTTCAAAAAAGAGTTGGACAAATTTGACCATAGCTTGTATAATCAAGAAAGAGAAGACTGCCTTGTGGAGGACTTCTCTCTTGTGGAATATTATGGATAGGTAATACATAAGACATGAAAATGCAGACCTACACGTGACACTAGCTGAGGTTGAAGACAATTTCGGTTTGAATGAACTTGTAAAGACATGGTTTTGGTGCATCACTATTTAATTTTGGAAGACATGCATGAACAACAACTAGAGAACAATCAACAATAAATCCTCTGTCTTTATAATAATAGACTCGCAAGAGGAGAAACTAATAAGTGAGGAGCATTATCATTAGGGTGGCCAACGACAATGAGGCAATGAAAACATTTGCCAAGGCAATCAACATTTAATGGAGTAGGATGGCCTATGCCTAGGAATCAAAGAGCGACACGATAGAGGAAGCCCAAGGTGGAAAGAGTACTAGTTATAATATTCACGGTTGGCAAAAGAAGACTACGAAACACGAGGCTCTTGGATATAGCTAGGAGGTTGACACCAAAAGAGAGTGGCCACTCGATGAGAGAAGCACAATGCGGAGTGTAGAAGCATCACAACAAGAAGTGACCGGTCTGAAAAGAGTCTAGGATGTGGCTTGAACTCATGGAGGTGAGCAGAAACTCGCCCCTTGAGAGGAAGTACGAAGCCCTCTTACCAAGTGATATGCGATAGAGTTTAGAGAGATTGAGCCCCCTTTGACGAGGGAATTCCTTAGACGAAGGAGTGATTGGAGCCCGTTTTAGGTGAGGAAATATTTTCCTATAGAGGGAACATCGAGAGGCATTGAGCGTTGACTTCTCATAAGAGTGAACAAAAGCCAATGTAGTCAAGCAAAGAGGAAGACGTTTCCATTAACCATTAAGTCTAGTGCCCCAAGTTTGATTGGATTCTAGTTCTTGGACAACCAAGGCATTGAAGGTGGTGATAAGCGTATAATTCGTGACAGACTTGATGAGGAGACTGAATTGGACGTTGAGGCTCAAGCCGAGGATTGTTCAAGATTGGGTGTTTGAGGAAGAAGATGCATTCAGTATTGTTAGGGACTTAAGTTTGCACTTTGGAGCAAGAGCTCCGTAATCATGTGGTCGGAAGAAAAGCCACAAAAACACAATCATATTTGAAGTCACAAAACTGAATTTGGTGAGGCACACAATCAACAAAGTTGAGAGCCAAAATTTGGACTGAAATAGAGTAAGCGAACAAGAATGGCAAGTCATAATTACTACGACTAACAAAAGCTGCCAAAGTTCAATGATGAAGGCAAAGAGGATCCAATAAGGCATTGCCAAACTTAGCTCACCACATGAAAAGAGAATGCCCGGATAATCAAGACTATTGGCTTAAGTTGTTCCCAACCACCCTAAGGATTATCACCATTGATTGGTGTATGGAGTAGATGGAGATGACTGACAATTGCTTCACGACATGAGAAAACTAAAAAAGATTTTGAGAAGTATTTCAAGTTCTTTATGAAATGACAATGAGATCATTGCAGAAATCCATGACATGCAGCGAGGAAAGACAAAAATGGTCCACATGTACAATTGACAAATCAAGAGGTTGTTGGGCAAGTTGGAAGCCAATCCCACAAATGAATTGAAAAATTAATGTTTTATAGAATTCCTTCCAAGACAATATAGAAAGATGAGACTAACACAATGAGCACAACAACGAACTTGGAGAGCAACGAAAAGACATCTACCAAGTCTAAAGCTTACAATGATTTGGAAAATAAAGATAATGATGACCGCGGAGAAACACTCGTCTATTGTGTCCTTCTTTAGTGCTTCATTGATAAAAGAACTAAGGAAAGACATTGTGTTGACGATAAACTCAAGGAAGACACCGAGAAAGGAAGCCAAAGAAGTCCGGTGTACTAACTGTTGGACAAAAGGCCACACCTCTGTTAATTGTCTAAAAATGCTTTTCGTGACATCTACCAGTGGTAGGTCACATGGCTAGGGACTAAGTGTTCAACATAAAGAACAAGAAAATGTAGACAATGCTTGTGAAGAGAGTCCTCCAATGGCGTATAAGGTGCCACCAACGTGTTCAAGAACAATTGCAACAACAAAAGATAAAAACAACATTGTTGGTGATGGAATAATTCAATGAGTTTAGCAACATATCCATAGTACGGATAAGAAGTGCAACGAGTAGGGTCACATTGCACGGAAATACCTAACCAACTAGAGTGGTGGTAGTAAGTTGTGTAGATGGTGTGGTCTAGGCACCATAATGACTCAAGTTGCTTGAAACAAGGAGGGCCAAATGTCAACATGGTTGATGTCAAAGGATCAATGGCGATGACTTGCTCGTAGGGCAATAAGGTGCAATATCTCGACCCTTAGATAAAGAAGCAATTAATATTTGAGGCATGATAAAAATGGAGAAATCCATGAAGGAAATGGAGAAGAAAAGAGACGTAGGATCCATCTTGTCAAGGCACATGGTTGAACACACAATTCTTCACGAGTATGGTCCAAGCTTCCTCTAGCCTCAAGCAATGCGTCTAAGAGATACCCGAAGAAGTGTTGTGGACCCCAATACTAGTAAGAATGAAAAATCCTTTGCATTTCGGATATGCTGATGATGTTTTCGATGGAGCCCAAGTTGCGGATAGGGGAGTAAACTATCGACTTTGTGGTAGTCATCATGAAGAAGGGTGAGAAGGCCACTATTATTAGTCTAATGAAGACCTAAATGTCACGCCCTTGAATTGTATGGATGGCGGGGTTTTATAATTCCAAGAATATTCGAAGACGAAAGAAATTTGAGAAGCATATTGTTGCCTTGCTAGATGGAAGAATGAAATTGTAATGTCCCCTTCTCAAAATTAATCCGAGAAGACCTTTAGCCTATTTTTTATTTCTTGTAAGCGTAAAGGGTGCGGTGAGGGAAATAATTTAATAGTAACTTAAGTTGTTGAAAAGGTAACTTTATGTTATATTCATAAAGTGACTTAAGTTGTTGAAAAAGTAACTTTAAGTTACATTTATAAAACGACAACTTATGTTTTATTGTTAAAATGTGACTTTTAAAATAAATCAAAGTCGCAACAACATAATAGGCGGATGTCTCGTTTGGGGACCTTTCCTTGGGAAATGAGCCATGAAAAGTTATACAAGAGCATTGAGGGGTCATTTGGAGGGCTGACAGTAACTTGCCGATCGTTCCCAACAAGTTACTGCAAAAGATTCAAACCAGTGACTACTTTTGGACTGAACAAGCCTTACCAACTGCTCTATCTACATGCGCAATGTAGGAAACAGTTGCCCAAGTTTATTTAAACCGACTGCAGTCAAATCCGGAACACACCGATAGGTTAAGGCTTTCCCATTTGGAGATATCTTTTACTCTCATCTATTTTGACATTGAAGGTTTGAGCTGCTGCTCCTACTTTTGCATTTGAGGATGAAAACCCTCCTTTGCAATCTACATTTGAGGACGAAAACCCTCCGATGTATTCAGATTTGAGGACGAAAACCCTCGAATCTTCAAGGGTGACTCCATACAGGAGTTGCATTTGGGCATCCATTCAGAGTTTTGCAATTTCAGATCTGATTCAGCAACTAGGGCATCAGCTAGGAAGTTTCAGATCAGTCTCCAGGATTATACAACTAGGGCATCAAAGACACCAGTTGGGACAACGAGTTTTGGGGTTTTTACCCTTATTTTGGGCAGATTTTAGGGTTGGCCAACCCCTATGAAGACTGTTGCAGCTGTGATTCGAAGTGGGTTGGGTGCTAGGGTTTGCATATAGCCAGATTCTGCCCTAGAGCACCATTTTCAGTCAGCTGGAGCCATTCATTTGCAAGATTTTACCAATAATGGTCAGCTGCACTTTTTATTTAATTTCAGTTTGAAATAAAAAGAGAAAATCAGTTTTTGATGTAAATCCGATTTTTCAGTCAAATCCATGTCATTAGAGGCTTTATCTATGTTTCCCAACATGTGGGTGTTTTTATTTTAATGATTTTGCATTAATATATTAAAGAAATCAGACTGCTGTCATTTGCTCATAAGGGTTTATTGAAGGAAAATCAGCTTGTTGTCTTTTTATCATAAGGGTTTCCTAGAGAATCCAAATTGCTCTTATATTTGCCCTAAGGGAACGTTACAGAGATTTTTAGTAACGTTTTCTAGTGTATCAACATAGAAGAGATTGGCCCAGAGAAAACAGATTAGTGACGGATTCAATAATGCAAAGGGCTTCCAACTTAGGTTCTTCGTCGTTACATACATTTTCTCTACAATTTACGAAGAATGAGGTTGGAGAAGAATAACCGAACATGGAATCTGCATGTTGGTTAAACAAGCCTGAGGACATAATGTATAAGGGACCAATGATTGTAAAGGTCAACTTGGGGACAAAGGGATGTACAATCAACATTGGGGACGACTAGGGCCTTGTTTTGAAGGCGACAACATTCAATATCTCTATGGAGTATAAAGATGTGTTTATGTGGACGTACAAAGATCTCAAATTGATTGTAAAGGTCAACTTGGGGACAAAGGGATGTACAATCAACACATTGGGGATGACTAGGGCCTTGTTTTGAAGGTGACAACATTCAATATCAAAATGGAGTATAAAGATGTGTTCATGTGGACGTACAAAGATCTCAAATGGATTCCATTAGAATTCTACGAGTACAAGAAACCTTTGGTTCTTGGTGTTCAGCTGGTTCAATGAACACCATACCATGTAAACCTAAAGTATGTAGAGAAACAATTGCAATCACTTAACAAATGAGCTTCTCTCTTAATTTTGACCACTACCTTCTACAATGATTGCTTTTTTGAATCCAACTGAATGTTACCGAATTTCACTTTTTTTTTTGGAGAATTGCATGTTATATTACTTTAGGGAACAAAAGGGTTATATCATTCTAACAAGAAGACTACAAGGAAAATATCTTTTCTTCTATAGACATGTATAAATAGTAGAATATGTTTTTCAGTCATCAATTTAGATACCGCTGTAGAAATATTTCAGTCTCACCCTGATACCATTTGCACAGTATACAGGAAATATATAAATTATGTTATATTTGTAATTGAAAGATGATACATGCCTATCCACGAGCTTGATTTAAATGCGCTCTAAGGAGTATGTGTAGTCTTAGAACTTGACCCTTCATATGATACATTTAATAATCATTACACAATATTAATACAAGGGTATGTAATACTATGTATATGTATCGAATGTCTTATGAACTATGAAATGGCCCTGCCATGTTTGCAAGAATTGGTTTGCATTTACTTGAAAGGATTTGATTGGGCTATGTAAAGGTGTTCCTAGATGATTGGTCCATAGGGAAAAAATGAGACAAAAGCAGGAATTAAAAAGGTGTATGCATCTGTATGAAGAAGCTCTCAATGGAACAATCTAGGTGTTAATTTGGGGGCAAAGACCAAAAAAAAATAGTACATCTTGTCGGGGCCATAACTTTGTGACTGTAGTTTGAAAAACGTCAAAAATACTAGGACATATACAAGATGATGAAAAGATGCAATATTATGTTCAGGAAAATTTGTTTCCTAAAAGCTACCCCAAAAAGCTAGAAAATTGCAAAACACAAAAATATAGAAAATACCGAAAATTCTGAGAAACAAATCTCGTCTTTTTACACTTTTCATAACACAACAGATTCCCTCAACTTTTTGGGAGAATTCTTGTTGCATGGATTTTCATATGTCAATGTGGAACGCTTCACTTTATATTTTTGGACAATTCATTTCTGGCTAAAAATAGCTATAAAGGAATTGTCATTCAAATGTAAAAATCAGAGTGTTGTAGCTTCACATCTCTTCTCAGAGATTGCTACCTTCTTGTAAATTACTCTTAGTTTAAATTTTAATCAATGTTACATAAGTTTCCATTTGGGGACAGCAAAATATTTTCTGGATTTTGGGGACAACTACTTATAATATGTATAAAAGTAGTTTTTGAAAATTAAAATATATAAAATAACAATAAACAAATTGAAAGAAGCTAAAATTAAATTAAAATAACATGATACATCCATGATCCAACATTGAATGATATTGTTATATCACTCATGATCCATTAATGACTAAAATTGATTAAAAAGCGCTGATTCGCTGAAGTTACAATGACAATCCATCATCAACAGTTCAACAATGCAACCACAACTTATAAGTATGAACTTATGAAGTTACAAATTAAGCAATTAATATAGAAACAATGAATAAAGCTTCATTTACACTGCAGTTTTGTATGTGTTTATTATGTTCATTTCCTTCGCTTTGGTTCGTTGCTTTCAGTTTCATGACACACTAAGCATAATTCAATGTGTTGCTCACCAGATTGCCAATTAAATCTAGATCATGGAAGGACCTACAGAAAGATGGATTCAGATGTTTTTGGGTCATTTGAGCTATTATAGAAGATTGCTTAAGTAGACCTTATATGGTAAAATGGGGAGTGAAAAGCAACAAAAAAATAACCTAAGACACATGAAATTATGAAGGATTCCAATTTTTCTTTGATTGAAAATCAATAGTCTATATATTGGTGAGGAAGATCCCATAATGACTTATGAAACACCATACTTATACAATCCATGTTCAGTGTATCATACGATTATAATTGTTAAATAAAGACAAATGACAACATAATCCTATCAAATACTTAAAATTGAGGACTCTGTCCTCATTGCTTATTGTAGGGATGTTATTACAGGTTTCCTGGTGGATTCTTATTTTATCTTTTCCAGTGAACATAATATCAACTGTAATATCCTGACGATTATCCCATAACAACAAAGGAAAATGCTTGCAGGAAAAAAAAGTCCTCTTTTCTTACTATCTAATTGGGGAAATACTTTTGGAGGAACTGTGAGGAATGCTCGTTGGAAGTTTTACACTTCTTTTCTACTCTTCTATCTTTGGCACATGTCATTTTTTATAATTGTTATAATTTTAACAATCTTATGTCCGAGGAGTTTATAGATGATTTGTCTGCACCTTGGTGCAAACATTGTACTTCTCTGACTTTTGTACAACCTGAATTGTAAAGTCTTTTTAATTTGATGGATGCATCTCTGTTTTATTTTTACAAATCGAAATTTCTATTTAACTGAACTCAGGTGTTGTGGTTTGGGGTTTTAACCATTTTTCGTTTCCCTTGCTTTGTTTCTTTACTTTTGCTTTTCTATTTTCATGTTTAGTTACTTTCATAACATAGGGTCTTCTTAACCTAGTTCTTCTCTATCGTAACTGGTTATACTTTCAAGTCCCAACAACCTACTTTGGAATTTTGTGGACATTAATATAATCTCTCTTTTCTAGTTGTGTGTTTCTCCTCTTATTGGTAGGCGGAGTCGCTCTGAAATCTTGAAGCACCTGTTTGAACATTAGGTTTATAAAAATGTTGTAGTTTCTGATGATTATAGCCTTTAGTATGTTGGTTGATGCTTAATTAGAGAGATACAAAATTACTGGTAGTAAACTTTTTCTATCTAATATTTATGTAAAAGAAATTCTTTGTAAAAAGGCTTAGTCTCTTACATTGCAGGTGAGATTGCTGATTTGCTTTTTTGTTAGCATTTAGATAAGTGGAAGGCATCTTGAATGTGAAATGTTCCCGAGAAAACCTTTCTCATATTTGGGAATCACTTTCCTATGATAATCTGTTTCTATATTGCAATTCAATTACAACTCAAATTCACGTATGGACTTCTTTACCTGCTTGTGCAGCTTTTGGACTTGCTGCTGGGGAAGGGCCGTATGGTTCTTCTACGCAGAGCAGAGTTGAAAACACTTGTGGATATGCACGGCAATGAGGTATATTCCAGTAACAAGAGAATTTCTGTTGATTCATTTTTCACACATGTGCTTAACATTTCCTGATAAAGTGAAAAACATGCCTGCAACTTACTCGTGCTTTTGTGTTTGGAGCTGATCAGTTCTCTTGAGTATGCTTTCTTATTGAGATAGAGAAGGTGCAGGAGATTATATTAGATAAAACATACATTGTTCAGGATATCCAATAGTAGTAAAGGCAGTTTATGCACACTACATAGCATAACTTAGATGAACTAGACATGCATAGAACACGGCCTTTGAAAATATCTGGTACATGTTATGATAATTGCATGTTTATAAGTTATTTCACAAGTTAACCACTTTATATAGATGAGAGGCTTGTCCTCTGCATATTATGAAATCTTTCTTTGCCACATATTTATATATGAAACATAATTAAAAATAATTAAGGTCTAAGTACAGATCTGTTCCAAGATCTTCCCTCTCTTAAAGTTGAAGCAGTTAAATGTCTCATTCCTAGACGCCAAAGCAGTCATCATGGCAGTTCTAATGCTGTCATTATTGCTGCAGCTGTGGATAGCATATTTATGAAAACTTCTAGTAATTCTCTTCATTTTGTTGTTCGAGCGGGTCATTTCCTTGTAGGCAATCCCTTGCTTTAGGAATAGAGGCATTGGGGAGTGGCTTTTGGGCAAGAGGCGGGGTGTCAAGTGCCTTGTGGTTGTTCAAGCTCTCCTTGTCCTCGTCAAGCCTAACCTTAGAGGAGAGGGGTTCAAGTGCTCTCTTGTTTGTCGAGGGTTGTGAGTGCGTCCCTTGAGAAAAGTGTAAACGTAAAATGTGGTGGTCTGATTGCTCTGTTGTTGGTTGAGCTTCGGGGGAGGCCCTACGTCGGGAAGTCCCTTGGCCCCAACCCCGCAGTATAGAGGTCTCAAGTGCTTTGCCGTTGTTCGAGCATGACATTTATTTGTAGTCCGCCCCCTCCTTGTTCTCAAAGAGATAAATCACATTATTCTTTCCATTAACCTTTTAGCTATTGGTAATATCTCAATAATTAATTCTAGCATTTTCCTTGGAATATATGGCTGAGCACAATAATTTCAATCATGCATTGTTGTCATTACGTGTCAGCTGTTAACAATGTTTGCATAGCCAATTCGGGGATTCTCTTCATGTGGGTATAATCCTTGGCTTGTGTGTTGGCCCTAGAATGATCTTCAACTTATATCCTAATCTATATCATTAATGAGAGAGACAGATAGTCATATTGACCATCTTAGCTAACATACATAATGTTCACGGAGTTGCCTTTGGATGGCACCGAGATTGGTCGTCAAAAGTTCTCTGCAGAGCATTGTCTTTCATCCCATAGGGTGCTGCCCCCGGCCACGTAAGGGAAACCCCATGACTCATATTGGGGCTTTGCCCCATTTTGGGTGAAGGGTAGCATTGTTTTTTGAGTGTTAGAATATGTAGAGAGAGAAAGAATAGAATGTACAAAGAACGAATGAAGAGAAACCGGAATGCACACATTATTCATTGTGTCTGTCCTTTTATTATGTGAGAGATGGTTACAAAATGGTTGAAGTGGTTACAACCGTTTATCAGTTAACATGTAACTAATATTAAACTAACACTAATAAATAAGCCTTATATTCTAATAGCCCTCTTAAGGCTTACACTATAGAAGACACTAACAGAAGATTAAAATAATAGAACCAAACAAGACCACACATTCTTCAGAAGCTTTCCCTTTGAAAACAATGCTTTGACCAGGTAGAACTCCATCAAGTTGCCTCCCTGACCCTCATAAAGGTGTAGTTCTCGAGTTGAATTCTCCTGAGTTCTCGGATTCCACCTCCCCAAACTCCCGAATTACAGAATCTCCCGAATTGTTGGACAACCATCCATATTGAGCTACTCCCACAAGTGCTCCATCAAGTTGTCTCATGACCTCGTAAGGGTAAATTCTTGAGATCCACAAACTCCTAAACTATCTGGACAACCATCCATGCCAAGTTTTACCTACACTGGATTCCTTCATGTCTTCAAAGTGTGAGGCTTCTTTTAAAATATGTATTCTCTACCGGTGAGTTCATCATTTTTATCTAAGTAGTCGATATGTTTTGGATACGGGAGCAAGTACGGAGTACCCGATACGTAGATACGACAAAAATGTTTTTGGCCCTAGATACGGAGTTGGATACGGCAGTACAAAAATATATAAATTTCAGCCTTCTAAATACATTATATACATTTCTTAAAAAATTAACATTATATACATTTCTTAAAAAATTAACATTATATATTTCTTAAAAAATTAACATTATATACATTTCATATAAATAATTTGTAAACCTATACGAACCACATTAAAATAAAAACGTTAAATTACATTTATATAATAAAAACTAAAAAAACTATAACATAAAATATAAAAACCACATTAAAATAAAAATGTTAAATTAAATTTATATAATAAAAACTAAAAAAACTATAACATAAAATTATAAGAAATGAGTTATATTCTATAAGTTATTAAAAAACTATAATATCTAAATTATATTATTCAAATGATATTTTATAATCTATTAAAAACGTAATAAAAAAAAAAATCAAAAGTTATACAAACAAAAGAAAATCTTAATGAATAAATAATATTAAAAAATCAATTTAAAAAAACGTATAACCTAAGCTTGCGCCAATAAAAGGGGAATAAGAACATATTCGACACATCTTCGGGACCTCCACGAACCAAAGCGATCGGGACCTCCACAGATCGTTCTTGGCCAAAGGCCATCTTCGAATCTCAAGCAAAAATATGAAACCTGCTGCGAGTTGACATTGAGGCAAAAATATTGACGCGGAGGCAAAAATATTGACGTGGGCCGAGTTACGTGGAGGTCAGTAGAGCGGTAGGGCGGGCGGCCATACCCCGCCTCGCTCCCGAGCCGTACCTGACCACGTATCCATTTTGGGTACGTTGTACTTGCTCTAGGCCCCTCACCCCTCGCATATCAAGATATCCTAGATTTTTAGCATCCGGTGGATTTTCAGCAATGGCTACATTAAATTCATTTGGTTTGTCTTGGAATTTTCCCTTCATCTTTTTCCTCACAATCTTATCCATCTCTTGAAAAATATTTCTTTCAATAACTTGATAATGTAAACTTTCTTCACAATTCTTTATCATTGTCTCCAAGAGTAACATCTTTGGCTTGTCACAAAATTCAAGATTCATCCAATCAGGGCCAAATGAAATGCCCTCAAACGATATCCTTCACACATACAAGTGGTTTTACTATGTTTAGGTTTGTAATACAAAAAAAAATGTTCATGTGCCCTTGATATTTGAAGAATGCAACTGAAAACGTGCCCTACGAAAGTCATGACTGTGAGTTTATGCCCCCTTCAAACTCATGTATTCAAAAATTTCACTCTTTCCCTTTGGTGAATTGATCTCAGTAGAAGTTTAGTAGAGAATATGGACGTGACTTGTGATTTAGAGTCATTTTTCGTGCCCAAAATAAATGCTTTTGCAACTTTAATTGTTGTGGTAATAATGTTCGAAATGGAGTTTATTTTCCGTCTCTCGCAAATCGGATATGATGATCACTTTGGAAATGGAATTCTAGGCCCTCGATTTTTTTCTCTAAACCAGCCCAAAGATTAAATTGACCCCAAATATTGCATTGGGTACTCACGCGATTGTGTGCCCTATGATGATTGTGTCTCCACAAACGACAATCGTGCCCTTGAACATTGGGTACTCCTATGACTGTGTGCCCTAAAATGACTGTATCTCTACCAACGACAACTTTGTGCCCTTGAACAAGTACTTGATTCACAAATGTTGAATTTCTTTTTTTTTGTAATATCTTCTCTCTATCATGAAATGTGTGACTAAAATGTCGCTTTTTTGACATGTTTATCTCCTTCACAATCCAAAGCCTATTGAGCATCAATGGCTTTGATACTGAATGTTAGAATATGCAGAGAGAAAGAATAAAGAAAGAATAGAATGTACAAAGAATGAATGAAGAGAAACTGGAATGCACACATTATTCATTGTGTGTCTATCCTTTTATTATGTGAGAGATGGTTACAAAATGGTTGAAGTGGTTACAATCGTTTATTAGTTAATATGTAACTAATATTAAACTAACACTAATAAATAAGCCTTAAATTCTAATATTGAGTTGTGCAACATGTATCCCGGTGTTGCCTGAGAATGAATGTGCATGATTCTTAAGAGTTGTGTGGAGGTGCTTGAAAGGTTGAGTTGTGCAAGTGGCCAAGGTACTCAACATAAGAACACAGGCGATGTGTATGCACATGGATCAAAAGGGGGTTGTATGATGGAAGAGTTGGTCAACAAAAAATTGGTCAAGGGGCCCATGTGGCGTAAGAGTTGGTTGGCAAATGAAATTTGGTCATAGGGTCCATATGGTGGAGAAGTTGGTTGTTAATGAAAATTTGCTTGACAACAAGACTACTACAATGTACTTGTAGTATGACCTTTTATGGGACTTTTGTATGGGCATGCCATATCAGATTTCCATATGCCCCTATTATGCATGGTTGTTGGACAAGACTACATTAATGACATCTCACAATTTTGAGTTTCTAGCGAATTTTAGAGTTTGAAGAAATCTTTACGGTAAACTTTGATTGAAAAGTTGATTTTAACGAGATTTTCACAATTGACATCGAATTGGTGTACCACACATTTGTATTGGGGCTATTTCATGGTGAATATTTTCAAGCAACCAATCTTGGATTACCATTTGCTAGAAGAATAGTAGCATTGGAAAGTTTTTGTAATGTCCCTAATTCCGAGTAGATGGCCTAGGAGGCTTTTCATTTGTCTTAGCCTTGGTCATACCCAAGGGGCCAACGACGCTTAGAGGCTATTGGGTATGGATGTCTGATTACCACCTTGCTTATTTGTTATATTTTTCCATTGGCATTAGTTTTAAGCAACTTGGTGGGAATAATGTTATGTTTTGTCGTTGAGGGGGGGACTCATGGTACTTTATTGTTATATTCCTTTGTTGGGGGTCACTTAAGTCCCTTTGGCAACTAGGGAGGAAAAAGTAACTTAAGTTACTTTATATTTATGTGGTTTTCCCAAGGGGGTCGATTGGGGTCTTTTTTTGGGCCTCTTGTTGCATGGTGAAGTTATAAAAGGAGTGCTTGAGGAGAGTTATTCATTCATTCTTACACATACTCATATTTTGACATTGGAGCAACTGTTGATTGCATTTTCCTTTGCTTGTGGAGTAAAATCCCATAGGAACCCTAGCTTCGGTGGTGAGAGATCCACTCCTAGCTAGTAGGGCACTCTTCGGTGGTGAAAGATCCACCCTAGTTTGCTATTTTGGAGCCTATTCAGAGCAGATATTTAGGCAGATTTTACAGAGATTTTAGATAGGATTTTCAGAGGGTTTCAAAGGTTATTTTCAGTACCAAAGTGAGGAGATTTCAGGGATTTGCATGTCAGATTATTCCCAGCACTAAAGGCAAAGTTTGGTGCAGCTTTTGGAGGTGTTTTGAGGGTTTTCCAGCCCCTTTTATAGGGTGACGTCAGCCCTAGGGATTTGCAGCAGGTTTCTTTAGGGTTTTCGGTGATATTTTCCAGATCTTAAGGTTGGAACCTCTTCTATATATTTTGTAGATGATATTTCTAGAAAATCAGATTTTTATCAGTTGTATTCACATAGTTATGAATTTTTGAAGTTTTTCAACAGTTTAGGGCATTCTGAAAATTACTGGCAGTTATCTATTACTCAGAAAAATCCAAAAATATTTTTCTAGTCTTTGTTTTCATCTTAGCAAGCTCTCTATAAAATTTCATGTGATTTGGACAAGTATTTTGCAAGTTATCTTTAAATTTCAGTTTGCTGCCCTAGTGGGTTTAATTCCAGAAAAATCAGAATTTTATTTGCTGCAAATTTTTATATATTTTGTGGATTTTAAGTGATATCCCACAAGGGATATTTCAGTTTTGTGCCAATCACCCTCCAACTAGTTACCAGAAATTAGTAGGGTTGCTAACAAGTCCAGAGAAGGAAGGTGGGGAGGGTTGTGTTGGTACTCGCTTAAAGCTGGAACTTTTGTAATAAGTTTGTATGTTATGAATAAAGCATCAATGTTATGTTTTGTGTTATGTATTATGTTCACGGGCATACTTTATTTTTATTAGACATGGTTGGTACTGGTGGTTGGCATATGGTTGATCCAACCGACACTTCTTGGGTCGACTTAGTTAGTGATAGTACAAACTTGGAGTCAGTGAACTTTCATGTGTGTACATTCTCCCCGATATTCTTGTTGTTCATGATTGTAATATCCCTTTTGGGGTTAAAACTGAAAATTAAGGAAATTAGCTCAAACACCAAATAACCAAGTCTGTTTTTTAAAACCAGCCAACTGAAAATAATCTGATTTTTGCAATATTCTAGGTCAGCGAACTGTTTATGGAATTCAACTCCACTTTTGAGCCTTCAAAACCCTTCAATTAGTCCCACTTGAAATTCTAAAATTATGATATAACCCCAATAATCATGTAGTGCAAGAAATCTGATTTTTAATGCCCTAGATATGAATTTCAAGAAACCCTTGTCTGCAGTGTTATTTTTAAAAATTTATAACTCAACTTAAAAGCACCGAAAATCATGAAACTTGAGATATTGGCCTTATGAAATATAGAGAATAAGATGATAATTTCCGATTTGCCAAAATGTCACCGCACATACCAAAACATCACCTCAATATAGGTCGCCCTCTTGAAATTAAATATAATTTGCACCAAATAATTGATAAAATGGAAGATTTCACCTTTATAAATCATAGGGAGCTCAACCATGCAAAGAGATCACATAGAAACCAACAATATCCTTGAAAACACACCTCCAAGCAAGTCGCTTAGGGAAGAAATCTGTTATAACCAGCAATAGAAAGATATCCACCAAAAGGGTAGTGTGGGGTTTCGTCCACACCACTTCTCCACAAGGGTTTTTGTCCTTGGGAGTGCCTCAATCAAGGGTTTTCGTCCTTGAGAGAGGAAAAGATGCTTAACAAGCAATCCTTCACCGAAAATGAGAAATCCACATAACATAATAATCTAATGGCCAAGCGACCTCCCTTTTATAACCATAAGGGGGCTTATAATGTTTGGAGCCTACATGCTCACCAATAGTTTTTATTTCTAATTTATTGTTGGGCACTAGGCTCACCAACAATTACAATGCCAATTAAGAAATGAACATGAAATGAAGCACATGACGACATTGCTAGCTTCCTCTAGCTTGCTGACATGGACCCATGAGGGAGGAAAATGGGCCAAGGTCTTCAATTGGAATTGGCTCGAAAAAAGGGACATGACAATGATTGATGTACATTGCACATATATGAATAAAGATTTAATGTTCAGGTTATTTCCTGTGAGCTGTTCTTTGTATATTCTTGTTCTATTATACTTGTGCACTAAAATTATTTGGTTTAATATTGCATACTACAATGCTTACTCAAGCTTCAAGGGTTCAATATTTGTTTTGATGCACAATGAAAATCATAGATGTGGTAATCATCATCCATGAGTCAGTACTGAGAATTCTTCACGGTAGGGCATCCACCATTTTTCTTGCAATCATTTTGTCACTTCCTTTTCTCAACCAATTGACTCAAGTTGTAAGAAGCCTCATAATCAACCCTGTCATTGTCAATTTTGTAGTACTTCGATAAATTATTAAATATCACTGATCAAATCTTCTCGGCCTTGGATGTCTGGAGTGGGCAGTGTTGACATTGCTTGGCTGCCCTCTCATTCCGACGTGTTTTGGAGCTCCCTCAGATTCTTTCTTTTGTGTATTATTGTATCTTTCTCAACCTTTTGTAATTGTTGTATTGGAGTTGCATGGTGCTCCCTCTTTTTCCTATCAACTATGTACTATATCTTACAATGGCATTAATGGTTTATTAGTTACTAGTGAACTTTTATACATATTTAACTTCATTTACCAGTATCATCCTTGATATAAAGCTACTTATATGGTATAGGTTAGGCATATTACTGTACTTCCTTAAGAATTCATTCGGCTGCAAGTGTGTTAAAACATCTTGTACCTTTGAGATTTTATCAAGTTAATATGTGGACATTATTTCTAAGACATTGAAAATTATTATTGACATAATGTACATTATGCTTACAGGCTGGGAAAGGAGGAGAGTTAACACGTGATGAGACAATGATAATTGGAGGGGCTTTGGAAATGACTCAAAAAACTGCATTGCATGCTATGACTCCAATTTCTAAAGCTTTTTCCTTCGATATAAATGCAAAACTTGACATGTACGTTGGAATGCCATTGGTTTGTTTTTGCAGTCAAAGTAAGGAATTTGTTTATGGAATGATATGCTTCTCTTTTTCTTTATGTAATAAAGCATCTGCCTTCAGGCATACGATGAATTTAATCATGACAAAAGGGCACAGCCGAGTTCCTGTCTACTCCGGTGCTCCAACTAACATCATTGGCCTCCTTTTGGTAAGTTTCTTATATTTTTGGTATGGCCTCAATATGTTTCTGCTAATTTATAGAGGTTATGTGACCTTTACAGTAAATACTTTTTGACATCTAGTTTAATTTCTGTTTCAGTTCTTAAAACATTGTTGGCGTTAATATTGTACTCGATGTCAGATATCATTAACACGGTATACCTTACACATTTTTTTGGCAACTAAGTTTCTGATTATTTTATACTCTCTTTGGGAAAAAGCCTACAACTAAACAATTCTGCATTTTGCTCTAAGTGCAAGAGCTGAGGGCAAGTATCCTGGAGATGACCTGTTTGTTGACAATTCTGGCACTGGAAAGCTGTATTCTCATAATCCAGAATCTGAGTTCACCTTAAGTTTTCACTTTTCCCACTTGAGAATCATTTTGTCTGGCAGGCCTCTACTGAGATCTGCCTCAACACAGATATGAGCATATGTGGCTAAACCCGCTGTAGCTTTTTCACTATCTGTTTTAATATATCTGCGCAATGTATTCCCAATGTTCTCCAGAACTGGTAAATGCCAAAATTGTAAAGGAAAATTTGGGCAATCGAATTCTGGAAACGATGGTGTTATTAACAGTCCTGCTCTTCCCCAAAATGAGGGTCCATCCTCCATCACTTTCTGATATGCATCATGATTGTAAAAAGGGACAATTAAAAATCCTTCAGAACAAAGTGATATCTCACACTCATCTGTTCAAGTCGAAGTATCCACTTATACAAATCTATAGTAGTAGGCCAGAACCCATTAACCTACATATGCCTGCTCCTTTATTGTAGCTGGAGTGGATATAACTGATTTCCTGAGAAGAAACTTCCAACAATGGCACTTTTTCTAACTTGTCCACAATATATGCACTGGGCATAGGAGGATTCGGGTCAGATGGAGTGATTGATTTAGTTTTGACCACCTCTGTGAACAAGGGTTTGGATGATGAGGCTGCACCCTTACCCACTACACCTCCACGCAAACAAAAAGATAAAAAGAGTGTAGAATCTTTGCAAATGGTATAGTCAGACAACATAAGCTGATCCTCAAGCTGTTTTTCTTGAATAACAACCTTTTCTGATCAACCAAAATGCGATGATGATTCTCCAATTGCTGTTTTATCTCCAGCACATGAAACCTGTCATGCACCTACACCATCGAGGTTTTCCTGATACTTATCTAATCAGGATCTGAAAGCTAGGATGGTTATCATTCTTTCCTTCAGGAACTTGACAGGCTAGTTCAGCTTGTAGAGACTGTGAGCATAAAAATCCTACCCTGCAACCAACAGAAATAATGTCAAACATATTGCGAACAGCCAAAACCTCCAACATTTTGCAGTTAGGTGCCAAAATCATAGGATTTGTAATATCCTTGAGACTGTGTCTGTAGTCCCAACCCTGCGTTTGGAGGCCCATAGAAGCTCCCAGCTTTGCTCAAACCCTCCTGATATACCCAAAAACTGATCGAATCTCACAAAAAGACACCCAACTAGATTGTCACAACAACTCAGAGCTATTGGGATAGGCGCGCAGTTATTCAAAACACCCCGAGTCTTCATCTGCAGCCCCTGTGCTGCCATCCACGCTCCCAGCCCATCTTTAGAAGCACAAATCATGATACCCTGGCTCCAAAGTTTGTGAAAAGGAAACCTGAAGAGTATAAGCTCCTTACCAATATGGCATAATAGAGCTAGAGTTGAATGGAAAAGTAAGAAAGCCGAGCCTGCTCCAGCAAGGGAGGAGTAGCCAAAGCGGCGGAGTGTAATGTCAAGATTGTCATCCCATTTGGCATTGAGGTCAAACTGTGGTTTCTCTGTTTCTCCTCCCATTTTAGCCCTGTCGCGATGTGTGTGGATGATAGGATCTTATTTTTGTATGGATTTATCTAAAATGGATCGGATCAGTCTGATGCAAAAGATCAAGTCACCAACCCATTCAAATCTGAGCAAGAGGTGGTAGGAGGATGATGCCGAGATGAATTGAATGAGCCCTTTCATGTATCAGCTCACTTAAAGATCAGAAACAAACCATGCCTTGATGATTGGCAAAGATTCGGGAAGGTGTCAGCAATGACTGAAATTGGGGAAAACTAATGCAGGGCAGATTTTTTGGCCTGTGAATCTGTTAGTGTCAGAATATGATCAAACGGACAAGTCAGAAGGCAATTTCCAGCTTGGATTTTCAGGGTAATGAACAAATTCACTGGGCAATAAATCTGTATAGAATGGCTGTTTGGCTCCCAGGACAGGTTCAACAGGGTGTACGTGGTATAGGGAGTCTTTCAGCATACTCAGGTCAGCTTTTCAACTTCAACCTCATACCTGAACACCACATATGTGAGTTTGGAAGTACAAGCAGCTTCTTATGTTCATTAATTCAGACATAAATGGATTGTAGAGCAGGTAGTAGTTCCATTATTGTCTATCTCACGTGTCGCAGGCAGGTGGGAGAAACACCAAGAGGTCTCAAGCTCTTGGAGGGGGCATATCTTTTGTAAAATGTTCGTAATACATTTGAATAATTGAGGCATCTATCAATTACTGGAGTTTTTCCCAAATTGTGTTTCCATGGGATAAATTTGGTCTTATGGAAGTGTTTTGCAGAAGTTTTAATTTCCTCTTTAATATTATTCATTTACGAATGTTGTAGCATGTATTTGAGTTGTTTGGAGCATGTTTATCTGTTTATTATCATGTTAATTTGCATGAAAAATAGATTAGATACCAGAGTTTTGAGGTTCTTTTCATAGGGTGGTATCATTGTAGAATAGTTCCTGGTTATGACTGCATAATAGTTTTTAGATCTGACGTTTTGAGTCCACTAATGTACCCATCATCAGGAGAAGAAGCCTAAAAATATTATGCAGTCATATCGAGAAACTATTCTACAATAAATTATATATGTTTCAACACCAATTCGTTCATTATACCTTTTAATTTCGCATATCTGCGTTAATGAGCTGCAATAGCCACGGGCTATCATGGATATGGTATTATCGGCACAGATGGTATGACAGCGGTACTTGGAGGATTCAACTGGTGACTTGTAAACAAATATGTAGTTTTTGGTTAATATAATATAAGTATATTTTTCTCTAATTTTTAAGAAGTGAACAGGCTTCATTCTTATTCATTTGTATTGGTGATAGGTGACATTATTAATGAAATTGATACATGTTAAGCTGATATGTTTTAGCTCATATATGAGCGGTACAAGAGAGCAATTCTCCATTGAACTACCTTATTATTAATGAAATGGATCCATGTTAAGTTGATGTTTTTAAGCCCCATATATAATCAGTACAAGATCAAATCTACATTGAACGACCTTATAATCCAGTGGCAAGTACATATCTCGCTGTCATCTAGAGGAGGATGTACAGAATATCTTTGAACAACTAGATGTACCAGACTAATTTGGAAGAAGTCAGAGACAAAGCATTCTAAATTCAGTGTCGTGTGGAATTCAAGTCTAAAGACTGATGAAATTAATAGCATAAGCAAGTTTATGATATTTTTAAATTTTAAAGTTTTCTAGGCTGAGTCAATTGCGACATCTTCATCCAATACTCATTATATTTAAAATTTATTATGCAATTGGATGCACTTGTGGTAAAATGAATACATTTATAGTTTTCTTTGGTCTAACATTGTCGGCCATATTAAATCTCTAACTTTGAAGACACATTTTTAACTGCATTTACACCTTATGGGTCAAGCAAAGATATCTCAAGACCCCATCTGTGAATTATAGAGAGTACATAGTTTCATCAACGAATGGTTCACCGATGTCGCGAGGATAGTCCACAATGAAATATATCAGCACAGATCTAGGTGATGTGACCTGTTATATCAGCACAGATCTAGGTGCTGTGACCTGTTATATCAGCATAGATCTAGGTGACACGACCTATTACAATGCATGATCTCTCTAGTAAATTATTTTAGGAAGCCTATTCTTGTTTAACTTAGTGAAAAGTATGAGTTGATTTATTTAAATAATCTCATTTTTGTTGTCTTCAAATTTCTTACAGGTGAAAAACTTGCTGACTATTCGTCCTGAAGATGACACTTCCATAAAAGATGTGACCATTCGGAAAATTCCCAGGTAAATTGGTTTCTTTGTTTAATGATTATAATTGATCTTTACTTGTCAGACAATATCTAACTCCTCTGCATCAGTGATTTGTCTTTGTCGGTGCTCCATACATTCTATGTTGTCTTTATCTTTACCAAGGCTTGCAGAGTAGGATCATTTGGAATGGCTTTTACACTCCATATGCTGGACACTTGATGTATAAATGACCATATCAACCACAAACAAATGCATTTTCAACTTGTCTTGCATTGAATTGTGTAATTGCAAATAGCGGATACTTTTTTACTTTTAAATGTAAGTCCACACCAAAACACCAAACCGGGGTACTTGGTGAGGCGCTTACAATTTGTTTATTTATTGTAGTCTCCTCAATGTTCAGTAAAACAACAGCTGAATCTACATTTTATTCAATCAAATACAAAGGAAATATATCATTGTATTGCATTGGGTTTCCAAGTACAATTGCAAGTTCATAGAACAAAACTTGCATGGTTAATTATTGGGCCCAACTGCCTGACCCTACTACTTGTACAACTAACACGCTAACATTAATTAGCATTATTAACTGTATAAGGGGGTGTTTCATAAATGAGTTACATGCCCTGTGCATTTGTTATAACAAAAGCTATATCATAAACATAAGCTATTTGTATCACAAAGGTAACAAACCCCCTTAATCCGAGAGGCGACCAAAAATGATTTAGAGCAATGTGACTCTGAAGCTATCCTACAAAATAGAAGCAACCTACCAGTTCGTCCGCTGTACCTCTAGTACTAATCAACTTGTGCTGACACATCTACTACTTCCCTCGCATTTTGACCTCCTATGCTCTATGCTTCTTGCAATCGTGCTACCTCATGACACTACTTGGCACGTTAATGAGCATCATCACAGAATACTCATCCCTCTTATCATTCCTACTTGTATTGTAGTATGAGCATCATCTTTGGGATTCTCAACTACATTGACCCCTATCTCAATGATAATTCTGCACTTCATGTATGAAACATCTTACCTAATGCCCTAACATCTCTAACCACTTTGTAAACACTATGGCACTTACAACACAACCCTTGTCGGTGTGCAATCACTCGAGACCGATCAAAACCAAAACAACTCTTCCCCCATCACCAAGAAATGAGAAGTCTTTGCAACATAAAACCAATAGATAACTGGTCCACTCCTCATCGATAATATCAAGAAATTAAAAACCGCTACCATCTAGCAAAATTAGAACAAAACCAAAACCAAAGTTTCCACTAAACCACCATCCCTAGTGTTGAGCTAGCAACTAATTCAAGATGGGTCTTTCCATGCTCGTAATCTAGCTCAATCCCAAGGTATTTGTAGTCCACACAATACAACATGTTTGTCGTAGATGATACTCGATGACATGAAAGTACAATGTTACATTCATGGTGTTCAAAAACAAACTTCCCATTGTCAAATTTAGAGCAATACTAAGGTGTTGGATATGACCGAAAATGCACCCTTTATACATTTCAATATCTCTGTTCAAAGTGAATTTTCAATACATACTCATTGTATACACCTAATTTTCCTTCTTATTGAATTTTGCTCTTCACAATCACTATTCACACATTGGCTTCCCTGGAGCGATGTCCTTAGGGATATTATGAGAGCGGAGCAATGGAAACAATTATATTGTGTTGGTTGGCATTGGTACTTATGAGAGGGCCTTGATGTGCAGTCCACATTCTTGCACCGTAGATACCTTTGATACCTTTATAGTCATCTTTTACAGTCTCCCTATGACATGACCCCGTTATCCTCTTATAGTCACCTCCATATTTACTTACAACACACTTATACCTTTGTCATATCACCTTTTAGTAGCTCCAGAGTCCTCCTCCATCCTTCGAGACTTCCTTCTAGAATACCGTGAGAGCACATTACCTTGAGCCGACGCCATCGACCATGGTCAACGTTGTCTAGATTTTGTTTCTAACATCCGACCGTGTGTCGATGCCATCGCTTAAAAAAACTCTAATGTTTAATCATGTCCACTATATATACACACATTTTAGTGCATTATCCATCACATCATCATCATTCGTTTGGTTTGTTTGCGCTGCAAATTTTCTCTCAAGGTCTTGAAGTTAGTCTTTGTAATATCCCCTTCCCATTCGAAGACCTTTGGCCTATTTTGTCAACCCGACGGCCAAAGGAAGAATATAAGGGTGGCTTAAGTTATATTTAATTATTATAAAGTGCCATTAATAAAAGAAAAAAATATATAGAGCACTTATAATAATTTATATGACTTAATAATTATTAAATCAAGGATGGAAAATGCCCAAATATAAATTGTTATCCATCCTAGGTGAAAAGACGACTTGCCTTAGAAGGGGGAATGGGAACATAGAAAGGATAAATGCCCATTTTACTATGTATTTCCCCTAGAAAAATGTGACTTGCATTAGGAGGGAAAAAGTTGTTGGAAAAAATATTTAATATGGGAAAATATTAAATGCTTGCATAGGGAAAATCCTTGGGAACTAATTGGATATTGTGGATGTTGTTTTGGGTTTCTTTTTCCTTTATAAGGAGAAGTCGACTCGAAGGAAAGATATTCCATACCATTTGATATTTTCTAATTTGTGTCTTAAGCTTGTAGTTTATGCATATTCTTTCATGTGCAATCGCTGTTTGCAAATATCCAACTTATGGAGTAAGATCCCACAGAACCCTAGCTTCGGTGGTGAGAGATCCATTCCTAGCTAGTAGGGCATTCTTCGATCGTGAGAGATCTACCCTAGCTTGTCAAGTTTGGCGCTGAATTGATGCCCTAAATGTGTTGGCCGACCTACTTTTTAAGGCAAAATTAGGGTTTCTTGTTTGCTATGCGAAAACTATTTTTGGAATATTATTCTTCATATTTTTGTGGCCTAAGATCCAAAGTTTCAGCTCATTTGGACTTCTCTAACAAAAGATTAATTTTAGAGGTTTTCAGTTGTTTAGGGCACGCTGTAAATTTCTGGCAGCATTCTGTTATTCGAAAAATTCCAAAAATAGTTCTATAATATCTGTTATTGTATTAGCAAGCTCCATTTAAAATTTTAAGAGATTTGAACAAGTATTTTTGGAGTTATTCATTATTTTCTGTTCGCTGCCCTAGATTAAATTTTCTGCAAAAATCAGTTTTCTATTTGGCTCCCATTTGTCTGTATTTTTCATATTTAAAGTTGGGATTGCCTAAAATCCGTTTAGGGGTAAAATAATGTCCATTGGGGACATTACAATCTTGCTTATCTTTTGGAGTCTATAGTTGGAGCATTGGATACTTAGGACTCCCAAACACAGGAGCTGCACTTTCCATGATTTCCCAATCTTTGGAATCGTCAACAAGTGGCTTTTATAGATCTTCTTCTATTCACTTATGATCCACCACATCAACTCTCTCTTAAGGTGCTACTAACCCTGGGGGAAGTTAATGCGCCAATGGTGTCCGCACAAAGGTAAGTATCTCTTCCCTGTCATTTCCTCTATGTTATTTCAGATTTGATTTGTCATGTGTAGGTTAGAATAAAGAAGCATATTCTTAATTTATTGCATTATTATCTGTCGGTCCCTACCTTACCATCCGTGCTTTGGGCTTTACAACCTATTGATCCTTACGACGCATGTTTACAACCCTAGCATAAGCATCTATATCTGGTTCCAATCTTGCACAATCAATCTATAATTGGGACTTAGCTAGACACCACTTGCCTATCCTAGATAAAGGCTTTGAAACCCAATTTATTTCATATAGTGTGGACTATCACCTACTAGATTCATGACTTTAGCAACCTATAATCCTCTTGTGTGTATCTTTAAAATGGTCACTTTATCATCCTAGTTTAAATTATCCAAAGAGAAAAATGATATTTTCTTACACCATTCTTTACTTGCATACACCGACAAGAGGAGACTTCAAAAGATGCTAGTCCAAAACATATCTGATAGATTCAAAATGATCCAAAACATCGAAAATGACTAGCTACAACCCTATTTTCATGTAATATATTAACTCACAAAAATGTCAAAAACATAGGCTATATGGTAAAAAATGGGATTTTGAAAAATATCAGTTTGCACTTGGAAATACTAGACATCTTGACCTCTAGGTGAGCATTGACTTAGCATTTAACTAGTACTACTTCAATGCAAATACTCGACATATAATGGCTAAATTGACATAACTCAAAAGTGCATTTGCATACTCAAGTTTGCACTTATGCAAAGTAGGAAACTGAGATATAAGTTAGAATTAAACCTTAGACGTCTTACACATGCAATGCTTTAAGCTGAGTTGACTTAGCAAGTATTCTGTTATGCCACTTTTGAAATAAATTCAAAAACATTCAAATAACCCGTGTTTGACTAAAAATATGAAGGGTTTCTTACACATGCAACACTTAAAGCTAAGTTGACTTACCAAGAATTCTATTATTCCACTTTTTGAGTAAATTCAAAAACATATACATAACTCATGTTCGACTAAAAATATAAAGGGTTTCTTATTTACTGTGCATACTCAATAGTGAACAAGTGGCAATGAAAAATAAAAGCAGAAGTGAAATATTTTTCTCCCGATAATAAATTCACTGCAGCAGCAAACAATAAAGGTGACACTTTAACTATTTTTTTAAGGATATCTTTGACCACGCTTATCTCATTGATTTTTAAAGAATATGCTCTAGGCATATGCTCACTCTTCCCACACTTTTTGACAACCTTAATATTCTTTTGCAGAGGTAATAATGCTTCTGCTCACTCTGACAACATTTGCAGGTGTTGCTCTTTTTTCAAGGCTTTTCCAATGCTTGTCAAGTCTAACAACTTAAAGCAATCAAAACTCACACCATCCCAACACTTTACTCATGGCCAGGTATGTTGCAATGCTCTAGGCAGAAGTTCTAACACCATTTAGCATTTAAAATGCATAAATCAGTATTTAAAAAAGCATATATCAACCCAAACGTCTTCTCTAAGAAACTATTACACCAGCCTGTTCCTCAACACAAAAAGAATTGACATTTTCTGCATTTTGAAATGCCATTTGTCACACCATTTCCAAAATTTCACAGCTTTGTACAGAATTTTCAAAAATAAAGCATCTCTCTTCTCATCAAGCCTTCAAACTATAAATTAACACCGTTCTACATAATACTCCAAAAAAATTAAAGTGCTTGTAGCAGATATAAATAAATCATGTAGCAAACATATGCCTCTTTACACACACATGATCCAAACAAATTAGTATCAACAATGTGCACACAAAATATATTAAAAACCTTTGAAGAAAACCTCTGAATACCTCCTCCTCCAAGTATCTTCAACCACCATTATCATCCTCATGGCCCATTGTCAATGGTTCTGATACCACTGTTCAGTAAAACAACAGTTGAATCTACATTTTATTCAATCAAATACTCAAAAAATATATCACTGTATCGCATTAGATTTCCGAGTACAATTGCAAGTTTATAAAACAGAACTTGAACAAGTAACTCCCATGTCCAACTGCTTGTAGAGCTAACACTGACATTAATTAACATTATTAACACTAAAGGTGGTGCTATATAAATGAGATGCATGCCTTGTGCATTTAAAGCTATATTATAAAATATAAGCTACTTGGATCACAAACCTAACACACGGTGGAGTTTTACGCTTGCTTGGCATAAAACATGCCATTTGTGGGATTTGAACACAAATCAATTTATTTGTAAATGTAAATCCACAGCAACAGATCGAACTGTGGGGTGCGTGGTGAGGCACTTAACAATTTGTTGGTTTATTGTAGCCTCTCTTGAGCGAAGATTTTAAGCTTTTTTGGCTTAGAACATACCATTTTTGGAATTTGAACACGGATCAATTTACTTGTATATGTAAATCCACAACAAAACACCAAACCGAGGTGCTTGGTGAGGCACTTACAATTTGTTGATTTATTGTAGCCTCTCTCAAGTGGAGATTTTAAGCTTGTTTGGCATAGAACATGCCATTTGTGGGTTTTGAACTTGGATCAATTTACTTATTAATGTAATTCCATACTAAAACACCAAATCATGTTGCTTGGTGAATTGTAAATGCCTCACCAAGCACCCCATTTGGTGTTTTAATATGTATTTACATTTATGAGTTAATTAATTTGTGTTTAAATCACAAAAACTATTTTCCACGGGGATGCGTCCCCCTCCAATTTTGACGTTTCAAGGACGGGGACTTGGGGATGTTTGGAAAACATCCCCCTTCGTCCCACCACCGCCACCAGAGTCACGAGACCTCCCCCTAAAGTGAGGATGTTTCCATCTTAGAGGGGATGTTTGGGAGGCTTTGGGACGTGCCTCGACTTCGGGAAACTTACCCAAGTCCCTCGACTATCTCAAAGACTTGTGGATCGCCCCTTGCTCCCAAAACATCAAAAAGGTGTTTTTTTAAATTAAAAACATACTTTTTTGGATGTTTTTGCCCTCAAACCTAACCCTAGTTTATTGGGACCCACCCACACCTTGTAAGCACTCAAAAACACTATAAATGAACCTCACACCCTCACTCCAAATCACTATCACAGTTTGAAAACTTAAAAACATTGAGTAAGGTCAGTAAGTGCAAGAGTGAGAGCAAGCAAGGCCGCAAGAGTGAGAGGTTGAGATCATTAGCAAGAGGGAGAGCAACAACAAGAGCTTGAAGAGCAAGTGCCAAGTCTTCATTGATCAACCGTTCAAATTTCAACACATTCATCAAGTCGGAAGCCCTCAAGCCTTCAAGGTAAGCCATGGCCCATGCCATGACGGGGTTGGTTGGTATTGGTTTGGAGCAGTGTTACCCAAGACTCCGTGGAGACAAGGGATGGAGTTTCGAGACGGCAAAAAATTTCCAAAATTTTGGGATTGCGGAGGAGGACTATTAAAATATTATATAAAATTATAAATATTAAAAATACATGTTTTTAAATAATTTTTATGAATAACAATCTGATACCACCATGTGCATTTGTGCTTGAATATTTTTATATTTATATATCACTCTTGATTCTTATTATGTCTTTGTAATTCAATACAATCTAGGTTATGGTTAACTAGTAAACATTTTGATTTGTCTTACCGCTTTTATCATCTATACAACCTTTCTCTTCATATAGAAATATACATATAGGCTTTGTAAGTTTGTTAAGTGATTGGAGCTTCCAAAGTGAATTTTAATTAGATTTATACATATAGACTTTTTCGAATAGAGATAAATGACTTCCAAAAACAATCTTACACTATAAGAATACAATTAAAAATGTCAATTTTTAAAGAGAAAAAACCAAACTTTTTTTTCAAATATTAAAAAAAAACCAGATGTCCCTAGGATGTCAATCCGTGCCGATGTCCCCAAAAACAAGGGGGACATCCTCGGGACGCCCCCTAATATTCGATGTCTTAGAGATGTCCCAAGCTTTTTCCACTTGTTGAAAACGTGGGGGCGTTTCCCCCATCCCACCGTCCCCAAGACATCCCCGGACATGCTGGTTTGGGGGATGCGTCCTCTGCGTAACACTTTGGTTTGGAGGAGCTTTAACTTGAGGCGTTCAATAGTTTGAGTGATGAGGAGTTTGGCGCAAACTTTCGGGCCAATTTCTAATTGGAGGCATTGGCTATTGACCAAATGTATTTGAAAATTGGATGTAATCATCATTTTGAATATAAATTAATATATTGATATTCGACAATTTCATTGTTCAATGCAATGTGTTAAGTATTTCAAAGTTTCATTGCTATTCCTTATACATTTTTTTATAACTAATTTTTCAAGTACTATATATATTGAGATTGTGTAGATTTCCATCATGTTGTAAAGGAGAAAGATTGGTTTTTGGTTATTATATTTGCATTGCTGCCCCCACAGTCCTAAAACCTAGGTCCTTGGTCCTGCGACCCGTCCCCACATCCCCTTGTCTCACTTTCCGAGACTCGTGGAACTATGCAAAAAGGCCTATTTTATGCCAAGCAAACTTAAAACCTCCACTTGAGAGAGGCTACAATAAATCAACAAATTGACTCGTAAATTCATTTATTTTCAAATCCCACAAATGGCATGTTGTTTCTTCTTTGGCCTAGGATGCTAGGAGAGATTCTAGAGGAAATGCTTTGGTTCCTTCTAGGTTTACCCACCATGGCCCGTCTCAATTCTAAACATTCCCCACGGAGCATTTTTCAGATCTTGCATTGACCTATCATAGTGATATGACTTGTATTGTTACCCTAACCACATGGGTTAGAAAGTTCACCGCATTGGGTTTAAGCCGTGTTTACTTTCAGTGCAATTAGGTTGTTGTGCCTAGAGTATTTCTACCCTAACATTTTTTATTGTAATTGGACATATTCTCGAGTCCCATTGAAGTACTTTTGGTCATTAATATAATTTATTTTCTTTCTTTCATTCTATGCCAAGCAAGCTTAAAACCTCCGCTCGAGAGAGGTTATGATAAATCAAGAAATCGTAAGTGCCTCACCAAGCACCCTGGTTTGGTGTTTTGTGGATTTACTTTTACAAGTAAATTGATCTGTGTTCTAAATACTAGTTCTATCTCCAAAAGCTGCTCTCATTGTTCAAGCGAGTCAGCATGGTTAAACTTATATGTTTCAGTGGAGTTTATATTTGCATGGCTACAGCCATGGTATATGTAACTTTACAAATATAGTTGTGCTTGAAGGAAATTTTCCATTTGAATTTTGGCCAACTCTTTCAATTCTGAATCTGATTTAATTTATGTACAACATATTGTAGCATAAATAAAATAAACAAGTAAAAGAAGAATCAAGACCATATAGATAACAAACCAATGAAGCATGAAATCGAGTTGTGGATGGAATTCCACAGAAATTTTTAGTTTTATGTTTTGTTAAATTTTCATGAACATTTTTGGGATTTGGAATCACGGAAAATGATTAGTTTCTATTGACAACTGTTTCAGGGTTCCAGATCATATACCTCTTTATGATATTTTAAATGAGTTTCAGAAAGGTCATAGCCACATAGCTGTAGTTGTGAAATACAGCAAAGAAAGAAAGGAGAATCTAAATAGAAATAAAGATTTGAAGGGTCCAGCAGAGAGGAGACTGTATTTTTCATCTTTTACAAAAAATAGCTTGATGTCATGAAAGTATAATAGAAATTTGCAGCAAATACTAAATCTGATTTCTTTACCAAAAAAACATTGATTTTAATTCGCAGAAATAGGAAAAAAGTACATAAATTTCTCTTTTGCAAGCTGAAGAATTAAAAGGACAATAAAAGAAGATGATATCTTGAAAATACTTGCCCAAAACACTTCAAATTTCTACTAACTTGGTTTGAAATATCCCTTGTTGGCAAAAAATAATAACTAACAATAATAAATTGATTTTTGTATTTTTTTTGCAGAAATATAACATAGGAAAAATACTGCCCAAAACACTTCAAATTTCACGGGAATTTTTTTATAAGCTCTGAAAATGATAGAATTCCGGAAAATTCATATCTTTTCGAATACCAAACATAAAAAGCTGAAATTCTGGAAATAACTTATGAAAAATATGAGAAAAACAGGCCAACCTTCAGATCTGGAAAATTCCACCCGAAACCCTAAATTTTAGGGCCTGCAATTCTCCAAACAGGTCGTTTTTGCTTAGGAATGGCTGAAACCCTCAACAAACCCTGCCGTTTCGTCAAAGAACCTCTCCTTAGCTGCCACAACGAATTTCGCTTCAAACGGAGAAAAACCCAGAAAGTTATCGTGATTTTCCCGAAACTGCCCTTGGAAAACCCTGCCTGAAGATGACTGCAAATCAGATCTGAAAAGGTGCAAGAGCCTAGCAAACTAGGGTGGATCTTTCACCACCGAAGAGTGCCCTTCTAGCTAGGAGTGGATCTCTCACCACCGAAGCTAGGGATCTTGTGGGATTCACTCCACAAGCGGAACAAGCAAACAGTAGTTGCTCACTATCAAGTATCACCAAAGAAAATATGTATGCAAGAATGAATTTCCTTTCACCCCTCTTCTCCTTTTATAACTTTTCCCACGCCAAGGAAACCCTAAAACCCCCAAGTCGCATTTTCCCCTAGGGAAGACCAAAATAATAAAGTAACTTAAAGTTACTTTTCCCCCTTCAAGTCGCCATGGCCCAAAAAGGTGACCCCAACGCGAAATTAGAACATTAGGAGTTAAGTGGTCCCTTCCAACGATAAAACATAACATCTAGTCCCTTCGAAAGCACTTTATAACCCTGTCAATGGAAAATTATAACAACTGGACTAGATATTCACACCCAATAGCTCATGGCATCCATAACCCCTTGGGCATGACTAGGGTTAGGACCCGTACTGGCCCTCAGGCTTGTGGCGAGGGAAAGGGGACATTACAGTCCTCCCTTCCCAAAATTTGCTTGTCCCCAAGCAAATGCAAACTAGGATGCTGTAGAATCTGCTCTCCTTCCCAAGTAGCATCCTCAAGAGGCAAACCCTTCCATCGTACCAAGTATTCTGTAATATCTCTGCTCCTGAGCTTCCTTTGTCTGACCTCAATAATAGAGTCTGGTTCTAAAACCAGCTTCCCCTCCTCGTCCAATGGTGGCAACTCTATAGAAGGTACAATGTGCTTGTCCTAGTGCCTTCTTAAGGCATGACACATGGAAGACATTATGTATCTTACTGTGCTCTGGAAGATCCAACTCATATGCAACTGCACCCACTCGCCGGACTACCCTGTATGGACCATAAAACCGTGGTTTCAGCTTTTCCGCCCCCTTCTGTTTGAGTGACGACTGCCTGTATGGCTGCAGACATAGGAACACCAAGTCTCCTACCTCGAAGGACCTCTCTATCCTGTGCTTGATCCGCATAAACCTTCTGCTGATTACGCCTTTTGGAGGTTCTCCTTAAGAGCTCGCAGGATATCCTGGTTCTCCTGTAACCAATCCCGAGCTTTGGGAGCCCGACTATCTGGTAATACCAAATCAGCAAATGACATGGCATCGTATCCATACAAAGCTCTGAAAGGAGTCATGCCGATGCTCATCTGATATGTGGTATTGTAGCAATACTCACCCATATGTAACCATCTGATCCATGCCTGCTGATGTCCGGTCACATAACTCCGCAAATAGCCCTCTATCCATTTGTTAACAATCTCCGTTTGCCCATCAGTCTGAGGGTGGTAGCTCGTCTTTGAGGAGTCACTCGATCTTGGAAAGTCTGAATATCTCCTGCCAAAAGGTGCTCATGAAGATCTTATCCCTGTCACTGATAATATTTTTAGGCAACCCATGAAGCCTAAAAATCCCTGTATAAAATACCTGAGCCACGTCATTGCCTCATGCTTCTTAGGTAGAGAAAAGAAATGCGCATACTTGGTCAATCGATCAACTACCACATAAATGCAATTGTGCCCATGCACCATAGGGAGTCCTATGATGAAATCCATCGATATGCTCTCCCACTTACGCTCGGGGATGGGAAGAGGTTGAAGTAACCTTCGCAGAAAAGAATGCTCCGATTTGGTTTGCTGGCAAACCATACACTCTCTGACGTGATTAAGGACATCGTCCTTCATCCCCTTCCAAGTGAATCTCTCCCTGATGTACCTGTATGTTTTGAAATATCCGGGGTGTCCAGCTAATGGCGTATCATGTACTGCACGAAGGATCTTGTCCTTCATCTTAGACCCGGTACAAGGAAAATCCGATCCTTGTAGAAAATGAGATCATCTACCACCCTGTATCGGTCATCCTTGATAATACCATCCATGATCTCGCATGCAAACTGATTCTTGGAGTACTCAACAAGTATGTGAGCCTTCCAATCTGCTGAAATCTCGGACATAGAACTCAACATAGTAGTAAGGTAAGGCCTCCTAGATAAAGCATCAGCAACAACATTATTCTTACCTCTTGTGTACTCTATGTCAAAGTCATACGTTTGTACCTTGTTCACCCATCTCTGTTGGCGGTCGTTGAGATCCTTCTGCCCCAAAAAGAACCTCAAACTATTGTGATCTGTACGTACCACGAAATCTGCTGCCCACAAGGTATTGTCTGAATTTGGCCAAGGCATGCATGATGGCCAACATCTCTTTGTCGTAAATCGAATACCCTCTCTCCACTGGGCTCAATTTCCGACTCTCATAAGCAATGGGATGCCTATCCTGCATAAGCACCGATCCAACCCCCTCACCTGATGCATCACACTCTAGAACAAATGGCCAAGAAAAATCTGGTAATGCGAGGACGAGACATGAACTCATCACCTCCTTGAGATGATCAAAAACCTGTTGTGTTGCTTCTGACCAAGTGAAAGCTCCCTTCTTGGTCAAATCTGTCAATGGGGTAGTCAATCGTGAGAAGTTCTTCACGAACCTCTTGTAGTAGGTGCACAGTCCCAAGAATCCCCTCAGATGTGTCAATGTCCTGGGTGGCGGCCAATCCAAAATTGCCTGTATTTTCTCTCTGTCCACCTTTACTCCCCCTCCACCAATCACATATCCCAAATATAGCAACTCTGTCATGCCAAACTCACATTTAGAAGCTTTTGCATATAGCAAATTAGCTTCTAATATCCCCAATATCTCATCAAGGTGGCGGATATGGCTCTCCCAAGTCCTGCTGTAGACCAATATATCATCAAAGAAGACCAATACAAACTTCCGCAAATGGCGGTTGAACACGTGGTTCATGCAAGACTGGAATGTGGTTGGTGCATTGGACAATCTGAATGGCATCACTAGAAACTCAAAGTGTCCATAATGGCATCTGAAAGCAGTCTTATGCACATCCTGCTCCCTAACCTTGATTTGGTGATATCCAGATCGCAAATCTATTTTAGAAAAATAGATTGCCCCCTATAGCTCATCTAACAGCTCATCAATACATGGCACTGGATATTTGTTCTTGATTGTCTTCTTGTTCAATGCCCGGTAGTCGATGCACATCCGCATGGTCCCATCCTTCTTCTTCACCAACACCACCGAAGAAGCAAAAGGACTGGAACTCGGCCTAATATGTCCCATGTCAATAAGCTCATGGATAGTCCTCTCAATCTCATCCTTAAACCGTTTGGGGTGACGGTAAGGAGTAGTAACTACTGGTCTAGTGTCCTCAAGCTCAATCACGTGCTCAAATCCCCTATCTGGAGGTACACCAGTGGTATGTCACTAAAAACTGCACTGTGCTTATCCAATAGCCCCTGTATATCCACATGATACTCTGGCTGTCCCTCCTCTGATTTCTTGGTAGAAACCAAGCACTTTACTGCCCAATCAACCCCATTGTGCCTGTGAATCCTCTTGATTCTCTTTGTTGTGACAACCCTGGGTGCATCTGAAGATAAACCCCTCAAGGTTACATTCTTCCCCTCGGACTTGAACTTGAGTTCCATTGTCTGAAAGTTAGTCCGAAATTCTCCAAGAGAATGGAGCCACTGTACACCGAGCACAAGGTTGGTCTCTCCAATACCAACCACATAGAAGTCATCGGTAACTGTATGGTTACCCATGGTGATACTCAACTGCGGAACTCGCTGCATGCATCTCATGGACTCACCATTGGCTACCACTACATTGAAGCCCTCAAAGTCTTCCGCCTGTAATCCCCGCTTCTCTACCAAAGATGCATCGATGAAGTTGTGGGTTGCCCCACTATCAATGAGTACTACTACTCTCTGACCCTGTAATACTCCCCTGACCCTGAATGCCTTGTACCTCGGGGTACTCGACAAAGTAGCAATAGTCTCATGGGGAAAAGTCTCCTCCTCCTGTTCGACCCCTGCACTATCCAATGTCTCTTCATCTTCATCCTCCAACTCCTGAGCGTCTCGCTCCTCCTCGCTCTCACTCTCCTCGAAGACCTCTATGAATTGGGCCTTCCCTTTTCCTCTACAATCATGTCCTGGAACCCATGGTGTGCGGCAATCGAAACATAGTTTCTTTCACCTCAACTCCTCCTGTCCTCTCTCGATACAAATGGTCTCCTCGTTGTATCCTGCCTAGGTGGGGGCCCCTTCGGCTGTGAACCATCAACTCTCGAAGGAAATACCTTAGGCTGAATTCGAGGGGAAACCTCGATTTTGGAGTGGACAACTCCAAATCACGTGCTCTCCTAATAGCCTCATGTAAGGAGGAAGGCTCAAATGCCTTCACAAATCCTGCTAAAGTGTCGTCATCAATCCACCCTGCCATGAGAGTGAAGTCAACCTCATCTCTGAAACATCAGATACCATCACTGATAACCTCTGAAAATCTGCAATGTACTGATCTAGAGAACCTGTCTGCCTCAAGTGAGTCAACTCTCTGAAGTGCCTATCTGGGTCCCTCCTGTCGAACCTGCTCATCAACCTCTGTGTAAAATCTGCATAAGTAGTGATATGCATGTGCCCCTGTGTGATCAATCCATGATGCCACCAGTCATGAGCATCTCCCTCGAGGTGTAGGATAGCAAACTTAATTGCATCCTCTTCGCGCATGGGATTCAAGTCGAAGTAAGTCTTCAACTTCTGAATCCAAGATTGCGCGGTACACTTCTTAGAGCCATCGAAGTGTGGAATAGAGATTTGTCCCAATCTCCTCTGAAACTCAGGTGCCTGTGTCTGGTAATCTCTCCTGGGCCTGCTGCCAATCTTCATTTTACAATACTCCTGAAATGGCATGTTGTCCCGGAAACCTTCACTCAATGTCCGGTACTTCTCCCAACAAGATTCCTCATCCACAATGTCTGCGGGTTGTCGTGTCTACGAAACTTCCGGATCCTTCAAGAAAGAAGGCTCATGGAGTCCCAAGGGCCTGGTAGAAGCATGAGGGGACCCTTGTCCCGAATGTCCACTCTCACCTCTATTACCATGTTGTCCCATATTGCTAGCTTCTCCTTTCTCCGCATGAGCCTCAATCCTACCTTGTGCTAACCTCTCAGTGAGCTGGCTCAAATAGAGGTTGGTAGTCTCTTGCTGCTTCACCATATTGGTGAACAGTTGCTTCATCAGATCTACTCCCATCTCTTCACTGTCTCTGTCTCTGTCTCCCATCTTTCAACCCCAACAGGCTGGAGGAACAACGGCTCTGATACCACTGAAATATCCCTTGTTGGGATCTTACAAAAAATTGACAAAATACAGAAATTTGCAGCAAATACTAAATCTGATTTTTTTTTGATTTTTGCAGAAATAGGGCAGCGAACAATAAAAATATGATATCTTGAAAAATACTTGCCCAAAACACTTCAAATTTCACAGGAAGCTGGCAAAAATAATAACTAACAATAATAAACTGTTTTTGTATTTTTTATAACATAGGAAACTGCCAGGAATTTTTTTATAAGCTCTGAAAATGATAGAATTCCGGAAAATTCATATCTTTTCGAATACCAAACATAAAAAGCTGAAATTCTGGAAATAACTTATGAAAAATATGAGAAAAACAGGCCAACCTTTAGATCTGAAAATTCCACCCGAAACCCTAAATTTTAGGGCCTGCAATTCTCCAAACAGGTCGTTTTTGCTTAGGAATGGCTGAAACCCTCAACAAACCCTGCCGTTTCGTCAAAGAACCTCTCCTTAGCTGCCACAACGAATTTCGCTTCAAACGGAGAAAAACCCAGAAAGTTATCGTGATTTTCCCGAAACTGCCCTTGGAAAACCCTGCCTGAAGATGACTGCAAATCAGATCTGAAAAGGTGCAAGAGCCTAGCAAACTAGGGTGGATCTTTCACCACCGAAGAGTGCCCTTCTAGCTAGGAGTGGATCTCTCACCACCGAAGCTAGGGATCTTGTGGGATTCACTCCACAAGCGGAACAAGCAAACAACAGTTGCTCACTATCAAGTATCACCAAAGAAAATATGTATGCAAGAATGAATTTCCTTTCACCCCTCTTCTCCTTTTATAACTTTTCCCATGCCAAGGAAACCCTAAAACCCCCAAGTCGCATTTTCCCCTAGGGAAGACCAAAATAATAAAGTAACTTAAAGTTACTTTTCCCCCTTCAAGTCGCCATGGCCCAAAAAGGTGACCCCAACGCTCAAAATTAGACATTAGGATTAGGAGTTATAAGTCAAGGAAAATTATAACAACCTGGACTAGATATTCACACCCAATAGCTCATGGCGTCCGTAACCCTTGGGCATGACTAGGGTTAGGACCCGTCTCGTCCTTCGAGGAAAGGGGACATCACATGATCTTGGTTCAAAATCGATTGGATTATTTGTAGCATTTTGTTAGTGTGCACATAAGAGTTATTCTCTTGTGCATAGTTAGCCATTTCCTCCAACCACTTGTAGCGATTATAACGAACACAACTTGGCTATTTATTCTAGGTTCTTGTTGTAAAAACCAATTGAAAGAGATACAAATATACACAGAGACTTAGATTCCAATCTTGCTGTGTACAAGGCCTAATGTTTCACTGTGGATATATTATGCAAAATTGATCCTGGAGACTATTCACAACACCAATATGGTAGTAGAGCTAAATTCCTGCAGCCATCACTCAGTGACTTTTTTGAATTTTTTTATGCTGAACCATACCGATTGGTTCATGATTGGCTGTTTGTTTTTGAAATTTGAAATTTTGATATTTGAGTAAATTGGAAGTGCATTGGTATGGTTGGAAACGACTGTTTCACTATTGCTAGTGATTGTCATCGAGGTGTCTAGTTACAAACAAGAACTGATTTCAGCACATTTTCAAAATTCACGATAAACTTTATGTGGGTCTCCTTGGACTGGCCACAAATTCATAGACATTGTATCAAAGACTTGTTCGGCAATTGGCACTTTATTCTTAATGATTTGTTGAAGAAGTTACTTGCTTATCTTCAAAAGCCAAATAGGACACCAATCAAGTAGCACAATGTTTGAAGGCTATTGTGCTTGACCAATCACTGCTGCTGTGTGCATTGAAATTGGCATCAACATTGGTTGCATTAGTTTTGGCGCCCCTTTGCTCTGCTCTGCTCTGCCACTGTCTGAATCAGTCCACTATTGGCCATCTTGGCAATTGAATATTCACAGCAACGTTTATCTGTTGTACTAGCATAACGTCCCGCCCTCAAAACCTATATTTATAATAGAAGGTTGTAAGTCTTCTCCTTTTTATTTTGAATTTTAATTAATTTTCAATTTTAAATATGAATTTGTCTATCTATATTGTTGAAGGTACAAAATGGTGCAATGGCGTAAGTTACTTTACTAAAGCCTACTCATTACTAGGGGTTCGGGGTCAATTCCCTTTACCAACAAAAAATATTTTAAAGGGGGCAATTACTTATAAGGGCAAAACATATTTTCAAGAGAGATTTTTTTCATGGGGGCCATATATTTTTGTTTCTTCTTCCTATCTTGTGTTGTTGAAGATTGGAGGGTGGGACCCAGTCTGATGGGCAATCAGACCCCTCGACAAATGAACTTTATTCTTGCTCGGGAGGGTTTAATTGAGTGTATTTTTGTTTGAAATTCATTCCAAGGCCTTTGTTTTTGCCTTGTGTAATAGCTCCCTGCCAAGACCTCCACACTCTACAGTTGCATAATGAAATGTTTTTCTCTGATATTTGTTCACTTTAGGAAGACATCAAATTTATAGAAGAAATAGGAAAATCAAGAAGCACAATTCTCTTCTCCTCTCCTTAATTTCCAGCAAAGGTACCCTCATACGCTCATTGCAAAACAAAGTTACTAGTTTGCAACAACAAATTGGTGTGTTGGACATACATTTGCGTGTGCCCAGTCCACCTATTGTTACTTCTCCTGCATGTACACACCCTAATTCATCAGTGTTTGATCCTCCTATTGTGTCTGATGCTCTTGCTGTTGCACCTCATGCACACCCCACTTCAGATTTACCCACATATTTGCTTGGTTCTTGTAAGAAACACAACTTCCTTTGGTTCTTGCATACTCTTCTCCATGGGTCACCTTGGTGGAAGTAATGGTAAACATTCACAAGGCATTATTTTTTCTATCCAGTGTTTCCTTTGGATTTCTTGCCACAACATTGGCTATCAAGTAGGTGTTTTGTCTTCATTGGGACCACTTGATGCGAGCTCAATTCTAGTTTTTGTTTGCTCTAATCTTCACGAGGACATTGAGCAACACATTAGTTCTTCTGCACTGTCACTCAGGCATGAGATTCCTGAGGTTGCTTATTCTTCTACCATCTGAGATTGCACATGACACTAAATTATATGCAAGCATCTTTTTCTACCATCTATATACATTTGGGATGGATTTCAAATCAATTGTGGCAGCATTGTAAGTGGTGTAGTACCTCCACCATTCAAATTTTTAAGCCACACACCGTTCCTCCTGCCTACTCATGCACCCTTGTTTTTGGTGCAACTCTATTTGGCAGTGCTCCCTTGTATTTGGAGCAACTCTTAAATTATTGATGTCTTTCTTCTACAGTTTGACATAGCTCTGTAGTCCCTAGTGTCTATTTGTCTTTCATTTAGTGATTTTTGAGGTGTATTTTGTTCTCGCACTAAATTATAAAGTGCCATGTGGGGTTTGTTGCTTTAACCTCGTCTACATTCATGCAGGTGTGCTTTATTCTGTGCGCCCTCTTTTCTACATTTCAGTTGTTGGGCTCTCCCATCACCACCAGGGCCATCCCTCTTTCAAAGATCTTATTTCTGTACTTTCGATGCTTCTTCAACATGTTGATAGTCTCTTTGTACTGAGCTATCTTGGTGCATGCAGTGTTAACTTGTCTTCTTTGGTGTTGGATTAGTGGATTTGACCACTCATACAGACTTTCAGTCACTCCGCCCATGTTATAAAGGTGTGTGTAGATACTACTTCTTTGGTTGTTATGTCTCTTGTTTTCCTTTGGCACATCACATCATCTACTTCAGTTGATGGCATTGAATTTGGTGAAATCTTTTGTACTATCATCACTTCTTTTGACAATGTTACTATTTGGCATCCCCAACATTTGTTAGCTCTTTAGTGACGAGTAGTGGATTCAGATTACTAGTGCAACTCTTAGTTCTTCACCAAATTTTTACACACTTCTTGCACCATCAGTGATTGCCCTCATCCCATCTCGTGCATCTTCAGTGATGGAATTCGTCCCATCCAAGATGCGTTTTCAATGGCTTTCAGTTCATCGAGTGCATCTTGTGTAATGGTATTCACTCCTTCCAATGCACCTTCTTCAACATTGTTGTTGTCTTTATTGTGTTATTTTGGGATGGATTGCAACATATTTTCATCACCTCTAGACACTTGTATTGATTCATTGTTTTTTTTAAAACCTTGTGGTGACTCATTTTTCCCAATTACACTCCATTGTACTTGGGTTCCTAATCAGGTGTAGTTAGGGGGACCCATATTAGAGGATTTATCCCATTGCTTTTCTTTTGTCTCTCTCCTTACTTTTGTGCTTAAGGGAGGGTGTTGGTATGTTCATACTAGGTTAACAACGCTCTTTAGTTATCTAGCTTGGTTTTTGTTGGCTAGATATTATGCACACTGTAAAACCTAGGCTATCATGAGATAAATCTCCTTCATTTAACGGTGAAGCTCCCGTGTAAGATGTTTATCTATTTGCAGTGGTGAATCCTAATAACTACTTTTTGGGGTTTTACTTTAATTTCCTCAGCTCGTGAACCACAACTGGGTAATTTTGCAGCAAGTAAACAATTGTGTTGGGAATATTTGCAGAAGGGGGAAAATAGAAGTAGGGAAAGAAGAAAGGAAGATGTGCTGAGTCAACAAATAGTTATCAGAGTTGGTCTCATCTACACAAATTGAATAAACAAATAAATCACAACATTCAACAAAGAGGGAAAGAAATAACTTCTAACCTAGATCTAAGATAACACAAATTTTATTTAAAACCTTTGAATAGAAGTACTCAACAAAGCACTGTAGACACAAAGTTCTCCAAAAATCCACCTTTTATTCAATCCCCAGCTTTCATAGAAATCACATCAAGGGTTCCAACACAAAGTCTGAAAACTCAAGAATGCTCTAGTTACAAAAGCCTCTACTAATGGTACTTTTTAACTTTGTAGGCTCGTCCTCTATTTATAGTGCATAGAAAGAAAATACAAATTGAAACCTTGAATGAACTCCCGCATGCGAAAGCTATAAAAAGAGAACAATTGACAATCTTTCTCCTAGAATTCCTTTTTACATGACATGCATGATTTATAATTGAAGATTAAATCAATGCCTTGCATGTCTGCCACCTATTCTTAATTAAAGGACCTTTTCAAACAACTTAAAGTAATATGACTTTTAACCAATTACTTTAGTTTTACAATTTTTGTCCGAGAAAATAAGGAGAAGAACGAAGAAAGAAGTTATTCCATTCTGAACACTTCATTCTTGCCCTTGATCTCATTAATTAATTGATAGACACGTGCCCCATGTCTATATCACTCACTTCAGCGAGCTTGGACACTATGCATGATTTTGTCGGACTACCTTTGTCATCACTCTTCATCCCGCTGAACCGGCTTTTGTCGAGATATCCCTTTTCCTAAGCTTTTGCAAATGTGAGAGTTGGATCTATTTGTGCAGAAGATGCAATTGCTTCCCCTGATTCTGAAGATACATCCAATGTATTTGACATCAACCTCAGCTTAATTTCCACAAGTATGTGCACAAGCGAAATATTCCTGTAAACAATTCAGACAAATATGCAACTCATCACCCTCTTATTTATATATGGGCAGTGTAAATTCTGTGAATTACTTTGGATGCAAGTAAAGAGAAGTGAGCTAAATTGGGCTAAACTGGGAAATTGGGAACAACATGCATGAGCTTTGAGAGGGATTTTGCATGCAATTTATGAATATTTTCCACATGGGCTGCGTATGGGCTATAAAAGACACGCTGCTAAAAATTCACGACAAAACTTAAGTGAATTTTAACTCGTGATAAAAGCGCTATGTGGATTTTGAAGCGGAAGGGCAGCTTGTCAAGGAAGACAATGACTTCAAAAACCACGACTTGCTTTAGTTATTTCTCTCTTTTAATATTTGTGTGGAAATTGAAGAGGAAGGTCAACGTGGATTTCTAGAATGGAAGGCAGCTTGGAAATCCACGATTTTAACTTAAACACCTTGCCTTAAATTTGCGTGGATTTTGAAGATGGAAGGCAGCTTGGAAAGGAGGACAAAGCATTCAAAATCCACGATTTGCTTAAGTGACTTTCCTTTTAAAATTGCATGGAAATTGGAGGTGGAAGGCAACGTGGAAACTGGAGGAAGAAGGCAGCCAAAAACCACGACTTGGTCTAGGAGAATTGCATGAAAGCTTTTGAAGGAATAGCTGCGTGATAATTAGGAGGCTAGCTTCGTGGATTTGAATGGGGCTGGATGCTTGCAAATTAGAAGACTCAACTATAGAAATCCACGCCAAACTTAGAATATTCTACGTTGACCTTTAACGCAATTTATTGAGTGATTTTTCGTCTTGAATGATCTTCCGACATCGTTTTCTTCCTTGGCCATGGCTGCTTTGCAAAAGTAAGACAAACTCTTCTAGATCCACGATTTGATTGATATTCAACTTGGATTAAACCTCAGACAAGGCAAAAATCCTAATCTCTCCTCTTGGTCGATCTGGTTACCTTCAAAACAAGCTATGGCAGACAAATTGATTTGCAATTAAAAACACTAGATAACTTTTCAAAACCCTAGGCCCGGGAAAAATCTGGTAGGAAGAAAGAAAAGGCTATGGGAATTGCTAGATGGAACATGGAGAAAGACTGAAACCAAAACACAAAAGAAATAAATAAAAACAAAATACTTGAAAAACTTGCAGGCAATTGCTGAAAAAGAATTCTCCAATTAGCTAGTCTGTAAAACTCTTCCCCAGGTGAATGCTCCACTTTGAGGTGAAAGTAATACTGGTGTGGTAATAATGATGGGGTGAAGTGCTTTATATAACCCAAATTTTTTAATTTTAGCTTAATTTTTTTTTAAAAGAACTTTATTTATTTTTATTTAAAAAAATAAATAAAACACTTTTATATAAGCAAACTAAGTCTAGGAAGGGAATTGAGTGAGCTTTTGCATATGGGTATTTGACGAACGTGGCTTTATGACTTTCTGGGATACCTTTGAGCAACACAAGCAACCGCAGACAAAACAAAACACAAAAACATGACCCTTTACTTAAAAAGAACGAAAAATTTAAAAGGGGTAGTCCCAGATTTCAGGGTGAAATCTTGGGGACACCAGTTGGCTCTGTCTGTGGACATCTTTATTTCATTAAAATGAAAGAAGTGAAGATGAGATCCCAACATCTCTGGTTTCGTGTCTTGTCCATTGGGTTCGGGGTTAGGCAACAAAAAAATAAACAAAAACAAAAAGAAAAGAAAAGAAAATAATGAAAGTTTTATTTATGTACACAGTTTTACCTTGTATCTTAGTTCTGAAAAGCTTCAAATGCTGCCCGTTGAAAGGAAAATGTTAACTCAATTCCATCCTGGTAGGCAAGGATGAAACTATCCATTCCGGCAGTTCTTTTGATCATGAAGGGCCCTTTCCATAGTGAATCAAATTTGCCGTGCATGCCCTTCGGTTCATGTCTCTTGTCCCACAAGAGTACCTAATCACTGATCTCGAACTTCCTTTCTCTGGCCTTCTTGTCGAATACCTTTTTAACTTTCAACTAATGCTCAGCCAACCTATCTGCCACTTGGGTACGCACTTGTAATTTAACTCTTTTATCCAAGGCATCTTGGTATGTAACATCTTCTATGGCCTTGGATAATCAGGGGCAAACAATTCAATAGTAATAGGTATTTCTGCATTTGTCCCATACAACAGTTGAAAAGGAGACATACCTATTGCTTTCTTTGGTGTAATCTGTCTGCCCGAGTGCATCAAAAAGTCTCTTGTGCCAGGTTCTTTGATTTTCTTCTACCAACTTTCTGATGATTGCTATCAAATTCTTGTTGTTGGATTCCGCTTGTCCGTTTCCTGAGGGTAATAGTTGGAAGAATGCACTAACTGGACACTGTGAGTGTAGCAAAAAAGTCAGTTAGCTCCTCAGAGGACAGATTTGCAGCATTGTCTGTGACTATTTTGTGAGGTACACCAAATCTCACAATTATGTTCTGTTTGATGAAGTTGCATACCTCCTCGGAAGAAGCTTGCTTAACAGGAATGGCCTCCACCCACTTACTGAAATAGTCAATTGTTGCCGTCAGAATGTAATGGTGACCAGCACTGGAAGGAGGATTTAACATACCAATGAAATCAATGCCCCATTGCTGAAATGGTTCATCAATCACGATTGGCTTCAAAGGCAATGCTGGTAATTTTACATGTCCAACAAACTGCTGACATGCTTGGCATTTAGATACCCAATCTGCAGTATCTTGAAAGAGGGTGGGCCAATAATACCTTGCTCGGAGGATCTTATGTGCAGTAACTCTGGCTGAGAAATGACCACCACAGCCATGTCGTGGAATTGTTTCAGCAGTTGGTCCTGTTGAGCTTTATCCACACATCGAGAAATACACCATCAATTCCTTTTTTGTACAAGCCATTATCCCAAAGGACAAAGTCTTTTGCTTTCAATTTGATGGTACGCTTCTCCTTGCGAGTGAGATGATCTGGGCATTCCCCATATGTCATGAAGTAAGCAATTTTGTTGTACCATTCATCAATCAGATTTACAAAAAGAACCGTGGGCAAGTCCTCATCAATTTCATCTTGTGGTGGATCATCATGTCTTATCTCTGTCATCAATTGGCATAGACCTTTGTTTCTTACTAGCTTTGTGAAATATCCCTTTTCCGGATTTATTTTATATTCAAGAAGATTTCCAACCATATTTTCACAAATAACAATCTGATTTTTATGACAGCAGTATATAGAAAACTATGACAGCAAAGGACAGTTATGGCAGCAAGGTATAAAATCAGAAAATAACCAATATCTTTACTTTTATTGCAATTAAACTAACATGCAACAACATGCAATGACATGCATCAACATGCAATAACAAGAAGTTTCCACTGATAAAATAGATGATCTCTCTTATTGAATATGGTTGTCTTCTCTTTACGGACTTGAAACCAAGCTTTCAACAAGCCTCAAAACTCTAAATCTGACAACCCGATCTGAATAAACTCCACAATAGCAAACTAGGGCTGGATCTTTCACCACCGAAGAGTGCTCTACTAGCTAGGGGTAGATCTTTCACTACCGAAGCTAGGGTTCCTACGGAATTTCACCTCCACAAGCAAGGAAAGCAAGCTGAAAGCTCCAACATAAGATGGCAAAATGATCCTTGATCCTTTTTCCTCCCCAAACACCACCTTTATAACTTTTTCTATCATAAAAGTGCGCATAAAACCCTAATTCGAACCCCCTTGGAGATATGTCTCATTGGCATGTGTGTCCAGCGCTCCCCGTGAGCTTCGTGACATGGACTAACCGCCTCTTGAGATTCTAACTCGCGATCAGTAGCGGAGATTAACACCTATGGGTTTTGGTCTAACGATAATCGTGGTCTAACAAATGGTATCAGAGCGACAGGTCTTGAGTTCGAAACTCACTCGGGTAACGCTGAGGGGGAGATAGTTGGCATGTGTGTCCAACGCTCCCCATGAGTTTCGTGACATGGACTAACCGCCTCTCGTAGATCCTAACTCGCGATCAGAATGAGAGACTAACACCTATGGGTTTTGGTTTAACGGGAATCGTGGTCCAACAATGTCATGTTTTAATCGTCACTTAAATTGACTTTATTTCTCTTAGGCCAAAAAAGGTCCACTTAAGTGACCCCAATGAAGAAATAGAACATTACCCCACCTTTTTACTCAAATCATCATAAAGTACATGCATAACGCCAAAACATAACATATAAGTGAAATGTAGGTGAAAACTATACCCAACAACCATCTATGTCGCTAGCCCCTTGGGTATGATCAAGGCTAAGACGGAAAACCAATCGCTAGACCGTGGAGGTAGGAATGGGGACATTACACTTTGTAGGCTTTATGTCTAGGACGTATTCTTGTTTAGAGCAGCACTTCCCAAGATTCACAATTGGTGTCCCCGAGATTTCACCTTGAAATCTAGGACTACCCTTTTAAAAAAATTCGTTCTTTTCAAAGTAACGGGTCATTTTGTGTTTGTTTTGCCTGCAGTTGTTTGCATTGCTCTAAGGTATCCCCAGAGAGTCATAAAAGCCAAATTCCCCAAGTACCCACATGCTAAAACTCACTCTATCCCTTCGCCAGGTTTTGTCTGAGAGAATTTTATTTATTTATTTATTAAATAAATAAAGTTCTTTTAAAAATAGATTGAGCTAAAATTGGAGGATTTAGGTTATATAAAGCACTTCACCCCATCATTATTACCACAGAACATTCACCTAGGGGAAGAATTTTTGCAGATCAACTAATTGGAGAAATTTTTTGAGCAATTGCCTGCAACTTCTTTTGTTTTGTTTTATTTCTTTTTGTCTGTGTTTTGGTTTGTTTTCTCTGGCAATTCCTGTAGCCTATTCATTCTTCCTGCCAGATCTTTCCCGTGCCTAGGGTTTTGAAAAGCTATCTAGTATTTTTAATTACTAATCTGTCTAAAGGTGATCAGAGCTCAAGATTCTTTTAGGAGATTGCAAGAAGTCGTTTGGTCCAAAAAGGTGCAAAAATGGATTTTATGAAAATAAGAAAAATATTTCCATCAATGTGTAGAGCTCGAGAAAATATGCACTTTTAGAGAAAACGACACCTAAAACGGAGCCACAAAGTGAAAGTTATGGCACTTGCAAGTTTTTGTTGCTACATCTTCCCGGACCCTTTCCAAAAATGGAAAATTTTATTCTATCTTGTGTTTTCTTCACCGAAAATCCAAAAATGGAAATAAAATGTTGTTGATGAGTTTTCACGCGACTTTAAAAGCAGAAGTCATGCAAGTCGCACTTTTTGGGAACAAGTTCTTCATGTAAGTCACACTTTTGGAAAGAAGCTTTCTTCCATGCAAGTCACATTTTTTGGAAGGATGGTTTTTAAGTGCCAGTGGGAATTTTGGCGTTGCAAGACAGATGAGAATTTTATGCCTGCTTGGCAGGTTGTTTTTTCCCATCATTAAAAATCATTTAAGCTGCCAATGAGAATTTTGGTGGTGGCGGACACATAGGAATTTTATACCCTTTCGACGGAGTTGTTTTTCCCATCATTAAAAATCATTTCAGCTGCCAATGAGAATTTTGGTGGTGGCAGACAAGTGGGAATTTTATGCCCTTTGGTAGGTTGTTTTTTCCCATCATTAAAAATCACTTAAGTTGCCAATGAGAATTTTGGTGGTGGCAGGCAGGTGGGAATTTTATGCCTACTTGGCAGGTTGTTTTTTCCCATCATTAAAAATCACTTAAGTTGCCAATGGGAATTTTGGTAGTGGCAGGCAGGTGGAAATTTTATGCTTGCCTGACAAGTTGTTTTTCCCCATCATTAAAGTCAAATCACTTAAAGTACGAATGGGTATTTTAGAGCTATCGGCAGGTAAGAATTCCCATCAAGGAAGTTTTATTCACCCATGCAAGTCACATTTTAGGAAAGAAGCTCTTTTTATGCAAGTCGCACTTTTTGGAAGGAAGGCTTTAAGCTGCCAATGAGAATTTTGGTAGTGGCAGGCAGGTGGGAATTTTATGCCTGCTTGGAAGGTTGTTTTTTCCCATCATTAAAGACAAATCACTTAAGTGAAGGATTGGATTTTTGGAGCTGCTTGACAGAGTAAAAATTTCATTGCTTTGCCTTCTTATTTTTAACATGACTTCTAGCCAAAACGTGCGACCCATTCTGGCATAGCTAAATGCCTAAAGCTGACTTTTTTTTAAATGTTGCGAAGCATCTAGTTTTGGCGCCTAGGGTTGGAGAAGCTTTCTTTTTATTATTCGAGCATCTGCATGTTGATGTGAGTGCACAAGTGAATAAAATAATATTTTTAGCTTGCTTGGCATGCAAGCAAAGTCTAAAAATAGAGGGCAGCAAGCTTTATAATCAGATCTCGGTGAAGAAATTAGATATTCATGCTATGGACTGCATACTTGTCTGAATTATTTGCAGGAATACTCCATTTATGCCCATATTGGTGAAAAAAAAAAAAGTCAATATCTGATACATTGAATATATCTTCAAAATCAGAGGAAGAAATAGATCCAGCTCTCATAATTGCAAAGGCTTCCGGAAAAATCATCCTCTTGTTTCTAATGCAGCCCATGTGGAAGTCATTGCATGGAAAATTCCTTTCAGGAGCTTGTGCATGTGCTCCCAATCTTCCAGTTGAAGCCTTCATTGAATTTACTTGTATTTTCCTTCACCTGGAGTGCTTCTGTCAAATTTAAAATTGCTCATATGCAATTAAAAATAAAAGATGATGAGTTTTGTCTGAATTGTTTACGGCAAACATTTTATTGGTGCACGTACTGGAGAAGAATTGCAAAAGCTTCAAGGATAAGAGGAAAACAGGTCAGAGGCAACACCCGTAAGAAAATCACAGTTAGCTGCTTCTAGATCCAGTTTAGTGAGAATAAAAGGAAAGGCAAATAAAAAAGAAAAAACATCTCAAATTTAAGGCAGAGATATCATTCAGATAATTCATGAGGCGAAAAACATGTTGGATCAACATGCGAGATGGAAGAAGAACAAGACTGGGAGTGTTGCAACAACTTTCTTCTAATTTCTTCTCCTCTTTCTCTTATTTTCTCTGACAAAGTAATTGAATAATCAATTAAATTGTAAAACTTAAGTGATTGGTTTAAAAGCCATTATTTCAAGTTATTGGAAGAAGTCAATTACTTGGAAATAGGTGGCAAACATGCAAAATAGAAGGTTCTATTTTCAGTTATAAATCATGCATGTCATGCAAAGAGGAATTCTAGGAGGAATTCTAGGAGGAAGATTGTCAGCTACTTCCTTTTTTATAGCTTCCACATGTGGCAATTCATTAAAAGCTTCCTATTTGTAATTGCCCTCTATACACTATAAATAGAGGAAGAACCTACGGGTTAAAGAATCACAATTTGTTAATCAACATTCTTGAGTTCCAGACTTTGTGTTGCAGCCCTTGATGTCATTTTTGTGAAAGCTGAGGAATTGAATAAAGACAGATTTTCGGAGAACTTTGTGTCCACGGTGCATTTGCTTCTTACTTCTGTGTGGATCTTTAGATAAACTTTGTGTTATCTAAGATTTAGATTAGAAGCTTTTCTTTTCCTTTACTTCTGAATATTGTGATTATTTAATCTATATGTATGAGACCAACTCTGTAAACTATTGGTTGAATTACATATCTTCCTTTCTTCTTTCCTAAATTTCATTATTTCCCCCTTCTGCAAATACTTCATAAACAACTGCTTACTTGTTGCAGAATTGCTTAGCTATGGTTCATGAGCTTTGTAATTAAAGTAAAACCCCCAAATAGTTATTAGGATTCATACTTACCAGATTGATAAACATCTTACACGGGAGCCTCACCAGTAAATGAGGGAGATTTATCTCATGATTGCCTAGGTTTTTAGCTATGCAGAAAATCTAGCCAACAACAATCTTGGGTTCATCCTCCGTACCCAGATTTACCGGCTGCACTTCAGAGGAAGAACTCTCACCATATTCTTTATTTTTCTTCAGGTACTGATCATGCTTGTCGAAAATCTCTTCTAAGGAAACTAAACCCTTGGGGATTTTGTTACCTTTCAGTTGGATTATTCCACTACTGTCATCATAATGGATTAGTTTCGCTTTGTGGTGTCATCTGTCGTGGTGGTGATTTACTCCCTTCAAAATACAACTCGTCAAAGTTGTCTTGTTCCAAAATGCAGATATTTGTTTGTCGTCATTGAAAATTTGCCACTGTTCAACATTATCAGGGACTTTGGGGTGGTAGACCATCTCCACCTTATAGTTTCCTTGTGTGAATATGGACGGTGGTCTATCCGGATTTAATAGTGCAGTTGTGACTGCCAAAGAGTCTGCCTTGGAATTTTGATTTGTTGGAATGAAGTCGATAGAGAAGGCTGCAAAATCGAGTGTGGCAGAAAACACTCTATCTCTGTAATGCCTCAGCTTATCTCTTTTGACTTGATATTGCCCTCGAACTTGCTTTACTATAAGCTCAGCATCTCTTTGGGCTTTGAGGAGTTTTACTCCTTTCTTTCTAGCTTGCTCCATTCCTAGCAACAATGCTTCATACTCTGCCGTATTGTTGGTGTTCTCAAACATCAGCTTGTAGGAGTATGAGAATATCTCATTATCTGGAGATATTAATAACGCCATTTCCTGATCCAAAAGAGTAACAATTGCCGTTAAACTCCAGAGTCCAAACTTTTTTAGCTTCTTTTTGGCTCTGCTCTGGTTGGAGTTCTAGTTCTAGAACGTCTTTACCCATTTCCAAGAAATAGACACCGTGGTCAAATTCCTGAAAAAGAATATGAGATCTAGGATCCTCGGATTTCGTAACCGTGTACTTGGACTTCTTTTCCGGCTCCAACTTTTGATTTATTCCTTTGATAGGAATATGAGCACATGACCAATCCATCTTTACTTCTCCTCCCAGTTCTTTGCAGAAGTTTCTGCTCAACAACATCCCGTAGGAGACAGGAATATCTGCAACTAAGATTGTCATTTTCAATCTTTTGTCGGGAAAGCTGCCAAAACAACTTGTGCATCTTTGATCTGTCCGATTAAAGGGACTTGTCTTTCCATGGAATAACACCTTCCTATGGTCTTTGTCAAGGTAAGCCCAAGAGCATCTATAACTTTAGCTGGCATGACATTGTTAGAAGCACCTGAATCTAAAATGCAGTTGCTTAACTTGAAACCATTAAGCAATAAGGAGACATAAAAAGGTTCTATTTTTTCAGAAGATGATGGGGGTTAAAAACTGCAACATTGTTTTGGGAAGGAGTATCTTTGGGTTTAGGCAAAAGGCCTTTTGATGCATTAGATGGTCCTGGTGATTGCACGTATTTGACTAGCCTATTTAGTTGTTCAGGAAAAGCTCTCAAGTATTCAGCCTCTGACATTTGAATTCTAGTTTTCTTGGCATGATCAATAATGTCAAAAGAAGGTATAGATGCGTTAGTTTTAGATACCTGAGATGCCTTTTGTGGTTGAGATGAAGAACTCACATACTTATCTCTGGGAGCTAAGGAAGAAGGTAAAGGCTGCCCCTTCTGAGAATAGTGACATCAGATCTGGAATCCTTTCTTTGTTCATCAGCCAATGCCTCAGCTTGGCGAGTTTGTGATCTTGTAAATACTACATAAGTATGACCATGATCATCTTCAAGAAGTTCCTCATAGTCATGTTCAGATTCGTAGTCTAGGTAACCAATATTGGAGTCGCCAGATAGGATCTACAAAATCATCATTCTCAAGTTGATCGGTAACAACTTCTTGATCTTCTTCGTTCATCTCCATGTTGTTTCTGGGAGCAACTTCAATTGCTAATCTTTGAGGACCGACAATGCGGTTTCGTTGTTGTTGAAATTCCGAGCAGGGGCAATGTTGTTGCCCTGAGCCATTTGTTTCTTCATCTGCAACATCTCATTTGCTAATTTTTGTAATAGTGAATCAGAAGTAGTAGCAGAGGAAGAACTTTCGGCCTTAGACGTACTGCCCTTGATTTTTCCAGCCATGATAAGGTCGTCTTCAATTTCAACCGCCATGTTTTGAGTTGCTAACAAGTCAACAGGACATGCTCTTCGCAATGATAACTTACTTTAGGAAGTAATGCATTGATGAAGAATACCTTTTGATTCTCGTCACCTAGAGAATAAGCAGCCGAATTTTGTAAAGTAATCTTTGGAATTTTGCAATAAAATCCCGCATGTGCTCATGTGGCTCCTTCTTCAGTTGAGTTAGTTGAGTTATCAAAGTATTGGAATCCTCAACTGGCTTGAATCTTTTCAGAATGCATCTCACATAGTAGCCCAGTTGGTTATGGTTCCAGGAGCTAACCGGTAGAACCATTCTCCAGCCAAGTCATGCAGAGTCTCTATGAAGATTCTGACAGATACGTCTTCATGTTCGACTGCGAGTACTCCACAGATATAAAGAATGCAGCCAAGTGGTCATTCGGATTCTGCTTGCCGTCTCCAAAGAATTTTTGAAAATTCTTTCTCGTCCCTTTAGGTAACTCATGCATAGGAGTCAGGTTTAAAGGTCTAAAAGCTGCACCCCATGGAACAAGTGTTGTAGAGGCAAGTTGATGCTTTGCTGATTCTGCATGATGAAAGGAGCACGTCTTCTTCGAGAATAGACTTGGTGAATAATTCCAATTGTTGGATTATGTTGGAAATGATCAGGAGTCTGCACTCTTCTATTTGGTGAAAGACTTGCTCTGCGGCTCCTAGTTTGAGGAGGATGATTGAAATTAAATTGCTCCTGCAATCTATAAAAATGATCAGTCCTTCCTTGAGCCCTGCTAGATCGGGTGAATGGACGTTCTGCCAGGTTGAGGTTTTAATATAGATGGGAACTGACAAGAAAAGCTTTGGTCTGCTAAATTTGTTGTCCCTCAGCAGAGTCGCCAAAAACTGTTGGCTAGATTTTATGCACAACGTAAAACCTAGGCAATCATGAGATAAATCTCCTTCATTTAACGATGAAGCTCCCGTGTAAGATGTTTATCTATTTTGCAGGGGTGAATCCTAATAACTACTTTAAGGGGTTTTACTTTAATTCCCTCAGCTCGTGAACCACAACTGGGTAATTTTGCAACAAGTAAGCAACTGTGTTGGGAATATTTGCAGAAGGGGGAAAAATAGAAGTAGGGAAAGAAGAAAGGAAGATGTGCTGACTCAACCAATAGTTATCAGAGTTGGTCTCATCCACACAAATTAAATAAACAGATAAATCACAACATTCAACAAAGAGGGAAAGAAATAACTTCTAACCTAGATCTAAGATAACACAAAGTTTATCTAAAACCTTTGAATAGAAGTACTCAAAGAAAGCACTTTGTAGACACAAAGTTCTCTAGAAATCCACCTTTTATTCAATCCCCAACTTTCACAGAAATCACATCAAGGGTTCCAACACAAAGTCTGAAAAATCTCAAGAATGCTCCAGATTACAAAGCCTCTCGCAAAACAAGTTCTGATGAACAAGTTGTGATCCTTTTAACTCGTAGGCTCTTCCTCTATTTATAGTGCATAGAGGGAAAATACAAATAGGAAACTTTCAATGAACTCCCGCATGTGGAAGCTATAAAAAGGAACAATTGGCAATCTTTCTCCTAGAATTCCTCTTTGCATGACATGCATGATTTACAACTGAAGACTAAATCAATGCCTTGCATGTCTGCCACCTATTCTTAATTAAAGGACCTTTTCAAACAACTTGAAGTAATGACTTTTAACCAATTACTTTAGTTTTACAATTTTTGTCTCGAGAAAATAAGGAGAAGAAAGAAGAAAGAAGTTATTCCAGCTGCAACACTTCATTCTTGCCCTTGATCTGTTAATTAATTCGTTGATAGACACGTGCCCCATGTCAGTATCACTCACTTCAGCAAGCTTGGACACTATGCATGATTTTGCTGGATTACCTTTGTCATCACTCTTCATCCTGCTTGAATTGGCTTTTGTCTGAGATATCCCTTTTCCGGAAGCTTTTGTAATTGTGAGAGCTGGATCTATTTGTGCAGAAGTTGCAATTGCTTCCCCTGATTCTGAAGATACATCCAATGTATTTGACATCAACCTCAACTTAATTTTCATAAGTATGTGCACAAGCGAAATATTCCTATTAACAATTCAGACAAATATGCAACTCATCACCCTCTTATTTATATATATGGGCAGCCGTAAATTCTTGAGAATTACTCCGGATGCAAGTAAAGAGAAGTGAGCTCAACTGGGCTAAATTGGGAAATTGGGAACAACATGCATGAGCTTTGAGAGGGATTTTGGATGCAATTTATGAATATTTTCCACATGGGCTGCGTTTGGGCTATAGAAGACATGCTACTAAAAATTCACGACAAAACTTAAGTGAATTTTAACTCATGATAAAAGCGCTACGTGGATTTTGAAGCGGAAGGGCAGCTTGTCAAGGAAGACAATGACTTCAAAAACCACGACTTGTTTTAGTTATTTCTCTCTTTTAAAATTTGCGTGGAAATTGAAGAGGAAGGTCAACGTGGATTTTGAGAATGGAAGGCAGCTTGGAAATCCACGATTTTAACTTAAACACCTTGCCTTAAATTTGCATGGATTTTGAAGATGGAAGGCAACTTGGAAAGGAGGACAAAGCATTCAAAATTCACTATTTGCTTAAGTGACTTTCCCTTTTAAAATTGCGTGAAACCTGGAGGTGGAAGGCAACGTGGAAACCGGAGGAAGAAGGCAGCCAAAAACCACGACTTGGTCTAGGAGAATTGCGTGAAAGCTTTTGAAGGAATAGCTGCGTGGATAATGAGGAGGCTAGCTTCGTGGATTTGAATGGGGCTGGATGCTTGCAAATTAGAAGACTCAGCTATAGAAATCCATGCCAAACTTAGAATATTCTACGTTGACCTTTAACGCAATTTATTGAGTGATTTTTCGTCTTGAATGATCTTCCGATGATCGTGCTTTCTTCCTTGGCCATGGCTGCTTTTCAAAAGTAAGACAAACTCTTCTAGATCCACGATTTGATTGATATTCAACTTGGATTAAACCTCAGACAAGGCAAAAATCCTAATCTCTCCTCTTGGTCGATCCGGTTACCTTCAAAAACAAGCTATGGCAGACAAATTGGTTTGCAATTAAAAACATTGGATAGCTTTTCAAAACCCTAGGCCCGGAAAAATCTGGTAGAAGAAAGAAAAGGCTATGTGAATTTCCGGATGTAACACGAAGAAAGATTGAAACCAAAACACAAAAGAAATAAATAAAAAAAAAATACTTGAAAGAAGCTATGGGCAATTGCTCGAAAAGAATTCTCCAATTAGCTAGTCTGTAAAACTCTTCCCGGTGAATGCTCCACTTTGAGGTGAAAGTAATATTGGTGTGGTAATAATGATGGGGTGAAGTGCTTTATATAACCCAAATTTCTTAATTTTAGCTCAATCTATTTTTAAAAGAACTTTATTTATTTTTATTTAAAAATAAATAAAACACTTTTATATAACCAGACTAAGTCTGGGAAGGGAATTGAGTGAGCTTTTGCATATGGGTATTTGACGAACATGGCTTTATGAATTTCTAGGGATACCTTTGAGCAACACAAGCAACCGCAGGCAAAACAAAACACAAAAACATGACCCGTTACTTAAAAAGAATGAAAAATTTAAAAGGGGTAGTCCCAAATTTCAGGGTGAAATCTTGGGGACACTTTAGTTTTGTCTAGGTTCACACTAGAATAGGGTAAGGCTAATCTTAAATTAAATTAGCTCAAGTTATTAGTTGGAGAGTTATTTGTGGCATTTTGTTATTGTGCATGTATTTGAGTCGTTCTCTTGTGCATAATTAGCCATTTCCTCCAACTACTTGTAGCTGTGCAACAAACACACCTTGGCTATTTATTTCAAGATTCCTGTTTTAAAATATCAATTGAGAGATACACAATCTACACGAGTTATATTCTGATCTTGCTGTGTACAAGGCCTAATGTTTCACTATGGTTATGGTATGCAGAGTAGATCCTGTGGACACTTCTCCAATAGAAATGAGGTCGAAAACCCAATTTGAGCTCTATTTGCATTTACCTTCTGGATCAATTTCAATTATAAAGCAGGTTGCAAGAACTTTGTAGTCTTTTTCTGCTAATTGAGTAGACCACTTGTTCAGGCAATATCATTCTCTGAACAATTTAATGGAGTATTCCATCTTTATCAGGTTACAATTTTTGATTTTGTATTGTTTTACTTGGTTTCTAAGCATGGGCTTCTTCTCTAAGTGCTTCATCAGATAAATCAGTGATTAGTCTTCATCTATTTTCCTTGATCACCATCGTATTTCTTCCATGGTCATGGATGCATTTCAATTGATTCAACCGGTACACACCAAACAAAGCATCATATTTGGCAGTTTAATTAGTCGATTTAAACAACCATGACTTTCATCACATAATTCTTTTGTTATTTGTTGTACTAATTTGGTCATTTGTGTACTTTAATTTGATTTCTTTCTTTTTGTTTTCCATAGCGTGGCTGTGTCAAGTTTGTTCCAGGTTTCTTTAGGTGGTTTGTTGAGCCCTAAGCATCAATCTAGAGTGTTTGTCAAGCCCTAGGCATCAAGCTACATTGACATCAGTGAATTTATAGGTTTTATGTTGATAATCATTCGTTTTGTTCTATTATGGTAATTACTTGCTCTTGACCTGAGTTGACTTATTCAGTGGATCTTAAAATACTATGCCTTGTGGTAAAATGTTTAGTAGCATTTCTGCTTTAGTAGATACTGTGATGTAAAAGTACTTGAGCAATTTATTTTGTAGAATCTTTTCATTGTCTTCCATCATCCTTGCTGTGACAGATAATCTGTTTGTGTGCTGCTTCTTTAGATGAATGACTGGTTCCGTGGTCAAGGATGTTCTGATTGTCCCCTGATCCTCTTTTGATGGCTCGGTCACTGATTTGACTAATAGTTTAATGAGCCACTGACTCATTATGAGCTTCAAGTGATGGAAAACCCCACTTCTGACTCACTTATTGAGCATTGGTTCATTTTTGTGACTTCGTTATGGATTTTCTTTGATCGACATTGTTGCTTGAACTTTGCATCTAGGAAACCCTTATCCTTCAGTTGATTTCGTGTTACCACTAATGTTTCTACTTTGTAGGTATTCCTTCAAGTCAATCATATTTATTGTCTTGTTTTATTTGGGCAGTTTTTAGTGTTATGGTCTCCTAGACCACACCACATGACAACTTCAGTTCCTTTTTGGACGGATTTGGACAATCAGGCTGAAATTTTCCCATTTATTGTAGTTTCTATGTCAAATCATTGTTGTCCGAATGCATCATGCTTGGTATTTTATGACTGAAATTGGGTGGTGGTGGCCTTTTAAAATTTTGCATGAGATTTCTGTTTGCACCACTTATTGGATACTTCACTCAAAGAATGTTAATGTTATTTAATTTAATAAGTCTCTGATCCACATGATGTATCTTATGTTTTATGTTGATTAGTTAATTAATTGGTGAGTGTATGAATTGGTGTCATAGATGGACAATGCTTTGGTGTTGGTAATGGGAACTCATCCTTGCAACAACCTTCCATTTTGCCACTTGAGCACTAAATGCTGTTTTTTTCTTGAGTTTTTGTCACTCTTAATTCTTTGAATGCGCTTGCTATGTCCTTTTTATTGCAATTGATGTGCTTACTACTTCATCACCATCAGACAAATTTCATTTTTGGTTTGGTCCCGTCTTATGCTTCAAAGTTCAATAGATGTTCACAAGTTTCTTTAGTGTTGTTGGCAGAGGCAACCTCAAGGTTTTCTTAGAAGGAGAAAATAATTGTTCCAAAGACAATCTTTTCATTTAACTATTAATTGTTGGAGTTTCCAATTTCCATGCTAATCTTTTCAATCTTTGATTATATTTCCTTTTTGTTTCCTGTTTGCTTTACTTTAAGTTAAATATTTATTCTATATGAAATTTCAACATCATTAAACTGTAGTTTGTATTTTGCGATGAATTCCTTAATTTTCTGATCCAGATCAAGGGGCCTAGGACCTTGTGTGGGAGACAATCTTGTGCTTATAGATAAGTTGCTAAGGTTATGGAGAGTGCACTCTAGTCAAGTTGTAGGAGTAAATCGAAACAAACATTTAATAAGTGGAAGTCTAATTTGCAAAAATGCAATTTCTATTCTATATGAAGGAATAGGGAATAAGTACAACAAGTCTAAGAGAGCAGGCCCTTGAGATCAGACGGGTAAGTACTTCCTCTGATTTTCCTAGGCTAACCAGGTATATACGGGTTTGCATGAGAAATATTGGATACTTGAGGCATGTCAGTAATAATTACTATTTGGCTTGGCTCTCAAGGATGTAGACTCTTAGTCGGTTGAGTATGTTGCATATTTATACTACAAATGCAGGAAGGCAGATGCAAGTTGCGGCAGTTACAAATAAGAATGGTTTTGAGTTGTTTCATCTTCCATTTGTGTGACATATGAACTTCCAAGTGCGCGGCAGATGCTCAAAAGACATTTTCTGACAGCCTGCAAATTTGGGAAGTGCCACAGTACAAGTCACATTGCAGCAAGGAGTTGCCACATGGTTTATGTGAGAGGCCTTGCTTGCAATGTGGGCCTTATACACAAGAGTGTGTTGCAAAGGTGATGCATGGATGTTGTGTGAGGCGAGCTTTGCACGGGGTGTGAGATGCGTGAAGTATTCCACAATATTATGGTGGTGCACAAATGTGTCGCGAGACCTGTATGCCTGCACGCTGTAAGGTGTGAGAAGAGATCTCTAAGTTGAGAAGTGCATAGGCTATGCAGGTGCGCAAAGGAAGGGGATGCACGATTGCGCACGGATCATTTGCTTTTTATTAAAGAACAGTCCACTATCTACCAAAGGTGTAGGGTTCCAAAGCCTAAGTTTAGGATAGGGGATGACGTTTTATTATTTTCTTGATTGCATGAAGATCAAATAGATTGTAAAGCACTTATAGACATCTAAGCTAGGGTGGTAAATATGGATTGTAAGAGATCAATAGGTTGTAATGCCTAGAGGGAGGATGCAAGGCAAAGACTGATATAGAATAATGTAATGAATAAGAATATGCTACTCTATTCTAATATAAGTACATGATATATCAATCAATTAAATCATAAATAACATAAAAGAAAAGAAGTTAGAAATACTTAGCTTTATGAAGGCACCATGATCCAGATTGAGGTGCAACCTGGTGGACAACACACTAATGATGGTTCTTAATGTGTTATAACAATCAATTCACAATGAAAGAGTTGTAAATAAAGACTGATTTTATTGCAATTCAAAAATGTATACAAACTGGCAAACTCCATAAGAGAGATGTATGCCCGAAGATCTATCTCTTTATTCAAAACAAATTGCTTTATAGCTATAAAAAGGAGTATAAAAATTGCTAAAATTAGAATATAAAGGGTTCCAAATGGGAAACAAACGGTCATCTTACATGGAGAGTATCCACCTTAGGGATGGATTTGAAAAGACAAGTGTGGAAAAATCCAAATTCTATCGTATTATTACTATTATTTTATTTAGTGCTCCTTGTTGGGGTCATAACTCCTAGGCCATTAACGTGATTTGCGAACTGCAAAAATCGTTGGAAAGAGGCTACGTTGCCAGGATACGGATACGAGTATCCGTTTGGATATGGATACGATATGCGGATACGCCAATTTTAAAAACCCTTGATACGATACGCTCCAGTACATATATATATATATATATTTATATTTATGTACATCTACTCATTTTACTCATTTTTTAGTCCATAAAAAACTGAAATAGTAATACAAAACTTGAATCAATGTTCAAAACATTCAATATACTTAAGACTTTGCATTTTTATTGATCATGTGGCTGCCATACATATGATATACGAATATCATGTTAACATGAATACAAACAAAACTTGAAATTTGAAAAATATACTAGTAACTAGATCCATGTTCAAATTTTCAAAACAAACAATATACTTAAGATTTTACATTTCATTGTTCATGTGGCTGCCATACATATGATATAGGAATACAAACAAATCTAGAATATATCATCTAGATTTTCCTCAAAATCAAGTTCATGTGTGCCACTTGCGCTAGCTCCACTCTCATTAACTCCACTCTCCGCTCCTTGCGAACTCCCTTGAGCGTCATCTTCGCCATCAAATAATGAAAGTTGGGCAAGCGTGGCTACGGAGGCATCCAAGTCTGTGGTCTCTGGAATAAGATCCCAAAGTTTGTGAGGCCCTCTAGCATACTCCTCAGACTTGTGTGACAAGAGGCACAAATTGGAGTGCACATATACCAAATCCTCAGCTTTTTTAGATGCCAACTTGTTTCTTTTAGCTGAGTGGATAAAGCTATAAGTACTCCAATTCCACTCTGCGGAAGAATTACTAGCCACCTATTACAACAAAGTTAGAAAATTGAAATTCAAAGACAAGTTAGTATCCTAAGTTCTAACTTAATAAAATTTAAAATATTCGAAATGATTCTAAATTTTAAAATTTATAAATGTTATACCTGTGAAAGAACTTTTATAGCAATAGGACGTAAGTACTTGGCATCATGGCCATGTACACGCCACCATGTGGTTGGAGTCAAGCTACTCTTGTCGAAAAGAGCCTCAATCGATCCCATGTTGCCTTCTGAACCAGTAAACATGCCCATTTCACTTCTGACCACACTGGCTATAGATGGATCAGGAAAAATTCTTCTGAATGCTGCCTTGGTTCCATTTCCAACTTCGAGTCAGAAAATGGTGCTTGCTTGTTTGGTAGCCCAAGTACATCAGAGCTATAGTACTTTGGGGTCAGTGCATAAGCAAGGAGATGTAATGAGGTGGTCATTTTATTCCACCTCTTCATGACCACAGCCTTGACCTCACCGTAGAAGGTCTCTTCTGGATCTAGACCTTTTTTTGTATTATATCTTTGATACGCTCAAGCATGGAATCTATGCCATCATATATCTCTCCCAAGCATGCTTCATTAGTATCTACATATCGGATCATGGAGAGAATGGGTTCTGTAAAACTCAACAAGTACTCAACCTTGGCCCACCAATCCTCATCAAGGACCCATGATTTTACCCTTGTAGCTTTCTCTGTATTTGACTGCCTCCACACTGACCAAACACTGCTGATCACCATACTGCTTAAAGCCTCTCTCACCTTCACAAGCCGTCTCAAAACAAGCGTGTGAGAGGCAAATCTAGTTTCTGCAACCTTCAACAACTCTAACCTTGAGAATTTCCTAAAAATGGCTTGTGACATATGATGGTTTGTGATAAACATTTGAATGTCATTTGCCTCAGAATAAATTTGCTCAATCCATGGGATTTTCCCAATCTTTTGGAGCATCAAGTTAAGGGAGTGGACAGCACAAGGGGTCCAAAAAATGTGCTCATATCTACCCTCTATGATCATTCCTGTTGCTTTACAATTTTTAGCGTTGTCCGTGATGACTTGGACAACATTATGGGGGCCCACCGACTCAATTGCCTCTATTAAAATGTTAGCAATAAATTGTGCATCCTTGACTTGCCCTTCACAGTCAATGGCTTTAAGGAACATTGCCCCTTTAGGGCATACTACAACAACATTTATGAGGGGTCTATTTCTAGCATCTTTCCATCCATCTGAAATGATGGAAACCCCTGTTTCCTTCCATGAGTCTCTGATTGGCTGCAAAGTCTTGTGAATGTGTTCCACTTCCTTTCCCAAGAGTGTGGTTCGAACTTTTTCGTAACCTGGGGATTTGTACCCTTGTGGAGCTTCATTGATACCCTTCACCATTTGATGCCAATATGGAGATCTCAATACATTAAAGGGCAGCCCACATGCATAAATGCATTGAGCAACAACCTCATCAACAACCTCCCTCTTTTCAATATTAAATGCTTTCTCCAATGCTCCTTTTGGCCTTTTTCGTGAGCTCTCTCGGGCTTTCTTCATCAAATGGTTGACTTTGAGTTTGAATGAAAGGATGAGAAGTAGGTCTAGGTGTGGGTGGTAGTGATGAAGGCCTTTTTGTGAAGGAATTGTTCTAGTTCTATTTCTTTCAGCTTGTTTATCACCTCCTCTTGCTCTCTCTAGTACTCGCCATTTTTTCATTTGATATTTTTGGGCACCTCTTTATCCCCACACCTCCAACACCAGTCAAATGGATTTTCACTCGACTATATGAGGATCTGTACTGAGCTTGGCAACCATGACATATCCAGACCCGACACCCACCACCAACAATGTTGTCTACCACTGTCACATGTCTCCAAAGAGGGGAATTAGGATCATGTCTCACAGGAACTGATGTGTTTTCAGCTTGGCCTTGCACTCCACCCGAAGCAGAACTTGATGCCATCCTAATCTGTTTTTGATCACCAAGATCACCATAATGGCGCGAGGTGAGAGCATACACAGAGTTAGGATGTTTAAAAAATTAAAAACATTTTGCCTTAACATAAATAAATTAGTTATGTCATCCTAATCTGTTTTTGATCACCAAGATCGCCATAAAGGCGCGAGGTGAGAGCATACACAGGTTTAGGATGTTTAAAAAATTAAAACACAATTTGCCTTAACATAAATAAATTACTAATTAGTTATGTCATCCTAATCTGTTTTTGATCACCAAGATCGCCATAAAGGCGCGAGGTGAGAGCATACACAAATTTAGGAAGCTAAAAAAATAAAAATTTAAAAACAAATACATTAACATTGAACAATGCATTTAAAATTAAAAAATGATTTTTTACCAATTAATAAATTAAATAACCATAAACTATGCCATCCTAATCTGTTTTTGATCACCAAGATCGCCATAAAGGCGCGAGGTGAGAGCATACACAGATTTAGGAAGCTAAAAAAATAAATACATTAACATTGAACAATGCATTTAAAATAAAAAAATGATTTTTTACCAATTAATAAATTAAATAACCCTAAACTATGCCATCCTAATCTGTTTTTGATCACCAAGATCGCCATAAAGGCGCGAGGTGAGAGCATACACAGATTTAGGATGTGTTTAAATTATAAACTTTAAAAAAATGCAACATAAATAAATAAATAACCGTAAAAAAATAAAACGAAAGGATGAATTAAAAATAAAAATAAAATTAAAATACGGTATACCTGTAGAGTGTAGTGTAGAATCATAGATCCTGGTTGCCTCTAAAATTTTAAAACAATCTCTTCCTCTCAAGTCTCAACAATGGCTTCTTCTCCTTCTAAGTTCTCCTCCTTGCAATGATGGACTCCAAACAATAGAAGCAATCGCTGCCCCTCCTTCAAATCTTTGCCTCCTCTAAGCTCTTTGCAAAACCTCCTTCCAATCTTTGCCTCCACTAAGCTCTTCACAACTCTTCTTTGGCTCTTTGCTCATTCACTTGCAAAAAGACAATGAAATTGTTTGTGTGATTTCAAATGAGAGGGGTGGGTGCTTTTTATAACTTTTTGTGGGGGAGAGGGTGTATTATTTTATTCATTTAGTGTTTAGGGTTCGGTTTTAGGGAGTAGAAAAGTCAAACATTAAAAAAATGAAATAGAACTAAAAAAACGTATATAATGTTGGATACGTACCTGATACGTACGGGGTACGCCAGGATACATCACGGATACGTCTGTACGTATCCGTGATGTACCTTGACGTACTCATATATCAGGGACGTATCCGCCACGTATCCGTATCGGATACATATCCAAGGGGATTCGGGGGGGGTTTTGGAGTATCTCGTACAGCGTAGGAAAGAGGACTAAATGAACTTGGTGACAATAGTTTCATAGGTGATCACATTTCGTTTATCGCCACTAACATCCAAACTCCAAAAATGCTCCAGACCCCCAAAATTGCAAAATACTAAAAGCTGCTAAAAACTGCTCAAAATAGATTTTCGAGACTTTCCAAAAATAGCTTTTCAGAAATCCTGTTCTGGATCATTCGTTCCTCCTTAAGAAGCAATGGGCCCCATTGCTCCTAAATTTTGGACCAAGTGTGGAAATGACTTCTCAATTTGGCTCTTGGTGAACCACTTCCCTTGGTGTGCCATCTGCCCTGCCTTCACTACTTGATAGAGTGTGATTTGTTGATGCTTCATGTCCTTGACCACCCTATCAATGATTTGATTAGAGTTCATTGGTGTCACACAATCTGGGTTTAACTTTGTACTTTCTGCAACTGTTTTCCAATGTCTACCGTATCCAAGAGTGGCAAAAGTATGGGCAGAGCAACTCAACATTGAAAACTGGATGCAACCCAAGGTAGGGTGGAAGATTAAGCTCAAATGCATTCTCACCATCCTGTTGGTGTTGTATGACCCATATCGTAGAGGTCTGAGTTTCTTGTATGGTCCCTTGAGTCTCTTTTTTCAGATGTAGCCAAACCTTGTCCCCCACTTGGAATTGATGAGGAACCCGATGGGCATCATGACGTTGTTTGTACTTCTGGCTGGTTCATTCTAGAATCTCATGAAGTCATCTTGTTGGATGTGTTGAATTCGTTCTATGAACTTGGTTGCCTTATCCACTTCTTTCTGTGTATGGGCAGATTATTCTTCCAACATAAAGGGCAATGCTACATCAATGGGAGCCAATGGCTGGAATCCAAGACATACCTGAAATGGGCTATGTCTTGTGGAGCTATGAAGAGCTTGGTTGTAGCTATGTTGGACATACACAAGACTTTCATCCCATGTGCGTGGATGTTTGGAGTGATACATCCAAGAAGATGCACAATCATGCGATTGACTACCTTTGTTTGCCCATCTGTTTAAGGGTGGAATGTAGTGGACTTGTTCAGTTTTGTGTCCATCATGGACCATAGTGCAAACCAGAATATCCCCACAAATCTGGAATCCCTATCTGACACGATGCTTTTGGAAGGCCAAAATGAACCCAAATGTGCTCAAAGAACAACTTTGTAGTCTCCTCTATTGAGATTGTCTTCTTGCAAGGTGCCAAGATTGCCATTTTTGAGAACCTATCAACCACCACAAAAACATAGTCGTGGCCATGCTTGGTGGAAGGGAGATCTGACATGAAATCCATCGAGATAGACTCCCACGGTGTTCCTGGAATTGGCAGAGGGGTGTAAAGGCGTTGATTTTGATTGGCTTGCTTAGCAATCACACAGGTTGTGCAGGATCTGATGTATCTGGTAACATCACAATGGAGCTTTGACCAGTAGAAATACTTATGCAAGACTGCCACTATTTTCTCTACTCCAAAGTGACCTCTGACCTAACTATAGTGAAACTCAAATCGATTTCCAATGCTCCCCTATAGGAACACAGAGGTGTTCCATGTGGCATAGAACTCCCTTTAAATGATAGTATGGAAATCTTTTTCCAGCCCTTAGCTCTTGATATATGTTAGAAAATCTAGGGTCATGTCCATATATTTAAGCCACTCGATGTCTCATGCCCACATGAGTCAAGGATTGTTGTTAAGGAGGTAATTGGGGCCGACTCAAACAATCAACAACTTGGTTGGCACTTCCCTTCTTGTGCAGGATGTTGAGATGGAACTGCTGTAGATAGGTGGACCACCTCTGATGACGATCATTTTGTAGCTTGCCTTGGGTTTGCATGAATTGCAAAGGATTATGATTTGTGTGTATGATAGTCTCTTTTCCTAGAATGTAGTGCTTCCACTATTTGCAGGCTTGCACAATGGCGTACAACTCCTTGTCATATGTCGGGTATCATGCGCTGTGTCAGAGAAGGTCTCATTGTGGTATGCCACTAGATGCCCATGTTGGGTGAGGACTACGCCAAGTGCATATTTTGAAGCATCTGTTTCTATCCGAAATGATTGTTATTAAAAGAGATGCAACAAATTATCAGTCATAAAACTTGATTGTATTGCTATACGAGTTCTTACAAATAAATAGGATTTTACATATCCTAGAAAATAGGAAACCACTCACTAATTATGTTGACGAGTTGTTAAAACAACTCGTAACATAATCAACCATATTTACGTGGTTGTTAAATACTAACAACCATACTAACAAATACATTATTATTCTAACTTACATATAAACAATATAATATGAGCAATAAGTAATTAATTCCTAACATTCCCTTCTTAGTGCGAATATGGGGAAAACATGTCTTGTACTGCAACGTGCCACTTCGAAACTTGCTCATGATCTGGATGGTTTCTAGGACAATACCAACAACCTCTAGATGGTTTTCCAAGTGGTTAACCAACAACCACACAATGGATGGTTTTAGGATAGTACTAACAACCTCTGGATAGTTTTTCCATTGGATTACTAACAACCACAAAAGATGGTTTTGTTTTTAGGATAACCAACAAACCTTCGGGATGGTTTTCAAAATGGATAACCAACCATAATATCATGATGTTGCAGTATTATCATCAGCTCTCATCACATTCTTCCATTAGGGGATTACTCGAGAATATGCTCACACATTACAAACGAGAAAATTGAAACTGGAAATGGAACATTGGTGTCATGTTCCCCCACAATGTGAAATTTCCACTTATTTCGCAAACGCAATAGGAACAACATGAACACTTTGAAATCAAGCACACTGCTGAAAATACTAAAAACAAACACACTCCGAAAAATATGTGACCAGGACCTTAATGCCACCTGTCGTTGGTGGTGAGGAGAGGTCGCTGATCAACCTCTAGCCTCCGATGCCTCCCTCCTCCAATATCATGCTGCTAGCTCAGCCAGATTTGATCATGAAGCACAATTACAACTCTCCTCTCAACTCAGACGTCGGGTTACACCGAAAATGCGTCCGGCTAGAAGTGATGCAATTTTTTTAATCTTTTACAATGACTGACTCTTGACAACAAAAGACATTTGACTTTTATTTTGACTCTTTTAACGACACTCGAATATTTGACTCACTTAACTAAACTAAAAGACATTTGAAGTAATTGTAAAAATAAAACCCACTTATTTTTACACCAAACTAAAATACCAAAGACTAAATTGACACATGATGGCACTATAAAATCAAATATTGACAACTCACTCTTAAAATTAGACGCTATAGAATACCTTAACGGAGTCGAACCGAAATATGGTATTTGATTTTCTCATTGACCAAGAGCATAGACCGAATGTCAATCCTCTGTGAGAGAGAAATATCAGAGAATGAATGTGATGTGACCAAACATAGAATAACATACATCCACCGTGACTTTGATCCTAGCTTCCACATAAATGTCATCAATCGATGTTTTCTGAATGTCAGCCTTATGCAACATTCTAGTTTCTTCTAGCTTCGTGATCACATCGAGATCAATACTCTTGTGAATGTTATGTTATTTTTCCTTTGTGCCCAAAAAGTCGATGTCTGATGATAAAAATTTCTGCTGAGAGTTGTTAACAGCTAGAATATTTGTGTGGATCAGATACATGCAAAATTGCATGCTTACATCAAAATTAATACGGTTACATGTGCACACAATTCCCTTGCTGCTACTTGGCTACAGATGCATGTGAACTAACGTTGATCTTCAAATAGATGACAACTAGGGATGAAAAAGTGAACTCGATTGCCATTGTAAGAATATCACTCTTTTCAATGTGATTGATGGTTAGTTCGGCTGTGTTGAATGGGTGATGAAAATTAGATGCCACTATTATAGGAGAATGCGTTTACTCTGCACAGGGATTAACATGCATATGGATCTACAAAATGTTTCTTTGAACCCAATCCAATGTAGTATTGAATTTGCAACCCGCGTCCAACTGTTTTGAAGATAATTTGATACGGCTTGGGAAGATCTTTGAAGCCCTCTTATCCAAATATCACACCAATAGATCTATCAGCCCAATCCACACATGATTCATGAGCCACAATCAGAGCCTCAAACGTCTTTCATCTCGCTCTGATACCAAATAAAAGAGCTGCAACAGATTATCACACAGAAAACTTGATTGTATTGCCATACAGGTTCTTACAAATAAATAGGATTTTACATATCCTAGAAAATAGGAAACAACTCACAACCATACTAACAAATACATTATTATTCTAACTTACATATAAACAATATAATGTGAGCAATAAGTAATTAATTCCTAATGGTTATAGATCTGCCAATACCAGCATTGGTGCTGAGCATAGTCTCTCCTTCAGCCGCGGAAATGCCTTCTATTGTGCCTCTGTCCATACAAACTTTGCTTTTGCTCCTCCGTGTGTCACCTAATTCAAAGGCCATGCAATGTGAGAAAACCAAGTACAAACTTACGATAGAAGTTGGCTAGTCCTAAGAAACTTCGGAGTTTGGTGATGGTCTTTGGTGTCGGCTAGTCTCGGATGACCTAGATCTTTTTTGGGTCCACATGCACACCATCCTTGTTGATGATGTATCCCAAGTACTAGATACTCTCCATGCCAAAGGAACACTTCTCTATGTTGGCATAGAGCTTATGCTAACGCAAGGTCTGAAGAACCTGTTGGACATGTTGAATGTGCTCCTCCCATGTCTTACTGAAGACAAGAATGTCGTCCAGGTACACAACCACAAATGAATCAATGAATGGTCGTAGGATATTGTTCATCATCCTCATGAATGTTGCAGGTGCATTTGTCATCCCAAAAGGCATGACCAACCATTTGAACAAGCCCTCCTTGGATTTGAATGCAGTTTTCCAAACATCTGTGGGATTGATGGGAACTTGGTGGTACCCTGACTTCAGATTGATCTTTGTAAAAACTTAGCTCCCCTAAGTTGGTCCAAGAGGTCATCAATCTATGGAAGTGGATATTTATTCTTTACTATGATTTTGTTCAAGGCTCGATAGTCACACAAAACTGCCATGTCCCATATTTCTTTCGGGCAAGAACAATTGGGCTTCCACAAGGTGATGCACTTGGTCAAATGTGCCCCTTTTGAATCAGCTCCTAAATCTGATGCTTGATCTCTTCATTCTCAAGTATTGAACAAGCACTTGTATAGGGGCCCATTCGGGAGTGGTGTTCTAGGGACCAATTCAATTGTATGCTTCACTTGACAATGCAAAGGCACACCTGTTGGTGGTATGAATACATCTGATCCATCTGCTTCCGCTGCGTAGTTTGGCTTGGTGCAATAAGCCCCTGTGGTTTTTGAAAGTTTTTGTTTGTCCTCATACTTGATCATGAGTAGGACAAAGGTCCTAGTTTGAGAAATCAACCTTCACATTGTTTTACACTAATTAGGGTCACTAATTTAGTAGGGGATACCTCTGGAATGTGGTAGCGCTTACGACCTAGAGTGATGATGGCACTCCTAGGCCTAGCCTCGTAGACACCATGTCAATCCCACATGTATGGTTGTCCAAGAAGCACATCACAGACATCCAATGGTGCAACATCAAATACCACCATATCCTTGAACGATTTAATTGAATAGGGCCGGCGACATTGTCGATTCACACATACGTCTCTTCCTTGAGTGACCCAACCAACAAATTATGTTTGCGGGTGTGAATTTGTTACTAGATTTAGCTTTGTTTCTTGTTTCTGCAGATATTAGATTCTTTTGACTACCACTATCTAGAATAAAGTGAAGAGCCGTACCATTTACCCACATCTGCAAGTGAAATAGTCATTTGCATCCTCTTTTGGTGGGGATACCATTCGTGTGGTGGCAACAGTGGTATACGGATCTGCATCCACAATTGGCTTCCCTTCTTCATGTGCACCTTAGTTCTCTGCTGAGGCTTCTCCTACATTTGGCTCCCATAAATTTGTTAGTAGAGTTTTATTGATAGTTCGACAGTCCTTCATCTTGAAACACCTTTAATTATTCACACAACAAATTGATAATAACTGAAAACCAATCTAAAATCAGCAATCTCCAAGGGCAGCGAACTGTCTAAGGAATTCAAGTCCACTTTTCACTATGCAAATCAATGAAGAATGCCACGAAACAATTAATCTAGCCACGAAAATATTTATAAATCATAAATACATCAAAAGATTGAAGGAATATCTGATTTCACAGCTGGAATTAATTATTTAGAATAACAACAGACTAGCCAAAACCGAGGGCTAGGAAAAATAGTAAACCTTTGCCAAAATTCACCAAAATGGAGATTCTAGCCTTATAAATTATGTTGAATCAGAATATGAAATCAAATTTCAATTTGTGCCCTAGAAGGCACCCAAATACCCTCAAACCTAGTCGCTCCAACTAGGAATGGCTCTAAAATGCATGCAAATGTTTGTAGATGTCTTCTTTGATCCTCCACTATCCAAATCTGCAAAAAGGTCTTCAATATGACTTTGTTCAACCAAGGATGGAGGGTTTTCGTCCTCCAACCAACCACAAGAAGGGTTTTCGTCCTTCTTGGAAAGCCACACAATTGGATTTTCGCCCAAAAGTGGAAAGACAATGAGCAAACAGCCCAAAGGTCCAAATTAGATAAAATTCCCAAAAGTAGATGCCACCAAATGAAGTCCTTACTCTCCTTTTATATCTTATCTTTGGCGCCAAGGCCCAAAAGGACAAGGCCGACCCATAAAAGCTATTTTAATCTTTTAATTTGGCTTTTAAATGCACCAAACCCAACCGACCTCCATATAATGGGAAATGTACAAAATAAAACATAAATATGAATGAAGAAAACTGAAATATAATCCACGATCTTCCCTTGCTCATCCATTGCTTGCCTTCAAAAGAGAAAAAGGCAAGGAATCCTTTATTTTGGATTAATTCGAAAAGGGACATTACAATCCTCCCTTCTTGAAATTGCTTGCCCTCAAGCAATTGTAAGTACTTGGATCCCAAATGAATCTCAATTGCTTCTTCTTTGATGTACCTACACATGAAGCAAACATATCAAAGAAAACAAGAGTGTTTAACAACACTTTTAAATTCCCCTTATCATGCCTTAGGACATGATAGCTAGCTCTCTTCTGTTGCTTGACACCACCTCATAATTTCCATTCAAATGATGGCTTCCAACACTTCAGTAATGCTGTCCCAAAAACAGCTGTAATCATGCATTTTTCTTTCAAAAATCAGAATGTTCAAGTCTGAAAATAACACATCATAATCTGGTTTTGTTCCTCCTTTTAGCTGAGATCTTCTTCCCTCAATATTCCATGACAGAATGCTCTTCAAAATGGAAATACACTGCTGTTCATGGCTGTTAATGGCAGCCCCAAATCTGATTTTGCAAACTCAGCCCTATGACCATGGCATAACAATTACCAAACTGAAATCTCACGAAGAAAAACAACTCCATGAGTAAAGTAGGGACTGAAATTTGATTTACATATGCTGAAAAATTAGGAACAACATGCCTACAATTAAAATCAGTAGTTATCTTGGCCTTAAACTTGAGAAAATCAGCCTTCTTAGCATTCCCATGAATTCTGATTTCATCATTTTTCAAGTGGAACTCAAACTCCATGTGAATTTTGAGGGCAAGTTCCTCTAAAATTTGGAGCTCTTGATACCCACAAACATTGTGTGACTCAGCTGAAATGAAAACAAGGTAGTCAAAACAAAATCCATACCTCATCATGGGGTCATAAAACTGAAAAATAGAACCATCATTCTCCTCTTTGGTGGCCATGTGAACAGCTGCAAGTTTATCATAATTGCTTCCTTTTTCCCATACTTCCTTTGGTTCTCTCATGGAACCATGGGTTAACAATTCATAGAGAAAAAAATCAGAATTCCCATCAAGCTTATGTTGTCTTAAACATGTCATGCTAGCATTCTCTTTCATCAAATTCCTTCCATTCCATAAGCAAAGAGAAAAACTGAAATCTTTACCTTCACCCTTTTTGTGTCTCATGAAATAGCCCGGATGATCAGCCCATGGGGCATCATGAACAACCCACACTATCATGTTCTTCACCCTTGATTTGGAAGCCAAATAGACTCCATTCTTGTAGTGAATGATCCCATCCATTATTTCAAACCTTTCATTCCCAATTCCCTCCAAAACAACATTAGCAAACTTATGCTTAGCTGTAATTAAAGGCTTCCAATCAGCTGTTGTCTTAGATAAGGAGCAAAAATGTGATTCCCATGGCCAAGTATCTTCTACCAAATACTTAACTTGAGGTGTGTCTGGAAGCATACCTTGTAATGTAACCTTCTTACCCTTGTCTAAGAAGCTTATTTCCATGCTTTGATAATTGAAGGTGAGCTCTCCCAATGATAGCAACCATTGGACCCTAAACACGCTATTCATATCAGCCATGTTAATGAAATAGAAATCAACACATACCTCATATTTTCCCAATGTAACATGGAGTTGGGAACATTTCTTTGTGCATGGCATAGAGTAACCATTTGTTGTCTTGACCGTGAAGCCTTGTCCATGGAGGGTAGAATCCTTCATAACCTTGTTAGCATACATAATGATTTCAAAACAATCCTCTATCCAATTCTCTTCTAACCATGTGCATGGAGTAACAATACCAAAGACTTCCTTTCTACAATACAAGAGGTCAACCGAATCCAACTCTTTATGCCCACACAACCTTGCAAGGAAAGGTCTAAGTGCCATGAGCTATCCCACAAGTTCTTCATATTGATTTCAACACGCTGCTTAAGGCAAGAAACATATTGCAGCGACATAGGGAAAGTTAACAAATATGAAATCTGATCATACCTTGAGTTTTCCTCAACATGTTTACCTTCCCATGCCGGATGAGGAGTGATCGAAACATCCTCTACACTCCCAATCTTGTGACTCAGAATTTTTGAGTTGGAATCAACCTTCTTCTCCTCAGATTCAACAAATGAAGCTCTTTCCGCCTTGGCTTCAACAATATCTTGATGGTGTTCGCATGGGGCATCTTCATAACTCTTTCCGTAGTCATGTACACCATCAATCTGCCTCTTATTGACTGCTGTTCTGAAAATTCCAGCGAACTGAAAGTGATTGTAGTCACCCGGAAGAGCACCTTCTTCATCCACATGACCCTCAACAAGGTCACTCAAAAGTCTTGGTCCATGGACCCTATGCAAATCAGATTTTTCATCATTCATAGCATCATGAAGACTATCCATTTTCCGTGGTTTGCTTCAGAGCATCACATTTGCCCCAAGGTTATCCCTTTCAACAAATTTCCCATGATCATAAATCTGAAATGGCATGGCATAAAGAAATAAATCTGAATTACCTCCAAACCTTTGGTTGCCTTGTTCATGTGTTTTGAAATGTCTTCATAGCTCTTACCAAGGTCTAATCCATCACCACTTTGCTTTTTAGTGACTGCTGCTATAATCAGACCAGCAAGCTTATTGTCATCATGTTTCTTTGGAGAAGGGTTTCCAACCAGCCCTTTCTCTTCCCCTTCTTGCTCCACATCCCTTGTTTCATCTCTGGATTCATCACATGTCAAAACATTTTCAGTATTAACCACAAAATGAGCAATATTTACCTCATGATGTTGACTCTTCGGAATGGGTGTAAGTGCCATGGCCTTAGGTCCTTTGATCACCAACCCTTCTTCCTCAATGATTCCATCTTCATCAAACTTTGTGCTCTCTTCATGTTTAGCCAACATGAAGGTGCTCCTTTCCTCTAGGGTTGGGATATCCTTCCCATGACCCTTGTGCATGCCTCGAGGCTTGGACCAAGTTCCAATGCCCACTCTTTCTGTTTCCAATTTTACGAACTCTGAAAAAGGTAGGGCATCACGGATCTCCTCCGGAAGAGCTCTATACTCTTCATACCATGTACCGATGTTGCTTCCTTTGGGTGATGAGAGAATGAATGATTTCCCTTGAAGAGATTCTTCCACCATTGGAGCCTTGCATGGTATGGATTAGCCGGGCCATTGTGTTGGCCAATCTTTCTTGCCCTAGGGCAAGCCTTCCAACCCTAGCATTGTTGAAAACTCTATCCATCCGAAACCCTAGGCCTTTGAAGATCCGTGCTCTGATACCACTTATATCCCTTTTGGGACTGAAAATGGAGAAAAGGGTTAACTGGCTGTCCCGAACAGATTTGATCTTGAAACACCTTTAATTATTCACACAACAAATTGATAATAACTAAAAACCAATCTAAAATCAGCAATCTCCAAGGGCAGCAAACTGTCTAAGGAATTCAAGTCCACTTTTCACTATGCAAATCAATGAAGAATGCCACAAAACAATTAATCTAGCCACAACAATATTTATAAATCATAAATACATCAAAAGATTGAAGGAATATCTGATTTCACAGCTGGAATTAATTATTTAGAACAACAAACTAGCCAAAACCGAGGGCTAGGAAAAATAGTAAACCTTTGCCAAAATTCACCAAAATGGAGATTCGGCCTTATAAATTATGCCAAATCAGAATATGAAATCAAACTTGCAACTTGTGTCCTAGAAGGCACCCAAATACCCTCAAACCCTAGTTGTTCCAACTAGGAATGACTCTAAAATGCATGCAAATGTTTGTAGATGTCTTCTTTGATCCTCCACTATCCAAATCTGCAAAAAGTCTTCAATATGACTTTGCTTCAACCAAGGATGGAGGGTTTTTGTCCTCTAACCAACCACAAGAAGGGTTTTCGTCCTTCTTGGAAAGCCACACTATTGGATTTTCGCCCAAAAGTGGAAAGATGATGAGCAAATAGCCCAAAGGTCCAATTTAGATAAAATTCCCAAAAGTAGATGCCACCAAATGAAGTCTTTACTCTCCTTTTATATCTTATCTTTGGCGCCAAGGCCCAAAAGGACAAGGCCGACCCATAGAAAACTATTTTAATTTTTTTTTTTCAACAACAAACTTCTATATTAGATGGAAATCAAATTTACATATTTGGCTATGCCAAGCCTGAAAACTATTAGTCCAAGCTCTAGCATTATACAAAAGTAAAGCAGTAGCAATCATCATAGCGTAGAATCAAGATTGAGAATATATTTGATGTCTTCTTGTAGCTGGTTAGACCACCATGTAGGAGGCAAGCCATAACAAAGAAGATCCTTATTTATCTAGGGCCCAGTTTGCCAATCCATCTGCAATTTTATTTCTTTCATGAGGAATGTGAATGAAGTGCACTTCTTGAAATTTCTCCTGCAATGTTTTTATCTTCCAGACCTCTTTAGCAATTCGCCAATTGGGAGGAGGATTAGCCCTGCTATCAGATAATATCTTCATAACGATTTGAGAGTCTGAGTGAATTTGAATTTTTTGCCATCCACTTTTAACAACCTCTTGCATACCTTTATAGACCGCTTTCATCTCTGCAATATTATTGGTAGTAATGCCCAAATTCTCTGCAAAAAAGAACTGCACCTCACCCTCCTTGTTTCTACCAATGCCTCCCATAACAACTTTCCCTAGATTGCCTCTGGAAGCTCCATTGGTATTCAGTTGTCCATAACCCAAAGGAGGGGCTTTGGATGGACTTTCTTTCACGTTTTTCTTATTAATATGAAAATGGGGTAAAGTGGCATCACTTGGCTCAAGAGATAGCTGATTGCAGATATGCTTCCATCCATAGAAAGAGTATTGGGCAAAGGTATCTTATGTTTAAGAGTTTCAGCTATATTGATTTTAGTTTTCTCCCAAACATAAGAACCGTCTTTGCCACTTTGCTGGAAAATTCTATTATTTCTTTCTTTCCAAATATTCCAAAGAAGAAGAGATATACCACTCCAAAGTACTGAAGAAGATGTTGTCCTTTGGGAAGCAATCTGCCATTCTTTGATAACCTGCTCAAGGGACTCAAAATTATTCCAACGCAAATTAAACAGGTCGCAAGTTGTTCCCATATGTGAATAACCCAGGCAAAGGAAAAAAAGATGAGTAGAAGATTCATCATCCTGTAAGCATAAAGCACATCTGAAAGGGCCATAAAATCCTTTCTTGATAAGTTGGTCCCCTATTAAGACTGAAGCCAAACCAAAAAAATGACTTTAAGCCACATACCCGAGTGCCATAAGTTCTTAAAGAGAAATTGAAGAGGATGAGGATTATCTATCACCAAAGAGGCATAACCTGTGGCCATTGTATAATTGCCAGAAGGGTCTTTTCCCCATTCCAATTTGTTAGGAAATGGGGAAGAGGAAAGAGGGCGAGTCTTCAACACATTATGTAACAATATCTGAGCTTCATGTTCAATCACAAGCGGCCATTTAGAAATCAGAATTCACTATTTTTCACTTTCCCAAGGGCTGGTTGACAGTTTACATATAGTGGGCTACCTAAACCCAAACAGTATCTTGCATTTGCCTCATTATAGGGTTGAGCTGAGGATATTGGAAGATAAGAGGGGTTGTCCATCACGAACCAGTCCTAAAATTAGCTAATTTCTCATTATTAATTACCCAGAAGAGCTGGCTTTTAATGATTACCTTTCCCATTCTGATAACCTTTAAGGTAGGAGAGCCCTTAGTAGGAAGGGATGAGCGAATAATTTCCTCCGGGGATTATTTTCAGCATACTTTGCTCTGAAGGTGGCAGCCCAAAGATCATTAGGATAGACAAGCAACCTCCAATATAGTTTTGTAGCTAAGCTTTATTTTACCTAAGCGGAGATCTAAATCTCAAACCACCTTCATTTTTTGGCTGACAAACGAGTTTCTCATTTAACTAATGACCATTTTTTCTTATCTTGAACTCCACTCCACAAGAATTTCTGACAAATAGAATCCACTTGTTTCAAGATATTTCCAGGAATGTATACCACAGAGGCAACATATATCGGCATAGCTTGAAGAACAAATTTGATCAGCGTCATCCTACCGCTTGAAGATAGCCACTTATTAGTCCATTTTTGTAATTTTAATTCATACTTGTTGATTAACCAATGCCAATCTTTTAACTTCTTAGAAGCTAAAGGAACACCCAAGTATTGTAAAGGAAGCTCTCCCTTCTTAAAATGGAAGATATTCAGAATTTGCTCTTCTTGTTGTCTAGAACAATGAAAAAGAAAATGCTGGATTTTGCTTGATTGATCAGTTGACCAATGGCTAGTGAAAAGGTATGAAGAACTTTATGGAATTGTTTAGCTTCCAGAGAAGTAGCTCTTCCAAGCATCGTAGAATCATCAACAAATTGGAGATGGGATATAGGAAGAATGTTTTTAGCCAATTGAATTCCGTGAATTTTTCTTTCCTGACAAGCTTTCTTTATAAGTCTCCCCATGCATTCTGCCAAAATAATGAATAAGAAAGGTGATAGGGGATCTCCTTGCCGAATACCTCTGGAAGCTCCAAAAATTCTGAAGGAGACCCATTAACTAAAACAACAAAGGAGACAGAAGAGAAACATGCCTTTAACCACTGAATCCATTCCATAGAAAAATCGAATTGGGCCAGAACTCTGCATAGGAAACCCCAATCGACTCATCATAGGCTTTGGATAAATCCAGTCTAATAAACATTGCGGTTTTTTTGAATGTCCATAGAATGCAAAATTTCCTGTGCTAACACAATTTCGTCATGAATATGGCGTCCAAGAACAAATCCACCCTGCTCAAGAGAGAATCTTATGCAGAAGGGGTTTAAGTCGTTCCGTTATAACCTTAGTAATTATTTTGTACAAGACATTACATAAGGCTATAAGACGAAACCAAAGATATCCTCCACCTCATTAGCTTTAGGAATAAGAGCAATGAAACTCTTATTTATTTGCTTAAGCATAGTTTTGGCCGTACTTACTTCCTCAACCACCTGTAGAAGGTCCCTTTTAATAATATCCCAACATGTCTGGAAGAACTCAATCGGGAAACCATTTGGTCCAGGAGTTTTTCCTTTTTTCATTTTGAAAAAAATACCTTGGAGTTCTACTTCTGTAATGGGTTGCATCAACCTTTCATTATCTTGTTGAGAAATACTACTGGGAATTATGTTCAGAAGTTGTTGTTGTGAGTCCAGATCCGGGGTTGAGAGGTGAACAACTGCTGAAAATATTGTTGAGCCACCTGCTTCATCCCTTGAATCGAATATACCTTTGATCTGTCTCCTTGAGAAAGGGATTGGATATAATTATGGGCCCTCCTAGCAAGCAAAGATTTATGGAAGAAAGCTGAATTTTTGTCTCCCTCTTTCAACCATTGAATCCTGGATTTTTGCTTCCACATAATTTCCTCTCTAGTTTCCCATTCCTGTAATTCTGCTTTTAGGAGACATTCTTTTTTGAAAATATCTATAGAATAACCTCAATGTCGGTTAAGAACATTTATGTCTTTCAACTGATCTTAAATCTTTTTTTTCTCCTTACTATCTCCAAACTTATTACAATTCCAATCTTAAGTTTGAATTTTAAGACAATCTTTTGACAAACATAAACATTTGAGTTCCACACCTGGGCTTTCCTTCCAACCACCATTGTTGAACATATTTATCAATATCCTTATGACGAAGCCACATGAGTTGAAATCTAAAGGAGCTTTACATGGGGAAGTTCTACCAATTTCCAAGCATACTTGGCAATGGTCCGAGCCACTATTATTGAGAATCATTTTTCTAGGAATATAATCCCTACCCACCAATCTTCTTATATCAGAAATAATAATATTAGAGCACGGGAGGAAGAAAAGACCAAAGATGACTTTATTATGCCAAAGAAGAAACAGATGGCTAGAAATATTGGCTAGAAAAATCCATAGGGTAACACAACACTATACATGATCAACAAAGGGAAAATGATGGAAGGAAAAAGAAAAGAAGAGGGCACACCAATAGATAGTAGAGCCAAACACCGGAGGAGAAAGCAAACACGATTCACAAAGAGAACACGCTGAAAGGATAAAAAGACCATGACAGAGATAGCGGGAAAACTAACCGATATAAGCACTCAAAGATAAGATGCGGGTTAAGGACAAAAGACGATGGAAGGCAAAATGCGCCAAAACAAACGCATACAAATCCCAATCTCGACCCCTAAGGGTTGAGACGAGGGCCAGGATACATAAGATAGCTTGGTGTCGCGAGCCCTAACAACATCGAGTTTTCACAATCTAGCTACACTGTCAAGTCATCTATTTTTTTCAAGCTTTTTTAATATTTTAATTGGCTTCTTAAATGCACCAAACCTAGCCGACCTCCATAGAATGGAAAAGTACAAAAATAAACATAAATATGAATGAAGAAAACTGAAATATGATCCACGATCTTCCCTTGCTCATCCATTGCTTTCCTTCGGAAAGAGGAAAGGCAAGGAATCCTCTATATTTGATTAATTCGGAAAAAGGGACATTACATCGTGTCATGGTACTTGCTCTTGTGCTTCTCACACCACATTCATGTGTCTTTTCGTGGCTTTTCTTTCCATGCTTGCTTCTTATCTTGTTTTTGTGGTGGTGCATCCTTTCCTTGCTACTTGGTGTTAGCTTTCCCTTTCTTGGAATATGAAGGATCTTTGTTTCCCTATGTTTGGACCTTTCTTCAATCTTGATTGCATATCGGTAGGCTTCCCCAAGAGTATTGATGTTTGCAAACTCCATCTCTTTTTGGATGTAATATCACAACCCGCTGCAATATTTGAGAATTTGATGCTTCTTGGTGTCCCGTGCACCCACTTTTGTTGATAGGGTATGAAACTCATTGGTGTAGTTTTGCACTTTGTTTGATCACGACCTTGATGCAACTAGTGTAGTTTCTTGAACCGGTCCTCATAGTTCTTCACTGGATAATATTCCTCTCTGATGGCCTTTACGAAACCAACCCATGTTTCTGGGGGTTTTGTTAAGCACACACTTATACTTGAGAGGGGGAGTGAGTTAGTATAAGATAAAATTTTACTTATTAAAACTTATATCCGCAATTAAAGCATTTAAAAACATTCAAATAACATAACATAGAGCAACAACAAATTTATGTGGAAAACCCTCTCTCGGGAAAAACCACAAAATAAGACTGCTTGGATCTACTGTCCAAATCCAACCCAAAATTAAATGCTTTACAAATGTTCGTAGGCACCAACCTACCGGAGACACCAATCCCCAATGCCAAGCACCAACTCAGCCAATTCGTGAGCAGCAACCCACTGGAGACACCAATCCCCAAATTGTGAGGCACCAACCTCAACAAAATAAACTTCCACCTTCTGTAGTTGCTTCTTCAACCGGATGATGGCAATGCCACTTTTCTTCTTCTCTTCACTATATTCGTCAATACATTTATGCTCTTTTTCCCGCACTTCTCTTAGACTTTAATGATATATCGATCTATTTCTCATACCCCTTTTCTTCATTCTTTCATCTATCTTTTATACACTCAAATCTCTTCACCAAGAGGGGCAATGTTCCCAAAAGATGCCCCTTATGACCCGCATCCCATTTCACAACCTAACCTCATTACCTAAACCTTACACAATTATTTATTAATTACCTCATAATTGATAAATCCACATCGCCTTACCCGCCACCTCACTTGGCCACCTCACCATGACCTAGCCCTAACCCTAAACTAACCTAATTAGGACCCATGACTTGGTCTAGACTCACATCCATAACTAATGCCTCCTTACTCGCACCCAAAGCCGACCTTCTAGCCACTTGACCAAGCCCTTGGGCCCATCCCTCGGGAGAAAAACAGGGAAGGTGGGCTATTTTACTAAAAATAGCCTACTTTTTCCTAACCGATGCCGGTTCCTACTCGACCGCCGTCGGTTACGCAACCGCCATCGGTTCCCTGTAAATGGGCTCCCCAAACCAAAACAACGGATCGGAATTTCATTTTGGAGATCAGTCGAAGGATTTCGGGATCAGCAGAGAGCATTGCGAGCGAGGAGCGAGTCGGATCTTCACTTGACCAAGCAGAGACGAGTGAAAATACTAGACGTGTTTACAGCAAAGGAGATCAACTTGCACCTTCGTAAAAACCAGTAAGTTACATCTTGCATGTCCTCCATTATAACATTTCTTATGCTTTTGGAATTACAGTCCTCCCAAATCCGTTTCTGAATCCATTATCCAACGTACCATTGCCTCTAACTGTCATTCTTTTGCTTCTAACCATCCCATTTCCTAATACTATCCAAAAACCAGCCATTACAAACACCACAACCAGCCCAGAAGATCCTAGAACCCACCGGTATCGGTTATCAGTAACCGGCATCGGTTATAGGTAACCGGCATCGGTTCCTTTGATCAAAAACCAGGAAAAACAGCCTTTCCCCTACCCAGTTCAGCCAAGCAATTTAATTGATATTTTACAGTCTTTTGTGTTAATTCACGTTAGCAGGGAAACTGACCACCTTCGAAAGGAAGTTTTACATTTCCTGGGCCCAAGGCAGTTTCCTCATTTATTGTTTAATCAAATCTTGTGGTCTTGTGTTCTTATTTGCAGGTAGTCCTTCCCAGACAAAAAGGAGTTCTCCGCAGTCAACCTGATCTTTCTCTACGGTACGCGCACATCATCTCGACATTCTACAGGTATTCCTCCTAACCCTAACCTTATCTGTTTCTAAAAGGAACGAAGCATTTCCGAGTGAAACATTTTGGCACGCCCGGTGGGACCCATTTTGGGTTTATCTTTATTTCTTGCTTGCTTTCATATAGGGAGCATACTTGCTGTTTTCTTCTTCTAGAGATATTCACAAGGTATTTTATTATTCTGGTAAAAGAACTTGCTTTGTTTTTGCATCTTGCATTAGTAAAAGTCATCTCTTTTGCTTCATCGAATATCACTTTCGATTTGGGTTTTAAAACACATGCATTGCATTCCTGCCTGTTGTTTTTCAATTCTAGTGAACATAGATTAAGTAACAGGTCGTACACGTGGGGGTGATATCCACGGTATTGACAGGAAATTAATCTTACATTCACTGCACAACACATACCGAATCACTTCACAATTAACACAACAGCTCAAACATCCCCCCTTTTTCCGCGGTATTCCTCCGCCCGATTGAGGTAACCTTATAAGCCAAAACAACTTGACATTTCCCCTAAGTCTCTTGTTTAGGATTCTGACATCATTCTACGTCTAAAGGCATAAGCCCACAATAATTAAAATTAACCCTAAGGTTAATCTCTGGATTTGCGTGTGCATCTTGCTTGTTTGCTGTTCTGTTTTCTCTGTCATACTCTGTCTTTTGTGATCAATAAGTTGATAAATATACTCAACGTTGCTAAAAATCAAATTAGCAGCCCTTTGTATCTTCTTATCCTAGATTTTTGACACCGGCATCGGTTAAGGGACCGACGTCGTTTCCCCTGTGACCGACAGCGGTTAGTAAACCGATATCGGTTACTGTCTCCATCAGCCCCTGACAAACCAGCAACTTGCCAAATTCATCATTCTGGGGTTGTTTTTGTTCTTGATAGATTGAAACTTTACCGTGAACTGCTGTCCATGGTTGTTATCACTCGAAAACAAGCCGCCGCCATGGTTTCACACGCTTGCTCTGTTTCTTTGCCTGAATCACCCCCTTCACCTTCTATGGGGAATCCTACTGATACCAGTGAGGTTCCTAAAATTCCTGTGGGAGATAAGGACTTTGCCAAGTTTCTGGATGCTAATTCCAGTGCTGTACAATACTATTTGTCTCATACCCCTGACCGTACACCTGATGGTCAGCTCCTTGTAGGTATGCCTATCAGTATAGCTGCTCATTTAGCTCCCACTCCTCCTGATAATACCGCCTTGCTTCCTGCATCTCTAGCCCCGTCTCCCAATCCGACAGCTGCAGAGGTTCATACGACCCCGATTAGCTTTCCTTTTGTTAATCTTGGACCCCACGTTTCGTTACCACCAACTGCCCCTACCTCATCTCTTTTGCAGACTGCTCCATTCATGACTTGCTCTCTGCCACCTATCCACACGAGCTTTCCTTCTCAAGCTCCGCCTACCTTTTCATTCCCATACACGTATCCAGTAACCTCAACACCTTATATGGGACATCCCTATTCTGGTGCACCATCATCTCATCCAACCACTGATTTCATCAAACAAATGATGGACAAAATGCAAAATTTGGAGGCTTCGGTTTCGGGAAGTCGTAGCGCCTTGACATACGAACAAGTTTGTCGGGAGCCCATTCACCCTTCTGTCCCCCTTCATTCATATCCTCCTCAATGGGAGTTGCCGAAATTTACTCGTTTTAATAGTAAAGAGGATCCTCAACAACACTTGCGATCATTTAGACATGCTTGTTATTTGATTGCCCATAATGACGCCTTGTTACTCCGCACCTTCCCTATGTCCTTATCAGGACCATACAGAGTGGTACAGTGCTTTAACCCAGCACTCGATCTTCTCTTTTAACCAACTAGCCCAATCTTTCTTGGATCATTTCTCCATTAACATTGCTAAGAAAGTATCTATCACCGACCTTTATGCCATCCGACAATTTGAGGACGAATCTATCGCAGATTTCGTTGGACGATGGCGGGGCCTTATCAACCAACTTACGTATGCCTTGCCTCAAACCGAACTTATCGAACTCTTTACGCGGGCTGCATTAAAGCTCTCTCCTACCCTCCAAATCCAAACTTTCCGTACATTCGACGAGGCCTTTACTATGGCTCGAAAATTAGAAATTCGAGCCTTAGAGGAAGAGAAATTGCGGTTGCGCAACAAGAACTCCACTTTCCGAACTCCTGATTCTACCAATAAACCAAATACCACCACTCCTCACGCGTCCACCTCTTCTAAATCAAAAGGAGCTGTCCACGCGGTGATGGTCAAATCCCAACCACCGTCCAATACTCCACCAAAAACCACCTATAAATACAAAGCCGAACCCATCAACTACACTCCCTTGGGAGAAACCTATGGTGTCATCTTGGAAAAATTGCTAAAAGCAGGAGCCATTACCTTACCTCCTGTTAAACCTCATTCTGGGTTTGATTCCACTCGCGCCATACCTTCCTGGTACAAAGAAAATGACTTTTGTAACTTCCACCGCGTGAAGGGACACAGTCATGAAAACTGCAAGATGTTGAAAAACATAGTGCAGGAAATGGTTGATGCGGGGGATATAGCCCTCGATAATCCTAACGCCCCTGCTAACCGAAATTTGAAAATTTTCAACAAGCCATTCCCGAATCACTCGTCCAACAGTAACGTCAACCAGGATATCTTAGCCGAGGAGAGTGTTCATGAGATCCATGCAGTATTCGATACCCAGCCAAAAGCCTCTATCGAGAAAATTTTGAATCAAGCCTCTTCACTAACACAGGAGCCCGAACCTCCTTTACCACCATCAAGCCAAAGCGAAATCGTTCCTTTACCCATAGAAGAGTTAACTGCCCAGGCTTCCCTTCCCATCAATGAGTCTTCTTACACCACATCCCTACAAGATTGCGAGCGGATGTTGTCTAATCTATCCATTTCCCAGACGTCTCCTTCTACCACTCTTGCCGCACAAGAGGAAGGTACGCCACTCCCTTTGACATCCTTAGACGAGAAATCTCTTGCACCGACATCACTAAATTCTTTAGCCGTGACAGACCCTCTCCAACATGCCCTTCTGCCTATTAGTCCCTCATCACCTAAATCTTTTCAACGACCAGTCGACCTCTTAACATCTATTGATACAGTGCCTCATCTACCCCCTGTATCACTCCCACAGTGGACTGGAATTACAACCCACCTTTCTTCCGTACCAAAATTACAAATCACACCTGGAGACTGTCATTCCACAGAAGATAGACAGGCCCTATGGGAACGTTTGAGTACCCCTTTTTCTACTCAAATGCAAATGACTGATCCTGATGTCTCCACCATCTACCCGAAGTGCTTACAGAAGCTTAAAATGCCCCTGTTCTCGCCTTCACCCCCCTCACCTCTACCAAATGCCCCGTCCACTTCTATCAACTTAACCAGATCTTCCCCTACGCTTGGGACCTCACCAATGCCCAGTCTAACACACCCGCCTAAGCGACTCGATTTATCCAAAAATAAACCCGCCCCGCCACCTAGGAGACGAACGCAATCCGTGCCTCTATCACAATCAAAACCCTCATCGTCACACCCACCTTCCATATTGGGACCTCATCCCTCCACCTTACATCAATATATCATACCTCCTTTGTTTTCTTCAAAACGACCTCGCCTTCTACACCTATCTGAGAGATCAAAGGGTATCACAACATCGTTACCCGCGTATCCGGTCCACTATCGACCTAAACCAATCCCATCATCAAAGGATTTATTTTACTGTCACTCCCCTTTCTCAGTGGTTGTTTCCCTACATTACCACGCCATCTCATAACCTCATCATCTAACCAGGTTGAGCGTAACGTACACGTGTCCAGAAACCACGTTTAGTGAAAAACATGTGTCGGCCCCTCGGCTAAACCACCACTGTGAGAACCAACCACGCCCAAACATTACCAAAACCCGCACAACCAATACCCTCATCCGATTTTGACCCCCTCAAAGGATCTTACGCCAAAATCCTTGCTATGTTGGTGGAGAATGCGACCATTTCCCTACCTCCACTTAGACCTTATGACCCGTCTAAACCCCGACCTATGGGTTACGATGAGTCTAAAATCTGCGCTTATCACCGCACACCAGGACATGATGTGGAGGGATGCAAAGCTCTAAAAACCATCCTTCGTCAGTCACCTCTCCCGGATAGAAAGATTAAGAAAGACAACTTACGAAGGGAAAGACCTCTAGCGTCAATTCCCTCTACTATATCATCTATCCCCGCCTCACCAAGATCTATCATTATTACAACCCCACCTCTTGAAGACCATGAATTATCCCAACCATCTTCCTCATCTCAGATCTACGAGATTAATATGATTAGTGTCATTTACTCGAGACGAGAAAAACAATGGGAAAGCGAAAAAAACACACTGCGGCATCTCTTTCTCCTTGACCATCCCGATTACACCACCACCTAAAGTGGTTATTCGCGGACCCGCCTATCCGTCTCTAATGGAGTTGCCCACCGAACCATGATCAAACGGCTTCATCATCGCCCGTAAAAATGACACTATATGATCTCATTCGGACTTGAATCTCATCGACAAGCTCTCGTTGAGATCCTTGAGGATAGAGGTTTTACCCAACGAAACCACCGCCCGTGGCCTCCATTCTAACACCCAATCACGTTTCCTCTCTCACCAAACAATCCATCTCCCCCACCACTTCTGTCTCAAAACAACAAGCCGCTGCAGTTAGTTTCTCGGAAGATGAAATTATCGACTTTGGTGCAGAAGACCCTGACCCTGCCCTTTTCATTTCCGCTTACGTCCGAGACATTCGAGTACGTCGGGTTATGATTGACGGGGGCGCTAGCCTAAACATCATCTCTTCAAAAGCCTTCCAACAAAAATGAACATCCCTTCTAGTTGCATGTGTGCCAACCCCATCATGTTGCGATCATTGATGAGCTATTACTTCTACCTTAGGCACCGTGATCCTCAACATTCGCGTAGGCCCACGTACTTTACCGAACTCTTCTATGTCCTTGAAGGAGAGTTCGATATAATATATTCTTGGGTCGTCCTTGGATCCGAGCCATGGGATGCGTTCCTCACATTACATCGATGCATAAAATTTGAGTACGAGGGAAGTCCTACACTGCTTTGTAAAGCTGATCCTCCCCCTTCAAAACTTGCGATATGTTATACCGCCCAAACGATGTGCTTATACCAATTAAGACACCCATACATTCAACCCACCATCCTCTTGAATGTACCTCAACCATCCACCTCAAGCACTCACCTCGCCTTGGTGATGAAACCACCGTCGCCAAACCACTTCTCTTCCCATGACTAACATCCCAACCTCAGGCCCCTTAGTAGATGTTTTCATCGCCTCACGTTTGAGGGAGTACCGCTATATAACGTTAGTTCTTTCCCTACCCCGCAGGAGTACGGACAATTACATGCGCATCCCACCTACGACCGTCGCGTGGGGGAGGTAATCTCTTACGGACCACCCCATTGCCGCACTAACCTAACGTATGGGGGTGTTGACGCATCCTCCATTACCCCTGAACCTCCTCTTGGTGTGGTTCCCTTCCAATCCGATTTTCAATACTTGACAAATCGTCGTTTCGCCCTCACCTTCTTGACTCGCTGTGCGTGGAAAGGCTTTGGTTTTGGCCTTTACGAACAAGGCCGACATACACTCATTCCCGTGACCACACGCAAACATAATGATCGAAGTGGTCTCGGTTTTTCCGAAACACCTACACAGGAGACACCTCCTGTCAGCTGTATCCTGGAAGAGGAAGGCGTCGCCCCTACCGAACCATCATCACCCACTTTGCCATCATCTCCCACAGAATCGATGGACCCTGAATCTATCCCTCCTAACTTTTTTTTTTCATAAATGCTATCTTCATAGGTCCTCTCACTTATCAACGCGATAATGAGGACCCATCTTCTCTTCCCCTTCTGTATCCAGACATGATCGAAGAGGATTCGCCTTTGATTAATGTTGTTGAATGCCAGGATGACGACTCCATCCTCACTTACCTGGGCGCGGATGATTCTTATATTCAACGCGCCTTACCATCTGAAACCCAAACTATGCTGAACGAATCTACTATAGAAATCAACATCCACACGGAGGAAGATCCTCACATAGTGAAGATTGGACAATCCCTTAACACATCAGAACAAGCCGCCTTTTCTACCTTTCTCCGTGCTCGCAACCAAGCTTTCGCATGGTCTTACGCTGACATGCCAGGAATTGATCCTACCATTGCCGTCCATAACATCACCCTAAACCCCGATTCCAAACCAGTCAAACAGAAATTGAGAAAAATGCATCCACGCATTGCTCTCTTGGTCAAAGAGGAGCTCAACGACTCCTTTACTGTTTCCTTCATCTTGCTATTGACTATCCTCAATGGATTTCTAACATCGTACACATCACTAAAGCGACAGGGGGACTTCGGATATGCACAGATTTCCGGGATCTTAACCTTGCTTGCCCCAAGGATGACTTCCCCCTCCCAAGTATTGATCAACTTGTTGATCTCACTGCGGGCCATGAAATGCTTTCTCTCATGGATGGCTTTTCGGGATCTGACCAAATTTTGGTTGCCCCTGCTTTGATCAACACAAAGCGCCTTCATAACTCCTTGGGAACCTTACATTATCGTGTCATGCCATTTGGCCTTAAGAATCTTTGGTCTTTACTATCGTCGGGCTATATGACCTACATTTTCATGACATTATGCACACTATCCTTGAAGACTATGTCGACGATCTTCTCGGCAAGTCTAAACATCGTAGTGAACATCTCGATGTTTTAACCATTATTTTTGATGCTTTGTTACAATATTACATCCGCCTTGACCGAAGAAATGTGTCTTTGGTGTTCTTTCGGGAAAACTTCTTGGCTTTATCGTCTCTTTGCGTGGCATTGAGGTCGATCCATCTAAAGTAAAAGCTATCCTAGAAATGCCCCCACCCAAAAACCTCAAACAATTGCGTAGTTTGCAGGGTAAACTTCAATCCATCCGGCGTTTCATCTCCCAACTCTCGGATCGATGTCACCCTTTTCATCACCTTCTAAAAAAGGACGTTGCCTTTCAATGGAGTGAGGAGTGTCACCAAGCCTTCGAAGCTCTCAAAACGTATCTCTTGCAGCCACCCGTGCTTATCCCACCCCAGGACGACCGCCCTTTCTACCTTTATCTTTCCGCCACTGACCATGCTATAGGAGCTATGCTCGCACATCGAGACTCGGCACGCCGAGAGCAGGCCGTTTATTATATAAGTCGTACCCTCGTGGATTACGAGACTAGGTATACACATGTAGAAAAATTGTGCCTGGCCCTATCATTCGTCGCCACCAAACTCCGACATTACCTCCTGAATCACAAAACTTTCGTCATCACCAACACAGACCCCATTCATTATATGTACGCCAAACCACACCTAAACCAACGCATCGCTCGATGGCTCATGCTCCTCGCCGACCTTGACCTTGAGTTTATACAACAGAAATCAATCAAAGGACAAACTCTTGCAGACCAACTTGCGGAGGCCCCTCTACCTGGGGAACAATTTACCAATTTTACCTTCCCCGACGAACTCATCGCCACTCTTTCGCTCGGAGAAGAGTCGTATCAAATGACCCTCTTCTTCGATGGATCTAAGTGCCAGCGCGGCGGAGGAGCCGGCGTTGTTCTCATCCCTCTTGACGCTGAACCTATGCCTCTTTCATTCCGGCTTGATTTCCCCTGCACTAATAATACAGCGGAATACGAGGCCCTTGTTCTGGGTCTCCAAGTTGCGATACACTTAGGCATTAAATCTATCAATATCTTTGGTGACTCTCAATTGGTAGTCAATCAAGTTATGGGCATCTACCAATGTAAAAACGAGGAACTTCAGAAGTACAAACACCACGTGGAATCACTTCTAACCTTATTTACTCACTATTCTATCCAAACCATTCCCCGCTCCACTAACAAATTTGCAGATACTATGGCTTGCTTAGCCTCGCAGATTCCCGCCGCACCAACTGACTCTGAATTATTCGTTGTGGTCCAGCAACTTTTGCACCATCTATTCACCCCGTAGTTTGCATGATAAATCACGTGTCTACTAATTCGCGGGATACAGTACCACCAATTTCACGACTACCTTACAATCTCGGTTCTCCACACGACCTTACTAGTAACGCAAACGTGCTTTTCTTAAAAGTGTTTCGCGTTATGTTGTCATGGGAGGACTCCTCTATAAACGTGGCTTTGATGGCATCCTCCTTCGCTGTCTAACCGGCGCAGAGGTCACCTATACCATCCAACAAGTACACGATGGGATTTGTGGTGGACATTTTAGTGGCCTTGCCGTGGCTAAACGAATCCTTCGCCTAGGTTATTATTGGCCTACTCTCAATAACGACTGCTACGAATATGTTAAGCGCTGTGTCATGTGTCAACAACATGCCAATCTTCAACATACTCCTAGCCACCCGCTACAAGTCGCTCGTGATCTTTGGCCTTTCTCACAATGGGGTTTAGACCTTATTGGTGAGATTCACCCGACCTCTTCACAACGTCACCGTTGGATAATCACAGCGACCGAATATTACACAAAATGGGTGGAGGCCATCCCACTCATTTCAATCAAAAAAGAAAAAATTGTCGAATTCATTAACCATCACATTATCTGTCGTTTTGGTATTCCTCATCGCCTAATAACAGATAATGGTAAATCTTTCAAAAACAAGTTGTTACAAAACCTTTGTGACAACTTTGGTATCAAACTTAGTTTCTCATCGCCTTCTTACCATCCAGGAGCCCAATGGTGGTGAATCTTCTAATAAAACTCTAACCAAAATCCTCATGAAAGTTGTCAATGAATCTGGAAGAAATTGGCACGATCACATCCCCTTTGCCCTTTGGGCTTATCGTACTAGCATTCGTACCTCTACTAATGCCACACCTTTTTCTTTGGTATATGGTACCGAGGCTGTTTTGCCTCTCGAAATACAAATACCCTCCCTTAGAATATCTCTTGGGATATTCTCACCAACGATGATTTCCGCGAAGGCGGTTAGCCCAGTGGAGCTTCTTGTGACGACGTCTTACAGCTCTCGATCACCTTCAAATCTATCAAAAACGCATCAAGCGTGCTTATGATAAGCGACTTCATGAGCGTACCTTTAAGGTTGGTGATCTTGTCCTCAAAGAGAATCAACATGTCACCAAACTAGAAAAGAGCAAACGTGGAAAATTTGCTCCCAATTGGATTGGGCCTTATATAATCACTCACACCTATGGATCAGGCACTTATCGTTTAGCTTCGCTTAATGGTAAACCTGAGCTGAACCCCTTAATGCCTTACATCTTCGCCCATTCTACTGTTGAATCTAGTGTTATATCACTTCTTATCTACCTACTGCTCGTCCCTTGAGCTCATTTACCGCTACATACACTTTGTTTTCTATATCTCTAAATAAAATCGAAATCACTTCGCACCTCCCCTTGATAATGCCTTCCCCTTTTTTAGTCTAGTCCATGACTTCAAAGTATTAAAATAAGCCGTATTCTTATGGGATTTTCTTGAGTCAAACTTCCTACTAAACTAGATGCTTCACGCCAAAAGAACATCTAGTCATCTAAAATTAAATATAGACTGCTCCCTCGAAGGACAGCTATATGCCAAACTATTCTTCTTCTTATAAATGTTGCTCCCTGAAGGACAGCTATGCACTAAAATCATCTCTGCTACTATAAATAGACTGCTCCCCCGAAGGACAGCTATACACAGTCAGCCTTTATCAGAAGCTTCTCGCATTGATCAGCTTCGTGAAGACCTCAAGAATAAAACAATCAATATCCCTTGTAGACTTCCCGCATCGATCAGTCTACATTCAATAAAATAAAAGCCTCATACAAAAGAACTTTTTGGGTCATGGACTTGTCTATTTAGGGTAGGTTCTCTTTCGTTGTAACAAGTTCTTTGTACCTCAGCTATATCATCCACATCACCTCACCATTTGTTCAAACTCAGGGACGTAACGTACACACGATATATTGTGATCATCATACTGACTCTTTTCAACTATGGACTTCTCGTCTATGCACGGCACTTAGGGCTTCAGGCTCGTTCTACGTTGTGTGGTTTGTTTAGCTCTTTTCACCTACGGAGCACTCTTTCCGCTTTGCCTCGCATCTAGGATTGTGTGTTGATCTTAATCAGGACACTATTCCCTCCTACTTGGGTATGCTAACCTTTGCTTTACCTATACCTACACCAACAACATTATCCTACCAGCACCAACAACATTACCCTACCAACATCAAATTTTTACCAAACGACAAATTGCCTAAACCATACCAAATTGCCTAAATTCACCCCTCCCTGATCCTAAGGGAGAACTACATCGGTCTGAGGCCCTTCCTTGCTTTGTGCAATGGGCTATGTAGGCAGCACTTCGGAGACATGGGGTCTCCCAAGGTTAGCTCGACCATCCCCTACCATAACCTATCATGTGTGGTAAATATAAATATTTTGGTGTATTTCTATTTAATCACATTCCTCTTTGATCCTTTTTCAAAACACCGAAAGTCAAAACGACAACATTCTTATTATTATAACGCAAATCAACATACATATCTCGTTTTATTTAGATGTTAAACAAATACATCTTCTATATCATCGACACGCAGGTCGGTACTCTTATTTATCCTCATACCTTGCTAACATTTATTTAGACCCTCACGCCTCATCCCGACCTAGGTGATGATCGTGATCGTCGACCCCTCTCGCCAGGCCTCTCTGTCCTCAAAGGTACCGCGGCTATTGGTACCGCCCACTGATCTGCCAATCTCTCCTGTAACATATGAATACGCCCTCTCGCATGGAGAACTCCAGCCTCTAGTCTCGCTGCTCGTGACTCCGCAACCACTAACAATCCTCTTGTCTCATTCACCTGCGTTTGGAGCTGCTGAACCAAACGCTGCAGACGATCCCTCTCTGCTGTAATCACCGCTATGTCAGGGCGCTCACGTACACCTCGCAGTTCTGCTACCCACCATAATCTATAGGCCTCTGTCATTCCTGCATCCATTACACTGCGATCGGCAGCTATCTCCTCGGGCCCTTCTGGAGGTGTTGGCCGGGGTGGTGAGAATGCTGCCTCGGCATCGATCCTCATATATGGTCTATAAGCCTGTGGTATGTCCTGCACAAATCCAAATTGTCGCCGCACGCGATCTATAGGAATCCTCTCATATTCACCTGGCCTGTGCCCCGCGATCCACCTCAATCGCTCTACACCTCTCAACTCCTCAGCTATGTTCTCGGTTACCATATAGTTCCCGTAGGGCCTCCAACAGATATCCGCAACCGTCAACCTCTCCCATACCTGCCTGTAATACTCAATGTCACCCGGCACGGCCTGAGATCTTGCCTCTTGTTACATGCGGACCCATCGTCGGAATCCCACCTCTGTACTCCGGTCTCTCTGCTGGATGGATCGGCCTGTTGTCGCACACAAACAATGTGCTCATAGGCCCAACAGTGTAATAAGTATGAGCAATCCAACGTTGTCCTGTGACTTTCGCCTACAAGCCCATAAACCCCTGTATAGCTCCGCCAAATATGCAGGTGCCCATGCAAAAGTCACGTTCCTTTCTATCATCTCCCAAATAACACCCATCAATGCCTTTGGAAATCTTCCCCCTTCTGCCCTCGGTAACGCATAATACCCTACCGCTATCATTAAAATCACTGCTAACCTTGTCTCCTCAGGGTGTGCTGCATACATTACCCCATATGTGAATGACAAACCTCGCTGTGTTAAGTCCCGTGCATATGGACCAAACACTTCTGTTATCGCTGCCCGCCCCGCGCTAGGTAGTGCCTGATATACTGGTTCTCCTGTAATAGGGAGTCTCAATATACGAAACACATCTTCCAAAGTTACTGTCATTTCACCTGTTGGCAGATAGAAGGTATTTGTCTCAGGATTCCATCTCTCAATCAGCGCCTGTAACATACCATGGTTACGTGCGATTCGTGAATAATAACGGATTCCACTTAACCCCAAACGATTTATCAATGTCCATTCCGCTGGTGTTACATCCGCTCGGATTCGCGACAACAGCGCTGGCACACTATCATTCATCCTCAACCCTGCCTCTGCCTGCATACACCAAAACAACAAACAACCATTCAATCCATTAGGGTCTTTTTCAAACATTCTGGAAATTTCTCCAGTAACCGGTACCGGTTATACATAACCGATATCGGTTGAATAACCGATACCGGTTCTCCCTAACCGCTACCGGTCACTGTCAATTTTATACACCTTCCCTAAAAACAACCACCTACGACAATAATTTGCTCGTTTATTCGTTTTTATACATACAAACATACCTGGAACCCCTGATTGCCTACCCTGTAACACTTACCTCACCTGCAACCCTTGTTATCATGTTTTCTTTCTCATATCTACCCACCTACTCTCCCCCATCTTATTCACGAAACATGCAGTAGTCAAATCACAAACAAAACAATACCTCTTGGGTTGCAGCAGCTTGAGGTGGCCCTTGTCTTCCCTCATGTCCTTGCCTGCTGGATGCTTCTCCTCGTTCTGCCATGATCACCACCCTTTTCAACTTTGTCTTTCTGCCTTCTGAACCTCGGATCACATTTACTTTCCTTGTCTCTTTTCTCCTTCTCACCCAAATCTCTCATGCAAATACCTGTCTCAGTCGTCAAAAAGCGTCGCGTTCGCGTATTTAACCTCTTGCATGGCTCTAAAATTAAAACTTAAGTTGCCACCCTAGCTTTTCTATTTTTAGAAAAGCTCATACCTAAATAACCGGTATCGGTTACTTAACCGATATCGGTCTATTAGATACCGATATCGGTTCCTTAACCGATATCGGTTACACACCTATCTTTTCTCAACAACGTTCTTTTCTTCATTTCTCACCTAAATTTTTGTCGCGCCCGCCTCTTTTCCTGCATAAACCACACAATTTACCACATTTTGTTCATCCACCACATATAACATTACATTTTCATTAAATATCATTTATTTTACACAAATACACAAACCATCAACTACGGATATCAAGAAACTATCAATCTATACATCATTTGGATCCAACTCATCAGTTACATATATCACAATGTCACAAAACCACCAATTCATCACATAACCTGACATTCATATATACGTACAAACAAACAAAAACATCAGCATCATCCATCTATCAACATGTCAATTAAACTCATCACACATTCTATCTATTACCAGCCATTAACCACATATTTCAACACATTTTGAACACTGCATGTGGATCAAAACATCGTCTCTATATATATACAAATTTTCAAAAATACAATGTGCCCTACATCGGGGCCTCTGTGATCTCATACAATACCAAAGCCGGCACGCAGGCCGCAATACCTACCAAAAATCTCGACTCGGCTCGCAGGCCGGTCTCTCATATCAAAAATATACTCGGCTCGCAGGCCGGTATCAAATATACAACCCGTACTCGGCTCGCAGGCCGGTATATAATAAATAAATGAATCAAAACAATGAATAAGTGTAGGCACGCAGGCCTCTATCAATACAACCGGTTCGCAGACCGGTGCCCATGTCCCTATACAAAACCATGTCGGGGATCTATCAGCTCTCCCCACCGCCCTCGGCACCTCTCCCCGCTGGTCCCTGTGGTGCCTCTCGCCTCCTGCCTGTCACGGACACGCCAGCTGTGGCTGCTCCTCCCTGAGATCTCTGGCTGTGCGAGGTCTCTGCTCTATGAGCTGCATATGCCTGATACTCGACTCCGGTACTATCAAGAATATCCTGATAATATCGGGCCTCTGCTCTCACCTCCATATAGCGATCTCGCGCCACGGAAGGAACTGGGGCTGGTCCCCTGGCACCTAACACCAATACCCCACTGAGCACATGCACTGCTTTGTGGTGTGGTGCTGTGGTGGTGCTCTTTACTGCTGTACTGCACACTTTGTGGCCGCGGTGGTATCTGGGGTGTGGTATCTTCTTCTTTGAGTACGGCTGTGCTGTGCACTGTACTGCGCACTGTGGTTTGTCTTCTTTGGTGGTGGTGGTCTTTGCTGCCTGTGCACATACTGAGCACACAGGCTAGCTTTGCCCCTGTAAGACCCCTATCGTGCTTCACAGCTGCAGCAGCAACGTATCCTAAATAGCATTGCACTTGCCCAGGCTGATCTCTCTCTGTAATCGCTGCAGCTTGAAGTCTAGGCTGCGCGGGCGGTACTATCTCGGCTTGCTCTCTGCCTTGACCCACCATACCCTGTATGCTCCCGTGCACCCGGCATCATCCACACCCTCACCTGCTGGTCTCTCCGCTACCCAGTCTGGATCCCAAGGCTGTGGCGCTGGCAGTGGGGCCTCTACATCATCCCTCCTGTACTGAGGGAAGGGAGGTGGCTCGTCCTGTCGCAGCCCCATCTGCCTGCGTACCCTCTCTAGGGGTATCCGCTCGTACTCTCCCGGCCTCAGAATCCTGCTTTATCCGGAGAATGTATCTTGGATCGGGGCAACAGTCTGCGGGCTCCTCTGCCCGGTGGTGACCTCTGTAGGGTCTCCATACAATGTCTCTCTTTGTAAGGCCCTCTGCAGTGTCATAATAGACCACATCCCGACTGCAGCAACAATCGCTCGTGGGCTGGCCCACGACCCCAACCACCTCACGAAAGCCATATCGGTATACGACCTGTGGCCCTGGCTGCTGGGGTAGCCCTACTGGCCTGATGCATACGATGTGCTCGTATGCCCAACAGTGCAACAAAAATGTAGAACAAATACCAAATCGCCTCCTCCTCGTGATAGCCCCATAACTCCTGTATAATTGCACCGATACCTGATACACCTGGTGCCCATGCAAATGCAGGTGTGCTCCTCCACCATCTCCAGCAGCACCCCCATCAATGCCCGTGGGAAGCGGCCTCCCTCTGAATCCGGGAGGGCGAAGCAGGTGATCCCTATCATCATCAACACGGCAAGCCGTGTCTCATGTCTGTGTGCGCGGTACATATCACCATATCCAATGCTCGCGCTATGATACGTAAGAAGCGCGGCTGCATCCCCAAAAACCTGCAGTATGCTATCCATGGCAGTCTCTGAATCTACCTGGAAAACGGCCTCTCCCTCGATCGGTAGCCGCAGGATGCGATACACATCCTCTAATGTGACGGTCATCTCCCCGGTCGGCAGATGGAACACATTGGCCGCCGGATCCCATCTCTCGATGAGGGCGACCATCAGACTGTGATCTCTCTCTATCGCTCTATACCTCTGGACCCCGCCGAGTCCCACCTCGCGCATGATGGCCCAATGCGCCGCAGATATGTGTGGCCTCATCCGACTCAATAGTGGAGGCATCCTATCACGCATCGTCAACTGCTGACGTGCCTGCAAAACCAACCCACATTCTTAGACCCACTCTTTATTATAACATCTACTTTACCATCTAAACCCCCTTTTGTAACACCCAAAATCTAACCCCACACCTCACCCTTCTCCAACCCCCACACCGACCCTAAACCCCATCCCAAACCCAAACACCCAACCCCACTCCACCCACACCCCAACACGCCACCCAACCCACCTTCAAACCTAAACCCTAAACCTAAACCCCCACCCCACCCACCCACACCCCAACACGCCACCCAACCCACCTTCAAACCTAAACCCTAAACTCTAAACCCACACCCCAACACGCCACCCAACCCACCTTCAAACCTAAACCCTAAACCCTAAACCCCATCCCAAACCCAAACACCCAACCCCACTCCACCCACACCCCAACACGCCACCCAACCCACCTTCAAACTTAAACCCTAAACCCTAAACCCCATCCTAAACCCAAACACCCAATCCCATCCCAACTCCACCCTCAACCTTCCCCACCGATACCGGCCGATACGAGACCGATGCCGGTAGCCCCCAATTCAACCTCACCCTATGCTTTTGCGACCGATGCCGGTCGCCTATTGACCGACATCGGTCACTGTCTCCTGCCCGAGCCGAACCCCCGCGCGGCCCCCAAAAACCATTTTTCACCTATTTTTACCCATCTACCCACCCAAACACCCCCAAATTTTACACACCTAGCCGCCTTACCCTATCTTACCTATCTACCCTCTCTCTTTTTCAAATTACGTCTATTTTACTCCTCATTTCCTAAAACAACTAAATTCCTACCCAAACCCCCAATCTCACTTAATACAACCAAATGCATAAAATAACGAGTTTAGAACCTACCGGTACGACGACACGTCGTCGTGGTGGGATGGGTGGTGGCGGTCCAGCTGGTCCAGCTCCTCCAGCTCCTCCTGCCTGTGCCATGGCTCCAATCCTGATCTGCTGGGTCCCCGGCCAATCACCTGCTGCCTCCTCAACTATTCGGGCCCACTATCAACTCTCTCCGCCAATCAAATAGCTCCACCTCACTCAATACCCCTCCAAATCAACTCTCCACGTCAGACAAGTCAATTTGGATTGCAAATAACAAAAGTGACAATGACAGGCCGTATTTTTCTTTTTATAGGTTTTTCGACCTTAACCGATGTCGGTTTCTTTTTTGCCCTAAGAAACCGGTATCGGTCCCTTAACCGATATCGGTCATGCGGAATCGACATCGGTTTGATACCCAACTTTCACCCCATTCTTTGCCGTTCTTTACTCCTTGCCTCTTTTTCACCAATATCGCCTCTGTCCACCTTTGCTGCACAACATTTGTTCACTGGTCCGGCCCGACCTAAGGCCTCAACCTACCAATTGGCCCGACCCAAGGCCTCAACCTACCAATTGGCCCGACCCAAGGCCTCGCCTACCTATTTGGCCCGACCCAAGGCCTCAACCTACCAATCGCCTACTGTGCCCGACCCAAGGCCTCGCCTACCTATTTGGCCCGACCCAAGGCCTCAACCTACCACCGGCCGACCCAAGGCCTCGCCTTACCTATTTGGCCGACCCAAGGCCTCAACCTACCAATGGCCCGACCCAAGGCCTCGCCTACTACCTTTCGCCCGACCCAAGGCCTCGCCCTAACCATTTGGCCCGACCAGAGGCCTCAATCCTACTAATCGTTGGCCGACCCAAGGCCTCGCCCTACCTATTTGGCCCGACCCAAGGCCTCACCCTAACCATTTGGCCCGACCCAAGGCCTCAACCTACCAATTGGCCCGACCCAAGGCCTCGCCCTACCTATTTGGCCCGACCCAAGGCCTCACCCTAACCATTTGGCCCGACCCAAGGCCTCAACCTACTTATTTGGCCCGACCCAAGGCCTCGCCCTACCAATTTGGCCCGACCCAAGGCCTCACTCTACCGTTATGGTCTGACCCAAGGCCACAACCCAACAACTTGGCCCGACCCAAGGCCGTATCACTTCCATACCATACCCACAATCAACGTTTTATTTTATCCATCCATCATGTACCTTGTGTTCAATCGAGCTCACCTGTTCGTGTTTTAGCACGATTAGGGTCCTTGACTTGATCTGTCGACCAACTTTGCCTAGACCTAGACCGTGACGTTTATCTCAACCAAACCAACCATTTGGTACCGCCGAACATGCCTAAACGTTCCTGTACCTTACCTGTTATATACCCTGGAGCTACTTCCTATGCCTTGGATACCAGGATTATATCACCCTTGTTTGGATAAACTATCGACCTTTGCCTATACATCGCTGGTTTGCTCGTCAAATCATATACCCTAGTCGTACTGTTGCATTTCAACATGCGTCTGCTTCCTTGGACCTTCCCTACCACCTTACCATCCTCTCTACAACATGTACCCTTTATCAACCCTATCCCTGATTTCCCGTTCACTCCATCGGTGATAGATTTGAGGGGGATTACCTATATCCTTAACATGAGAAACCACTTCATATTATTGTTATAGCAGACTTTAACAAAACAAGCTACACACGACAATAAGGGGCTAATGTAGACACCAAATTCGTGTCTTACGACCCTCGTGACCCGCATCCCATTTCACAACCTAACCTCATTACCTAAACCTTACACAATTATTTATTAATTACCTCATAATTGATAAATCCACATCGCCTTACCCGCCACCTCACTTGGCCACCTCACCATGACCTAGCCCTAACCCTAAACTAACCTAATTAGGACCCATGACTTGGTCTAGACTCACATCCATAACTAATGCCTCCTTACTCGCACCCAAAGCCGACCTTCTAGCCACTTGACCAAGCCCGCAACTGATCCCTCGGGAGAAAAATAGGGAAGGTGGGCTATTTTACTAAAAATAGCCTACTTTTTCCTAACCGATGCTTAGGTTCTACTCGACCGCCGCCGTCGGTTCGCAACCGCCATCGGTTCCCTGTAAATGGGCTCCCCAAACCAAAACAACGGATCGGAATTTCATTTTGGAGATCAGTCGAAGGATTTCTGGATCAACAGAGAGCATTGCGAGCGAGGAACAGAGTCCAGATCTTCACTTGACCAAGCAGAGACGAGTGAAAATACTAGACGTGCTTACAGCAAAGGAGATCAACTTGCACCTTCATCAAAACCAGTAAGTTACATCTTGCATGTCCTCCATTATAACATTTCTTATGCTTTTGGAATTGCAATCTTCCCAAATCCGTTTCTGAATCCATTACCCAACGTACCATTGCCTCTAACTATCATTCTTTAGCTTCTAACCATCCCATTTCCTAACACTATCCAAAACCAGCCATTACAAACACCACAACCAGCCCGAGAAGATCCTGAACCCACCAGATCGGTTATCGATAACTCGCATCGGTTATAGGTAACCGGCATCGGTTCCTTTGATCAAAAACCAGGAAAAACAGCCTTTCCCCTACCCAGTTCAGCCAAGCAATTTAATTGATATTTTACAGTCTTTTGTGTTAATTCACGTTAGCAGGGAAACTGACCACCTTCGAAAGGAAGTTTTACATTTCCTGGGCCCAAGGCAGTTTCCTCATTTATTGTTTAATCAAATCTTGTGGTCTTGTGTTCTTATTTGCAGGTAGTCCTTCCCAGACAAAAAGGAGTTCTCCGCAGTCAACCTGATCTTTCTCTACGGTACGCGCACATCATCTCGACATTCTACAGGTATTCCTCCTAACCCTAACCTTATCTCTGCTTTCTAAAAGGAACGCATTTCCGTGAAACAGAGGTCGGGCCGCCCATTGATTAAATGCCGCCTTCATTAAATCGCTGCCCATAATGCAAGCGCCACTGTAGCCATACCATGATATAATATCAATTAATTGCTGGTATACAATGTGATTACTGTTCATTACATTCACTTTTTATTATATTAAATCTGATCACCGTACTTTTTTTGCTTATATTACCTAGGGAGAAGGCCCTAGCCTGCAAAAAAATACATTAAGAACCAGCCTTAGATAACATCACTCATCTAGGCTCTCATTGGAAAGCACCTTAGCGTGCATAGGATGGGGGAGAGCAAAGAGAATTTGCTTCATCCCATCATTACATACCTTATAATCACATTTAGAAAAAAACCTAAATCCCTATACTTTATCATAATTGCCTATTGGTGGCTACATTTTTGCTCATTATCGGCACTGCAATCAAGAAGGTAGTCAGAGAGCCCCAATGACAAAGCAAGAATAGCTTTTACATGTATAATATATTTCATAAATTCCTTACATGTATTTTCATACGGGAACTCTTACAAATATATAGGAATAGGTCATTCCTATAAAATAGGAAACTAATATAACAACATTCCTTAATTACGTATTATTGTTTATAACAATAATACGTTTAACCATCTTACTAACAACCAACTTAATAATACAACATATATGCATATATATTGTTGGTTATAACAATATATATATGACTAACCATTAATGAATAATTACTGACGTAATTATTCATTTTACAATAATCACATTAATAATGTGAACACTACATTATTTTCCTAACATTCACCCCCTTAGTGTGAACATTATTAATTGCTAATCTTCACCCCCTTAATGTGAACATGGAAAAAAATGCACCATAGAACTGGAACTAGAATCGTATGCCTCCACATACTTTTAGGTCTGCATACTGCTGGCTTGGATCTTGCTGTCTAGATCTTGTTGCACATGACCAATCCGCTTCACCACAGTGAACCCCATACCGGATGATCACACTTCCACCGATTCACCTACATATGCGAACTCAACAGTTCCCGCTTTCACTTCCAGTGAACGCTAGATTTCACCGCCGATCGATGTTAGAAGTACGACAGTCGAAGGATCTCTGCAGTCAGAGGATCACTCCAGTTCAGCTACCCTCCTATACAATGTTCTCAGCACCCAAAATACACACAACTGAAATAATATAAAATACTGCCACCAAATTTTAATGCGACCCCGTCGTTGGTGACTAACGAGAGGCGCTGATCGCCCTCCATCCTCCGTTGCCTCCAACCTCTAGTGTGACACTTTGCTAGCTCGGTGGAATGTGAACATGAAGCTCAAGTTTACATATTGGACGTCGCATTCTAGCAATAATGTGTCCATAAGATAATTTTTAAATTTTTTTGGACTTTTACAATATCTCGACTCTTTTAAAAACTTGACTATTAACTTAATTTTGACTTTATAAATACAATAAGGACTCACATATTGAAAACACTACGTAATGACCACAATATTTAAATGTCTCACACAATATACTGAAGGAAAAACTCTTATTCAACTAGGTTTGAATAGCATGGAAACTAATAATGACTTAAAACTAACATAATCACTAATCACCTAAACATCGGGCCACACCTTAAAAATAATTGACAATGAACTTATTAAAAAAATACCACGAATGAGTAACAATACCACAAATTCCTAAGACAAGTAAAAACGACCATGGTTTTGTGCAGCAACGTTGATAGCAGCATTTCTCCTAAAACACAATCTGGGTTTTGCTGAAATTTTGACAGTATTTTTCAAACACATAAAACTTCAAACCCATTAAAAATTACGGTGACCCAGATCACAAAATGAAAATTAAGACTGTTTCTTTTCACGGATTTTAAAAATTGCTTCACGCTCCACATTAAATTGTGAAACTTCTGCATAGAACTGCTCATAAAATAAAAATAGTATTCACAAACCATTTCTGGGTTTTGTTCCTCTATATCCACCCTTTCCGAACATTTTGAATCACTTGATTTCATTGAGTTATAAGAAAGATATCACAATTCTAGTATACCTGTGCCATGATGTTACAAAACCATTTTTCTTCTCTTTTTTTTACTTTTGCTGCTGGAAATAGAAATGAACCAGAGGCATCCCCTTCTCTAATATGAAAAATGCATTATGTGAACATGGTTATCCACGCTCTGATGCCAAATGACAAAGCAAAGGACAATTTTACACAAATAATATATTTCATATATTCCTTACACAATATTTTCATACGGGAACTCTTACAAATATATAGGAATAGGTCATTCCTATAAAATAGGAAACTAATATAACAACATTCCTTAATTACGTATTATTGTTTATAACAATAATACATTTAACCATCTTACTAACAACCAACTTAATAATACGCATATATACATATATATTGTTGGTTAACACAATAATATTGTTGGTTATATATATATATATATATGACTAACCATTAATGAATAATTACTGATGTAATTATTCATTTTACAATAATCACATTAATAATGTGAACACTACATTAGTTTCCTAACACCCAAAGCTCAACCATGCTAGCCGAAGTGTCAAAACTCTCCCACATCCACTTTTATCCTCCTCTGCATGCCTTGCGCAATCGGAGAGATTGCTAAGTGCATGTATTCCATTTATCTTATGAGCTTGCATTGACACACAAGAAAGTATTAACTTCCCCTCCGCTGGCACCCAAGCCAAATTATTTCCACATGCAGCCATTCATGGCATCTTGCGTCACTAGTTTTAATACCTCATTGGGAAGATCATCCTTCCAAATAATGTGGGAGACACCTTTCTTAATCATCATATCAACTCCTATGTTTGTAAGACAGTCTACTACTTGGTTCCCATCATGCTTGATATGGGAGAAGCTGATACTGGAAAATGAAGGTATCAGATCAGTCACACTTTGATTGATTGAATCTAGATTTCGTGCTCTCGCTTTTTCAGAAAAATCTGATCACTGTACTATTTCTCTTTGATTGTTGTGCATTCTCCTTTATTAAATTTGATCACTGTACTATTTCTCTTTGATTGATGTGCATTCTCCTTTAATAAATCTGTTCACTGTACTATTTCTTTTTGATTGCTGTGCATTCTCCTTTAACATCAATGACAATATTTCCAACAGGGTTTAGATTGACCGTTACATAATCATTATCATCATCTTGCAGGAAGTATGATTCCCACCATTTTTTGACATGTAGAGATGCTTTCAAAAGTGCAAACGTTATCTTTTCATCATCAGAAAAATTATTGACAAAGAAATATGATTCTAGTTGATCGAGCCATTTATCCAATTCATCAACATCAAACTGGGGAATGTCAAAATTTACTTGTACCTTAATGGCGCTGACCCCTAAAGGGTCTGCTTGCTGCGGTTGCATTTACAGAGGTGGGGCCAGGTTGTAGGGACAACCCAAGAGAGGACATCAACGAACTGTGCCATCATCTCCCTCCTCTGCCTCTCAAGGGATTCATCAAGTAATTCTCTGAAGGGATCTCCCATTTTCTCTTGCGTTGCTTGAGGTTGTTTGAAGCGACAAGAAAGGTAATCCAAATGATCGTGGGTCTAGACATTGTTCTTCCGGTATTTGGGCCTCGTGCGTTCGACATGCAAGAGTTGAATGAATCTTGCTTTAATACCATTGATCCAGATTGAGGTGTAACCCGGTGGACAACACACTAACAATGGTGTTTAATGTGTTATAACAATCAATTCACAATGAAAGAGCTGTAAATAAAAACTAATTTTATTGCAATTCAAAATGTATACAAACTGACAAACTCCATAAGAGAGATGTATGCTTGTAGATCTATCTCTTTATACAAAACAAGCTATTTTATAACTATATAAATGAGAATATGAAAATTGCAAAAATAGAATATGAAGGGTTCCGAATAATAACTAAAAGGTCATCCTACATGGAGACCATTCATATCCACCTTAGGGGTGGATTTGAAAAGACAAAAGTGGAAAAATCCGAAATCTATCCTATTATTACTATTATTTTATGCGCAAAGGTTCTCCTTGTGGGTCATATCTCCTAGACCATTTACCCAATTTGTAAACTGCAAGAGCCGCTGAAAGAGCACGAAACAAACTTGCAACGACAGCCTAATGGCAATTGCACTTCGTTTATTGCCGCTAACATCCAAACTCCCGAAATGCTCCAGACCCTCAACATTGCAAAATACTAAAAGTTGTTGAGATACTCGCAAAAAATAGATTTTTAGGACTTTCCAAAAATAGCTATTCAAAAATCTTGTTTTGGATCATACCATTGGTGTATTAACCCCTCCCCTAGGGTTAGTAGCACCTTATGAGAGGGTTCATGTAGGGGACCACAAGATGGATAATAAGACAACCCGAGTAAATCACAATGGGCGACTCCCAAGACTTGGTAGACCTTGTTGGTGCAGCTTCTATTCTTGACTATCCTATACCCAATGCTCCAAAGATAGACATATGAAAGATCGGAAAGACTAGCTCCTAAACCATTAAGACCTTAATAGAAGCTTGGTGTGCACAAGAAAATCAATAGATGATGACGATTCCGTATGTTACATGCTCTTAAATGACGCTCATATATAGGGATTATGATTAGTCATAACAGCCTCCTATAGCCAACGACATCAATCGTGGTTGATGTTGATAATGAGAAAATACAGCCAAACAATTAATGTTGCCAATCGAGGTAATAACAAATCATGGGGTCCTAGGGGAAGGCTTAGGAGGTGGAGGAAAGACTCAAGAGTTGATAAAAAGGTGATTTGATGGAGGTATAAGTAGATATGCAAGTGATCATAAGAGCATAGTAAAGCGATATCATAGGAGGTCAGAAAAGGACGAATAGGAGATTTAAATGATAGGATATCTATGGTATCAAAGACTACACATCAAAGATCTCTCACTGTACTGCCAACGAGCCCGACCATTTTTGATCATCTGATCCTAGTAATGTCTCGTAAGACATCACTTTGGGGGTTAATGCACCAATGGTGCCTGCGAAGAGATAAGTTGATAAGAGTGAAAAATAAGGTGTATACATATGCCCCAATCGAAGATAATCGTGTGTCACAATATTGCAACATGAAATGGTCTTCGGGAAAAGAAAATGCAACATTGAAATCAAAATGACTGAAATGAAATAGCAACATAAGTGATAAAAATATGAACTTGATCCAAATGAAATATACTTACCTCATACTTACCTTTCCACAACTAGGGGATGCATGTCATCTCTTATCTTGACTGTGGTGGGTGCAAATCTCTCGAGGAACCTTGATGATACAAGACTAACAAGGAGAGGATAACAATGCAAGTGTATGCAAGTAGTCAATAGGTAGGTATACAAAAATAGGGAAGAAAGCTCATAGGAGAATGCTAGGATAGGACTAGGTAGTATATAGGAGATAATAAGGTGATATTAGGGAAACTAATCACCCAATCAAGTGGGCGCGAGGGTAATAAGATATCTAGGGTGATAAAGGTCTACGTGAAGTTTGGATAGTCTTATAAGGGAAGACAAGAGTAGATTCGGGAACTTAAAAGGATGTCAAAAAAAGTGATAGTGGGGAAATAAATCAATTGATCTAACAGGCCTGTCATGATAATATAGGATGTAAGGTGTTAGCCGACAGGAATCATTGGAAATAATAGGCATGTAATGATAGTATAAGATGTAAGATGTAAGGTGTTAGACGGAAAGGGATCAATCGAATTAACAAACTCAGTAATGACAATTTAAGATGCAAGGTGTTAGTTGAGAAAGGAACCAACTGAAATAACAAGCTGTAATGATAATATAGGATGTAAGGTGTTAGCCAGAAATGAATTAACCATACTAAAAGGCTTGTAAATAATGAGTCTCTGGATGTATCACTCAATTGTTGAGGTAACTAGATGCAACCCGAGCAAGATGATAACAAATTTCCTAATTTTCCTAAATCCTGGAAGAGCTCCTTGCTCAGACGGTCGTGGTAAGCGCAGCTTCGGGAATCACCCCTCGACTTCGATTACGACTTTGATCTTGCACACAACAAAGTGAAACTTGATCTCTGCGTTACCTCCTCGCCGAGTAACATACATCGTCGGTTGTATGCAATTAGCGATACCGACCCCACCATGCAGGGGAGTCTTCGTGGAATGCTCCCGTGAACACCGTATTTCTTCCACCCACTTTTAAGGAGGCCTCGCGGCTAATCTCCCTAGTCCCGAAGGACGGGGCCAAGTGAAAGAGAAACTCTTCCAGCCGTGTGTGACAGAAGGCATTGCCCTACACAATTGTGCGTTGGCTCATTTTGCGCGTTAATACACGCACTATGAAATCCTTAATGCTTCTTATATCTTCACAAGTGAAATTTTGTGCCAACCATAAATTCTTGCACCCAAAAATATTTCTGCAAAGAAAATTATCTCAGTGCAAAATATATACATAGTCATAGCCCTTTAAAGTCTACAGGATACCATACAAGAATTTATTCATGGGCGGTGAATTTACTGCAATAGCCTGGTTTTAATAATCTAGAAAACAGAATGGAATATATCTTTCTAATATCACAATATTCTTCCAACTCTTAAAATAACCTAGTGTTTGTAACACTAGTGCTCCCACCTAACAACGTACTAACAATATTGAATAATAGTTGACAATATATCTAATAGATAGTATGTAATTTAGTGCTGGAATTTGTGATCACAAGTTGCTTGAATGAAATGTTAGAAGATGTGAACAGAGGAAGAATGAAGAGAAACCAAAATGCACACATCGTAGATTGTGTGTCCGTCATTTTATTATGCAAGAGATAGTTACAAAATGGTTGAGAAGGTTACAACCAAACATTAGTTAATACATAACTAATAGTGACTTAGTAATAAAAGGCGAGCCTTATATTCTAATGCCCTCCAAAGACTTACTGTACGAAATAAAAAACAGATATATTGACAAAAAATTAAAAAAATAGAGCCAAATAGAACCATGCATTCTTTAGAAGATTTCTCTTTGAAGATAAGATAAGATGAGATAAGATAAGATAATGTTATTAATGTCCAACAAATGACCACAAAAGTAGGTCAATGGGACCGTAGCGTACAAAGCAAACAAACCCAAATGAGAGGACCCAAACGGGTCACTCGAAATACAATGAGAGAAGGAGAGGAGGAGAAGGAAACAACAGATGCCGAGAGACTAGGAATGAAGAGGAGAGAGATGACAAGTGTGGGGACCAGTAAGATAGTTTTTGGACCAGGTAGAACTCCATCAAGTTGCCTCATAACCTTCGTAAAGGTGTAGCTCTTGAGTTGAATTCTCGAGTTCTCAGATTCCACCTCCCCAAACTCCCGAATTACGAACCTCCCAAATTATTGGACAACCATCCATGTTGAGCTACATCCATAGTGCTCCATCAAGTTGTCTTATGACCCTCATAAGGGTATAATTACTAGCATCCAAAAACTCTTGAACTAACTAGGTAGCCATCCATGATGAGCTTTGACTACGCTAGATCTCTTCGTGTCTTAAAAGTGTGAGACTTCCTTAAAATACATAGTTTTCATCAACGAATTCTTCACCACTATCAACATCCGGTGGATCTTCAACAATGGCTATATTAACTTCATTTGGCTTGTCTTTCATCCTGAATTTTTTCTTTCCAAGTGTGAAATTTGAGACTAGTATATTTGTCTAATGGAATTTCCATTCTCAAACAAAATAACTCAGAAAATAACCCTTTCTCAAAAAAAAAAAAAGAATGACCTGTAAATTAATGCAGCAAGGGAAGTACAATATGAATACTCGATTTTTTTGTTTTAGACACGAGAATCTATGCAAACAGGGGTTTACAAATAGATTTTTATTTTTTGGTTTTATAGCAAAGAAAGTGGTGTCCCAGTTTCACCCGCAACTGAGACTACCCCATGTAAAAAATCTTGTTCTTTTAAAATAATGGGTTGTTTTGTGTGTTAATTGCCAGAAAGTGTCTATATTGTGTCAAGAGATTCCCAGATAGTCATATTAGCCAATTTCGACAAATACCCGGATGCCCAAATCGTTATATCATGTCATTGGGATTGCTTGCGGAAATTTTTATTTAATTATTCTGAGCCCTGTTTGAGGCAAATTGTGCTCCGGTTTAACCTTGTTGTGGTCTTACATGTCAATATTCTCATATACCAGTGGGGTTTCCACCAGGAACGAATCCTGGACTTTATCTGTGACTTTTGGCAACGTTTTGCGTTTTGGTGTTTTCCCATTTTGTTTTCTGTGAAATTTCTCTAGGTCAATTCCTTTGCCGGTTTAGTTTGTTTTCTTGCCTGGAGTATCTGGAGATCATCTATGGACGTTATGCCAGAAGGAATTTGCCACAGGAGGTCTGGTTCTCTCTGAAAAGACGAAGTCATGCACAAAAAAACTTCTTCTGGGCAGGTCACATTTTTGGGAAAAGAAGGTTTTAAGCTACAATGGGATTTTTGGTAGCAGCAGGTAGGTGAGAATTTTGTACTTGCTTAGCAGGTACTTTTTCCCATGGAAGCAAAGTCACTTAAGTCATAATGGGAAAATTAGAGGCAGCAGGCAGGCGGGAATTTCTTACCTGCCTTGCAGGGTGAAAATTCCCATTGTGAAATAAAAGAAAATCACTTAAGGCATTGATGGGAATTTCTTACCTGCCTTGCAGGGTAAAAATCCCATTATGAAAGTCAAACAACTTAAGTGGATCATGGGATTTTTGGAGCTGCGGTGCAGGGTGAATAATCCCATTGAAAATTGACTTTTAAAAATAGAAATTGGCTATGTCAAAAAGTGTGACCCCTTTTGGAATAGAAGGACAACTTTAATTGCATTTATTAATTAATTCTATTTCCAAAATGGGCGTGCAAGCATGAGGAAAAGTCAACAAGGGAGAAGAGGATAAAAGAAATTAGAAATAGAATTCTAAAATTAAATAAATTAAATTTATTTAATGCAGCGCTCTCTCATGCAAAAAGTGCGACCCACCTAGAGGAGGAATAATACTTTTTGAAGTATTTATTGATGGAATTCATTCTTATTTTTGGCGCATGAGGTCAAAGCACATTGTGAAGTCAAAGTGGACTGGAAGTAGAAAGCTAAAATTAAATAAATTTAATTTATTTAATGGCAGCCATGAACATGCACAAAATAGGCACCCAAGTTTAAAGAGAAAAGCTGATTTTTAATTAATTAATTGCCAGAATAAGAGATGCAATTATTAATTATAGAATGGTGAAGGTTATATAAGGATGGGCTGCCATAATGATGAATTAATTGATTCTTTAGCAAGGAAGTGCAGCCCGCATAATTTTGGTGCCCAATTAAGGAGGAATTTTGCTCAGAAGAAGGTGTTTTCAATGCTGGAAAGCTTCAGAGTTTGGTGCCTAGGTTTGAGGAGCTTGATTTAGGTCTGATTAATTGTCTGCATAGTGGTACAGGTGCTTAGGTCAAGTTGACAAAATTCATGTTTGCTTTGCACACAAACAAAACCTCAAATTTTGGGGCAGCAGACTTGATATATGCAGATTTTTATGATTAAAATAAAGTGTTCATGTTCTGGTTGTTGTCTTTGTCTGAATTAATTGTAGATATTCATTATAGGTGCTTATATAAGAGAAAGGGAGCTTAAATCAATGTCCAATACATTGAACATATCCTTCGAATCTGAAGAAATCTCCAGATCTGCACCAGTTGTAAAGAATTCCGGCCGAATAAAGAGAAAAGAATTGCTCAGACAAAGACAGATATCGCCATGGCAAAGCAGGATGAAAAAGAAAGCTCAGCAGAGTCATGCATTACTTCCAGGTTTGCTGACATTGGAGATACAGATCTAGGTCCAGAACCTCTTTCCGAATTGATTGACAAATCCAGAGCTGGAAAGACTTCTCTCATGCGTGCAGTCAAAAGCAGTGGAATCATTCGAGCTTCAACATTCCCATCCACAGCTCAGTTGCTAGAATTCGTCATGGAGTGTGCTAGGTCTTACCACCCACTATCTAGATCACCCGAGATGTCATGGGGAAGACAATAATCTGCTGGACGATAGTTCATCAATTATTGTCTGAAGATTTTAGCGCGACAGTGGTGACTACTATTAGCATACTGGATGCTGACAACAAATGGGAAAAGCATAAAGTTGACTCTGTGGGCATAATGAACAACAGATACATGAAGAAATCCAGATCTCCATCCAAGTTCCCGAGAACTCTTCCACGATTCAATCTGGTGCAGGAGGTGGATGATATTACCAAGTTGTTATGCAAGATAAATGGCGAAGCTAACACTCACAACTTCTCGCACATGGATGTATGCTTTCATCAGAACCATTGAAATCAACAAAGCAGTTTCAATAATCAATTGGTCGGAAATCATTAGTGACAACATTGGTGAGCAGCTCAGAATGTGAGGCGTACTTACAACTTCAAAATGACTTCGTATTTGGTATATGCAGCAGCTTCACAGGGTGTCTTCTCCAAGCTGGATAGACGTGGTGTGCTTTCCAAGGATCCTATTTTTGAGTGCTATCCATAACTTCTGTGCCCGCATGCAATAAAGATTACAAGGTGGTCAACGATGGATTCTTCTACGATTCATTTGTAGGCTGAACGACGATCTAAAGGCCAATAGGGTAAGCAAGGAAGCTTGGGAAGCTGTGTCCAAGATTGGCAGTATCTTCATCCAGTTTGCGGACTTTACATACCTCAGGGTCACCGGCTTTTCAGGAGAACCAGTTAAGTTGCCCAGATATCCGAGTGACAGATTGGTCATCATGGAGTTGAGCAGACAACTCATGGAGATGCATGACCTACAGTCGAAACGACACAAGTCTACAGGCTTCTTCCCGATCACAGTGGGCTATTACAACTGCCAGAGTATTCATAAAGCCCGAGGAATCAAGGAGAAGAGATGTTCTCTAAGTATGAGCAAGAGTTCTTCCTAGCATGGCTGAACTTCGATCCATTTGGAGTGGCAAGGAAGACAATCTCCCAGGAGTACATGCATGTGCCTTCATTGGAAGATTTCTGGATGAAGTGTAGAAGCGAGTAAGAAGTTAGAAAGAAAGATTTCAAAGATGTAGGTTTTCAACGTAGCAAGTGTTTGACTTTGGATTAGCACAGATACCTACGGATCTTAAAGATGATGGGCCTGTGTTACTTGATGCATACCATCGGATGGGAGGAGATAGAGTTGTACTTCAGGAGAGCATAGGTGGCTGCCATACGATTGAGGAAAGGTCTGCTGCTGTTTTGGTCAATACTTCAAACTGGTTGCTGACGAAAGGGATATTGCCTTGATGAAGCATTGATGAATCAGATCACAGGCAACTTCAGCACAGAGATTCCCTCAAAAGGAAGCATGAAGGAGAAAGCAGCAGAAGGCCTGAAAAGATTAAAGTGCACAGAAGGTCTCATTCAAAGGAAAGGATCACTTCCACAGCTATGGTGTTAGTTCCGGCTTCTCCAGCATCAAGTACTTCACCGATCTAGCACCTTAGCATGATATTGCCATTCCTCCGTTGAATCCGGCAACATTTGTCTTTTCTCCTCAGCCACTCCGTTCAGCACCTCTTCCTGAAGAAACGCTGAAGTTGCAGATGGTAGAATTTGAAAGAACTCTTCAATTCACCGAAAATTTTCGGTGCTGCTCATTGGACCGAAAATTTCAGCTCCTAAATGAACTCTCCAATTCTTACTTTACACTCTTATGTTAAAATTAGGTCTATGCCTCTTACAAATAGGATTATTGAGTTGTCTTTTCATGCACCAAAGGAGCAAAATGTTTGCCTTGCAGGACAAACTGCCATCATAAACATTACCACCCTGTCCCAAATGGACCTGCTGTTTGACAGTGGCAAAACTACTTGCTGCTGTCACAAGCGTAACCATCCTATCACAAACATTTGGTTTCTTTAGGACAAAACTACCCAGTAGTTTTGTCATTGTAAAAGACAGGACCTTGTTCCTTCTCCGAATTTAATGGAACTATTAGTTGTTTGCTGAGGTTTATAGTTTCCTAATCATTATGGATTAGATAAAAATATGACATCCTCAAAATAGGGTTGGGATTGTCTATCTATGCCTCGAGTACAATGGGAATGCACACACAACACCCCTCGACAATCCTAGGTGTCCTCAACCCGTAGCTAATAGTAACGCCCTTGAAAAAAAAGCAAGAGAAGAAAAATATAACTTAAAAACAATTACACACATCGATATCATACTAGAACCGAGATTGAATGCTTCCCCTTTGAATCAAATATAGTACATATGGAAAACTAAATTATAGAGTGTGTATTGTTAGATATATAGACTTGATATACGTGGATAGGTAGACATATATATACACATTTATACATAAATTTTAAATTTGTTTTACATGCAAAATGTAAGTATCCATAATGTCGTAATTACATTGTATCCATACTTGAAAGATATTTAATGACGTCCCACGTGATCTAAGAGTCAAAGGGACCAAGTCAAAGGGACCAAGAAAAGCGAAGTGCATAACCTTCATTATACGTGGATCGTAAAAAAAATTTTAAATGTTTGTGTATTAAGTTAAATTACAAACCAAGTTCTTTCCAAATCCTCTCGCCTACCGAAATGAATCTTGAGCACAAAAGTCTACCAAGAAACGCAATCCTTCTTTTCAAGCTTTGCTTCAAAACTCAAATAACTCATCTAGGTTGTCCACTTGTAAGTCATTTTCGTACTGGAAGCGGATGTCATCATATGCTGAGCATTCCATGATGAAGTGCCATTCTGTTTCAACAACCCCTGTACTGCAGAAAAGACAAGTTCTCCTTTCCCACTCTACTTTGGGAATAGTCCATCTGCCCGTTTCACAGCGAAGATGATGTGACCCGGTCCTCAACTGAGCCAAAATAATCCTAGCCTTACCTTTGATATCCGCCCTTAAATAAGCTTTGTTATCATGAGCCCAAGTGGGGTTGAAATATTTGATATAGTGCGCTTTCTTACGACCAATATTTTCTGTCCACATGATGTTCCTAAACTTCTCCGCCACATAATTTTTTATTTCCCTATTGTTGTTAGGGCACTCCTGGAAGTGGATGCCCCACTTCTCCATCCATTTGGTGTTCTGCTTCATCCAAGTTTTCTTTCTGCGCTCTAGGTTATCCTCTATAACCATTTTGGGCCAACGATGATTGTCCATGCTTTCCACTTTTTTCAAATAGCTTATTAGCCGAGTGATTGCCGAAGCTTCCATTGGTAACATACCTGCTTCAGCCAGTAAAATCTCATAAGGGACCGTTGATTTAACCTTGAGAGTGCTTGTGATTAAATGTTTTTGGATTCTTTCTACCTGTCTCCACCCATGCTTTGACATATTACTTCCCCAGACTTCACACCCATAAAGGGCCACCGGAGTGACCAACAGACCAAAGAGGGTTTTCTTAGTATTCCAGTCCCAAAGCTCAGCTTTCCTACATCTATTTTGGAGCGAGTATGATGCTTTCCAACCTCCTTGAATTCTTTTTGCTCTACATGTTTCCCAGCTCAATTTGTGGTGAAAATCAATCCCCAGATATTTATATTCTGTAACAATTTCCAATGGCCTCCCTTCAAAAAGAAAGTTAGTATGCGTCCCTTTCCTTTTTAGAGAAAAAATCATGATTTTTGTTTTGTCGATGTTCACTTGCATCCCGACTTCCTGGCAAAAGAGTTCTAAAGCTTTTAGATGCTCTCTCAAACCTTGAGTTGTTGTTGATATTAAGATAAGGTCATCAGCATATAAGAGCAGCTTCACCACATATTCTGCCAACTGAACACCCCCTCCCTCGGTATTGTGTAACCATTCTTCAAGCTTGTCAATGTATAAACCAAACAAAGTGGGAGAAAGAGGGCAGCCTTGTTTGACACCAATGTCACTACCAAAACATTCCGACATGCCTTCTCTAGTTCTGATTTTAGCTCTGACCTGCTCATAAAGCCTGTGCACTGCAGCTCTAAACTCGCCTGGAATCCCAAGTTCTTCCATCTTGTTCCAAAGTTTGTCACGAGGGACCGTGTCAAACGCTTTTTTAAAGTCAACAAAACAGCAAAAAGCTTCCTCACCTTGAGAATCCCAAACCTTTTCAATCAAATGCCTAAGAGTTATGCAATGATCAATGGTTGAATGTTTAGGTCGAAGCTTGCCCTCGTCCTTTTGCTCTTTTACCCTCTCTTTCTGCCCAATTGCTGATTCGGCGCTCTATCATGCCCCCAAACAACTTACCAAACAGAGGATTGATCATAATGGTGCGGTAGTTAGAAGGGTTATTGGCATCCCCACTTTTAAATAGAGGAATAACCACACTGGTCGTCCATTCTATTGGGAACCCTACTTGATTTACATTATTGAAGATTGTTTTGATATGTGGAGCAAGCACCTCGACCCCCCATTTTAAAAATTCAGCTTGTAACCCATCAACATCTTGTGCTTTTCCATTTGCTAGCTTTTGAATGCCGTATTTGATGTCGTCTTCTGAGAATAGCTTGACTGAAGTCTGGAGGATGGGAGGGCTATCCTGTTGAAGAGACCGCTCATATAAAAGCTTCGCATATTCCAACCAATGTGCTTCTGTGATATTGTTTTCTATGTGTGTTTTCTTTTGTTGCAACTCCTCCAAAATCCTTTGGGATTGTGTTTTCCGAGAGCAATTAATTCCGACCTCCTTCTATTCACATAGGTTTCTTTTTTGTATTGAACCAGTCTCTTATAATTCTTTTTATTTATTTTATTCCCTCCACTTTCTCTCATAGTTCTCTTGGCAGCCTTACAATCCTCATCATACCATGGATTAGTGGGAAAAGTATTTGCAGCTCCCTTTCTGGGCTTAGATCTTTTGCAAGCACCTAAAGCCTTGTGAATTAAAGGTATCATTAGATTACTACGCCAACACACCCCCTTGCCCCCTTGATCGTATTGCACTTTAAATCAATTTTTGCCGATTGAAATTGTTGCTCAAGGGCAGCCAAAAAGATTTCCTGATTTTCTTTATTCAAAATGATTTTGCCTTGTTTTGGATATGACTCTGGCAAGTGATGGCCTTGGTTTCCTTGTTGTTGATTTGTACTAGTGGCAAGTTTGATTAAGAGAGGTTTATGATCAGATTTGAGCTCAATAGGAGAATCCCCAATTTCGAACTCGAGCAGTCTACAAATAGAACTTTGAGTGCAGATAACATAGTCCACAACACTTTGACCATTGTACGTTTTGCAAGTGATATTTCCGGATCTAGGCCAAGTCTTCATGCCATTACAAATAACCATGTCGTGTAGGCTACATAGACCTAGGAGCTCAACCCCGAAGAGCGTCACCCCTCCATTCCCATCTTGGGATATTCTTTCCCAAAACTTGTCATCTGCCTCATCAAGCCAAAGTGGATTTCCATCGTCACCTTTGGTGTTGTCTAGTCAAATTAAGAGATTGATTATTTGCCGCTCTTGCATTAAAATCTCCCATCATAATAATTTCTCCACAAGCACTAAACAAAGAAATGTCTTTTTTTTATCAAGCATAAGGGTCCTCACTATCTAAATTTCTTTTCTTATATGTCTTTGATCTTTGCATGAGCAAAGTAAAGCAAGCAACCAACTGATAGTTGTCTTGTTCTCCGTTATTTTCAGCCATATATATTGCTTATTTGCATCTTCTTTTTTCCACTTTAACGACCCCAAGCCATGTATCCTTGATTAGAATTGTGATTCCTCCATGCCCTTTCCTTGTCTCATTCCCTTCATTCCAAACTGAAATTTTCTTGTATCCTTCAAAATTGGAACTCTACAACCATCATGTTCATGCGTTTCCGTAAGGATTATAATATCTTTCCTCTCGCTACGGGCCCCAAACCAGTCCTCTTCTCCACGAGTACCCCCTGCAATTCCAACTTACTATATGCATAGGATCCCGTGGGGCCCCGAATTCCTATTTCCCGTTTGTTGAATACTTGCTGATTTGAGCTTTGCCATTCCTTAATTGTGCCCATTTTCCCGCCTCTTTTTTTTCACTTTCTCCCATTCCTTCTTACGATCTTCTTGTTGTGCGAATGTCAAATCCTCGCCTAGATATATATGTGTGCCTCAAAGAAGCCCCTACTTTTAAATAATAGCTTGCTTGTCTTCTATATTTCTCATGACCACTCGCACATGTCGATCTCTTCCTCCTTCTATTCCCTCGCCAATCCTATTAGCTTGTCAGATATATCTTGTCCATTTCAACCGATCTTTAAGAAAATCCCTTGTCAATATGTCAGTTCTCTCTCTTTCACCAAAATCTCTCAAACCTTTGATAATAAAATTTAACGCTTTGTCCTGCTGATCTTTTTCTTCTTTTATCTGAAATTTGACATGTTTCTCTAAGGCTTGCCTTTGTTCGCTTGTTGATCTACTGACCAATTGTGACCATGTTTTGACCTCCTCTATCTGATCTTTTAGTTGATTTTCTTTTATTTCCAAGTTTTTGATTGTTTCTTGAAATTCCTTTACTTGTGTTGTTTCCTTTCCTTTTGCCGTTTCAGTGTTTTTTTCTCCCGCTGCTTTCAGCTGACCTATGTCGTGTTTTAAAGCAACTAACTCTTGTTGTCCTCTTTCCATGAGGTGTTATAGAGTTAGAACTTGCTCTTTGAGAGCTTTATTTTCCCCTTCTAGCTTGTGTCTATGTTCTGCACATTTTCTTCTTTCAATGTCTGCTTGTAACATCTGATTTTCTAAGAGTCCCAGTCTCTCTTTCATGCTCATGAGTTCAGTTACATACAATGCGGAAGACCAAAGCAGAGGCGTAGATGAAGGACTATATAGTTGTTTGGGGTCTTGCATCACCTCCTCTCGTTCCTCGCTGGTTTTTGCAAAATTTTCTGATTTGTTCAGCTTTGTAGCCTCTCTCCCTTCCTTATGCACTATTTGCTTTCCTTGAATAAGTTGATCCTTGAAGACAAAAGTACCTTTGTTGTTTGTCGTTTTAGGTAGAATCAAAGTTAGATTTTTCTTCTGGGTTTGCCTTAACTTTTTGGCTTGTCTGCGCCGCAAAATCCCCTTATATTGCTTTGCATTCACAAAAACTAGCTTGTTCCCTGTCCCCAGTGTATGCTTTTGAGAGTTTCCTGTATTTCCTGCATTTCTGTGTGCTTCTGCTAAATATGTGACTGGACCAATGTACTTCTGTATCTCTTTGTTTGGGTCAGTTGCTTGGGAAACTCGTGTTTAACCATGGTTTGCTTGACTTGTTTAGACTGAGCGTGTTGGTTTGAGCCCTTGGAGAAGAATCCACTCCCAGTTGCCTCTCTGACCCGGGCCCACCTGTCTGCCTTCATGCTAGTGGCCGACCCCACTGCTCGCACCTTGTCTATGTTGTCTCCACGCGATAATCAACCCTACTCGCCAACCCACCGTGCTCGCCCGCCTCGCTGTCTCCTTCCCTCGTGATCGCTGCTCGCCCTCACCCGTGCGTGTTGGCTTGAGCCCACCGCCCACCACCGCCCCCTCTCGCCACCGATCAAACCTTTACGCCTCGAGGCGCAGCGCAGCGCAGCGCAGAATGCTTGGAAAAGAATCCACTCACCGGCGTAGGAGCAGCCGCACTGCCCCACTTACCTCTGAGGCGCAGGCGCAGTCGCAGGAGCAGTCGCAAGAGAGAGCCTAGATAATCTGATAATCTGCAGACGAGACGAGATCCTGATAATCTCCCCGTGAGATTGCGGAGGGTTCCAATGATTTCGTGAGACTGAGACTGCGGAGGGTTCCAATGATAATCTGAAAGACTCCCTTCAACAAATCGTTGTCAACGACTTAGTCTTGCTTCAATGGCGGCCTTGCTTCCCTCGCACTTGTGATTGGGGTTGTTGACAGCAAACGGATCTGGAGCAATGGTTGAGGAGAAGGAGAAAGAACTACGAACAGTTGTCTGTAGCAAACGGATCTGGAGCGATTTAAATACCCGATCTGGAGCAGTTGAGCAAACGGATCTGGAGCGATTTGAATACCCGATCTGGATCTGGAGCGAGATGAAGGCAGTTATGTGTTCCCCTACTGCGAATCGATCCTCCCGACATTTGTTTTAAATATCATTACCATGGCAATTCGCTATATTTCACACTTTCATGTGCAATGAAAATGATTTTGAACACTATTGGACAAGGAACTTATAAAGCACTTCATGTCGAGTCTACCTTGCTGATATCGGTGTCTTTCATCATTTACATCATCTTGCTGTAACATTTTATTGATAGGTCACATTTGTATTGTTCTTCCTTCGTTATGTCATTGTAACCAATTTTGTTGCAACTTCAATATATTTTATTCTGTTGGGATGTATATTGACACTTTTAGATACTACAGTTGCAAACTTGCAAGACTTCGTGTCTCTTTCAGTTGCTATAGAATTGAGACAGCTTTTTTGAGTATGATATACTAAGATTTTAATCCATCTCCTTATTGGGATTCTCACGGATTTCACCACAATTGCTGGTAGATCAATGTAAGCAAGAGGCCCTGGGGCATCAATGCTGTCAGAAGAGATGGTAGAATAGTTCCTTCTAGCTATGGAATTTGTCATTGAAAACGGATACTTTTGATACATTAGTCACACTTTATCTTATTGAGTTGCATCTTGCTCCATGCTTCAATATATTCTGGTTTTGGGTAAAACTGGTGCTGATTATTAATAGGAATACATGAAAGCTTTTTAGGAGCAACTTTTCTAGTGTTGTCTATCGTAAAAGCCCCAAAATAGCAATCATTCTTGGTCTGTTCATTCAGTTTCCCCCTGAGGTGGTAAAAGATTTTATGCATTTAATGAATTTGATTAATTTTGCAGGCCGCCATGATTCAAAGTCCACTACCATAGATATATCTGATGGTTTTAGACAGGAGGCTTTGACAGTCAATGCTCAAGGATTAAGGACGGAAGGAGATGTACAAGGAGTAGCGTATAGCCCCATTACCCCAAGAAATAAGAAGCGAGAGAGAATTGGCTTTGAAGATATTCTAGATGTTGGTGCAGGCTCGCTTCCAAGATTCCCGATGATGAGGAGGTTGTGGGTATTATAACAATGGAAGATGTGATCGAGGAACTTTTACAGGTTACTTTGGAACATCTGATTGTCAATTTTCATGATAAAATCTTAGTGGCTCATATCAGGGATTTGATTTGTTGTTTTTCTCTTTGGAGGATAGAAGGAAATAAACAAATGGCACAGATTGGATTTCAGTTTATCACTATAACACAAATATTCTCCATTTAGCTCAATTTCTTAGTCTTTTCTCTTAATTTCTTATTTCTTGCATCATGCTTTTTACGATTATGATTTTTCTAGGACTTTTGAGTGAGTTATCCTTGCCTCTGAAGTGATGCAATAATAAATGTGCATGTTGCTGTGGTCATCCCAAGACCCTAATTGTGTTGTTAGATCAACAACGGACATTCAAACAAGATACTGAAAAAATGTGCTCTGTCCACATGTGAAAAGGCATTATTCTAAATATTCAATTAATTAGGAAGGGAATCCTTCGATTTTTATAATATCAAGAATGAAACAAAGTGTTAACCTTAAGTACTAATTAGTGAGCAAATGACTAACATTTAGCTCGATTTATTTTCATGCTTGCAGCAGAATAGAAACTATGCCGGGTTTGAACATTTCAACTTGTCTCACAAATATTGGTCTTCAACAAAGAGTTGTGTGCTACATGCTCTTTTTCCAGAAAATTCGTTGCTTAAGTAGCTTCTAGTTTGAGTATAAACATGTGATAACATTCCAACTTCAGAAGTTTTATTTACTCAATTGATTGAAGTCTGTATCATCTATAAGCATGTCTTCTATACCCCTTATTTTGCCTCTTATAATCTAAGTCACAAGATTCGAGTTTGAGTTCATGTTCAACGAGGATAAAGCTCGGTTCAAATTAGTCAATTGATAAAATTTGGAAAAAAGCCTTTTGAGTTTGGAACAAAAGATTTTTTTATAATTTAGTTTTCTTAAAATGCATAAATATCTCAGAGTGATAGAGTGGAGAGAGCTTCCCTTCCTCGGCTTTCAATTGGTATATGTATATACACACACATTTATAAAATAATGCAAAAGTGTCAAAAACTTCATGTAAAAATAATGGATAAAAATTAAAATTTGAGTTCATGTTCGACAAGGATAAAGTTCTAATTTTTCCATAAAATTCGTGTACCTTGTGACATACCTTATAATGCCCTAGTGTGTAAGATATTTAGTTCACAGCTATCTATTATCTATTATCTTGGAAGAGCTCTCCAGGTCAAATTCTAAGTTCTAAGGTTTTCATGCCTAAGTGTCCTATTTTATCATTGATTCTAACATTTCTCTCCTCAGTATTTTGTATATCTATTTTTGTTGCACTTGCATATATCAAGCTTTAGATGAATGTGATGAAGAAACATTCTAAATTGGAAACCTTGAGAGGAGATATAATGAGGATGCTGAAAAAATTGATAAGAACACACAGAAAATGAGAGAAAGGGGAGAGCTGTCTAAAGCACATATTTGCAAAGTATTGGATTGTCTGGTGCACAAATGCTGATGGAAGGTCATACAAAGTAGAACTGTGTTAAGGACATATTTGAAAATTGTTCGACATGAAGTGGAAGAACACCCCTACAACCTTGAAAACATGAGGTGCCTTTGGAAGCTAGTGTGGAGAAGATCATGCTATAACCAGCAGTAAGTACTGAAACACAAGTTAAATGGGGATCAAAAGACTTAATTCACAATATGGAAGATGTGAAAAGAAATTTGTCTTCTTCATTACTTTTAGAAATTCTTCTGCTGAAAGCAACATCACTGAACTTCTGGCACCTTCTTACTCCGTCATAAGGTTTTCACGCCTAAGTGTCCTATTTTATCATTGATTCTAATGTCTCTCTCCTCACTATTTTGTATATCTATGTTTTGTTGCATGTGCATATATCAAGCTTTAGATGAATGTGATGAAGAAACATTCTAAATTGGAAACCTTGAGAGGAGATATAATGAGGATGCTGAAAAATTGATAAGAACACACAGAAAATGAGAGAAAGCGGAGAGCTGTCTAAAGTACATATTTGCAAAGTGTTGGATTGTCTGGTGCACAAATGCTGATGGAAGGTCATACAAAGTAGAACTGCTTTAAGGACATATTTGAAAATTGTTCAGACATGAAGTGGAAGAACACCACTACAACCTTAAAAACACGAGGTGCTTTTGGAAGCTAATGTGGAGAAGATCATGCTATAACCAGCAGTAAGTACTGAAACACAAGTTAAATGAGTAACAAAAGACTTAATTCACAATATGGAACATGTGAAAAGAAATTTGTCTTCTTCATTACTTTCAGAAATTCTTCTGCTGAAAGCGACATCACTGAACTTCTGGCACCTATAACTCAAATATATTACTATCCTTGGTAATCTGGAAAGTATTATTCCTCCCACTGTGTATTGTACCTCTATCATATTGCCATGGTCTACCCAATAAGACATGACAAACGTCCATTGATATCACATCATAGTATCATACAATGCTTCATCATGGTAGCTTCCAATGTGGAATCTATCCTTGCGCTGCTCTGTCATTGTTTCTTGATGATTCTTCTGCAACCAAGAAACTTTTTATGGATTGGGATGAACAATAAATTTCAATTCCAACATCTGAACTGTCTCAATGGAAACTAGATTATTGGTGCTACCACCATCTACAACCAATTTGTGAAACTTACCTCCAACTTTGCTCATTGTTCTGAAAATGCTTCTCCTCTGTCAAGCCTCATTCTTTGCTTGTCTGGCTTCAATAAAGCTCTACATAGCATTAGGTTCTACCCATGCCCAGGTTCTGCAAGAGCATTTCTTCTTCTTCTTCCTTCTTTTCTTGCGACACATGCATTATCTTCTCACTTCTGATTTTTGGTCTACTTAAGGGCATTTATATGCTCTATCCCTGTGCTGGCCACATTTGAAACAAGTGCCTTTAAATCCTCTGTCAGAAAATGTGGAGAGAGAAAGAATAAAGAAATAATAGAATGTACAAAGAACGAATGAAGAGTAACCAAAATGCACACATTATTCACTGTGTCTCTGTCATTTTATTATGTGCGAGATGGTTACAAAATGGTTGAAGTGGTTACAACCGTTTATTAGTTAACATTTAACTAATATTAACATAACGCTAATTTATAAGCCTTATATTCTAATACCCCCTCTTAAGGCTTACACTATAGAACATACTAACAAAAGATTAAGGTAATAGAACCAAATAAGATCACACATTCTTCAAAAGCTTTTCCTCTAAAAACAATGCTTTGACCAGTAGAACTCCATCAAGCTGCCTCCTTGACCCTCGTAAAGGTGTAGTTCCCGAGCTGAATTCCCGAGTTCTCGAATTCCACCTCCCCGAACTCCCGAATTACAAAATCTCCCGAATTGTTGGACAACCATCCATACTGAGCTACTCCCACAGTGCTCCATCAAGTTGTCTCATGACCCTCGTAAGGGTAAATTCTTGAGATCCACAGACTCTCGAACTATTTGGGCAGCCATCCATGCTGAGTTTTACCTACACTGGATCCCTTACTGTCTTCAAAGTGTGAGGCTTCTTTTAAAATACGTATTCTCTATCAGTGAGTTCATCATTTTCAGCAGCATTTGGTGAATTTTCAACAATGGCTACATTAACTTAATTTGATTTGACTTCATTTGGTTTTTTACTTCCAAGTATGAAAGTTGAGGCCAAAATATTTGTCTAATGGAATTTTCATTCTTAGACAAAATACCTTAGAAAATAACCCTTTCCCAAATATAGAATGACCCGCAAATTAATGTAGCAAGATTTTAAAAACTGATTTTTAATTTTTTAAAGCAAAGAAAGGAAACTATACCAGGCAGGTTTGTGCCCTAGACGACTGGCTGTGACTGAAAATTGACAAACTGTGTGCCCTAGCAGTGAATGACCCTTGAAAAATTGCAAATCTGGAAATGCATGACTATATTTTCTTTGTTTTGCACTAGCTACCTTCGAAAATCACGTTTTTTCCTCTTCCTTGTGATTTTGGATTGTGTTTTCTGCAAAAAAACGTGCCCTAAATCATGTTTTTCTTTGTTGCATTCTGCCTGTCACGTTTTGCCCTGAAAAATGTCTTATTTTCGTGCCCTAACTACACAAACAACCCCAAAAATTCTTCAAAAATGGAAAATTCCTATTTTTGTGCCCTAGCACTTCGAAATGCCCTAAAATTTGTTTGAAAACACAGCCAAAATTGTGCCCTCAAATGGTGTTTTTATATTTTTTTAATTCGCACCTTTGCAATGGCATCAACTGTGTTTTGTGGTTATATTCACTATAAGTGCCCTCAAACTGAAACTGGGTTGTTTTTTGCCCTTTTTGATGGCTTTTTCTACCTTTTCGCTCTGCTCGCTGCCTACGATATTGCTCTTGCGTCTAGCATTCAAACTGGTCTTTTTCTCTTTCGTGCCCTAATGGGACTAGTTTGAACTTCTTCCCTTCTCTTTCTCCTTGCTTGCCTCACTCTGATACCAATGTTAGAAAATGTGGAGAGAGAATAAAGAAAGAATAAAATGTACAAAGAATGAATTAATAGTAACCGGTATGTACACATTATTCATTGTGTGTCTATCAATTTATTATGTGCGAGATGGTTACAAAATGGTCGAAGTGGTTACAACTGTTTATTAGTTAACATTTAACTAATATTAACATAACACTAATTTATAAGCCTTATAATATCCTCTACCTTGTCCTCTATTACCATATGCTCTTCTGAATAATAACCAGCTCTTTGGTTCTGCTGTAATGAATTAGCTTCATCCTCTTCTTTCTTTGTATAAATCTGGTCCCTTCCATAGGTTTTCCTTCCACATCCTCTACCTTTTCCATGCCCTTGGTATTGTCTTTTGGACATCTCTTAACCTTCAAAGCACATTGATAGGCTTCTTCTACAGAACTTAATCTTATCATTCCAAACTCATTTATGATACAGAGACCATTTACATACCTTGAGATCTTTTCTTCATCATCTTCTACATGACTTGCTTGGATGGTTAGTTTGTAGAGCTCCTTAGTGTAATCTGTTGCACTCATATCTTTCTGCTTCAAGTTCTGCATCTTCTAGAAAAACATTTGCTGATAATCTGAAGGAAAAACCATGACTTCCAACTTAGCAGTCATTCTATCCCAAGTCTTGATCTTATCTTTACCTCTTCTTACTCTTTCTAGCTGCATGTGATCCCACCATAAGGATGCATGTCCTTCCAACTTTTGCCAAAAAACTTCACTCTCTTAGGGTCCTCAATTTGTTCATAATCAAACTATTTTTCCTGCTTGGTTTTCAAATTGATCAACTCTTAAGGGTTCTTAATTATTGAATAGTTAGGGGTGTCCAACTTTGGCTTATCTCCCATCTTGGCAATAGCATTCCGGAATCTATGCTTTGGTTTTTCGTTCTACTCTTTCAAATGAATTTCCAGATTTATTTCATCTACACCGATATCAGCAACAACTCCTTGAATTACACATTCTCCATAGCTTCTAATCTGGCTTGCATTCCTCTCGAGTCTCAACATTTCTACCAGATTTACAACTCTTGGTGTTCGTCCTCCTCTTCCAAGAAGTATTCCTCTATTTCGCAGTTTTGTACTTTCAGCACTTCCACTTACAGGATTTCAACATGCAACAAACTCAACTTGAGCATGATCTTAAATTATTGTGCAATCCGTTGAATAATTACATTATTAGTGGCTAATTAAATAGCCAAGTTTAAGCCTACAATCAAGATATGAGATTGGGCTAACTTCCAATCAACAAGGAAACAAAACAACTTATAAACTAATGTGTTTTGATTAGCACTATCTAATCTATGACTTAGAATAAACCTAACAACCCACTAAGTCATTATAGATTTTATCATGTGATTAAGGACTATTACTTATTCCCATGTGACTTATTTTAATACCCTTCCTTAATGACTCAACCAAATGTTTTAGTCATTATTACAATAATACGAATATGTCCATACTCGAACTTAAGAAAAATGAAGTTGCGCTGCCAATGCAACACGTCTTCAAGTCCCTATTGTCGCCAATCCATCTCACCAGAGTACATGCATAATTAGCTGGTGTAATTGCCAAGTAAAGTAGGAAATGGTGCTAAATATTGGGTTCACTAGATTCTGTTGTACCTTGAAGTGTTGTCTTGTATTGAATATGTCATGTTTCACTCATTTTCTATTAAAGTGGTCAGTTCTGACAAAAACTTTTAATATATCAAGACTAAACAACATAATATATCCCTTAAGGGATATTTCTGCGCGAGATTCTGAATGTTTGTCGCCTACTCTTCTCCATTGTTGAATAATTTTGGAACATCTACTGTGCACAACTCTCTTGTGCCCTCTCTGTATGCTCCTTCCTCTTTCACCAACCTTCATGGAAGTCTTCCATTTAGGTTTGAATTTGTCTCTGAAATTGTGTTATACTTCAATACTTACAAAACAGCAGTAAGAGCAAAATTTTCCTGCTCATCACCTTGCACCCTCTATCTTCTTGACATTGTAGATTGCCCTTCTATTGACTTAGCCAATTTATCTTTTTCACATCTTTGATTGTGGTTTAATAAGACTACAGCTGTTTGTGTTGGCTTTCTTGATCCAGATGTGAAGACAGAGAAACACTCTTCACCACTAAAACTTGGCTCCTCTGGTGCTTCCAACTCTATACCCTGTTCAACTTTAGTACTAGAACTTGTCCTAGAAATATTGTCAACAGGTATCAATACAATAATTTTAGTAGATTACTATTTTTAAAAAAAAGAATGGTAATTTCTCATCTACAACAACATCCTCGCTTACCACAATCTTGTTTGTAGAGACATTTAGTAATATGTGTGCCTAAGATTGCTCACTATAGCCAACAACCATATATGCTTTTCCCAATAAAGAAGGAATGCATTGAAAAACACGAAACTCACTTACATCAAGTGTGTTATGATTCCACGCTTCTTCTGGTATAATGTTTTGCAAGGCTTTAGTTGGACTTCGGTTTAGAATGTATGCAATTGTATTTACAACTTCTGCCTTGTATTGATAAGGTAGAATTTGGCTATGCACCATACATCGTGACATCCTCGTGGCTCTCCTATTCCGCCTTTTCACGACTCCATTTTGTTGTGGAGTGGTATGTTGACCACGTATACCTTTTTTTTCTTGCATAACACTTTGAACTGTTTAGAGATGAGCTTGCGTCCGTTACCTGATCTGAAAGCTTTTGCCTGTTTCCCACCTTGTTTCTCAACTACAACTTTTCATGAAACAAAGTTAGAGAAACATTCTAACTTTCTATTCAGTAAATACACCCACATTTTCATAGAAAATTCATTAATAATTAACAAGAAATACTGATCTCCAAATACTGTTGGTGTCCTCATTGGACCATGCAAATCCACATGTACCAAATCTAATGTTCCTTTGGGTCTCCATGTCTTAGTAATATAAATGGATATTGAATTTGCTTGCCCATCTAACACCCTATACATACAATTTGACTTTCCTAAATGGAAGCCCATTCCCCATGTTTGTCTTACTTAATGTATGCAAGCAATGATAATTGAGGTGGCCACACCTCTCAAGTCGAAGTATACTTGCTTTCTACTGCTGCTAGTGCATGTTATATTATTGTTTTGGGACATTCTAGTTTATACAACCCCTTTCCACCCATTCCTACAACAATCACTTTCTTATCTTGAAAAATAGTTACCATGCACTGGTTTCCTTGAAACTTTACTCAAAGATTAGGATTTGCAGTGATTTTATTAATGAACTATAGGTTTTTGTTCATGTCAGGAGCATATCTTATGTTCTTAAAAGTATAGCTAAGAGCATTATTCAATGTAACCTGAACGTCCCCACATCCTCTTAACATAGTGAATCCAACCATCACCCAAGGAAACAAATTCATTACTCCTATCTTTTCAATGCACCTGATTCAAGTACCACATTCTTGACCCTGCTGACTGGTTTTAACTTTTAAGACTCCACAAATGCAAAATCACCCGCTGATCCTTGTTCATCTTCCTCAGCCACATTTGCATACCGTGACTTTTTCTGACTAAATGCTCTGGCTGCTTGCAATAATGACATTTTCATTATAACTTGTTACCGCTTTTGTAAGCCTTGTCACTTGATTAACTGCTGTCATTGCATTGTTTTCCACTTCCCTTGAATTGACATGCATTGAATGCACTCTCTGTATAAGCTGACGTTGCTTCCCACTGATCTTTCCTTTTGTCCTCTTGTAATAGAAGCCCAGGAAACTACTCAAATTTGAGCTCTTGAGTCTCCACAATCAGGTGTAGGGACTCAACAAAGGCATCAAATGATGGTGGAAAATTTTGTGACACCAACACAACTAGGTCTTGCTCATCTAAAACGTTTTCAACTGCTGTCAGTTGATCAATGATGTCCTTCAGCAGCAACAAAAATATAGAAACAAAACCACCCTCCTACATTTTAGCGGAAAACAATAAAAATTCAAAATATCCTTTCGGCTTCCAAAGCCTAGTATTTAGCTCTTAGGTCTTTCCACAAATGAGCTGCTACAGTTGCATTTGTAACTTCTGGAATCAAATAATCAGCAACATTAATGCCTCCCTACGTCTGTTATCAAAATCATTAGGTAATATTTGGATCTCGCTTCTTGTTTCAATACAATTCGTCAATGTTCCAATACTTACATATTGCATGTATCTTATGACTCCAAAACAAACTGAAGTTTTTATCAGTCAATTTTTTGCGACTTGAGCAGAAACAAGTTTCGCAAACTAGCCATTTTCCCCAGTTTTTCACAAAAACAATTGTTTTGGGAAAATTATAAAGCCTTTACAAAATTCTTTTTCTAAACAGTATCTTGCGAAACTGGACAGTGCTGCCAGTTTTCAGTTCATGGCTCTTAACCATTTGTCAGATACTGAATTAAATTCACTTTTCAGCTCCTTAAGGAAAATATTTAATTTTTTTCTAAAGTTTAAACTTTAATGTAATAAACATTCAAACGTAAAATACTATTTTGTTATGTCTTTACTCTAGATTATCACAAAACTAAAAACTTTATCTTGAAAACAATGAAATCTTTTGCCTGCAACAAAAACTTTGCATGGGGTTTTATAGAGAGCCCAGAGAAGATGTCATTGTTTCTCTTCTTCTGCCAATGCCTTCCTTTAATGGCTGCACACAGCAAACAAGACCATCAATATATTTATTGGGAGTTGCACCTTTCTTTGATAATCTGCGCCATGCTTCGGGCACACTATTCCCATGCTCAGCATAGCCTCATACTTCTGCAAGCACGCTCAGCAACGGATGGCGCTCCTTCAGGCTGATGCCCCCAGCAAAATTATTCATGCGCTTTGCATCAATTGCCAGACTCCACTCAACTTCTTACAGGTCACACCCTTCAGGTTGCAAACTAAACATGCAACAACAAACCCAGTCACTTCACACACTTAAAACACCTCCGTAAGCAGCAAAGAAAAAAAAAAAGATATTTAAATATTGTGCCCTCCTGTGCTTAGATACAGGGTCCCATGCTCTGCACGCACGCTTCTGTTTGCCTTCATGTCCCACCTTGCTGCAGATACTCTGCAATGGTGCCACACTCCTGGTCTTTGATTCACACCCAAAACTCACACATGCAAGCTTCTATCTGTAAATTAGAGCAAACATAGCACTTCTGTTGAATGACACTACATTTATATTATTTTATTACGGCTTTGAGCTTCATACCCCAGCTTTGAGGGTAGTGCTCTTCTGCAAATATATCGCTTTCTTTCCATGCACCTTCAGTAAGTGAATAGATGTCCAGCAACAAACTTCCAACATCAATGGCGCTTATACTCTTCTATTTGTTAGAAAATGTAAACAATGAAAGAAATGAAGAGGAATTGGACTGCACACAAAATGAATGTGTGTCCTTCATTTTATTATGTTGGGAGTAGTTACAATGTAGTTGGAACAGTTCTGAGACAATTCATAACTGATTACAGTTAGAAAACTACCAACTAACATGTATGTGTATAAATATATTCATTATATTCAATACACCCCCTTAATGACTAAATTGGAAACAATGTCAAGTTTGTCCCGAAATTTTACAAACAAGATAGGACCAAGAGGTGTAGTCATTATATCTGCAGGTTACTCCTTAGAAGGATAGAAATAAAGAGAGAGAGCAGTAGAATCAACTAATTTTCGAATATAGTGATGATGAATGTAATGTCCCCTTTCCTTCACCCATGGCCTAAGGGCCAATGTGTGCCCTAACCCTAGTCATGCCCAAGGGGTTACGGACACTATTTTGCTATTGGGTATGGGCATCTAGTCCAGTTATTATTTTTTATTGACTGGGTCATAAAGTACTTTTAAAAAGGGACTAGATGTTATGTTTCATCATTGGGGCCACTTAAAGTACCTTTTTGGCGACTTGAGGGGACATGCATGGCATTAAATGTTATATTTCTTCATTGAGGTCACTTTATGGGCCTAGGCGCCTAGGAAGGGAAAAGCAATTTTAAGTTATTTTTAATTAGGCCCTCTTTATGAGAAAGTGCGCCTTGAGTGTTTTAGGGTTTCTTTGACATGAAAAGGTTATAAAAGGAGGTGAGGGGTGAAAGGATAATCATTCATGCATACACTTATATTTCTTTTCATGGTGCAACTGCTGTTTGCAAACTTTTAGCTTGTGGAGTAAGATCCCACGGGAACCCTAGCTTCGGTGGTGAGAGATCCATCCCTAGCTAGCAGGGCATTCTTCGGTAGTGAAAGATCTACCCTAGCTTGTCATTTGGAGCAGATTTCAGGGCTGGTTTTACAGAGATATTTTCAGAATTTTCAGAATTAGGGTTTGAGGATTTTTGAGAGTTTTTGTGGAGATTTTCAGCTGGTTTTCGGATCAGACCTACGGCAGCCATAGAGGAAGGATTCGGCATCATCTACAGAGGGTTTCACAAGGGTTTTGACCATTTTCCAAAGGGGGCGACTTGTTTGGGAAATTGCAGCCCTAATTTCTAGGGTTTCCAGCTGGCCGTTTTCAGATCTGAAGGTTGGAAAATCATCTACTATATTTATATATGTTATTTCCAAAGTTTCATCATTATTGCATTTGTATTCGGAAAGATATTAATTTTCGAAGTTTCCCGGCTATTTTAGGCACGCTGTAATTTTCTGGCAGCGTTATATTGACTGAAAAATTCCAAAAATATTTCCCTTGTGTTCTTCATATTATTATCTTGTTCCAGTTAAAATTTCAAGTATTTTGGACGGGTATTTTGAGAGTTATTCATATTTTTCTGTTCGCTGCCCTAGCTGTACTTTTTCTGCATAAAATCTGCAAAAATCAGATTTAGTATTTTGCTGCAAATTTCTGTGTGTTGTCAATTTTGTGGTAAGATCCCAACTAGGGATATTTCAATGAATCTCAATATGCTTGGTGCGAGCATGATATACAAGATTTTTGACCATCTTTGATACACCTTGATTGTCACAAAACTGGAAAGTGGAGTAGGTGCAGTCCGAGAATGGTGAAGATCAAGGAGAATCGACATAACCAAACTGCTTCACAACGGCAAGTGACAACGACCTTATATTTTACTTCAAAGGAAGAGATAGTCACAGTGGGTTGAAGCTCACTTTGCTAGGAAACGACTCCTGAACCGAAAGAGGATGTATCTAGCGGTAGATCTCGTGGTATCCATCAATCTCCTCAATCGTAGTTTGTATAGCCAAATAGTTTGAAATCAGTGACTCTTTGATAGAGAATGCCGAGTCAAGAGTACCTTTGACATATCAAAGAACTCGCTTTTGGTGCTCCCTAGTGTGTGAGTTGGTTTAAACAAAAACGAGAAAGATAGCTAACAACAAAACATATGTCCAATAGGGTGGACGTAAGATATATTAGGCTGTCCACCAACCGCCTATAGAGTGATTCATCGACTCAAAGCTGGTGAATCATCATGAGTCGATAACCTCAAGTTTGGTTCCGAACCAAGCTTCTTCGTGTGATGTCCTCGTAAAGCTTTGCAAGGACTCCAATTGAGAACATATACCACCGTGTTTATTGCTTCTCCCTAGTATTTGAATGGTACACCTCTATTCTACCTTTCAACCACCCCATTCTCGCTCTGGGGTATATGGGGTTGTTAATTGATGATGAATTCCTTCTTTACTACAATAATCCTTGAACGCTGAAGTGAATTCCACCCCATTTTGGATCTCAATGTCTTTGATCCGTTGGTTGGCCCGATTTTCCACCAATGCATCAACTTCTCAAAAGAAGCAAAACAATCAAATTTCTTTTTCAAGTAGACCCACATCTTCCTAGAATAATTATCCACCGCAAAAGAAAGTACTCTTGCACCAAGAACATCATCCGTGAACAAGATCTAAAAGCCCCTTCGCACGACAAACAACTTCGTTGAAATGGCTTCCTTTGTCATTTTCCACCAAACACCTTGCACACATATCTTGTTTCTCTTGGATAATAGGCAAACTAAGAACCGTACTACCTCTACTAAGTTTGGTGGGATACTAAAGGTTGAGATGTTCATATCCTTCATGCCACAAAATGCTGGTATTGCCCTCCACAACTAAGGCATGTAAGTTGACCATGGCAGGGTCATCAAGCCTATACAAGCCTCCTTCCCCAATTCCTAGGGCAACAACTTTGTTTAGATTTACATCGAACACAATGCATTTCTTGCCAGAGAAGTTTACATAAATGTTGAGGTTTTCTGTTAGCTAACTTATAGATAATGTTCGGAATATTATTGTTATTGCTCCATGGTAATTAGTGAGTTACCGTATAGTAAAAGAGTACTTATGGTTATATGGTTATGTTAGTTATTAGAATATAATAGTTTAAGAGTTATATTGTTGTATGTAACAACAATATATCACATATAGGAGATTGTGTATTCATAGGGATTTGGGGAGATTTTGGAGGATATTATATATCCATAAATATAGGAATTCATTTCCTATACATTTGTATGTTTCCGAATGAATTAATATGAAGAATATTATAGTATTATTTCGTGAAGCTCGTACTAAAACTTCGGATAAAAGATTCGTATTCATGTTAGGAACATATCTAACATTTTTAACTATGAATTTGACATTATCATTCAATATGATTCGGATGTCCTCTAACTCTTCTAATGCATGAGATCTTCCATCCCCTAATGAAACTGAATCAAAAGAACTGAAATTTGTGTCAAAATGTATATACCAATCTTTTTGGCACATGAAGTGTCTTGATCCTCCGTAATCAAAGATCTAACACCTTATAGGGTTGTCATCTGTGAATGATGCCATAAGGGCATATTCTTTTATAATCTCTCCTTCAATCAAGCCACATTTGCTTGTCCCTTCTACTTTTTGTTGGCAAGATCATATTGCCTCTTTTGACAATCCTTCACATGACCAAGTTTATGACTCGTAGAAACACTTTACTTGATATTTAGGAGATGATTTTTTAGGTTGACATTTCCATTTCCCTTTGATCGAACAACAAGAGCACTCTTGGTTTGTCTAAAAGTGGACTCAAGTGTTTGAGTTTGTCTCCATTCCTTTTGTAATAAATAGGAATTGACTTTATCAAAATTCAAAGTCTGACTTTCAACCATCGATGGAGGGCTTCAACAAAGGAATCATATGATGATGACAAACTGTTCAACACCAATGCCAAAGATATCATAATCATCCACCTTTTTGTTAATGGAGACGAGTTGATATGGGAGGTCTTTCATCCGAAGTAGGTGCTTGACAACGACCCACCCTCTCGCAACCTTGCTGTAAACAACAAATTCTTTAGGTATAACACTTAACTCTTCTTTGAAGTCATAGATTTGTCCTTTAGACTGATCCATATATCACCCGCCATAGTGGCATCAAGCAACCTTCTAGTATCTATTAATCATATACCAACAACTTCAACATCAACAAGGCTTCCTTATGACGTTTGTCATAATTCGCAAAAGTAGCAAAATGGGTCTACTTTCTTTGCCTAGTATAATAATTAATTTTATCACAATCACGATGTTCAAAATTTTATGGCTCCAAATGTTATAATTTTGTCCAGTTAACTTTTGTGCCTTCGACAGAGCGAGGTTTTGAATATTCGCCATTTTTCACACCAATTTTAATTTCTGACCCGTTAATTAATGTACGAACAATGAAGCGGAAATAAATATAATAGAAAAAGGAACACTTTGTATTATGATGTTTGCTTGAAATCAATCTAGATAGATGCTAATAATAGGGCTCTCAAATTTTTGACTCTAACCGTATTTCTCATCCGAAATAATAACATGGCTTTTGTTCCGATCGTATTTACGTAAATCCCGCATTGACCTCTCTCACAACCGTGTTGAGTTCTCGCAAAAGAAAAATCGTGTTTTGTTGTCTGCTTTTTCCTTCAATGGCGCCAATGCCCTCACATGCCCTCGATGCCCGTAATGCAGTATCAGACTGCCAAGGCACAAAAATCCCATTGATAGCCCTTCAAATTGCTTCAAAATGGTGATTGTTATGCCAAAAAGTAGTAGCATCAGAGGATTATGCATATCAGAGATCCCTACTTTTTGCTAACATGGGACCATCTCTCAAGTTGTGGGACTTGCTACTTGAGATGGACCTCTAGAGAAGGTCGGCTTCCTCTACCTAATCTAATGCTAAAACTAATCCTAAGAAAGGAAATGCAGCTAAATAATCCTAAACTAGCCATTCCAAGGGACCAGGAGAGAGAAAGGGTTAGAAAGATGCATGGAAGGGAAATCCTAAGATAAAAGGTGGTGATAGCACTAAAAAGGGTGGAGATGCTCTAGTGAGGGAGAATGGAGAAGGAAATGGAGAAGGGAGAGGCCAGACATAAGTGACACAAACCCAAAGCTTCATTCACGATTTGTTCTCCATGAAACACAACAAAATAAGCTTGTAAAGGAGAAATACATGCACAACACAATGCTGGAAGTAAAAGAGAGGCAAGGTTGCAGATAAAACAAGCTAGGACAGATAAATGTGTCACAAAATAAGCTTTATTGCAATAGAAATATGCATAGTCCATTACAATTACAAAGGAAGGCACAAGAACACATTGCCAAGCCCAAAATGAAGGTTCAACGACTCATGGTTGCTCAGAAACCATTTTGACATAGTTCCTTTGCAGTTTTGGAACATCCTCCTTTCAATAATGAAATATTTTACAATATATAGCTTAGAGAAAGAGAGAGAAGAGAGAGAAGAGGGAAAAGAGAAGGGGCATGACTTTTGAACTTTCAACCACCAATAGTTTGCATTGAATTCACTTACAAAGCACATGGGCACTTTGTAAGGCCATTACTATGTTTATTCCGTCCTGCAAAAGGAAATGAAGCCATACTTCATCAATTCTGGTGGTTGAGCCATCTGATTTGATCGTTTGCGTGCTCAAGATCTGCTTCTCTCACACTCAAAACCGTGTTTGCTATTTTGACCCACCAAACGCCATCAATTTTTGATTTTCTTGGTGCCAAATTAAAGGGCTCGAGGAGACCTTTCCAACGATATAAAGTTTGCAAGATTTAGAGCTCGGATCGAAAGATATGGCCATTGAAGTTTTGCATGTCGGGATCAACAAGAACTTGAGACATGGCAGCCTTTGATTAGTTTTGGGATCGGCCTCTCGCCAACGTGTGCATTGTTTTGTCCTTTGCCATGTGTCGGTCTTTGGGTCAGGTCACGGATCGAGCTTTACTTCCTTGCTATTCTTTTTTTCTTTGCCTCGCCTTTAGCTTTATAAAGGTTTGTTGTATTAAGAAATATGAGCCACTAGAAAATTGCCAGGTTCCTTCGCAGTGTTAGATTATCTATAGGAGCTTTGTTAAACCGCAAAGCATGAGCCAATAAGAAGGCTCCACGCTTCTGGCAGTGTTAGTCCTTTTGATTAGCTCTTCTGTCCTCTAAAAAAACCAACCAATGAAATCATCGCATGCACCTCAGTGCCGTTAGAATCTTTGATAGTCTCATCCGACAATCATAAGTATGAGCCAATGAGAATACTCCACAAACTTCGCAATGTTAGTCTTTCTTTACCTTCTTTTGCCTGCTGCGAAACATTAACCAATGGGGAAGCCCCACGCCTTTCCCAATGTCAGACCCTTCTTAGCTCTTGACTAACAATCGCAAAACGTGAGCCAATAGAAAAGCCGCACGCCCTTCGCAGTGTCGAACTTGTCGAGTTTCTTTTTCCTTTGGCTTTGTCAGACTGCGAAAGGTGAGCCAATAAGAAGGCTCCACGTAGCTTCGGATTTCGCAGTTGTCGCTCATTAGTCGGCTTCAAGCCGCAACTTTTTACTTGCTTGACTTAGAAACTTTTGGCTTCAAAGAAAATGTTGCCATGTAGCCCTTTTGACCTTGTTGACTTTGCGTTGTGCTCTTCCCGGACCCGAAACTGCATGAACTTAGGTTTATTCCACGGACTTGAAGTCCGCGAAATGCAAATGCTTTGAAGAGACCTGGAATCCCGCCACGTGGCCCTTCGCATCGCAAGCGCTCGAGCTTCTTGGCGGTGTAGCTCTTTTGACGGCCAAATGAACGTCTGTCGCTTTTGACTTGTCTTTGTCTTGCGGCTTTCCAATTTTCCGCACAACATTGTGGCTTTAACTCTTTGTATTGAGGCTTTTACTTGCTTCCCACGGGTTTTCAAATGCCAACGTCCGATACATTTGGAAAGGGGAATTTGACAACCGTTTAACTGTCCCGGAGCTGTTAAAAATGGCTAAGTCTGTTTTAAGCTTGTTAGAGCCAAAATAACTTGGGGGAGGTGGGTATTTTGGATAACAGTTATTGCGATCGATCTTTTTCAAATGGCGATCGTATTGTCATTAATCTCCTTTAAAGTGCGACCAGACTAACGCTTTCTCTTCTCAAATTGTGACTGGACTGATTTCTGGTGTATAATGCCCAAAATCTCATTCACATCCTCCTCAATTGTGCCCTAATGTAGGGTTTCCTTGAACTATACTTCAAATATGTACTTCATTGCCAAGCTTCCTCAGTTCCAAATACTTTTGAGCACTTAGAGGCTTTGATACCAATGTTAGAAAACGTAAACAAGGAAAGAAATGAAGAGGAATTGGACTGCACACCAAATGAATGTGTCCTTCATTTTATTATGTTGGGAGTAGTTACAATGTAGTTGGAATAGTTATGAGACACTGCATAACTGATTATAGTTAGAAAACTGCCAACATGTATGTTTATAAATATATTCATTATAATCAATACTATTCTCATGCTTCTCTTAGCCTAAACATGCCATTTTGGGCAGTGCTCTGCTTCAGCATAAAGGTAAAAAAGACAAAGATGAAATAAATATCAAGCATGCCCCTCAGCTTCTCAAAACTTGCTTTCTTTTTCAGTACTAAATTTTCAACTTGCTTCCTCTCACCCTCTAGGCTTACATGGAAAACAACCACCTCAACTACCTTCATGCAAACCACCGGATCTTCAATAATGGCTTTGATACCATATTAGATTATTGTGCAAGCTGTTGAATGATTACATTATTAGTGGCTCATTAAATTACCAAATCTTAGCCTACAATCAAGCTATGAGATTGGGCTAACTTCCTATCAACAAGAAAACAACCTCAACAACCTGTAAACTAATGTGCTTTGATTATCACTATCTAATTTATCAGTTAGTATAATTCTAACAACCCACTAAGTCATTATAGCCTTTATTACATGATTTAAGTACTGATACTTATTCTAAAACTAGACACACTCAACTATGCAAGTCACAACCTACTTTGATACCAAATGATGTAGAATTGGTTTGAATGAATGTAAGACAACTCACAACCATATCAAAATATGCAGCAATGTGATGGCAGAACAAGAACTACACATCACTTTGCTATTCAAACATGAAACAATGAAGACAATACATTCACTTGATAATACATTATGTTCTGTGAAGCTCACAAACACACTTACAACACACTTGGCCAACTCATTCTTGTTCTCCATGCACTCCTATGCACACTAACACTCATTCCCCTACTCACTACGAGCTACGTTGCCCTTATTCTAGCTACTCTTAACTCTATTGGAACCCACAATGCTATTAGAAGTATCTTCTAGTCCAATCCCTCTCGTGCGGTGGTGAGAAAACTTTTCTGCGTGCCTATGACTATCTCTATTCGCGATCCCCTCTACATGATCTTGGCTTTGCCATCTATTGGCTAAGAGGAGCTACAAGAAACCGTTTATATCAAGGAGTCCATATTGCCTCTCTAACATTGAAAACCCACATTACAAGGCAATGTGGGAGCAATCGATTAATTGCAGCGAACCACGTTGCAAGACATTAGATTCCTACTATTTTTGAAGGTTTTGACATGCTCTAGGGCTACAGGTCTGCCATTTATGACAAGCGGTTGATCTCACCTTCTTGCAGATAACACATTCAGAAGTAGTTGATAGATCACTTCCCGACTACTTATGATACAAGATACACAGCTGACATATCTTTTGGCATAGACACTTGGTTTTTTATGAGCTCTTCCCCTGTGTGGAGTGTAGGATTGATGTTGATACTTAGAGGGACCACACAATATGACTTGACCCTCGCAAGATGGATCGCAAGTGTCGGGACCCCGATAAAGCCTTAGACAAGACCACATATGTTAGGGCGTGCACATAGATGACACCATTTCTGTACTAAACAAATTGTGTTGTGCCATTGTAGAGATGTGTGCATTTTTGGTTTAAGATGGATTGATGATCTTGGAAATACCATGACCCTCTTTCGTGGTTCTAGAGTCCCTCAAATCATTGATCAAAACTACCCTAATCTCAGGTTACAAGAATGGGTTTTTGGCATCATGGCCTTGGTGGCTTGTGAAGCCAACCGAGCCTTTCGGGCCCTAAGGAATTCCCTTGGTTATGCAAAACTCATGTTACCATTGCAAGGCCCTTGTAAGCTTGCGAAGCTCTTTGAATTTTGTGCAACTCCAATATGAATTGCTGAGCTTGCAAAGCTCAAGGGGTTTGTGAAGCTCAACTTAAGCTCAGTAGGATAACTTAGAGATCCGTGGATGCTCTTGCATCAAAATTGGTGGATTGGTCAAGTACTTTTTTGCAAATTTAGTAAGTTTATCCATTATCTTTGGAAATCTCACTTGAGATTGATCATCAAGGAAATCACAACGAAGTTTCTTAATGAACCCTTGTACTTGTGGGGATCACATAAGAGTTTTTCCTTGAATATCACTAAAAGATTTCAACCAGAATGTACCATTTCCATCTTCCATTTTGCAGCTTCAATCCATTCATATGGAGTGTCCTCATTAGAGTCCTTAACAACACCCTTAAAAACAAGCACATCAACATTAGATCCTATCATTTTGTTCAAATCAGGAATTATGCCTTTCCATGATACAATTTCATCTTTAAATTTCTTCTTTTCTCCATCAATTTTCGACACATAATGTTTACTGAATCTTCAAGGCTCCAGCAATTATTCTCAACACATGTCTTATAAAATTCTCGATCCCAGCCTCGGTGGCTCAGCCAGAATTTCCCAATTCACTAGTAAGTGGGAAAGCATCTTTATGAAGACCAAAAATGGAATAAATAAAGAAGGAACCTGTGTGGCATCTATGGTTCTAGTCTAAGTAGCCGAAACGTTTTGGATATGGGAGCGGGTACAGAGTATCCGATACGCGAAACGGCAAATTTTTTTGACCCCGGATACGGCGTAGGATACGGCAGTACAAAAACTATATAAAAATTAAACAATATATAAATTTGAGCCTTCTAAATAGGAATTTAATTCATTAACCACATATTATGCATATGAAAGACAAGTTATAAGCTAAATAAGTGAATAACCACAACAAACAAGCTAGAATACATTTATATATAACAAATATATAAATTTATATAAAAAATAAAAAACAAATTATGTATAAAAATAAATTATGCCCTTGAAATTTATGGAAAAAAAAACAAATTAAAAAAATGTGTTTAGGCTTGGGAGCGGCTTGGGAGTGGCACAGGAGCGGCGAGGGGACTGCGGAAACGCCCGGGTACAGTCTGTGCCATACCCGTCCGTTTCTGCAGTACCTCGCTGCTCCCTGCCTGCTCCCAAGCCGCTCCCGCTGCCACTCCCGCTCCCACGCCGCTCCCGCTCCCGCTCCCACAGCCCTGGGGTGCCGCTTTCGCTACTAAGGTTCTAGTCAAATAATGAATATAGAGTCCCAATTGATGAACCTATGCCCTCAGATCAGATTTTGATTTTCCATCCTTCTCAATCCGATCATTTGCAGGGATCATGACATCCTTCAATTGCCTGATCTCTCCTTGCGTTTAAGGCTTACCTATTGGGATGTTCTGAACTTGATAGTTACTCACAGTCACATCCTCCCTATTCTTATCGCCAAGCGGAGTGGCCACTTGAGTGTATCTCATCCCTTGTTTATCATTGTTTATCAAGGACTTTGCTTTGGCTTTCTTAGCCGGCCGTTGTTGAATCAGTGAAGACACCACATCAAAGTCAGGAACAGTAGCCTTGACCACCCTCTCTCTTTTTAAACATATCTTCAATCCATGTGAGAGCATCAGCAACAATGTTATCAGTTTTCATCCTGGTGTCTGTGGAAGCATCAAATTGATGAGGATGAGGATGAAGTTTCTGTGTATGCTGGCATGATACTTGAGTTTGAACATTCTTACTTAATGGGTTAACATTTGGAGTTGGCAACGGAGTATGAGTAGATGGCTTAGAAGACAAAGGATAGAGAAGTACTCAATAAATGGCTATGATCATGATCAGAGGACAATAACGTCTGGATGGTGTTCTCAAATAAGTTTGACATATCAAATGCCTTAGAAGAAGAATGGGGAGGATTCACAATACTAGGGGGCAGACGAGGTTTCTGCAGGCCTTTCTGCGTTTTGAATTATATCTTGATTTGTTTCGAGGATTTCTCCACCACAAGTAGAATCTAACTTTTTACGCTGATTGGGATCAGCATCATCACCTCCACCCATGGCATCCACCATTTGACTAGCTTTGGTTGTTGTTGAAGTAACTTGATCTGCAACAACTCTATGTAGAGGAGGAAGACTGCGATGTTGATCTTAGTACCTTGGATGATGTACCTCCAGATGTAGTCTTCTTTTCACAACACTCGATTCGCTTTTACTCAACCAAAACAAAGTACAATCAACCAAAATTTCAATTCTTATTTCAACTTAAGATTCCTCTATCTTTAACTAATTAATTTTTGGAAGGGGATCAAGAAAGATTTTCTTCTGGAGATTGAGGCAATTTCAAATCTTTATCATCATCAGTGACTTTGATTGGGACCTGTTTCAAATGGAAAGCGATAAGTTGTTCCAATGTCATTCTACTGTAATCCCTTTTGCGGGCTTCATATTCATCATCACAATCAGCTCATAAATCTTCAAAGGAACATGTTGGTGGGTACCTCTGAGAATACCTTCAATGATTTCATGACTGTTGAAAGACGATCTTTTCTCATGCGAATACAGCCATTTCTCTTTCCAATGTTTTAGTAGCAACGATATTCTTGAGGTGTAATTTCCACATGTGATGGGAAAAAAATGTACACCTTTCTCGTGTCTTGAAGATAACAAAATTGATGACCTTCAGCTAGTTGTGTGCAAAACTCGATTAATAGAACTTTGGCGCTGACATAGCGAGGAAGCCGAAAGGAACGACCCCTCGAAACCAAAAACTCGCATATATGAAAAGGTAGGAAATTGAGTAAACTAATTGCCCAATTTTGTTACCAATTATATTTCGACTTTGGAAATTCTGTTATTGAAATCACATTCCAACATTTTGAAAATGCAGAATACGAAGGCATCTTTTACACGTTTGAAATTTTTGCACCTTTCTTTCAAGCTGAGTGTAGAGTTTGTAGACTCAATTAGTCATGCTTAAATTACCATTCGTTTTCAATCTAGAGAAAAGTTTTCTTCGGGCCACAACATAGACCAAGTAGAAAGTCATGTAGAAACTGCCCATTGTATTCAATTGACACAAATGTTTGTGTATTGCATCATTGATTATTGTGGTCCATTCGCAATGTTGTTTCCCTACACAAATGATGACCTTCACCTGGTACCTCCATTGGTGAAATTGCTGAGCCTCGCAGCTCCCAAGGATGCAGTTGAGCAATGTAATTATGTTAGCCATTTTATCATGAAAGTCACTATGGAGAAGGGTTTTGGTAGCTTTAGGATACCTTTGTCTTCTCATTCCTAACCAAACTCGCTTAATGGCATTGAAATGGTGAGTAGGGTCCTTGTCCCGCAAAGCGTGGCATTCAATTGTCAAAGCATGCTATGTTATCATTGATAAATATCAGAAATTCACGGATATATTTAGGGCCCAAGCACGCTATGTTATCAATTATCACCATTAGGGGTTCAAACCCCTTAGTTGCCAAGTTGTAATTTTTGGCACAAGTAATAGTGAGATCATGATAATGGATAGAAATGAGAAATCTTGCTGCTTCTCGAATCTCAAGTCCGCTATTAGAGAGCCTAGTAGCAAAAATCATTCTACATCTACTTTCTGCAACCTTGTTTGAAGATCTCTGCAAGTCCACATGTCTTAGGTCGTCAAGTCATAAATGTCAGTAACAACAGATTCGATGGCAGAGGGTTCTTCAAATCCCTTAAACTTGAATTTCATATTTGCATTTGAAGAGGAAGATGGCATATGAGCAAAGAATTTAACAAAGCAAATTCTCTTGAGCAATCCTTAAAACCCATCGAGGGGAGAGCATGACTCCACAAATACACACCTCGCAAGAAGAAAGGACAACTTGAAATTCCTCCAAGACGCTTGCAATAGAAACCCTAGGTGCCTCTTGAAGAATATCTCCACATGAATATGAAGTGAGTAAATCAACAAAATTTGAGAAAGTATTTTCCTTCAGACGATCAAACAACAATCTCGGCAAAACCTACATGCATTTTCTCTCGATTAAAGAATATTTGGTTTATGCATTCATTCTCAAATGATAAGCATGAAAAAAGAGTAGAACAAGCAAGAGTTGCAAAGGAGACGAGAGCAACAATGGCAAGGGTGAAATGAAATGAAGGGGTACTTTTGGCCTCATGTCGTTGAAAAGAGTGGGAGAAGCAATAAAAGTGTGCATGAGAAGCAAGTAGTGTTTGATGAGAAATTAATAGGTGGGAACGACAAATCTTTGCTACGCATGCTACAACAAGCGAAGTTGACAAGGTCCGCGGGTTCCACCTCTTTAGCATCAATAGGATTAGTTTTGAATTTGGATGGAGAAGTGCGGAATATAATACTTTGAGCTCATGAGCTTGAGGATTAGTGCAAGTAAACTATTGTTAAGGTAAAGCAAGACTAGAGGGACTTTGTTACATGTTTGGTAGAAAATCCAATAAATCTACTTTTATAATAATTGATAAAAAGCAAGGGGGAGAAGTAGGAAGTTTTAGACACTAAGACTCATGAGCTTGACTATAAAAAGTTCGCTTGCTCACAGCACGATAAAGGAGACAATCTTAGGAATATTGTGTTAGTACTCTCATGAAAGTGAGTTAGTAAAATATTTGTATGTGTGAAACATAATGTAATGAGTTGTAGAATAACCCATACTTAGAAATAGTATGTGTGTGAGTTAGAATATATTAATAATGTTCACATACAAAAGTTGTAATAACTCTTATAATGGTCTAGAGGTGAGAGTAATGATAATCGTAGGAGATTACGTTACAAAGATTTGATCCTATAAATGTAACGTCTCTCACACAAGAATAGAAGTGAAGCACTACATTATTATTGTGTGATATTAATTGCAATTAGAGTATTTTGTTTGTTAACGTTTGAAAGCTTTACGAAATAATTCATTTGGTATCATGGCAGTTTATGACCTTGCCTGTGATGGAAGCGTAATGAGTTTTCAAGGGGCAGCTTCATTTGCTCTTTGTTGCCCAGTTAATCAAAGCTTCATGTATTAAAATTCAATTATTTGTGCTTGAGATTTCATCAACTTCATCCTCTTCTCTGTGTATTTCTCTTTCCCAACCGCTCTTTTGTTTAAATTTTTCCTTTGACACTCATGCTATTACTAGAGCATTCTCCTTGGACCATTCTTTGTTGGCTTGTACCAGATCTGCTGCTCTATCTGCACCTCTTGTGGTTTCATAGCTGAAACATGGCAGAACTTGGATGAGAGTGTAACAAGGAAAATCCCAACATACATTGCAAATACATGTGCACACCAAGACGGCGGCGGTAGAAGCTTAAATACCAATTTGATGGAGGAGATTCAAACTGGTAACCTGGGGAGGCTGGGGTGTCAAAGTGGTAGAGTGGCAATAAGAAGGCTGCCACATTGGTGCCTAGGAGGTTTTAGTGAAAGCATAGATCCTTGTGCCATTCAAAGTTATGGATAATAGGTAATATAAATGTCAAATTTAATGAGATTCTAGACCTTTTAGTGTCAGTTTTATATTGTTTATGACCTAGTCGAGATCATCTTAATGGGTGAGTCAATAAAAGGATATTTAGAATGCAAATATGGTTTCTTTTATTAATAGAGTTTTGTCATGGTTTTAAGTTTTTTTAAGTACCAGTGTAAAATTTATTTTGTTTGTAGACAATTTATCAAGTATCTTTAAAAGGCATTATCCAATGTCAAGGTCCATGGTCGTGTTATTTTAGAGTTGGTGTCATGAGTCATACTTTGTAAAAGTGTTAAAAAATGTTCTGTAAGCGGGTGCATTATTAGTTGAAACAAACGCCCAATCATCTTCAAAATGGAGAAGTCAATTCTAGTCGAGAAATTTGAAGGAAAGGATTTTCATACCTAGCAGATACAAATGCATTTACAACTAATCGAAAAGGATCTATGGGATGTTGTCAAACCAACTGCTGTCACACCTACAAATGCAAATGATCTAGCCAAGTGGACCATCAAAGATGAGAAAGCATTGGGAACTATTGGTCTCGGTTTATCAAAAGCTTACCTCCACCATGTGGATTTTACAAAATCTTCCAAAGACATTTGGGATGCACTAAATAAAATTTTCGGATTTGATGCTGATAGTGCAAAGACAACATTGAAGCAACGACTTTACAAGGTGAAGATGAAAGAAGGTGAAAATGGTTGATCACATCAATTTTGTTCTCTGATAATTCAATTCGCTGGCATTAACTAAAAAGTAAAAGACGATGATGCAAATTCTGAAAGGCATGCCGAAAAAAAATTCTAGTATGGTTTTTTACTTCAAGCAAAGTGAATATCAGCTTGGCAGGGGTAATCTCTACTTTCCTTGAAGAAGGAAATCAGATTGAAAATTCTGAATCTGTATGTATGTACGAAATAAAGCAAGCACTTTTTAGAAAAACAAATATATGTCAAAGCCTAAACCTCCAAAAGAAAAATACACATGTTTCTACTACAAGGAACTAAGACATGTAATCTTGAATTGTAAGAAGAGAGCACAAGATCTTTTAGATGATAAACTGGATGAAAAGGCCCTCATGGACGAGGGAAGTGATTGGGAAGAATACACTGCTCACCGAGTGTTGAACATTTGTCTTGTTCAAAGATGAAGACTATTTGTACTCAAACCGTGTGTATGTGAGAGTGCGTAGTTGGTTGAAAATAAGACTAGTGTAAATAGAAGAATAGGAAAGCAGATGAATACAATGCTTTTCTATTAGGTACTTCTTCAAAGATTGGCCAGTGAGAAGGTCAACACTCATTGGAAGTGAAAGAGGGAACAATTCTCGTATGTAGTCGATCATCAAAGTACGTGGTTGGCCGGTGAAAAGCCCAACATTCACTAGAAGTGAAAGTTGGAGCAATTGTGCTTACGTATGTAGGTGATCACGTGCAACAAATATCCTAAGTAGTAGATTGCAAACCTAAAGCATATATGGACATGTGTTTTTGTTTCCATTTTTGTGGGATTACTCCACATTTTCGCACTAAGGGGGAAATGTTAGGAATATTGTGTCCGTACTCACATGAAGGTGAGTGAGTTAATAAAAATAGTTGTACATGTGAAGAATAATGTAATGAGTAGTTCGTAATAACTCATAGTTAGAAATAATATGTGTTAGTATATATTATTAATGGATGTTATGAGAGTTGTAATAACTCTCATAATGGTCTAAAGTCGAGAGTAATCAGAGGAGATTATGGTGCAAAGATTTGATCGTATGAATGTAATGTCTCTCACACAAAAATAGAAGTGAATCAATGCATTATTATTGTGTGTTATTATTTGCAATCAGAGTATTTTATTTGTTTAAATTTTGAAAGCTCTACCAAATATTTTAGAAGAGTGGAACTTTGAGACATGTAGTACAAGAAGACAATATTTGCTTCTACACTTAACAACAAAGGAGGACTAAAACAAGGTGAGATAGTAGGATTCACGGGATTTTGCAACATGTAAAGTTTGTAATGAAACTTTGCTTTCCCCACAAGGCTAGGATCAAATTCATTTTGATTTAGAATTATCACTAAAAACTTAATTAGCGAATTTTCACCGTAGGGGTACCTCATGAATTGCTTGTCATGAATGCTAGGGGTCTAATCAATTCACTTGCAAATATACTGCGTGCAAGACTTTCATGAGCATTTTCTAGAGATGGACATTCTTTCTCTCGCAAGAAATTAAAGTGACAGGTTTTTGCTTTCCATTGTCATTAAAGTTATTTGACTAGATAGTTTAACTTTGACTAGCTATCATGAGCCTTTCGTGGTGGAATCGCCACTTTTTCCCCTCCTAAATGGTGGCCTCATTATGTTATTCATGGATGTGACCTGACAAATCGCGTCCTTTGGGTGTTATTCAACATTAACAACCACTCTTTTGAGGTAGTTAATGTTTATGCAGTCAATGGTGCGACTAAAAGAGTGGCACTTTGGTGATGGATTACATATCACCGCCGATGCGCATTGGGTTATGTGTGGTGGCTTCAATGTGGCTAAGATGGCAATTGACAAGATTGGTCACCTACCCATGCTATGGATAATCGGTGAAAGAGAAGCCCATATTTACATGCACAATAAATTTGGGTTTTATGACCCCAATACAATGCATCATGATGACTCAAACAGATGACACACTTGGTCTAATTTCTGCCAGGGATTTGACAGAGTCTTGAAGCGGCTAGATCATGCCATGCTCTACACTCAACCGTTTTTCCTTTCTCACCTATTTTCAATTATCAATAGAAGTGTTGTCGAATATTATCCTTTCCAACTATCTTCCTATCTCTGCTTTAGAATTGAGTGGCTTTCCAAGCGCCCCAAGTACAAAAAACATCCTTCTTTTTCAATAATTAATTTTTTTTTTCCATGGGCCCACTATGTACCACGTCAAGTGGGTTTGAAATCTTGTGCCTAGGCCATCTAGTAATTTCAGCTGGATTTCATAGTGGAAAGATGCCATCACTTGCCTTGTTTCCTCCATACTTTTGGGTGCCAACTTGTCCGCATTTTCCGTCGAGCCTACTCTGCCACCACTTCAGAGTTAAGCTGCTCATTAACCACCCCTAAACAGATGTTTCACGAGCCTCTACAAAGACAAGTGGCGGAGTTTAGGTAGTCCCTCCAAATTGTAGTGCTTGGGGCGCTCAAATCAAATCCAAACTTAATTGGCTCAAAGTGGTCAACAAGATGTCTAAAGATTATTTTTAGATGCCAAATATTGGCATTAGTAGATTAAAGCCATCCGGGCCGCCATGCAAGCTTTTGTCGCCACTATTAGCAGGTTCTCAAAGCCCAACTTCCTTCCCTCGAGCGACAAACAACTCTTGATCAATGCATTGGAGCTTGTCCATCGTGAAGCTTAAAGGATTGCATGTGACTGGCCTCTTACCATCAATGATCTCCATGGAGCAGTATCGCAGATGGTCATGATGGTCTGTCATGTGAATTCTATAAAACTTTATGGGAAACGATTGGTCTGGACCTTTATCGTGTTTATATTGAGGCTTACCGAACCAATTCTCTTGGTTAATTCATTAACAAAGGCCACATTAAGTTCGTACTAAAAATGGGGGACTCGAAGCTTTTTTGTAATTGGGGCCAATTACTTTGCTTAATGTCTCCTACAAGATCATTGCCAAAGCTTTGGCTTTGCACGTATTTGCCACATTCTACTTGCAATCGTTAGTCTAGAACAAATTGGGTTCATTCAAAGCATATATTATTGTGGTTTGGGAAGCTACGAGTGGGCTCACCGCCTTCGACGAAAGCCATGTTCATTAAAATTGAATTTGAAAAAGTCTATGACCGTATAGAATGGCATTTTATTCTGGCTATGCTTAAAGCTCTAGGCTTTGGTCCTACCTTTGTTCAAACTGTTCAAAGGCTTTTTGAGATTTTTCTACTTACCTCTTCGTCAATGGAGTCAACTCGAGCATTTTGGTATTTTCTAATCTATTCACCAAGGTTATTGCTAGCCCCGCTTTGCATGTCTTAGCCGCAAAAAGGGTTTGGATATCTTCTTTCGAATGTCATAAGCCAAGGCCTAGTCAAGGGCATTTTATTACTTGGAACAATACCTACAAAACTAGGTAATGGCCATTTTGTTGATGATTCATTCCTAACTTTTATCAAGATAAGCAAAACATAAAAATGCTATGCTTTCCTTAGACATTTATTCCTTAGCTTCCGACTCAAACATGCAATGGCCAAAAACTCAGTGTTACAGGCAATCCTTTCTCGCCTCCTCCTTGGGTAAGTAATTTTTAATGGAAGTGGATTCAACATGGTAAGTCTTCCATTTTTTGGGAATTTCTTTCGCCTTCTAAGCAATTCCTTCTTGCTTTATGGTAGTATGTTATCTATAGACCATAGATAAAGCTTTCCTACTAGATGACCAAGCTCCTCTCTTTAGCTAGCAATAATAAAATGTGCTCCAAAGTTCTTACCGCACCCACGTCTATTATTCATCTTGCTAGGCTCCTTCTAAGGCTTATTATAAGAAGCTCGAAAAGTTACAAAGATTTCATGTTGGTGAGTTCTCGAGTTTGGTAAAGTATTTCATCATGTTGCTTGGGAATTCTGTTGTCTCCCTAAGGATTCTAGAGGATTAGGGTTGTTGGAGATTAGATATCAAGGCATGGTTCCTTGTGCCAAATGGATCATTCGGCTAGTGAAGGACAAGAAGCTTGTAAGTTTCTTTTGCAAAATTGCATCATAGAAGGAACACCATAAGGGTGCAAAACTTGGCAAGGGCTTGATTTTCAAAATCTTCTCATTATCAAAACCATGGTGAAAGTGATCGCCTCTTTTATCATTAAGAGCATCTAGAAGGCATGGGAAACAATCAAACCATGGCTTTTGTGGGATGGAAACAGATTCAAAGATGGGCTCTCCATCAATCACCATTCGATATTGTTGGTCACGTGCTATCACTTTTCTCAATGCCCCTCTTGTTGAGGTGCCTTGGGTTCATTCCCTCAAGCTTTTGTGATAAGGGACTCGCAATGTGTAGGATGTGTTTTGCAAGCAAACTAGAGATTACTTTCTTGGCCAAACGCCAAAGCCAAAATTTTGTTAACAAATAATGATCAAGAATCCTATAAGGAAATCTTGAATCCTATCCTGTGGAGATGCTCCATAAAATTGGGGTGCTATCATCCTGCCCATGGTGGAAAGATTGGAAATGGTTTCCTGAAAGTTGAAACACCATTTAAAATCAACTCGCTCAACAAGGACTATGAATTTCTTTCCCCAAAATTGTGTATGGTGGTTAAACTCAATGTTCCTTGTCCATTCATTATTCTACTCATTGTTGGAGCCGCATGTTTAAAACAACATGGAATGCCATACTTGAGCCCAAACTATCTCACTTTACATGGTGTTTGATTTACTTGGGCCTTTCCGTCGCCGTAGACTTCTCCATTCAAGGGTTCCATAGCCATTGTGCCCTTTTTGTGGTCATATAAAGACTCTTATGCACCTTTTCTAGTTTTCCCAAAAATTTAAAATAGCTTGATCTTGTATTCATGATTTCTTCAAACCCTTTAGACCAAAACTATTTGTCATAAAGATATCCTCTTAGGGGATTGGCCTTTTCTCCCAATGGATTTCACCCGATTTGGCATGCTTTCGAGAGGAAATTCTGCTTTTATTTGGAAAGAGAGGAATGCAGCTTATTTTTACTCATGGTGTTGTTGATTGAAATCTCTTAGCTTTTAATAAAGCTATGATTGTTTCTAATGTCTTTTTCAGCAGATTCAAGTTCAAGCCCGTAAGGTGGCACTAGAGGCAAGCCCATCTTCATTCCTTTTCATATCATTAGGAAATGTTCCCTGCACCGTGGCTCGAGTTTTGCCACCTTTCACCTCTTGGGATTACTCTCCAAGAGTCAAGGGTTTTGCATCCGGTCTTGCAATCGCTCTGGTAGGGTTCTTTGCCTTGCCGCCACTCTCTTCCACTTCTATAGCATGGGGGTTGGGCTTTCCACCATTGTGCCGTGACAATTGGGCTCCTCTACCTTCTTCAAACAAGGTTTTTCAAATGGCATTAGCTATCTCACCAATGTGTGATTAACACCACAACAAGGAGTTTGCAAAAACAATTGAGAACACATCCATTGGCAAGGAGCCCATTATAGATGAGACCGGCCTTCCAGATGGTGGATGGAGTGAGCCTGATGACAGGGACCCTCCTCCCACTAGCCTCTTTGCTGTTGATGCTGCTTGATAAACTGTTTTGTAATTGTTGGTTTAAGATTGTTTTTTGTAAACTTTGCTCCTAGGCCACATCACTAGCCTAGTGTGGCGGTTCTGTGACATGTTTCCATAATGCCAATTTTTTGTGTGAATAGTTGTACTATTTAATATGGCTGCTACTACATAAAAAAAATAGAATCAAATATTTGTTATAAGATGATGAGAGTCTTCCTATGCTAGATATTTGCACAAATCAACCACACACAATCATTTTTAGGTTTGATCGGGTTTTAGTTATGGCAAACCATTGATGTAGCATATCCTATGTCACCATCAGTAACAATATCGACTCTTCAGGTCAAAGGGAAGTTGAAAAATCTGTCAAATTCATTGAGCACAGTAAACAACAAGTGCACACCATTCTACAAAAGGATATTACAAAATATGAGCAGTGTTGTGACCAACATCGAGCACCACACAACTTTCAGGTTGGTGATTTAATATGGCTTCATTTACAGAAAAAAGACTCGACCTTTATGCAAACTCTATTTCCATCATTATGGCCCACACACAATTACTATGAAGGTTGGAGATGCACATTCGAGCTCAATCTACCTTCCTACCTTGGTTTTCAGCCAACCTTCGATGGAAAACTCTTGCGCCATTAATTTCTACCTTTGTTGGATTCACTTGTTACAAAGACACGTCAACAAGAAGAGGTTAATCCTAATTGCATCATTTCAGCAGAAACAGATCAAGGGATCAACACCGGAGTCAAAACACATGACATCCCCTTCTTTCATTCCCTATGGATCTATAGGGGTGCCCACACCCCATCTCCTGGTTCCATATAATATAGGGGAGATGGGGATATAGGGTTGGCCATTGGTCTCAATGATGAACTGTATCTTTTGATTGAACCACTAGTAGACAAACCCCCATACATCTAGAGGGGTGAAAATATGGAGCTAGCAATTGACCGAACACAAAAACAAGCACAAACACGGACACAAACACCAGGGGCTGAGATGAGATCACCAAAGCGGGTCAAGTACCTTCCTCGGGAAATTTTTGCAGACGCTCAAGTTGCCAACTAATTTCCACAGCGTCCTTCGCTACTTAATAGTTAATACAATGGGTATTGTTGTCTCTTGAGGAGGGAAGATTAATCCAGAAGGATTTGGCATCTTGATTGACTCGAGGTATAGCATTTTTACTTTGCGCCGTAATGCGACTACACCATCAACTTTGAGAAACTCAAGCACACATGGTCATGCTACAATGTCTTAACGCTTCTCCAATCATGCCTTGCAGCTTCAACAATGCCATTTTGTTTTACGCAGCTGTACTGCAATGGTTGCAGTAAACGACTAAATAGAGAAATTGAAAAATTACAATGGTGAAGGGTTTTATTTTTTGTAAAGCCACAATCGCCTCGTCATCTTCCACAATTGTTTAATAATATATTATATTCTTTCTTTAAGTAGCGATTTTAGAAAGATTCTTGGCATACATCTGACCTCTCAGATTATTGTACAGAACTTTGCATAATACAACCTTGCATTTACATTTCAGATATGGTGTCTTATTGCCCTCGTGTTTCTGTCTATAAGCATCGATTTACAATCTAGCTGTCGATCATTCACATAGGTTTTCTGCCATACCATATTTAAATTTGATTGCATGTGTTGTCCCCCAAGTCTTGTCCCGGCCTTGGATCATGCAGACTGGTTTGGGTCTTGGTGTCCAAGTAATATCCCGAATGTATTCAAGCAAAGCACCGTGCTGTGCCTTGGTCTTCTTCTTGAAGTCTCTCATTTTATTTCATTTCCCATGATTGGAGAGAGCTAATTCATCAGCAACTTCTTCAGGTAGAACATCAGGCAGATTCTGCTTGCTGAAAGCACAATCCTCGACTTGAGCATTCTCTTTGCTCACACCTTCCTTGAGTTGCATCATGTGGAGGACCATTTTTTTGACTGTAGGGTCAAACTTCAAAGTTGACCTAATATTTGGCACACGCCAGTTCCTTTGAAGGGCATTTATCACAAACTGAAATGGTGGTGTCCCCAGATGGGACAATATGCTTCTGTGCCTTCATTTTCTTCTCTTGACTCGCACAATTGTTCTGATCAAGTATTTATCCTCTTTTGGCACCTTGAGGAGCTATTGATATTTCCTACTTGTCAATTTGTTAATATGGGATTCAATTTGTTAATATGGGATTTTCCATTTCAAAATCTATGTGAATGTATGACTCTTGCCCAGTGGAAAGTGACAAGAAGCTGCACTAACTTGTCAGCAATTGGGATTGATGGTTTCCCTCCATAATTGACATGGATGACACTCTTTCGTGATTTGATGTTTTTGGGGTTTTTGCTCTATGTTATGGGAAAACGAGAGAGGTTTTTTTTTTTGGATAGGGCTAGTAAGAAAGTTTGCTAAACCCAATAGATTAGCTGAAAAATGCCAAAGGAAAAATGGTAAAACAGAGATTTAATTATGTTTCCTTCTAGGTACTAGTAAAACAAAAATGTGAGAAAATGACATCACACCAAAAGATGATTAAAATCCTTCTTTCTTATGACAATGGTTTGACCAGAAGTCTGAAGAATCACACGAAGTTCTTCACAAACAACATAAACTCAACATGCATGATGCCCAATTCTTGTGGAACTCTCTATTGTCTAAACTCAATTTTCAATAAAAAAATCAGTTTTCATGCCCATAATATGTTATTTAGTTGGAAGACAGTTGTGCAAAAGGAAATTGCATGGAAAAAGTTTGGGAGATGCACAAACATTATTCCATTCATAAATAAATTCATCCCCACCTTACAATTCATGGATGCGGAGCATTTGAGAGTACCATCCAATCTTGACATGTAGTTTGACATGCATTCAAGTGCAACATTTACATTTATCAAAAATAAATTGTAAAAACTATTGAAAGAATGTAATTTGCAGATACCCAAAAAGGGCTCAAGGAAAGAACTTTTTCCTTCATTTCACGTCTATTTATACTAGCTCACTTTTAAGTTGTAGTTACACAATTAGCCAACTCTCTTTTTCTCTTTTGATACATTTGAGTCCTTTTCTTTTCACGGATTAATATTTGCTCTTTGCATAATAAATTATTTTTTAAGGGACACTCTTATCACTTAAACTCATGTTCTCATTTGAGTTTTGTATCATTTATGCTCATACACTTTATGAGATAGAATTATCTCATAATATTCCAAGGACCTAGGACATACCACTAAAATACATAACATCTTCTTGTGCTATTATGGAGACTCTAGACCAGTGCATATTATATTTGCACGTGCCCCCAAAAATTATTTAGATTATATTGTATACTATGCATGTGTGTTGTTAGAATATTAACTATGATGGTCATAAATGTAAGTCAAGTAGATGCACAATAAGAAAGTATAACATTGTGTTCTATAAAAATTTATAAAAGTTAGTAATAAGAAAGGGTGGTCTTTCTCTTATGTGTCACTCATATGCTATTGGAGAATACATCTACACCCAAGTGATGCAAATAAATTTTAAAACATTGCAAGGGATTATTTATTTAACCATGGGACAAGTTGGAAAAAATTACATACTTTTGATTACGAGGCATGAATGAGGCACATACTGTTAGGCCGATCTTGTTGTAAGCCTGGAACCTTCTTGTCTATGTTAAATGCACCTGTGCATGTTATCATTTTTAAGGAGACTCTGCCTGTGGAGACCCATTTGTATCCAAAGGAATACAAATGGGTGATCAACCCACTTGTTTCCAAAGGACAACAAAAATGTGTCAAGACCCATTCTTGCAAGGGATGCAAAAACAGGGTCTAAACACTCCTGAGTATTACTGAGTATCTTTGTCTTCGTGCGTTTGTTCCAAGGCAGGCAAGGAGGTCTGTAATGTTTCTGTCAATGAAATTGTTTACAGAGGATTGCATGCTTTTCCTTCTTTTCTTGTATGTATTTTGCAAAGGAGCTTCAGGTATTCCTTAAAGATTTATTTAAGCTCTTCCAAAGCTCAAAAGGGGCCAACATAATGTGTAAAGGACAAGTTCGAAGGTATTTCAGGAGGGTTTCCAAGTGGGTTTTAACTAAAACACTTTCTAAGTCAGAAACGACCATTTGCATATAAGTTTATAACTTCTTGCAATTATGTTTACAATATTTTTGTTGAGCAAAGATATGAGTCGAAAGTTGAGCACCTTTATTCTTTTAGGTATCTTTGAATGCCTATGATCGTCTTAAAGTTATTAACCTCATAACGCCAAATGTTCAATATTTAGGTCACGCCATTATTGTACAATATGTAAGGCACTAAGTGCCCTTAAAAATAATGCCCTCATTTTTGGTTTGCATTTTTGGATAAGCATTAACAGGTAAAAATGACCCGAGTTCTATGCAGCACAGATTTGTCACGTGTTTCATTGTAAAATGACCAACTATTGATTCCTTCTTATCCGAGGTTATGATTGTGGAATAGAACATTAACAACCATTGCTTTGAAATTTCTATGTAATTCTGTGTGATACTCTGGTTGAATGCCTTATTTGACATTAAAGTTTAAATACTCATTTATGTTTAAACTTTTAACCACTAATGCATTTATGGATTTTCGTGTGATTCCAGGAAGAAATATTAGATGAAACGGATGAGTACATTGATGTTCACAATAAGTAAGTGGATGAATGTTCTAATAAAATTCTTTTACTTTCTAGTCGTATTGCATAAATGTAGGAAGCACAAGTTGATGGGTGTTATATGATGATTCAGGATAAAGGTTAATATGCTTGCGTCAAGAAGGTCGCCTGTATCATCATCTTCACTTCAGCCAACATCTCTATTGGCATCACCATTGTCCTCGTTCCAGCATACTCCTATTTTGAATTCCCCATTTCTCCTCATCGTCAGACACCTGGGCCAACACCAAAATTATCATTCTCTCCACGCACTTCACTGCCAGGTTCACCAAGGTTTTTGCAAGGTCTTAGCTTACAAAACCAGAGAGTAGCTCAAATACTGTAAGTTATATCTATGTTTTACTTTCATGTTGCAAGATTTTATCATCTTCCTTTATGATGCGTGATGTGCCATACAAAAATAGGTCACGCCTCTCATACAGAAATAAGAGAACACAAAACAAGGTTCAGCAAATTCAAAACAATAAATGACATTTTAACTGCTCTGTGAGGTCTGAGATTCTTCAATTGATGCTTGAGAAAAAGTAATATTATACTTGTTATTTGCAATGATATATACCGACAGTCAGTATTTCTTTCTTAGAAGGTGTCATCTAGTAGTTTGCCTCTGTTCATGATTTGAAACAAGGTAGCAACTTTCGTGACGGAGTGTATAATACAGTGGTCCTAAAATATGGAAAACAATCTATTAAAAATTACAAATGCGGAAAAAATATGATAAATAATATATTTCAATAATGATTCAAAGATAAGTTTACAGCAACCACAATAAATGCTATCATAAAAGTCAAGTGACATTAACTATAGATAAATTATCAAAAAGAAGATTAAAACCCCTTCTAAAAAGCCACATAATATGCAAATCCAAAATATATATTATCTTAAACTGCTGCAGCCAAGACAAATTGAATGTAAATTCAATAAAAACTAGTAATAAATTATGTCTTTTATGTACCACTCTTGTTTAACTGTTTTTAATTAAATTAAAGTATATTTTTTCATTAAGTAAAAATAAAAGCATCGTGTATTCATGTTTTCCTGCGGCAGCTTCAAAAAGTGAAAAAAAACAGATTTTTTTTTTTCAAACAACGGTATTCAGTAACTGTGATTTGAAATGGGCTGGCTGCTAGAAACTGAGTTGACCTTGGTGTTAAAAATTTAATCTTTCTCTCTCTCTCTCTCTCGCTCTCGCACGCGCGCGAGTTATTGCCTTTGGAGAGTAATAACTAGATAGAAACAGGAATGAGTTAAATATGGAGAACTTCCAACGTATTGAAACTCAGAAAGATAGTTTTTGTTGAATGTGAAAGTAGAATGCTAATTTATTATTGTTGATACAAATTTCAAATGTATAAATGACTTTTTTATCACGAATGGGTTGATATGGAGCAGGAATGAGTTTATCAGCAAATATGGAGAGCTTCCTAGCTATTGAAACTCTAAAAGAGATATTTTTGCTGAACGCGAGTGTAGAATGCTAACTTTTATTGTTGATAACTTGACACAAATTTAAAATGTATAAATGATATAAGTTGTTCTATCTAATCTCGAACTAGTTCTTTGATCTTCACTATTGAAAGTAATGTTTCCATGTATTGATTCAATAGGATAGAAGCCCTTATCTAAGTTTAATCCCGTCCCGGATGTCTAAGATGTTTCAGGGATGGGGGGACAAGGAGGAGAAGTTCCTCTAAAGACCCTCAACCCATTTTCTCTCTTCATGGGTTCGAGGAGGGAGCTTGAAGATGGTCCTAAGGTGTCTGTTGTCTACATTGTAGCCCTTGGTATGCCTCGCGCTACAAGGAGTCTTTAGTTAGTTTTAAAAAAAAAGGCACATAGGCTAGTTACTTCTTTATTATTTAATTAAAAATAATAAAGTGCACTTAAGTGGGTCTTTTTATATTTTTAATTTAAGTTTTAGTGGTTTTCCTCCCAAAAGGGAAAGGTCGGTCATTTTGAATGTTGCACCCCTTAATTCTATAAAAGGAGGTTGCATGACCTTTAGTGGGTATGTTGATTTGATCATTTGATATCACTCCATGCTTGGAGAAATGGGATGTATGTCCAAGTGATGTATAGTCTAGCTCTTCATTGTGCTCTCTCTCTCTCATTCGATTTGGAATTGAAGTAAATCTAATTTGATAAGGATCCTTTGGTATTGTGTTGCATCTTTTGTGTGGCGAATTGCACTAGGAGAGTTTCCTTGCCCTAACACATTTATTTATGGTGCAAATTTGGTTATTGTTGCATGATTTGGGAGCATATTTGTTTGTTTTCAGATTTGTTGTGTTTTGCAATTAATTTCATAATTTTTGGAGATGATTTGATGCCCTAAATGTGTTGGGAGACCTAATGTTTAGGGAAAAATTAGGGTTTCATGTTTGTTGTGCAAAAACTAATTTTGAAATATTATTTTTCATATTTTTGTGGCCCAAGATCCAAAGTTTTAGTTCATTTGGACTTCTCTAGTAAAAGACATGAATTTTTGAAGTTATGCCGCAAACATGGTTTTTTAAAAATAATTTCTAGAATTATTTGGCATGTTCTGCAAATCTGATTTGTTTATCTTTTATTTCTGAGCAAGGAGGTACTTTGTGGTGTGTTTGAGGTCGGGAAAAGTACCAGAAATATTTTATTAATTTCTTCTAACCCTAATGCCCAAATCTGAATTTTAAGTTCTATTTTCATAGTTCAAAAAATCGTTATTGGCATTTATCGGCAGGCCAAATTTTGACTCGGAAATCGGGAATCGGCAATTTATCGGCATTAATCGGCAACTTTATCGCTACTTTAAAAAACATTTAAATTCATAAAATAAACTTAAATTAAATGTAAAAACAATGTTAAATGATGCGAGAAGTGACTCTATAGAATGCCATAGGCCCATATGCATATTTTTGATTAAGTTTTGACCAAAAAAGAGAGTACAAACTACAAAGTATGCAAACAAAAATGCTCATAGAGTCATGTCACATGTGACTTTTGAAGTATCACTATCAAATATCAATAATATTCTATTTCATCAAGCACGCCTAAAATAAGTCTGTTGCACTTGCGGCTGCCTCGTGGAAGTGGAAGGTAAATATTCCTCCTCTGTAACACCAACATTGTCTTCTACAAACATATCATCTGGATCATCACCAACTTCTAATGTCCCTGATGGTATTGCTTCTTCAGTCTCCCTCTCCAAAGCAGCTATCTCCTCTGTAGTAAACATAGGCTCCGCATCATCAGGGTCAACAATCCAATCATCATATGGATCAATGTCAGCCAAGTCAATTGCATCATAACTCTGTGCCCCCTCCACTTGTCTCACACGAAGACGAAGATTGTATCGCACGAAGACAAGGTCATTGAGGTGTTGTGTTGTCAACCTGTTGCGCTTCTTTGTGTGAACAACTTCAAACATGCTCCAATTACGTTCGCATCCAGAAGCACTGCATGGCTGACACAAAATGCGGATGGCTAGCTTTTGAAGATTTGGTGTTTTTGCACCATAATCTTCCCACCACAAATCTGCAAATAAAACATTTATAAAATTGTAAGTTAACTAGGCTTGAATAAATAAAAGAATTCTAAACTTCTAGTATCTAGTTCTATGTGTAAAGAGACTAAATACGATGACTCAATTTGTTTTTACCTGGCTGAGAAGTGTTTCTTCTTTTCACACATAGAGCCGAAGAAAAGAGCCTCCCCTCAGCAGTCTTGTAAATCTGCAGCTCGTCAACAATTGCATCTCTAATATCTTCGTTAGGTACCATCCTCTCTATGCATGTATTAATGCCATCCATAACCTCCTCATCAGCCTTAAATGATGGGGAAAAGAAAAACTTTGGGTTTAGATAGTACGCCATTGCATGTATATGTCGATGGAGTGTCTTGTTCCATCTCCGATTGATTATGCACCAAATGGGTTCATATTTTCGCTGATTGTGCCCATAATATTTAGCTATGGCCTCCTTGGCCACATCCATAGCCTCATACAAATAACCCATTGGGTTTTCTCTCCATCCACCATCCGTAGAACTCGAACCAAAGGCTCTGACACCTAAAACAAAATAACATATAAATTTAAAATCAAAATTAATAAAAAATATAAAACAAACAAATGATAAATAAACAAATATTCAAGTTTAGTTTACCTTCATGATTTCTTCCATTTTCTTTGCAAACATATCATCAAAAATGGTCTTCACGACCCTTTCTCATTCGGTCTTCTTGGCATAGGGAGACTCCATCCATCATGTGCTCACAAACATCTGCTTAAGGGATGTTAATGAGGCTGCAATGCTTTGCAATGTAATGAAGTTTGTGGCAAATCATGTGACCCCTGATCGCACAAGCTCCTTTCCATTGGTGTGCTCTCTCATCAAGTTTAGCACCCAAGTGTGATTGTAGATGAACTTTGTAATATTTCTTGTGTCTTCAACCACATTTTTCACCCATGAGAGTTTTCCTATGTCCTCCAATAAGAGATCCAAACAATGGGCTGCACAAGGGGTCCAAAACAATGTAGGGTGCCTCTTCTCAAGAAGTCTCCCTGCTGCTACATATGTCGCCGCATTGTCTGTCACAACTTGGACGACATTCTCCACGCCCACCTCCTTCACCATCTCATCTAACATATCACACAAAGTGCTTACAGTTTTGCTTGGTGGGAGGCATCAATTGATTTCAAGAAGACCAACTGCCCACTTGATGCCACTAGGAAGTTAATCAATGTGTGGTTTTTCACATCTGTCCACCCATAAGACAAAATGGTGCATCCTCTTTTTTGCCATACCTTTTTTTGCTCTTCTACAAGAGCTTTGGTATGTGCGACGGAATCCTCCAACAATGGGCCACTCAAATCATGGGGAGTAGGAGCTTTGAACCCCTTCCCGGAATAAAAAAGCAAGTGACCAAATTCTCCCAATATGGACTTTTTGCCACATCAAAGGAATGTTGTTGTAGTACCAAAAGTTTGTTGCAGCTATTCTTACTTTTTATTGTGCATTTCTTTATTCCAAGCTGTACCTTTGAGTGAAGGTTGTGAACCAGGGCTACTTCGAGGAACAAAAATCATCGTTGAACTACTATCAGTGGATGAGCCTCGTCCCAATGTTTGACCTCGTGGAGTTTGGGCAATAGAAGATGCCCCAATGTCAAAATCTTCCCTCGCTGCCCTCCTATTTGCAAGGGCTACAAGTGCATCAACTTTCCTCTTCTTTTCTTCTTTTTTCTCTGCATAAGTCGCAAGGAAAGTAGACAATTCTCGTTGAGCCTCAGGTGGTGCTTGATTGCACACTGTCACTTCATTCCCTAGTATCTCGAGCAATGTGGAACTTAAGGCGATAAACACCACCACTCATCTTCATGCCACAATAATTGCATATAACATTATTGCCTTCTGCTCGTTCACAATGCTTCCACCCTAGGTCATTTGAGTTAGGCTTATTACAAGCAGTTGAACCAGATCCCGATGCCATTCTACAAAACAAAAAAACAATTGTCTTAGATTTACAAGCCTTAGAGAAATAAAATGTAAACTAGAATGAGCTAGAAATGTTTTAAATGTAAACTATAAGTATATATATTAAACTCATTTAAATGTAAACTATATTATTCATTTAAATGTAAACTCATTTACATATTACGAATTAATATGTAAATTCATTTTTAAATCTATATTGTTAATATTTAAAATATTAAAAAAAAAGAAAAAGAAATAGTCTTACCTACAGGGTTAGGGCCACGAACCACCATGAAATGCACAAAAACCACCACGAAATGCACAAAAACTGCCACGAAATGCTTTAATATTGCCACGAAATGCACAAAAACCACCACAAAATGCACATAAACTGCCACGAAAATGCTTTCGCCGCCATGAAATGGCACGAAATGAGTCACGAGAAGGAGAAACGCTCCACGCAGAGAAAGGAGGAGGAAAATTTAGTTATGCAAGTGAAAAAACGAGTCAGATTTGGGGCTTTTTTTCATTTATACCTAAGTTCGCAATTTTCCATGATTTTTTGCAGTTATTCAAAGTGCTAAAATTGTGATTTATCGCCATTAAATAAATTGCGATTTATGGAAAGATAAATTGTTTTGCATGTGAAAATGATTTATCGCGATTATCGCTCGATAAATCGCAATTTTTAGAACTATGGCTATTTTGAAGGGGTTTTAGTGCTCAGAAAAATCTGATCTCTAGTTCATTGGAAAGGGAAAAATCCCAAGTTTATTGTGCACTTTGTTTCATGCAAAAAGACTGAGTATCAAGAGAGTTATGAATTTTAGAAGTTTTCACTGTCTGCAAGCTATTTTAAATTAATAGTGCTCGATCTAGAAAAGGTGTGAATTCCAATTGATTCTCCCATCTCACCCATCACCTTGGCTACTTCCAACCCCATTTTGGGTTGTAATTAGCCGACATTGGGTTATTTGAGGTTGAATCAAAAGGATCTAATCCTTCTTGATTTGATTGGTGTGGAAGTTTGTTAAAATTCTCATTTGTCCAAAAAGGGGACATCACAAAAAAGGAGGACGACCCTTGATTTTGAGACATCTTGTCAAGTCTCTCTCCCTCATCCTCGCAAGGGGGCATCCTATTGCCTCGAGGTCATGTTAGGCCTCAATGTCCCGGGATGTCTAGATGTTTTAGATCTTTCATTAAAAAATAAGCAGCTAAAAAGTAGCACACTAAAAATGAAATACTCTAATTTGAACCTAAGAGGAGGGTCCCACCCAAACCAAATCCATTTCATATTGCAAAAGACAGAAAAGAGATGAAGAGGAAAAGATGGGACGAGCAAAGTAGAGAAAGAGGGACTTTCGCACCAATCACCACATTCATTGTCATTTATTGGGTATGTCATTAACTCTTTTTTGGGCAAATGCATGGTTTGCTTTGTATTTTTTACAATGTTTATTTAAATGAACAAATGAAGCTTATTTTTTCAACACATCGGACCAATGGGCAATTAAAAACATCTTTGTCTGTTGGTTCAAATTGTTAAATAATCAGTTTTATTGCTCCAATTTGATGTTTTGTTTCATTTCGCATTTGTTTTTCCCCTCTAAAATGAGGTTTTATAACTTTTTTTTCAACCATAGTTTGCATACTCGGCAACTTAAAAATTACCTAAATTTCTTTAAGTTGATGAATTTTATGCAAAATATAGTTAACAAAATGTATCAAATGAGTTTGCAAAACGTTGGCGAAATGTTTTCTATTATATTTGAATAGAAATAGGATACAAAATTGCATTATTGCCCAAATACAACAGCCAACTGATAAGTCTTATGAATTTATGATGATTGTCATTGAAAATTATCATCATAAATTGCATATCTATGCAAGTTACAAATTACAATAATTTACAATTTCCAAAAACTCGCCAAAATAAAATTAAAAAAACTTGCCAAAAACTCGCGAGTAATTGCCAAAAAATGTGAGTATTCACCAAATACTTGGCTGACAGGTTTGGTGAGTTTTTCATGGAAGGATGATTGCTTAATTATGCTTGAAATGTGTTGTAAACATGCCCATCTATTGTTTTTTGATTGGAAATGTAGCAAAAATGAATGTTTCATTTTTTACGCTTCAAATGCGCTAATAGGACTTTTTGTTGCTTTTAAAATGCACAGAAAATCAAAATGATAGTTATGTGTTATGATTTTTAAACTAAGTATGCAAGATGAGTTATGTAAGTGACGAGGATGGCATAATAGAAGAAATAAACAATGGATGGGGGAGGGCAATTTCATGATAACAATAGATTGACAACACATGAAAATACATTGACAAAAGAATGAATAGACTTAATGTGTGGCATGCTACCGTATTCTCTCAATGAATATGTAATACAATAATATAACAACCCAAACCAATTTGGGTACCACCCAAACCAATATGGGGGTAACCACGTGCGGACACTAGTTTAATTCATAGTAGGAAAACTTGGCGACTACTTGCCAAAATTTTGAAAAACCGAATACTGCAAGGAAAACTCGTCAACTCGGACTCGCCGAGTATCGGTGAATTTGAGCCTTAAACTCGTCTGATGCAAAATACTTGGAAAAATGCAGAATATGTGCGACAAACGCTGAAAAAACACTAAAATTTGTCCCTTTTAAGGAAAATGGAATAAAAATCTCTACATCCAACTGAGTTTGAGTGCAATAAAGAGCTTGAGCAATGTAGATACAAGTACCATTGGATGGTTGGTGTTACAAGTGCCAAGAGAATGACGACAATAGAAAAGAGATGACACAAGACAAGAAATATCTTAATACAGAATGCTTATTTACTTTGATCTGATGTACATGGTGATACCAAACTTTATGATGTAACAAAATGATATAAAACTATCAAACTAATGAACAGATATCTAATTTCAAATCACACGGGTATGAATAATCAATTGTTTGAAAAATATGTTGGCCTTTACAATTGACGTGACAAGTTAAAGTATACTTTAATGGCTCATTACAAAGGAGTGATATCTGATCCATATAACGACCAACGATACCTTAAGAACCACAAAAAAACCTTAAACCTTGCTAATACTATACTGTAGTCTATGGAAAAGTGTTTACAAATATATGTTAAATGATCAAAGTCTAATCCATTGGGGGAAATGAAAATTGATTTCCCTTGTAACAATTAACAACCCACTTTTCCATTTTATATTTTTAACCTCACTCAAATACCAAATGTGAAATTCGGTCAGAGCTTTAAGAAAAACTATGCTAACAAAAAGATAAACAGCTAGCACTTATCATCCAGCTGTTGTATTCATATGATGATGCAATTTTGTATTGTATTTGTATGCACATCTAATAGAAAACAGTTCTCCAACATTTTACAGACTCGTTTGATACATTTTGTAGCTATATTTTGCCTAAAATTTATGTTTTTAAAGAAATTTGTGTATTTTGTAAGCTGCCAAAGATTTTCCGAATACGAGTATGCGAACTATGGTTTAATTAGATGGGAAGACTTAGGATTTAAATAATATTCCTGACAAGCCTCACTGTAATCCTAAGTCAACTTATGAATTGTCATCTTTGCATCTAATGTGATGTAGATGGTGCTCAAAACTCGGAAAACCATAAATTATGATGAAATCACTATGTTCCTACTTGTAGTGTATCCCAATCAATCATGTGCTAAAGAGAGAAAAAACGGATCACTCAAGATAACTCTCATGAGTAACTTATACACGCCATATACATTTTGCAGCTGCACCATAATGCCTGACTACCTCAATCTATGTCAAGCTGTAATTGTGAACCAATCCTCATTGACAAAATTCTTGAAATCAAGAAAATCTAGGTACGTGTCAATAGATTAAAAACTGCCCCTATGGCAGAAAAACTTCGCCGAACCCCAAAACTTCTAATGATTGAACTCTATGCAAGGTCATTGAAAACCCCATGATCAACTCTCTCAAATATGCAGTGCCAAACTCTGTCATATGCAATCTCTAAAATCCGAACAGTTGCTGTTTTGAACATCACTCACTCCAAATATGGATAGCCAAAATCTTACCTATCAAATGTCCCATCCTCAATGCTGCAATAATCAGGAACAAACTCTGTCCAGTGCTATAATATGTTACAATGCTGCAATCCCCAATAAGTTGCAATCAAAGATGACTATTCACAGTGGCCAATATGAGCAGTCTCTAGATATGACATATGGGATAACTCCTTGCAAAACTTTAATCAATCTAACTCAATAGACAATGTGCCAAGATATGTCTGGGTATATCACCTGGAATATCTTCAAGGCAAAATTCGACATAAATGTTGATCACAAGTATTCAATTCCAACATCAAACATCTAGTTTTGATGACAATCATCAAATCTTGGTCACCAAGATATACATACAATGATACATGTCCTTTAATCTTGCACAAATACGTTCTTTGGGATGTGCAAATCAAGTGTAGAAAACCCATCAAGTGCACAAGTAGACAAATCAACATTTGGTGAAGTAACAACTGTGAGTCAAATCTGCAATCACTTGTCTGAAAACAATTCAGACCCACACTCATCTGCAAGTCAACTCCACAAGCTGATATATCTGGCTTCATCAAGATTGATGCACAATCTATGTATTAACTGACAATATCACTGAAATCTCCACAAACCTAGGATCTACAATGTCAAATTACTCAAAAATCAACAATTTGAAACTCAAAATATGACTCCTGATGTTCCCTTGTCATATTAGAGTGGAGAGCTTCCATACATAACCCCTTGAAATGCACAACTCAATGATACTCTCTCAAGTTTTCATCACAAGTCTCCATTAAGCTACCCTTTCGGGTTTTCAACTTAATGGGCAGAATTTGTAAACCACCCTTTTGGATTTGCAACATACCATTGAAATGGCTTTATATGAATAATCTTATTTGTACTATCAACAAGAGGCAATATCTTGATGTCCACATCCTCGCACAATCCAAGCACATCAATAAGGATCATCATCATCATGCAGTGCATATCCTTTGTCAAATTGATCACTAAACACGTCTGAGCGATCATCATCTAAGAAGTCAAGCTGATCGTCAACTTTAATGTCAAAATAAGAGGAAGTAAACACAATATGTGGGTCTAGGAAACAAACTTCAATAGTATGTTCAACAACACCGACAAATTTCTGCTGAATTAGAAACAATCCGATCAAAAATAGAACTTAATAGTAGGCTCAGCCAAGGGAGTAACAATAATAGGCATGAGGTAATGAAATCATGACGACTGTTAATGAAATCATGGGGTTGTGACGATTTTCGTTGCTGTTTCTATTCGTATTTATTCGGTTTGTATCTTCGACAACGTTTTTGGTTTTTAACCATTTTTCCTCCGGGTTTCCACCCTCATCTCGATCATTTGGGGTCGGGATTGGGCCTTATTGGTAATTTCGCAGCACTTTTTGCCCTCTCGTTGGTTTTTTGTCCCCTTCTGTCCGTGTATTTCATTTTTGGTTCTCCATATTTGTGGTTTATTCTTTGTTGTCAAGGTTCGCAATTTCATAGAATGGATCCTCCTTCGGCTCGATATTTTGAAAAAGGAGAACCCTCCTATTTTTCCTTCGAGAGATGTTATGCGTGGTCCTCGTGACCAAGTACTTTTCTTCCATTCAAGGTTCAAAACGACTAATTCGGATAGTGAAAGATGATCCTCGCAAAACTCCATCAGGTTGTATGAAAGTGGCGATGGCACTCTAGTGCTCAAAATCGCAACGTTTGATGTTCAAGCCAATATCCGCAAACTAGAGGCGGAAAACATGGATTACTCAAGGAGAGTATACAGGTCTCTCGCCTATCTTAACAACTATTTCTTAGTGGTATTTGCTACTTTCGCTGAAAAGGAACATATCTTTCAAGGGGGACCATGGTTTTTTAGGCATGTGGGTCTATTTATGAAGCCATGGCAACCTCTTTTTAAAGATGAAGAGGAACTCCCTTCGTTGTTCTTGTTTTGATTCGACTTTTTGGATTGCCAATTGAATTCTCGAATCCAATGATTTTTCAGATATTGGCAATTCCATTGGATTTTTTTTTGACAAAATCACCAAAATTATATTAATAGAAATATAATGTTCAAATTACAATGCCAAGCTATTATACTCATACTCCAAGATATATCCTTGGAATTCCAACAACAAATTAAAGAAGAGAAAGAGCATATCTACAAATTATCCATCCAACTGATTGCAAGTGAAGGATCTTTTCAATCTGTTTCCGCTTCTCTGGAGGCCATGTCAAAGGTAAAGGGCCAAAGTTGATCAGATTATTATGATCCAACGCCCAGTTTGCCAAAGCATCTGCCACCTTGTTCTGATCTCTAGGCACATGTTGATATATGATGGTTTGAAATTGTCTAGCTATAACCTTAATATTATCCTGAATTTTGGCGATTAGCCAATTATTGGATGTATGTTGCTCTTGAGCTGATAGAAGGTTAACAATAACCTTAGAATCAGATTCAACTATAATACTAAGACATCCCAGTTTAGTTGCCTCCAGAAGAGCTCACTGGATAGCCAAGATTTCAGCCACATTATTGGTGCAATGTCCCAATTGATGAGCGAAAAGAAGAGGGGAGTTCCCAAAGAATCATGCGCTATCCCTCCCATACTGGTTGGACCCGGATTACCTCTAGCTGCTCCATCGGTATTTAATTTAACAAAGCCAAACGGAGGTGGTTTCCATTTTCTCAAAACAAAGGGCATCAAAAGTTTAGAACAAGACTTTGTCTGTAATTGGCTTTCCCCCAAATTAAGTTTTTGTAATAAAACTTTCCACTTTCCAGTGTTGGGAGGGAATTTTCAAATTATGCACCATAGTTTCCACAATATTACTTCGAGTTAGTTCCTTGACATACCAACTGTCTCTACTTTCAGATTTGAAAATACGTCTATTTCTCTCTTTCCATACATTCCACAACATAAGAGAGATAGCAATCCAGATTCCTTTGTTAAAGTCCTGAGTATCAGAGACTGAGCGTTTCCAACCTCTAAGAGTATCCACAAGATTCATAGAGGAGTTCCAAGTAACAGATAGCCAATCAGCCAAGATATTCCATAGAGACGTAACAAAAGGGCATTGAAGAAAAAGGTGGATCAGAGTTTCATCTGCTTCTTTACATAAAGGACACCAAAAGGGTCCGACCATCCCTCTTTTCATCAAATTGTCTCCAGTAAGAATCCTCCTATATAATAAAAGCCAGATAAAGAATCTAACTTTAGGCCACAAAGTAGGTTGTCAAGAGATCAACGAAGATGTCCTTCCAAGGGTGTGGCTGAGTAACTATCAAAGCACTATATCCTTCAGCTACAAAGTACTTTCCTTCCGAAGATTTTCCCCATGCAAGGGTATCAGGTTCAGAGGTGATAGGAAGGATCTTGTTTTGTAGGAGGGTTTGAAAAAAGTGAATTTGACCATTAGACAAGTTGACCTGCCACAAAGATGGAGAGATCCATTCAATCCCCTGAGACGATGATTGTATATAATGGCTCACCTTTTCCTTTCCTTTACTGTGAAGAGTATTCATAATATTTCTAAAATCCAGATATTGTTCAATCAAAGGTGGGTGCCCATCCCATGAATCAGTCCAGAAGTTAGCCTGATCACCTTTCCCAATTTTCCAAAAATGTTTTTAATGATTTCTTCACCTATTTTGAGGACTGAGAGAATCGAGAGAACCCCGAGAAGGTAAAGAATGTCGAATTAGTTCATGCGGCAACATTCCTTCGCATATTTTGCTCTAATATTGATGCCCCATAGCTGATATGGATTTTGCAGCAATCTCCAATATAACTTTGCAGCCAAAGCTTTATTATTCTGCACACTGGATCTAAAACCCAATCCCCCTCTTTCTTTGGCAAACATAAAGTTTTCCATTTCACAAGATGCCATTTCGAACTTACGAGTTCCTGTCCATAAGAATTTTTGACTAATGGAATCTAGTTGATGTAAAACTTTTAGGAATATTCAAAAGAGAAGCAAAATAGATAGGAATAGCTTGTAACACAACTTTAATCGAGTTATATGTCCCCCAGAAGTTAACCATCTATGAGTCCAGTTACTAAATTTCTGAAGAATCTTTGCAGGTAGCCAACTCCAGTCAATTAATCTTTTAGAATCTAATGGGATACCCAAGTATTTTAGAGGTAACATGCCCTTTTGAAATCCTAATTTCGCCAAAATATCCTGCTCTAGCTTGGGAGAGCAATGGAAGAAGATGATTTTTGACTTTTGCTTGTTTATATCTTGACCAGTGGCCTTTGAAAAGAGCTCCAAATTATTGTGGATTTGATTAGCTTCTTTTAAAGATGCTTCCCCCATGATGGAAGAATCATCTACAAACTGCAGATGGGACAGAGGGTCCACCTGTGTAGCCAATTTGATACCCCTCAACTTCTTTTGGATTCTTGTTCTGGAAAATAGTCTACCAAAAGATTCAACAACTATTATGAAAAGAAATGGAGATAAAGGATCTCCCTGCCTTATACCTCGGACGCAGAGAATCTAGCTGTAGGAACTCCATTAACCAAAATTGAATAAAAACCGAAGAAATACATGCTTGTATCCACTTGAACCCAAAGGGGGAAAACCAAACCACAAGAGGATGTCCATAAGGAGAGACCAACTTACCTTATCATAAGCTTTAGACAAATCCAGTCTCAAAAACATAGTGGGTTTTTTTAATGTCCATGGAATGGAGGGCTTCTGAGCTAGAACAATATCGTCATAGATTTGTCTACGAGGTACAAAGCCCCCTTGTTCTGGAGATATTACTTTATAAATGATAGTTTTCAACCTTTCAGCTATGACTTTGGTAATTATTTTATAGAGCACGTTGCATAAAGCAATGGGGCGATATTCCGCAAGGGTAGAAGCCTCTTCTTTCTTAGGAACCAAAGCAATATAGGTTTGATTAATGACTTTGAGAACAATCTTCGCTTGTCTGCATTCTTCCACCACTTCCAAAAGATCATTTTTGATAATGTCCCAAAATTCTGATAGAATTCTATCGGAAAGCCATCAGGTCTTGGTGTTTTTCCTTTTTTCATAGCCCATACAACTGTTTGGAGTTCCTTCTCTGAAACCGGTTGCAAAAGAAAAGTATTGTCCTCACTAACCAAGGTGGGAATGATATTAAGCAATTGTTGAGCATTTCCATCCAGATTAGTAGCAGTAAAGATCCCAGAAAAGTATTGTATTGCTAATTGTTGAATATCTTCCTGTGAATTAGCCCGAGTTCCATCTCCTTTTTCCAGGTAAGCAATGTGATTATGAGAACGGTGAGCTAAGAGAGATTTATGGAAAAAAGAGGTGTTTTTATCTCCCTCTTTCAGCCACTTAATTCTGGACTTCTGTTTCCAGAAGATTTCTTCTCTTAATTCCCATTCCATCAGTTCTTGCTTAAGAAAGATTTCCTTAGTTTGCAATTCTTTTGAGTACCCTTGCATTCTTACTTGATGAGACACCTCCTGTAAAGTTTCCAAGATTTCACGTTTTTTCCCATGGACATTCCCAAAATCAGATTTATTCCACTTCTTGAATTGGTTAGTAATATGTTGAATCTTCTAGTGAAGCAAAACATTTTTTCTTCACCCCGAAATCTGGGACTACCCTTTTTAAATTTTTTTTCTTTTTAAGTAGTAGGTCGTGTTTTGTGTTTTGTTTTGCTTGTAGTTGTTTGCATTGCTCTAAGGTATCCCTAGAGAGTCATAAGAGCCACATTCGCCAAATACCCACATGCTTAAGCTCACTCAATTCCTTCACCAAGCTTTGTCTGAAAGTGTTTTATTTATTTTTATAATAAATAATTAAAGTTTTTTAAAAATTGATTGAGCTAAAATTGGAGGATTTAGGTTATATAAAGCACTTCACCCCATCATTATTACCACAGAACATTCACCCGAGGGGAAGAATTTTTGCAGATCAGCTAATTGGAGAAACTTTTTGAGGAATTGCCCGCAACTTCTTTCGGGTTTTGTTTTTATTTATTTTTGGCCGTGTTTTAGTTTTTCTCCGTTTTTCGTCCTTCAATACCTATAGCCTATTCATTCTTCTTGCCAGACCTTTTCCCGAGCCTAGGGTTTTGAAAAGCTATCCAGTGTTTTTAATTGCTAACTAATTTGTCTATAGGTCACTACAGCTTAGGTTTCCTTCAGGAGATTGCAAGAGGTTGCTTGGTCCAAAAAGGTGCAATAATGGATTTTATGAAAATAAGGAAAATACTGACACCAATGCGTAGAGCTTGAGAAAATATGCACTTTTAGAAAAAATGACACCTAAAATGGAGCCATGGAGTGAAAGTTATGGCACTTGCAAGTTTTTGCTGCTACATCTTCTCGGACCCTTTCCAAAAATGGAAAATTTTATTCAAAGCGTGGTTTTGCAAAGCTGCCCTCATCATTAAACTTCCACGCAATTATCCAAAGATGAAGTTTTTATGCCGGTTGTGGTTTTTCACTCCTTTGTCTTCTTGTTTCAAGCAGCCTTCACTCCGAAATCCACGCCATATTTTAAAGGGGCAATTTCACTTAACTAAATCGTGGTTTCTAAAGAATGAGTCTTCTATTTTTCATGTGCAAGTTGAAGAAGAAAATCACCAAGTGAATTGTGTGGATGTCGTGTCTTGTCTTCCTTTTCGCAAAGCATCCTCTTCCTTCTATATCCACACAATCCCCTCCCTCGAATCCACACAATTGTTTTAAATAAAAAGAAAATCACTTAAGTGAATTGTGTGGATGTTGGGTGTCTTGTCTTCCTTTTGCAAAGCATCCTCTCCCTTCTAGATCCACACAATCCTCCTCCCTTGGAATCCACACAATTGTTTTAAAGAAAAAGAAAATCATTTAAAACAATTGTGTGGATGTCAGTGTCTTGTCTTCCTTTTCAAAGCATCCTCTCCCTTCTAGATCCACATAATCCTCCTCCTTGGAATCCACACAATCGTTTTAAATAAAAAAGAAAATCATTTAAAACAATTGTGTGGATGTCGTGTGTCTTGTCTTCCTTTTCATGAAGCATCCTCTCCCTTCTAGATCCACATAATCCTCCTCCTCCACTGAAATCCACACAATTGTTTTAAATAAAAACAAATCACTTAAGTGAATTATGTGGTTCCCTGGCAGCCCGATTCAACCAAGTTGTGGATTTCCAACAAAGAGTCTCCTTGGATTTTAAACGCAATTTTTGAAAGGTTAGAAGCAACATGTTTGGAAGCAAGTCGTGATTCTTAGGGGGCTTGTCTGCTAAGTTAAAAGCTGCCCTCTCTTTGCAAAATCCACGCCAAAATTGGATCACCACTCAAGCTAACTTTTCCATATTCCAAAGCAACCACTATAAATGCATGCAATCCCTCAGTTGAGCCCACTTCTCTTTGCTTGCATTCGGAGAAATTCCCAGAATTTACGGCTGCCAATATAAAAATATATATGAGGATGAGTTGAATGTTTGTCTAAATTCTTTCCGAGACAATTCACTTGTGCACATACTTGTGAAAATTAAGCAAAAGTCAATGTCTGATACATTGGAGATATCTTCAGAATCAAGGGAAACAATTGCAATTTCTGCACAAATAGATCCAGATTTCACAACTGCAAAAGCTTCAGGCAAAGGTGGAAAAGGGAAGTCTCGGCATGTATGAATTCAGATAGAATGAAGGGTGATGACAAGGGTAATCCAACAAAACCATGCATAGTGTCCAGCATCATCGGATTAATTGATAGATCAAGGGCAAGAATGAGGTGTTGCACCTAGAATAATTTCTTCTCCTCTTTCTTCTTCTTTCTCTTATTTTCTCCGACAAAGTAATTGAGTGATCAATTAAATTGTAAAACTTAGGTAATTGGTTTAGAAGCCATTACTTCAAGTTACTGGAAGAAGTCAATTACTTGGAAATAGGTGGCAAACATGCAGAATAAAAGGTTCTATTTTCAGTTGTAAATCATGCATGTCATTCGAAGAGGAATTCTAGGAGGAAGATTGCCAATTGTTTCCTTTACGGCTTCCACATGCAGGAATTCATAGAAGCATCCTATTTGTAATTGCCCTCTATGCACTATAAATAGAGGAAGAGCCTACGGGTTAAAGGATCACAATTTGTTAATCAACATTCTTGAGTTCCAGACTTCGTGTTGTAGTGCTTGATGTCATTTTTGTGAAAGTTGAGGAATTGAATAAAGACAGATATCTAGAGAACTTTGTGTCCATGGTGCATTTGCTTCTTACTTCTGTGTGGATCTTTAGATAAATTGTGTTATCTGAGATTTAGATTAGAAGCTTTCTTTTCCTTTACTTCTGAATATTGTGAGATCTACTTGTTTATTTAATCTATGTGTATGAGACCAACTCTGTAAACTATTGGTTGCATTACATATCTTCCTTTTTTCTTTTCCAAATTTTATTATTTCCCCCTTCTGCAAATACTTTATAAACAACTACTTACTTGCTGTTCAGAATTGCCAAGTTATGGTTCATGAACTTTGTAATTAAAGTAAAACCCTCGCAAATAGTTATTAAGATTCATACTTACCAAATTGATAAACATCTTACACGGGAGCCTCACCGGTAAATGAAGGAGATTTATCTCATGACTGCCTAGGTTTTTAGCTGTGCAGAAAATCTAGCCAACACTTCCACCATTTCTCAATTAAAGAAGGAAGATGTTCCTCTCAACCACATCAATTGAAATCTAAAGGGAGCTCTGAACGGTTTTGATTTGCCCAATTCCAATAAAACCGGCCAATGATCAAATCCTGAATTGTCTAGAACGTTAGCAATCGGAATAATGTTGCTTTCTAACCATTCTTTCAAATTAAAAATCTGTCCAACCTTTCCAAGATACAATTCTCACCCACTCTTTTGTTGGACCATGTCATTAGTCCATTTTGGGTTTGAATATCAACCAAATTCATCTTTTGTATAAAATCCAACATGTTAACAAAGAGGCATCAAGGGTAGAATTCCCTCCCTGTTTCTCATGAGAGAATAAAACTTGTATTAAAATCTCCCCCTATAATGACAGTATTCCAGAATGGGCTGCAACAATATCATAAATAATCTTCCACTGGGCTTTTTTTGCTTCCACCTGAACCGGAGCATAGATGTTCAATAATAAAGTAATTTGGTTTTGAGGAACGTATCTAACCACCATATAGAGAACACCCTGATGTCCTCCACTATCTATACAATGAATTTGTTGAGGATCCCATATGCATGCCATGCCTCCAGAAGCTCCCTGTGAACTTAAAGAGACAACTTGAAGTTTTTTTCTGAATGTTAGGAGTCACTGCCATAAAATCTATAGATGCTTTAGTCTCCTGAAGAAATATCATGTGAGGGTTTACTTCATTAACTTTAGAGGGGCTACCTTTTAGCCCTCGAACATTCCAAGTGATCAACTTCATTGTGGGGTTTGTTCAAAAATTGTAGCCAAATCCCCTACTTTACCAGTACCAGTTAATTGTTGCCCTATTTTCTGAATACGAAGTTGGTTAGATTTTCTTCCCGCTCTCAAAGTAGAGGGGTCACTCTCGAGAAGGTGGTTCTCAACAAGGGGTATATCTACAGAAGAAGGCAATAAAGGTAAAGAATGACATTCCATTAGAAAATTTGTTAGGGCATCGACTCTTGAATTAAGATGGAGCAAATGGTTTATGCTCAGATGTGTGTGTACATGGACATGAATCAACCTTTTCCTGCTAAAATTATGTTGGAAGTTGGAGAAGATCAATGGGAACAACAGATTGATTATGAGAACATTCCATTTAGATGTAGACTTTGTCATGAATATGGTCATCTCGTCAAAGATTGCCCTCAGAGGATGAAGGATCAGAATTAGGAACAACCCCTCTCTAACGATTTTATTGTTCCGCTATAAAGAAAGACAACAAGGGAAAACAATACTTCGGAAAAACTCAATGTAATAACACAAATAGATTCGCAGCCCTCCAATCGAAGATGCTTGAGGAAGACATGGAAGAGGTGTAAGAAACCCAAGTTCTTGAAACTCAAGCTGATGTTCCCCAATGCTCGGTGAGGATAAGTCCCCTCTTCATTCAAAATCTAAAGCGTTGGTTGTGCATTCGAACATAACGAAAACTTTAAAAGTTACCAAAGGAAACATAAACTTTCGATGAAAATAGGAAGGAATTAACGAGACAGGAAATGGAAAATGGTCAAAGTAATTTTTTACCTTTGCTACCTTCTTCTGTGGACTTGCCTCTTGATGTGGATCCCCATATGGAGAAAGCACCCACAGGAATTCAACAAGAAAAGACGAAGAATTTGTGGATGGACTCCACTTTGAAATCGTAGATAGTCTAACCAACTTCGTCTACAAAAACAGGGCAGCAATTAACTGTAGTTGGTAAAGTAGGGGATTTGGCTACAATCTTTGAACAACTCCCTCAATGAAGTTGATTACATGGAATGTTCGAGGGCTAAAAGGTAGCCCTTCTAAAGTTAATGAGATTAGACATATTTTGAACCAGCATCATCCTCAAATGATATTTCTCCAAGAAACTAAAGCTTCAATAGATTTTATGGCAGCAATGATTCCTAATATTAAGAAAAAACTTGAAGTTGTTTCTATAAGCTCACAAGGAGCTTCTGGAGGCATGGCGTGTATCTGGGATCCTCAACAAATGCAATGTATAGATAGTGGAGGACATCATGGAGTTCTCTATATGGTGGTTAGAAGTGTAGCTGATAATCAACATGCTTTACTTTTGAACATCTATGCTCCGGTTTTGGCTGAGCCAAAAAAGCTCAAAGTGGAAGGTAATCTCTGATATAGTTGCTTTGACACTGAATACCCGTGATTATAGGGGATTTTAATACTGTCTTATTTTCTCATGAAAAGCATGGAGGGAATTCAGTTCTTGATGCCTCTTCTGCTAACATGTTAGATTTTATTCAAAGGATGAATTTGATTGATATCCAAACTCAAAATGGATTAATGACATGGTCCAACAAGAGAGTGGGAGAAAATTGTATCCTGGAAAGATTGGATAGATTTTTAGTTTCAGAAGAATGGTTAGAGAGAAGCATTATTCGGTTGCTAATGTTTTGGGTAATTCAGGTTAGACCATTGGCCGGTTTTGCTGGAAATGGGAAATCAAAACCTTTTAAAGCTCCTTTTAGATTCCAATTGATGTGGTTAAGAGATGAAAAACTTCCCTCTTTAATTAAGAAATGGTGGGGGGAGGGTCAACCCAAGTATGGTACCAAAATGTTTTGTTTTACTAGAAGGATGCAACATATTACTAATCAATTGAAGCAGTGGAATAAATCTGATTTTGGGAATGTTCATGGGAAAAACGTGAGAAATTAGAATCATTATAGGAAGTGAGCCATCAAATCAGAATACGAGGGTATTCTAAAGAACTGCAAACAAAGGAAATTTCCCTTAAGCAGGAGTTGACAGAATGGGAATTAAGAGAAGAAATTTTCTGGAAACAAAATCTAGAATTAAATGGTTGAAAGAGGGAGATAAAAACACTTCTTTCTTCCATAAGTCTCTCTTAGCTCACCGCTCTCATAATCATATTGCTTATTTGGATAAAGGGGATGGCACTCAGGCCACTACGCAAGACGATATACAACATTTAGCAAATCAGTACTTCTCAGGGATCTTTGCTGCTACTAATTTGGATGGAAATGCTCAACACCAATTGCTTAGCACTATTCCAACCTTAATTGGAGAGGACAATAATTTTTTTTTGCAACCAGGTTTCAAAGAAGGAACTCCAACAAGTTGTTTGGGCTATGAAAAAGGGAAAAATGCCAAGACCTGATGGTTTTCCTATAGAATTCTATCAGAATTTTGGGACATTATCAAAAATGATCTACTGGAAGTGGTGGAAGAATGCAGACAAGCTAAGATTGTCCTAAAAATCATAAATCAAACTTATATAGCTTTGATTCCCAAGAAAGAAGAGGCTTCTACCCTTGCGAATACCGCCCTATAACTTTATGCAATGTGTTGTATAAAATAATTACCAAAGTTATAGCTGAAAGGTGAAGCTCATCATTCATAAAGTAATATCTCCGGAACAAGGGGGATTTGTACCTCATAGACAAATTTATGATGATATTGTTTTGGCTCAGGAAGTTCTCCATTCTATGGAAATTCAAAAGAAACCAGCTATGTTTTTGAGACTGGATTTGTCTAAAGCCTATGATAGGGTGGATTGGTCTCTCCTGATTGAAATCTTGCTGAGATTTGGATTCTCCCCTGTTTGGGTTCAGTGGATACAAGCTTGTATTTCTTCAGTTTCTTATTCTATTTTGGTTAATGGATCTCCCACTTCTAGATTCTCTGCTTCTTGTGGCATAAGGCAAGGGGATCCTTTATCTCCTTTTCTTTTCATTATTGTAGCTGAATCTTTGGGCAAATTGTTTTCCAAGACAAGAACTTAGAAGAAAATGAAAGATATAAAATTGGCCAAACAAATTGACTCTTTATCTCATCTCCAGTTTGTAGATGATTCTTCCATTATGGGAGAAGCATCTTTAAAAGAAGCTACCCAAATTCATAACAATTTGCAGCTCTTCTCAAAGGCCACAGGTCAAGATATAAACAAGCAAAAGTCACAAATTATTTTCTTTCATTGCTCGCCTAGACTAGAGCAGGATATTCTGGCTAAATTAGGATTTCAAAAGGGAGTGTTACCTCTAAAGTATTTGGGAATTCCGTTGGAATCTACAAGATTAACTGATTGGACTTGGCTGCCCATGAAGGTTCTTCAGAAATTTAGTAAATGGACGCATAGATGGTTATCTTAAGGTGGACGTATTACTTTGATTAAAGTTGTTTTGCAAGCTATTCCTATCTATTTTTCTTCCCTTTTGAATATTCCTGCAAAAATCTTACATCAGCTGGACTCTATTAGCCAGAAATTTTTATGGACAGGGGTTCAACAGGTTAGGAAATGGCATCTTGTGAAATGGAAAATGCTTTGCTGCCCAAGGGGATTGGGCTTCAGATCAAGTGTGTTGAATAATAAGGCCCTAGCGAAAAATTATATTGGAGGCTGCTGCAATATCCCCACCATTTATGGGCCATCAACATTAGAGCAAAATATGCGGAAGGAATGTTCTTTGCATGATTTGATTCGCTTACTCCCTTCTCGTTGAATTTAATCGGTTCTTAAAATTGAGAAGAAATTATTAAAAACATTTTTTTGGAAAATTGGGAAAGGTGACCAGGCTAACTTTTGGATGACTCGTGGGATGGGAACCCGCCTTTGATTGAGCAGTTTCGAGTTTAGAGGTATTATGAATTTTCTTCATAGTCAAGGAAAGGAAAAGGTGATCCATTATAGCCGAAGCTAAGCTCCACATAAAATGCACCCCATGCCCATCAGCGACCCATAAAAACAGACCATGCACATGCATGTGCATGCAATGGTGGGTCCCACACGTCGCCGTCGCGTTAGAGTTTTCAGTTTTTTTAACAAAACGCAATGCAATCACAATGCAACATGTGGTAGGCGGGCGGGTGGGGAACATGCACTTGTGACCCACAGTGTCACCGGTTCGAATCCGGTTGGGTCTCTCTCGCGTGGTTGAAAAACATTGCGTTTTTTTGACACACAAAAAAAAAAAAACGAGTCCAAATGATGTGCTAGGTGGCTCTACATGACATCATGGGTGGCATGATGGTTTGCATAGGTGTTGTTATGCATTGGGTGCATTTTATGGGGAGGATAGCTCTCGCCTCCATTATATGCAGACATCAACCTAGGGGACGGAGTGGATTTCTCCTTTCATGTGGCAAGCCAATTTGTCTATGACTCAAATTCATTTTTTGCAAACTACCTCCAAAATCGAATCCTTCATTTTTCTTCTGACTCGATACCATTGCCCAGGGGAAATCTTCGGAAGGGAGTTATTCCGTAGTTGAAGGATATAGAAGTTTGACAGGTATCCAACCTCACCCTTGGAAGGATATTTTTGTTGATCTCTGGCAGCCTATTTTGTGGCCTAAAGTTAGATTCTTTGTCTGGCTTCTTTTATACAAGAGGATTCTTACTGGGGACAATTTGATGAAGCGGGGTATGGTGGGACCTTTTTGGTGTCCTTTATGCAAAGAAGCGGATGAAACTTTGATTCACCTCTTTTCCAAAGTGTCCTTTTGTTATGTCCTTATGGCATTTTCTTACCGATTGGTTATTTGTTACTTGGAATCCTCGCTACGAACCTAGTGGAAATTTTTAGAGGTTGGAAACATTCGGTTTCAGATACTCAGGATCTTAACAAAGGAGTTTGGATTGCTATTTCTCTTATGTTGTGGAATGTGTGGAAGGAGCGAAACAGACGCATTTTCAAATCTGAAAATAGAGACATTTGGTATGTCAAGGAATTAACTCCAAGTAACATAGTGGAAACTATTAAATATAATGTGAAAATCCCTTCTCCCTTACCTGGCAAATGGAAAAGCATGTTACAAAAGATTCATTTGGAGGAAAGTCAATTGAAGACTGTTGTAAGGTCTAGAATGTCGGTGCCATCTGCTCTAAGAAAATGGACACCTCCCCTCGTTTGATTTTGTTAAACTGAATACTGATGGAGCAGCCAGGGGTAATCCAGACCAGCTAGTATTGGAGGGATAGCTCATGATTCTATGGGAACTCCCCTTTTCTTCTTTGCTCATCAATTGGGGTACTTCACTAATAATGTGGCTGAAATCTTGGCAATTCAACGAGCTCTCCAGAAGCTACTAAATTGGGATGTCTTAGAATTATAGTGGAATCTGACTCTAAGGTTATTATCCACCTTCTGTCAGCTCAAGAGCAACATAGATCCAAAAATTGGCTAATTGCCAGGATTCAAGATAATATTCAGGTTATTGCTAGACAATTTCAGACCATCTCATATCAACATGTTCCTAGAGATCAGAACAAAGTGCGGATGCTTTGGCAAATTGGGCCTTGGATCATCATAATTTGATCAACTTTGGTCCTTTGCCTTTGACATGGCCTCCAGAGAAGCGGAATCAGATTGAAAAGATCCTTCAGTTGCATTCATTGGATGGATAAGTTGATGCTATGCTTTTTTTCTTCTTTATTATGTTGTTGGAAGTCTAAGGATAGATCTTGGAGTATGAGTACCAAGGCATGGGATTGTAATTCAAACAAGTTTTTTCCAGTAATATAATTTTGATGTGGTTTAAAAAAAACAAACAATAATAGGCATGAACTAGTATTTATCAGCAGGAGGAAAGACATCTTTTACAGGAACATGAGGTGCGACTTTCCTATAAGATCTAGACAAGAGGCAACTTTTAATCTCCAAAGGGTGTCATTAATCCACCCAAAAGATAGTCTTCTTTATCTAGATAGAAGAGTGATTCCAGCAACCCTCCATTTATTAAAACCTGTTTTTTATCTAAGATCTTCTTCATTGCATCTACTGTTCATTGAGTCTACTGTCCATCACACTTATGTTTGTGTCAACTGTTCATCACGCTCTACTCTTCGCTTTTACTGATCATCACATTTTCTGTTCACGTCTACTGTTCTTATCCACTGTTCAAGGGGTACTGGGTTTTGACAGATTTCATACAGGTTTTGAGCTGGTATGACAAACTTCATACAGGTTTAAAGTCCTAAAACTGTGATTCACAGATCCCTTTTAGATTTCTTGGTGTGGGCTTCAAAAGTTCAGTTTTTGAGGTTTGCGAATCTGAGAAAATGTATATGACCAATGGCTAATCTTTTTAAGCATTTGAGGGTTACTATATTATATTATTAGCTTTTATAAGATAGGATACCTTAACAACTTTATTTAAGTATTGTAAATTATTTTATACATTGTCCTATGGGGATCATTATATGTTTCTCTATATGTATCCCATTAATGTTTTCTTTAAATAATAGAATCTATATTTAAACAAAATTCTATATTTTCATATGAGTGCATTTATAAAGGCATACATAATTATACTATATCTTTTTAGTATTATAAAACTTAATTAGTTTATAATTGTAATTCATCATAACAATAAAACAAATATAATTTGTGCACAGTATCATTCTCTTCATTATAAATCTCCCTTCATATTACTTTAATTGATACTACCATCTTCTAAATTAAATTAGATTAAAAATGCATAATCATGTGTCATGAAAGTAGGTAATGTCCTATACTTAAAATCTTTAATGGAGACTATTTATTCAGGTTGACGCTAATTAAAATGGTATTATTCTTTCTTTAGCTACATTATTTTGAGATATTGGTATAAGTTAAGTGAAAATTTTAAACAATTCCTAGCAATATTTTTATTCTTCTTTTCCTATCTTACTCAAAAGAAAATGTATACGACCAATGGCTAATCATTTTTAAGCATTTGAGGGTTATTATATTAGCTTTTATAAGATAGGATACCTTAACAACTTTATGTAAGTATTGTAAATTATGTTATACATTGTCCCATGGGGATCATTATATGTTTATATATATGTATCCCAATAATCTTTTCCCCTATTTTCTTCATTTCTATGTTTAATTGTTTTCTCTTTTTAATGTAAACCTTCATTATTAGGGAAGAAATATCTATAACTTGCACATAAATAAAATCCTTCATGACCATTCAGATGAACTTTATGTTAGATACAAAGTATTATTTGATGAGTACATAAATTTAATGGTAAGCATCTATTCCTAACAGTAAGCTACTTGATTCTGTATATGGTGAGTCATTTGATGATTAAGTTTGTTAAAATATTTAAGATTAAACGTGAAAAATTCAAAGTTGTGATTGTCTATAATCACTATTCCTCTGTCACACTAATAAATGCTTAAAGATGTATTTTTGGGCTTCATTTCCTTGTGATTATTTATTAATTTATAAGAGTTAAAAATTTATAGAAAAATAATTACTTATGAAAATAATAATCAAAGTGATGAAAACAATTTTTTTATAGTAAAGTTTCCTTCGTGTTTGATTTCCTTGCTAAATTTATAATTCGTTAAGTTGCTCAAACAAAAGTAATATTCACCTATAGAATCATCCAAAACAATAATACATTTTCTTTCTTGTATGTAGTGTATGTGTGTGTGTATCAGATAAAATTTGGATAGTTGCGGTTGTTCAAGGTATCTTATAATATTTGTAAAAAAATATTGAATTGTTTATTTAAATATATAACTTAATGTTTTAGGAATTCTTTAAACCTTGTTAATTTCTTATAGATTAATATCATTAAGATCATTAAGCTATTTTATAATATTGATAGAATAAAATATTTAATTCTTTAGTTAGTATAATAAAATTTTGGGAATTCTTTAAATCTTGTTATTTTGCAAATAAATATGTCTTGAAGTAATTTTCTAGGGTGTGTGCTAACATTTCGCCATATTTTATTATCATAATTTAAAAAATATATTATTGGATGTGGTAAGGTTCATGGAAAATGGAAGACAGTAAGTAAACATATTAATCCTATATCCATTCAACAATTAAGTTAGTGGGAGGGCTACTTCAATAATGTGGTCACCCCAAATATATTATTTTTCTTCTTAAGTATTAACTTCATTAGCAGATTGATGTAGATGGGGTAACTTGCTCATATTAAAACGCAGAAGGTAATTTAGTGGAAAATCATAAGATCATTAAGGTATCTTATACTATTGGTAGAATAAAATATTTAATTCTTTAGTTAAATGTATAATAAAATTTTAGAAATTCTTTAAATCTTGTTATTTTGCTGATAAATATGTCTTGAAGTAATCCTCTACGATCTATGCTAACATTTCCTCTATATTTTATTATCATAATTTAAAGAAATATATTATTGGATGTGGTAAGTTTCATAGAGAATGGAAGGCCTATAACCATTCAACAATTATGTTAGTGGGAGGGCTACTTCCATTATGGTGTCACCAGCAAATATATTATTTTTCCTCTTAAGTATTAATTTCATTAGTAGATTGATGTAGATGGGGTAACTTGCTTAAATGAAAACTTAGAAGGTGATTGAGTTAAAATCCATAAGATCATTAAGGTATCTTATAATAGATCATTAAGGTATCTTATAATATTGGTAGAAAAATAAATTTAATTCTTTAGTTAAATGTATAATAAAATTTTAGGAATTCTTTAAATCTTGTTATTTTGCTAATAAATATGTCTTGAAGTATTTCCTCCATACTTTATTATCGTAATTTAAAGAAACATCTTAGTAAATGTGGTAAGTTTCATTGAGAAAGGGACATATATTCTAAATTTCTAAGTAATTAAAGTTTTAACTTTTATTACCTATTTTATATTTTAAGAAGATATACTGAAAACATTAAGAAGAATAAATGAAAATAATTATCAACTCATATTCTATCAGGTTTCATTGCAACAACTGGTGCAACTGCCTAGTTTGTACTATCAACAAGAGGCAATATCTCAATCTCCACAACTTCGCACAATCCAACTTCAATAGTATGTTCAACAACACTGACAATTTCTGCTGAATTAGAAACGATCCGATCAAAAATAGAACTTAATAGTAGGCTCAGTCAAGGAAATAACAATAATAGACGTGAACTAGAGTTTATCAGCAGGAGGAAAGACATCTTTTACAGGAACATGACGTGTGACTTTCCTATAAGATCTAGACAAGAGGCAACTTTTAATCTCCAAAGGGTATCATTAATCCACCCAAAAGATAGTCTTCTTTATCTAGATAGAAGAGTGATTCCAGCAACCCTCCATTTATTAAAACCTGATTTTTATCTAAGATCTTCTTCATTACATCTACTGTTCATTGAGTCTACTGTCCATCACACTTATGTTTGCATCAACTGTTCATCACATTTACTTTTCGCTTTTACTGATCATCACATTTTCTGTTCACGTGTACTGTTCATAGGGGTACTGGGTTTTTGCAGCTTTCAGTACAGGTTTTGACAGATTTCATACAGGTTTTGAGCAGGTACGACAGACTTCATACAGGTTTAAAGTCCTAAAACTGTGATTCACAGATTCCTTTTAGATTTCTTCGTGTGGGCTTCAAAACTTTCAGTTTTTGATATTTGTGAATCTGCCTGAACTGCAATTTGCAGATTCTGTGCAGTTTTCTTACAGATTTCATGGCCATTTCTAGCAGGTTTTGATAAAGCTTTGGACATTTTGATCTGATTGTCAACTGTTTGACACAATACACTCAGCATTTTTGGTGGGCTGCCAAGTGTTTGACGAAATCTTTGATTTATCCTTCGTATTTGCTATGTACAGTGAACAAAGACTGCATCCTGCATGGAGCTCCCTTTAACTCCTCATCATTGCAGGGTTTTGTCACCCAAATATAAATGCGTCAGTATTTGCCACCATTTATATGGAATCCAGATGTTTGGTTCCAAATTTCAGGACCTTCTATTGCTGTCCCAAAACAATTACATGAGAAAGACGGGATTATTTCTGCTTTACAGGCAAGAGTCACTAAACTTGAACAAACGTGACCCCGCCGCTTCCACCCTCCTCCCACCCCGCAGAATCTCCATGCTTTCAGCAGCTTAATGAAGTGGTTTCAGACATTAAGAACAAACAATTAGAGATAATCATAAAACACGAGCACCTTAAAAAGAAAACCACATCCCAACAACTGTCTATCAAAAAATAGGTTGAGTAACAAAATTCATGGGCATATGTGGTTAAGGGAAAGAAAGCACCTCCAGTGGTGGAAATGGCTGTCCAAGCAAAGCTTGAAGAAGAAAAGGCATGTCAAACCAAGGCACTCAACCTTCGTGTATGTGGCCTCCCTAAACCAGCCGAACCCTTGTGGGTAGTGTTGGAGCTCAAATGTGCAATGTCCCAAATTACAAGAATCGAGGTTTCGCACAACATGTGACAGCTCTCCAAGTTGTGGGACTCGAACCGAGACAGATCTCCGTGAGAAGGCCGGCTTCTCTACTTCTAAGTTCTAATGCTAAACTACTCCTAAGAATTGAAATGCAACTGTCTAGCTCTACTCTAACTTTCCAAGGGACCGGGGTGAGAAGGAGATGCATAAAACAAAAATCCTAATCTAAAGAAGGCGATAACGACCAAAAAGTAAGGGGATGAATCCTCCAACAAGAGAGAAGATGAAGGAAAATGACGGTGAAGAGGGCCAAGCGAAGACCACGGATCAAAATCACATTCAGGGTTCCACCTCCATGATGCACAATGAACTCTAGTTCTCAAACAACACATACAACACACTTGCAAATGAATGAGAGGCAAGAGAGTACAATAAAACAATAGCCAAGGCGGAAATGAGCCACAAAACTAGAATTTTATTGCTGAAGATCATGCAAAGATCATCACGATACAGAAGAAGATGCAAAACATTTACAGAACTCGAGTCCAAGGCATGCTACCCTTAGAACACTTGTGCAACATAAAATGATGCCTTCGCATTCCAAAGTATCCAACATTAAAACAAGGCATCACTTTACAATATATAGAAAGAAGGAGAGAGAGAAATGTAGAGGGAAATTTGAATTTTAATTTCTCCCACCAACCGACCACCTTCATTTAATTTCTCTGCATGCTCTAAGGAAAGGCCTAAACGCTTATGCAAATCCATGTCTACACGCCATCCACCTTGCTGAAGAAAGAAAGGCGCCCATACTTGCATTTAATTCTGGTGGTTGAGCCGTCCTGAGAAGACCTTTTGCGTGCTAGAGAAGCTTCCTTGGTTTTTTTGTCTATTTTCCTCGATTTGATTCATGAAATCTGATTTGATTGTATAGAGAAGAGCAAAATCTTATTAGATTTGCAAAGATTTTGACAATCAAATCGAAGGCAGATTGATTTTTGGTTCCCGTGAAAAATTATCATTTTACTTCATTGCGCGGTAATTTGCTCTCAGTCTTGCGCGACTATTTGATATCCACGAGTGATTCCTTCATATCACGGCACCATAGGCTCCCGCAGCTTTTGAAATTCCATGGCATGCCCTGATAATGTGACATGCTTCCTTGTGACCCGCGCTTCATCTTTTATTGCTGCCTTAGCCCACGACACTTTCCATTGTAGCGCGGCCTTGAATATCCACCTGCGGAGCCTTTCTTCATTTTGTGGAACTTTCTTCACACCCGCAGTTCCTTCTCATCGCTGCGGCTCTATGTAAATCCTTCGCAAATACTCAAACCTCCACGCCTCTCCACATTCATCTCTGAATGTCCGCCAAGTCTAACACTTATGCAAGTTGCTCAAATTTTGCAAGTGATGCAAAATTGGGCAACATTTTTGGCGACTCATAGGGGTCATCTACCTGCTAGATGGATGATCAGTAGCCTTAGGCATCCATTGGGCATGGAGTCAGGCTGATTGATTTAGTTGTCCTACATTTGACTCCTTTAATTGATGGCAACTGATCCTTAACACCTTGGACTTCATCTTTCAATAGTATCCTCTGAAGACATGGAACCTATGCAACAAGATCCTCCAAGCAACAAAACATGTGCAAAGCACTTAGGGAAGGAAACCTACACTACCAACAAAACAGTGTGCTAAAAGCACTTGGAGGAATTGAAATCCTAAGCTACTATGTACAAGATGTAATGAAATGTCTTAATGAGAAGGTTTAAGATGAATCCCATTGATTGGGATTTGAAACACATTCCCATCAAGATCAGATAACTCAAATGAGTTAGCCACCTTACAAGCGGTGATAATATATGGTCCACTCCAAATAACATCAAATTTGGAGTGTCTCCCTAGGTTTAGCTCAATCCGCGTCCCATTTCAAAACTAGATCTCCAACCTTGAATGTTTGATCTCTAGATTTTCTGTCGAACCACTGTTTGGTTGACGCTTGATGTTGTTCCATCCTGACCATGGCAGCATTTCTGTTTTCCTCTAGTTGCACCAATTCCGCCATTTTGATTTCTCTTTGATCCGCACCTTCAACTTCTAGTTGTTGCGCTAATTCAAGTGAAGGCAACTCAAGTGACAAAGGAAGTCTAGCTTCTTGCCATATACTAGTTTGTAGGGAGAAGTGCCAATGGCCTTCTTTGTTGTTATCCTATCTAGCTCAAAAGCATTCTTCACCTTTGTATGCCACTGTCTTTGATTGATGTCCATTATCCTCTTCATGATTCTGATCAGATTTTTGTTAGTGGATTCTACCAATCCATTACCTTGGGGGTAATAATTGGAAGAAGTTTTAAGATAAATCCCAAGTTCTAAAGCCCAGCCAGAAATCTTGGATCCCAAAAAAGGCTTTAGCATTGTCAGAGATAATGGTCTGCATGGGATGTCCAAACCTTGTGACAATTTCTTCAAGAAATTCCAGGATGATTGATTCAGTGGCTTCCTTCAATGGCGCGGCTTCAGTCCACCTGGTGAAATAGTCTGTTGTTGTGAGAACCCATTTGTGACCAGCACTAGATGGAGGATTGATCATACCAATGAAGTCAAGGCCCCATTGTGCAAATGGTTAATTTGCTTGAATTGGATGAAGTGGCAGGGCTGCCAATCTTTTCTTTCCAGTGAAGAGTGCACATTCTTTGCACTTTCACCCACCTGTGAGCATCCGCATGAACAATGTAGGCCAGAAATAACCTGCTTTTATAATCTTCATGGTTGTAGCTTTAGCAGAGAAATGTCCACCTGAGAAACCATCATGAAATTCGCCAAAACCCTGTCACATTGCTCACCTTCAATGCATCTGAGCAATATGCCATCAATGTTCCTTTTGAACAACACACCACTAATCAATGCATAAGGAATAAAACGCAGCCTTAGATGTCTCCTCTTTGTTTTGTTCAAACCAAGAGGGTATGCACCAATAGACAAAAACTTTGACATATCAGCAATCTAGCTACGATCATTGAATACATTCCTTTCATCCTGCTACCACTCAACATCATGTGGCAGCTCATCATTTGAAGGCACTTCATTCATGAGGGTGGCCTCTTGAGGTTCTGCAACGTCTAGAGCTAGCTGCTCACAAAGTGCTCTTCCTCTTACCAACTTTGTGGCCTTAATGGTCACATCATATTCCATGATTTTAGTTACCCATCCAGCTCGTTTCTCACTGATCTCTAGCTCCCATAATAAAGTCTCTAATGCTAGAATGTGATACCAAAACCTTTACGTGGCTAACAACAATCATGCTTTTGAATTTCTTTAAGGCTCTCATGATAGAAAACACCTGCTTTCAATGTGACTGTACTTGAGCTCATAATTCTTCAGTTTTTGATTGAAAAAGGCTACAAGCTGCTCCATTACTTGATCATTTAGTTGTGTCAAAACCATGCTACACCTAGGATTCCACCCATGAGCATATAGGATGAAATCCTTGGTATAATCTGGATTAATCAATGTCGATGCTTGAGTAATCTCTTGTTTTATCTTTTCTAAGCTATCATTCCCTTCTGCAGTCCATTTGAATGTTGCATCCTTCTTGAGCATGAGAGGTGAAAGTCTTATCAAACCCGTGAAGTTAGGGATGAAACGCCTAACAAAGTTGATCTTTCCAAGGAATGATTACAAAGCCTTCTTATGAGTTGGCAAGGAAAGAGCCGCGATAGTTGCAATTCTTTCTAGATCAATGACAATGCCTTCCTTTGATACAATATACCCCAAGAGCTTGTCCTCTCAAGAACTGCAAAATTGCACTTCTTAGGGTTAAGGGGTAGATGCCACAAATTCCCGCATATTTCAAACACTTTCTCCATGTGCTTCATGTGATCCTCGCTCTCTGCTTGGAGAAAATTGTGATATCATCAAGGTAAACCAAGATGAATTGATTGATATATCCTTTAAAGGCAATATCCATTGCTCTTTGGAAGGTAGCACCTGCATTTGATAAGCCAAAAGGCATCTTCTGATATGCATGTGTTCCCCATTTGTAGTGAATGTAGTTTTATATTGATCCTCCTTTTCACTTTGATCTGGTTAAAACCAAAATAACCATCTAGCATAGAGAACCTTTTCCTCGTCCCTCTATCATCTGCAAAAATTTGTTCCATGGAAGGCAAGGGGTAATGATCTTTGAGAGAGGCCCTAGTTTAAATCCCTAAAATCCACGCAGAGCCGTATTTCACCATTCTTCTTTCTGACTGGGACCAAATTGGCCACCCAAGTAGAATATTTGATTGAAAAATTATCTTGGCCTCGATGAGTTTAGAGAGTTCTTTCCTCATGAGGGGTTCAATCTTGGGGTTGACTGGTCTCTGTTTTTGTCTGACTGGCTTGATGTTGGGATCAAGATCAATAGAATGTTGGGCTATATCTGATTGAATTCCTTTAAATCTTCATAGTCCCATGAAAACACGTCATTGAACTTCTGACACAAGGAAACAAAAGCTTGCCTTTCATTTTCATTACATACCTTTCCAAGTAGAAGCTCCTTTCTGGGGCAATTGAAATTGGTGACAGTCTTCCTGCTTCGTACCGCCATATTATTTTGCATTCCTCTGAACTCATCATCTGGGCTGAAGATGTGCTCTAGAGTGACTAACCCTTTGAAACTTGTTTGTTTTCAGTTGAATAATCTGATCCCCATAGACCTCCTGCAAATCAGCTTGCATCTTTGAGGAGAACTCCGCCTCATTTTGGATGAACTGCATAATTTGTTCATCACTGTCAAATACCTTCCAACAAGATTAGTTGTCTGGAATAGAGGGCTTGACCACCATTTTGACGTGTTGGGCATTCCCTTTGATTAAGTCCTCCGTGGGTGAAAATTGAGAACCTAAAGCCACCATTTGATCTGCGTCTTTATTTAATTTCCGAGGCACGACCTGTAAGTTGATGGTGTCAAAGCTTTCCAACAAATCCCATACCCTGTGTTTATAAGCCTTTAATAGCTTGTTCTTTGTTGCACATTTTCCGCGGACTTGGTGGATGACCAATTCAATGTCCCCAAAGACTTGCAATTCCTTAATCTTCCTCTTTTCCACAATCAACAGACCACGCACCAATGCCTCATATTCTGCCACATTGTTAGAGCATGAAAATTGCAATATCTATGAGAAAAGAAGAATTTCTCTTCCTTTGGAGAAATGAGCACAACACCCACCCCAACTCCATTTTTGTTCCTTGAACCATCAAAGAACATCCGCCATAGCCCAAAATCATTTTCCTCTTGCTTGAATGCCATGGGCATGACATATTCTTCCTGGAGAATGCAATAGGTTCCTAGACTAGTCTCAAAGGTTTTGAGTTCTTCATCATAAGGATCAAACTCATGATCTCTCTTCGCCCATTCATCTAGTAGTAAGTCAGGCATGCGAGGAGGAATAGGTTGTTCATCAGAGACTAAGCCTTGCTCAATTTCTTCTTGAATTAGACAATTTGATTGGATGGGAGTGAGGTTATATGGTTCAATATGGTAAGAAAAGATGGGCTCAACTTGTATTGTGAATCTAGTGCCATATTTGGTTTTTAGAAGCATATGAGTCCAATCTGATGATAGATAGCCACCTACTTTAGCAATGAAGTCTCTAGACAAACAAATAAAGAAAACATGGGAGGAAGGTCAATGACTGAAATATCATGGGTTATGGTGAGGCTTGGGTAGGCATGAAGTGTCAACTCAAGGTCTTTTATTACGCCTAGGAAATTCACGATTGATCCATCAAGTTGTAAAACTCCCTAGACACAAAACTGTATTTGAGACCTAGGATATCAACAATTTTCTTAGGCATTACAGATGTACTAGCCCCTGAATCAATCATACAGTTATGAACTAGGTATTTACCCATAATTATAGACATGTAAAAGGGTGGGGTCTTAATGGTTTTACTTGATTGCCCTTTTCTTGACAGACATGAACCACGGCATGAGTCTTTTACATTACTGGATTCGGTAGTTGCTTGAGGGCTTCACACAGAAGATCTCGCTGAGATGGAATGGCAAGTGCATCCCACATTGAGACGTTGACATTAGTCTTCTTCATTTGCTCAACTATGTTGAATGGGAGACCCGCGGATTTCTGCATTTGTGGCATGTTACTTTATTTCTTTTGTTGCGGCATTGTTTGAACATGCAGCTTTAGTTAAACAACCTCCTTTTCTGCGGCAAGTTTATCGTGCACCGCAGTTGCTTTGTTTGACACATTTTCTACTTCATTCAGCGGTTTCTCGGGCCCTTTTGTTTCGCTTGACCCGCGGCTTTTCCTTTATCTCTCCAATGACTTTTCCTTTCCCCGCGACATTGTTCTGATCTGCGGGAGTTGTAACTTGAGCTTCCAACATTCTTTTCTTGTTCCACGTGTTGTCAACAACACTCATTTGAGGTCTACCAGAGCCGCCAAACACTTGATTGAGTGCATAGAAATCCTCAACTCCGAAAAACATGAGGTTAGCATTAGGTGCAACTTGTTGAGTTTCTTCCACACCATGATTTGGTGCTTCAATAAGTGGTTCTTGCTTGACTGAAGCACCTTGAATCATGTAGGCTTGGAGATGCATTGCCCTTTCACAACCAAGTTGGTTATGAGGTAGATTACATGGAAAACACCACTCTATTTCTTACGCCATATTGTTTTGTACTGAACTAAGGTTTGACTAGAATTGGGGGTAGGGAGTGCCTGTGGAGGAGGAATTGTTGCCAATGGAAGAGGAGCACTTTGACTTTGCCATCTATTATTTTGCTGGTTTTGTGCATATCTTTGATTAGACTGTTGGTTTCTATATGGCTGATATCCCTGATTTGAAGATTGCCCTTGATTTTGATAATTTCTATATGACTGGGCTTGCTGTTTTTCTAGGGATATAACTTTGTTTGTCAAGTTTCTAATCAGAGATTTCATTTCCTCATCTTCCTTTTGTTGTGCGGGGTTTGTGATGTGGAAGCAATGGGTTATGGGTTTGGTTGGGATTAGGAGCAATGGAAGGTTGCGCGGCTTGTGGAAATTCAGGGGATAATGGCATAGGTGGCATGAGAGCTAATTTTCCATCTTGAATTAAACAATTTTCAGCCCTAATGGCCAATGCATAAGCCATGGGTAAGGTTATTCCTCCCATTGATTGTATCATAACAACAATATCAGAGTTAAGAGCTTTTAGAAAATAAAGAAAGGCACCTTTTCTTGTGGGTCTCACGAGAACTGGAATTTCATCCCGAGTGTTTTTGGAATCAAGTTAAAATGGCCATTTGTTCATTAGGTGCTCTCTTGATTGTAGTCAACTGCTCCAAAAGAGACAAGTTATCAACTCTTTCCCCAAATTGATTGTACAAGGTTGTGCACAACTCGTTCCAATTCCTGATTGAGCTTGTTGTTAAACTTCTAAACCATTGCAGAGCCTTTCCTTTAAGTGATGAAGCTAGAAGTTTTACTGCCACATCCATTTCAGCAATTTCATGGATAAGCATAGACATTTGCAATGTCCTGAATGTGGTCAACTGGAGTAGTGTGATTTTCTCTAGTAAAATATGGAATATTCTTCAAAGCTGCTACTGGGATAGGATTTTGGGCATTCAAGGCAAGCGGGTTGTTGCCTATGAAGTTTACAAATGGATTTTGAGGTGGCGGCTATTGTTGATGAGCCATTCTGATGGGTCTGAGAACTCTAGTGGATTGCAAGAAGGGTCTACCAGGTGGAGGTGTGGAGAGAGTTCGATTTAGAGGAGATGGAGATCTTTAAATCTGTCTTCCTCTTCTCTGTCTTCCTGGAGATAACTGCAAATACTCAAATATGCCTTCTTGTCTTGTTCTAGACCTTGTTTGGATCCTTCTCATGAATTAGGGACACGTTTGGATCACCAATACTATTGAAAACCAATTGATATTCTGAATGGAGTCACAGATGTGTTACTGCAGAGCCTCCAAAGGCTAGAGTTTCATCAAGATACACACTAAAACTTGATAAAACTGAAATATTGATTTCAAATGTCCCACCAGTGTGCCAAAATTGTTGGAGCTCAAATGTGCACCCGTCCCAAATTACAAGAATCGAGGTTTGAGACAACATGGGATTGTCTCTAAGTTGTGGGACTCGAATTGAGACAAACCTCCGGAGAAGGTCAGGCTTCCTCTACTTCTAATGCTAAACTACTCCTAGGAATTGAAATGCAACTATCTAGCTCTACTCTAACTTTCCAAGGGACCAGGGTGAGAAGGAGATGCATAAAACAAAAATCCTAATCTAAAGAAGGTGATAACACCAAAAAGTAAGGGGATGAATACTCCAACAAGAGAGAAGATGAAAGAAAATGATGGTGAAGAGGGCCAAACGAAGACCACAGATCAAAATCACATTCAGGGTTCCACCTCCATGATGCACAATGAACACCAGTTCTAAAACAACACATACAACACACTTGCAAATAAATGAGAGGCAAGATAGTACAATAAAACAATAGTCAAGGTAGAAATGAGCCACAAAACTAGAATTTTATTACCTAAAGATCATGCACAAATCATCACGATACAAGAAGAAGATGCAAAACATTTATAGAACTTGAGTCCAAGGCATACTACCCTATAACACTTGTGCCGCATAAAAATGATGCCTTCGCATTCCAAAGTATCCAACATTAAAAAAAGGCATCACTTTACAATATATAGAAAGATAGACGGGGAGAGAGAAATGTAGAGGGAAATTTGAATTTTTATTTCTCCCACCAGCCAACTACCTTCATTTAATTTCTCTGCATTCTCTAAGGAAAGCCCGAACGCTTCGCTAATTCGTGTCTACACGCCATCCGTCTTGCTGAAGAAAGAAAGGCCATCATACTGCATTTAATTTTGGTGGTTGAGCCGCCCCGAGAAGGCCTTTTTGCGTGGCTTTGAGAAGCTTCCTTGGTTTTTTGTCTGCTTTTCCTCGATTTGATTCATGAAATTTGATTTGATTGTATAGAGAAGAGCAAAATCTTATTAGATTTGCAAATATTTTGACAATCAAATCGAAGGCAGATTGATTTCTGGTTCCCGCGAAAAATTATCATTTTACTTCGATGCGCGGTAATTTGCTCTTTGTCTTGCTCGGCTATTTGATATCCGTGTGTGATTCCTTCGTATCGCGGCACCATAGGCTCCCGCAGCGTTTGAAATTTCGTGGCATTCCCTGATAATGTGACATGCTTCCTTGTGACCTGCACTTCATCTTTTATTGTTACCTTAGCCCACGACACTTTCCATTGTAGCGCGGCCTTGAATATCCACCCGCGGAGCCTTTCTTCATTCCGCGAACTTTCTTTGCACCCGCGGTCCCTTCTCATCATCGTGGCTTTGCGTAAATCCTCCGCGGCTATGTTCCTCCATCCATGTCATACTCAAAACCTCCACGGCCTCTTCAAATTCATCTCCGAATGTCCACCAAGTCTAACACTTATGCAAGTTGCTCAAATTTTGCAAGTGATGCAAAATTGGGCAACAGGCAAGTCACACACTCTGTGTGAATCTTTGGACTTGAAAGATATCTCCCTTAACAAAGCTTCGACATTGTTAGACAACACCCTCATTATCCTATTCCATATTGCAAAACAACGTTTGCAAGATGTTACAACAAAAAGAAACACTTTTCCCTCATGTGGAAAGTCTATATAGATGCACCTCTTAGAAGATTTGAAGGCGAGGAGCTTCAAAAGATCTATCTAGGTTGTTTTCGCTTGGAAAGAAAACAAGGGTGTTATTATCAAAGACTGTAGGGATTTCATTCGCAATTCTACCCTTTCGGTTTGACATGCCCTGATCACAAACATGACAATGAACTCTTGTCTCGATGGGTGATGGTAGCATCTCCATTGCTTATTTGAAATGCAATGGCATTATTTGGTCTTCCCTGTGTACTTTCCAAGAAGTTATTGCTTCATAGGATCTCATCTTCGTCACTAAGACCCATGAGAGCCTTGAGTGGACACTCCCTATAGTCATAAGATGGGTTTTAGACTCTTGTTGTGAGCCCCGTAAATTAGTTGGTGTTTGTGTTTCTAGTGGTGTGGCTTGCCTCCTTCGAGATGGCATTAGGTCCAAAGTTTCATTGATAGTTTCTATTGTCCACCCTAGGTACATATCCATTTTTCATTCATGTTGATGGAGACCTCTACCTTGACCTTTATTCGAGATCTCTTAGTGTTCCAAAGATTGTTGATATCATTCTTTTGGGTGATTTTAATGCTCGTCATAACGAACCTCCATATGCCTATCACCCATGATCTTTCACAGGATGAGTTATGCCTTCATGAGTTGGATCTAGAGGAGTGTGGTCTACAAAGGACCCTTTTGGAAGAAATTCTCTCACATGACTTATGGGAGACACATTCTCTCTCATTGGGTGAATCTCAAAGCCTCCAATTCTCAGCGGGCTTCCTCAATTCCCTGACTTTGGTAGATTCACTTGTTTTTGCCATTGTGCTTGTGTGAGCATCGTGGACTATGTTCTCACCAAAGAAATAACTCATCTCTCACATTTGTGTCGCCCTTACTTCTTTGTAGCCCCCTCTTGTGGACCATGCCATCTCAACATTCACCCTTCCCTCACCTCCTCCCCCCATTAGACATCCCACAATCCACTTTGATGATGGCTACACCATTGATTGTGTTTCCTGTTTCTTCCTTCTCATATTTAGTTTCTACTCCCTCTTCTCCTATCTCGATTCCATTTATGAGTTCTTACGCCAACCCTCAAGGATGATGCCCTTGATTCATGTCCCCACACCATACACTACTTCCGGATCCCCTTCCTACCATGGGTCTTACCTTATGAACCAATGGTACGATGATGAGTGTAAATCCCTTCATCGGAGACTTTGGTTTCATCTAGCCCATGAGCCTCCTCCATACCCGCCTCCTTAGGGAGTATCATTGTCTTCTCCGACATAAGAAATAGGAGTTTCTTGCATCTAGATGGTTTTGCCTCCTTTTTCATCTCCACCACTCACCTAAGGCCTTCTAAAGATACCCTTCTCTCGAGAAAAACATAGTTTCCGACATCACCCCAACACATGAGTCTCCTATGCTAGTTACCTCTATGATATTCCAAGTTGCCTTGCTTTGTCATGCACCCACTCCTCCATTGTCATCTTTGCCTTCCCCACTTCTTCCATCAAGAGAGCTATTTTGAAGTTGTGCACCAACAAAGCAACAGATTGTGAAGGTCTCCAAGTTGAATTCATCAAATATGTTGTGGATTCCTTGGTGTATCTCCTCGCCACACTCTTTAATGAGGTGATGTGCTCAGTTTTCCTCAATCGTAGTCCTAGCACACGATTCACCCTATTCATAAATATGGGGATCTCTCTGTCCGTACAAACTACGGGACCACTCGATTGAGCATGCATTTGCCAAACTTTATGCCACAATATGGAATATGCAGTGTCAAAATACTTGGAAAAGAATAATCGTAGAGTTAGGGGTAGTGCAGGCTTCAAGAAGGACCATCACATTATTGACCACATATTTACACTCCGATCTTTTATTGAGGAAGCTTGTCACATCTTTTAAAGTATTGTTGTTTTGTTGATTTTATAAAGGCCTTTGATTCAGCTTTCGAGACACCTTCTTTCCTAGAACTTGAGAGATATCGACATCCCAAATTCTTTGATTACCGCACTTGGAGGCTTTATGAGACAACTATTGGATAGTTTCCTATTTCTCACAGCTTCTCTAACTTTGTGAAGAGCACCGCTTAGTAAAACCAAGGTAACAATTTTCAATATTTCCAAGCACTCTCTCAAATTCCAATTTTTCTACAAAGGGGAACTTCTAGGGATCACATTGACCTACACCTACTGGGGGTCCAATTTTCTAGTCCATCCTTTAGTATAAATCCTGTCACTCACTCGTACCTTTGCGGGTATGCTTCTCTTTCTATCTTGCAGTTGCTAGTATTTATTGATCCACTTCTAGGACATCCCTTCCAAGTGATGCCTTTTTGATACAATTATCGAGCCTACAATTTTACGTGGCTCAGAGGTTTGGGGACCTAGTTTGGGAGCGGTTGACTGGGCCAATATTAAGAGGGTCTGTGAGACGCTCATGCTATATGCATGATCCATAGCAAGTGGATAGTTCTTTAGTGCATTGTCCAAGATGAATTTGTTGCCCATTTATTATTGCCTTAAGACTGTCTTTAGGCTTACTTTCTACATCCATAGACTTAAATCCTTTGAGACCTCATCTTTGGGTCGTGAGAGATTCATACGCAACACTTTGCTCCTCAAAGATGATGCCTTTAGTGGTCAACACCAAACAATGGCATTGTTGGTACTTTGAGGCTAGGTTGCTCCTCCTTTTATTGCCATCTCCGTTGATCAACTACCCCCTCTCATGTACTCCCTAGATGTCCCCCAAGATCCTACCCAAAAGGACGTCATCACTAGAGCTGCTAGAGAGGACATCTATAGTCAATATGTTTAGGCCACTTGGATCTCCCCCTTGAGTTGCTCAACCCCAAGCTTGTTTTTTACACCTAACATTTCTTACAAATGGTGGATGGTATTATTCATTGAGCACTATCTCTAGCACCATTAAACCCGTGGCTTGAGATTTTCCCTTGGCCAAATGAGAGTGTGATCTCACCAGTTACGAGTTGAAACCGATTATCACATTCTCTGACAGGACCATATCTACCGTATTTGCGCCCTCCAAGAGGTGGAGACTAAGGAACACTTCATTTTCAAATGTCCCATTTTCAATAAGATCCAGGAAGATACCATTGCCTCTACTGGGGACTTTGAACACACTCTATCTACTTTCATCAAATATGCGAGACCATTGTTTCTGGCCCCTTATCTTTGTGAGGTTGCTCCAGTTGATGCAGATCCCTATGGGAGGGGTCTAGAGGCTATAGTCCCTTTGCTGATTACTTATTTTTTCCAGCCTAGGCTACAGAAACACTAAGCACCCTTTGGACATCGGTACTTCACATATCAGAGTTGATAGATCAGTCGACGACACTTCTCTTAGTGCACCGTTAGTACTTGAAGTACTCAAACACCTTAACCTGCTCCCCTTGGCCTCGTGGCTCTGCTCTGTTGGCTTTGCCCATACTCGACGGCATGAATCTACTACTTACGGGCCACCCCCTAGACCACGGGGACAAACGCATATTATGAGCTTCCTAGCCTTGGATGTTAGGGGAGATTCTAGAGGAAGTGCTTTGCTTCCTCTTAGGATCTCCCAGCCTGGCCCCTCCAACCTTGGATTCTCCTTGGCCAACATTGTCACATCTTCCATAATAATCGATGATGGCCTAGATGACTCCTCCACTTTAGGCATAGACAAAGATAGTCAATGAGATTTCCTTCCAGTCTTCATTGGCACATGCTTCAGGTTCTCATGTTTGCCCTTCATTGCTATTTCTATTGATTTCATTACCACCTGTGTTAGTGGCACTTTGCTTTATTTGGCTTATGTACTTTTGTTTTTGCTTCTAGAATTCTCTCTTCCTAGATCTTTCTATTGTTAAATGTTGTATCCTTGAGTCCTATTGGAGTACTTTTTGTCATCTATGGACATTAATATAATTTATTTCATCTATGGACATTAATATAATTTATTTCTTTCTTTCTGAAGGAGTTTGAATGGCATTGATAGGATCATGCACCATATTGTATTGTTCGACCAGAGGATGTGCAGGTTTCCTGCTGGGGTTTCGGTTTTTCAACACATCCTCTAAATTTATACTTTCCCATGCTCTACCAACTACTCATGCTTTTCTCAGGTCTTCACTTCAGCAAATGAATACAAATATGTGGGATGCATTAATGCTTCTGCAGGTAGAAAAACCTCAGACCAATGCATACCTCGCTTCTGCTGTGTATTCCCCTTGAATCTGAGGGATTTGAACATGTGGACAATATACATCTAGTGAGAGCCATCCTTGACCAAGGAAGAAAACCAACAGTAGGAAATCAGAAGTTTGAAAATCTCTTATTATCATTGTAGTAAATTCCAAACATCAATCAGGCATCTGCAACTCTATCATCATGTGTAGCTTTACCTTTGTGCCCAAGCTTTGTTCCAACAAGCATCTAGCTATAAAGTTGCATAAAATGATGACGCTTGCCAGAGTTAGGAATTGAGTAGAGTGATGATGTAACTGCAGCTCTTATGTCCAACTCCCCGCATGGAAGCCCTTATCACATAACTGAAGATTGTGTCGTTGAAAATGACATCATGGTTGAAAACAAAGACGGTGCAACTACTTGCATTGAGAATATCCTCAAACTAGACTGTTACCCAACATTGGATATATATACAGGGTCTTCGGGTATCACTTGGAAGATCAGGGTAATGGACTGAATAGTCTGTAAGGAACAGATTCACGTAAGACGTGCAACTAACTGTGTTATAAGCAAACTAATAGTGGTGAAGTTAAACCATTGGTAAGCATGGGAGAATTCAAAATATGAGGAAAAAACAATGGCTTTTTTGGGTTCCAATGATACACATGTTAGAAATGTCACAAAATGTTAAAAATGTTTGGTTACACTAATGTGCAAAAATCATTATGCTGTGTCTGCCCTAGATACTAGTAGAGACCAGAAAGCTCATGTGCCAAAAGTTGATCTAGGTGAAAATTGTCATTAAACAAGGACATGCCGTTTAGCCTATTTAACTTCACAACTATTAGGCTGCTCAACACACATTTGTTTTTGCACCATCGAGGTCAAGAAAGGGTGTCCTGTCTTTCCAACCATACATTAGTTAATACATAACTAATAGTGACTAAAAAATAAAAAATAAACAATTAGCCTTATATTTTACTACCCCTCTTAAGGCTTACACTATTAAAAGCAAAAACAAACATATTAACTGAAGATTAAAATAACATAACCAAACAGGGCCACACGTTCTTCATAAGCTTTCTCTTTGAAAACAATTCTTTGACCATGTAGAACTCCATCAAGCTGCCTTGTAACCTTCGTAAAGGTGTAACTCTCGAGCTGAATTCTTGAGTTCCTGGATTCCACCTCCCCAAACTCCCAAATTACAAAGCTCTCGAATTATTGGACAGACATCCATATTGAGTGACATCCACAATGCTCCATCCAGTTGTCTCATGACCCTTGTAAGGCTATAATTCCCAAGATCCACATACTGCTTATGTAACTGTGCAGTTGCAACCATCCATGCTAAGCTTCATCTACACTAGATCCCTTTCTGTTTTCAAAGTGTGGGGCTTCTTTGAAATACGTATTCTTCATTAGCGATTTTTTCACCACTTATAGCATCCAATGGATTTTCAATGATGGTTATATTAACTTCATATGGTTTGTCGTTCATTTGGATTCTTACTTTCCAGGGGTGAAATTTGAGGCCAGATTATTTGCCTTAATGGAATTTCCATTCACAAAAAAGAATTCTTTATTCAAAAGGAAACTCTCTTTTAAAATTTGCGGTCTAAAACAATTTTTTGAATGCAGATAAATACCTGGTGTTTTGCTAGAGTTTCAAAATAGCAAACTCGTAATTTGCGACTTTTTCTCCTATGCCCTAGAAGACTGATCCTTGTCTAGAAATTGTGAATGATTGTAGTGTTTATTTCAGCTGTAATAGTAACAATACCCGTGCCCTAACTCTTTCCAGATATGTCGACTGTAATAGGAGGTAAAACTTGTGCCCTTGCCCAAAATCGTGATTTACAGGAAGGCAGACTGTTTGCAATATTGGCAATGTACAGTTTGTAATCTTGACGAATGGCTGTAACTGAAAATCCCTCATTTTCTTGACGTTCTGTTCTATGGAAGTCTATCTCCTCAATGCCACTCATGAAATTACAACTGTACCAAGGCCTTGAAGTTGTGTTTTTCCATTGGATTTGTATTTTGTGCCTTATGACTGAATTTTTTTCTTTGGTTGATTGCTGAAATCCTGCTTAAATCAATGGCAGTTTTGCACTGTATCTGTGTGCCCTTATTGGATAACCCGTTTCAGAAGTCACGAGGTCATTGAAAATTCTCAGGGCTTCCTTGAGCTCTGAACCTCTTCGAGCACTAATGGCTCTGATACCAATGTTAGAAGATATGAAGAGAAATAATGAAGAAGAATTGGAGTGCACACATCGTAGATTGTGTCCATCATTTTATCATGCAAGAGATAGTTACAAAATGGTTGAGGTGGTTACAACCGTACATTAGTTAATACATAACTAATAGTGACTTAATAATAAACAATAAACCTTATATTTTAATACAGATGACTATCCTTAGACCAAAAGTCCCATCTAGCCCAGAGGTAGTCCAGATATATGTGGACTTGGTAAATGCCATTATTCTTGATGGAAAAGTTGATGAGTTGGTTAACAACTTTGATGGTGTAGGAATCTTTATTCCTGAATTGGAAGAATGCATTATCAATCAAGCAAAGCTCAGCAGACAAAATCTGAAAGCTACTGATGATTTTAAAAGATCGTTGAATTCCTCCATCTTGTACCTTGATCTTTCACCCTGTCAAAATCTCATTGAGAATGCAGTCATTGAAAATCCAAACATCCAAAAAGGCATCAAACACAAGCTCTCATATGAGGCCACCTGTTGTTGCATCAAGGCCCAAGCCAACTACTAACAAGTGCCAATTTTCCAGTCAGGTGTTGGGATTGCTACTCAATGTAAATCTTCAGCTCAATGGTCCTCTTCTACACCCAATGTGGCCAACACAGTCTCGGCATCTCACTGGTATATGATATGATATCACACCAGCAAGTTAAGACAATCAAAGGAAAATAAAACAGTTTTTGTCTCTGAAAAGCATGGTGATATAGTCTTTGGGTTTGAAATAAAGCAAATTAAGATGAATAAATCGTTATCTTATGTATCTTTCTTTCTCTTAGCCATTGGGCACAGCTGAACTGCTTGCTCGCAGCAGGTATTAGGTCTCCGATCTGTTTTGTTTTTCCTTGTTTTCAGGACACGGGTCCTTAGTTTTGTCTGTTCTTGATGTAAGCATGGCTCCCTTATTTAGCTCACATAGGCCAGTTTTCAGGCGGTATCGTAATGTTTGTTTCATATATATATATCCTTAAAGAAAGTTTGAACAGCAATGGTAGTCTTTTCCCCCTTTCTTCTGCTGTTTCTACACCAATAATCTTTCTTTGAAGTTATCTTACTCGATCCTCCAGTATTAACAATATTATGTTGACCTCAACATGGAGTGCCTACACTTATTTATCTTTTCAACCTTGAATAGGCCTGATCTGTTTTAATGTAGCTATGCAGGTCTCCCAATTACTTATTCACGACATTAGGGCTTTCTTGGAAGTTACAAGGGCTATAATAGTTTTTAAGAAAGGTATCATAGGATATTTATACTCATCATGTTTTTCCACAGTTTATCATTTCTATGTGGGCTGCCCTTTCCTTCTTGGTAATGGCCATCTTTAGGTAGCATCACGACTCATTAACATGGTGCCAGTGTTTTTAAATCTCATTTGATCTAATTCAATGCAATGCTTATTAGCTATGCTTTCCATATGATTATCTGTTTGTACCTTTTGAGGCCATAATAGTCCTCATATTTTCAGGCCTTGACTCTTCTTGTATCTCAGTTCACAGACACCGTCTCGTTCTACTTGGTTAATTGCCAATTTTTACAGGTGTTTCTATCTCTTCTTACTATTGGTACTCTTAAAAAACGAGTGGATGGTATAACCAAAGCAAAGGTGTCCATGTATATCAGTCCCCAACCTGTAGGTTCAAATAATTTCCTTCCCTGTACTTTTTCTTCCTAGAATACTCAAGTCCAAATCTATACTTATATTTCCTCCGTTTATCATCTGTTTGGGTGATATCTAGTGTCTTTGTCTTCCTTAGGAAGATATTTCTTTGCAAACATTACAATGCTCTGCTCAAGCATGGGATGTCCAGCCAACCTCTGCTTTGCCAAGGGCAACTTCAGTGTCGCTTCATTATCTTCCTTTTATACACGTGACAAAGGTGTTACCATATTACACATCATAATTTGACAACTTATGTAGACCGTCTTTGTGGAGTGTCCTCTTTGTAAAGAGGATTTTCTGAAAATGCACTTCTCTAGTGGTCAAGATCTTGTACCATTCAAATCACTTCTGCTTATAGACTTAAGCATTTTTCCGTTGGTAGCTAGCATTTAGCACATGTAACCAAGATGGAACATGTTTATGCATTGCCAACATCATCATCCAAGATTGCAAAGGATGATGGAAAATAAAATTTAGCGTTGAAAAGGAAGTAATAGGATAGGTTGATGGTTACACAGGATGTTAGATGACCAGCTATTAATCATTTATTATAATTCAACATTATTATATTTTCTGCGAGCATTAAAATCTTGTATCGGTTCTGTTATGCTTGATCTTTATTCTGGGATTTGATCAACCCATAATGGAACATCTCACACCTTCTCCTTAAAGGATGACACAGATAATACCTCTTAAAGGATGGTTGTACCACCTTACAAACCAACATAAGGAGACCTAAGCCGGTTAGATTTATGAACACAAGAAGTCTTCAGTAAGAATATTAGGTCTAGCAATTTGAAGATAACGATAAAGTAAATAAAATAAAATAAATACATAGTAGCGCATTTGCAAGAATTTGGTAAGGCTTGGGATGGCCGTGCTCATTCAAACACCACCTCCTTTATATTTTAATGAACTTCAACCTCATTTTACAAAATAAAGATGTTGGTTAAGTGATTGTGTTTAGAGCAACCACTCAATTTCCTTGGTAGCCAACTTACTTGACTAAAACCCTAGTTGAAACTTGACTTATGCCAAAAAAAAAAACCTTGGACATGTTTACTTTAGACAATAACTTGGCCATGGACATAACCACTGCAATATGGCAGGCTTAGTTAAATTACATCACAATTCACCCACCTTCACGCTTAAACTTACAACTATCAAACTCTCTAATTGGCTTATGAATATAGTGGTGAGCTAATTAATTTCATTATACTCCCTAGTATTTAAAATTACATACGGCCTAGAAAAGATTTTAACTATAGATGTGCACTCACTCAGATATTGTCTAAGCAACATGACTTGACTATGAGATATGACTTTTTAACTTACTCTGCCTCGATAAATTTTAATTATATTAATAAGGTGGGAATTTTATTCGTATTTCTAGGACTGTAGAATACCAATGGTAACACTAGAGATATTACAACAATCATGCTACACAGTTGCATTTAACTTGATTACCTGATAAAAGAAAGGGGTTTCAAAATTAGGAGCAAACAGGTTCCTGATAGAGCTTTGTTTACATAGGTTGTTCGGTAACAAACCAAAAATTGTGTTTTTTTTTTTCTAACTAGTATACTTGGATAAGCAATAGTCATGCCCAGGTTTCTGTTATGGTTTCTTTCTGTTCCTCGTGACACTAATGATTGTGTAATTTAAATAATATATTCTCAGTTTGAAAAGTTGTGGACAATAAATAACACCGGTGGCTTTCAGAAGCTGATTGAACAGGATATATCGACCTCATTGCATTGAATTGTTAGAAGTGCTAAGAATGTTACAATTTCAATGACTTGTGATATGAAAGTTTAAGTACAATATGGAATACTTAAAATCATTCTGGTTTTCATTGCAGATCAATCTTGTATTCTGAATAACACAGTGAATTAATTTCATTTCTTTCTTGAGCAGGGCCAACATCGTTCATATGAGAAACTCGACAATTCCAGAGACATAGATGCTTCTTGAGTATCATCAATTTGGTACATCATGGTTTTCATCTTTAAGCTTTGAACCCAGATCAACCAGCTGTGTTAATTGAATGTATTATGCTTGCTATTATATTTTCAATAGTTTTTGTTTCTTCTTTGCACCAGGAATGCTACATATGCGTGCATGCGTACAGGTTTTAGTAATCAAGAATTACGAAAGTGGAACTTAGGATAGGCAGGCTATAAACCTTTGCACTGTGTTGTCGTCAGGTTGGAACTTGGAACAAAATGATCAGTTCTAGTAATCTCTGAAAGTTCTTGGAAATGCAGTCAACCTATTTGGAGTGGAGATGCCATCATAAGTGTCTCTCAGATTTTGTCCGCACGAGCAATGTTTTTTCAAGCCATTTTTAGGTTAGAAACAAATTTGATTGCATCAAGTAATCTGCAGATATCTTCATAATCAAATATGTAAAGAATATTCATTTTATTAAAAATGTTACACAAGCTAAAATTTGCCCCTATGTGTTCCACATGTACATAACTTGATGCCTTGTTGGTGGCAAATCAGTGTTATTATATTTTGTGGCACAATTTCACTTTCCTACTAAGGATGCACCATAGACATTTTAACTCATTAGCATCAGTAAACATGTAAACATTTAATTAACATTGATGCTACAGGTTTGAATCATGCATTTCCATCCAAACTTGTTTGGTCAGTTCTCTTAAGGAATACTTTTGGCTGTAGCATTTGTCTTTAACATTTATATGTTTTTAACGGGCCTACTAGGAAATAATCTATTAAATGGAATTATATTTATTACCATATGCACAATTTTCATATAGTACTTGCAAAATTTTACCACCTTTTCGTAGTTTGTTAATTACATATGATTATGATGTATAAGAGAACTTGGCACTTCCAAAAGGATGACACTGAAGGCATGCAAAATTCTGAGATATGGAACGGCACAGATCCATATTGAACAGTTTGAAATGAATTGACTCCATTCTTGCAAATGTAGAATTTTGCGAATCTGACTTGACCATTTCTGCATGCTCTGATCTCCAAAATCTCTGGTTTTTTCAAAATTTTGTGTGGATCTCTACAAAATCAATCTTCTTTGAACCTTCATGTGGTGGCAACACCTTGCAAAAAAACAATTAAAATGGGGGATATTTTGAGGAGTGTGTGTTATCCCTTCATTATTATCAACCCTCGTAATGTGAACAATTCGTTGAAGACAACACACCAAGTATAATGCAATGACAATATAAATGGGGGATATTTTGAGGGGTATGTGTTATCCCTTCATAATTATCACTCCCTTTAATGGGAAGAGATCTTTGAAGACAACACATTAAGTACAATGCAAGTCAACAAACAAATATGGTTTAATACAAGTATTCAATCCTTATCACTTTCAATGACCTAATTAATGCAAGTACATGGTAGATCCATGTCATATTTTTATTAATGCTCGAATGCTGCTCTAAATCCTTGTAATTGTTTTTGTCACAAGGGTGCTTCTCTATCACTCAAGCTGATAACTATTCTTTTAACTTGCGCCAAGTGCACTAATTAATCTATGTATTTTTAGACTTATTGAATTCAAATTAAGACCCTATTGGTGTGTATGCCAACACATGATGGACGAGAAAAGTTGAAAAAGAAGGGCCAAAAATTCGGGGGGACCAATATAAGGGTTAAAGGGCCTACACAAAAGGTTACCGTAACCATACGTTATTGTATGCTTCTAGTAAAAAAACCATAAAGTCTATAAAATAAAGGGAAGAGAGAAAACTAAACATGAGAGATGAAATGGAGAGAATGAGGCTGAAAGAAAACAAAGAGAATTAACAGATGGCATGCCAAAAAATGACAAAAAACATGGGGCAAAGAACTAGTCTTATGCAAAATTAGGTGTCTATGTAATGCCCTATTTTGATGTGTGTGCACATATATATCAAAGTAAAATAGATGTGGATATGGTGAATTCGCTCGATTCGTTGGAAATTTGTCAATTCCCGAAGCCGATATTAGAACAATAGTGAATTAATAGTCAAAATGGGAGAGATATCCCCAATTTACATGGAGGCTTGTAAAGATTTCAGAAATAACATCCATACTCATGTCTCGGGAGTATATAAACGCGTGTACTCACAAACATTCGGAAAATCCATGCAAGTGAATCAATGTCTATATAAACAATAATCAATTAGCTATTGAAATCTAAGAAAGAGTAATTGGAACAAATACACCTATTTTCATTGAAAAATGTGAAAATTCCTATGAACTCCAAAATTTTGGACCTTTATTGAATACTTAATGGATTTTTAATACAATTTTTAGTGACAAAAATCAAAGATGATTATATTTGATCTAACATAAAGAGTGGAGTTAGGAAAATGTCATGCATATATTCATGATGGGAACAATGGTTGTGTTGGGTACATTTAGAGTAAGTGCCACATGGTTGCCTTTGTTCATGAGAGTGAAATAGTAGTATCAAGTGTCTTGGAGCTTGGAAATAAAAACGAGTGGAACATAAGCACTCACGAGATGTGGGATGAACATGTGTATCACATTTCTTAAAAGAAATGGATTACATGTATCATGTGTAAGATGGGAAACAAAATCTATGTTGTGTAACATAGTAAGATGTCTTGTATGCATGTGTCATAAGCAAGTTGCACTATATGGGCCTATGGCGTAATCTATATAAGCACAAGTGTTTGAATGAATGAATAATGGTTTTTAGAGTCGTAGAAGTAATTCCAAGATGCACTATAAAGAGGCACATCTTACCTAGGGCAACGAGTCATGTATTTAGAAGCCAATAATTGAATGAGATTTTTCAGGTATTATGAAGCCATAAAGGAGGAGAGGAAAGGTTAAGCAAGTGGACATACACATCTAACATACTAATTCTACAATAAATCAACCACTATGTTAGTTTGAGGGTCACTTCCATTGTAGTGTCACCCCTATTGAAACAATGATCATAATACATTAAGGTGTATATGTTAACTTCAAAGCAAGTCAACCAAACCAATGTGGGATTATTTTTTTGATTGAATGATGATTTTGCGTAGTAGAAGCAATTCCAAGATCCAATTAAGAGACACATCCAACTTAGGGTAGTAAGGCATGTATTTAGAGGCTAACAATTGAACGTGATTATTATTTTTAGTTTACGAAGACACAAAGAAGAGGGAAGGCATAGCGAAAAACTTATATAGTCAATATGTTACTTTGGGTAATTGTTAAAGGCCTTTGTATCTTTAGCATTTTTGATGTTAATTTATGTTAACCTATGGATAGTCAATAGAAATATATTATTTTATTTTCTAACACATTGACAATTTACATGAGAGCATGTCAAACAAGCAAACATGCTATTCTTGCAACCAATCAACAATTATGTTAGTAACAAGGGCCCTTCCATAGAAGTGTCGACTCTATTATTGTAGGTAAAGGCAACCAACCAATGTCCGATTATATTTTTGAATGAATGGCGATTTTTAGACTCGTAGAAGCGATTTCCAAGACGCATTAGAGGGACATATTTGACTTGGGGTAGGGACACATGAACATCCAAATTCACAAGCAATCCCGCGTCACCCAAAAATATTTAGAGTTAGCAAATAAAGGTTTGCACAATGTTGTACCATTTCTAAGCAAGCCACACAAAGAGTCTTTGCCTTTGCCAATTTGTGGAAGCCACAAAAGCCTGTCTAAATGCAGGAAACACTATGAAATTCGTGGAAGCCAGTTTGAAGCCGCAAAATACTGTGAATGTCGCATACAATTATCTTATGTCATGTGAACTCGCCAATGCCACACAACACTATGTCTAGCCGCACAATTATTACACACAAAACTTCATGCTTTGCGAAATGCTAAACTTGTGCATACAACCAATGCTTACCCAATGTCATGATATATATGCGAAAGCCGCCTAACATTAACAACATTGTGGAATACCACATTCTTGCATGACTATTCCCATTTGCTTCAATTATAAGATCTCTATTTGACAAAATCACCTGTCAACATTGATACAATTGGCAAAGGGTACACATGGTTCTTGATCCGCCTATTTCGATTAGGGGACGAACAAAATGATTCGATTTAGCTAAATCCAAAATGTTAACTTTTCAAGATGATTAATGGTCCTTAAAGGTGACCTAAGGAATATTTTACTGAGGAACCTTTACTAGTTGAAGGCAAATTGTTCTCCCATTAGAGCCTTGTGAATTTTATAAATAGAAGGGAGTTGTAAATATTTAAAAGGGGGCAAAGAAAAGATCATCAAGAGAGAGGTCGAATTCCAAATTAAGAAATCCGTGGTGGTTGTCCTTGAGAGTATAAATCGAGTGTGGTTTTGCGGAAGCTTGATAGAGTTTGCAAAGCTTAGGATCGGTCTAGGACTAAAATTCTTGCAGTCTTGTCATAACGTTGTAATTGAAGTATTGAGTCATTGTGTTTAAGTCTGTAGTCATTCCCTACATTAATAAAACACTTTGTTATTTCTTGTTAAGCTTTGTGCTTGAGATCTTGCTTCGGAGAGGTCTACCTCTAACAATGGTTGTGTGGTGTGAGGTGTCCCTTCGTCGGGAACCCTCATTGTAGCCGCATCATATGGTATCGTGAGCGAGGATTTTGAAGTCTTATCGAAGAGATTGGTATGGACATCAATTTGGGATGTATGAGTGATCTTGAGATTTTTTGCTTTCCATATTAGGGGTGTGTGTAGAAAGTAATTGTAGACATCTCCAACACTTTGGTTTGTTGGATAGGAGGCGTGAGGTCCTAAGTGCCGATGAGAGATTGTGGTATAAAAGATAACACATATAGTAGTTTTTGCTAGAGAACACAAAGCACCAAGACTTGTGGACTTGGATGATGTGATTAGAGGAGTGCAAGCCCGTTTGGAGGCCATGGAAACCACACCATGTAGAGGAGTTACTATTGATGAAGGTGAAAGTGAGGATGAATGAGAAGCGAGAGCACCTACAAATCAGTAGCTATGGAAGAGCATGTAGATAAACAGGAGGATCAATTATTGTGCACAATCATGAGGATTGGAAGCTAGTCGCGAAAAAAAGTTCCATGCTATTTTTGGAACTTAGATACAAAAGAACTTATCGATTGGATTTCAAAAAGGAGAAATACTTTGAGTAGTATGAAGGTACAAAAGGTAACAAGGTGAGATTTACATGTACCAAGTTGAAAGGGCATACATCTTTGTGGTGGGATCATGTGCAATCCGAGAGAGTACAAAGAGAAAAGATAAGCTTAAGAAGTGAGATCAAATGGTGACAAAGTTCAATGCTAAGTTAATCACGGTGGATTACTAATCCCATTTGTTCAAGTAGTTGCAAAATTTACATCAAAAGAAGCTCGGTGTGAAGTACGAGGACCTCTATTGGCTCAACATCAAACCTGGACACGTGGAGGATAATGTGGAGAAGATATCAAGGTATGTAAATGAATTGTGTATTTCCATTCAAAATAAAACCATGGTTAGGTTGAAACCTACGGGAAACATATCAATTTGTGCAAAAGGCGAGAGGAGAATTTGTCATAAAGTAACATAAAAACCCATGGGGAAAGGTAAATTTCCTTCCCATAGATGGATTTTTTTGCGGTGATGCATGAAATCATGTGCATGAGGGAGAAATGAACAACTCACGTGAGTTGATTCATGAACAAAGAGGTAGAGGTAGATCTTTATCAAGAGGTAGAGAACACATGAGAGGAAGAGGATTTAGCGGAACATGTTTCCATTGTGGAGAGACTGGACATCATCGTGCATTTGAGTGTCCACAAGCCACACACAACAATGGTGGTTTAAGGATGGATGCTAGTAATCATGTTGCTCAACTTGTAGATGTAGAAAGCCATGTGTCAACGAGTAAAGACAAATGAATTAGAATGTGGAGTATACTCTAGCAAGTGAAGAGACATTTCAAAGAAGACTTGAGGTGTCTGCTGGTGTGGTTGTTAAGGGGGTGTATGCTGAGGGTGATTTGGTGGTGGTTGTTGGAGAGGTTGTTGAGGTGGCGGACCCTACCCTGGGTTAGGACTAGACCCAGATCATGAACCTCCACCAAGATTTCCTTTGTGCGATGGCTGACTTGAACCTCCTGAGCCTCCCGCCGCGACTCCGTGGTCCTATAGATGAACTTCCATGTGTCCCAGGTTGTTGTCAGACCGAATCGACACCCACTATTTTTGTTGTCGCATCACCTATATGATTGATTCCAACTGTCTGCGCTGCGAACACTTTGTCCCGATGACATGCCCGCAAAGATACCCTCGAACGTACTTTCAAGCACTTGAGCTTGTTGCATTGCCATTTGTGTGTCCCTAATCTTGCGCTTTCGAGTTGAAACTAGAATATGCCTACCTGTATCTCCTTCCCAACGTGGAGATGTTACTTGCTTGCCTTCACTATGATGCTCTTCAACAACTACCTCTGGATCTGGAACACCTTACACAAGGGCTACGTAGCCAGGTTGGGTCAGATGCACGCCTGCAGCCCTTATTCTCTCCTCTCGACACACTCTCATTAGAAGCCGAGGGGGTCTCTCTATTACGCTTTCATAATGTGTGGAGGACATGATATTGCGTCTCCTCGTCTTCCACGAGGCTCTCACGCCCCACCATTCGTCATTCTTCTTAATCTTAGCACTTCATCAATCGCCCTCTGTCACTCCTCATTATACTTGAGTCGTCTCTCTTCTCTTTGTCTTTCTTCCACCAGGCAGCCACCATCCTTTCCAAACCTTCTCCCCGCCCTTGCGTGCGGTGGGGATTTAGCTAGCCATAGGTAAGTTCTCCATTCCCGTTTTACCATCAAGATCTTGATAGCTAAGGTTATTGTGCATAAATAAGATCCTCTTGCTCAAGCAAAAACCATAACTCTGCTTCCTCTAGACAAGAATATGTTGAAATTGCGTACTCTAAAGTATAGTTGCGCAAAGTACACCTTCCCACTAATGATCTATAGCTTTAATCCACATCTCGGTCAAATCAAAGAGTGTGTGGTATTCTTTCGCATTCAAACTCTCTTCCCTGACCAGAGACCTTTGTTTGCTGCGTAAGCCGCCAACCAACTGATGTACAACTCTACTAGGAAGAAACTGAAGAACGTCTCTCTACAAGCAGTCATACATGTTTTCTTCCACCCACTTTCGTGCATTAAAATCAGTTCAATGTTATATCTTTGTGCAAAAACGTCTTGGCCAATTTCTATGCAACTCTCAATACTCTCCAAACAGAGTCGATACGCCATCTACATGCAACATCCCGTAGATACTTTGAAAAGAGGTCCTGAGAACCAAACCAAAATGTAGTATTTGTTTTACCCCAAATCGAGCTAGGCACACCGGCACTTCTTCCAATCATATCTAGAAGCTCACTCGAAGCATGCGCAGCCACCAGGTCCCTCCTTTGTTATGTTTATCAGAATTTAACATGCATGTTCATTGTTTTAGTAACCAAGACAACCATTATACAAATAAGTATTACAAGACACAATTTTTGTGTTTGAATGGTGTAAAAATTAGAAATATGAAATATCCCTTGTGGGATACTGTACGATGGAAAAGTGATATGCGAGCATGGGAATCTACAAGTGACTCTTCCTCACACCCGACTTCCTGAGGTCGTGCCGAGACAAATTTGTGGGGATAGAATACACACGGGATGCAGATAAGCTAGTTAGGTAATCTTATGTTTTCAACATGCAATGGCGGGATCTGCGAATCTAAAGCAAAGAAGGCCCTCCTAACCTGAACTGGTGTGATAGATCGTTCAGCGAGGATAGCTGCCTGAAGGCTCCAATCAGTATCGAGCTCTGCCATTATCCGATCTATGGGTTGTGGAATACATGGAAGATAACTTGTGGGTGCTTCGTATATACCTCTCGACAAGGTCATGAAAATGGAATGGCTAAATATGTAGTGGATCTTTTGGTGTTTTATGGACGATTCTCTGGTCTAGTCTAGAAATCTTTAGCTTGATTAGCTGCTACGTTTAATAATGATAGTTGTGTGATAATGTCTAGTGGGAGTGGAGAGGATCTAAACACTAATGTTCACAAACCAACGTCAACGTTGGATTGATTTGTAGGCCCGTTGGGTTGTGGGACCTTTGGATCACAACCGTAAGTTCGTGGTTGTTGTGGACCTCCTATGGTCATGTGAAGAATCAATCCCTTCTTCTGATCCCGAGTATCCAATAATCATATGCCTTTTCGGCCTCTACGTTTAGAACTAAAAGTTGCATGATTCTCTCGGAGTACCTAACAGGTGTTCTAGCAACTTGGATACGTAAGCTAGTGTCTATATCAACGAGGAGGTCTCCTGCGTCTGGCTGTGGGACTAGTGGATCACAACCAAATGTTTGTTCCCTTTCAGGTCCTTCTACAGTCATACGGATGTCTATCAAGGCAATCTATAATTTGGCTGATTTGACCAGAACGTGTGCGCTTTGTCGTCTTCTATATTTAATCCTCTTAATTGTGTGTTGATTTCTTGTAGGTCTATGGTTGTTCGAAAGACCTGAATTCTGAGATTTTGTTCTATGTCGCTTATCACTGCAACAATATTTGGTTGAGGCACGATTGGCTCAAAAACGTATTCCCTGGGCTCCCTAGGTCCCATGATTGTCATCCAAGATCAATATAAACCTAACTGAAACAAAATAAATTTAGTTATGCAAGATATATCTACAACGTATATATATTCCTCTATTTTTGTATTTTTGATAGAATTTTCACAGAATCGAAAGAGCAACTAATCTAATATATTCGAAAATGACAACTAATCTAATAACAAAATTAAAACAAACATGGTAGCCCTATAGCTACTTGCCTGTCAATGCGGTTGTGAGTTTTATCCTAAATAACTAGATAACTGATTAACTTAATTGAAAGATTCTCGATCTTGCCTCATAAGTGAGGAATGAATCATAGTTTCTCAGAAACTATCAATCCCCACAGATTCCCTGACAATATCGAAAATGAAACTTAACTGAAATGAAATATTTCACTACTCTATTTGATATGTTTTAACTAGAACTTTGACAGATAAAACCTGGAATTTGCATAACAGTGGCGAATCCAGTAGTGTATGGTTTTGTCCCCTCAGAATGATCTCCTCGTTCCTTTGTGTTCACGTGAATCTAGGAGAGCGTGTATATGCTAGCATCAACAGAAATAGGTATTCGAACAATGGCAGTTTGGATATAGACCGAATAAAATGTGAGTAGGAGAGGGACAACGCAAGAGACAAAGCTTGGCATATGCAATTCCTAGCGGGATTTATTGCGGGAATACAATGCAAGAGTATCGAGAGATTCTAGAATCCACCTTCTGTGAAGAACACAACCTGCAACTCTAATGGATGTAATCTATAACTGACACTACTTTGCTCTAAACTAATTTGTATGAACAACTATGAACAAGACTGAAGCAAGAAGATTGAATGGCTTCTGAAAGAAAAGGAAAAACTAGCATGGATGCAAACATGAAAACAAAATGAACTCTAAGCAAGAAATGAGAGACTAAACAATGGAAAATGAGAAATTGAGAGGCAGTTTTGAGGGGCCATTTGCTTGAAAACAAGCTAGCTATTTATAGATTTCACATTCACCCAAAGGTGATTCCCATTAGAACTCTTTTACCATTAAACAATGGAGAAACACTATTCCAGGGGACATAAAACATTAATACGAGCCAAGGCGGTGGAGAAAAGCTGGTAAAAGTTGAAAATTTATGCAAGTCATGATCAGAAGAACGTGCTGGAAAACGCGTGAAGGACCACCGCCTTGAGCGGGCGATGGTTACAGGATCGCCGCCATACCTGCTAGGCGGCAATTTCGTCACTAAAGGGCAAAAAGCTAAGAAATGAAGGGCAGAGGAATAAAACAAAGCACAAGGAACATGAATAAAGCATTTGGGATGCTAACATATACTTCGTGAGCTTTTCTAGATCCGAACACCTTGCGAGGTGACCTGTATCATCATTGGGGCATGTGTAACATTGTTTCAAGCATAATACCCTACAATTTTGGGTACGTACATGATACCACTCAAAAATGCACAAAATATCTAGAAATTGCAGCAAAATAAAATTTTTGATTTTTGCATAAAATAACCAGCTAGGGCAGATGAACTGTATTTAATTGATATCTCACAAAATACTTGCCCAAAATGCATGAAATTTTAAAGAGAGCTTGCAAAAATGATAATAAACACTAGAATATTTTTTTAGAATTTTTTGATTAATATAAAACTGCCAAAAAATTTCAGAAACCCTAGACAGTTGGAAATCTTCAAAAATTCATATCTTTCCAAATACAAGTGATAAAATTCTAAAAATTTGGAAATAACATCTACTAATAATGTAAATGAAAGCCTAACTCGCAAATTTGAAAATAGCACTTGGGAAACCCTAAAAAATGCTTTGCTAAATCCCAAATTGGGACATCCCCCTTGGAAAGAGGCAAAAACCCTCTAAAATGTCTCTAGAAATGGCTCCAAAACCTACTCTTATCGCTGCAACAAATCTGATCTGGAAACCCTCGATTTTTCTCAACAAAAATTCCAAAACCCTTCTCTAAAACTCAAATTTATCTTTGAAAAGAAGTCCTGAATTAGTTCCAAAATGACAAACTAGGGTGGATCTTTCATCACCGAAGAGTGCCCTACTAGCTAGGAATGGATCTCTCACCATCGAAGCTAGAGATCTTGTGGGATCTTACTCAAAGAAATTAGAAGATAGAAAGCAACAATTGCTCAAAGAAAACAATATGTGAGCCTCGCAAGAATGAGCTATGTTTCCTCCCAAACTCCTCTTATGTCTTTCCCCAAACAAAAAGAGGTCCAAAAGACCCCAATCGACCCCCTCTAGGAATAACCAAAAATCATAAAGTAACTTAAGTTACTTTTCCCCCTCCAAGTCGCCATAGGGACATAAGTGACCCCAACGAAATATTATAACATTAAAGTGTTATGAGGTCCCCCTTAACGAAAAAACATAACATCTAGTCCCACCAAGCCACTTAATACTCATGTCAACGCAAAATTATAACAAATAAGCAAGGTGGTAATAATCATCCATACCCAATAGCCTCTAGTGTCGTTAGCCCCTCGGGTATGACCAAGGCTAAGACGAATGAAAAACCTCCTAGGCCAACTGCTCGGAAATGGGGACATTACAATCCTCCCTCCCAGAGAAATGCTTGACCCCAAGCATTATCTTGTCATGCTGCAGAAGTTGAATACCACAAAGTAAGTTTCTCCACCTCACCCTGCAATCAACCAAAGATCAGTGTGATCCGAAGTAACCAAGAAACCCCATGTAGTCATCATGACCTCCATGTTGTATAGAGAACAATGTTCTCCGTGAAGTAGAATGATGCCCAAACCGACTCTCCACTGGTACCCACATTGGGATTGCCAATCTGTCCAATCCCTTCCAATATGATACCATCATCATGTGATCACTCACTACCTCTCCAATCAACTCCTAGGTATGAAAGTCCACTTTGAATTCTATAGAATTCCCTAGATCAACCTGTGAAACAACTTGTATATGCAAAAAAAGTTTTAACTCTCCCACTGCACTCCACACTCGTGTGAAAGTAAGGCCCCTCCTAATTTATCTCAATGTGTCATGTGGGGAAAATTCCCAAGACTCTAGTAAATGGTCAACCAAAAATGTCAACTCTAAATAGTTCACCTCCTGTGATGAGTGTGAACCTATCAATAACTAGGTAACCGAGTCAACTCTGTTCCTCTAATGACTATCACATGGGTGAAGTACCCCCATGCCCGAAAGCAAGAAAATACTATTAGTGTAAGTTATTATTTATCATTTTATTTATTTATTAGGATAATTCTTACACTTGTGTTAGCCCTACACTTGTTGGGTTAGCTTGCTTAGGTGTACTAGTTGTGTTGAGTTAGTTTCTCAGTTATGTGGAGTTAGTTTACTAGTCTTATGGAGTTAACTTAACTACCAAAGATCACGGTGGGAGTTCTTCACCATTGATTTAGGTAGTATTTGCACTTCCCTCCTCCTATATGTATATCTTTCTTATTGAATAATTCAAGTCATTTTATTGTAATGTATTGAGCATTATGGATTATGATGGATTTCCATATATGGTAGTTTAGCTCTTCTGCTTTGCAAATCTAATGTGGTGTGTTATTATCATTTGAGATCACGGCTTGGAACAATATTCTTATCGTTCATTTCATGGTATCAAAGCGATAGATTGTGTAGACATCCATCTGTAAGTTTTTCTTTGCAAATAAGGGTTTATTATTTTCATGTATTTGGAATTTGTTAGCAATTTTTTACAACATGCATTTTTATGCAAAATGGAGTACGACATTGGATTTGGAAGGTGCCAAAACCTTAGAATAGATCAGAACTCGATCATATTTTGAGATAGTCAAATCTATATCCTCAGGTGCATTCTTTTATCCATTGAATAAAAGCATGTACCTTCCGTATGCATTCTTTTACCCTCTGGATATTTCAGTTTTGGATGCGCTTTTATCCATTGACGCAGATCCGCACCCTCTTGGTGCATTCTTTTATCCATTGGATAAAAACGTGTACCTTTCGGATGCATTCTTTTACCCTCTGGATATTTTGGTTTTGGATGCGCTTTTTATCCATCGACACAAATTTGTATCCTCTGGGTGCATTCTTTTATCCATTGGATAAAAGTGTGTACCTTCCAGATGCATTCTTTTACCCTCTGGATATTTTGGTTTAGGATGCGCTTTTTTATCCATCGACACAGATCCGTATCCTCTAGGTGCATTCTTTTATCCATTGGATAAAAGCGTGTACCTTTCGGATGCATTCTTTTACCCTTTGAATATTTCGTTTTGAATGCGCTTTTATCCACTGGATGCATATTTGTACCCTCTGGGTGCATTCTTTTATGCATTGGATATAAGCGTGTACCTTTTGGATGCATTCTTTTACCCTCTGGACATTTTAGGTTTTGGGCGCAGGCTTTTATCCTTTGGTCGCAAACATATATCATGTGGATGCACTCTTTTACCCTTTGGACATTTGGGTGTCACGTGTACCTTTAAAAAAAAAAAGCATTAAAATATTATTTTAATAGCAAAACCTTCTAGAGCTCATAGCTTTTGATCTGTTGTTTGGATTAAGGTGATGTTTTTTTTTGAAATTGTGTATTTTTTCGAGAGCTACGTATTGGTGACATTTTTATACACGTATTTAAAATGTAAAAGGTATTGTACTCATTATAATATTTACATGCACTTAATTATAAAGTGTCAAATTTGGAAGAGTGTTGTGATCACTTGTGGACGTAATTTCGATTGAATTCGACGTCCTAAACTTTTGGGTATCGCATTCTTGTATCTATGGGTGTATACATTTATATCTTTCTTGTTTGTTGATATATTTTAGATCTATATTTTTGACAATTTTTTTGGCATATCGATGTGATCTCTCTTGTGGGGAAGCTATTCGGTGAAGCCTAGTGTTAGTTTGTCGGTGTTTGAATAGTTGATTTTGGCAACTCATATAGATCTATGGTATCACTCTACTCATTCAACAATATGGGAGGGTGTGGTTTTGATCTGTCGCTTATTTGGGTTTTGTGTCATGCCTTGTTACCTTGGCTTTTCTTGGATTGTGGAACTCTTATTTATTTGGATCTCGTGTCTCGCCTTGTTGCCTTGGTTGTTCTTGGATTGTGGCACACCTATTTGTAGCAGTTGATCAAATTATGTTTGTTGTTTGTTTTTCACTTTTGACATCACTCCATTGATACTCCTCGCATGGAGTTATTCGTGAAGCCTAGTGTCACCGGTTTTGAGTTCAATGATCGAGCAAAGTGGATTCGGACCACGGTGCGCACTACACTTCTTCAAAGATTGTACGAGTTTTGGAGCCGAGCTTCTGAGGATATCTTGCAGGATTTTTCCCTCTCTACTTTGTTATTACTTGGTTTTGGGTACCTTGCGGTGTCCAATTTTCCTAGTTATTGTACATGGGTACCTCATTAGGCCTTGTTGTCATGGGACCCACCTTATTTTTTTGCCCACCTAAGCTATGCTTATGGGAGGGTGTTAGTGTAGGTTATTATTTATCTTTTTATTTATTTATTAGGATAATTCTTACACTTGTGTTAGCCCTACACTTGTTGGGTTAACTTGCTTAGGTGTACTAGTTGTGTTGAGTTAGCTTCTCAGTTATGTGGAGTTAGTTTACTAGTCTTATGGAGTTAACTTAACTACCAAAGATCGCTAGTGGGAGTTCTTCACCACTGATTTAGGTAGTAGTTGCACTTCCCTCCTCCTATATGTACATCTTTTTATTGAATAATTCAAGTCATTGTATTGTAATGTATTGAGCATTATAAATTATGATGGATTTCCATAAATGGTATTTTAGCTCTTCCATTTTGCAAATCTAATGTGGTGTGCTATTGTCATCCGAGATCGCGGCTCGGAACAATCTTCTTATCGTTCCTTTCAAATACATAGGAGCGTTATCTCACGTCGACTTAAAAATGATGAACTCAGTAAGCTCTGATTTGTCACAAGGACAAATCGTACATCCTCGTATGAAGTTGAGGATATCCTACCTCAACCCATGCCATCTCGAACCTCTCTAATATGAACTCGTAGGTCTCATAGAAGCTCAAGTGTCCAGCTTAAGGAAGAAAAATGCACATGTCGCAATATATCCATCCTCAACCATTAATCGACACAAGGTACAATCACTGCGCCCGATAGAAGATCATCTCATCCTCCAATCTCAGTAGTTGTCATCCTCAGATACGACCATCCGTAATCTCACAAGTGTGTCGGTTCTTGAGTACTCAACAAACAAATGAGATCTCTAGTCTACCAAATCTCGGATAACCAACATAATGATAAACCCGGATGATCCGAACATGTAACCCCAATCTCTTTAACTATCTCATATGCAATACTATTGGTCACACCCATGTCCATCGACTTCACATCGATGCGTAGTAATAAAACCCCTCATCATGTCGAAATTCCTCTCCATCCCCTCAGCTGCAACCACTCTAGGTGCTCCTATAGATAATCCCCTCAAGATCACATTCCTTCCCTCAGACTTAAACTTCAGCTCCATCGTCTGAAAGTTAGTCCAAAACTAACCAAGAGAGTGAAGAGACTATACTCCCAACACTATGTTGGTCACTCTCATACCAACAATGTGGAAATCATCGATAATTGTGTAGTTACCCATGGTGATGCTCAACTGTGGAACTCTCCGTGTGCATCTCATATACTCCCCATTGGCTACAAAAATGTCGAAGCCCTCAAATTCCTTCGTCTACAAACATCGTCTCTCAACCAACAATGCATCAGCAAAGTTGTGGGTAGCCCCACTATCAATGAGTGCCACATCTCGTTGACCCTGCATAACTCCTCTAATCTTGGATGCATTGTACATCAGAGTACTAGACAATGTGGCTATAATCTCCCAAGGAAAAGTCTCCTCCTCCTGCTCCACATCAACACTATCCAACGCAACTCCATCTCCATCATCCATCTCGTGGGTCTCTAACTTCTCACCTTTGTCACCCTCACTCTCCTCAAAGACCGCAATGAATTGGGTCTTCCCTTTCCTCTCGCAATCATGCCACGAGTCCTGTGTGTACGAAATTGAAACATAGTTTCTTTTGCCTCGACTCATCCCTAAGCTCTCGGAAATGAGTGGCTTCTTATCTCGCCTCCTAATTAGGTGGAGGCTCCTTCTATTGAAGTTCGTCCGATCCGGATGGACGTTCATTTTGTCAACTCAAGGTGGAAACCTTGACTTTGGAGTGGCTAACTCCAAATCTCGTGCTCTCCTAATAGCATCATGCAATGAAGAAGGCTCAAATGCCTTCACAAATCCAGCTAGAGCATCCGTCAAACCTGCTATGAAAAGTGAAGTCAACCTCATCTCTGAAACATCAGGTACCATGACTGATAATATCTAAAAATTTACAATTTACTGATCTAAAGAACATGTCTGTCTCAAGTGAGTCAACTCCCTGAAGTTCCTATCGTGGTCCCTCCTATCAAACCGCTCATCGGTCTCGTGTGAACTCTACATAGGTATCAATATGCATGTGCCCATGTGTAATAAGGTCATGATGCCACCAAATATGTGCATCTCCTCCAAATGTAGGATTGCAAACTTAATTGCATCCTACTTGTGCATGGGATTCAAGTCAAAGTATGTCTTCAACTTCTGAATCTAGGACTGCATAGTACACTTCTTAGAACCATCGAAGTGTGGAATGGAGATTTGTCCCAATCTCCTTTGTAACTCAAGTACATGTAGCTGATGATCTCTCTTGGGTTTGCTACCAATATTCATTCTGCAGTACTCTGTGAAAGGCATATTATCCCTGAAGCCCTCACTCAAAGATTGGTACCTTTCCCAACAAGATTCCTCATCCAAAACATATGTTGGTTGCCTTACCTATGAAACTTCTGGATCCTTCAAGAAAGAGGGTTCATGAAGCCCCAAATGCCTGGTAGAAGAATGGGGAGATTGTTGCCCTGTGTTTCCATTATCACCTCTCAAACCGTGTGTCCCCTATTACCGGTTTCCCCTCTCTGTCTGAGTATTAATCTTGCCTTGTGCTAATCTCTCGAAGTTGGCTCAAATAGAGATTAGTAGTTTCCTGTTGCTTCACCATGTTGGTGAATAATTGTTTCATCAAGTCAACACCCAAATCTTCACTATCACCCATCTTTTCAACCCAACAGGCTAGAGAAACAACTGCTCTGATACCATTGAAATATCCTCGTGGGATACCACTCAAAAATTCACAAAAATTTAGAAATTGCAGCAAAAAATAATTTTTTTGATTTTTGCAGAAAATAACCAACAAGGGTAGCAAATTGTATTTAATTGATATCTCACAAAATACTTGCCCAAAATGCATGAAATTTTAAAGAGAGCTTGCAACAATGTTTTTGGAAAATTTCAATTAATATAAAACTGCCAGAAAATTTCAGAAAGCCCTAGACAACTGGAAATCTTCAAAAATTCATATCTTTCCAAATACAAGTGATAAAATTATGAAAATATGGAAATAACATCTACTAATAATGTAAATGAAAACCCAACCTCCAGATCTGGAAATAACACTTGGGAAACCCTCCAAAAATTGTTGCAAAATCCCAAAGTGGGACGTCCCCTTGGAAAGAGGCCAAAACCCTCTAAAATGTCTCTAGAAATGGCGCCAAAACCTGCTCTTATCGCTGTAACAAATCTGATCTGAAACCCTTGATTTTTCTCCACAAAAAGCCCCAAAAATTCTCCAAAACCCTTTTTTGAAAATTCTGAAATTCATCTCTAAAAACAACCCCGAATCAGTTCCCAAAATGAAAGACTATGGTGGATCTTTCACCACCGAAGAGTGCCCTACTAGCTAGGAATGGATCTCTCACCACCGAAGCTAGGGATCTTGTGGGATCTTACTCCACAAGCTAGAAGATAGCAAACAACAGTTGCTCAAAGAAAACAATATGTGAGTGTGCAAGAATGAGCTCCCTTTCCTCCCAAACTCCTCTTATGACTTTCCCCAAGCAACAAGAGGCCCAAAAGACCCCAATCGACCCCCTCTAGGAATAACCAAAAATCATAAAGTAACTTAAGTTACTTTTCCCCCTCCAAGTCGCCATAGGGACATAAGTGACCCCCAACGAAATATTATAACATTAAAGTGTTATGAGGTCCCCCTTAACGACAAAACATAACATCTAGTCCCACCAAGCCACTTAATATTCATGTCAATGCAAAATTATAACAAATAAGCAAGGTGGTAATAGTCATCCATACCCAATAGCCTCCAAAGGTCGTTAGCCCCTCAGGTATGACCAAGGCTAAGACAAATGAAAAACCTCCTAGGCCAATTGCTCGGAAATGGGGACATTATAATCCTCCCCTCCCGAGAAATGCTTGACCCCAAACATTATCTTGTCATGCTGCAGAAGTTGAATACCACAAAGTAAGTTTCTCCACCTCACCTTGCAGTCAACCAAAGATCGATGTGATCCGAAGTAACCAAGAAACCCCATGTAGTCATCATGACCTCCATGTCGTATAGAGAACAATGTTGTCCATGAAGTAGAATGATGCCCAAACCGAATCTCCACTGGTACCCACATCGACCGCAAATCTGGCCCAATCCTCGTCAACTCGATACCATCATCATGTGATCACTCACTACCTCTCCAATCAACTCCTGGGTATGAAAGTCCACTCTAAATCCTGTAGAATTCCCTGGATCAACCTGTGAAACAACTTGTATGTGCACAAGGTGCTAACTCTTCCACATGACCCACACTCGAGTGAAAGTAAGGCTCCTCATAATGTATCTCAATGTGTCCTGTGGGCGAAAAATCCCAGGACTCCAGTAAATTGTCAACCGGCAATGTCAACTCTACATAGTTCACCTCCTGTGATGAGTGTGAACCTACTGAATAACTAGGTAACTAAGTCAACTTTGTCCCTCCACTGACTAACACATGGGTGAAGTGCCCACCGTGCCTAGAAGCAATAAAATACATAGGAGTGTTATCCCATGTCGACTCAAAAATGATGAAGGTGTAAGCTCTGATTTGTCATAACGACAAGCCGTACATCCCTGTATGAAGTTGAGGATATCCTCCCTCAACCCATGCCATCTGAACCTCTCTAATACGAACCTATAGGTCTCATCGAAGCTGAAGTGTCCAGTCATGGAAGAACAATGCACATGTCACAATATCTCCATCCTCAACCATGAATCTAACACAAGGTACAATCTGCCCTGATAGAAGATCATCTCATCCTCCAATTTGTAGTCACATCCTCAGTATACGACCATCTAGAATCTCACAAGTGTGTCGCTTGGAGTACTCAACAAGCAAATGAGATCTCTAGTCTACCAAACCTCGTATAACCAACATAATGATAAACTCAACCCACGCCATTCAAATTGTCCTCCCGCCTCAAACTATTGTGTCATTTGTTTTTCTAAAGACAAGTTGATGCGGGGGTATCACCACCAAGGATAGCTTGGTCATTTCATAGTCGGGCTTTGATTTGTATAGGTCCATAGGGTAGTCAAGGAGTCGCTTATGAAGTCACCTTAGGGTATAGGGGTCAAGAATTTGAATAAGGAGGTTTCCCTCCATTTTGGGCATAGTTTAAAATTTGAATGTTGTTAGAGCCATTTTTGGCTTGCTTAGCTTGAGTAGGTACTTTAGTAGATCCTTAGAAAGTTTGGTTGAGCCTAAATGGTGTGTAAGAGTTCCATCATGGTTTATAGAGGAATATTGTAACTCCTATTTTCTTTTATAACCCCCTCTTTGCATGCAAATGACACCTAAAGACCTCATTATGTGGCTAGTGATCAGTTACCAAGGGAGAACTCGGGCAGAGAGAGGATAAAACCATCTTTTGTAACTGTTTTAAACCATTGATCAATCAAGGAAGAAAAACAACATTGGACCTCCAAGGTTCGAATACACAGCTTTGCACATTGACTGGTCTTCACTGGACTGTACCTCTCAGTATTGTAGATTGCATGAGCATTTCAGAACCAAAATAACAGTATATCACGTGAGTTAACAATTGCATGTATTGATTTGTGCTAGTTTTGATGAGAAACCTTGTTTCATGACTGTGTGCACCTTTGAACCTCAGAGAACGGTAACAGGGCATCTTTGTGATCACAAGCCAGAATTCAAGATTATTGAATCCAATAAGTGAAAGGGAGTGTGTGTGAAGATATGTGTGTAATCACAGAAAAAAAAAGAACTGCATTGTCCAATTTGCAAGTGAATACAAGGGAGATCTCTGTTTCTAGTGTCATCTATTCCCTATTTCATATATTAGTTGAGTAGAAACAATACTAGTTCGTGTACAGTGAATGCCCGGTTAAAATATAGCATAAATCATAAAAGAATTCGAACTGCAGAAGAGTTCTAGGATCATTCATGGAATTTTGAAGTCGTGGAAGGCATTTGGGAAGTGTGGGCAATCTCGTGAAGCATTCGGATTCGAGAAAGAAGGAAAACGAGGGAGGAATTGTCAAAGTTTGCCTCTCGGGTCGTTACAGTCGAGCGTAGCCTGCAACTAGGGTTCCAAGCGAAAAGCATCATCAAACTCACGTTTCCACCGACAAAAAAATCTAAAATTTAGAAAATATCTCTGTTAGGGGTCGCCTAACGTTTGCAAAAAGAATTAATTCGTTTCATTGTGTGTGGAGGGAGAATTTCATACCAGAAATTCGAGCCAGACGTGTTCAACCTGCAACTCGGGTTTGTAAACATAAAAATCCATCTATTTCGAATTTTATCCAACCAAAGGGTTTGATAACCGGTAGTAATCATCTTGGAAGGATTACAAAGCTGTTCCAAAAGGAATTATATCCATTCACTTCGAATTCAAGGAGGAATCCATGACAGTTTTCCTTTGCACCGTGGCACCAGGCAGGGGAACTGAGTTTTAGTGATATAAAGCGTTCCTAGCTATAGGAGGGGTCTATTATCATCCCTATAACTCCGAGGAGTATGAGAGAATTGAGAGGAAGTGTCTAGTAATTTGAAGGTGATTATCCTACTGAATACTTATTATAGTGTGTGTGCAGAGTTTTCCCATTTGGCTTAGGGATACTTGTCCTAGTATTACAGTCTAGTAAAGGGAGATCAATAAACTAGCAATCCTTCCAAGAGTTGATAATTGACCACTATGAGATCACTAAGGGGGTAGTCAAGTAAATGGTGGGTTGAAGGCTTGAAGAGTTCACTTGATTATTCCGAGGGGTAGAGGGAGAGTGCAACCACAAATTTGAGAATAAATTAGGTGGCCATTTTAAAAACCTCTCTCGCATCACAATATTAGTTAGAGGTCGTTGATACGGTCTATGAGGTGAATGGTTGAGATTTCAAAGCTTTGATACGTATGTATGACATAGTAAGAGTAGAGGCATGTTTCTACTAGGGAAAATGCCTTTTGGCATAATAAACAACCCCAAAAATGCTTTTAACCATAGCCCGGTTTAAGATAATTAAACGAAAAATATTTTTCTTGACCCTCGACATTGATCGCTATAAAACTATACTAATATTAACCATAATTGCTAATTTCAAACTCCATATTGCTTAGGTTTATTGATGGGGTTTAGGGCTTGAGTGTTCGAGGCACCCTATTCATTTAGGTTTCCCTAATCAAGGTTTGTGACTTGTTTTTCGCGAGTAGGGGGTTGATATTTAGGTTTCGAGAAATGCATAAATTTGTAATGGAGGTATTCATAGATCTAAAAGTTAAGGTTTAGATGCGTTCTTTTTGCAATCGAGTTTGCAAAAAGGTAAAAAATAAAAATGGGCTAAATCTAAAAGGTTTCATGTATGCAACCCGAACTTAATGCTTCTTTGTTAGAGTTTTTATAGCCCCGAATTACAATTTTATACTTGAGTAAGTTAAGGGAAGTAGGTGATTTATGAACAAAAACCGCTAATTGAGTTCCTCCCGTAGTCAACCATACATGTCTAGCGAGTGGAAGTTATAGAACGAGAATCCACAAAGTTGTCTAACATGTGTTATGTATTTTAAAGTCGATTATAGAATCACCGGTTACCATATATCACCAATCAATTTAAAAACTAAGAAGATAATTTAATCATAAATCAACATAAAACTCTTCAATAGACAATTATATTAACAAAAATCTAAAATAAACACATTAATATTAACACATGTAACAATTTTCGAATAAATATAATTAAATATTTAAGTGAGTATTTAAGTGAGTGATACTACAATGGCAAAGGTTTTTCCAAATAAAAGAGAGAGAAAACACCGATCAAAATTATAAAGAAACTCCCAAAGAAATGAAAAAAACAATTGAAAGATAATCATCATTCGTGAAGTTGAATGACATCATAACTTGTGGATTTTGGTAACGTGGATTTTGGTAGACTTGAGCTAAGGATTCAAAGATCAAGTTTTCACTTTAGGCTATTCTTTTTTGTGTTGCCATCTTGTCTAACAGCTTTTGGGTGGCGGTAATTTTTCAATACCACCTTTCAAAAATAAAAATAATGTTATTTATTCCTTATTAATAAAATATATAAAAATTTATTCTATATTTATTTAAGTATATTTAATATGTACTAATACAATTTACATATAATTGTATATAAAAATGACGGTCTTATTTTAAATATGTAAGTCATGTGTGACGGTTATTTCAAAATTTGTAAATATTTTACGTCTAAAATCACAAAAAGGTCTAAACAACCGTCAAATTTAACCCTTGGTTGCACATTATCTCGTAATGGAGTTCGACTTGTTCTTCTAAGTGTTGCATACTTTCGCTTTAATACCTGCCTCGAAAATCATTTATCATGCCAACTTGTGTTGCCCTACCACTTGTCAACCTACTATTTTCTTTGCTACGTCTCCCGCTCTACTATTCACGTGGACAATCACGATTTTTTTATCAACATCCTTACACGGTCTGTAACCACAACAACTGATTTGCATTGTTCGTGTCAAAGATAACTCACCCTTTCTAAGTGAGACAATACCTTTCGGCACAATCATTATATAGGTTTTTTATTTTATTTAGACAACTTGCAAATTCTTTTGCCCCAAAATATTTTCCAAAGTGTTCATCTACCATTTTAGTACATATTATCCATTTGTGAGCACTTTCACAAATCTTGAGGATGGTCAATGACAAACCGACACCCGCGCGACACTCACCCTCACTCGCCCTGCACCCTATTCGTCCACTCGGACTTATTAAGAAACCACATGCAAGGAAGGTTTCACGAATAGCCAAAACGATGATGACGAGTAGAGCGAGCGCCCACCTCCTAGCGGATTTCATCGCCTCCTTCCGTTGGGTTTAAAATTTCCCGTCATGTTGCCTCTCTTCTTCCTCTTATGCCGGTGGACACGTTGGCAAGCATTCATGTGGCGGGTCATGTACAAATTCAAGATTCTTCTTTATTGTGTCTCGTAGGAGAGAGGGGCCAATAAGTGAACATGGTCCAATAGTTGACATGAGTCTTGATCACACAATACCCAATAGTTGTTATAGTACCACCTCATAGTTGTCATAGTACTATCTAGTGGTTATTTATTTTGACATAATAATTATGTAGAGTAGCCAATCACATCATGACATGTAAGACCTCTCAACTATGTACAAGTATTAAAAATTCAATGTTCAAGCATTATCACTCATGTTCAAGTATTGGTTTCCACCATGGTTGTAGTGTAACTCAAATTTATTATTTTAAATCAATTCAAAATATGGTTTTCCGTCCAATTAAACATTCCAAAGAAAAATATAAGCTAAGAAAAATCTGAACTACTTATTGGTGAAAAAATCGCAATCCAACATAAGAAACAATTGATTTTGTGGACCCCTCAACTTAGGGTGTACCACTACTAGCCCCTCTCCCCTAATGTTGGGACAGAATCTACACCATATCGTACTTTACAGATTTAAGCTTCTTTTTTACTGTTTTTTGGAAGGAAGATAAATCTTCTTTGTGTTTCTACATGTCGTTTACAGATTCAAACGTATTCTTTAGTTGATGTTTTTAGAAGAATTTCTTGATATTACTACATAGAAATTGAGCAATTGTTTGGATAGAATCTACATTGTACCATATTACAAATTTAAGCTTCTTTTTCACCGTGCTCTTTCTTGGAAGGAAGATAAAAAAATTTGTCAAGGGGGTATTTAGAGACATAAATTAGAGACAAAAATACATTTTCATCTTTATCCTCCCCTGTTTTTTTATATTGATGTTGAATTTTATTACAATTCTTTAGTTCGTGTTTTTGGAAAAATTTCTTGATATTATTATGTAGAAATTGAGCAATTGTTTGGACAGAATCTACATTGTACCATATACCCAAAGTGTCATTTACTGATTTAAGCTTCTTTTTCACCGTGTTCTTTCTTGGAAGGAAGATATTTTTTTTGTCAAGGGGGTATTTAGAGACATAAATTAGAGACAAAAGTACATTTTCATCTTTATCCTCCCCTATTTTTTTATATTGATGTTGACTTTTTATTACAAGGAGAGATTGAAGCGGGACAAATTTTTAATAAAAATATTCATTAAATGGGCAGATGGAGTTTGTGGGATAGGAAATACAATGGCGAAGGGCGAAGTTCATCTATAAATGACCATTAATATTGAACTGCACCACTAGTTAATTACGCTAAAGGCATTTTCCCTGGTAGAAATGGCCTCCCACTCGACATGTGACAAAGATATCAATGGCACAGGTATTCGGCGTTCACATATGGATTTAATCCTTGATGCCTACATGTTTTATGTTCTTGCATGGCAATAAACTATCAATCATGAGTAAAATTTACGATGGAAATGTCAAAGGGGATGGATCAAAGAAGTAAAATTGGAGGGAATGAAGAAAGTGGGAGAGGAAATGGGGTAATGAAGAAGTGGTTTGAGGGTAGAGAAGTGCAAGGGTAGAAAAAAATTTGAGGGGAACCAATACGAAACTTTTCTTTCCTATAATTACATGAAATTTGTGTCAATCATTTGAAGAAGAAAATGATGCGGTGTCCAAGTTGTTAAGGCAACGTATTTTGGAGATATCTATGAACACAAGGAGTGGTGTATCAATATTGCCAATGTCAATAGTTGTTCTTTGCAGCTTCATCCTTTATGTTTTATGGGTATTTGGAACACACGCAAATGTAAGGGGAATTCACTTGCATGTCTCACAAGACACTTAGGAAAAAGGGATATGTGGAGTGGACATGGCATCCCAATGTAGCATTTTTGTACACAATTAGGATTGGGGTTTCTCTATATCCATCGGGTTTCTCTATATCCATCAACAGCGATGGCATCCTCCATCATCCATCGTGGTTTCTCTATATCCATCAACAAATATGATGGCATCCTCCATCAACAATCACCGACATAAAATGTGTGTGTGTGTGTGTGCGCGTGTGTGTGCGTGTGTGCGTGCGTGTGTGTGTGTGTGTGCGTGCGTGCGTGCGTGCGTGCGTGCGTGCGTGCGTGCGTGCGTGTGTGTGTGTGTGTGTGTGTGTGTGTGTGTGTGTGTGTGTGTGTGTGTGTGTGTGTGTGTGTGTGGAAATTAACTACATGCATGTCTCGCACCTATTTCATGGCTCAGATTGTTCCTACGAAATAAATATATATTATATGTGCTCCACTTTATGGTCTTGATATTGCTTGCACTATTCATTTTGAGGAATGCGAGAACATGGTATTGGGTGGTTCTCGCCCAAAGCCAAGGAAGAAATGGCACCCATGTCCTTCATCCATGGGCACTATCTATACTTTGATTATAAGTAAGGATAGTCATTCTCATCATTTAACATAGGCCTTCCAAAGTGTAACAACATGTTGAGTGACATAAAAAGGGGTTTGTTATTTTTATCAATTGGATGGTGTTAAATTTGATAGATAAGATAAAGACACAAATGTAAAGTTGGAAATAAAAGGGTGGGAATTAAATACATGCATGTCCCACACCTATTCCACAACTCGAATGCTCCTACCCAAACAATATCTACTATTTGTGCTCCACTTTTCCGTCTCAATGCCGCTCACATTATTCACATGATTGCAATTTAGGGGGAAAATAAAAATGAGAAAATCCATTTGATTCAAGGTTTGAAACCCATAAAATGGGATGTGTTATTTTGTTTATTTATTTTTTGGACATCAAGGTTATCATCTGGATGACATTTAATTTGTTAGATAAGATGAAAACATGAATGCATAATTGGAAATAAAAGTGTGGGAATTAGATATCTATGTGTCCCACACCTATTTAATGCCTCATATTTGTGCCACCCAAATAATTTTTGTTATTTGTGCTCCACTTTATTGTGTCAATCTTGTTTGTATTATTCACATGTGTGTGCAATTAGTGCTTAATGGAGCAATTTTTTTAAAAAAAGGAATACCCAATTGATTCAAGGTTTGAAACCCAACCAAACTGAAGGATGTTAAAATATGTTAGTGATTTATTGATGGTATGTTAGATTGCATATAAACCCAAAATATATTACAAAACAATTATGATGAAGGGAATTTTACAGTAAGCAAAAAAATAAAAAGAAGTTAAGATACCTTAATGGTGTGCACCAACATGACCTACGACACAGGGCATTAAGAAATGGATCTATACATTCAAGAAAAAACCTTGTCTCTGCTATGCTTCAAGTCCAAGAGAAGCACGAGCTCACGACCAACACACCCTATGTCGGCTCATTCAAGAGTAGTGCATCACTACCTCCTTTGTAGTGGTTTTTATTATCTTCCATTATACAATGAGACAATACAATTGCTCCTTCCGCCAAATGCTTAGCATTTGTGGCCTCTGTTTGATAGATGAAGTTTGGGGAGGTGGTCAACCAATAGGGATATAACATACAAAGTTAGTGGAGGTGACCAACCCACATAATTGACACTGATGCTACATCATCTTAACTTTCCAACTTGTAATTTCAATAAGAGGAATGTTTTGTCAGCTTCTTAGGCTATGCAAGAACACAACAGATCGAGAATTTTGTTCGTGCTCACATATTTTTGTTGCATCCGGAAAACAAATAGGTAACAATTTTCTAGGCATTCGACATTGGGTAGCGAAAATTTAGTTGGCGCATGGATTCAAATTTTGCTCTTTAGCTTATATCTCAAAGTAAGCCTCTTGGGCATAATACTAGGCACATACATTGTGAGCGAATTTGAAAGGGGCCCATAAATAAAGTTAGGGGAGATGGTCAACACATTTAAAATACTAATGTTGCATCATTATAATTTTATTTCAATAACCACTCAACCAAAAATATTTAATATTATCTTAAAAAGCATATAATTGTTGTTACGAAATAACAAATTAATAATTAATATAAATAATTGTTTTATTTAATACAATGTTTGGTGACAATTAAATGTTTGGTTACTTGTATATATTGTGTATTAAATCTGTTGTATTGGGCCATTAATTTTATTTGAGAAAGTGTAATTTTCCATTGTTGAACAGTATTATTTCCCATGGAATTGTTTATAATACTTCGAGCCAATTTTATTAATTTTCTCATAAGAACAATTAGAAAGGAGCTCGATTTGTTGTTTGTGAATATCAATCTTCTATCTTTTCGGCCATATGAAACTTACCAATAATATGAGACATTTGAGTTTTTAGAACGAGGTTGTTCGAAGATCCATTTTCGCCAATGGCTACTGCCACATCCCAAGTTCAATTCCTTCTCAGTCCCCATGCTGAATGTGGCCGCACTTATCATTGTCCACAAACCCACTCAAATCGTCCTACGATTACACGATAGAATAATCGCTGAATTAGATTTTTCCTTCAAGCGAACTACCATTTCATCATCCAAGAGTCATCAATTTTTAAAGAGTACAAACCACAATTAAAATGTTAGATTGTAAAAGATACAACACAATTCAATCCAATCCAATCCAGATAAATTGTTCCCTTAAATAACTTAAATCAAAGAACACCAAAGAGGATTACCTTTTTTTTTTTGCTTATGGCAGCTGCCATGTCCGAATTCAATTCCTTCAAAACTCTCCAGCTTTTCATTGTTCAGAAACCTACTTGATCAATTTGATTTTCCTTCCACGAAACTGCCATTTCTCTTATTTGTCAAGCATTGGCTTCAGCCCACTTCCTTGAAAATGGATTCCTTCCTTGGTTGCATGGGAAACAACCGGACAAAATTTCGACTATCTATCATACATTATTGAAAGCTAAAAACATCACACTCAAAACTAAGAATATGGCCTGTCTCTACTTTTGCATTGTGCTTAACTTTTAAATAGAACCAATAAATCACCTCTGCTGGTTGCTTTTAATTCCCAAAAGACCATGCAATCTCTACGTTAACGAATTTTGCCACGCTCTTTCCGAGCATTTATGCTAAAGATAGATTCAGAACCAAAAAAACAAAAGTTTCTGAACGTACACCTCTCCTCTTCGGACTAGATTAATGCTAACCCCAATACCACTTTCCGCCAAAACAATAAGAAGCCACACTAATTCAATTTTCCTCACTTTTACTTATTACATAAGCTCACTTGTTGGCGTTCTTATCAAGGCTATCATTTAGGCTGAAATTGCTCTCCAACATCTTTATCCACTTGGAATGGAACATCTCATTAAATTCAGATTTGACTGAGAATCAAATGCATGGAGAGTGGGACTCAAATCATACACCTTTTAGCACATAAACATGGATTCAATACAATTCCGTGTAGTAGGCGTAACAATTCTTGGTTGATTGAATGCGATATTTTCTTGGCTTATTCTAGATCATCCATGTAGTTTCAGATTATAATAACCTTTTAGCCTATGTGGTGCTTTGTCTCAAAAAATTCTATTTCTTTCAATTGGGTAAGAGCCACTAGTCGGTTCCATATATAACACATATTATTAGGGTTATAACAATCTAACTTGTGGAATAGGTTTGGGGCATGCAAGTATTTAAGTCCCACATTTATGTCTAGTATTTTTCTTTACATCTTTCTTTTTGTGGCTTCATCTTATCTAACAAATTAAATGTCTGCTAATTACAAATGTGGACACTGTAATTTTAAAAAAATATAGCAAAACCTATTTTCTCCATATTATCTAAAAAAATCCATTTCTTTCAATTGTGTAAGGACCAACCGTCAGCCTGCGTGGACTCGATAGATTAGTTAATAATGATAATCGAGTGACCCTCCATATATAGAGTTATAATAGACATTATACAATGAAGACAATAAAAATTAAATTTCCTTTAATTAAGAAATTGATGATTTAAGCTTACTCAACAAAGGATTTCATGCCAAGAAAACATGTTCTGCTCCAATGTAACATGATGGAAAAGGTAAGGCTAGAGATAAAGAAGAAAAAGTGGAGCACATATAGTGCTTATTATTTGGGTTAGAACAATCTGACTCGTGGAATAGGTTTGGGACATACAAGACTATTTAAGTCCCACATTTATGTCTAGCATTTTTCTTTCCATCATTCTATTTGTGGCTACGTCTTATTTAACAAATTAAATGTCTTCCAATTGCAAACCTTGACACCGTAAAAAAATTAAATTTAAAAATAGCAAAGCCTGTTTTCTCCATATTATCTCAAATGTTTACCTTTCTTTCATTGTGTAAGGGTTAGTTGTCGATTCTTTGGCACCGATAGACAAGTTAACAACAATAACTATGTGACCCCTCCATATGGGTTTTGAACCCTAAACCTTTATGAGTTTCCTCATTTTTATTGTGTCCTCTTTATGAGATTGAAATGCTTAAGTAGATCGTGGATATAAGATATTATTTGGGTAGGAAATATTTTCTCCATGCAATAGGTGTCAGACATGTCAGTATTTTATTCACACCTTTTAATTTCCAACATTCCATTCATGTTTGTGAGTGTCCACCAAATTACCAAATAAAAAGGGGGGCTACAATTTACTACAAAAGGTAAGCATTGCATTTAGTATCAACCTAAGACCTATTGAATTCCCCATATTTTTTTGGACCCCTTAAGTTCACATGAAAATTCCAAGTGATATCACAACTATAAAGTTGAGCACATTTACTAGAGATTTTTTCGAAGGAATAATGAGAGTCGTGGAATAGGTGTGGGGCTTGCAAGTAGTTCATTTACACCATCCAAATAGAATCCTCAACACCCTACATATATACATACATACATATATGTATATGTATATGGGTAAGTGCACCAATCTGGGGGCTAAAAGGGGGTCTTAAGTGAACGTTTTTTTTTTTTTTTAAAATAAAAAACTTCAACTTGTACGATTTATTTGAAATAGTTACACTCAAAATTGGAAGATGTTGTAAGAACATGAATCGTAGCATTTTGAGTCCAGTTTCTAAGCTACTAAATTTTATTGAAAACAGTTAAGTTTAAGTGGGTTAAATAGCTAAAATACCACCAAGTGTTAATGTTTTTGTTAAAAAAACATAATAGAGTGACTTTCGTGCGCCCCACCAGTTTTTTAGCACTATTTAGTATTTTTGAAAACCCTTTCGTAGCAAGAAAGTTGGGAGCATCTAGTTTGTGCTAGATTTTTTTAGTGAGTATTTTTTTTAATGATTTTTCAAGTACAAAATTTTTAAATTTTGAAAAATTACGGAACTCCACCCGTGCCCCCTAACTACCTAAAAAAATATCAAAAATTAGTTTTTTTAAATGTATAGAATTAGTCCTAGTTTCTGCCTAAATTTTTTTAATTCAATTTCGATGAGTCGAAAAAAAGATACAAGGTGAAAAATAGACGTGTATAAACTTCAAAAAATAGCTACAAAAACATAGAAAATAATTAATATAGAAACCTTATATTAGTCAAAAAATTTGAAAAATTATATTTTTGGAAAGAAGAAAGTTTTCTCGACGTCGTAGGCATATTTTTATTAAATGTATCAATCATTTTAGTGTGATTTATCATGGCGGAATAGCCATTTTATCAATTTTCTACAAAAACACGTTGTTTGTTGTGTTTTTGCAGTCCATGCCTCAGGCTTGGGGATCCAAACCGAATCCACCTTGAGGCATGCCTTGGAAATAAGGAAAAGGAAAAACATGTACACGTTATGTTCTTTACATATTTTATGGGCCCCCAACATCCTTTTCACCTCTTTCATGGGATTTCGCCCTCTTTCATCTGGTTTGTAGATTCATGTACATTCTTTACGAATTTTGAGTAGTTCATCTTGTCCCCTACCCCACTAGTTGAATTTTTGTAATCATGGGTGATAAAATTCGAACTAAAGACAAGAGGAAAGTCAAGAACAAGACACCAAAGCAATTGGAAGAGATGAGAATAAAGAAAGTGAAGAGAATGCAAAAACTTCATGCAGGGAAAGGTACATCTGCTATATCAAATGTACCTAATGTTTTAGAAAATGAGGATGAAATACATAATGAAAATGTAGAGAATAATGATTTTGCAATGAATATTGATATTGAATTGAATGATAATGTTGGTATGGATGAAGAAATTGATATGAATCCAAATATTGAACATTTATCTGAGATTCCAAATGTTAATCCTAAAATTTGTATGAAAACACTGAATGAAGAAAGTAACCTTGTTAATGAATCTTCACCTCTAAGAACACCTCCTTCCATTTTACAAGGAAATCCAATTCACTTAATTGAAATTGATGAAAAAATTATAAAACCAATGCCTAACAAATGTTTGAAATAAATGTAAGAGGAAAAGCTAGGAAATTTTGGGATAATTACTTTGAGAATCTAAATGACATACAAAGATGTCAATTATTTGTTACATTGATGAAATTAATTAAGATGATACCTCTACAATGAAGACCCTTGAGTTAATAGTATCTAATGTTGTTGATCAAAATGCGTCAATTATTGAAAATATACATAAAACATACAAAACTATAGGTGTCAACAGAAGCACAAAAGATAGTAATGTTACATGGCGTGCACTTACTAATTGTATAGTAAGTGATAAAATATTTAATAAACAATTGATTAGAAAAACAAGTAGATATTTGAAGCTAAACAAAAAAACACTAACGAAAGTAATTAAGAGACGCAAAAGTCTTGAGTCACTCAATAAAACCGACTATTGGGCATTCTCTAGTAGACTCCCATGGAAAGACAAGCATACGTCTGATATTCTAAAAGAATTACTTGTAAAGTATTGGAATGAGAACACAAGGGTGTCATCGAATATAAGAGATACAATAAAAAGAAGAATAGGTTCTCGTAATCGTGAATCGTGTGCAAAACATTTCTTAGATATGAATCAAACACAATTTTTCTCTAAGTTTAAGAATGAAAATCCACAAATTAACATTAGTCAAAGATTCTTTGAAATGAACAAACCCTTTTATGTGAAAATCAATCACTCACGTACCACTTGTTGTAATAGGCATCATGTTGAATTTTCAATGCATTATGATGTTTTTTTCAAATACGTTGTGTTTTGCATATTGACATCATGTTGCAAGAGTGTGGATTAAATGTCCCACCAAAATCTGCAAGGGAATTTATTCCTACGATACTTTGTGAAAAATCAACTGAAAATTTTTTTATAACAAAGCATGTTTGGATGGAATGTGCAACATATGTGGTGGCTTGCCAAAATTGAAAATTTGTATCCATGAGGAGAGTACATATTCAATAGGAAAAGAATTAGTTGGTTTCAAAAATATAAATCAGTGGCATATCAATTAAAAGATGGAAAGAATCTAAGAGGTGTGAGCTTGTTACAAACAATTACCTGTATTAGAATATATGGTCAAATTCAGAGAGGAAATTTTTATGAGTATGCAAGGCACACACATAGAGCTCGATGGTTGGATGAACAATTCAAGTTAAGCAAGGACACATTTCCACTTGGTACTATTGTTTCAGTAGTTGACTTCAGAGAATTACACATTGCAACCACAAATGGAGGTTCAGTCTCAATACTATAACTTAGTGTAAGTTGTTATTTTTGTGCATATAACATTCATGCACTCTCCAGAAAGAACTGAGCAAGATCGAAAAATATTAAGACAAAGATCATTTCTACATCATTGATAGTCGGATACATTCTATAGAATATGTGCAAGGGTGTTTCCAAGTGTTTTATGCGAACTTGAATGAGAGGAACATTTTTTTCAATCAACATTACATTTGGTCGGACAACTGCACATCACAATTCAAGAATGCATGGATGTTTTATTGGCTAAATAGGATGTACAAAGAAACAAGTGTACAACATATCTATATTTTTATTGAAGCATGACATGGGAAAGGAGAGCATGATGGTGTAGGAGCATGTGTGAAAAGAGAACTTGCAAGAGAAGAGTTAAAGTTCAAGGATGGTGCTAAATTTACAGTGTAAAAATCATTGTTGATTGGTGTGTCAAGAACATGGGCCATGAATCTCAAGAGAGTTCAATGGTTCATAGATATTTCTGGTTGATAGAGGAACAACATTTGGAAATCTATGAAGATTGTATGAAAATTACATAATCAAGTGATATGCACTCATTTCATAGTTCAAATGTAAGTTCTTGGACTATTTATACTAGGTGCATGACATGTTTTTGTATATCATGCATTGATTTTGCATGGAATGAATGTGATTCACAACATTAGGTGGACGAATGGACTTATAGACCTCTAATTCCACTCGACACATATCAAGTTCCACAAGAATTACAACTTGCAATGTCTTCATATCGTAGTCAATGCATGGTATTGTGTCCCACACATTTTCCCAAAAACATGAGTGGGAAATGCGGCAAGATGTGAAATTAGGGGGTTCTCTCGATCACCCCCTTTGGGTGAACCCCTTTCTTGTGAAGTGCCACATAACTTATGTTATTTCCACTTTTGGCATGGAAATGGGTTCTCCCGAAGGGTCGAAGGGGGTGTTCTGGGCGAACCACCTTCGCCCGAACCCCTATGTTTATATATTGGAGGCAGCACGAAGGATTTCACTTTTCCTCCGCCCACCTCCTTCGCGCGAAGGCTCCACAGAGCCGACCAACAAGCCCTTGCCCACAATGAGTTGGATCCCACAAAGAGCCACAATGAGTTCAATCCCAAAGATCCTTAGCCCCAGTGTACATGTGAATTTTTTTCCTTTTGTAAAAATTGGGTAAAAACTAAAACCCTAGTTGAATAGCCAAATGAAATTATTTTTTCCTTAAATATTGGCAACATAACAAATTTACCCCAAGAAATCTCTTGCATCATCATCGGGCTTCACAAATTTCGTTGTTCATTGGGCATCATGAGTATGTTGCGGTCTTCTTTCAATTTCTTTTTTAGATCAATCCTACCTATTATAGTTGAACATACTGTTCATTTTGCATTGAAAGAAATGCAATTAAGCAACCAATTGTCGATCAAGTTACCTAAAATAGAGAAATCTTGATTCAAGTGTGTGTGTGTGTGTGTGTGTGTGTGTGTACCCACTATTTTTCTATTTTTCTTGTGGAGCCTTATACAATTAGAGTAGGCAACAACATAAGAGTGTACTACTAGTTTTATAAAATTTGTTAAAGGGAACATTGGTCATCAATGTTGGCAATAGAACTACCTACATAGTACTTACCCCTTTACTTAAATATCTTGTATCATGACCAGCTTCACAAATTTTGGTGTTCATTGTGCATCACGAGTATGTTGTGGTCTTCTTTCAATGTGCTTATTAAGTTGGCAATTACTTGTTTTTAGAAACCTAGCAGAGCAGTCCTACATATTATGGTTGAACAGAGTGTTCATTTTGCATTGAATGTTGGCAACAAAACTACCTATGCAATACTTACCACTTTATTTAAATCTCTTTTTAATGACCAAGCTTCACAAATTTAATCCTAAGAACACATTTTTTGACTCGTGTTGCATGTTTATCCGTTTACTTTTAAATTTCAATCAACTCATTTCATTTACAGATCACCCCACACTAGGTTATGAACATTTACAAAACTTCATCTCAAAGTATGATTTGATCTCATCTCCCTCTAGGCCCTAGCATCTTTGTGTAAGTTTGTAATAGGTCTTCATTTGTAAATATCCCTTAAAAATCAATTTTATAGTTCAAACTAGGTTTGTTAAGCCTGCAATACAGTGATGGAGAAAATGTCATACCTTATTTAAAAATTGGAATGGTGTAAGGCCCGAGACCCATAAAAATTATTTCATTACCTTCCTTAGATGTTATGCAAAGGGTTTAGAGCTTCATCCTTCCATCTAATTCACCACGCCATTCTTACTTCTTCCTGACTTTCTCTATGTCCTGTTTGCTATAGTCAACTATGAACATTGTCACAGTTTGTAAGAAATTGCAAGGCTTTTAAAGGACATGGTTTGTAAATTATCTTTCCTTACTATAACTTATTGCTAGGTAAACCATGAGAAATGTTTCTTAAAAGTTGTCTAATCAATAATTTCAATAGAATTTGTAGATGAATTCATTTTAATAGAATTTGTTTCATTTGAATTATTTGATAAACAAATGAGAAGAGAGTTTGAAATAAATTTGTAGATGAATTCATTTTAATAGAGTTTGTTTCATTTGAATTTAAATAAATGGGAAGAGATTTTGAATTATTTGATAAATAAATAACTGCTTCTCAATAAAAAATATGAAAGTGAATCTCAGAACAATATTATCCCAATTTGTATACTTTGTTCCATACTTATCCATCCTTAATTGTTAGTATTTTTCATGTAACATCTTTTGTTGGTTTTATCAATTTAAATTGTTAGTTATTATTAGTAATGAAACATTTACTTTTATATAGTTATCTATTAATAATGAAATGTTTTATATAGGAAAAGTATATGTTTGTTATTGTTAGTATTTGACCTAAAAATTAAATTGATGTGAAATTTAAATTTATGTGTAATCTAAATTGAATTTTACTTTCATTTTTTACAGTCATGGCCTCTTCATCTACTAATTTTTTTGAGAGGATGGATTTAGAGATAGAAAAATTGCAATCTATTCTTGAGGATCCAACTACAGTTGGGCACTATAAAACCCATTGTGAAAACATATTGGTTGATCTTCAAGAATAGAAACAAACTTGAAAACATACAACCCTTTTGATCCTTGAGTCACTAAACAAATTTATGGATTCATTAAAATCAAGTGTGTCAGGTGATGTAGGACATAATGAGATTACATTATGACTTCCTGATAAGGAATTCATTAGAGGTCGTGTTGGAGTAGTTATGTAGGCCAAAAGAAAATAAGGGGATATTATGTAAACAAGTGTTCATGTCCCCTTTGTGCACGCTTGATTTATCCTAGATTTTTGGCCTCTCAAGGCCAATTTTCGAATAATGACCAATTACCATTATATTTCATATTAATGCTACATGTTGAGGTTCACCTAAACCTAAAGGTGAACTATTTAGACATCCCTAATTATTATGGGAAGGGGTGTGGCCGTATTAGCCACAAGCAGCCATTTCGAAAGGAGAGAGTTGCTCCAGTTGTTGACACACGACAGCCTTGTAGCGAGGCCACAACCATTCTTAGTAGGCTTTCAGGATGTCACAATGCCTATCATTATGAGTTCCCATGAGGGTGTTATAGAGGGTCTTGGGAGCATTTCTCACAAGACCCAATTGATCTCTTCTAACCATGTGGGTCAATACCTTGAGAGACATGGTACTAGCAGTTCAGGAGCTAGTAGCAACACTGGTGCACGTAGGGAGTTATATGCTCGTGCACATTTGATTTCCCCTGATAAATTTGAGGTAGCTATAGATCCCACTCAATCATGTCGGCTGGGACGCATACTGGATGTTGACTTGTTGCGTGCATATGAGGTGATTGCACGACACTGCAACATCCCACTATTAGGTGTTTTAGAATTTTTAGAGAAGAGTGGTAGTGTATCGTCTATTTAGGGTACTATTGCAATCTGCTACTGCCGACCTCCTGCCCCGTCTCGGGATCATCACACTCGATGTTCAACACATTACTATTATGGTGTGTGAAACTTAAACCTTAATTTAATTAAAATTTATTTTATTTCATCGTTACTTTAAAAATTTATTAATATTAATATTGAGTTCGTGTTTAGGCTACTACTCCAAAGTGTGGTTCTTCACATCCTACATTGTTTCCCCATATGACATATACACAACTCTTGAATGAGCCCAACATGGATTTTGATGTTCGGGAATGATTCATCTTGGCTCACTTGACTCATTTTTGTGTTGAGGTCGTGGGTCAAAGATAAAAGAATAATTCGGTGGTGGTCCCATAGATTTGGAGACACATTCCGCGGAGGTATATACATGTAGAGATATATCTATTTTTATTGTGTTTTAGAATTAATATTTAATCTAAATTGAAATTTGTGAAATTAATGAACTTTATTCAAAAAAATTGTTTATCAACTTCTTACATTTAATTTATTTTGTTTCACAGGGATCTACAGACAAAGATCTACACATAGTGTAGATACTCCTAACATCCACCCGGAGATAGATACTGAGGTAATCAATTATACATGATATGTTATATGATTTATTCAATTAATCAAGAAATTGTTGTAGAATTTTGTTTATAAATTTTAATATATATTATGTTATATATAGTTTATGACATGTGTATATTTCTTTTTATTAACATGTAGGGTGTAATAGAGCCTAGTGAGGGTCCGGTATCCGCCCTATTACACGGCGGAGACTTCAATGATACATGTTGTACTCACATTTTCATCATGTACATGTGTGTGTGTGTGTGTGTGTGTGTGTGTGTGTGTGTGTGTGTGTGTGTGTGTGTGTGTGTGTGTGTGTGTGTGTGTGTGTGTGTGTGTGTGTGTGTGTGTGTGTGTGTGTGTGTTTTGCACCAGATTTTAGATGTGTATATATACTCATTAGACATGATTTTTATATTTTGATATATGACTTAGACACATGTGTATATATATTCATTAGACATGATTTTTATATTTTTATATATATTCATTAGACATGAATTTTATATTTTGATATGTAATGTAGCATAAAATTACATAAGAAGAATCATTTAGTTCGCAATATAAGTAGCAAATGATAGAATGCCCTCTAAATGCGTTATTTCATTTTTTGTCACATTGATGCTCACAAAAATTGGTCTATTATGGGGAACTTCAATGTTGTAATACTTTGTTGCATATTTTAATTGGCATTATTCCTATATGAATTATTCTCTATAATCATTGCTCTTGTAAAGAACTACAATTGGCTTTCATTATCAATCTATAAATTATAATAGCTTAAGGAATTTGTTGTATTTACCACTACTATTTGGGTTGTATTACTTCCTCAAGGTATTAAGGATGATTTTTTGGATTGGATATGATTTTCAAGGATCCATGGTTTTGTATATTACTTGTGTTATTGAAGTTGTTCATTGGCATATGCAATGTGTTGATTTTTCCTATAACTATGTGTTAACTATTGTAGTATTTTTCATCTTGTAATTGTACTAAATAGAGCTATACCCTCAAGTGATAGGATGATTATGAATAATGTATGGAATATTATTTAGTATGTTCATTATAAAACTAGAGGTTTCTCTACATCTAATAAGGAAATTTAATATAGTGTTGCTCATTTTCATGGATGATGTTGGAATTTCAATAGTTTAGAATTATCTTTGAAACTAAGTACACTATTTGTTTTCATAAAAGTAGTGTGGTTGATTCTTGCTTGAGGGGTCATAATATGACTTGAGAAATTAGGTAGTTCATTCATGTTGAAGTGAGTCACATGGAATTAATCATGGAGATTGATATTAGAGGGAATTCTAGCATTTATTAGTTGTTGAACTCACGATTAGTGTTTTGAACAAGAAGGGTGACTTTTTAGTCATATGCATAAAAACTAAAAAAATGAGTGAGTTTTTCTATGACCAGAATGGGTGATCACATTTATATATTCAAGCTTGTAATTAACAAAGAAAATTATATCCTTACCCATTTCAGAAGTGGTTGACCACTTGTTTACCCATTTCAAAAATGGTTAATATGACCATCTTGTTTCCATCTTCTAAGGTCTATTTGTCTAATTTTATAGACCTATATATTGTCATATATCTTGAATTTTATATTTTGATATGTAATATCATAAATCATAGAAGAAGAATCTTAAATATAATAAATTGGAACGTCTCTTAACTACTAAAATTTGAACATATGAAGACCAAAATGTGAGGCTAAGAGAGATGGTATACTTATGGGTTTTACTTGTATGATTCTTATTCACTTTTCATGCATCTTTCATATTTTGTTTATCATCAATCACATGCACATTTACATTGTTTTTTTGTCCATGGTTGTTTAGAAGAGGCTCTACAAAAATATTAAAATATCTATTTGGAGGAGTCATTGATTGATTGACATGTACATGTACATGTACATAATCATAACCCCATCTAGTATGAGCTTAAATTCAGAGCAAGAAATTTTAATCCATAACGTGTGTGTGTGTGTGTGTGTGTGTGTGTGTGTGTGTGTGTGTGTGTGTGTGTGTGTGTGTGTGTGTGTGTGTGTGTGTGTGTGTGTGTGTGTGTGTGTGTGTGTGTGTGTGTGTGTGTGTGTGTGTGTGTGTGTGTGTGTATATAACACACACACACACACACACACACACACACACACACACACACACGTATCGATTAAAATTTCTTGCTCAATTTAAGCTCATACTAGATGGGGTTATGATTATGTGTGTGTGTGTGTGTGTGTGTGTGTGTGTGTGTGTGTGTGTGTGTGTGTGTGTGTGTGTGTGTGTGTGTGTGTGTGTGTGTAGGAGGACTGGAGGCTATAAATGTTAATTCATAGCAAGAAATTTGTCAAATATATATGCCAAAGTGAAAAATAAAATATTCCATTCAAAGACATCAATATATAATATTATAGGTCCTTCTATATAATACCAAATGGCTTAGCTCGTTGTTCAATGACCTATAATTTTTTTCACAATCTTCTACATCTAGTCTTCATTTTTATGTTGAACACTTTGAGTCTTCACCTGATGCAATTATAACCCGGTAGAAATTATGTGATGGGTGTAATGATACACCTTTTTGTCTGGTTATAATCAACAAAGTGAATCCCACTTTGGAGGGCTTTCACTTGTTGTAAATATGTTCCCGCACTACAACCGAGCTAGGATAAAGTGTTCTCTCCTCACTTGTTATTTCACATGTTAACTTTGTTCTCTCTTTTGTGCAATGCAAAAAGTAGTACTCCACTTTATCAATATTGTCTTCTTCTGCAATGATTGCAAATACATCACCTACAACAAAATGCAAAGAAATATTCAATGATCCGTATACTATAAATTATACATATAAATTCAATGATCAAATACAATCCTTTTAAATAAAAAATACCTTGTTTAACCAAATTCATATATGTGGTCATAATCAGGTGAAATCAAGGGCACATCTTTAAAACTATCATCATGATCTGATCCATATGTGTCATCCACAACTAAAGGAACTTACCTCCACTCACCTACATACCCATGTTTTTGACTATTGCACTATGAATATGATTTTTTCATGCATTCATAACAAAAACAAGAATAATCTTTTGTATGATTATCCAAGATTACTATCCATAGTCATCACAGAGTGCAAAGACCTAGAATTACGAATCCTTTTACATTCATGCTTTGTCCTTCGATCAATATCTGATTAATCATGTACAAAATCAATAAAGTTTAAAACAAACATCAAAATTAAGAAAAAAAATTGTAACTTGTAACTTGTAATCAATTTCACATCAAGATACATATGTTCTAAATGTGCATACATGTTATCTCCCAAAACACTCTATGTGGGGTTGAATCTCGAGCCGCAAAATGTTTCTTACACCATTCAACAATAGTGTCGGCATCAATCAATCAATATCCCTCATAATCAAATCTTTGTTTCTTTAGAGCACATTTGATGCATGCACCCACACCATCGTGTTCTCCTTTCCCATGAACAATATCAAGAAAAATCCATAAATGATGTATTTTGTGATGATGATGATAGTGACGAGTGCAAATAAAGGGCGAGAGGATTTGAATTGTGATGTGCAACCATCCAACCAAACAACATTTTGATCTACTTGCAATCCTCTTGCTGCCGATGAAGATATTGAAAGAACAAACCAAAATAATGTTGCACAAAGTAGGTGTCATGTTCTTTGTCATCACCTATATAGAATTGATACTCCTTCTTGATCACTCGCTTCACATATGTACTTTCAAACCCATCCAAATCCAATTGTGCATGCTTATAAAATACTTGAACCATGATGGTAACCTAATCAATATGATAATATTGTGTTTGAATCTCTTTTTGATGAGAAAATGAGTAATACTCAAAGAATATCAACCACAGACAATATGGAACCAATAGGGAATGTGTCTCTATTGGTCTTGAATTGTGTAGCCTACCACTTTTCATAGTGAGAATGTTTGATGTACGAGACTAATTAAACTTCGAAACTTTGCATGAATGCAACAATGGGGATTTCCTCTTCTACCAAATCCAACATGGTTGTATTCTTTCCAAGTCGTGTTGAATATTTTATGTATTTGAATGTACAAAATCAATACATAATGGACAACTTGTTATATTCATTTGCATAGTAAACATAAAAATCAAAATAAAATATGTACATCCAAATTTAAAAATAATTATATATTTTATTTATTTATTAATCACCTCTTGCAAGCCACCATTTGAATCAGTGTCCAAGTCTTCATTTGTTTCTAGAAATAATTTCAAGTCCCCACACTTGTCACAAACACCTTTGATGCAAGTCATATGATTGTCGACATGATCATTAGATATTGTGCAAAGAATAGAAGCTATGAATTCACTCACACATGTAGGGGGAATTTTTAGGACCATTCGATGCTTCTCGTAACTTTTTATACACCTGAAAAACATAGATTTTGAAATACATAAATTAAATCACATCTCATAAAACAAAATTTAATCAAATTTCTAATATAGATATAAATGAAAACACACCTCAATATATATGTAATATTTTTTGTGTACCTGTAGACACCTAAAATTGGTTACCCAATTTAGTGTCCCTTCTCATCCGTTTACTTGCCTAGGTAACCTAGGGCACGTTTACATCACCAACTATCCCCTTGGGATAGTTTTCCAATTTGTGATTTAATCACCTACTCTAAATTTAATTCATCCCATCACATCTTACCCATGAGTAATTAAGTATTAAATATTTAATTACGCTTCTTCCCATGCATCTTAATCACTTATCCACCCCAAATTTATTCTACCCATGTATCACATCTATTTTTAATCTTCCCTAAGCGGGATATTTTCCCGTAGTCGGGATGAGTCTTATTTTTCTCGAATCGATCATTTTTAGCCATCTCGGGAGTCTTCTCCGCGATCGGCGCCGACCCATATGGTCGGCGCCGATTTTCTAGGAGCGGCGCCGATTATAAAAGCAAGTCCAGAACTCAGTTCTAAGCGCGGAAAAATCGAACCGAAAGAGATCGGAGCAAGAGCGAACAAGCGAAAAAAGGAGCACTTGCACACGAACAGAGAGAGAGAGATACAGTCTGAGAGATCTTCAGCATCAAGTGTATCAAATTAGGGCAGATCCTGTCCGAATCAATCCCTGAGAGGAGCACCGTTACTCTGTCCCTGTCATATCAGCATCGCACCACCATCTATCATCTGGTGACTCTGTTCCAGTGTCTCGCCAACTTCGGCTCATCCAGCAGACCACATTCGTCTTCTAATTCCCGAATCTTATCGCACAGTCCCTGACTGATCGATCTGCCTCCAGTCGACGCCGATTCAACCCAGTCGACGCCGATCAGTCTCAATCGACGCCGACCAGTATCAATCGACGCCGATTTTAAAAAGCGACGCCGATTTTCTCTGCAGATAGGTAAAAGGATACAGGTAACACAAATCCAGCTTTTATTTCATAGTTCCTCGCTTTTCTCAGATCGTCTGCGTCTGCTGTTTAGATTCTGTCTTATTACTGCAATCAGAAAATCTAGTCTTTATTTACATCTTTTATCATGTATGCTTCCTTTCTTTATTGAAAACGTGGACTGACATCCGCCGAGGAAGCTTATCGCTTCTCGGCTCCGCTTCTGGCGCCCACTAAAATATCTTTTAACGTGGTCTTTTTCTGTCAAGCATCGGTGTTTTACAGGTTATTCGGATCTATTGTGCGAATTGCTTGTGTGCGCCCGTCTTATCTACATTGGCTTCCTCATCCATCTACATCTTCATCAGGTATCAATTTCATTGGAGTTTTTCAGGGTTTTTGTGTTTAGTTTGGTACATTAACTTGGACAGGTAACAAGCACGAAATTCTTGATCTACATTCTGGCACGCCCGGTGGGACCGAACCAAAGTCCCTTATGGTAAGTTCATCTCTTTTCTAGTTTTGAACTTTGTTCCTTTTCTTCACTGATTTCTATCAGTCCTATTTGAACATTTCTGTTCATCATTTCAATCTTGCTTTTAGGCGAAGTCATTATCTTGAAATTTTTCTATTTTCTTAAAATAGAAATTTTTCGTTTCGCCATTATCTGGATGTATCTTTCCGGATCTTGTTTGTTGTTTGCTTGATCCTTTCTTGCGGAGCACTTTGCTTGTTCGTGGGGTTGTTCGAGGGGAAGAGCTCAACAACGCGCTTTTTGAAGTCCACACACCTCGAGAGCTAAAACTACAGTATTCCTCTTTTCGGTGTTTTCTCCTTTTTAGGTTTTCTTTGTTGGTTGTTTATCACATCCAAACACTTCAGTTTTTGGTGCTTAAAAGGAACTTAATCGCATTTGGGAAAGAACTTGTTCGATTTGTCTTCATCGAAATCAAACATTTCGTTTTAAGTGCTTAAAAAGAACCCTTTCTTTTTCATTGCTGCATGCTTTGTCATCTAGTGTTAATTAGGTTGGAAAATTGATCAAAATCGGTAGTGACACTATTTGATTTTTATTTTTCACCCTTGCACACAAAGCCAAAATCACTAGGTATAAAGCATCTAAACAAAACTCCTTCCCTGGCCTCGCCTACTTGGAAGTGATATCCAAGAGGAAGAGCCTACGCGGTACTCGGCCGCTTATAAATTCACGAAAGATTTTGGTATATATTGCAAAGCACCCGACTCCCTTATCGCAGCGGTGTGTGAAGTGCGGGGTAGGCCCCTATATCAAGCCACGCACTGTCTTTTATCAAGTGCCTTCGGGACTCCTCACCAAACATTACCCAAACCATCCCTAGTTTGGCTATCTGAGTAGTTCCTGTTCTAAAAAGCCTTCCCTAACATTTTCATTTCTTAAAAGCATCAAAATTTAAAGGAGATAATCACTTGCGCTGCTTGAACTATTTGTGCATTAGTTAAGACAATCTTCTTTCTTGCTTGTTTATGACGGCTATCACCCGTTCACAATCTAGGAAAATGGCCCAACAGGTTCCTTCTTCCTCCGAAATCACCACCAGCGTGGATGTTTCGGCACCCCTCCAATCTTCCTGACCACTGTTAGTGGGTTCCCCCTCATGGTCGTATAATCCTTTCCATCAAGCCAAAACAATCCCATCACGTCCGGCTTCTCCTAGTCCATCAGAAATATCTTCTGACTCGCAGTCTATTCCTCGCGGGATCCTCGACTTTCAGTGCCTCCTCGATCGCAATCCGGTAGCCCTCATGGACTATCTAGTACACAAGTCGATCCAAATATCTCACCAAGACCCACCAATCCGACAAGTGTACAATTATCCTCGCGGATCATCCTGTGCCTCTTTAGAGCAAGCCAGCACCATCTCTCTTGCCTCGAGCCACGGAGAAGGGTGAGGCCCCTATGCCTCCCTTTTCTCTTCCACCTACCATGTCGACTAATTCTCAATTAGTCTTACCTATCCCTAACACTGCAGCTACCTCGACTATTCCACAACCCATTTCTGAGAGGTCTTCTGCCCTTGCTATAGTAAATTCGTCTGCACATCCGCACATTGCCGTCAATTCGTCTATGCCCTCTATCGTTTCTCAAGGTCAATACCTCTTCATGAGCCAACCCCCTCCGAATAGGCAGTTGGCTCCTACTTCTCGTCCTCTAGGGGGTCTTTCTTCCAATATTCCAGCTACTGTGACATTCGCCCATCCTCTAGTATCGGCACCCTTGATACCTAATTCAGCAATAGAAGGCCCCTTTCAGGTCTTGTTCCCCAACATGACCAATCCAACCAACACTCATATTCCTCAATCTATCCCGATCCAATCAACCAACATAGGAGTCCACCAATCACAGGCTCCATCCGTCACCCAACCTTTATTTGCTCAACCACTTATTATCTCGCAGCCTGCCTATACGCAAGCTGCCTCACAGCAAATACCCCACCCGGTGTCACCCAGAACACCTGGTTATTCCTCTTATCATCCTATCCAACAACAGATGAATCCCCCATCGACACCTCAACAACACCCACTACTTGCTTCTCATATAGGACAAACCAATGTACCTCCTCCCCAATCGGATGTGGTTCAATTTCTCTTCAAGAAAATTGCAGACTTGGAAGCCTCCACAAAAGGAGCCCGCCCTTCATACTCCTTTGAAGAAGTATGCAATGAACCCATTCATCCTTCGGTGGCTTTTAAGCCTTATCCTCCCCAATGGGAACTTCCCAAATTCTCAAAATTTCATAGTCGGGAAGACCCCCAACAACATCTGCGAGCATTCAAACATGCTTGCTACCTCATTGTCCAAGATCAGGAGCTCATGCTCCGTACCTTTCCTATGTCTCTAGCGGGTCCCGCTTTGGACTGGTACAATAATATTCCTCAACATTCATTATTTTCTTTCTCTCAATTGGCCCAAATGTTTGTTGAGAACTTCTCAATAAATATTGCCCATAAGATCTCAATCACAGATCTTTACAACATTCGCCAATTTGACGATGAGTCTATTGCAGACTTTGTCGCTCGTTGGAGAGGGATAATCAACCAATTGTCCTTCTCTCTTCCTCAATCACAACAGATCGAGCTGTTCACCCGATCTTGCGCTAGCCACATTTCTTCCACGTTAAGAATCCAAACTTTCCACACCTTCGAAGAAGCCTTCACAATGGCACGCAAACTCGAATCTCGTGCCATTGAACAAGGAAAACTAAAACTTCGCTCCAAATCTAAACCCGATTTCTCTCGGTTCACCAAACCAAATTCTTTTCCTCCTAAAGATAAGAATCAAGGGTCCACCAATGCTATCGTATTAAAAACATCGAGAACCGATAGTACTCCTAATCAACCACCACGAAGAGACCCTTCATCTGCTCGAAAAGGGGCTTCATCATCTCGATCCTTCGCTCCATTGGGGGAATCATATGCCTCCATCTTAGGAAAAATGTTGGAAGTTCGCATGATCGAACTTCCACCCATTAGAGATATTGATGAAAGTCGAGAACGTCCTTTGTGGTACAGAGAAAACGATTTTTGCCACTATCATAGAACCAAGGGTCATGACATCGAACGATGTCAGACTTTCAAAAATCTTGTCCAAAAATTCATTGATAAAGGCGAGCTTATTCTGGATAACCCAAATGCTCCCCCAAATCAAGCGCTGGACGTTTTCAAACAACCCTTCCCCAATCATGCCCCAAATCATAATTCTTCAGAATCTCAAAAACCAAACACCCACACTATCAACTTCATTTCTACTGAAGAATCCGCTTCTGAAACCACATCATCTACAAACGCAGCAATCGAATCAGAACCCTCTTCCACTTCACCAATCACTGGAATTCCTCCATCCTCAGATAACCCATCTTTGGATATTCCTACATTGCTAAACACGGAGTCATCTCTCTCCGCTCCTTTGTCCGATCTCCCATCCATACCCGAGACAGTGTCTTCCTCATCTGTCTCATCATCAGACATCCTTTCAATGCTCGAGGCAATTACATCCCTTCGAGTTTCCACTTCAGACACATCTACTTCTGCTGCTCCCATTCCGGCTACAACTATGCCCTTGATAAACATCCCTATAATCGTGCCGACTTCGGCGAAAGTGTCCTCAACTTTGACTCTTCCTATCTCTTTTCCTATAGTAGTTCCACCCATGATCACTACACCAAAAGTGGTCCCTTCGCAAGGAACTTCTTCATCACTTACTTCTTCCATCACTAATACTACTTCACCTATTCAGGAAAAATCAAAAGAAGTAACACCAACACCTGCACACTCGATTCCTCAACCTAAACCGCGACAACCAAAATCTAACATTATACCATCAATATCTCCCCATTTGCTTCCTCCAAAAAGGTTACAATCACCTTATGACGTTGAAGTTGTCACCATCCCTGAAAAGGGGAAGCCCATATTTCGGACCATCAAAACTCTCGGTGTTCTTCCACAAAAATCTCTCTCCACGCCTCATAAACGATTAGATTTGCCCGCTGAGAAGGCATCTTCTTCTACACACCTATCAAAGTCATCATCTTCTTCTTCATCAACATCCCTAAAAGTAGACTTACCTACCAAAAAGATGCCACTTCTTCTATCAAAATCCTCATCTTTGTTACCAAAAATCAAGACACCCTATCTTCCTCCAAATTCACCTATTTTGGGAGCTTCTTCCTCTTCCAAACCGACATTATCTAAATCATCCGTAAATCCGACTAAGCAACCCCCTTTGTCTCCAAAAACCGCAAAAATTATCGCATCTCCATCCTCCTCAAAATCTATCTTAGGGACTCCTCCTCCACCAAAGACAATCATGTCTCATTTACTCCCATCCCAAGCACCCAAGACTGCTCCTCCGAATGTCCAAACAAATAAGAGGATCCCTAATAAAACCGTTAAACCTAACATGCAAGTTCTTTTACCTCGGCAGTCGATTAAGGTAAAAGAACCATCTTCATCATCTCTATCCTCCTCTTCGTCTACCGGATTCTACACCGAAATCCTTCATCAACTTATCCAATCTTCAGCCATAATCCTTCCTCCGATTAAGCCTTATAACCCCAAAGGAGTGAAACCTACCTGGTTTAACTCTGATCTGATTTGTGCTTACCACCGTACTCCAGGTCATGACACTGAAGGATGTAAAGCTCTTCAAGCCGTTGTCAAGAACCTTCTGGAAGAAAGTGACCTCTTGTTGGAGGAGGAACAAGTACCTCCTGTTACCCTAGCCTCATCCGAACCTCAACCATCCATTCGCACTCTAGTGGTTCCACTCCACTTGATCTCCCTCCTTCCCAAATTGACACAATCCATATCGCCACTAGAACCCAACATTATCATAACCCATCTTCATCTCCAACATCTAGACCACGGGTTGTCATTTCTGCAGCCCCTGAAGGCGTGTCTCCTTCCTCATCAGCCCCACGACCCAAGGTCTCCATTCGTGCTGCACCTCGGACTCAAGTTCCCGTATCCGTTGAGGAGAGTGTCATGAAGCAACTCACCCAAGCTCCGGTCAAAATGTCTCTTTTTGACCTCATCCAATCCTCTCCACAACATCGCCAGGCTCTAATCGATAATCTGCGTCGCATCGCAGTAAATTCCGATGAGCCCCAGCCCTTCGAGTGGGTTGTTGATCAATGGTCCATCGACCGCCATTTCTTTTGAGGATTCGTAATTCCTCATCTTTCTTCGTGAGGATTTGAGGCTCCTCTCTTCATCACAGTCCAAGTCAATAACACTGCCTTAAAACGTGTTATGATCGATAGTGGAGCTGCTCTCAACGTCATCTCTTCCCACACATTCGAACAACTTAAGTTACCTAAGAATGTGGTGTCACCTCCGCCTTTCGCCCTTCGATCATTTAACGATCAGCTAGCAATCACTCTAGGAACTGTGGTCTTACCCATCCGAGTAGGTAAAAAGCTGCTCCATGAACTCTTCTATATTGTCGAAGGAAAATTCCACTATAACATGATCCTCGACGCCCCGGGTTCGCGCAATGCATCAGGTCCCATCCACCCTCCATCGATGCCTAAAATATCAATATGAGGGCAAAATCTACACCCATCCAGGAGATCCTTTTCCTTCTGCGCAATGCGACATGACCACAAGGTCTGCCCCTTTAAAAGAAAATGCATCTTCTCCAGATGGGGCTTCATCTTCTTCCATACCTGCAACCAAACTACCAGATTTGCGAAATCTGGAAGAGACATTGCAGCGTTTCTCACTAGGAGAGCTTCCTCTCTTTTCTTTCGATGCCCATCTCAAACCTAATGAGTATGGTAGACCCGACAAGCAACCTGAATATCAATCAGGTCTCGGTCGCATCGTTACCATTGGTTTGCCCAATCAACAGACCAATTTCATCTACGGTGGTCTTGATACACCTCATTATTGTCCGGATTCTCCTCCTAGAGCCAAACCTTACCTAACAGGGTTTGATTATCTACAGAATCCCACGTTTGCAAAAACTTATCTATATCGATGCGCGTGGAAAGGTTTTGGCCTTGGAAAGTATGAACAAGGTATACATGACCTCAAATCCATTCCTACTCTCATGCCACACCAAAAGTTTGGTTTGGGATTTAAACCCATTTCAAAAGCCACTCTCACTATTCTTGATGAGCCTCTTCCTCATCAAGAACCATCTTCCCCACCAAAATCCAAGCATCACTTGATGTGGACGATGACATTTCCATCCCACCTAACTTTTTTTTTTGATCAATACCATTTCCTTGGGACCTTTAGTCTATGAGACTAACAATCGGTCTGCTTCTATACCATTAATCTTCCCTGAGATAGTTGGAGACGACTCTCCTACTATCAACACTATCCACTGTGCGGATGACGACTCTGTCCTCACCTATCTAGGGGCAGAGGATTCATACCTTCCCAAGACTATTCCTTCTGACACGTCTACCCTTCTCAACGAAGCCACTATTGACCTTAATATAGGGACTTCTGAAGACCCTCGCATCATTAAGGTCGGCCAATCCCTTAATCCACAGGAATTAGGGGACTTTACCGCTTTTCTTTCCAAAAATCGTCAAGCCTTTGCTTGGTCATATGAAGATATGCCAGGGCTCGATCCCGATATTGTGGTCCACAATATCGTTACCCTTCCCAACATCAAACCAGTTAAGCAAAAATTGCGTAAAATGCACCCTAGAGTAGCCCTTCTTGTTAAAGAAGAATTACAACGCTTGCTCTCGGCTAGCTTCATCCAACCCATCGATTATCCGCAATGGGTGTCCAATGTAGTACCAGTAACTAAGGCTACTGGGAAGATTCGAATTTGTACCGACTTCCGGGATCTTAATCTTGCCTGTCCAAAGGATGATTTTCCTCTTCCTAATATCGACCAACTCGTAGATTTAACTGCGGGTCATGAGATGCTTTCTCTTATGGATGGTTTCTCTGGATATAATCAAATCCTCATCGCACCAGAAGACCAGCATAAGACTTCCTTCATAACTCCTTGGGGGACCTTTTGCTATCGTGTCATGCCCTTCGGTCTTAAGAACGCCGGAGCAACTTATCAACGAGCAATGACCTACATCTTCCATGATCTTTTACACAAAACTGTAGAGGATTACGTTGACGATCTCCTCGGCAAATCCAAACGCCGCCGAGCGTCTTTTCATCCTTGCACCTCTCTTTGAGAGGCTTATCCGCTTTTGTCTTCGTCTAAATCCATCTAAATGCGTGTTTGGCGTCCTCACTGGTAAACTTTTAGGGTTTATCATTTCCATCAGGGGTATTGAAGTGGACCCCGCAAAAATAAAAGCCATCCTTGAGATGCCTCCCCCGTCTAACTTAAAGCAACTCCGCAGTCTCCAAGGACGTCTTCAATCGCTAAGGCTGCTTTATCTCCCAATTGTCGGACCGTTGTCAACCTTTTCACCATCTTCTCCGTAAGAATGTTCATTTCAAATGGGATGAGCATTGCCAAAAGGCCTTTGATGATCTCAAAGCTTATCTTCTTTCTCCACCCGTGCTTACACCTCCACGCGAGGGGGAGCCTTTCTATCTTTATATCTCTCAGATCGACCATGCTCGGGAGCCATGATTTCGCATCGGACACTTGTGGTAAAGAACAAGTCGTCTATTACATCGCCGCACCCTCCATGAGTATGAGACACGTTACTCCGGGCTGAAAACTATGTTGCGCTCTCTTCTTTGCAACTTCTAAGCTTCGTCATTATCTTCTTAATCACAAAACTTACATCGTCACAAATGTCAATCCCCTCAAGACAATTCATGCAAAGCCTTATCACAATGATCGCATCACTCGTTGGCTTATGCTCATGACAGAATTTGACCTCGAGTTTATCCCGCAAAAGGCTATCAAGGGTCAGGTTATTGCAGATCAACTAGCTAGTGCTCCTCTTCCGGACACTCAAGACCCCCTTGCTCAATTCCCCGATGAATTTATCCAACAAATCGATTTTGGTCTATCTCCATTTAAAGTAAAGCTCTTCTTTGATGGATCCAAATGCCAGCAAGGGGGAGGTGCGGGTTTCGTGATGATTCCTCCTTGGGGTACGCCTATCCCAGTCGCACACAAATTGAACTTTGAGTGCACCAATAATATGGCTGAGTACGAAGCTCTTGTCTTAGGACTTCAAAATGCCATTAATCTCGGCGCTCGTCGTATTGACATCTTTGGTGATTCTGAACTCATCGTTAATCAGGTCACGGGTGTCTATCAATGCAAGAATGATATCCTTCAAAAATATCGCGACATTGTTCTTGCCCAACTCCAATCTTTCGATAAGTTCACCATCCAATCCATTCCTCGTACTGCAAATCGATTCGCGGATACCATGGCCTCATTAGCATCCCTTATCCCGCCTTTTACTGAAGACTCGCGTCTTTATGTGGCTGTGCAACGATTAGATCAACCATCTTATCTTCAACAGCTAACTTCGATCAATGCTGTCACAACCCATACTCAGGATGAGTGGTATCAACAGATAGTTGATTATCTATCTCATTCGGTGCTTCCTCCAGATCTGACTTCCAATGGTAGAAGGTCTTTTGTCCAACGCGCTAATCGCTATTCTATCCTAGCCGGGATTCTTTACAAACGCGGCTTTGATGGTATTTTGCTTCGATGCCTCAAAACCCATGAATCATCTAAAGCTATTCAGGAGGTCCATGACGGTATCTGTGGTGGACATTTTAGTGGTTTAGCTGTGGCTAAGCGCATCTTACGTTTGGGATATTATTGGCCTTCTCTTAATCAAGATTGTTGTGAATACACTAAGAAATGCGTCAAGTGTCAGCAACATTCCAATCTCACGCACGTCCCTAGTCGCTTTGCAACTCGCGCGGATTTGTGGCCTTTTTCACAATGGGGCCTTGATCTTATTGGTCTCATCAATCCCTCGCTCTTCACGCGTCATCATTCTATCATTACGCTTTACCGAGTACTTTACTAAGTGGGTAGGTTATCCCTTTCTTCAACAAAGGCTAAACCCATAGTTGATTTTGTCTATCAACACATCATTTGTCGCTTTGCGTCCACACAAGCTCATCACGTATAATGGTAAATCCTTCAAGAACGCCGATTTGCAAAATCTCTCGCAACGCTTTCAATATCAAGCTCGCTTTTCTTCTCCATACTATCCTCAAGCTAATGGTCGTGCCGAAGCTTCCAATAAAACTTTGCGTAATATCCTCGCAGGTAACTAGTCGAGCCGGTAGGATTGGCATCTACATATCCCTTTCGCTTCTCTGGGGCTTATCGGACTAGCATTCGTACTCCTACCGGTGCTACTCCCTTCTCTCTCGCCTATGGGTCTCGAGGCCGCCCTTCCTTTGAGGTCCAAATCCCATCTCTCCGTGTTTCTCTCGTGAGAATTTGTCTCCGATGAGGATTATCGTCAAAATCGTCTAGCACAACTTGAGTTATTAGATGAGCGACGTCTTAACGCTCTTGAGCATCATCAGGTCTATCTCGAGCGTGTCAAACGTGCTTATAACAAGCACTTGCAACATCGTGACTTCAAAATTGGTGACCTTGTTCTTAAGGAAAATCAAAATGTCACTACACTCGAAAGGAGTCAACGTGGTAAGTTTGCTCCCAACTGGATGGGTCCCTACATTATCACTCATAAATATGGGTCCTGGGCTTATCGCTTGTCTTCCATGGATGGTATCCCCGGCGTAACCTCTTAATGCTTTGCATTTACGGCCCTTCTACTGTTAAAATCTATCTTATACAAATCTAGTCGCAACTCAGATCTTCCATCCGTCCTAATAACCAGTCATCTACTTTCGTGGTGATTTGAAATTGTGTGGTTCTCCGCCTATTGCCTCGTCTACCTTAAATATGAGTATCGCGGCTCTACTCATCGTGACGCTTCTTTTGGATATGTTCCTCCTCATGGTAGGAATACCTTAATCACCACTTCATCTGTCCCAAGTACTTATCTTCATCGGATCTACTCGGGTCATGAGTGCATGTTCTTCTATGTTCTCTTCCCCTCCATCTGATCTATCTAGGTCTAAACTCAGCTTCTTCCAAAAAGTGTCAAAAAAAAAAAAAAAAAAAAAAAAAAGATGCTATCCAAAAGATAGACCGATCCTCGAAGGACAAATATCCATACATTGTCAAGTGAATCAAAAGCAAATAGACCATACCTCGAAGGATGGCTATCATACAAATTTCAAAATACGCACCGCTCCTCAAGGACGGCTGCTTCTCAAAGAAATATTCAAGGCTTCTTGTAATCAATCAGCCTTCCAAACTCGGTTTATACACTTGTTAAGCATCACCGAAAGACTTCCCGCATCGATCAGTTCTTTCCATATCAAGCAAACTTCCCACATTGATCGGGCTTTGCTTTTCCGTCCAAATCATGAAGTTTAGATTTTAGACCTTTTGTCGATCATATGGAGAATCCTATTTTCCTATCATGGACATGTATTCTCATCCCTCAGTAGGTTCCGACAAGATACTTACTTTCTTTTCTTTCCATTTCTATCCTAGATCCGGTTTATTTTAATCTCATGCGACTAGTTAGTGTCAGTTTATTTTAATCTTATATAGGGCCTTGTATGCTTGGTCTTTCGGTTTCTTATCTCGGATCTTCTCTATGGTCGGTTGGAAGTCCGACTTATCATTTCCCTTCTTTTCCGAGTGTCTTCTCTCTCTAAGTCACAAATTAAATCAATCTATCTAACCACATCCATCTATCATCTATCAATCTATATCTATCCAATCACATCTATTCTATCCACATTTCAATCTATCTAATCACATCCATCTATCATCTATCAATCTATATCTATCCAATCACATCTATTCTATCCACATATCGATCTATCTAATCACATCTATTTCTATCATCTATCAGTCTATATCTATCCAATCACATCTATTTTATCCTCTATCAGTCTATATCTTTATCCATCACAATTACGCTACATCTATCCATCTATCCATCAAAACATCTAAAAACTTGTGCATCCAAGTTACATTACATCTATCTATCTCTCTTTTTCATCAAAATTTTATCCACATATCAATCAAAATTCTATCCACATCACATCTATCATCTATCAGTTTATATCTATCCAATCACATCTATTTTATCCACATTTCAATCTATCTAATCACATCTATTTCTATCCTCTATCAGTCTATATCTATCCAATCACGTCTATTCATCATCTATCAGTCTATGTCTATATCATCATCTATCAGTCTATCGATTTATACTCATTTTTGCCCGTGGATTGCGGTATCGCTTCTCCACGTCGTTTGCTTCCATCTGCTAATCTCTTTGCCATAGTGTTGATGCTTGGCTGGTCTATCTGATCATTATTGTGCGCTACATGTTGTCTTTCGGCACATATTTTCGATATCATCATCTATTTCGAGTTTGTTCCCTTTGCGTGGAGCACTCGCTTTTTGTTTAGCCGCTTAGAGTTACGCGGGTCTGTAGGCACTAACGTCGTCTGACTTATAGACCGTCTAGTTGTCCCTACCAATGTGTCTCTCTTTAGATGTTGGCTATTTTGCAGTTCTCCTTACACTCATGGGTCTGTAGGCACTAACGTCGTCTCATGAGGAGACCGGCTAGTTTTCCCTACCAATGTGAGTTCCTTAGGTTGCTGCCCTTGTGTTTATTTTTATGCGTCCTCAATGATCAGTTCTACTCCAGCTATCCGACTGGGGCATCCTGCATTTTTTTATCTACCTCTTTCAAACTCGGGATCGTCTGTTCTATCATCCATCCCATCCCTAGTTTGAGGGGGATCACATCACCACAAATTCTTCTCTTCTTCCATCTCCATGTTTTTGTCTCATAACCTTGCTTATCGCAAGTTACTTGACAAAAAGGGGCAAAATGTAGACACCTAAAATTGGTTACCCAATTTAGTGTCCCTTCTCATCCGTTTACTTGCCTAGGTAACCTAGGGCACGTTTACATCACCAACTATCCCCTTGGGATAGTTTTCCAATTTGTGATTTAATCACCTACTCTAAATTTAATTCATCCCATCACATCTTACCCATGAGTAATTAAGTATTAAATATTTAATTACGCTTCTTCCCATGCATCTTAATCACTTATCCACCCCAAATTTATTCTACCCATGTATCACATCTATTTTTAATCTTCCCTAAGCGGGATATTTTCCCGTAGTCGGGATGAGTCTTATTTTTCTCGAATCGATCATTTTTAGCCATCTCGGGAGTCTTCTCCGCGATCGGCGCCGACCCATATGGTCGGCGCCGATTTTCTAGGAGCGGCGCCGATTATAAAAGCAAGTCCAGAACTCAGTTCTAAGCGCGGAAAAATCGAACCGAAAGAGATCGGAGCAAGAGCGAAAAAGCGAACAAGCGAAAAAAGGAGCACTTGCACACGAACAGAGAGCGAGAGAGATACAGTCTGAGAGATCTTCAGCATCAAGTGTATCAAATTAGGGCAGATCCTGTCCGAATCAATCCCTGAGAGGAGCACCGTTACTCTGTCCCTGTCATATCAGCATCGCACCACCATCTATCATCTGGTGACTCTGTTCCAGTGTCTCGCCAACTTCGGCTCATCCAGCAGACCACATTCGTCTTCTAATTCCCGAATCTTATCGCACAGTCCCTGACTGATCGATCTGCCTCCAGTCGACGCCGATTCAACCCAGTCGACGCCGATCAGTCTCAATCGACGCCGACCAGTATCAATCGACGCCGATTTTAAAAAGCGACGCCGATTTTCTCTGCAGATAGGTAAAAGGATACAGGTAACACAAATCCAGCTTTTATTTCATAGTTCCCTGTTTTCTGTACTGTCTGTCTGCTGTTTAGATTCTGTCTTATTACTGCAATCAGAAAATCTAGTCTTTATTTACATCTTTTATCATGTATGCTTCCTTTCTTTATTGAAAACGTGGACTGACATCCGCCGAGGAAGCTTATCGCTTCTCGGACCCGCTTCTCGGGCAGTCCACTAAAATATCTTTTAACGTGGTCTTTTTCTGTCAAGCATCGGTGTTTTACAGGTTATTCGGATCTATTGTGCGAATTGCTTGTGTGCGCCCGTCTTATCTACATTGGCTTCCTCATCCATCTACATCTTCATCAGGTATCAATTTCATTGGAGTTTTTCAGGGTTTTTGTGTTTAGTTTGGTACATTAACTTGGACAGGTAACAAGCACGAAATTCTTGATCTACATTACGATAGTGATAATCAAACTCAACGTGATAGTGGAAAAAACATGTTTCAAGGACTTTATCAGCTCGCACATACCAAAGCTTCAAATTCTCAAACATTCGTTGTCTAATCTTAACATTTGGATGTTCTTATGTAAACTTGATGTACATCTCATGTTGAGTTATTTCGAGCCAATGTTTTATATGTTCGTCATAGTTATTGAGAGATATCCTCTATTTTAAGACATCCTTCACATTTGGAGAAGGGCTATTCCTCTCACCCAAAAATCGAAACTATCTTCACAATATTATCGAACGTCGATTTCTACACATTAGTGCCCAATTTTCTTCCACAATAGAATTATCTAATGTCTTACTCTTTTCGCATACCTAATGAACCTCTTTCTAGATACACCCAATACCTTTGCAGTAGTGGTAACATGACAATTCTTTGTCGTATCTTCACTTACAACTGAAGTTAATATTGCTCTATGAGAAATACTCTTATCAGCAGACCTAGTTTTTGTACCCAATGAACTTATTCCTTTAGACACATTCGCAAAAATTATTCTTCCATATGTTTTGAATTTTCCCATCCAAAATCCACACCCAACAATTCTAATGTTTCCTTCATATCAACATGATTCAAGAATGTAACCAACAAATGTGCTCTAGCAATTGTAGTCAAATTAACAAATTCACCATATATTATCTCTACACTTTTGTTGTTTTCTTTCTTGATAGTGGTTCTTGTTGGGAAAATTCTTTTAATTTTTTGAAATCCATCTTCACCAAGTGTTTGACATTTTTCTTGGGAAGTAATTCCATAAATTTTGTTATCACTTCATCATACTTGCACATCATGATCTGTGTCCATAAAAAATTTGCAAAAAATTAACATACACATGTGATTACACCATTCATGAATGATTTAAAATATATATAAGAGCTTGTTTAGGAACATGAATATAAAATATTTTAAGTTGATAAATAGTACTATCTAGAAGATAAACTACTCTTCTAATTCATCAATTCCTCCTGGATATGAGTACAAAAATGATTTTTATACTCTTTGTTTACCTAACCTTGATAGGATTTACTAAACAAAAATAAGTTCTAGATTAATTACATGCCTTTAAACATAATTTTGAAGGGAAATACATACACTTTGAGGAATATGAATAAATTGCCATTTACTACATACACATCTCCTAACAAGCCTACCACACCTTTAGGCCATATAATAATTGGTAATAATCAACCTCCTTTTAAGATAAATTCACCACAACAAGCTACTTCCATTCAACCAACTCATATTCTGATTCACCAATTTGATATATATATATATATATATATATATATATATATATATATATATATATATATATGCAACCAAACCAATTTATCACTAAAAACAATTTAAAAAGAAGAAAAATAAGACAAAATCAAACATGATAGCCATTGAATGAAATAGATTGATGTAAATTCCACGTATTTGCGACATGTTGGAGAACACATAGAATATAGTGAAGAGCATCCTAAAATATCATGAAGAAGTAGTGAGATTATAAAGAAAACATGTGTTCATAGAATCAAGTTGTGACTATTTTAGCCAATTAAAAGTATCTAAGTTATTGAAGGAGTGATGCCTATCTATTTGTACATTCCTTATGAGTTAGAAAGCTAAGCTAGGATAACTCTTAGGATTAAAATTATACTATAAGATATTTACATAGAGCTTGTATCATAAGACTTCACCAACTGAGAGGACATAAGACTTTGAACAATCTTGTTTAGAGGGTGAGAGGGTAGGGATTATTTTTGAGAGGACATGTCTTTGCTTCCACAACTGAAGTAGGAGGAGGATTATTCTTGAGATTTCTAAACAAGATTGTTTTAATAGAGCTCAAATTTCCCTTATCGATCTAGTTTTCTTAGACCCATATAGTATTGATGTTTATAGAGAATGGGTCAATTGAAAATGTAAATTTAAAGGCCATGTATAAATTGTAGATGGAAAAGGGGTAATTTATACTATCCTTTTCTAAAAGGGAGGATTATGTGAGCACTCTATAAATTGGGAGGTCCCTTGTTTATGGAAAAAATAAGGCTTATATCTTAAAGAAATAGAAATATGGTTTTAACCCCATTCACACAATCATAAAGGAAATACATAGTTGGGTTAGGCTTCTAGGTCGACCCTTTTGAGGTTGGAGAGTTTGGTAACATGGAAAACCAAGATTAGAAACAACACTAGGGAGGTGAATCTATAGAGGAGGAGGAATACCCTATTATAAATATTGAGTTGTAGAGAAAGTATTATTATGTATAAGTTGATCTTTATTTTAGCTTGTATTTAACATGAACCTATTTTAGTCCCAAGAATTGTACCTAGACTATATTCCTTAGATATAAAAGATCATCTTTGAGTTAATTTATCTATAGAAACATATCTTAAATGTTTGATTTAAATTCCTTTTGTAAAATTATACATAATTAAGAATCATCAACAATAACTAGGTATGAACTTTCTTTGATCGATAGTATGAATCTGGTGATAGGTATTATAGCCATAACAAGATCAAGGAAGATTGACATTGTAAAATTGGTCCATGAATAAAGGATGAATGAGTGATCTATAAGATGAGGCATAGGAGGGTATTTTGAATGATTATACATTAAAAATGTATCCAAACATGATACAAGCATTAATAAAAGTGAAATTTCTACTAAATTATGTACACGGTCAGTAAACACAAATAATAGAATTATATTAATATTTGATATTGATTTGAAAAGGTTAGTGGTTTGGTTTGTGGAATCCTTGTTCCACCTATGTATTACCTCTTTGAAGAGGCATCAAACTCACATAGTTCATTACCTATTTGAGGTGCAATAGTTGGGATGTAACTACATAAATGTAAGGAGAAGTTTGATACTTAAAACTTGATACTTCATTATGCTTTCTCTAATTTATCATGATATGCTCTTCACTTGTAAATTGGAAAATTTTCTCTTGATTAAGTGTGCTTCATACTTTATAGGTGATTTTATTAATTCTATATCTTATTATATTTTAGGAAAAATTTTACTTTTTATTTAGCTCGATGAAGACAATTTAGTTTCTTATATTTCTATCACATTTTCAATTAGTTGACAAGTTACCTATGAAGTGAATGAATGAATTAGTTTTTAAGTTATAGATCAGAAACATGGAAGATCAAGATCAAGATAAGAAGTACGAAGGAGAGGAAAACAATGATCCTGGATGGAGTGACATTCTATAGCTCGACACAAAATGAAACTCAAACCCTGACTATAGAGATAGATGGGAGGAATACAAAGGTTCTTATTTTTGGGAACGACCCAATTATGAGGATTAAGTTAGAAAGGTGTTGGTGGGTACTGAAACAAATCCTCTCTAAGAGGTGAGAGAGGATGTTGAAGAATGGAAGTTGATGTTAAATAGAAACCCTATTTAACTAAGAGACCAATTCAACCATGTGCTAGAGTAACAAACAATACAAAAACAAAGTAGATGGCTAGATCTAGATCCAAATACTATTGAGTGGTTGCAATATTTTTTACCATGTTTTATATTTAGGGAGATTAGTTGATGTTTTGTTGATATTTCAACAATTAGTGTTTTGTTGAATGATGTTTCTATGTGGAGCCTTTTTCGGTATGGTTGGTTCTTAGGTTGTTTTTGTTAGAGCCTTTTATTTTCACATATTTTTTCTATTGTTTTAGGTTATGGGATCCTATCAAAACCCTTACCTTTACCCAATCTAAAAACATATTATCAGATTTACCCTAGAAAGAAAAATAAAATTACGATCTATCAAGGGTTTCAAGTATGTATGTACCAATTTTTGACCTTGTCTTTCTCTATTTGTGCCTTCTTACGAACCGATCTTCTAGCATTCTTCTTACTTTTTTGTTCCTCGGTATATTTTTGTTTCTCATTCTTTTGATTTCCCATGATTCCTCCACTTCAATAATTTTCACCTGCACACACAAATTGAGCTAGATCTGGAATCTAAGAGTAAATTCAATAGAAAACTATACACATGCAACTCTTATTATATAGAAATCTCAATAGAAATTAGGTTATTTTTAATTTCACCTTTTATAACTTTAAAACAACTTTTCTAATTTTAAAACAATTTAAATCTAATATACAATTATTTAATTTTGTAATATATTTTTAAATAAAATAACTATATGTTTTAAAGTTAATTTTATTATATATAAATAATAAAATTATTTTTTTATTATTAATTTTTTAAAATATTATATATTTTTGATCAATAAAAATAAAAATAAAAACTATAATTACTTTAAAACTATAGTTTTAAAAATAGAATTTGTAAAACTAAATTTAAAACAAAAAATTGAACTATATTGCTTTAAAACTATAGTTTTAAAAATAGATTTTCCAAACAAAATTTAAAACACCGAATTTGGAAGGAAAATGTACAAAGCGCCTGGGTAGCGAGTTGGTGGTTAAAGGGGTTCGCCGAACCCCTATGTGGCACATTTTGGCGCTAAATCCATTTGGAGGATGATTGTTTGCCAAAATGTGTCACTTAGGTGCCATGTAATTAGGGTTAACTAATTAGTAAAATTACAAAATTTTAACACAAAATACATTTTTTTAGCTTTCTAAAAATATAATTTTCATTTTTAAAAATTTGTTTTATTATTTATTATTTATTTTTTGCTAACATATGGTATTTTACGACAATCAATAGTACACAATCAACCCAATTTGAAAAATAACAAAATATATAAAACAAAATTGAAAAAATAAACTTACTATTTTTTGAAGTCTTCTTCGTAGCTATGAAAAAAACAAATTTGATATAAATCTTAAAATTTATTGGCATAAACATATGTACGTCATTTATTTGAGAATATCTTCACTAAATAAGTAATTTAAAAATATATAAATAAATACAATACGAAAATTTTGACAGGATCTTGATATTCAAATCTAGAACATATGTTTTAAATTTTATGGTGAAAAAATAAGTTTTCATTTAAAAACACCACCGAGGGGCAGTCATTCCTATTTTATAAAATAATAAACAACGTATGAATAAAATTAAGAAAAAGACCATATGTTTTGCTAAAAATAAAATTAAAAAATGTGAATGTATTTTACACTCTAAATGCAACATTTCATTAATTCGTGGAATTTCATGAATGTGTACAGTTTTGTGGCTATTACCTTTAAAAAATCAATGAAACTAGAAATTCATGTTTATAAAGGTACAAAAAATACAAAAAAGAGGGACATTTTATTGTGCTTTGACATCTGGACAACATCACCTGACTTTGACCAAGTCTCTGATTTAGTGCAACAAGGTACATATGTATGTCATGTTTTAGATTTATAAATTATTAAATGATCAACTCTTAATGTATTTTAAATTTGACTTGAGTTTTACTTTGTGATGTAGGGCACGTTTTTGTAGTTATTGCGATAGAATTTAACGAAGAGGGAACAAACTACTTCTTGTCTCATTGTGTAGAGGGGGAAAATTTTGACTTCCACAGTCATTGATGGTGAAGGCCTTGAGTATCCCACTTGGTCAGTGGTAGTCACTGAAACTTAGCTTCGACGATATCGTATGAAAAAATCAAATACTTGGTTGTTTGAAGACTATGAAGTACATCGAAATATACTTCACTATTCACATTTGGTTCTTTCAACAAATATTCAATTGATCAAATATCAAGGTAGGCCATTAAACAAGAATCTGTGGAATGTTTGTGAATTAGATCATGAAGCAATTATTGCTACTGTCAAGAGTAGATTTGATCCTTATAGTTTATTGGATTGAATTTGCAAAGGTATGTTCTTCATGAATTTAATTTGAATATTTACTTTAATGATTTTGTTTGAATTTTGTATGATTTAAAATTCTATTTAATTGCCTACTAACATGTTTATGTAGGTTAGTGGTGCCAAAAAAGCTTCCACCTTCACATGGTTGGCACTGTTAGTAGAGAATTTATTATTCTCGAAGCCAAGAGAAGCTAAGGGAAATTAAATATTAAAAAGGAACAATAAATATAAATTCTTATTTCACCACATAAATTGTAAAAAGCTCTTATTAAAATTCTCATTTCACCACCTATATTGGCAAAAAGTGCTTATGGAATTTGGTTGGTGGAAGGTGGGGTTGTGCCCTTGTTGGTTTTTTTCTCATGGCATCATAGGTAGCCTTTCTGGTATTATCGGAGAGATATCCCCATGCTTGTGTGATAATTTTAAAATCTCCCTTGGCTCCTATGAACTTGTTTTTATCATGATGCAATAGCAAGGCTAGTTTTAGCAAGGCAATTCGGCTTTCCAAGTTCTTCATATTTGCCAAATTTGGGGTGAATTGACATTCTGGACCTCTGAAAGCGTGAAGAAAATGGCGAGTTCATTTCCCCAAACTTTCTTGAAGTGAATATAAAAGAAATGAAATTTGGAATTTGGAGGTGGCATGTGGTAGACATTGATTGTCCTACCACCGATTTAATTATTGATGATTAATTGTTATTAGTTAGATTTATTTGCCATTATTATGATAAGTATGTTTTTGAGATTGCCAAATCACCGTTAGGTTTATTCATGAGAATATAATTATTATTGTGGCACGGTGGAGGCAACTCCTTAAATCCTCCCATAATTATGAATACCTCTCCTACGAACCTCATACAAGTGGATATATGCTACACAATACAAAGAGACCATGAGCAAGAAGAAGCGCAAGTAAGGTAAATACACATATACACATTGATAAATTGAACGAATAATTACTTAGATTAGATAACTATTTATATACATATATTATATAAATATTGATTTCCAAAGTTTCATGCATATTATACATTGAAAACGCTAGTATACAACACCAATAAATGATAAAATAATCCATAATGTCTTATATTGTCAAGTGCACATCATATTAGTTTCATACAAAAATAATCTCAGAAATGTAAGGTCTCATACAAAAATATTGAGTTCCAAATTGTATTAATGTGCACAATAAATATAAAAATGCACAAATAGGTCATATAATATCAAGTGAACTAATCCATACGGATCCAAAATAACTTTACTTCATTAGATCATCTAACACTAGAAGGAGAAGATGGAGAAAACAAGGTTTTGTCACTATTTTAACAAAACCGCCGCCCTATGTAGAGTGGCATTCTGAACCACCCCCGCAGGTGGAAGTCCAAAGAATCGCCCCTGCACCAGTGGTGGTGGTCGTATAACCACCGGTCTACGCAGGCGGCGGTCCTGTCACTTTTGATGGAAAAATAAAAAAATGCAGCATGAACGGACACATATTTGAATCATCCGACTTTGTCCCTTCCCTGCCATGACCTTTCCCATTCTCCAGTGCATGGGAGGACATGGAGGAGGCTATAAATACTTGGGAGGAGAAAAGGAATGGATCATTGGAAGCAAGAGATTTCATGGGAGTAAGTGCAAGAGTATTCTTAGTGTTGGAATTGAGTTTGTAGAAGCAAGGAGGTTGAGAACAGAGAAAGAAAGTACTTGGGAGGAAGTGTGAGACATTGTCAATTTCCTTTCATACTTATTGTAAAATTTATATCTTCATATTTGTATTGGCCAATAAAACAAGTAGTTTCCCTTCCCGAATTGTTTTTCCTCACATTGGAGGTTTCCAGATAAAATTCTTGGTGTTTGTGTTTTAATTCATTTCCCTCTACAAATTTTAATTCTAAAGCATAAGTAATTCAGTCACTAGCTCAAATTTTCATTTTCTAATTGAAAGTAGAACAACAACATTTTAAAGTGTGATTTGTGAGAATTCCAAAGTTGAAGGTTTACACATCATTTTGGTATTAGAGTTAAAATGTATCCAGGACTGTGGTATTCGTTCTTATGATTTGTATGACAATGACAAGGTTTAAAGAAGAATAATCTTTACCTTGTGATCCAAACATTTCTACATTGAAGTGGAAACAGAGAAGTTAGGGACAAATGGAGGAAGAAAATTTGGTCCGTAGAATTGAGATGCTAGAGACCATGATGGATATAATGTATAAACATCAACAAGAACTCTCGATCTGCAAAAGATGGCTTCGATGAAACAAGATTACATGGACTTAGTGGTTAGAGCGTTGGCCGATAATTTTGGCATAGGAAAGAGCCAGAAGAGGAAGATGATGTGGAAGAGTGTGAAGAAGACATTCCAATTGGGAAGGTAAAATCTTATCATGCTCCATTTAAATTTGAAACAAAAGTGGAAATTAATAACTTTGAATGAAAATTAGATACATAGTTTCTTGATAATGGTTAAAATAGTTGGAAGTCTATTTTAGTGTCCATAATGTTACCGAGGCGCAGAGGATTACCTTTGCACATCTCAAAATGGAATATCATGCTCTGGTTTGGTGGGAAACCCATCTAGCCACTTATGAAAAGAAGAAATGTCCTATTATCAGTACTTGGGATGGATTTAAGGAATTACTTAGAGATAAATTCTATCCTATTGGCCATAATACTGACCAAATGATTAAATGGCGGTATTTAAGACAAGGCAAAGTGCTCAAAGTGTGTTGGACTATACTACGAATTTCAAAGGCAAGCCATGTTGCTGAATATGGACTTGGAGGATGAGGAAATTATGACCAAGTATTTGGGAGGAATTCACACTCACCTTTGAAGAAAATTCATCTCCACAAGGCCCAAATATCTCAATGACGCATGTGTGCAGGCATACTACATAGATGATGAAAGGAAGCAAGGAGAAATAGATCTCGAGGGCAAAATGATCAACAAATCGGAAAAGAAGGTGCGGGGAAAATAAGTGGCAAAGGTAAGTGGAAAGGGAAAGGTAAAAACTATCACCACTTTGAATACTTGTAAAGATCCTAAACATTTTTACAATAATTGTGATATTAATGGTCATACCGACACTACATGTTGGAAGTTACATCCGGAGATGCATCCGAAGAACCAAACCAAGAATTCTAAGAAATCCATGATAGTTGTAAAGACATATGGGGAGGTGGAAAGCGAAGATGACTCGAGATGTAGACGGGAGGCTTGTATGCATGGCCACCAACATGGACAACCAAGAAGAAGAGATAAGAAAACTATTCTTGATCAAAATCCAGATCAAGAGAACTAAGGTAAATGTTTTGGTTGATGTCGGTTCTCAATCTAACCCGATTTCTCAAGCGGTTGTAAAGAAGCTTGGTCTTGAGACTTACAAGATTCCTCATCCATATCCTTTGGGAAGGGTGAAGAATGGTGTAGAAATGTAGGTAACGAGAAGATGTAAGGTCAAGTTTTGGATCCATTCCCGGTATATTGATGTATTGGAGGTTATTGTTATTCCACTTGATTCATTTGATGTTTTTTTCTTAAGTCCTTACTTTTATATCGGGGATGCTATATTCATGACAAAGGATAACCAATACATATGGGTTAAGGATGGGATCAGCTACAACATCTAGGCACACCATTTTAAGTCGCAAGTTATTATGGTGAGTGTTAACCAATCCAAACGAATTATTCAAGAAAATCATAATCGCTTTGTTTACGTTTGTTAAAGGATAAACAAGATGGGGTAGAATCTTTAGATATTTCTAACCAAGGGATGAAGGATTTGGATAGTATTATTCAGTCTTTTGAGGAAGTTGTTTAGGCTCATAGCGGGTTACCACCAAAACGGGAGGTAGAGTATGATATTCAATTGTTGTCAGAGTCCCCTCTACCAAACATCGAGTTGTATAGGAAATCCTTGTTGGGAGTACTAAGGTGATAAAACAACTCCAAGAGCTGTTAGAACAAGGTGTGATTCGAAAAATCACCTCACCATGTGGTTCGTGTATTGTGATGGTGTCGAAGAAGGATGGTTCTTGGAGAATGTGCATCGACTACTGCGCTCTGAATAAGATCACCATAAAGAATAGATATCCACTCCCCCACATAGATGATCTCTTGGACCAGCTTCAACATGCCAAATTCTTCATGAAGTTAGATCTCAAGTCAGGTTATCACCAATTTGGAATGAAGGAGGACTACCTTCAAGACAAATATATGGAAGACTACCTTCAAGACAAAATAGGGTTTGTATGAGTGGTTAGTACCTCCCTTCGGTTTATGTAATGCGCTTGCTACATTTATAAGATTGATGAATGATGTATTGTGGGAATTCATACATTCATGTGTCATTGTGTATCTATATGATATTTTGATTTTTAGTGCAGCAAGTTTTGTGAGTTCTCAAGGATAAACAACTGCTATGCAACATGAAGAAGTGTGAGTTTGCTAAGCAATCACTTGTCTATCTTGGGCACATGTTTAGAGAAGGAGATCTAGAAGTGAACCTAAAGAAGGTGGAAGCCTTTACCAATTTTCCAACAGCAACAAGAGACACGGATACTAGAAGCTCTATGGGAGAAATACAATACATGAGGAAATTCATTTTGGGTTTCTTTGCTATTTCAACACCTCTACACACACAAAGGGCAAAGAAAGAGTAAGAGTTTCGAATGGGTTAAGGAACATGATCAGCTTTTGACTTGCTAAAGTATAAAATCATTCATACACCAAAGACTTTATCTTCCTAATTTGTAGCAACCCTTTGACGTAGAGACAGGATGTCGGTGATTATGCTATGGGCACAAAGTGTTGTTTCAGGGAGGTAAACGCGTATGCTATCATTCTAAAACTTGTACTTTAGTAGTTAAGGGATATTCAATATATGATATGGAAATATATGCACTAGTTTAGGAAATTAAAAAATGGAAACATTATTTGTTGGGTAAATAAACTATTGTTCACAAAGTGACCACAAACCTCTTAAGTATTTGGTAGCACACCAAACCAGCAGCAGACAAGGCACTACAAATGGATGGGATTCCTCCACCACTTGCATCCGGTGATCAAATACAAGAAGGGTAGTAAAAACTTGGTGCCATACATGTTTTCTAGGCCACCCACACAAGAGAAAATCTCCTACTTTGCCACTATCTCTCAGATCGATCCCTTCACAAAGGAAGCATATGAAGAGGCATATGCCCAAGACAAAGACTTTCGGGTGATATTTCAGAGCTGCAGTCCTAAGGGGCTAAAAGGATGGGTATTGAAGATTGTTATCTCAAGGACGGGATGTTATACGATGGGGAAAGCTTCATGTCCAAAAGAAGAAAGGTTTTTATTGATGAGGGAATTACATACCTTGAAAGTAGTGGGGCATTTCAATGTTGGCAAGACCTTAGCCCACTTACAAAGGTACATGTGTTGGCCCAATATGCAAGAAGAAGTTTCAAAATTTATACGTGGATGTAAAATTTGTTGTACCAAAGAAGCCTAAGACTAGGAACGAGGGTTTGTATATACCTTTACTCATCCATGGGAGGACATTTCTATGGATTTTGTAGGAGGATTACCTATGTCTAAACATGGCCATGACTATCTCTATGTTTTTGTTGATAGATTCAATAAGATGTGTATTCTTATGGAATGTAAAAAGACAAGTAAAAGCACATGAGGCAATAAATCTTTTCTTTGCTAATGTATAGGTGCATTTTGGTTTTCCGAAGTCTATTGTTTCTTACAGGATTCCATATTCTTGGGAAAGTTTTGGATTACTTTGTGGGACAAGATGGACACCAAGTTATAAAGGAGCACAAACTTCCATCCAAATTCAAATAGACAGACGAAAGTGGTGAACAAGACTTTGGTGCAGCATCGAGATGGTATAATATCAAATATATGAGGACTTGGAATGAGTCCTTAGCCTACATTCAACATTCCTATAACCAGGAAGTACATACATCCACCATGAAGTCACCATTTGAAACATACTTGGGATTTCTACCTACAAATTCACTGGACATAGCAGTTAATTAGTAGGATGAGGAGGAGATACGATACTTAAATGTGACTAGAGCAACCAAATTCATTGAGAGGATCTGGAAAATCCATCTCAAGGTGAAAGAACAATTAGAGAGATCCTAAGCCAAGTACAAGGCTAGACATGATAAACATAGGAGAGAACATAAGCTTCATGTTAGAGATAGAGTTTTGATTTACTTGAGTAAGAAGAGACTACAAGGTCAAGCACAAAAGCTCAAGCCACTATGATATGGACCCTTCACCATATTGGAGCAGGTTGGGGAAAATACTTTTTGACTTGATTTTCCACCATTTATGCGGATGTACTCAATAGTAAAATGCAATAATTTGCACCTATACGAGCCATTTATGCTTGATGAAGATGAAGGACTCTAGTTGTTACCTTCCATAGAAGATTGCATCTTAGACTCACGAGGAAAATTAGAGGAGGATGTAGTGCTACAACGGAAATTTGGAGAGATGAGGAGAGTCCCACAGGAGTCTTGGCAGGTTAGACTGAAAGGGAAGACACCAAGGTAGGCCCGATGGTACTCAAAGGAGCAAGTGAGGGAATTATTTCCTCATCTACTCCCCTAATAAAATTTTGTGGGACCAAAATCCTCCTAAGCAAGGTAGGTGTGATCCATAGGGATACAAGATAACTCTACTTCATTAGATTATCCAGCACTAGAAGGAGAAGATAGAGAAAACAAGATTTTGTCACTATTTTAACAAAACTACCACCCCGTGTAGAATGGCAGTTGTAAAACCACCCTCATGTAGAGTGGTGGTCCTATAGCCACAGCCAAGGCGGCATTCATATAACCACCGGTCTGCATGGGGAGGCGGTCCTGTCACTTTTGATGGAAAAATAAAAATGAAGCATAAACGGTCACAAATTAGAATCATTTGACTTTGTCCCTTCCCTTCGTCATGACCTTTCCCATTCTCTAATGCACGAGAGGACATGGAGGATGTTATAAATACTTGGGAGGAGAAAAGGAATGGATATTGGGAAGAAAGAGATTACATGGGAGTAAGTGCAAGAATATTCTTAGTGTTGGAATTGATTTTGTAGAAGCAAGGAGGTTGAGAACAGAGAAAACAAGTACTTGGGAGGAAGTGTGAGACATTGTCAATTTCCTAGAGCACAAATGTGAGTATCAAAACAATGAGCTCGAGGAGTCTCGTGCCCTCGAAGTAAAAATAGAAGGGGTTGAACCCTACATACACATAAGATCACAAAATCAAACATCAAAATTAGCCAAAATAGAACTATGTTAACAATAAATTTTTTTGAATGCAGATCAAAAAATTTATGCCAACTAAGTACATGTATGTGTAATGACAATATTTTAACTAATTTTATCAATATACAACTATTTTTTTACCGTGCCACACCTGTGAATCATATGAACAAGGTTGTTACCTATCGTAGGTAACTCTTGCGTATACACAATGAAGGACATTATTAACATAATTTAATAATGCTACAATGAAGGACATTATTTTAAACATAATTTAACATAATATGAATTACTGTATGAGCTATTTAACGAAAAATACATGTAGTTTGAATACCTTGGTGAGTTGTTGCACAGATGAAATTGCAGCGCAATACCTTTCTCTACTCCTCATAGAGATGGTGGTGTGTCTAGTGAGGTCATCAACTTTATCAAACATATATCACGTCAAGTTAGTTGAACATATATAATATATATACAAGAACATACATATATACATACATACATACATATATATGTGTGTGTGTGTGTGTGTGTGTGTGTATGTATATACATATATTTGAGTTCAAAAGTTGAGTCTAGTTTCATACATGAAAATTTTACACAATTAACATTCTAAATTACCTTTGTGAATGTATGCATAGGCATGGTGCTTGCAGCCTATGGTCGGGATGATGACGTCCCTCCCACGCATTGTAATATCAATGCATAGATGTACAAATACAATTATTTCAAAAATTATAACATATATAAGTAAATCAAGTACTCATATCTTTTTGTAACATACATAATAAATAAACAAATACCTATAAAGGTGTCACCGATGGCTAGAATCCAAATGTATCACTCAAAAAGGTGTCTGACATAGCGACATTATCATGTGTACCACCAATGGCAACTCCACCAACACCAAAATGCATGAAAGTATCATCCTCCTTGGGCCCCAAGCATATGCTACCACATGACGAGAAAAATATGTGGCCTCATGCTAGTACTACTTGAGGGAATATTCTGTGTACCTCAGCGAACATCTCAGATCTCGAAATTTCCCTCGTATGTCAAACAAGGGTATCAAATAGCCCCTGAAGCACATGGAGTGTATCAATCTCTATTGTCTCCTTCACTGCTAGAGGGATAATCTCAGGGTGAGGGGGATTTTGTGTGGGGAATCTACCCTTTTGAATAGGTATACGTTATGCACTTGGTCAATCCTGTGTAAAGCATTTTCCTTGGCCCCGAAAACCCCAGAAATCAAAATAGTTCGAGATCTTGTTGAGGATAAACTCGCAATAGAGTTTCCTCAAAAATTATAGTGGAACCTTGTTGTTATTGCAAGGTGGAAAATCAAACACCATCCACCATCGGTCCCAAAATTATTTTTAATCAAATCACTATTGCACCAGTGGATTGGAAACTATTTGCATGACAACAAAATAGGAAAATTAGTTCGAGGGTCCGTGAATAAGGCACATATGAGGTCTTTTGTAATTTTTTTCTTTACATCCGCATATGACAATTTTTTGGCGTAATATTCCCTACAACGCTCTCTATAAGATGTCCAATGATCAATTTGACTTGTTGCCATGTCAACTTGAGCCACTAATACCTCCAATGTGTTTGCAAGAGAGGCACGGTGGGGTTTGTAGAATGGGAATCCCTCATTTTTTTGATTAATTCCTCAATTTCAATCTTTTTTTCCACTATATGGGCTGCTAAATCCTCCTGACTACCCGGGGATGTTCAACAACTGTAGGAGGGCTAGGAGGGACCACAAGAATTGTAGGGTTTGGTTGTGGTTGAGGTGGAACTGTAAAAAATTAAAAAAATGTATTCAATTCAAATTATACTATATAATTACCAAATTTCAATGCAATTTAGAGAAAATAATTTTTCCTACCTCTTCTCCATGGCGCCATTGGTTTTTTATTATTGGTAAATATTTTTTTGAAAGGGACTATACCCTTGTACAACAAGGATCGAAACCATAATTAGAAGTTTCAAGACAAAGAAAGAGATCGGAATCCAGATAGAACAATAAATACCAACTCGTAGAAAATAGTCTCGCAAAGAAAAAACCCAAAACCAACAACGCATCGAAATAAACAACTGATGTACATTGATCAAACAGTAATGGTACATCAACACCATTGGAAAAGAAACAATCTATGACCTGCCACGAAAAATGAAATAATGTAACCCAGCCAAACACTAACAGATAAAATCATCTAGGTGTAGAGCTCTCCTTCAGGGTGAATTTTTTTACCCATCCAAGGAGCCTCCATGGTTAGAGGAGAAGACAAAGGAGGAGTACTTTCCTTAGTCACATTTGTTCCAATTGAGGAAGCCACGTTATCATCCTGAGAGATATATTTATTATTTTCTTTGCTGCCCTCAACAACTTGTGCATTTTTCATGCTGCTAACAATTTGAGTTTCAGATAGAGGGGTTTCTAGGGCAGAATCAGATTCAGCCACGGTATCTACTTTTGATTCAAGATCCTTTTTAGCATCAAAAATTAGGTGTTCCGAAAGTGCGTCTTTCCACCCGGGCTGCGCTTCTCATGTTGATGTTCTTCCATCCCACAAGCAATAGAGGTGTGTCCTAAGCCAAAGCACCTTCTACATCAGAAAGGTATACCTTCATAATCAAGAGTTTGTGAACAAGTTCTATTTTGCACTCTAAGGTCTATAGTAGCAGGAAGATTTTTATCAGTGTCAAGTTCCACCAGGATTTGGGCATAGGTAGTATGTTTGTAATTAGTGGTTTGAGAATCTATATAGAGTGTAGTACCCAAGGTGTTGCCAATGGATGTCAGACAGTCATGACTCCAGAATTGGAGAGGTAAATGGGGCAGCCTGATCCAAACAGGTCTCCATGAGAATGATTCTGTGTGTGGGTTAAAGGATGGGAACCAAGGTTTCATGACCAAGTATTTAGATTAAGCAGGACCGAGCTTGGAAGCAATGATATCTTTATTAGCTATAAAAGAGAAATTCACAATGAAAATGCCTGTGGCACATGGATATAAGTCTATCTTACCATTTAAAGTTGGAGTCCAATGCTTAGAGATCCACGCGTGAAGAACAGGAAGGCTGGGCCACAAACCCCCGAATCTACAAATCAAAGCATGCTCTTTGTAGTAAATCTCAGATGAAATGACATCTTCCCCAAATGTAATACATGAGGTAATGTCTGCAGGTTTCATGGAGGATTCCTTGCCTTTTAAAACGTCTTTGAAGGAGGTTCTAGGAGATCCACGTCTATTCTCTCTATCCAGTGTTGGAATAACATGTACAAATCCTGTTCCGTGCCACCACGAATAGAGCCTACCAGCAAGGATTTAAGATATCCATTTCCTAGCATATTCCCAAGAATGCACCCTAGATGGAGCTTGAAAATGGCTAGGGTTTGTACCACCATCCATGGGCAGAGGTTCAGTCACACAAATGGAGCTCCCAGCATTAGTGAAGGTGAGGTTGATCCATGACCAAGGTGAATCACTGAAATAGGATTTTTTGTGCCTCCTCCATCACCGTCTTCTAGCCGAGGAGCTCTAGCCGGATCCTTGCGTGGATCAAAAATACGTGGGTTTTGCGAGGCTTGTGTGAAGCTACACAGCAGGCTTGCGTGAAGCTAGGGCTAGGGCTCACGTAGAGACCATCACGTAGATACCAATTTTCTACACAATAGTTAAGAGGCAAAATGTGCCATTGTTGATTCTAATATTTACAAGTGATTCTCATATGATCATGGGAGCTAGATCTAGCTGAATATAAAACGTGAGTGTAGGGTTTTGCTATCAAACTTGTTTTTTGGGGAAAATAAAATGAATATGGCTCGGGCCCTTTTGTTTATATTTTAGCATAATGTGTGTGCATTATAGGTTTGTGAATTACCGAACCAAAGAAAATATAATGTGATTGCGTTTTCTCATTTTCACTTTCTTGTCCACTTTTTGGCCCCCAGATTGGTGCACTCGACCCATATGTATATGTATATGTATGTATGTATGTATGTATGTATGCATGCATGCATGTATACACACACATATGTATGTATGTATGTATGTATGTATAGACCATACCCATTTTTACCTTTCATTATTGAATAGCGACCTCATCATGATTGTTGATGAGGGTAAACCTAGTCAATTTTTCACAACAACACATTCCTTACTTTCCTTCTCTTTGCCATGATTCATTCATCCATCCCTTCCCTTTCACAATTCACAAAGGAAATAGGTTTCATTTCTTCTCATGTTGCAAACAAAGAACAACATTTGTTGTATTTGGGTTTGCAAGAATGTTTTCGTCGTAGTTGTTATATCATTTTTGTTAATGTTTGTTGGTAGATGACCCATTAGGATTGTTATTAAGGAAAACCTTTTCGTTGTCCCGATAGCTATAGAAAGATCTTAGTCCAAATGTGTGTGCAATCGCTAACTTTCTAATTAAGCTAAAATGTGAATTTTATGCGTAATCGATTACTATTGTAGCGAAAATAAATGAATAAATAAGTACAAATATTAACCCAAGCAAACTAAGCCAATATCTCAAAACCCTAAGTGCAAAGACGAGGTAAGATGACTTAGATGATTCATAAAGATCTTGAAGGTGTACGAGTTGAAGAACTGGAATATATGAATCACCGAATGTCGTAATAAAGCTTGATAAAATTTAGAGATAGAGGAATTTGCTAGACTGGGATGCCTAGAGAGGGACATGGGTGCCTTTGGGCGCCTTAGGCCTATTTTTGGGTGCCTTTGTTTACGGAAATGCAAAAAAACCTCCTTTGAGTGGTCATGAGGTATTCATTGTTGTTCACCTTTGGTTGGTGTGAAGCTACATAGTGATCGCGCCAAGTCGCTAAAAACCCGCAATAAGGAAATGACCTGAAAAACCCTCAAGAGACATCAAATCCTAAAAAATGAAAGATGCATAATGAGGGGTCATATTGTCCTTAGCTATCACAATGGTGAAATTACAACTGAACGATGCACTACATCTCAGGCCCAACATAATTTTATGTGTGTGTACAGAATCGTGCCCTAGGTAGCTCTTGTGTGTGTCACACTTGATAGCAAACAAATAAGCTAGATGTGAAGACATGTAATATATGTCTACATGGAATAGAATGAAGTTCCCTCCTATGAATTGTATGCATAATAACCAGCCCTTGTGTCCCTTGGATGGTGCTAGATGGAGGCAACGAAGCTTTTAGATGTTTGATGGATGTAAACTTAGGTGGTGATATCTAATGATTAGTTCTTGGTCCCTTATTATGATCACATAACTTTATATTTCTATGATTCCCTTGCTCAAATTTCCTAATTAACCCTGAAAATGCCAACTACCAAAAAAATAAGATGCTCAAATGGCTAGAAAGGACCCAAAGAGTGTGAACAAAGTATAATGAGGTCAAGGGTGCCTAGAGGGGGACGAGGGCACCTCACATCAAGCGTCCCGGCTAGGTGTCTTTGGTGTCCAAGATGATAATGCTAAGGTATAAAAATACGAGCTAAGAAAGTAAGGGTGTAAAATAAAGAGAAGTAACGAAAAGTAAAGAAATATGGCCAAAGACATGGGTTAATTAGTACTTTTCTTTCTTAGGAGCCATATGAATAGTAGTATGCAATCAAGACTAAATAATTACCCAAAGTGCATGATTTTGTGTTTACATTTTCCCCCACTTTATTTTGGTGAGCGAAAGCTCGGTAACATAAAGGAGATAGAGATGTGTACCTAATAAACATGTATATCTATGTAGAGGAGTGTGCCGAGGACAAGATAAAGTGTGGAGTGATAAAAATGTGAAGCGTGGATGCTAAGGATGAAAAAGTGCAAAAAGTGCTGATGAAAATGAACCTAGGGCAGAAACGCATGTGTAGATGTCATGATGTGCATGTTGTTGATGTTGATGTTGTTTTTGATGGTGTGAATGATGACCGCTTCCCATACGATGGACCTGCAAAAGAGAAGAATGAACATGTAGTCAAATACGCATGTGTATGTGTAAAAATCATGTAAAAATTTATGTAAAATGAAAAGTATGAAAAAGGAAGATGTGCACCTAATTTGTGATGAGTTAAGAGTGTAGAAAGGATCTTGAAGATGTTGTAGACAAATGATTTTTTCGAGATGATCTCACGCCAGCTTGCACCAACCATGTGTTTTTGGTGATCTCATGCCACATCATGGAAGAAGTGTAGTGAGAAAATTCTAGTGTTATCCTCCAACCTTTAACCACTTCCCGCAATGTAGAACACCATTGTAGATGGTGTGTAAAATTTGAACAATTTGATCCAATGTGAAAGTGCTAAGGACTATATGCCATGTAATTCGTTGTGTGTGGAGTTTTGTAGACTGTGATGAACTACCAAAATGTTGTGTAACTACCCCATGGTTATAGGCATCTAGGAAGGGTTATGCTTTGTGCTAAGGACCCATGTCTTATTCTCATCCCAAAAATTGAAAACTTTGTTGTAATGAGTACGGTGTTGTGTTGTGTAATGACAATATATTGTTGTATGGGATAACTTATTCACCCAAATTATGCCCCCATGTTTGGGGTACATGTGATGTCACTAAAGGAGTATGTGGCCCAAAGGAGGACCAATCATTGTGTTGAAATTGTGCCTTGCAGGGGAAGGGAATGTGCTTGGTAGAAACCAAGGCACACACAAATAAAGTGGCTAGGAGACAAGTGTTAGTAAAATCAAATACAAACACGCATGTAGAATAAAAATGTAAGCTAAGCATATAATGTGTAAGCTAAGACACAAGAAGACAATGTAAACACGCAAGAAGACAATGTAGACCGTGAAAAGTGGGTTGCAAACATGGGACATCACTCATGATGTTGCAAGACAATCAAGGTTGAAAAATCCAAAAGCAGATAGTGTGCACACAAGACAAAGGGAAAATCCCACAAACAATGACATACAAAGAGAAAACAATGACAAACAATGTAACAAACAACCATGGAAGAAAATATTCGACATTACAAATGTTGCACAGGAAACACCTATTAGCATGTTAGAAAGATAAAAAGTATGTCAAAGTGTGTATAATTTACTATATAAAGTACTATGAAACAAAATGAAACAATAACTAATGTAGTGTACGAAGGCGGATGCCCCTAGGAGCCATTGTGGGACCGTAATAGTACTACACCAAACATCATTGTTGTTTGTAATAGATTTGTATAATGTGTGATCACAACTAGACAGAAATTGAGTGCGCATGTGTGTATGATAAAGATAATGACATCCAATACATCTATCTAGCATGTTTAATAAAGTGTGCATGTAACAAGTAAATGTAAGCAAGAAAAAAATGTGACTAAGATATGCATGTATGTTGTGGATGAGATGGAATGGAATGCATCATGAATGATAGAAGTTGCGTTCCCCCGAGTGAGTATGGAGGTGTATGGATGTGATGAATTTCATTTATATATGCCCCCTCAGTAGTCAAGAATGAACCATAAATGAGAGTTTGTCATTAGGAAATGATTTGAATGCATTTATGAAAAAGATGTGATCATCAAAGCACAAATTGTAGAGACTGCATGAGTGAGTGAGTGAGTGAACGAGTGAATGAGTGTGATGAGGTCCATTTGAGATGTAAACCCTCATCACCGAGTATGGACTCCAGAACTAGAGTGCATCATAGGGTAATGAATGCAGTATGTAGAAGTAGATGTAAGGAAGATGTAGTGTGAATATATAGAGTGACTAAGATGCAAAAGTGTGTATTGGATGTTAAAAGAGAAAACGTTTGAAGTGTATGATGCACAATGTGTGAAGTGTGTAGTGTATAGTGTCGAATGTGTAATGTGTAGTGTGTGAGGTTCATGTGTATAGTATGCCCTCAAAATTCAAGTGTGAACCAATCACAAGAGTGCATCATCGGAATGACTATGGAGGTGAATCAATGTGTATGATGAATGTGATACTTAATGAATGATGTTTGGTAACATATGATGAAAGAGTGTATTATATGTGTAAATAGATGGTGATAAATGTATGTATGTATGAATGAGAATGTAGTAGATAGATATAATGGATAGAGGAAACATGTTCTTATTATAAGAGATCCCTCAATAGTCATGTAAGAACCACAAGAAAATGATTGTTTCGTAAGGAAATAATGATGTAATGCATGTATTAAAGGCTTTGAAAGTACTAAGAAAGATGAATTATGAAGCACGGAGCATTAATTTTGATAGGACATGCTAGAAACAATTTATAGTGATAGAAGGGGAGAATAAGTGTGATGCCCCCAAGTGTGCCAATGATGAAGATTTATGCAATGACGTGAGAGATACCATGCCATTGTTGGAGAGTGTTGTCTATGTCATGATAAGAGAGACGACTAACACAATGGTAGGAACAAACAACAGTAGGACCATGCAATGGTGGCAGATTTTGAAATGTGCCTTGTTCATCAAGAAAAGGAGTAGTTTCTTTGACAAAAATGATTGGTTGTTGAAATGGTGAATTATTGTATAACGCTGAAGCAGACTCAATAGGAGAAATTGTTGAACTGATTTTTAAACGAGGTTTATTATCTTGAATCGATAGTGTCATATATGCCTTGAGAGGAGAGGGAGTGAATAATACTAAGAGGCAATTGCTTGGCTTGAGGAGATTGCATAGGTGGTGCTTGAGTGGTGGAAGAAGAAACATTAGAAGTGATGACTTGATGCTCATTAGACATAAACAAATCAGATTTAAGAACCCATTGAGATGTAACAAGTGGAGAGGACCATGTAACAGAATGATGTGTTATGAATGAGATGAAACCTTGACACTCAAGATGTTTTATTCTTCATTGTAAAGTATAACAATCACTTTTATTATCTATATTGATTTGTAATATGGAATACCTTGATATTTTGCAAGTGATAAAGAGGATAACAATGAGTAGATGGCAAGTGGTTAATTTATGAGTTATAAGTTTAAAAGAATATCTTTTTGCTTAACATTGATTCCAAACTTGAGAGGCGTGGGGACTGGAAAGATTTGAGGTTAACTAATATGAGCATGTGTAGAAGAAATAGAATGAAGATGAGATGTATAAGGAACAAACATGAGCCCGAGAAGAATTCTTAAGATGTTGGATTTCGAGTTTAGAGATGTAATTGTGGATTTCATAGCCAAAAATTTGTCCCGAAATAAAGAATGAAGATCTTGAATGAATTTGCAAATAGATTGATTGGAATTAAAACCAAGAGAGTCATCGAGAAATAATATTGAAGATGGCATTGACTTGAGTAGGAATCATGTTGATAGGCGGATATATAGTGTCTAGGGTTTTTTGGACTTGAGACTTGAGATATTGAAGCGAAGATACTTGAGAGACATTATGAGCCATCATGGAAGAAAAAGAAGGATCCAAGAGTATTCAAACATGGGTTTACCAAAATGATTAAGATAAAATGTGAATTTTATGCCTAATTTGATTGTTATTGTAGCAGTAAATAAATGAATAAATAAGTACATAAATTACCCCAAAAAAACTAAGCCAAAATATGTAAAACCCTAAGTGCAAAGAAGAGATAAGATGACTTAGTTGATTCACAGAGATCTTAAAGGTGTATAGAGTTGGAGAAATGGAAAATATGAAGCACAGACTGTCAGTAATGAAGCTCGATAAAATATAGAGATGGAGGAATTGTTAGATTGGGGCATCTAGAGAGGGACAAGGATGCATGTGGGTGCCCTAGGTCTATTTCTGGCACCCTGTGTCTCAGGAAAAGCCAAAAAAAATCTCCTATGAGTGGTCGCAAGGTATTAGTTGTTGTTCGTCTTTGGTCACTATGAAGTCACATAGTGATCTTTGAAGTTTCTGAAACTTTGTCAATAATAAGGAAAGGACATGGAAAACCCTCAAAGAGATATCAAATCATAAAAAGAAAGATGTAGAATGAGGGGTCAAACTGTCCTCAGTTGTCACAATGGTGAACTTACGACTAAGCATTGCACTACATCTCATACCCAATGTAGTTATATGTGTATGTGTGTGGAATTGTGCCCTATGTGGCTCTTGTGTGTGTCACACTTGATAGCAAGCAAATAAGCTAGATGTAAAGAAATGTAATAGATGTGTGCATGGAATAGAATGAACTTCCCTCCTATGAAGTGTATGCATAATAACCAACCCTTGTATCCCTTGGATGGTGCTAGATGGATGCAATGGATCTCTTAGATGTTTGATGGATGCAACCTTAGGTGGTGATAGCTAATGCTTAGTGTTTGGTCCCTTATTATGATCACATAACTTTATATTTATATGATTCCCTTGTTTAAATTTCATAATTAACCCCAAAAACACCGACTATTAAAAATATAAGATGCTCAAACAGATAGAAAGGACTTAAAGAGTGTGAACAAAGTATATTGAGGTCAGGGGTACCTAGAGGGGATGAGAGCACCTGACGTTGGCATCCTAGTTGGACACTAGTGTCCAAGATGATAAATGCCAAGGTATAAAAAGGTAGCTTGAGCAAGTAAGGGTGTAAGACCAAGAGAAGTAACAAAAAGAAAAGAAAGATGGCCAAAGACATGGGTAAATTAGTACTTTTCTTTCTTATGAACCATATGATTAGCACTCCATATCTCGTCTCTATGTTTTTTCCCACGAAACGTGCATTCCAATTCCCTATATTTTTCGTGTCTTCTAAGTACCCAATAAATCCCAAAGAAGAAATTGCAAATGTTTTTTCACTTTGTAAGTATTTTTTTACCACTCCTTACATTATAAGGTGTCTTAGTAGACAGATTGTATCCACATCTCACATAACTTGGCTTTTTTATTCAAACTATAAATAGATATGTCATGTGGTTATTAAATGGCGGTGTTTCATATACTTGACCATTCAAATTTCATCACCCTTGCACTTCTCCACCCTCAAACCCCTTCTTCTTCACCACTATTTCTCTCCTATTATTTTTCTCCCTTCAATTTGACTTCTTGACTAGATCCCCTTCAAAGATTATCGTATACCTTTCACATATGATTGTTAGTTTGTAATTGTTTGTAACAAGTATTATGTAAAAATCTTCATGCGAATAGCAATAGGACCAAGTATCTTTTATGTCTACTTATTTTATACATGGAAAAATGTTTTTTCCTCTACATCTACTTTTGATTGCCTATGATTTCCCTATTTTTCACATTTTAGTGACATTTGGAAATGGGATTTGGTTTATATTTATCTCTCGATATTTGGTTTTTCTTCTCATTTTCACATCCCTTCAAAATGAATCAATATGACAGTGAACTTAAATTATAAAATGGGGATTTTTGTTTGTTGTTATGAGCACCATCACTTGGTACAAAGTTATGTGCATGTATGTGAATCATCTTCTTCTAAATATTATGTAGTTGTCACTACTTTAATAAACATGTAAGGAAAATATGTAAACATACATAAATCAAGCGAATTATTTGCCGAGATGCTTGAACAAAATGTGGTGTAATGGAATGTATTGATTGTGTATTTTTGAAAAGAACTTGGAAACTTTTAGAAAAATGCAAATAAAAGGTTTAAATCTAGCATCCACAACCTCTACCAACATTCTCTTTACATATGTCAAAATGGGATATTTAGCATAGGGAATTTTCCTCCTCCTCAAGAACTATCCTCTGCTTTTGCTATGAAATGCATTACAATGTCTTAATATGGTAGAAGTGGAGTATTTTCTACAACTTCTTCAAGTTTTAGTGGCATGCCAAATTGTCTTATGAAAACCCATTAAAATTAAAAATAAAAATCCACAAGAAATATATGTCTAAAAATGTGGAAGCATGTGATTTTTTGGAAAGAATGCTTGAAAATATGTGGTCTCAAATCCCGAAAGGAAAAAAATTAGAAGGGGTCATGGGAATTGATTTTTAATTATCAATGACACCTACAACCAATCCCAATATCAATCTCACAAAAAATAAGAGAGGGGTTAGTTGTAGCTCATCTTTAGGGCATTTTTAAGGAATTTAAATGTTTTGCGCATCATACCAAATATTACATATGTACAATCCTAATCTAGTTCTCCTCTTCTTTTTCTAAAAAGTGAGATGTCCATACTTCCATTAGGCATTTTTTCATATACCAACCCCAACAATTGACATAAATGTGGATATTGGAGACAATTTTAATTATGGGTAATTCTACAAGATATACCATTTTCTCTTTCTTTGATATTATAAACATGTGCTTCACTTAAACTAGTTCATCCGACTACACAAAAATTGATTTCACCGTCAAATCCCACATTTTCATTTCATGATTGTTACAAGATAGGGTTATTAGCGTGAAGTCAATCATGAAGGGTCCAGGGAGAAAAGTGTTATACAAATAGTATTGCAGCTAGGTGTACACACATTTACCCTGAAAAGGATAAACATGCTTACACGTAGTTGAGAAGCTAACCATGTAACGATGATTGTCACCAAGCACTCACAAGACACCTTACGATAGTACCATGTTTTGTTGCTTGGTTGCATGTTTGTTTATCTTGTTGAGTTTGATGATTTCCATACATTGGGATACTTTGTTGTTGTTTTACTTGTTATCGATATTGTAGTTTACTTTTCTTTATGGAAGTAATAACTTGTAGCGGGCGAATGTTGGAGTGTCACTTTTTGAATTTGGGTTTAAACTAGAAGATGGTGAGGAGCCCGATGCAGGGGTTCACGGGGAGAATCCGTGAGGCAAGCGTAAAGGATGCATAGTTTACTACGGAAAAGGAAAAAGTGGAGTCTGGATAGGGGACCCTTGGTCATGTGGGCACAACGGGTGGTTGGAGTCTTAGTCAAATTGGTACCTTCCTTTTTATTGACCTTGTCTGCAATGGAATGTTGTTTTTTTGGAAATACCAAAATCCCTGAGCAATCGGGTTCGGTCCTCAATGTGTAATACCATCCTGCCAAGATTCATGGTAGTATACCCAATATCGAAGAGTTTAGGAAATGGGATAATAGGAAATGGATGCCCAAAGGATTGATGGAAATAATAGCCTACGCTAATGCTTTCTTTGTTATTCATCTTTCCCTGGAGGAGGATTTCTTAAGGATCTTAGCTGGAGGTCCTTGGTTCATGGGGCATACTTTGGTCTTGGTTCAAAAATGGCAATCGGGCTTCAATCCTCTAGAGACAGTTATCAAATAATACCTTGTTTGGGTCCGGCTTCTGCTCTGTTGGAATATTGGGACCTAGATATCTTGCAAGGGATCGCTAAGGCTATAGGTGCCCTAGTTATAATTGATCTAGTCATGTGTGCTAGAACAAGAATTTTATTCAAAAAAATTGTGTTAATATAGTCCCTAAACACCACTACCAAGAAACATTGAGATCAAGGCTACCTAGGGAGTCCACACCGAGAATATCGATTATGAGTTTGTCCCTTTCATGTGCTTTTCCTGCTTTAAAGTGGGTCACAATATCAAGACATGTCCTAAGGCGAAAGAGGAGGTAGCCCAGAAATCCCTGCTTAAGAAGAATAAGAACATTAGTAAGGAGGATTTGAAAGGCAAGGGACCTATGCCACCAAACTACAGTGGAGCATCAAAGATCAACCATTCATGGTGACAAATACCTAATCGTGTTGTGCATAAGGATCAAGTCACATAAGAGCAACACCCAGAAAATACTTTGGAAGCAGAAGGTTAGAATAAGGACAACAACAGGGAAGCGGTCAAAGAACATATCATTGAAGATGATACAGTAGTATTCAAAGATTTCCAAGAAGATAGTATAGTCGAATTAATAGTCCCAAGTTCGCTGAGGAAATTTTCTTCACCCAAACACCAGAGGAGACATTACTGGTAAGTAATATGTACAAAATGTTGGATGTTAATTTGGAAGACATCTCCATAGTGGAGGAGGATGTCCAATGGGAACATGAGGCCTTGGAGATGATGACGAAAGATATCCAAGTTGGTAGCTTAGAGGGTAATGAAGGAGAAAATATAGTCCAGTTAAGGAAGCAACACAAAATGAAAGTGTGGAAGGTAAGAAAGGAGTAAAAGACATTCCAACTAAGGTGTGCTTTGGGATTTTCACATCTCCAAGTCCAATCCATCTCCAAATTGGATACAAACACCTAAAACCAGATCCAAGGAAGATGTTGGGGCTAATAAGGCCTCACCAGGAAGACCGTCGGAAAGGGAAAAAAGGCACAAGGCGAAAAAGAAATACATCATGTAGGGTCCTCAAAACCATTAATAATAGGTAAGAAATCCTCCCACCATAAATGATTTACATTTCTTGGAATATTAGGGGCTTAAATCAGCCCAATAAGCATAGGATTTTGAGGGATTTGAAAGTTAAAGAGAAACCTGATGTGATAATGCTACAAGAAACTAAGATGAATGAAAATAGGATGAGATATTTTCAGTCTAATCTTTAGAAGAATCCGGATTTCATTATCAATCACAACGATTGGTGCCACTCGGAGGGTTGCTGTGATTATGGAAAATAGATATATTGGAAGGGTTCCCTCTTATCAATAGTCAACACCATATTGTTATTTTCTTTATGGAAGTCGGTATCTAGAATTTTTTTATTCTGTCTAATATATATGCCCCCAATACGATAGTGGGTAGAAGGGAACTTTGGGAGCATCTGAACACCTTCATAAGAATGTTTAGTGACTTAAAATGGATCATCATGGTGACTTTAAAATACTCCCATTATTCCGTAGGGGGTCTGCCCATCTATATAGATAGATAGATCTCTATATGCGGGCAGGCGCCATATAGAGAAGATAAGATCTATAGGGAGGGGGTGCCATATCTAGATAGGCCCCCCCCCCATAGAATCTAGGGGAAAAAAGGTGGTATTAATGTTTTCACTGAGAGTATGGAGGATCTAGGTAACTTCATGGGGTTGAATGCTTTAATTTATTTGAACCTTAGTGGCTCCAAATTTACATGGTCCAACAAGAGAGAAGGGGAAAACTTAATCCAAATAAGACTAGACCGTTTCTTGGTTAACACTCAATGGATTTAGGAGCAACAATATTCCTTATCTTCCCTTCCGCAGATCGGTTGGATCACAACCCTTTGATCCTCAAAATCAGTGTTAGGGAGAATCCCATTGGCATACCTTTTAGGTTTGAAAAGATGTGGACTACTCATCCAAACTTGGAATAGAGAATTAAGGACTGGTGGAGTATAGAGGTGAAAGGAAACAACATGTTCAAGGTGACCTCTAAGCTCAAAAATATTAAAACCAATTTGAAGATATGGAACAAGGAGATTTTTGGAAACATCTTCCTCCAAAAATCAAAATAATAGAGGATCTCAAAGTTCTTGAAGAAAATATGGAACAAGGTGGGTGGATTTCTGAGGATAAAGTGAAAGAGAAGATCCTTCTTTCTGACTATCACAATATTTTGCATAGGGAAGAGGTGTACTGAAACAACAATCGAGAATCACCTGGCTAAAGGAGGGGGACTAGAACACCAAATTCTTCCATACTTTTGCGACTATTAAAGCCAATAAACTTCGCATTCAATAAGTCAAGAAATAAAATGGGGATTTGGTCACTGAGGACAAAGAAATAGCTTCCACCATTATTTCCTTTTTCAAAAACCTCTTTGTGGAGGATCTTCTCAATGACGAGGTCACCAAAGAAGAGACTCATAATCTTTTCAAGCCTGTTATCACTCAAATTGAAAATATGGAGCTTATTGTTATCCCTTCTAAAGAGGAGATCAAAGGTATACTTTGGATGCTATGGAAGGTGACAAAAGTCCGGGTCTCGATGGGTTTCTAGATTTTTTCTTCCAACTCTATTGGGATATTGTCAAGACTGAAGTCATCGATGTTGTCCAATATTTTTTTGTTTAGGATGCTTTCTCAAACAAATCAACCATACTTTTCTTGCTCTCATACCTAAAAATCTTGGAGCTAAGGATCTTGGTGATTTTAGACCCATAAGCCTATGTAACACCATTTATAAGATCCTTTCCAAGTTATTAGCTTTTAGACTAAGAGAGACCCTTAGTAATTTCATTTCTCCCAACCAAGGGGCCTTTGTGCCAAGAAGACAAATTTTGGACAGCATAATCACAATTCATGAAACCATTCATTCTGTGGAGCTTTCAAGCAGGGAAACTATGATTTTGAAGTTAGATATGTAAAAGGATTATGACAGGGTTTCTTGGGACTTCTTGTATTCCCTTTTATCTAGATTGGGTTATCATCCACATTTTATTAAAATGATTCAAGCCTATACTAAAGACCCGAGTTTCTCAGTTATCATCAATGGGAAACCTAATGGTTTCTTCAAATCTGAAAGGGGCCTGAGATAAGGGGATCCTTTATCCCCCTTTTTATATATAATTGTGGTTGAAACCTTGAGTAGGTTATGCATCAAATCCCAGAGAGAGGGAAACATGGAAGGGGTAACAGTTTGCTCATGGAGTGGAGAACCAATGCCTTCAGTAGTTTGTTAACGATACGGTCCTTTTCGGATAAGTTGTTGTTCAAGAAGCCAAGACAATTAAAGGCATCACCAATAAATATGAAAGAGCTACTGGGCAGAAAATAAACTTCAGGAAAAGTTCTTGCTACTTCATAAATGTTGATGAAGATCAACAATATAGACTAAGCTACTATCCTAGACTGCAACATCAAAAATCTCCCAGACTTTTATTTGGGAATGCCTTTATGTGGGAGAAAACTTGAGGAAGGTGGATGGAATAAACTAATTGAGAGATTCCATAAGAATTTGGCTTCATGGAAAGGATCCTTACTCTCTCAAGCAGGTAAAGCTCGATTCTTTAGAGTATCTTTCAAGGCATACCAATCTACATCATGTCCATTTTCATTCTCCCAAACAGAGTCAAGAAATCCATTGAAGGTATCCAGAAACATTTCCTTTGGACTAGATCGGAGGATAAAAACAGAATCCCTCTGGTTTCCTAGGAAAAGGTTACTCAACCCAAAGACATGGGTGGCATGGGGCTAAAGAACATTCAGTTTATGAACCATGCCCTCATTGCTAAGGTGGGATGGAGACTTCACAAAGAGGAAGGCATCTGGGTGAAAATTCTGAAGGTGAAATATTTGCTCCCTTTGGTGGAACTTTGGATTTCTTCAGTGATTTGGAGCTTCCTAGAGGATCTATTTTTGGAACAAGGAAACTGCTAATCAAATGGTTTAAATGGAACCTTGGAGACGAGTCTCTAATCAAATTCTGGGAGAACCCTTGGATTGAGGATGTTGCTCTCAAACTTCTAGGTATGTGGAGTGAGCTTGGGCATGTCTTTTCTACTTAGCGGGAAGCTCTATTTTGTAATTACTAGGAAAATGACCAGAGATGGATTCCTATTCTCCCTCCCTCTTTCTATCAAGGTGATATCCAACCTTTTCATGATTTAAATAGGAAACTTAAAGACATCTACATTCCACCGGACAGTTTCTAGGATGAGCTCATATGGAGAAGCATGGATACAGGGGATTACGAAGTCAAATCGGGTTACTTGTCAAATTTTGAAAACTTTGAACTAAGTCCTTTTTGGAGGAAGGTATGGAATAAGTTTCTCATCCCCAAGATCAATATATTTTTCTGGGAAGTTATAAAAGGTAAGATCATTATTGTGGATAAAATCATACGCAGGGGAATGATCATCATAAACAAATGTGGTTTATGCAAGGACAAGGAATAATTTGTCAGTCACCTGTTCCTAAAATGCCCTTTCTCTTTTCAAGTTTTTTCCAAGATCCTCTACATTTTCAAAATTCAATTGGTCCTTTCGAGAGACGTGGCCCTCCTACCCGAGCAGTGGAGCTTCAACTTTAAGAATGATATGGTCAATAAAATTTGGAAACTGGCTTTGCCACATGTCTTGTGGGGTATATGGATTGAACGCAACAATAGGATCTTTAGGAACAAATTGGTGAGGTTGTGCAAGGTTGTTGATAAAATAACACAGGATTTGAAGGAAAATGCACAACTTATTAAACCCAAACAGGTTAGAGCTAGCCCTGAGTGAGAGGAGGACATTCTTAAAAGGTTGGACATTGAAGTCTCTAGCACCAGTAAGAGCAGGTTGAAATAAGATGTTAAATGGAATAAACTCGCCTAAAGGAAGTTTCAAGATCAACTTTGATGGATAATCCTATGTTAAGGATAAAGTGGTTGGTGGAAGTGGTCTTATTCAAGACCATAGCAGGAGATTCTTAGGATCCTATGTGGGACCCATCAGAAATCATTCTAACAACGTGGTTAAAGCTAGAGCTATGTTATGGGGTGTTAAGATGGGTAAAGACTTAGGGATTAAAAATATAATCATTGAAGGTGATTTGATGTGCATTATAAATTCCCTCAAAGATAGCAGTAAATGTGGATGAAAAATAAATCATTTGATAATTGAGGAACGCACCATGTTCGCATCATTTGAACAGTGGTCTTTCAACACATTTACCATGATGGGAACAAGATGACTGATGCGTTGGCTGAGAAAGGTACTGCCATGGTGGATTTGGTGACATGGATTGGTACACATATCCCTTGGGGACATGTTAATAAACTCATAAATGAAGACTCAAAGTGGGAGGCTGCGTTATGATGACACCCTATAGCTCACACGCTTGGGGTTGTGAAAGGACTTTTCCTTTTTGGAAAACCGCCCTTTCTCATTTCACTTGTTTTTTCTTCATTTTCTATCAATCGAGTTCTGGAGTTTGTGTGAAAATTTTCAACTTGTTTGCTATCTTCATGGGGGATGATAAGGTGTGTACTAAACCATCTACCTTTCTTCACCTCAAGAATGAAATGGCTTTGTGGAAATTGTTGCACAAAAGTGGTCTCACTAGATACATTCGTCGACTCAAAGGTAATGATCCTGCCCTTTCTATCGATTTTGCGCTTTCCTGGAAGGATGGTGGTTTTATTTTTAGAGGGGTTCATATTGACGTCTTTGAGAATGCCATTCTGGGATCACTGGGTTAAAAACTAATGGTCTAAAAAAAATTAACGATAAATCTCGAAATAAACATGAAATTGTTACTTTCTTTGAAGTCGGGAAAACATTATTGCCTATGATGATGGTATTGCTCACACCTACCTGCTGGATAGATGGGCTGATGTCTACCTAGTTATTATGAAATATCTGACTCTCGAAGGAAAATTCTGAAAAATATTTACTCACCACCTGTCCATCCTCAATTTTCTTCGTCGTGACCAAAGTATGAGCTTAGTGTTTTTCCTGCATAGGTTGCTCCTCTTGACTATTGAGGGTTTCAAGAAAAGGTGGATATCCCCCTTCACCAAGGCCTCATTCTTCTTCTGGTCTAAAGAAGAAAACCTGTCATCCCTAATAAAGCCAAGGACCGGGATTTTGACGAGGAAACCCTTCCTTCCCGTCTCAATAAAATCAGGAAGAATAAAAAATGTATTAATCCCGATGAGGGTATTGTGGATGCCTTGTGTAATCTCAAGAAGGGGATTAGGAATTTGGGGGAAATTTCCAACAAGAGGGACCATGAGTTTGCTAACTGGGAGGCCAAACCGATGAGTTCCGAGTCCACGCTAATACCATCCTCACTATCAACTAAAACCTCATACAACAAATGCTAAAAATGTGTCATCAAAGGATTGAAACCCAAAATAGGACCATTAGGGGGATTCAAGCAAATTATTTTATACAAGAGAATCATATTTCTCTACTTCAATACTAGGTTGCTTCTGAGGAGGCCAAAAACAACATGAAACTGAGTTTGATTTCTTCTTATAATGATGATTCTGATACTGGTGATAGCTCGGGTATGGTCGCAGCCACTAATCAAGGTAAGATTCGGGAGGAGAATAATGTTGGCACACAAAATAAGGAACAAGAGGTAAAATGCCCGAAGAGAGTCATTATCAATGTGGTTGGCTCAAAAGAAGGTGGTATGAGCTCTAGGACCTAAAGCGTGGCTACCGAGAACTAATTGTGGGCTATTCACCCTTATATTTTCTATTGCTTTTTCATGTTTCTGGTCTTGGTTTAGATGGTTACAAAAAATTGATGTTAATATGCAGATCGTTTTAGTTTGGATTTGTTATGTGGGGCCTGGTTGTCAAGTTTTTTTACTCTTCCTCCTTGGTTTTGTTGGTTTTTTTCTTAAAAACTTGCTTCTCTTTTGTATGGGTTTTTTTAGTCCCTGTTTAAAACCAAACTTTTTTATCTTATCTAAAAAAACTTGTAAATGTATGGTTAAATTTATGCATGGTTGCAATATATTATTTCATTATGTAAAAATAATGGTAAATTATAAAAGGACTAAAAGTCAATCTTGTTTACCCTAGTGGTGGGAAATGTGGGTTATATGTGGGAGGTCTCAAGGTCAAATCCTCATATTGACCACCTCTATAGCTCGTCGTTACTCGGCTAGGAAGTGTTAGGTGGGTCAGATGCTTCGGTGGTGGAGGTGGCTCTCAACATGGTTCCAAGCCCGCTTGGTGTTCAATGCAATGGAGGTCAAAGGAAGACATGAATCTTGTGTTCAATGCAACGAGGCATGTCCTGGAATTACGGCACGAGAGGGAACATAACCACTTTTATCCAATGAGTAGTGGTGTAATGGTTCTTGGGTTTCCTTATAATTGAGAGGTCTAAGGTTCAAATCTTGGCTCCGTGTTAAGGCGGCCTACTACGATGTCTTGGATACCCTAGTGATAGGGCGCCATGAAGATGTGGTTTAATATGTGGCCTCGTCGAGAGCATACACTACCATCCTTGGATGGTTCCATGAATGGTGTGGGATGGTGATACCACAAGGATAGAGCCCTCTCCTAGGTAACTCAAGCAAAAAAATGTTTAAAGGACTAACTCTTTTTATATTAATGATCATTGATCGAACAACTAAGAGAGGACCTTCAATCGTGACATGTAAAAATATTACTTTCAATAAGATGCAAGTTTAAATATCTTAATTATGATTAAATGTTATTACAGTTTATTGATTAAGATTACATATTAATTTGTTTTATATCATGATCATAAATTATTTATCATGATCATCTTTCATATGGATTTAACTTGTTAAGTCGGTTAATTATCTTAGACCGATCGATACTCCTTTCTTGATGAATAAGTGATTATATCGACTAATTTATGTAATGGCATGATTGGTTTAAATGGCTTGATAATACACCCTTGGTTGGGTAGTCAAAAGTATAATTGTTAAAAGGTAACAGTGCATGGTTTATTAAAAGGTTTAAAAAATATATGGTCTGAGACCATATTCATAGGCTTGGATTATAAGCTAATGTGGAATGGTCATATGTAATTGTTTTGTTTAATTTAAATGGGATCACCAACCTTATATAAAGGCTTTTATTTGTTTATCAATTTGACTATAGTCGAATGGTCATTTCTTTGACTATTTAATATATTAAATCTGGTTGAATCACGACCCATGCAAATTATATGGTTTATATTTTAGTCTTGACTGCTCAAATCTCTAAGTTAGTATTGAGGGAAACTAGAAGTAGTGGTGTTTAGATTAGCCACTACGTGGCACCCGCAAGCATTAAATGCATTTAATTAAATCCCCATGGATCTTGGGGAATGGGAGAATCTATCATCGTGGTTAACTAGGTTTTTATTCTTCCTTCACCATTTTTCTCACTTCCTTTCTCGGAGCTCGCATGTGGTCTTTAGGTTATCTATTGTGAGAGTTTCAGTTGCTTATTTTTAGCAAATTTTCCATGTTGGTAAACATGGAGAAAAGCCATTTAAGTTTTGAGGTTGATAGATTAATGTTGTTAGATGTTTTGTGGAATGACTTCATGGAAATTGTTGCAAATTTTATTGTGAATATTTTTCAAAGGCTTGTCTTTCTCCATGTATGGATTTGCACCCCTCTTTCTCAAGTTATTTCATTTGGAATAATAGAATGGATTATGTATGATTTCTTAATGGTTTTTATTTGATATCAAGCAATATTAGCTATGTAGTTGGGTTGTGCCTAGGTGTTTGATTTTCTTGTCATCTTAAGCTTTATCTACATGTTTATACCATTTGGGTGATGCAGGGCATCTTTCTCTCCAACAGTAAGATCACAATTTTGGTTTGAGATATGAAAGTTTAATGCACCTTTGGAAGCTTTGAAAGTAGCCTAAATCCTTTCAAAATTCAAATTCTTGATTTTCCCTCCAAAATTAAAATTTGAATTCTTTAGAGAAATTTGGTGTTAAATCTAGTTGTAAAGGTGTTTTTGTAGTTGCAAATTTTTTTCACAAGTTGATTCTAGGCATATCATGCTTAATGAGGTCCTAAATGGATAAATAGTACACAACTCTTGTATTCATATGATGTATGCTCAAGAAACATAGTAATTTTTGATAAAGTAGACTTAACTGTGATTAAGAGTCATTTGTAGGATGAATATTTCGATGAGAACTATCATAGGAAGGTATAAAAGGATCAAATGTAACTACTTTTCATATGAATGATCGAATACGATATTAAGTACAGGTCTCCAAGGACTATGTGTTGGCTTTAAGCATTTGTGAGGATCAAGTTATTAGTGAAAGAACTGTGGAAAAAACTATAATTTGTTATGTGAGAGTAATGAAAGACACATTAATATTACATCTATGCTATTAAGGTGACATGGTATTGTGCATTTAGAGGATATAAAGTTTTATTTTAAATCCTTATTTGTATTAGACTGAATGGTATCAAAAATCCCTATTTCTAGACTAAAGTTTTGAGTTGTATCTTGGATCGGTCTTTAGATGTCTGTAGCCTTGCATATGAATTAGATTTAGTGGTTTTATTCATAATAGGATGTGGATAAACATTTTATGAATCCCTAGCAATTTGAATGGGATATAATTAGTAGCCTAGGATTTATTGTTGCATCTGCAATCCTTAAAATAGTGAAGACTGTATTTTTAGTTATAACAATCAAAAGAAGATTTTTTTATAAAAATTTAAGCACTTGGAAGGTGGGAAGAAGTCTAGACAGTATTTTGAGCCTAACAAGAAGACCTAGAACATTTTCAAATTTGTGACATAGTCATTTTTGCATTCGCGTGTAAGTCTCAGAATCGGGAACCTTGAACTAGGGCAAGAAGGAGGAAAATTGGTGTAGAAACTATTCTAACTGTTGAAAATTTCTAAAATTTGGTGAAGTTAACAATTAAAGGGTGCTCTTTCACATTACCAAGGTTTTGGACTGATTTGAGATTGTATAGTACAATTACCATGTACAAAACTTGTCGGGGTTTCACTAGGCCAAATTACTTAAGGACTTTCATCAAATTAGGAGGTCAAAAGGTGGAGGTTGAGCCTAAAACTTTCATCTATTATCAATAAGCTAAATGGGTGTTTGAATCGCCCCTACATTACTAAAATTCACCTTATAACCAGATTTATACATTGCAAAGTAGTTGTAAGCCTATAAGCCTAAGGAGTAAATACAAGCAATTAAAGGAGAAAAGACTTGGAGACCTATTTTCCCATTGACTCGAGCTTAGAGACAAGTGTGAAATAAGTAAGAAGGTAAAGTGTTTGACAGAAACAAGACACCATGCCTCCAAGAAGGAATCCAACAAGAAATATAGCAAGAGAGAGAGCAGCAATAGAGAGAGAAAGGAAGCCACCTTACATATGGGTGAATTCATCCTTCAAGAACTCGAGGAATATGAGATTCAGATATGATGCTAGACTTGCAAAGAATGGAAGCTAATCGAGGAGAGGGGTAGAACCATGAGATTTGAGTGATAGAGAATAACAAGTGGTTTAGAGACCAAAAGGAGTAGAAGAAGAGGAAAGAGATCTTGATGAATTGAGAATATAAAGGTTACAAAAGGAAGTGAAAATTGAAGGATATAAACCCAAAATGGAGTTTCCAATATATGCAGGAATCTTGAATGGATAATAACTCCTGGACTGGATAGTAGAGTTAGACAAATATTTTGATATTGAGAGTGTACATAAAGATAAACAAGTAAAATTTGCAAGAACAAAGCTTAAGGGACATGCATCCATATGGTGGGATTATGTCCAGGAAGAGAGGAAGAAGAAGAACAAACCCAAGATTAAGTCTTGGGATAGAATGGTGGCCAAGTTGAAGGGAAAATTTTTTCCTAGTGACTACATGACCAACTTATATAGGAAATTATAGAATTTGAGGTACAAAGAGATGGGAGTGAAGGAGTACACTGAAGAGGTCTACAATATGAGTATAAGGTTAGGCCATATAGAAGATGATATAGATAAATTAGAAAGGTATCTCAATGGGATAAGGTTCCAGATACATGATGAATTGAGTTTGGCTAGTCCTAGGAGTCTAGAGGAGTGTTATCAACTTGCACTCAAAGTAGAAGAGAAGCTAAATAGGAGATATAACCAGAAACACAGAGAAGAGGAAGGAACCTAAGAAGCAGAGGATATCAAGGAGGAAGAGGACAGTCCCCAAAGAACACAAGGTGAGTCTAGTTCTTCTCAAGAATAGACAACTAGTTTTAGAGGTGGATTTAGAGGAAGAAGACCATATTTCAGAGGTGGTTATAGCATGAGAGGAAGAGGAACCAGTGGTTTTATAGGTAGATGCTACAAATGTAATAAATTTTTAGGTCATAGGTCTTGGGAATGTCCAGAAGAGGCATCCACAAGAAATACAAGGACTGAAAATAGAAATCAGATTGCACATGAAGTAGAAGAGGAGAGTGCTAGTTCTTCACCACTTCATGAATATACGAAGAAGGTGAATCATCGCTAATGAAAAGGTTGTTAATCAAACCCCAAAAGAGAAGGATACACCTCGAGAGAAGTCTCTTTTTAGGACAACCTATAAAAGTCAAGGTAAGTGTTGTAAAATGGTCATTGATTCTGATAGTACAGATAATTTGGTCTCGATAGAGATGGTTGATAAACTAGGCCTAAAGAAAATACCACATCCTACACCCTACAAGGTTTCTTGGTTGAATAAGGGTCAACATGTATTAGTGAATGAACAATGTTGGGTTGATTTTCAGGTTGGGAGGTATAAGGATAGGGTATTATGTGATGTTATACATATGGATGTATGTCATGTGCTTCTTGGTAGGCCTTGGTAGTATGATAAAAAAACCACACATGATGGAAGAAGGAATGTGTACATTTTGGAAAAGGATGGAGTGAGTTATACACTACTACCTATGAAAGAAGGGAGTGAACAACATAACACCTCTAGTGTGATGATGATAGGTGAGAAAGAGTTCATAAAAATAGTGAAAGAGGAAGGATTAGGCTTTTCTTTAGTGCTTAAACCAAGAACAATGATAACATCAACAAAGATGGATGATTTACATTCAGAGATTTAGCACATGCTAAAAGAGTATGTAGATATAGTAGTAGATGAACTACCAAATGCTTTGCCTCTAGTAAGAGAAATCAACCATCATATTGATTTTGTTCCAGGAGCTAGTTTTCCTAATAAGGAATCTTATAAGATGACACCAAGGGAGAATGAAGAAATCAAGAAACATGTACATGAGTTATTAGATAAAGGGCTAATTAGAGAGAGTTTGAGTCCTTGTGTAGTGCCTACAATACTAGTACCTAAGAAGGAAGGTGATTGGAGAATGTGTATAGATTCTAGAGCCATCAATAAAATCACAATCAGGTATAGGTTTCCCCTTCCTAGGATGGAGGATTTGATGGATTATTTATGTGGTGCTAGTTATTTTTCAAAAATTGATCTTAAAATTGGATATTATCATATTAGAATAAGGGAAGGATATGAGTGGAAAACAACATTCAAAACAAATGAAGGACTATATGAGTGGATTATCATACCCTCCGGGCTTTTTAATGCACCTAGTACCTTTATGAGGTTAATGAATGAAGTTCTTAAGCCCTATATTGGTAAGTTTGTAGTTTTTTATCTTGATGATATCCTAATTTTCAGTCATAGTAAGGAGGATCATATGCATCATCTTCATTTGGTTTTGAAAAGGTTACAAGAAGAGAAATTGTTGATTAATCTCAAAAAGTGTGAGTTCATGAAGACTGAACTGTTGTACCTAGGATTTGTGATCAGAAAAGGCATGTTGAAGATGGATCAAAACAAAGTGAAAGCTATTTTGGAGTGGCCTACACCCAGGACAGCAACAGAGGTAATAAGTTTTCATGGCTTAGAAAGTTTTTATAGAAATTTTAGAAGGAATTTCAGTGAAATTTTTGCTCCCATTGTGGATACTTTTAGAATTGAAAAAAGGAGTTTTTATAGACCCAAGAGGCTGAGAAAAATTTCAGTTTTTGAAGAAAAAGTTATAGAGCATCTCATACTAGCTTTTCCAGATTTCAATAAATTTTTCCAGTAGAATTTGATCCCAAAGTGGGAGTAGCTATATGAGTTGTTCTAATTCAAGCTAATAATCCTATAACATGCTTTCAAAGGAGAAACTCAATGATGCAAAAAGGAAGTAATCTTCTTATGAATTGGAATTCTATGCTATGGTACAAGCATTAAAGAAGTGGAGACATTATCTATTGCCAAAAGAATTTGTGATTTATACTAAAAATCATGCTTTGCAGTTCATCACTAATCAACCCAAATTGAATCAAAGGCATGTAAAATGGGTGGAGTATTTACAAAATTTCACATTTACCATCAAGCATAAGAAGGACAAAGCAATAAAGTGGTGATGCTCTAAGCGAGAAGGGTGTTATTAGTAAATGAAATACATTTTGAAGGTGTAGGAATTAATTCATTAAAGGAATTGTATGAAGAAGATGAGGATTTTAAAGAAGCATATGAAGCATGTAAGCAGCCCACAAGAGTAAACATGTAGTTATGGCTAGACTATCTCATTCAGGGATGGTCTAGTTTTTAAGGAGTGCAACTATGTGTTCCTAAAAGCTCAATAAGGGAGAATTTGATCAAAGAAAATTATAGTTACGGTTTAAGGTCATTTTACTAAGGATAAAACACTAGAGCAGCTACAAGGAACTATTTTTGACCTAAAATATAAGTAGATGTAAGAATATTTGTGGGAAGGTGCACCACCTATCAAAGAGAAAAAGGAAGGAGTATAAATGTAGGCTTATATCAGCCTTTACCAATACCACATAGGCCATGGGATCATATTAGCATGGATTTTGTAATGGGATCTCCTAGAACTTAGAAAGGATATGATTCAATTTTTGTATTAGTAGACAGGTTCTCAAAAATGGCTCATTTCATACCATGCAAAACCACAAATGATGCTACATGTGTTGCTGATTTATTCTTCAAGGAAGTAGTTAGATTTCATGGCTTGCTAGTAAGTATAGTGTCAGATAGAGATAGTAAATTTTTTCTTCATTTCGGAGGAATTTATGGAAGAAGTTAGGAACTAATTTGAATTTTAGTTAAACCTATAACACTCAAAATTATGGCCAAACTTAAGTGGTGAATATAATCTTAGGTAACTTGTTAAGATGCCTATATAAGGACCATCCAAAATAGTGGAACCTGGTACTACCACAGGAAGAATTTTCTTATAATGATTCAAAGTGAACGAGAGAATAAGAAAAATTCCTTTCCGGTGGTTTATGTCATGTAGCCAAGAGGATTATTTGAATTGAGATACATCAACTTAATGGAGAAGAGAAGTGTAAAAGTAGAGGAGTTTTCTACAGCCATGCAGGAGGTCCATAAATGGGTGAGAAAGTACTTGTAGAACAAAGTGTGGAAAAATACAAACAAAAAGTTGATTTGAGAAGAAGAGAGGTGATTTTGAGGTTGGAGATCTAGTTATGCTTAATTTGAGGAAGAAAAGGTTTCCAAAAGGTGAGTATAACAAACTGAAAATGAAAAAAATGGTCCTTGTAAGGTGATAAGAAAATTTGCAAACAATGCTTATGAGTTAGAGCTACCTAGTGGAGTAGGAATATCACCTATCTTCAATGTTGTTGACTTGTACCTCTTCAAAGAGGGTGAAATAAGTGATGATACAACTGGAGACTGATCTACAAAAAGGTAATAATGGATAAACCAGTTTCCATAGTCAAAAATGAAGATATTGAATGCATCCTTGACAAAAAGAGCTTAAAAGGACCAGGGGAAAGCAATATCTCCAGTATTTGATCAAGTGGAAGGGAAAACCACTTGAAGATGCAACTTGGATGTCTTAGAATGACATCAAAAAGTATGGGAATATCTTGGAAGATCTCATGGGTAACAAGCCTTGAGTATTTTCTTCTTCCTTGGGGAGTATGATGTAGGAGTATCTTGCTCTCCAACAGGTAAGATCACAATTTTGGTTTGAGATATAATTTTTTTGTTTGTTCTTATAGACATGGTGTCTAGAAATCCTATGGGATTTTTAATCCACCTTTGGAAGCTTTGAAAGTAGCTTAAATCCTTTCAAAATTCAAATTCTTGATTTTCCCTCCAAAATCAAAATTTGAATTATTGAGAGAAATTTGATGCTAAATCTAGTTGTATAGGTGTTTTTGCAATTGTAAATTTTGTTCACAATTTTATTTTAGACATACAATGCTTAATTAGGTCCTAAATGGATAAATAGTACACAACTCTTGTATTCATGTGATGCATGCTCAACAAACATAGTAATTCTTGATTAAGTAGACTTAACTATGATTAAGAGTTATTTGTAGGATGACTAGTTCAATGATAACTATAATAGGAAGGCATAAAAGGATCTAATTTAACTACTTTTCATATGAATGATTGGATATAAGAGTAAGTACAGGGTCTACAAGAACTGTGTGTTGGCTTTGAGCATTTGTGATTGGTTATTGGTGAAAGAAATGTACATGAAAATTATAAAATATTATGTGATAGTAATGAAAGACACATTTTTATTTCATCTCGTGTTATTAAGGTGACATGGTATTGTGCATTTATAGGATACAAAGTTGAATGTTGAATCCTTCTTTGTATTAGATTGAATGGTAAATCCCTATTTCTAGACTAAAGTTATGAGTTGTATATTGGATCAAGTCTTTAGATGCATGTAGCCTTGCATAGGAATTAGATTAAGTGGTTTTATTCCTAATAAGAGGTGGATACATGATTTATGAAGCCCAAGCAATTTGAATGGAATCTAAGTTATAACCTAAGGTTTATTGTTGCATCTACCACTTGTGAACAATGAAGAATGTATTTTTCTGTTATAACAATCAAAAGAAAATGTGTTATCAAAATGTAATCACTTGAATGTGGTAAGAAGTCTAGACAGTATTTTGAGCCTAACAAGAAGACCTAGAACATTTTCAAATTCATGAAATAGTCATTTTTGCATTCTCGGGTAAGTCTGTGACTTGGAACCCCTGAACTAGGGAAAGAAGGAGGAAAATTGTTGTAAAAACTATTTTAACCAATGAAATTTTCTAAAAATTAGTGGAGTTAACAATTGAAGGGTGATCTTTCAAATTATCAAAGTTTTGGACTAATTTTAGATCATGCAAGTACAATTACCAAGTACAAAACTTGTCAAGGTTTTACTAGGCCAAATTACATAAGGAGTGTCATCAAATTAGGAGGTCAAAAGGGGAGGTTGAGCCTGAAACTTTCAACACTTACCAACAAGCTAAATGGGTTTTGAATCACCTTTACTGTTACTAAAATTCACCCTATAACCAAATTTATACATTGCGAGAGTAGTTGTAAGCCTCAAGCCTACGAGTAAATACAAGAAATTAAAGGAGAAAAGACTTGGAGACCTAGTTTCCCATTGGCTTACGGTTGAAATATGGGGATTAAATCCTTAGGGTAACTAAGTTTAAAATGTTGATTATCTAAATTGAAACCGTTATACCAAGTTTGTGAAAATTTAGGAAATGATGTCGAGTCAAATTTACTCGGTTGTTATAGGTTTATTATGTTTTGGGTTTGAACAAAAATTGACTCTAACCGATTTAGAGTTGTGGGTAATTGTGTATTCATGATTTTGAAATTTATTGGCCAACTCTAACTTGTGCATGATTTTTTACCCATTTAACATCGACCCAACTTGTGGGTTCAAATTTCTTCAAACTTGTATGTATGTGAATGGTAGAACTTTCTTCCCTTCGCTTGTGAATGAATGACTTGTTAGTAGATCCCTATTTCATTGAATGACCTTGAGAATATGTAGTAAGGTGTGTTCTACGCATGGCCTAAGGCTTCAATGGGTCACTAATCTTACCTTTAATTGTGTTGCTATGTTTAGTCCTTTCAAAATGATTTTTACTTCTTTGATATAGCTTTGTTTGAAAGGTAGAGAAATAATATATGTTATGAATGATGATAATGAGTGTGGTTGATAACATAATGTGAGTGAAAGGATTATGTCATCATTTAATAGAAATTTGTCTATATGCCCAACATATCAAGGGAAAAGATGGAATTTAAATTTTGTAAAATATGCCTTCGCGACTAATATCTTAATTTAAATAATTGGTTGATGTTAGACAATTGTATTGGTAAGTGAAATGAAAAGCATTATTTGATAACTAGAGGATGTGCTCAAGTTGATATTATAATTTATGGGAAAGATACGATTTCTCCTTTTATGTTTTCAATGGGGCAAATCAATTAGGTATTTCTCCTTTTATGTTTGTAATGTTATTGTTTGCTTGAATAGTTAGTTGAAAAGGAAGATTGTATTAAAAGATGGCTTTAATTTTATAATACATCAACTAGATTTTGTCTTAAATTTTATAATGTTTAAGTTGTCAATATTAAGAATTTGTGTGTTCTTCATTTATTCAATATAACAATAAGTACATGTAATGTTATTCGGATATGAACTAATGTCATTAAATCAAGCATTAGGTATTCAATTATTTTGTAAGGAAGGAACTAGGAAAAGAGATGTTGATCCATGTCAGTTCTTGGAATTGACCATGTACATTATCATTTTTATTGATAGATAACATGATGGAATAGCTAGTACATGGATTATTTATGGATTGTTTACATGCATGTTTTTCCTACGATAAATTAATTATTTGATTCATAGTCATTGATTTGATGTATAAACTAAATTGGATCATGTAATCCATATGGAGCGAAACATTGTTTGTGAATTTGTATACGAATGTTGGCCTACTACATTATTCTGAAATTAATATTGTAATTTTAAAATAAGGATTTATCCTAAATGATTTCATGACATATTTTATTATTTGACTAAATCCTTATGTGATGTAATATTGATGTACGCTGATTTTACCAGTAGTTGTACTTGAAAATGATAGTGAAATCAATTGAATTTGATTATTTATTTGTACTTTACAATATCATTTAATATAATTTATTAAATGATAAATATAACAATGATAATCATGAAATAATTAAATAATGAATGAAGTAAGTAAATAATTATGTTTTGGATGAACGGTACTAGAGTTGTGAAATAATGTATATTTCTAGACTCACTTGTAAGAGGATAAATTTAACAATTATTCCATTTCATAGTACAACCAATTATTACATGAATGTCTAAATGTACCTTTGTTATATCAATTAGCTAAGTGTCTTAATGATGTCAAAGCACAATAGTACGACATTTACAAATCAGTTATTAATGATTAAGTAAGAATGGATCATTTAAATTAATGTTGATATAGAAACTTACATAAATGATGAAAAGGATGTTTATCTCCTTTTTAAGAGATACTTATCTTAGTTAATGATATGGTTAAAACACGATATTATCTAATCAGGGTTAGGACAGCCACCTAATCTTAATATGATGATTTATCTAAAAATAATCCTAACGATGGAATTTGTAAGGAGATACTTGAGTTGGAAACCTAGAACAACAATATTAAACATGTTAATAATAACTTGTCGTTAATATTATAATCGTCTTATGTGTTAATTCGGCATGGACTCTAAGTCCCGCCTATCGAGTTAAATGTAATCTAACCATACCATCTTAGGACGACTACAGGAAGGGTATTGATTACTTTGATGGTATTCATAAGTAATCATTATCTTTCCCATAAGGGTCCTAAGTTGGGACTATTTACGTACACTCAAGTCGAGGGGTGAGACCTAGATTTCAAGACTATCTTAATACATTGGATTAAAACATTAAATTGATTAATATGTGATCCGATAATTGTGTGTAATGAAAATTTGGTGATGGGACAAGTTTCGAGTGACTTATGTGCAGTCACAAAACTAAGCATGCAAAGCATAGCTTGAAAACTTTGGCCTAAGTAGTGTACTAGTTGGTTACACTGTCAGTTCATTGAGTTCCAATAAAATGGTGTGAGATACCGAGATGAAACTCAGTAAACTGATTTTCAGGTAGACACTTGGAACTGCATTAGTTCATAGATTTAAATAAAATGGTTAACCAATTACATACAAGTTATGTACACTTGGATAAAGTGATGATTAAGGAGATCGGTAGATCTAATAATTATGAACACTCAAAAGAGTGATAAAGGGGATTGGGTAGATCTAATGGACCTTTATAACTGCACATGGTTATGGTGTTATCACCGGATTATAAAACTAAATTACTTCACTGGATTATAAAATCATTGAAGGCATGTATTGGGGATTAAGGGTTTTTTATTTAAAAAATCCCTTAATTTGGAGTTGTTATAACATTGGGTGTTACATTCACAAACTATCCAATTTTTTTGCAAGTTGTCCTCTTGTTCCCAATGAAACTATTTGACTACGAACTATACCCAAATGTCCAAACTATGTTTGTGTATTTCCAAAAGAACTCTTCTAAAAAAACTTATCAACATATGTGTGGAAGTTTTTGGATGTTTACAAAGTATTTGAAAAAATGACAATCCCAAATGTATTCTCATGGAACATGATAATGGAATCTTACGAAAAACATGGGCTTCTGAAGAGGCATTTCCACTACATTACTAAATGCAACAAACAATAATCCAACCCAATAACTTCACCTTTTCCCGCATTCTTTTGACTTGTGCAAAATTGGGATCATTGGGACAAGGTATGGCCTCAACTTGATATCCGAGGCTATCATGAAAAGAAAAGTGGGAATGAAGATGAGGAGTCCATAATTGTATTTGACCTTCATCATGAGATAAAATCATGCAAGAGTAGATGTTGTGGTTGTACACACGCATAAAAAAAAAAAAAAGAAGAAACAACTCGTTGTTAACTATTTTTCTCCAAGTGGTGTTTCCATAGTGCATCAAATGATCACATAATATGAGAATTCAGTTGCTTAGTTTTGAGTACATATATGTTACTCTATATTTATTATTCATTTTCATACTACTCAATAAGGAATTTTTTTAAATATAAACTATGTAGTAAGTATCAAATAGAGGAATTACCTTATGTATGCCAAATTTATCATTCATATTTATGAGGGTTAAGTGCGGTAAGTTGTTGACAAGCATGACAGTATATCAAGTCAAAGATATAACATGAGGTTCATCACCACCTGAATATGAAAATGTTAATATTGGAAGTAAAGAGGAACCCAAACTTGTCAACATTGGAAAATGTTGCACGAAAGAAGAAAGAAATAGAATGATAAATTTATTAAAAATATATGTTGATGTGCTTGTCTATTCATATGATGATTTGAAATATTTCAAACCCAAAGAAATGCAGCATTATATTCCTTTGAAACAAGGAATTAAGACTTTTCGGTAGAAATGGAAGTAATACAACCCCAAGATTTCAGACACCATTTATCAAGAGATTCAAAAGCTCCTAAAGGAAAATATACTTTTTCCAATTCATCACTTAGCCTGGGTGGTTAATATTATGCCGGTTAGAAAAAGAATGGTGAGATCTAGATTTGTGTGGATTTTGAAAATTGAATCAAGCCTCCCCAAGGACAATTATCCACTCCCCATGATGGATCAGATTTTTCAAGTTGTTATTGGCTCTGAGATGTTGTCTATGTTGGATGGATTTTCAGGGTACAATCAAATTGAGGTTGATGTTCTTGATCAACACAAGACAAATTCACAACTCCATGGGGAAATTTTGCTTATAAGAGAATGTCATTTGGTCTGATTAATGTCGGTGCCACTTTCCAATGGGAAATGGACTTGGATTTTGGATCTTTGAAAGGAAAATGTATTGTTGTGTATCTGGATGATTTAATTGTCTTTTCCAAGAGAAGAGAAGATCATTTCCAACATCTTGAAACTGTCCTTCAAAAGTGCAGGGAACATGGGGTATCTCTCAATCCAAAGAAGTCTATTTTTGGAGTCACTAAAGGCAAATGCTTGGAAACATTGTTTCCAAAGAGGGAACCAAGATAGATCTAGAGAGGGTACAAGCTATCCAGTGAATTCCTCTCCCCACAAGAAAAAAGGGGTGCATTCTTTCTTTGGAAAGATAATTTTTTTAAGGAGATTTATTCCTGATTTTGCAGAGCTAACCATGAGTGTAGCCTAGATGATGAAAGGGAAAAAATATTTTTTTAGACACATAAAGGGAAAGAAGCTTTTGAAAATATCAAAAAGGTAATAGCCCAAACTCCCATTCTTACTTGCCCTAATTTTGAGAAGGATTTATTGATCTATTGCTTATGCTACTGAGAATACTTTGGTTATTCTAACAAAAAAGAATCTTGAGGGATGTGAGCTACCCATTTCTTTCATGAGCTATGTCCTTAAAGCTCATGAATTGAAATATACTCAGATTGAGAAACATGCTTTTGTTATGGTTAAAGCAATTAAAAAATTTTGTTTCTATATCCTCAGTTCTCACTCAATTGTATTTGTCCTGATACAACGGTTAAGTTTATTCTCACATAGCAAGAGTTTGGGACCAAAAGAGGAAATTGGGTGGAAAAGGTACAAGAGTATGATTTGGACATCAAGCCAACTAAGCTAGTCTAGGGAAAAGGGCTTTGTGAGTTAATTGTTGTAGGTGTTGAAGATAATTCTTCCCAAGAAGATACACATATTCCAACTGTTCTCTTTATCAATTCAACTGATGAATGGTATGTTGATATTGCCCATTTTCTTACTTATAGAGAATTCCCATCTCATCTAAATGCTAAAGAAAAAAAGAGTAGTTAAGTTGATATCTACACAATGTACTTTGGGATGATTCCTTATTCAAAAGAGGGATTGACAGGAGGTTTTGTAGATGTGTGGATAGATAAAAAAAAAAGAGGTTGCTCAGATCATTTCATGATCAGGCTTATGGAGGAAATTTCTCATCTACTATGACTACTCATAAAATCCTTCATGCAGGTTACTACTGGCCAACTATGTTTCAAGATGAAACTAAATGGGTGATTAAGTGTGAAGCTTGTAAAACTTTTGTGGGATGACCTAAGTTAGCCACACTGCCACTCAAGCCAGTGGTGATAGAAGAACCTTTTCAACAATGGGGGCTAGATTTTGTGGGTACCCTCAATCCTCATTCTAGTGCTAGACACACCCATGTATTAACTGCCACTGATTATTTCACCAAATGGGTGGAGGCCATTCCAGATAAAAAGGTATAACCTCTGAAGTGATATGTAACTTTATCAAGGAAAACATTCTTATTAGATTTGGGGTACCAAGAAAAATTGTCACTGATAATGCCTCCAAATTCTCTTCTTATGAAATGATGGATTTCTGTTATGGGTATGGAATTTCTTTGGCGCATTATTTTAACTACTTCCCCTAAGGAAATGGACAGGAGAATAAAAAAACAAGAATTTATTGACCATCATTTGAAATATTTTCAATGAATCACAAAGGAATTGGCACAAGAAGTTGTATGATGCTCTTTGGGCAGATAGAATTACTCCTAAGAGGGAAATTGGGATGTCTCCTTTTTAGGTGGTGTATGGAATTGAAGCTTAGTTTCCAATAAATGTGGAACTTCCACCTTATGCACTGTGATGAAGGCCATTGAAGATTCAAACTTCACTAGTGCTTTGGAGAAGAGAATCATGTACCTACGAAGTTGGATGAGGACAGATTGCAAGTGGTGGATATGATTGCTACACATCAATAAAGATTAAAGTAGTTGTTTGATAAAAGGCCATGCCTAGAGACTTCTAGGTTGGAGATATTGTTCTACTTTGGGACAAGAGGTGGGAGCCTCGGGAAGTCATGGAAAATTTGATTCTCTCTGATTAGGTCATTTCAAGATCAGACACTTTGCTGGAGAAAATTCCTTCTATATGGATGGAAATTCTCTTCCATTGTCATATAGTGGGCAGTACTTGAAGTTATTTCAGTCCTAGGTTGTTTGGTGGTTGTTAGGTGGTCCTTTTACGAGTCTTATATGGTGTTCATTTTTGACTTTATCTCGGTGTTGTGTGGGTGTCTCTTCTATTTTGGTTCATCCTTGACTCTATTTTACCCAATGGATAAGGCATTGGTCTATTTTAGAAACCCTGAGATTCTGGAGTTTGAGCTATGTCTTGTTGTCTCAACACTCAATCCAAGCCATGTCCCCAAAAAGAGCCAGTTGTTGTCACCTCCCCAAAAGTTGTGAATTTTCCTCTCCAATTTTAAATTTTTTTAGGTTAGGTGACTACTAAATGCCCTTGTAAAAGATCCCCGAGAAAAAGCTAGTTCCAAACAGTTAGTCATTTTTCAAAAAATTGAGTTTTGAGACTTTTTCAGTGTTATGCGGGTATTTCAGCTTTTTTCTGTCCCTTATGTCCCAAGTTCCTCTGGGTCGTCTGTTTCCCGATTTTCCATTTTTTCCGATTAGTCTTGCTTTCCCTTTCTTTTCGGTCTTTTCATATTTTTGGAGAAATGGTGTCCCAATGTCCCAAGGGCGGTCTATGTCAAATATTTCGACTTATCTCGATTTTAGTGTGATGTGGGTGTTTTAGCTTTTCTTGTCCCGCATGTCCCAAGTGCTGCCATTTTCCCACGACCATCATTTTACCACATATCTACCTTTGCTGATTTTCATTTTTCTACAGCTAAATTATTTTTGCTCCATGCATCCCAAATGTCCCATGGGCCATTTGTGCACATTTGTTCCACCTTACCCAATTTTCATTGTTTTTAGGTCAGCATAGAGTATTAATTACCTCATTTATTTCATCTCACCGACCTACTTGAGTTTAAATGCATATAAATAGTCGGGTAATTGATCATTTTCACCACCTTGCTTGCATTTGCTAGAGACTATTTGAGTTCCCTTTTCTCCGCCATTTGTAGTCATGGTCTAGTACTCCTCCATTGTTTTCAAATCTGTAGGTACAAAGAGAAGTGAATCATCAAGGTGTTGATCAAGGAACTAAGGGATTTTCTCACAATGATCTTCTACTCCTGTCATAAGATGAAGATCAATTATAAGGGGCATGAGCACTTGTCTTCCTTGGAGACGTCTATACCGAACATAGGGGATAGTGAGGCTCAACACCTAGACTTGGATGATTTCTGGGCTCAATCAATTGTCAAAACCCTACTCCTATGGCTCAGTTGATCAAATATAGTGGGATCGTAGAGGCATGGGGGCTTTCCAATTTCTGTTCAATGTGTTGATACGAGTTCTCACTTGTAGTTCTTGCTTCAACCTAGATACAAAGGAAATTTTTGACCCTCAAGGACAAGTGGTGGCCCGACTCGATGAATATTGTATTCGCACTACTCTTAGAATTCCCATGGTTGAAAATTCAAATACTCTTACCAGGGACCAGGCAAGATTTTTTTCGATCAAGACAGTGAAAAGTACAAAAGTAGAGTTGCCAAGTCCTGGTTCAAGAACCCTAAGAAAGGAGCCTCAAGGCTGCCCAAAATAATGTTCAAAGTTGATTTCCATGAAGAATTTTCAGATGTCATCACTCTTCTTGCTAGGATAATGGGAATTCCCTCCACCAATGAGTTTCATTTTTAGATGTGTCCCTATATCAATATTATATGTGAGGGAAAGTAGAACTTGAATTGGGCAAGAATAATTTGTAACAACCTAACTAAGAAATTGGTAGAGGTTCAAAGAACTCAAACCTTCCATATGACCTCTTACCTAATGTATACCATTGCCGCCTATAGAGATTGGTTGGGTTTCTCCCCTGTGGAAGACAAGAAATATGCTCCCATCTATGTATATCATCCACAACTGACTCTGAAGGTCAACAATCATCATTTTAGGAGAGTGAATGATGCATTCACTATGTACATTATTAGATTACTAGAAGGAGATACTAGTTAGAATATTCTCGATGAGGCGAAACAATTGATCAATGTCTATGGCAGCTTTTTCACCCAATTTAGGAAGTTTTCATATATAAGATTGGCTGGATTTGAGGGGTAAACCCTTGAAACTTCCCATGTACTACAGTGATAAGATGGATTTGGTGGAGATTTGCAGACAATTGGATAAATTTCATAGAACCTGTAGGGACAAGAATATTGCAGGTATTCAGTTCCCAATCACATTAGGTAACTACACTTACAGGACTGCCCTAGATGCTCATAATGTTGACAGAACAATTGCTCCTCTCACTCTCCACTATTATAAACCCATATCTTTCTTTGATATTAAGGATTTCATTTCCTCCAATTTCAGAATGGGTTATCAACATCTTCCGATATTGAAGACTATTGGGCAAATTTTTCTGATGATTATGAGGCTCGGAGAAGGTACTATGGAAGATTGTCTTTGCAAAAATTGTGGATTTTGATATATATAATGTTCCTGAAGGGTTTGAGGATGATGATGAAGAACTACAATCTCTCGAGTATGAAATAAAAATCAAGCACACTCCTATTGAAACCATTGATTGGTTTGTTAAGGAGAGAGACGACTTAAAAGAGCTCATCAATCTTGTCTTGGTAAGAACTAGACTTTGGTTTGATAGAAAAATGAAGATGTTCAGGGAAAGGAAATCTAGGTCTACTTCTCAAGATATTTCTACTCCTCAAAAATAAATACCTATATCAATTCCTGAGATACATGAACAATCTGTTTCTTCTCCTCCAGAATCTTCAACTCTAGTGTACACGAAGAAGGGAAAAGCTAAGAAGGATGATAAAGTGGGAGATGTCATTCCAGAGAGTGAGAAATTATCCTCTCCTAAGAAAACTAAAATAGTACCTAATGAGGAAGCTATTGTGGACCTTGGTGATGATGACAGTGAGGAGAAAGAGCAGGAAAATCCTAAGAAAATGTCCTTGAAGAAAAGCAGTGGGAAGGAGGATCAATCGAAGGAACTAGTTTCTGAATTTGTATCTATTAAGGAATCTCCTACCACTCAAACTGAGACTTTTGTGTTAGAAGTATCATTGTACAAACCCTAAGTGCCATGAGTGCATCTGCACTTGGGCCTATTGCTCCTTCCACTTCTAGTTCTTCATTTGCCTGGGTGTAACCATTGTTGGAAAGTAAGAAAAGAAACGCTACTTCAAGTATTATTGCTCCTAATTTTGATGTAGTGGCAACATTTCTCGATACTACTCATCCCCCTCCATTTTAAAAGGCAAAAGTCACATCAAGATTGGTTTTAGACTCCCAAGGCCAGCAATTCATGGAAATTACAAAACCCAAGTTTGAAAAAGATGAAAAAGACCTATCAATGGGTGACTGGAGTTGACAAGAATTCCTCTTGGTGAATCAACACCTTAAAGTGGGGTGCATAATTTGATCACCTTGAATTCATTGAAATATTTGAAAAAGGGAAGCAAACATAGGAGCAGTTAGAGGAACAAAATCAAATTCTATCTAGTTTCATCAAATCCTTATTGGCAAAGGATAAGGTTCTTGATCCTACTCCCCTAGCTTCCATCCCACCTCCTGCTATCATGTCCAGTGATGAAGTCCAAGCCATCAAATACATTCATAATCATGCCACTTATTAGAAAGCAATGGAATCCATGGTTGATGACTTGATAATCACGGGTCTAAATTTCATTGAAGAAGCATTCAAGACGTATGATAAAATTGCAAAGATTCAATTAAAATTCTACAACACTCAGTGGGATGGATAGGGAATTGAAATTGTGGAGTGAGTGCATTCAGATCTCAAATTGATGAGTGAAACAGATGTACAAATCCTTTTGACAAATAAGGTTTTTGATGATGCAAAGTTGAATCTGTCCAAACAGTGGGTTTTCAGCATTGACTGGAAAATAAAAGTTCTTGAAGAGGCCATTGGAGAGCTTAGAAACATGTTACAAAAAGGAGAATCTTTTAAAGCTTGTGTCATGTCTACCTTCTTGGATATACATTGCCAAATCTTCAAAGAGAATTCAAATGATAAATTCACTATTCAAGAGATCAAATCTCAGTTCAAGACTTTTGTTAAAGAAGATATGTTCAAGCAAGACACCATATCCAAGGAGAAGATGAAATAAATTTTCACACTACATGCTGCTATCACATATGCCAATAAAGAGTTCTTCGAAAATTTAGAGTTTGGAAAGGAAATGGAGAAGTGTCTAGGCAGTTGGACTCATGCAACTACCAATACAACAATTCCCCGAGGAATGGACATAGCTAAAGCATTAAAAATATTTAGACATCAATTGCTTAAGATAAAGGGGACTTCAAGCACTTCTACTAGCATCTTGGATCCCTAGTTCATATTCTCCTTTCTTATTTAAAATATCTAATTAAGGTGGCTTTATCTCTTTAGTCATGTGTTATGAAAATAAGAGATAAATTGAGTTTGTAATATTTAATTAGATACTAAATTTTGAATTAAAAGAAAGGAAACTAAAAGGCTCTTTGTAACCGTTTCTTGGGTTATTTAAGGAATTTTCCTTATCATTATAAGGGATTGAGATTTTGATATTTGGATGTAAAAGAACATTGAACTATTCAATACAGAAGAAGTTTTCACCCTCTCTCATGCTTTCTCTTTGTTCCTTATCTAATTCATATAAAGCTATGTGTATTTAAGAAAGAACTTTGTGTCTTTCAGTTGATAGGTGTATTTGGAAATTTGTGTCTAATACATGCATGTCCTGTGTTTTTATATGCATAGTCTAAATCTTGTTATTTTATCAAGCATTAGTAAGATATTATTTTGTAATCTATATGTCTAAAAGTGCTCTTCTCTTCGATTTTGAATATCAGTTATTCTATTTTTCTTTTCTTCTGTATTGAAAATATTTTGAGGAAGACATCTAAAATATCAAAATCTCCACCAAAATTTTGAACAAGTGTTTATATTGTAAATAAGTTTTGTTTTTCTCTTTTGTGTTCAATAAGGGAACCTCTCCCATAAAGAGGAGGGATTGTTGTCCCCTGACTATTGCTTGTTTTCAAAAGATCAAATTCTACAACCAACACGGAGTTAAGAGACACACAAGGGATAGTAATTGTGTGTGTCATGTACTTGTTCTAGTGTTGTAAGTGAAACAAAAAAAACAACGTTTGATTAGGCAAACAAGTCAACTATTGAAAGTTAATCGAAAAACTCTAATGAAAGCAATTAAAAGGTGTAATATCCTTTAATCACTCAATAAAACTGTTTTTTTGGCATTTTCTGCTAGAGCACCACGTAAGAAAAAATATATATCTAATGTTATAATATAAGTTCAATTTTGACATGATAACACTAGATTTTCACTTAATACAAGAGATGTTGTAAAACGAAGAGTTGGTTCTACTAATTGCAAACCACATCCAAAGCATTTCTTAGATATAACTCTAAATCAATTTTTTCGTAAGTTTGAACAGAGCATCCAAAAATTAAAATTAGTCAATATTTTTTGCAAATGTTGAAACCATTGTATGTGAAAATCAACCACACTCACGCCATTTGTTGTTGTAGGAAACATGTTGAATTTGCGATGCATTATGCTAAATTTTTAGGTATTTGTTCTAATTTCATGTCAAAACTATTTTATCGAATATAGTGTTCAAGTTCCACCAATATATTCCAAGGATTTCATTCCTATGATATTTTGTGAAAGAGAATTTGGACAATTTTTTATAGTCGGGATTTTTTAGATGGAAGTTGTGGTACATGCAACGGATTACCTAAATTGAAAAGTTGCATCCATGAGAAAATTAGATGTGCTATAGGACATAATTTAGTTGATTTTGATAAATATAAATCAGCACTAGACCAAATGAAGGATGGAAAAGAGTCTAAATGGTGTGAGCTAGTTATAGAGCATATTCCTTTTTTCAATTTATGAGAAAATTTAAGGATTAAATTGTTTATGAGTATGTTAGGTATACACACACAGGACCTCGATGGTTAGATGAATAGTTCAAGATATGCAAAAACACATTTCCTATAGGTACTATGTTTTCGGTGGTCAATTTTGCAGATAATTACATGTTGGAACCACAAATGGAGGTTTAATCGCAATATTACAACTTAGTATAGATTGTCATTTTTGTGCATATAGCATTTATACATTCTCCTTAGAGTACAAAGAATGATCAAATTTTTTAAGAGAGTACCAATTTTATATTAGTGATGATTGTACTCATTCTATTCAATTTGTGCAAGGGTATTTCCAGTTATTTTATGGAAACTTGTCTTATAGGGATATCCGCTTAACTCAACATTATATATGGTTAGATAATTACACATCTTAGTTTAAGAATGCACGAATGTTTTATTGGATGAGAAGGATACACATCAAGATGGGTGTGCAAAATATTTAGAGTTTCACTAAGGTTAGACATGGAAAAGGAGAGCATGATGGTGCATGGGCATGTTTGAAAAGAGATCTTGCAAGAGAAGAGTTAAAGTACAAATATGGTGCTAAATTGAAATATGCAAAGAGCATAGTGGAATGGTGTATTGACAACATGGCCCGAGGTTCAAGAAAATTCCACACTCATAGATATTTTTGGTTGATAGAGGAACAACAAATTGCTAACTATGAGGATTGTATAACACTCACGAGGGTGTAGTGATTTTCCCTCATTTTGTAGCTCAGATATTACTTTATGGGCCACATGGACAAGAAAGTTGGCATGTTTTTGTGCATCTTGTATCAAATTTATCACTACTGAGTGTGATTCACAAGAATGGGTGGATGGATGAATTTGTAGGCCTCTAACTCCGCTTCTCGGGCTTATTAACCTTCAAAGGCATTATGACTTGTTTCTCCAAATGAAGTTGCAACATCTAAGGAATTTGATGACATTTTGATTTTGGTGCGACAAGGTAAATGGTTATTTATAATTTTTGTATTGAGTTATGTCCATTGAAATTAATATGTAGTTTAAAATTGAGTTGAAGCCTTTGTTTTTTTGGTAGGACATGTGTTTTTAGTTATTGCGACATGAGACAATGAAGAAGGAATAGACTATTTCTTATGTCTTTGCATCAAAAAAAAGAAATAAGTTGAATTCTCTTGTTATAGATGACGAAGATATTGAGTACCTTACAAGGTCAAGTGGTAGTTAATGGAACTTGGCTTCGACAAAGTATCTATTAAAAAATTTATCTGCTTGGGTGTTTGAAGACTTTGAGACACACAGAAAATACTCTTATATTCGCATCTAGTTCTAGAGACAAATATTCAGATTGTATAGATATTGAGGAAGGCCTAATAAAAACATTCTTTAGAAGGTTCAAGAGTCAAATCATAAAGCACTCATGTCCGTTATTCGAGTAGATATGATCCTGATGGTTCATTGGAATGAATTTACATGCTCACGTCTGGTATATATAATTTATTTGAAGTGTTTAAATTTTTCAACTAGATTCAAGTTCATATATTTTATTAAATTTGTGTATTTTGTATATATCTAGTATGGTTTTGATTTAACTTAAATTTCTTTGACTTTAACACTTTTATGCAGGTTAGTGTACCAGAAAATCTTCCACCTTCATGACCTGATGGTTCATTGGAATTAATTTAGATGTTCGTCTAGTATATATAATTTCTTTGAAGTGTTTAAAATTGTCAACTAGATCATTCAAGCTCATATATTTTATTAAATTTTTGTATTTTGTATATATCTAGTATGGTTTTGATTCAACTTAAATTTCTTTGACTAACACTTTTATGCAGGTTAGTGGTGCCAGAAAAGCTTCCACTTTCACATCCTGATGGTGAACATTGGAATGAATTTACATACTTGTCTGGTATATATAATTTCTTTGAATTGCTTAAAATTGTCAACTAGATTCAAGTTCATATATTTTATAAATTGTGTGTTTTGTATATATCTAGTATGGTTTTGATTCAACTTAAATTTCTTTGACTAACACTTTTATGCAGGTTAGTGGTGCTAGAAAATCTTCCACCTTCATGTGGTTAGCACTATTAGTAGATAATTTTATATTCTCAAAGCTAAGAGAATATTTCATTATTTTACAAGCAAAGAGAAGCAACTAACAACGGTTTATGTACCTATGGAGGGGGTTCTTGGCTCTGGAGGAGGTATCCTAGAAGCACTGAGAGTGTAGGGAACCAAAATAATACCTCCTAAGTGTTTACCAGGCCATCCCTATGCATGTGCACAATCGGTTTGGTCCCACGACCCACCATTTGAAAAATATAGCGTTTGACAGCCTTACACTGGCTCAAACTATACTATTTGGTGTGTTTGCAAACAATATGGCAATGAGAGCACCAATTGGAGACGGAAAAAACTGATACAAGATATTGTAGAGGGTCCCTATACCAAGGTGTAAGATCTAACGAGATGTTTCTAGGTGTCATGGAGACCGAGTAATCACCCGTCGAAGTTGTATGGTTTTTTGGTCTCAGGGCTCTTAAGGGACTACACCCAAATGAAGTAGCCCGAAAGCAATGAAATTTTCCCACACAAAAATGACACCTCCTCTAGAATTTAACTTTCCACCTAAACATGTTGGCATAGTCGGTTTTGTGTCACGACCCACCGTTTACAAATTATAGCGTTTGTGACCTTACCCTAAATCAAATTACACTATTTCACGTGTTTACAAACAATAGGGTAGTGAGAGAACCGATTAAAGATGGAATAAACCATGAAAGATTATTGTATAGGGTCCCTACATTGAGGTGTCGATCTAACGAGACATCTCTAGGTGCCGTGGAGATCGAGTAATCACCCATCGAAGTTGTACGATTTTTGGGTCTCATGGCTTTTAAGGGACTACGCCCGAACAAAGTAGCCCTAAGCAACAAAATTTTCCCATACTAAAAATACACCTCTACTAGAGTTTACCTAGAAACTTAGATATATTAGCACGATTGGTTTGGTTCCACGACCCACCGTTTGTAAAATATAGCGTTTGATAGCCTTACCACGACTCAAACTACACTATTTTACATGTATACAAACAATAGGTCAGCGAGATCACCGACTGGAGACGGAAAAAAATTGAGATAGGATATTATATAGGGTCCCTATACCGAGGTGTAGGATCCAACGAGACATCTCTAGGTGCCATGGAGACTGATTAATCACCCGTCGAAGTTGTATAGTTTTTTGGTCTCGAGGCTCTCAAGGGACTACGCCTAAATGAAGTGCACTTTGAAGCAACGACATTTTCCCACACAAAAATGATGCCTCCTATAGTGTTTACCTAGCCACATGGATGTGTTGAGTACGATCGATTTGGTGCCAAAACCCACCATTTACAATAGATAGCTTTTGTGCCTTTACCCTTACTCAAACTGCACTATTTTACACGTTTGCAAACAATAGGGTAGCAAGAGAACCGATTGGAGATGGAAAAAACAGAGATAGGCTATTGTAGAGGGTCCTATGCCAAGGTGTATGATCTAATGAGACATCTCTAGGTGCCATGGAGATCAAGTAATCACCCATCGAAGTTGTATGGTTTTTTTGTCTCAAGACTCTTAAGGGACTACACCCAAACGAAGTAGCCCAAAAGCGGTGACATTGTCCCGCACCGAAAAGACACCTATTCTAACATTTACCTAGCCACCTGGACATGTTGGCATAGTCATTTTTGTGCCATGACCCACCGTTTACAAAATATAGCGTTGGATAGCCTTACCCTTACTCAAACAACACTATTTCAAGCATTTACAAACAATAGGGCAGCAAGAGCACCGATTGGAGATGGAAAAAACTGAGACATGATATTGTATAGGGTCCCTATGCAAAGGTGTAGGATCTAATAATACATCTCTAGGTGCCACAAAGACCAAGTAATCACCCGTCGAAGTTGTATGGGTTTTTGGTCTCAGGACTCTTAAGGGACTATGCCCGAACAAAGTAGCCCGAAAGCAATGACATTGTCCCGCACCAAAATGACACCTACTATAGCATTTACCTAGCCACCTGGACATGTTAATGCATTTGGTTTTGTTCCATGACCCACCATTTGCAAAATATAGCGTTGGACAACCTTACCCTTACTCAAACTGCACTATTTTGCATGTTTGCAAACAATAGGGAAGTGAGACCACCGATTGGAGACGGAAAAATTGAGACAAAATATTGTAGGGGGTCCCTACGCTGAGGTGTAAGATCTAATAAGACAACTCTAGGTGCCACGGAGATTGACTAATCACCCGTCGAATTTGTACGGTTTTTGGTCTCGGGACTCTTAAAGGACTACACCCAAACGAAGTAGCTTTGGAAGCAACGACATTTTCATGCACAAAAATTACACCTCCTCTAGTATTTACCTAACCATACGGACGTGTTAGCATAATCAGTTTGGTGCCATGACCCACCATTTGTAAAATATAGTGTTTGATGAATTACTTTGACTCAAACCGCACTATTTCGCGTGTTTACAAACAATAGGGCAGCGAGAGCAAAAAAATTGAGGTGGAAAAACCTAGACAAATTATTATAGAGGGTCCCTATGCTAAGGTGTAGGATCTAATGAGACATCTCTAGGTGCCACGAGATTGAGTAATCACTCATCGAATTTATATGGTTTTTTGGTCTCATGGCTCTTAAGGGACTACGCCCGAACAAAGTATCCCTGAAGCAACAACATTGTCTCGCACCAAAAATTCCTCCTATAGCATTTACCCGGCCACTTAAACATGTTTGCGTAGTCAATTTGGTGCCACAACGCACCATTTACAAAATATAGCATTTGGATGACCTTACCTTGACTCAAATTACATTATTTCACACGTTTACAAACAATAGGGCGGCGAGATCACCGATTAGAGATAAAAACTAAGATAGACTATTATAGAGGGTCCCTACGCCGAGGTGTGGGATCCGACGGATGTCTGTAGGTGCCACGGAGACCGAGTAATCACCCGTCGAAGTTCTATGGTTTTTTTATCTTAGGGTTGTTAAGGAACTACGCTCGAATGAAGTATCCTAGAAGCAACAACATTGTCCCACACCCAAACGATGTATCCCCTAACATTTACCTAGCCACCTAGACATGTGTTGAGTTTTGGAGCTCAATTACTTCAATTTAACATGTTATATTAAACTTTATGGAAAACATAGTAACCGACATCGGTTATGAAGGGATCGACATCGGTTATGAAGGGACCGACATCGGTCACCTATGACCGACATCGGTCAAGCAAGGAGGAACCGTCATCGGTTAGGGCTAACCGATGTCGATTACCTGTGTGTGAGTGTTTTATTTAACTCACATGAATTAGATCTAATTTTAAAAATAGTGGGTCATTTGTTGTTTTTATTGCCCGAAAGTTCCTATTGGCCAAGATAATCCTCAAGAGCCATATTAGCCCTTTTTTCGCCAAATACCCAGATGCCCAAAATTGTTTTATTATGTCGTCGGGATTTGTCTCATGGAAATTTGTATTTAATTATTTTGAGCCCCGTATGAGGTCATTTTGTTTTGCGCCTGCTTTTAACTCTATTATGAGCGAATATGTTATTATTCCTATATACCGTAAGGATTTTAACTTATTTTAAGTTTTGGGCTTTATTTGTAACTTTTGGCAATTTTTCGTGTTTTTGTGGTGTCCCGCTCTGCTTTCTCGTGAAATTTCTCTCGAACAACTCCTTCACGGTAAGCCCGATTTTTGGCCCGAGCACTGGAAAACATACACGCACATTTTGCCCGAGGAAGTCATCATCCGAGGTCCGATCACCGGGAAAAAGCGAAGTCGCGCAGACAGGAAAGCCCCTCGCGGGATGGGCGCATTTTTGGAAAACAAAGGATTTGAGCATGATGGGAAAATATAAGCCGCAGTGTGATGGGAATTGTATACCTACTCTGCAGGTACTTTTTCCCATGTTATAAAAGTCACTTAAGCCGCAAAGGGAAAAATAGAGGTCAGAGGGTGTGGGAATTTATTGCCTACCTCGCAGGTGAAAATTCCCATGATATAATAAAAGGAAAGTGACTTAAGTGAAATCATGGGATTTTAGTGCCTACCTGCAGGTAAAGAATCCCATCAAAAAGTCAAATCACTTAAGTGGATCATGGGATTGTGGTGCCTACCTCAGGTAAAGAATCCCATTATGGTGAAAATTCTTAAAAATAGAATTACATGTGCAAAAAGTGCGCCCTTTGGTGATGGATAAAAATAATTAAATTGATTATTTTTATTAAATTCTATCCTTGGAAAAAGTGCGCCAAGCTTGAGGAGGTTGAAAAGTCAAAGGAAGAATAAAAGAAAGGGATTAAATTAATTAAATTTAATTTATTTAGTGGCTGCCCTCTCTCTTGGAAAAAGTGCGCCCTATTTGGGCATTATTTAATGATTTTAAGGCATTAAATCATTGAATTAATTTCTATTTTCAAAGGGGCTATGGTCAAAGCACACCGTGAGGCTAAAGTTAAGTGTCAGGTGGAGGATTAAATTGGATTAATTTAATTTATTGATGGCTGTCCTTAAACATGCAATTTTTAAAAGAGAAAAGCATGATTTTTAATTAATTAATTGCCTTTAATTGTTAGGGCAATTATTAATTATAGAATTATGAAGGTTATATAAGCATGGGCAGCCATATGGATTTATTATTCAACACACAGTAAAGAATCAGCAGCAAGGAGAAAAAGTGCGCCCTATTAGAGGAAGGATTTTGCACAGCATAAATTGCTAACAAAGGCTAAAAGCTTCCGATTTGGCGCATGCTTTGGAAAAGGTTCATCTTCGTCTCGCACAATTGTTTTCACAGTGTTAAAGGAGCTCGTGTTGATTAAAAGGATTCATGATCTCTTTATGTGCAAATTAAACACCATTTTTTGGGGCAGCAGTTTGAAAAGTGCAGATTTTTATAATTTAAATTCACTATTCATGCTCCGTGGCCATTTTTGTCCAATAAATTGCAGAACTCATTACAGTGCTTTATAAAAGAAAAGGAGTATTTATCAATGTCCAATACATCGCAAATATCCTCCGAATCAAGAATTGTCCAGATCTCGCACTCAAGATTGAAGAAAGCAGCCAAATTAGAAGAAAAAGAATTATTCGATAAAGATTGATAAAGCTATGGCGAAAGGAGATGAAAAAGAGAGCACGATGGATTCATGCATCGCTTCTAAACTTTCGTACATAGGAGACACGATCTAGGCCCGTAACCTCTTTCTCGATTTGATCGACAGATCCAGAGCCGGAAAGACTTCACCATGCGCGGTCAAAAGTAGTGGAATTATTCGAGCCGCAGCTTTCCCATGTACACCCAATTGCGAGTTTGTGATGGAGTGTGCTAGATCTTATCATCCTTCATCCAGATCAAGCGTGATGTCAAGCGGAAAGACAATAATTCGCTTGATGCGTAATTCTTCGATTATTGTCAAGATTCCAAAGATTTAAAGGTGGTGACTTCTATTAGCATTCGTGATGCCGATAGAGGTGGGAAAAGCATAGAGCCGATTGTGTGAGCATCATGAATAAATGGTTCATGAAGAAGCCTAGATCCCCTTCCGTGTTCCCGAGAACTCTTCCACGATCCAATTTGGTGCAGAGGCGGATGATATTGTCAAATTGCTATGCAGTCAATGGTGAAGCGAATGCCTACACTTTCCTGACATGGATGTATGCTTTCATCAGACTATCAAATCAACAAGGTTGATTCTATAATCAATTGGTCGAAATTATTAGCAGAACATCGGTGAGCAATCATGAACGTAAAGCGCATACCTTCACCTTCAAGATGACTTCATACTTGGTATATGCCGCAGCCTTCACAGGTGTCTTTTCCAAGCCGGATAGATGTGGTATTCTTTCCAGGATCCCATTTTCGAGTGCTACCCATTACCTTCGCACCTGCGCAAGAGAAGGACTTCAAAGTGATCAACGATGGTTTCTTCTACGATTTCATCTCGCAGTTAGACAAAGACTTGAAGACTCACAGTAGTAAGCAAGGAAGCATGGGAAGCAAGTGTCCAAGATTGGCAAGATATTCATCCAAATTTGCGATTTCACATACCTCGTGGTTACGAGCTTTTCAGTGAACCAACAAAGATGCCAAGGTACCCGAGTGATGATTTGATTGCCATGGAGCTAAGCAGTAACTTGTGGAGTTACACGACCTTCAAATGGCGCACAAGTCTACGGGCTACTTCCCACTCACCGTGGGATATTACAGCTTGATCGCATTCACAGAGCTCGAAGAATGGAAGCACAAATGTTGTCCGAGTATGAGCAAGAGTTCTTCCCTGCACGGCTTAATTTTGATCCATTCGGAATAGCCAGAAGACAATCTCCCAGAGTACGCACATGTACCTTCGCTAGAAGATTTCTCGGATGAAGTGCGTAAGTGAGTACGAGGTCGAAAAGAAAGATTTCAGCAGTCATCACAAAGCAAGTATTTGACTTTGACTAGCGCGATACCGCGGATCTTAAAGATGATGGGGAACGTGGTACTTGACACTTACCATCAAATGGGAGGAGATAAAGCTCTACTACAGATAGCAATATACCGCAGAAGACAATAAGAAAGATCCGAGTCAGTGTTGGTGAGTACTTCGAGCTGGTCACTAACGAAGGGATACCGCTTGATGAAGTATCGATGAATCAAATCACGGCAACTTCGGCGCAGAGATTCCCTCAAGCCGAAAGCATGAAGGAGAGAGCAGCAGAAGGTCCGAGAAGTCAAAGTACGCAGAAAATCTCAAGAGAAAGAGGAGACCACTTCTACGACCATAGCTTTGACTCCGACTTCTCCAAAGACTCTAGTGGATCACCAACTATCACCACACAGCAGGATGTTTCCATGCCTTCATCAAACCAAGAACGCTCATCTTCTCTCCGCAGCCACTTCGCTCAAAGACCCGCTCCAGAGGAGATGTCAAGCCGCAGATGACGGAGTTCGAAAGAGCTTTGTCCTCGGATGTTTCGTGAGGATGGCAGCCATGATACCGTGGCACTTTCTCGATGGAGAGGATGCAGAGCGGAAATAGAGCGCACTCAAGAATTCTCATTCTCCGAGAAGTAATTTCTAATGGTTAGCTTTGCAGCTTGGTTCCTAAGCAAGAATAGAGATGAACTTAGAGGAACATGACTTGCAGCTACTTCAGGATCTGAGCAGAAGAGACAAAAGGCCTAAAGTTGCTAAAGCAACTTCTAGGTTGATCATCGAGGATTCGGGAGAGAAGTTTGCTGAGATATTAATCCCGGCGGAAGGAAAGGTAGAAGAGGAACTCACGGCAGAAGATGTGACGGTGACCAAAATACCACTCGGTCAAGCTACCACTGAAGGATCAAGCAGACACGCAGACGTTGCCGGATGCTTTGTTCTCTTAGGCTCGACAAAGAAAAGGCGGAGAAAGAAGAGCTGCAGAAGCAAATAACTCAATTATGTGAGATCATAGCCAAGGTTGCTAAACCTTCCGTTCAGCCCATTTCAGCGCAGGTGAGTGATCATCTTATGCAGGAAATGGAAGATGCAAGCAATCAAGTAAAGGCTATTGACGAATGGAAGGATCTGATTATTCGTCAAGCTTCTGTGCAACTTGGGGAAGTGCCAGCCCGCCTAAAGGTTATGAACGATGCAGAAAATCAACTAAAGCAACTGATAGAAAGCATAAAAGGAATAAATACAATACAGAGAGTAACCCGAGTGTTTTGGCCGAGATCAACAAGTCACGGAGATGTATCGTCAGCAGAGCAAATTGTGCCGATGGATCACCGAGAAGGGGAAGCAGCTAGAGTTTGCGCAGATCTTCCGCTTTGAGATCTCGCAGAGTTTTGTCAAGAGGATGCAGCACTTGAGAGCGTAACATCGATTTGCCGGATAGTGTTATTTCTTTCACCGAGGAAAGAGTGGATGGAGGTATTACTTCATACGCATGCGATTGTTTCTAACGAGGTGCATGATTCTCTGGAGGGTTCTCTTCTCGATGGTGCAAAAGAGGATTGATAAAGCCACCAAGCCTTTCACGATGAACTCTATCGCAGAGGGTCGGTGACACCGCAGTGCATATCATGAGATTTGGGCCAAGTTTGAAGAAGTGGAAGCATGCAAAGAAAGTGTCAATGAAGGATTGCTGCAATTCAGATGATGAAAAAAAGAAGCAAGAGCTAAAACAGATGGAAAGATGTCAACTATATGTTCGACAAGTATATCGATATCGTAACAAGAAGAAGATGTAGATGTTACAACGCATGACTTCTTCTATTTCTTTCTTCTTCTATTTTCTATGTTCCCGGATGAAATTGTAAACTTCTAAGTTATTGGTTTTGCAACCATTACTCGAAGTCATGTGGAACCTTTCTATTAGTTAAGTGATACATGTGTCACTTAAGAAGAAGTTAGTTGAGGATGATTGCCAAATGTCATCTTTACTTGTTGTTCATACTTTAGTTCAACTTTGAGTCTTCTATTTGTACTTTCCTCCTACATTCTATAAGTAGGAGAAGAACCTACGGGTTAATCATCGATCGAATTTGTAAGAAGCAATCTTGTGTTCTAGACTTTGTGCCGAACCCCGAGAGCCACTATTGCAGAGGAATACAAAGAAGCAGTGTTTCCTGAGAACTTTGTGTCACGGTGTATTTTGTTTCGCTTTCTAAATCTTAGATCTCTTAATAGACTTTGTGTTATTTTAGATCTAGATCTAGAGCTGCCTTTGCTTTATAATTCTGTGTTCAAATCTATTTGAGTTTCTTCTATGTGCATGCAATTAGCTCTCAAATCTACTAATTAGGGATGCACATCTTCCTTATTTCTTCTCTCGTAATTCCTTTACTTTCTTCTTCTTAATTTTCCTTTCTTAAACAAATGCTTACTTTGCGCAAAACTTCTTAGTTATGGTTCATGAACTAAGTTGTTAAAGTAAAACCCCGATAGATAAAAACACATTTTTATCGACAAATCCGACACGGAGCCTCACCGGTTAAATGAGGGAGATTTATCTATGACCGCCTAGGTTCGATGCTATGCAGAAAATCTAGCCAACAGCTTTTGGCGACTACTGGGAACAACTAGCTTTGCAGATCAAAGCTTTTCTATTGAAGATCAGAGTGTTTTCCATACAAATCTCAACCTGGCTGAACGTCCGTTCACCAGATCCGTAAAGGCGCAAGGAAGGACGGATCATTTCTTCCGATCACAGAGCAATTCAATTTCAATCATCCTCCCTGCTAGAAGCCGCAGATCTAGTCTTTCACCAGGTAGGAGAGTACACACCCATCCAGATCCGGATCGTATTCAACATAATCCGGCGGCTGGAATTATCCAACAAGTCTATCAAGTCTACACAAGGAGGAGACGTGCTCAAGCTAACATGGCGCACCAAATTGTACCTGTTCCATGGGGGGCGGCTTTTGGACCTCTCAACTTGGCTCCACCTATGCACGATCTGCCAAAGGGATCCGTAAAGAATTTTCCAAATTCTTTGAGAGATGGAAAGCAAAACCCGGATGATGCATTTGGCGGCCTTCTTCATATCTTGTGGTGTGCTTTGCAGAGAGCATGAAGATGTCTCAACTGTGCTATTCATCGAGACCTTACATGACTTGGCCGAGAATGGTTCTATCGGCCGCTCCCGCACCATAACCAGTTGGGCGACTATGCGTGAACAATTTATCAAAAGATTCAAGCCTGCAGAGGACACGAGCACGATGATCACCCAACCGACGCAGCTTGAAGAAAGAGCCAAACGAGAACATGCGGACTTTATCAGCAAAGTTCCAAAGGATTTTGTATAAAATCCCCACTTCGCCGTATTGAGCGATGAAAATCAAAAGACGTTTTTTATAAACGCCTATCACTCAAGTCGATATCGCCTAAGAAGGGCAAGACCTGCAAATTTGTTGGATGCACAAAATGCTGCCGTGGAAGTTGAGGACGACTTGATCATGGCTGGAAAACTCAAACAACTATCTCATAAAGGTGATGGTGCTTCTTCTAGTACTTCTGATCCTTTGTTGCAGAGATTGGCTAATGACATGCTGCAGATCAAGAAGCAGATCTCTCAAACGGGGAATGCACCCCCCTCAAGAATAGCTCCTATCCGGACCTTCAATGGTCAAAATCAAAATCAAAATCGAAACAGACTTGTCACCGCACCACAAATACGCTTGGCAATAGAAGCTGCTCCAAGGAATAACTTGGAAACTAATGAAGAGGATCTCGACATTGATGAATCATTTGATGATGAAGACTTTATAGATCCCGCTGGCGACTCCAATATTGGTTACCTGGACTACGAATCTGATGAGGGCTATTATGAATCTTTTGAAGATTCTGATGGTCACACTTTTGCGGTGTTTACAAGGTCTCAGACACGCCAAAATGCCGAAGCATCCACAAGCGGCCGGAAAGAGAGAGAAGATCCTGGCCCGGATGTTACTATCTTGAAAAGAGGTAGCATTCTTCCTTCTTCATTAGCACCCAAGGAGAAATATTCTTTCAATCCGCAGCAAAGAACCAACGCACATCCTGCTGAAGCAAGTCAAGCTTTTGACATAATTGATCACATCAAGAGAAATAAGGTCCAAATGTCAGAAGCTGAGTATTTGAGGGCATTTCCTGATCAGTTGAATAGATTGGTCAAATATGTGCAAAGCAATGGTCCTAGCCCAACGAACAATAATCCACGGGGTATCTTGTCAAGTCCAAAGATTACTCCACCTTCAAATAATGCTGCTGCAAGTTCTTCTTCTTCCACCCCTTCTCCTGCTACATCGGAAAGGATTGAGCCATTCTATGTGTCTTTGCTCATCAACTATAAGCTAAGCAATCGCATCCGGATTCTCGAGCTTCGACAACGCCATGCCCGCCAAAGTCAGCTGATGCCTCGGTCTTACATTGACAAAACCATCGAAGATGTTATTCCATGGAAAGGCAAGTCCTCTTGTGGGGCAAATCAAAGATGCGCAGCAAGATTGCTTCCTTCCTGCATAAAAGACTGAAAATGACTATCCTCAGAAGCAGATTCCACTTCCTATGGCATGCTATTGAGTAGAAATTTTTGCAAGGAGCCGGGTGGAGAAGTGAAGATGGATTGGTCTTGTGCGCACATACCAATCGTGAGGAGTAAATCGTGTTTGAACCTGAGAAGAAATCTAAGTACACAGTATCAAAATCTGAAGATCCTAGATCTCAGATCTTGTTTCAAGAATCGGATCACGGAGTCTATTACCTAGAAATGGATAAAGAAGAAATTCAACCGGTGATTCGAGAATCACATCAAATTGATAACAAGATTTGGACTCTGGAATTTGATGGTAGCTGCTGTTCATTTGGATCCGCAGTGTGTTGTTCTTATCTCTCCTGAAGGGAAGGTGCATGCGCACTCCTTCAAATTGATGTTCGAAAATACTAACAATACGGCTGAGTATGAAGCATTGTTGTTAGGCATGGAGCAGGCAAGAACAATGGGAATCAAATTATTACACGCAAGAGGAGATGCTGAGCTGATCAGTAAAGCGTATAAGAGGCCTCTACCAAGTCAAAAAGACAAACCGCGCACTATAGAGATCGGGTCTACTCGCTATCCTCGGATTTTTCAGCTTTCTCTGTGATCTTACATTCCGAGAGAACAAAATTCAAGAGCTGATTCGCTTGCAGTTATTGCAGCCTTGTTGAATCCGGATCAGCCCCCTGCATTCTTTAGACAGGGAGACTACAAGGTGGAAATGGTTTTTCGCCCAAAGGTTCCCGACAACGCCCAAAGAATGGCAGGTTTTCAACGATGATACACATTGCCGCATTTCTCCAACAAAAGATAACTTTGAAGAAATCTACTATGAGGGAAGCAATTCACCTCCCAGCACTAACGTCGAGAAATGGATGCCGACGCCTCAGAGGTCGAGATTATCCAACTAAAGGGAAATAAAATTCCCAAAGGCTTGGTATCTCTTGAGGAAATGTTTGATAAGCATGATCAGATGCTTAAGAAAAATGAAGAAAATGAGGAAGGCTCTTCCTCCGACACACAATTACTAAATTTGGGAGCTTAAAGAATGATCCCAAATTAGTAAATCTGGGAAAGTGTTGTTCGAAGCTGAAAAGGAAGCTTTTACTAAGCTTCTTAAGAAATACATGGATATTTTTGCCTGGTCCTATCAGGATCTAAAACATATCAGCCTGTAGAAGTTCAACACTACATCCCGCTTAAATCAGAACAAAAGCCTTTCAAGCGTAAGTCGCGCGGCACAATCCAACCATTTCAGAACCATCTTCGCAGTAAATCCGTAAGTCGTTAGATGCAAAGATTATCTATCCCATACACCATTCGGAGTGGTTGGCCAACATAGTCCCCGTAAGAAAGAAAAGTGGTGAGATTAGGTCAGTGCGTGGATTTCCGCAACCTTAATCAAGCTTCATCAAGGATAACTACCCTATCCCCATCATGGATCACACTCGCAGTGGTCACCGGATCTCGAGATGCTTTCCATGCTTGACGGCTTCTCGTGATACAATCAAGTCAAGGTGGCCGAGGAAGATCAATACAAAACGGCGCTCATCACACCTCGGGAACCTTCGCATACCGTAAGATGCCGCTCGCCCGATCAATGCCGGTGCTACATTTCAAAGAGCTATGGATCTAGCCTTTGCTCATCTCAAAGATATAAGCATAGTTGTGTACCGGATGATTCGGACAGCCTTTTCTAAAGATAAGCACACACATTTCAAACTTGAAGAGGTTTTCATACAATGCCGCAAGCATGGTATTTCTTTTCAATCCTAAGAAATCTATCTTTGTCAGAATCAAGGAAAGCTCTTGGGCACATTGTTTCCAAAGAAGGAACAAAGATAGATCCGTGAGCGTGTCAAATCTATTCGACATTGCCTTTGCCCACATCCAAAAAGGGAGTTCACTCTTTCTTTGAAAAGTGAATTTTCTCAGAGATTCATTCCGACTTTCTTTGAGCTAACCCGTCATATTTCAAATATGATGAAGAAGACACAAGATTTTAAATGGAGCAGCGAAGGGAAGGAAGCTTTCGAGAAAATCAAAGAGGCCCTGTCGAAAGCACCAGTCTTGGTCTCACCTGACTTCAATAAAGAATTTATTCTTTATTGTTATTCTTCTGAACATACTATGTCAGCAATATTGATGCAGAAAAATCAAGAGGACGCAGAAACTCCTATTGCTTTCATGAGCACGCCACTCAAAGCCTATGAGTTGAAATACACTCCAATGGAAAAGCACGCATATGCGGTGGTGAAGGCGTGCAAAGCATTCAGGTACTATATTCTTTCCTCACATACTGTGGTTTTGGTTCCAGATACTGCAGTTAAAATCTATCCTTACTCAGCAAGAGTTAGGATTGTTGAGAGGCACATGGGTGACAAAAGTTCAAGAATATGACCTGGATATTAAACCAACAAAGCTGGTTCGAGGAAGAGGTCTGTGTGAACTAATGACAGAGATGAAATCATTAGTAACTGAAGCAGATCAGGATGGGATAGATGAAGATTTACTCGCAGATTTTTATAGATCCGTAGAGGAATGGTACAAGAATATTGCTTACTTTCTAACGTATGGAGAATGCCCGATCAACTTTCCGTAAAAGAGAAACGAACTATTAAGCTTAAATCCAAAGATTTTGTGCTTTGGGATAATGGTTTGTACAAAAGGGGAATTGATGGTGTATTTCTCAGATGCGTGGATAAAGCTCAACAGGATCAACTACTACAACAGTTTCATGACATGGCTTGTGGTGGTCATTTCTCAGCCCGAGTCACTGCACACAAGATCCTTAGAGCAAGGTATTACTGGCCCACCCTTTTTCAAGATACCGCAGTAATGGGTAGCTAAGTGTCAAGCATGCCAACATTTTGTCAAGGCGTGTGAAATTGCCTCGCATTACCCCTAAAACCCATCAGATCAAGAACCTTTCCAACAAAGGGGGTATGGATTTTATCGATGCTTAACCCGCTTCCAAACGGTCATCATTACATTCTAACAAATGCACGATTATTTCAAAAGTGGGTAGGCTATTCCCGTGAAGAATGCCACTTCGCCGAAGTGTGCAATTTTATAAAAGAAAATATTATCACAAGTTCATGCGTATCTAAAGAAAATTGTAGCAGATAATGCTCCGAATCTTTCTTCCGAGGAGTTGGTGGAATTTTCACACTTATGGGATTCAACTTGTTCATTCCTCAAACTACTATCCACAAGGGAATGGTCAAGTCAATCTAGTAATAAGAACTTGGTAACTATCGTGCGCAAGTCAGAATGTAAAAATCAAAGGACTTGGCATAAAAAGTTGTTGATGCATTATGGGCCGATAGATCACACCAAAGAGGGCGATAGGCATGTCCCCATTTCAGCCGCTATATGGAAGAGACACAGAGCCGCCTCTCACCTTGAATTGCCGCCCCTACGACTTTCTAAAGCCCCGAAGATTCCACGCTCACGGATGCTATCGATAAAAGAATCATGTACCCGATCAATTGAGGGAAGTACAAACTCAAGTCAGCAGAGTAGGTCGACAGAGCATCGAGGAAGGTGAAAGTCATCTTCGACAAAAATGCCAGGGAAAGAAAGTTTGAAGTTAATGACTGGGTCCTCTTATGGGACAAAAGAAGAGAAACAAAAGGCATGCATGGAAAGTTCGATTCACTATGGAAAGGGCCTTTGTAATCAAAAAGATCGCCGAGCAGCAGATAGCTTCATTCTTGCTCATCGATGGAGTTGAATCGCCGCTTGCCTTTCAATGGGCAACACTTGAAGCTGTTCCGAACATGAGAAGCAGGGTAAAACCTGTATGTACATAAATAAAACCTTTGTTTGTTTTTCCTTGTTTTGTCTTGTTTTGGTGTTGTGTTGTGTTGTGTTTGTCTGCCTGACCCCGTGCCCAAAAGACAAGATACGAAACCAGAGATGCTGGGATCTCATCTTTTCCCTTTTCCATTCTGTCAGGAGAAAAAGATGTCCACAGACGGAGCCAACTGGTGTCACTCAGATTTCACCCCGAAATCTGTGACTACCCAATTTGAAAAAATTTCGTACTTTTAAAATAGTGGGTCATTTGTTGTTTTTATTGCCTGAAAGTTCCTCAGTATTAGGCCAAGATAATCCCAAGAGCCATATTAGCCCTTTTTCGCCAAATACCCGATGCCCAAAATTGTTTTATTATGTCGCCGGATTTGTCTCATGGGAAATTTGTATTTAATTATTTTGAGCCCCGTATGAGGCTCATTTCATACCCTGCTTTAACTCTATTATGAGCGAATATGTTATTATTCCTATATACCGTAAGGATTTTAACTTATTTTAAGTTTTGGGCTTTATTTGTAACTTTTGGCAATTTTTCGTGTTTTTGTGGTGTCCTGCTCTGCTTTCTCGTGAAATTTCTCTCGAACAACTCCTTCACGGTAAGCCCGATTTTTGGCCCGAGCACTGGAAAACATACACGCACATTTTGCCCGAGGAAGTCATCATCGAGGTCCGATCACCGGGAAAAAGCGAAGTCGCAGACAGGAAAGTTTCATGGGATGGGCGCATTTTTGGAAAACAAAGGATTTGAGCCACGATGGGAAAATATAAGCCGCAGTAGGATGGGAATTGTATACCTACTCTCAGGGTACTTTTTCCCGTGTTATAAAAGTCACTTAAGCCGCAGTGGGAAAATAGAGGTCAGAGTGTGTGGGAATTTATCGCCTACCTCAGCAGGTGAAAATTCCCATGATATAATAAAAGGAAAGTGACTTAAGTGAAATCATGGGATTTTAGTGCCTACCTCACAGGTAAAGAATCCCATCAAGCAAAAGTCAAATCACTTAAGTGGATCATGGATTGTGGTGCCTACCTCAGGGTAAAGAATCCCATTATGGTGAAAATTCTAAAAATAGAATTACATGTGCAAAAAGTGCGCCCTTTGGTGATGGATAAAAATAATTAAATTGATTATTTTTATTAAATTCTATCCTTGGAAAAAGTGCGCCCAAGCTTGAGGAGGTTGAAAAGTCAAAGGAGATTAAAAAAGCAATTAAATTAATTAAATTTAATTTATTTAGTGGCTGCCCTCTCCTTGGAAAAAGTGCGCCCATTTGGGCATTATTTAATGATTTTAAATGCATTAAATCATTGAATTAATTTCTATTTTCAAAGGGCTATGGTCAAAGCACACCGTGAGGCTAAAGTTAAGTGTCAGGTGGAGGATTAAATTGGATTAATTTAATTTATTGATGGCTGTCCTTAAACATGCAATTTTTAAAAGAGAAAAGCATGATTTTTAATTAATTAATTGCCTTTAATTGTTAGGGCAATTATTAATTATAGAATTATGAAGGTTATATAAGCATGGGCAGCCATATGGATTTATTATTCAACACACAGTAAAGAATCGCAGCAAGGAGAAAAAGTGCGCCCCATTAGAGGAAGGATTTTGCATGCATAAAGTGCTAACAAAGGCTAAAAGCTTCCGATTTGGCGCATGCTTTGGAAAAGGTTCATCTTCGTCTCGCACAATTGTTTTCACAGTGTTAAAGGAGCTCAGTGTTGATTGATAAAAGATTCATGATCTCTTTATGTGCAAATTAAACACCATTTTTTGGGGCAGCAGTTTGAAAAGTGCAGATTTTTATAATTTAAATTCACTATTCATGCTCCGGTGGCCATTTTTGTCCAATAAATTGCAGAACTCATTACAGTGCTTTATAAAAGAAAAGGAGTATTTATCAATGTCCAATACATCGCAAATATCCTCCGAATCAAGAATTGTCCAGATCTCGCACTCAAAGATTAAGAAAGCAGCCAAATTAGAAGAAAAAGAATTATTCAGATAAAGATTGATAAAGCTATGGCGAAAGGAGATGAAAAAGAGAGCACGATGGATTCATGCATCGCTTTCTAAACTTTCGCATATAGGAGACACTGATCTAGGCCCGTAACCTCTTTCGATTTGATCGATGATCCAGAGCCGGAAAGACTTCACCATGCGTGCGGTCAAAAGTAGTGGAATTATTCGAGCCGCAGCCTTTCCCGCATACACCCCATTGCCGAGTTTGTGATGGAGTGTGCTAGATCTTACCATCCTTCATCCAGATCAAGACGTGATGTCATGCGGGAAAGACAATAATTCGCTTGATGCGTAATTCTTCGATTATTGTTCAAGATTCCAAGATTTAAAGGTGGTGACTTCTATTAGCATTCGTGATGCCGACAAGAGGTGGGAAAAGCATAGAGCCGATTGTGTGAGCATCATGAATAAATGGTTCATGAAGAAGCCTAGATCCCCTTCCAAGTTCCCGAGAACTCTTCCACGATCCAATTTGGTGCAGAGGCGGATGATATTGTCAAATCACTATGCAGTCAATGGTGAAGCGAATGCCTACACTTTCCTGACATGGATGTATGCTTTCATCAGACTATCAAATCAACAAGGTTGATTCTATAATCACTGGTCGTAAATTATTAAGCAGAACATCGGTGAGCAATCATGAACGTAAAGCGTACCTTCACTTTCAAGATGACTTCATACTTGGTATATGCCGCAGCAGCTTCACAGGTGTCTTTTCCAAGCCGGATAGATGTGGTATTCTTTCCAAGGATCCCATTTTCGAGTGCTACCCATTACCTTCGCACCGCGTGCGAAGGACTTCAAAGTGATCAACGATGGTTTCTTCTACGATTTCATCCGCAGTTAGACAAAGACTTGAAGACTCACAGAGTAAGCAAGGAAGCATGGGAAGCAAAGGTCCAAGATCGGCAAAGATATTCATCCAAATTTGCAGATTTCACATACCTCGTGGTTACGAGCTTTTCAGTGAACCAACAAAGATGCCAAGGTACCCGAGTGATGATTGATTGCCATGGAGCTAAGCAGTAACTTGGGAGTTACACGACCTTCACCAAGCGCACAAGTCTACGGGCTACTTCCCACTCACCGTGGGATATTACAACATCAAATTCACAGAGCTCGAAGAATGGAAGCACAAATGTTGTCCGAGTATGAGCAAGAGTTCTTCCCTGCACGGCTTAATTTTGATCCATTTGGAATAGCCAGGAAGACAATCTCCCAGGAGTACGCACATGTACCTTCGCTAGAAGATTTCTCGATGAAGTGCGTATGAGTACGAGGTCGAAAGAAAGATTTCAGCAGTCAGCTTTAAAGCAAGTATTTGACTTTGACTAGCGCGATACCGCGGATCTTAAAGATGATGGGAACGTGGTACTTGACACTTACCATCAAATGGGAGGAGATAAAGCTCTACTACAGGATAGCAATGGCAGCTGCAGCACAATAGAAGAAAGATCCGGAGCTGTGTTGGTGAGTACTTCGAGCTGGTCACAACGAAGGGATACCGCTTGATGAAGTATCGATGAATCAAATCACGGCAACTTCGGCGCAGAGAGATTCCCTGCGAAAGCATGAAGGAGAGAGCAGCAGAAGGTCCGAGAAGTTGAAAGTACGCAGAAGATCTCAAGAGAAAGAGGAGACCACTTCTACGACCATAGCTTTGACTCCGACTTCTCCAGTACCTAGTGGATCACCAACTATTGCACCACAGCAGCAGGATGTTTCCATGCCTTCATCAAACCAAAGAACGCTCATCTTCTCTCCGCAGCCACTTCTGCTCAAAGACCCGCTCCAGAGGAGATGTCAAGCCGCAGATGACGGAGTTCGAAAGAGCTTTGTCCTCGGATGTTTCTGAGGATGGCAGCCATGATACCGTGGCACTTTCTCGATGGAGAGGATGCAGAGCGGAAATAAGAGCGCACTCAAGAATCTTCTCATTCTCCGAGAAGTAATTTCTGGAATGGTTAGCTTTAGCTTGGTTCCTAAGCAAGAATAGAGATGAACTTAGAGGAACATGACTGCAGCCTACTTCAGATCCGAGCGTAAGAGACAAAGGCCTAAAGTTGCTAAAGCAACTTCTAGGTTGATCATCGAGGATTCGGGAGAGAAGTTTGCCGAGATATTAATCCCGCTGAAGGAAAGGTAGAAGAGGAACTCACGGCGTAAAGATGTGACGGTGACCAAAATACCACTCGGCCAACTACCACCGAAGGATCAAGCAGACACGCAGACGCTTGCCGGATGCTTGCTCTTAGGCTTGACAAAGAAAAGGCGGAGAAAGAAGAGCTGCAGGCAAAAATAACTCAATTATGTGAGATCATAGCCAAGGTCAAGCTAAACCTTCCGCTCACCCATTTCAAATACAGTGAGTGATCATCTTATGCAGAAATGGAAGATGCAAGCAATCAAGTAAAGGCTATCGACGAATGGAAGGATCTCGATTATTCGCCAAGCTTCGCGGCAACTTGGGAAGTGCCAGCCCGCCTAAAGGTTATGAACGATGCAGAAAATCAACTAAAGCAACTGATAGAAAGCATAAAAGGAATAAATACAGTTGCAGAGAGTAACCTGAGTGTTTTGGCCGAGATCAACAAGTCACCGAGATGTATCGTCAGCAGAGCAAATTGTGCCGATGGATCACCGAGAAGGGGAAGCAATGAGAGTTTGCAGATCTTCCGCTTGAGATCTGCAGAGTTTTGTCAAGAGGATGCAGCACTTGAGAGCAGTAACATCGATTTGCACGGATAGTGTTATTTCTTTCACCGAGGAAAGAGTGGATGGAGGTATTACTTCATACGTATGGATTGCTTTCTAACGAGGTGCATGATTCTCTGGAGGGTTCTCTTCGATGGTGCAAAAGAGGATTGATAAAGCCACCAAGCCTTTCACGATGAACTCTATCAAGAGGGTCGGTGACACCGCAGTGCATATCATGAGATTTGGGCCAAGTTTGAAGAAGTGGAAGCACAAAGAAAGTGTCAATGAAGGATCGCTGCAATTCAGATGTAAAAGGAAGCAAAGAGCTAAAACAGATGGAAAGATGCTGAACTATATGTTCGACAAGTATATCAGATATCAGAACAAGAAGAAGATGTAGATGTTACAGCTGGCATGACTTCTTCTATTTCTTTCTTCTTCTATTTTCTATGTTCCCGGATGAAATTGTAAACTTCTAAGTTATTGGTTTTGCAACCATTACTCGAAGTCATGTGGAACCTTTCTATTAGTTAAGTGATACATGTGTCACTTAAGAAGAAGTTAGTTGAGGATGATTGCCAAATGTCATCTTTACTTGTTGTTCATACTTTAGTTCAGTTTGAGTCTTCTATTTGTACTTTCCCTCCTACATTCTATAAGTAGGAGAAGAACCTACGGGTTAATCATCGATCAGAATTTGTAAGAAGCAATCTTGTGTTCTAGACTTTGTGCTGAACCCCTGAGAGCCACTTGTTGCAGAGGAATACAAAGAAGCAGGTTTCCGGAGAACTTTGTGTCACGGTGTATTTTGTTTCTTGCTTCTAAATCTTAGATCTCTTAATAGACTTTGTGTTATTTTAGATCTAGATCTAGAGCTGCCTTTGCTTTATAATTCTGTGTGTTCAAATCTATTTGAGTTTCTTCTATGTGCATGCAATTAGCTCTGCAATCTACTAATTGGGATGCACATCTTCCTCATTTCTTCTCTGTAATTCCTTTACTTCCTTCTTCTGTAATTTTCCTTTCTTAAACAAATGCTTTGCTTGCAAAAACTTCTTAGTTATGGTTCATGAACTAAGTTGTTAAAGTAAAACCCCGATAGATAAAAACACATTTTTATCGACAACCGACACGGAGCCTCACCGGTTAAATGAGGGAGATTTATCTCATGACCGCCTAGGTTTGATGCTATGCAGAAAATCTAGCCAACAGCTTTTGGCGACTACTGGGAACAACTAGCTTTGCAGATCAAAGCTTTTCTATCAAGATCGAGTGTTTTCCATACAAATCTCAACCTCGGCCGAACGTCCGCTCACCGATCCGTAAAGGCGCAAGGAAGGACGGATCATTTCTTCCGATCAGCAGAGCAATTCAATTTCAATCATCCTCCTGCTAGAAGCCGCAGATCTAGTCTTTCACCAGAGAGAGTACACACCCATCCGTATCCGGATCGTATTCAAGATAATCCGGCGGCCGGAATTATCCAACAAGTCTATCAAGTCTACACAGGAGGAGACGTGCTCAAGCTAACATGGCGCACCAAATTGTACTGCTCCATGGGGGCGGCTGACCTCTCAACTTGGCTCCACCTATGCACGATCTCGCCAAAGGGATCCGTAAAGAATTTTCCAAATTCTTCGAGATGGAAAGCAAAACCCGGATGATCATTTGCGGCCTTCTTCATATCTTGTGGTGTGCTTGCAGTAGAGAGAGCATGAAGATGTCTCAACAAAGCTATTCATCGAGACCTTACATGACTTGGCCGAGAATGGTTCTATCGGCCGCCTCCCGCACCATAACCAATTAAGGGCGACTATGCGTGAACAATTTATCAAAAGATTCAAGCCTGCAGAGGACACGAGCACGATGATCACCCAACTGACGCAGTTGAAGAAAGAGCCAAACGAGAACATGCGGGACTTTATTGCAAAGTTCCAAAGGATTTTGTATAAAATCCCCACTTCTGCTGCATTGAGCGATGAAAATCAAAAGACGTTTTTTATAAACGCTCTATTGCCTGAAGTTGGATATCAGCTAAGAAGGGCAAGACCTGCAAATTTGTTGGATGCACAAAATGCTGCCGTGGAGGTTGAGGACGACTTGATCATGGCTGGAAAACTCAAACAACTATCTCATAAAGGTGATGGTGCTTCTTCTAGTACTTCTGATCCTTTGTTGCAGAGATTGGCTAATGACATGCTGCAGATCAAGAAGCAGATCTCTCAAACGGGGAATGCACCCCCCTCAAGAATAGCTCCTATCCGGACCTTCAATGGTCAAAATCAAAATCAAAATCGAAATGTAGACTTGCCACCGCACTACAAATGCTTGGCAATAGAAGCCGCCCAAGGAATAACTTGGAAACTAATGAAGAGGATCTCGACATCGATGAATCATTCGATGATGAAGACTTTATAGATCACACCGCGACTCCAATATTGGTTACCTGGACTACGAATCTGATGAGGGCTATTATGAATCTTTTGAAGATTCTGATGGTCACACTTTTGCGGTGTTTACAAGGTCTCAGACACGCCAAAATGCCGAAGCATCCACAAGCGGCCGGAAAGAGAGAGAAGATCCTGGCCCGGATGTTACTATCTTGAAAAGAGGTAGCATTCTTCCTTCTTCATTAGCGCCCAAGGAGAAATATTCAAATTCTTTCAATCCGCAGCAAAGAACCAACGCACATCCTGCTGAAGCAAGTCAAGCTTTTGACATAATTGATCACATCAAGAGAAATAAGGTCCAGATGTCAGAAGCTGAGTATTTGAGGGCATTTCCTGATCAGTTGAATAGATTGGTCAAATATGTGCAAAGTAATGGTCCTAGCCCAACGAACAATAATCCACGGGGTATCTTGTCAAGTCCAAAGATTACTCCACCTTCAAATAATGCTGCTGCAAGTTCTTCTTCTTCCACCCCTTCTCCTGCTACATCGGAAAGGATTGAGCCATTCTATGTGTCTTTGCTCATCAACTGGACATAAGCTAAGCAATCGCATCCCGGATTCTCGAGCTTCGACACAACGCCATGCCCGCCAAAGTCAGCTGATGCCTCGGGTCTTACATCGACAAAACCATCGAAGATGTTATTCCATGGAAAGGCAAGTCCTCTTGTGGGGCAAATCAAAGATGCGCAGTGATTTCTTCCTTCCTGCATAAAAAGACTGAAAATGACTATCCTCAGAAGCAGATATTCCACTTCCTATGGCATGCTATCGAGTAGAAATTTTTGCAAGGAGTCGGGTGGAGAAGTGAAGATGGATTGGTCTTGTGCGCACATACCAATCAAAGGAGTAAATCGTGCCGAACCCGAGAAGAAATCTAAGTACACAGTATCAAAATCTGAAGATCCTAGATCTCGATCTTGTTTCAAGAATCGGATCACTGAGTCTATTACCTAGAAATGGATAAAGAAGAAATTCAACCGTGATTCGAGAATCACATCAAATTGATAACAAGATTTGACTCGAATTTGATGGTAGCCGCTGCTCATTCGATCCGGCAGTGTGTGTTTTTATCTCTCCCGAAGGGAAGGTGCATGCGCACTCCTTCAAATTGATGTTCAAAATACTAACAATACGGCCGAGTATGAAGCATTGTTTGTTAGGCATGGAGCAGCAAGAACAATGGGAATCAAATTATTACACGCAAGAGGAGATGCTGAGCTGATCAGTAAAGCGTATAAGAGGCCTCTACCAAGTCAAAAAGACAAACCGCGGCACTATAGAGATCGGGTCTACTCGCTATCCCGGATTTTTCAGCTTTCTCAGATCTTACATTCCGAGAGAACAAAATTCAAGAGCTGATTCGCTTAGCTATCGCAGCCTTGTTGAATCCGGATCAGCCCCCGCATTCTTTAGACAGGAGATTACAAGGTGGAAATGGTTTTTCGCCCAAAGGTTCCCGACAACGCCCAAAGAATGGCAGGTTTTCAACGATGATACACAGATTGCCGCATTTCTCCAACAAAAGATAACTTTGAAGAAATCTACTATGAGGGAAGCAATTCACCTCCCAGCACTCACCGTCGAGAAATGGATGCCGACGCCTCAGAGGTCGAGATTATCCAACTAAAGGGAAATAAAATTCCCAAAGGCTTGGTATCTCTTGAGGAAATGTTTGATAAGCATGATCGATGCTTAAGAAAATGAAGAAAATGAGGAAGGCTCTTCCTCCGACACACAATTACTAAATTTGGGAGCTAAAGAATGATCCCAAATTAGTAAATCTGGGAAAGTGTTGTTCGAAGTGAAAAGGAAGCTTTTACTAAGCTTCTTAAGAAATACATGGATATTTTTGCCCGGTCCTATCAGATCTAAAACATATCAGCCTCATGCGAAGTTCAACATTACATCCCACTTAAATCGTAATGTAAGCCTTTCAAGCGTAAGTCGCGCGCAAGCACAATCCAACCATTTCAGAACCATCTTCGCAGAAATCCAAAAGTTGTTAGATGCAAAGATTATCTATCCCATACACCATTCGGAGTGGTCACCAACATAGTCCCCCCGAAGAAAGAAAAGTGGTGAGATTAGGTCAGTGCGTGGATTTCCGCAACCTTAATCAAGCTTCACTGAAGGATAACTACCCTATCCCCATCATGGATCACACTCTGCAGGTGGTCACTGGATCTGAGATGCTTTCCATGCTTGACGGCTTCTCAGGATACAATCAAGTCAAGGTGGCTGAGGAAGATCAATACAAAACGGCGTTCATCACACCTTGGGGAACCTTCGCATACCAGAAGATGCCGTTCGGCCTGATCAATGCTGGTGCTACATTTCAAAGAGCTATGGATCTAGCCTTTGCTCATCTCAAAGATATAAGCATAGTTGTGTACCTGGATGATTTGACAGTCTTTTCTAAAGATAGAAGCACACACATTTCAAACTTGGAAGAGGTTTTCATACAATGCCGCAAGCATGGTATTTCTTTGAATCCTAAGAAATCTATCTTTGCTGTAACTGAAGGAAAGCTGCTTGGGCACATTGTTTCCAAAGAAGGAACAAAGATAGATCCAGAGCGTGTCAAATCTATTCAGACATTGCCTTTGCCCACATCCAAAAAGGGAGTTCACTCTTTCTTTGGAAAAGTGAATTTTCTCAGGAGATTCATTCCTGACTTTGCTGAGCTAACCCGTCATATTTCAAATATGATGAAGAAGACACAAGATTTTAAATGGAGCAGCGAAGGGAAGGAAGCTTTCGAGAAAATCAAAGAGGCCCTGTCGAAAGCACCAGTCTTGGTCTCACCTGACTTCAATAAAGAATTTATTCTTTATTGTTATTCTTCCGAACATACTATGTCAGCAATATTGATGCAGAAAAATCAAGAGGACGCAGAAACTCCTATTGCTTTCATGAGCACGCCACTCAAAGCCTATGAGTTGAAATACACTCCAATGGAAAAGCACGCATATGCGGTGGTGAAGGCGTGCAAAGCATTCAGGTACTATATTCTTTCCTCACATACTGTGGTTTTGGTTCCAGATACTGCAGTTAAATCTATCCTTACTCAGCAAGAGTTAGGATTGTTGAGAGGCACATGGGTGACAAAAGTTCAAGAATATGATTTGGATATTAAACCAACAAAGCTGGTTCGAGGAAGAGGTCTGTGTGAACTAATGACAGAGATGAAATCATCAGTACCTGAAGCAGATCAGGATGGGATAGATGAAGATTTACCCGCAAAGATTTTTTTATAGATCTGGTAGAGGAATGGTACAGTAACATTGCTTACTTTCTAACGTATGGAGAATGCCCAGATCAACTTTCCAGAAAAGAGAAACGAACTATTAAGCTTAAATCCAAAGATTTTGTGCTTTGGGATAATGGTTTGTACAAAAGGGGAATTGATGGTGTATTTCTCAGATGCGTGGATAAAGCTCAACAGGATCAACTACTACAACAGTTTCATGACATGGCTTGTGGTGGTCATTTCTCAGCCCGAGTCACTGCACACAAGATCCTTAGAGCAAGGTATTACTGGCCCACCCTTTTTCAAGATACTGCAGAATGGGTAGCTAAGTGTCAAGCATGCCAACATTTTGTCAAGGGCGTGGTGAAATTGCCTCGCATTACCCCTAAAACCCATCAGATCAAGAACCTTTCCAACAAAGGGGGTATGGATTTTATCGAATGCTTAACCCGCCTTCCAAACGGGTCATCATTACATTCTAACAAATGCCGATTATTTCAAGAAGTGGGTAGGCTATTCCCGTGAAGAATGCCACTTCGCCGAAGTGTGCAATTTTATAAAAGAAAATATTATTGTCAAGTTTGGCGTGATCTAAAGAAAATTGTAGCAGATAATGCTCCGAATCTTTCTTCTCGAGGAGTTGGTGGAATTTTCACACACGTATGGGATTCAACTTGTTCATTCCTCAAACTACTATCCACAAGGGAATGGTCAAGTCAATCTAGTAATAAGAACTTGGTAACTATCGTGCGCAAGCTTGTAAAAATCAAAGGACTTGGCATAAAAAGTTGTTTGATGCATTATGGGCCGATAGGATCACACCAAAGAGGGCGATAGGCATGTCCCCATTTCAGCTGCTATATGGAAGAGACACAGAGCTGCCTCTCACCTTGGAATTGCCTGCCCTACGACTTTCTAAAGCCCTGGAAGATTCCACGTTCACGGATGCTATTGATAAAAGAATCATGTACCTGACTGAATTGAGGGAAGTACAAACTCAAGTTGCAGATAGGTTGACAGAGCATCAGAGGAAGGTGAAAGTCATCTTCGACAAAAATGCCAGGGAAAGAAAGTTTGAAGTTAATGACTGGGTCCTTCTATGGGACAAAAGAAGAGAAACAAAAGGCATGCATGGAAAGTTCGATTCACTATGGAAAGGGCCTTTTGTAATCAAAAAGATCGCCGGAGCAGATAGCTTCATTCTTGCTCATCAGGATGGAGTTGAATTGCCGTTGCCTTTCAATGGGCAACACTTGAAGTCGTTCCGAACATGAGAAGCAGTGGTAAAACCCGTATGTACATAAATAAAACTTTGTTTGTTTTTCCTTGTTTTGTCTTGTTTTGGTGTTGTGTTGTGTTGTGTTTGTCCGCCGCCTCGACCCCGCGCCCAAAAGACAAGATACGAAACCAGAGATGCTTGGGATCTCATCTTTTCCTTTTCCATTCTCGTCAGAGAAAAAGATGTCCACAGACGGAGCCAACTGGTGTCACTCAGATTTCACCCCGAAATCTGTGACTACCCAATTTGAAAAAATTTCGTACTTTTAAAATAGTGGGTCATTTGTTGTTTTTATTGCCCGAAAGTTCCTCAGATTAAGGCCAAGATAATCCTCAAGAGCCATATTAGTTCTTTTCGCCAAATACCCGATGCCCAAAATTGTTTTATTATGTCATTCCGGATTTGTCTCATGGGAAATTTGTATTTAATTATTTTGAGCCCCGTATGAGGTCAAGCTATACCCTGCTTTAACTCTATTATGAGCGAATATGTTATTATTCCTATATACCGTAAGGATTTTAACTTATTTTAAGTTTGCTTTATTTGTAACTTTTGGCAATTTTTCGTGTTTTTGTGGTGTCCTGCTCTGCTTTCTCAGTGAAATTTCTCTCGAACAACTCCTTCACGGTAAGCCCGATTTTTGGCCCGAGCAATGGAAAACATACACGCACATTTTGCCCGAGAGGAAGTCATCATCGAGGTCCGATCACTGGGAAAAAGCGAAGTCGCAGACAGGAAAGCCCTCGGGGGATGGGCGCATTTTTGGAAAACAAAGGATTTGAGTCACGATGGGAAAAATATAAGCCGCAGTAGGATGGGAATTGTATACCTACTGGGTACTTTTTCCCGTGTTATAAAAGTCACTTAAGCTGCAGTGGGAAAAATAGAGGCTGTAGGCAGGTGGGAATTTATTGCCTACCTTGCAGGGTGAAAATTCCCATGATATAATAAAAGGAAAGTGACTTAAGTGAAATCATGGGATTTTAGTGCCTACCTCTGGTAAAGAATCCCATCAAAAAGTCAAATCACTTAAGTGGATCATGGGATTGTGGTGCCTACCTTGCAGGGTAAAGAATCCCATTATGGTGAAAATTCTTAAAAATAGAATTACATGTGCAAAAAAGTGCGCCCCCTTTGGTGATGGATAAAAATAATTAAATTGATTATTTTTATTAAATTCTATCCTTGGAAAAAGTGCGCCCAAGCTTGAGGAGGTTGAAAAGTCAAAGGAAGAATAAAAGAAAGGGATTAAATTAATTAAATTTAATTTATTTAGTGGCTGCCCCTCTCCTTGGAAAAAGTGCGCCCCATTTGGGCATTATTTAATGATTTTTAAGGCATTAAATCATTGAATTAATTTCTATTTTCAGTGGCTATGGTCAAAGCACACTGTGAGGCTAAAGTTAAGTGCCGGTGTGGAGGATTAAATTGGATTAATTTAATTTATTGATGGCTGTCCTTAAACATGCAATTTTTAAAAGAGAAAAGCATGATTTTTAATTAATTAATTGCCTTTAATTGTTAGGGCAATTATATTAATTATAGAATTATGAAGGTTATATAAGCATGGGCAGCCATATGGATTTATTATTCAACACACAGTAAAGAATCGCAGCAAGGAGAAAAAGTGCGCCCTCATTAGAGGAAGGATTTTGCACAGCATAAAGTGCTAACAAAGGCTAAAAGCTTCCGATTTGGCGCATGCTTTGGAAAAGGTTCATCTTCGTCTCGCACAATTGTTTTCACAGTGTTAAAGGAGCTCAAAGTGTGATTGAAAAGGATTCATGATCTCTTTATGTGCAAATTAAACACCATTTTTTGGGGCAGCAGTTTGAAAAGTGCAGATTTTTATAATTTAAATTCACTATTCATGCTCCGGTGGCCATTTTTGTCCGAATAAATTGCAGAACTCATTACAGTGTGCTTTATAAAAGAAAAGGAGTATTTATCAATGTCCAATACATCGCAAATATCCTCCGAATCAAGAATTGTCCAGATCTCGCACTCAAGATTGAAGAAAGCAAGCCAAATTAGAAGAAAAAGAATTATTCGATAAAGATTGATAAAGCTATGGCGAAAGGAGATGAAAAAGAGAGCACGATGGATTCATGCATCGCTTCTAAACTTTCGCATATAGGAGACACTGATCTAGGCCCGTAACCTCTTTCTCGATTTGATCGACAGATCCAGAGCCGGAAAGACTTCACCATGCGTATGCGGTCAAAAGTAGTGGAATTATTCGAGCCGCAGCTTTTCCCCATGTACACACCCAATTGCCGAGTTTGTGATGGAGTGTGCTAGATCTTACCATCCTTCATCCAGATCAAGACGTGATGTCATGTCATGGGAAAGACAATAATTCGCTTGATGCGTAATTCTTCGATTATTGTTCAAGATTCCAAAGATTTAAAGGTGGTGACTTCTATTAGCATTCGTGATGCCGATAAAGAGGTGGGAAAAGCATAGAGCCGATTGTGTGAGCATCATGAATAAATGGTTCATGAAGAAGCCTAGATCCCCTTCCAGTTCCCGAGAACTCTTCCACGATCCAATTTGGTGCAGAGGCGGATGATATTGTCAAATTGCTATGCAGTCAATGGTGAAGCGAATGCCTACACTTTCCTGACATGGATGTATGCTTTCATCAGACTATCAAATCAACAAGGTTGATTCTATAATCAGCTGGTCGTAAATTATTAAGAAGAACATCGGTGAGCAATCATGAACGTAAAGCGCACTTTCACCTTCAAGATGACTTCATACTTGGTATATGCCGCAGCCTTCACAGGTGTCTTTTCCAAGCCGGATAGATGTGGTATTCTTTCCAGGATCCCATTTTCGAGTGCTACCCATTACCTTATCGCACCAAGCGCAGCAGAAGGACTTCAAAGTGATCAACGATGGTTTCTTCTACGATTTCATCTCAGTTAGACAAAGACTTGAAGACTCACAGAGTAAGCAAGGAAGCATGGGAAGCAAAGTGTCCAAGATCGGCAAGATATTCATCCAAATTTGCAGATTTCACATACCTCGTGGTTACGAGCTTTTCAGTGAACCAACAAAGATGCCAAGGTACCCGAGTGATGATTGATTGCCATGGAGCTAAGCAGTAACTTGTGGAGTTACACGACCTTCACCGAAGCGCACAAGTCTACGGGCTACTTCCCACTCACCGTGGATATTACAACAGATCAAAGATTCACAGAGCTCGAAGAATGGAAGCACAAATGTTGTCCGAGTATGAGCAAGAGTTCTTCCCTGCACGGCTTAATTTTGATCCATTTGGAATAGCCAGGAAGACAATCTCCCAGGAGTACGCACATGTACCTTCGCTAGAAGATTTCTGGATGAAGTGCAGAAGTGAGTACGAGGTCAGAAAGAAAGATTTCAGCAGTCAGTCATTGCAAAGCAAGTATTTGACTTTGACTAGCGCGATACCGCATGATCTTAAAGATGATGGGAACGTGGTACTGACACTTACCATCAAATGGGAGGAGATAAAGCTCTACTACAGGATAGCAATGGCAGCTGCAGCACAATAGAAGAAAGATCCGGAGCTGTGTTGGTGAGTACTTCGAGCTGGTTGCTAACGAAGGGATACTGCCTTGATGAAGTATTGATGAATCAAATCACGGGCAACTTCGGCGCAGGAGATTCCCTCAAGCGAAAGCATGAAGGAGAGAGCAGCAGAAGGTCCGAGAAGTCAAAGTACGCAGAAGATCTCAAGAGAAAGAGGAGACCACTTCTACGACTATAGCTTTGACTCCGACTTCTCCAAAGACTCTAGTGGATCACCAACTATCGCACCACAAAGCAGCAGGATGTTTCCATGCCTTCATCAAACCAAAGAACGCTCATCTTCTCTCCGCAGCCACTTCTGCTCAAAGACCCGCTCCAGAGGAGATGTCAAGCCGCAGATGACGGAGTTCGAAAGAGCTTTGTCCTCGGATGTTTCGAGGATGGCAGCCATGATACTCGTGGCACTTTCTCGATGGAGAGGATGCAGAGCGGAAATAAGAGCGCACTCAAAGAATTTCTCATTCTCCGAGAAGTAATTTCTGAATGGTTAGCTTTGCAGCTGGTTCCTAAGCAAGAATAGAGATGAACTTAGAGGAACATGACTGCAGCCTACTACTCAGTGATCCGAGCAGTAAGAGACAGAAGGCCTAAAGTTGCTAAAGCAACTTCTAGGTTGATCATCGAGGATTCGGGAGAGAAGTTTGCCGAGATATTAATCCCGCATGGAAGGAAAGGTAGAAGAGGAACTCACGGCGTAAGATGTGACGGTGACCAAAATACCACTCCTGGCCAAGCTACCACCGAAGGATCAAGCAGACACGCAGACGCTGGCCGGATGCTTGCCTTAGGCTTGACAAAGAAAAGGCGGAGAAAGAAGAGCCAGCAGGCTAAAATAACTCAATTATGTGAGATCATAGCCAAGGTCATAAACCTTCCGCTCAAATTTCATTTCAAAGCAGTGAGTGATCATCTTATGCAGGAAATGGAAGATGCAAGCAATCAAGTAAAGGCTATTGACGAATGGAAGGATCTGATTATTCGTCAAGCTTCTGTGCAACTTGGGAAGTGCCAGCCCGCCTAAAGGTTATGAACGATGCAGAAAATCAACTAAAGCAACTGATAGAAAGCATAAAAGGAATAAATACAGTTGCAGAGAGTAACCTGAGTGTTTTGGCCGAGATCAACAAGCCGCCCGAGATGTATCGTCAGCAGAGCAAATTGTGCCGATGGATCACCGAGAAGGGGAAGCAAATAGAGTTTGCAGATCTTCCGCTTGAGATCTGCAGAGTTTTGTCAAGAGGATGCAGCACTTGAGAGCGTAACATCGATTTGCGGATAGTGTTATTTCTTTCACCGAGGAAAGAGTGGATGGAGGTATTACTTCATACGTATGGATTGCTTCTAACGAGGTGCATGATTCTCTGGAGGGTTCTCTTCTCGATGGTGCAAAAGAGGATTGATAAAGCCACCAAGCCTTTCACGATGAACTCTATCGCAGGGTCGGTGACACCGCAGTGCATATCATGAGATTTGGGCCAAGTTTAAGAAGTGGAAGCATGCAAAGAAAGTGTCAATGAAGGATCGCTGCAATTCAGATGTAAAAGGAAGCAAAGAGCTAAAACAGATGGAAAGATGTCAACTATATGTTCGACAAGTATATCGATATCGTAACAAGAAGAAGATGTAGATGTTACAAATTGGCATGACTTCTTCTATTTCTTTCTTCTTCTATTTTCTATGTTCCCGATGAAATTGTAAACTTCTAAGTTATTGGTTTTGCAACCATTACTCAAGTCATGTGGAACCTTTCTATTAGTTAAGTGATACATGTGTCACTTAAGAAGAAGTTAGTTGAGGATGATTGCCAAATGTCATCTTTACTTGTTGTTCATACTTTAGTTCAAATTTTGAGTCTTCTATTTGTACTTTCCTCCTACATTCTATAAGTAGGAGAAGAACCTACGGGTTAATCATCGATCGAATTTGTAAGAAGCAATCTTGTGTTCTAGACTTTGTGCCGAACCCCGAGAGCCACTTGTTGTGCAGAGGAATACAAAGAAGCAGTGTTTCCTGAGAACTTTGTCACTCACGGTGTATTTTGTTTCTTGCTTTCTAAATCTTAGATCTCTTAATAGACTTTGTGTTATTTTAGATCTAGATCTAGAGCTGCCTTTGCTTTATAATTCTGTGTTCAAATCTATTTGAGTTTCTTCTATGTGCATGCAATTAGCTCTCGCAATCTACTAATTAGGATGCACATCTTCCTTACTTTCTTCTCAGTAATTCCTTTACTTCCTTCTTCTTTCATTCTTTTCCTTTCTTAAACAAATGCTACTTGCTTTGCTGCAAAACTTCTTAGTTATGGTTCATGAACTAAGTTGTTAAAGTAAAACCCCGATAGATAGAAACACATTTTTATTGACTACGAAGATGACTGATGAAGAATGGAAGATTCTTGTGAAAAGGCTTTGGGATCTATAAGATTGATCCTAACAAAGATCCGTGGCGTCTAATATTACCGAAGCAACTTCTACAGAGAGTTAATGAAATCTCTTGCTAATTTATATGAAAAACCTATTGCTTCAAATAAATTATATTTGATGAAGAAACTATTTAGTTCCAAGATGCATGAAGGTGGATCTACATCTATTCATTTGAATGATTTCCGATCTATTATAAATCAATTAAAATTGGTTGATATTCCATTTGATGATGAAGTGAAATCACTCTTATTCTTATGTTATTTGCCTGATAGTTGGGATAACTTGGTAATGGTTGTTAGTAATACAACATTTTCTAATAATATTTTGAAGTTTGATGATGTGGTTAGTATAATCTTGAATGAAAAATTCGTAGGAAAAGTACAGAGGAATCATCATCTAGGAATGATTTGAATGTAGAAAGCAGAGGTAGGAAAAATGAGAGATCCAAGAGTAAGAATAATGGGAAATCAAATTCAAGGAATGGCATATCTAAATCTAGAGGTAAGGGAATTACCTGTTGGAATTGTGGAAAGAAAGGACATGCAAAGAAATATTTTTGGTCAAAGGATAAAGAGAACCAACACCTAGACAAAGGTAAACAGAAAATATTGCAGCGAAGTAGTGTAAGATTCTCTTATTCTTTCTTTGGATAGTAGAATATAATCATAGGTTTTAGATTCAGGATCTTCTTTCTATGTAACCCCTAATAAGAGTTATTTCAAGAATTATGTCCATGGAAATCTTGGGCATGTTTATTTGGGTGATGATGAACCTTGCAGTATTACTGGTAAAGGAGAAGTTCATCTAAAATTGTAAAATGGAAATACATGGTTATTGAAAGATGTGAGTCATGTGTCAAGCCTCAAGAGAATTCTTATTTTTGCAAGGCAACTAGGTGAAGCTGGTTGCATGGTTACATTCACAAAAAATCTTGGAAAGTCACCAAGGGTGCCTTTGTTATGGCAAGAGGCAAGAAGGTAGGAACGTTATATTTATCTACCTATGTTGTTGATTTTTTCTGTTATCTACTTCATATTCAAATGCATGCATGTGGAATAATCAGCTGGACCATATGAGTTGAAAAGGAATGCTTATCTTAAAGGATAAGGGTAAGTTATCAAATTTGAAAGATTTAGATCTTGATTTATGTGAGCATTGTCTTTGGAAAGTAAAAGAGAGTGATATTTCTAAAAGTTGGTGAAACTAAAGAGTAGAAATTAGAGCTTGTACACTTAGATGTGTGGGGACCAGCCCAAGTAGATTCTCATGGAGGATCCCAATATTATGTTACTTTCATTGATGATGCTATAAGAAAGGTATGGGTTTATTATATTAAACATAAATCTAATGTTTTTGAGACTTTTAAAAGATGGAAATCCCTTGTTGTGAATGAATCAAATTCAAATTTAAGGTGTCTTAGATCTGACAATGGTGGTGAATAATGTAGCAAGGATTTCAATTATTATTGTTCAATGAATGGAATACGTAGAGAAAGGATGGTTCCAAGAACACCACAAGAGAATGGTGTTGCAGAAAGAATGAATAGGATAATCATGGAACGTTTTAGAAGTATGAGGATACATTTTGGATTGTCCTTGCAGTTTTAGTTAGAAGCAATTGATACATTGGTTTATTTGATTAACAATGGGCCTTCAAGTTCACTAGATGGAGCAATACCAGAGGAAGCTTGGATCGGAAAAGAGGTAGATCTTTTTTTCTTAAAGTTTTTGATTCGAAGCTTTTGTGCATATTGATAAGGAAAATAGAAAAAACTTGGATGTAAAATCCAAGATATGCATTTTCATTGGTTATGGATTTGGTGATTTCATTTTTTTGGGGATTTAGAGAATTCTAAAATTATTAGGAGTCTTGACATTAAATTGAATGAAAAGAGAATGTACAGGGGATAAAAATTTTGTACCCGAGGACGAACCGGTTGAGAAGTTTGTGAGTGAAAATGAACTCTCGGATTTAAAAGTAATGCCTATAGGGTTACATAAGTAACTAGTATCGGTAGAGACCTGACCAACATCAGTATAATCAACCGGTATGGGTTACGGAGAGCCCAACCGAAATCGGTTAGTAGAATCGATGTCGATTACTGGTGACCGCATTGGTCACCGTCGAATTGGAAAACAATGTCCAAGAGGTATAGAATGAGCCTCTCGGTACTTCAAACTTCTGTGAGAAGGTCATAAAGGGTAAGTAAACCTCCAAAAATATTTACACCTTCTCTATCTTATTTATTATTGACTAATAATGGTGAACCTAAAAGTTTTAAAGAAGTAATACATGATAAGACTCACATGCAGTGGGAGCATGTCATGGATGAGGAGATGAAATCCTTGGAAGAAAAACATACTTGGGATTTGGTTAAGTTGTTAGCAAGTAAGAGGAGATTTAGGAACAAATGGGTTTACGGTGATTAAGGAAGAAGAGGGTGGACATAAAAGGTACAAGGCAAGGCTTGTAGTAAAAGGATTTGCACAGAAAGCAGGTATTGAATTTGGTGAAATATTTTCTCTTGTTGTTAAAATGACTTCCATACATATTGTATTGAGTATAGTTGTAGTAGATGATTTACATTTAGAGCAACTAGATGTGAAGATGACTTTCCTTCATGGTGATTTAGATGAAGAGATTTATATGCAGCATTCGCTTGGGTATGAAGTCAAGGGTAAGGAGAAATTAGTGTGCAGGTTGAAAAAGAGCCTATATGGGCTCAAGCAAGCTCTAAGGCAATGATACATGAGGTTTGATAGTTTCATGCATGAGCATGGTTACTTGAGATGTGAATCCAACCATTGTATTTATTTCAAGAATCTTGAAAGCTATATTATTTTGTTATTGTATGTGGATGATATGCTTATTAGCAGAATCTAGTATGTAGGACATTGATAAGATTAAGGAAAAGCTAGCTCACACATTTGTTATGAAAGATTTAGGAGCTGAAAAAGAATCCTTGGCATGCAAATACACGAGACATGAAAAACAAGAAATTATATTTTTCTTAGGAGGTTTATATTAATAAGTTTTGGAAAGGTTTAACATGCAATATTCAAAACCTGTAAAAACACCTATGGTTGGACACTTCAAATTGAGAAAAGATCAGTGTCCTTCATCATATGAGGAGGTCAAATACATGACACGAGTACCATATGATTCAGTAGTTGGGAGTCTCATGTATGTTATGGTTTGTATCAGACGTACTGACATTACATAGGAAGGAGTTGTGAGTAGATGTATGGCCAATCCAAGTAAAAAGTATTGGAAAGCAGTCTAATGGATACTTAGGTATTTGAGAGGGACATCTAGCATGTAGTTATGTTATGGAGGTTTAGATATTTCTTTATGTGGCTATGTTTATTCGGATATGGCTAGAGATATGGATGGTAGAAGGATCATCATTTGTTATATTTTCACAAGAGGTGGGATGACAGATTAGTTAGATTTCAAGATTGTAGAAGGTTATGGCTTTGTCTACTATAGAGGTAGAGTATGTTGCAGCTACAAAGGCTAGAAAAGAGATGATATGGATGAGTAGGTTCATGGAAGAGTTGGGAAATGAGTAAGATGATTGCAAATTGTTCAATGACAGAATGCAATTCATTTGGCAAAGAACTCAATGTTTCATTCTATAATGAAACATGTTTAGTTGAGGTATCACTTCATACGGTAGGTATTGGAGGATGGGCAGCTAAAAGCTGAGAAGATTCATATGAGTGAAAACCTGCGGATATGTTAACAAAGCCATTAGAAAAGAGAAGTTGGAGCTACACTCCACTTCTTTTGGTCTTCAATTTTGAGACTTGAAGAGGAAGAAACAAAGTTAAGGAAAGGATCCAAGAATGACATTGTATAAGTATAATGTAGTAATTTATCTCCAAGTGGGAGATTGTTGAGTTGTGGAGCTCAATTACTTTAGTTTAGCATGTTATATTAAACTTGCTAAAAAACAAGATGTCGACATCGGTTATAAAGGGACCGACATAGGTCACCTATGACCGATATCGGTCAAGCAAGGAGGAATTGTCATCGGTTAGGGCTAACCGATGTCGGTTACCTGTGTGTGAGTGTTTTATTTAACTCACGTGAATTATATCTAATTTTAGTATTAAAGCATATCTATTGATTATAATTACATGGCTAAGTTCCCTAAGTTTTTATATTCCTATATAAGCATGAAAGCTAGGGTTTAGAAGTAAGGATTGTGAGAGTTAATGATTATTGTGAAAATAATTGTGAGAGAGAGAATTCTTGGAGAAGAAGGAGAAGCTTGAGAGAAAGAAAGTATTGTACATCATGAGAGGTGTGGAAGATTGTAAATCTTCATTGTATATATTCTAAAAGCTTTGGATAATATATTGGCTTGTTTCTTGGTGGATGTAGCCCACAATGGGTGAACCACGTTAAATCTGGTGTTGATTTATATCTCTTGTTTTGTGTATTTCTTCTGGTAGAATATCCATTTTTATTGCATGTATTCTTAGATCTCGATATATTATCTGTACAACCTTATGCTAACCCCAATAATGTGTTAGCATCATCGGTTCGGTGCCACAACGTCCCGAGGCATGATTTATCACTACTCAGCTCTGTTCATTTCCTAGGACTACCTAGAAAAGGCAGTTTGCAAACAATTATGCCATGAATGCTCAAGGAATGTGATGACCCTGAATTCTTGGGTGTGACTAGAGGCCTCCTTCACTCAAGTTTTGGCTTAGACAGTTCTCATTTTAGATGATCGAGCGCCAAGTTGTGATCGTCATAATTTTCTGCTGAAAATACGAATTGGGATGACTAAGGAAGGGGTTCTTGGCTCCGGATCAGGTTTTCTGACTCCAACCCAGGCCTCCCTGAAGCCTTCAATAGCTCCTGAGGGCATATAACCCCAACCAGATACGTTGGCGGTGGAATATTTCTCCCACGATGTCCCAGGCATGACTTCTCACTACTCGGCTTGCATTAATGAGATTGCAACAAGGTAAACACATTACCATGTAAATACTCTAATGATTGTTTGATCTCTTTTTAAAGCATGTAAATACACAATAGAGTGTTAAGAATATTTTTGCATATCTTGTGCCAACTAAACTACAATGTTTATGTATTTTTTAAACAAGTGAATTCAAATTAGGACCTTATTGTTACACACATCAATAACACTTAATTTGGACTAATACTTAACAAATAAATTGTAAGTACACTAAAAACATATAAAATGACTTGTAATAAATCCCTCAAGACCATTTTTAATTGTGTACATTTTGTCCCACTTTGGAGTGTGTTAACCACGTGCTTAAAATAAGAAAATTGATATAACTCCACACTTGAATCTCTTGAAAAAAATGATCTTGCACCCAAGAACCTTAAAAACTATTATATATCATATATCATATATCATAAGAATAACATAACATCATATATCATATATATCATATGGATAATGGTCACATAATCGAGGCCATCAAATCAAATCAAACATAGAACTAATATGGTTATGAAAACAAACATAGAAGTATATCATGTGTAATGAAATCAAATCAAACATAGAAGTAATATCGTTATGAAAACCAACATGGATATAATGTATCAAACTAGAAGTGTGCCACGTGTCTCTGAAAATATAAGAATAATGTATCGAAATAAGTGTGTCATACATATAGGACCACATGCGGTTGCATAAGGTTGTATACATGGACTATGAAGAATCATGAACTATGACCAGATGACACACACACACACACACACACACACACACACACACACACACACACACACACACACACACACACACACCCACAGGTCCTATGAATCTAATCATGAAACATCTTCCCTCTCTTCGCCCTGCTAGAAGAAGCATATCCACGACCTGTGGATGTAGTGGAGGAGATGCCACTACGGATTTCATTTGTGTGGTCCTAGGTGTCTCTAAGTTGGCCTGCTGACCCGGCTCGCATATTCATAAACATCAAGTTTTTAACACCCAAATTTTTAAAATACATTCAAAATTTAGAAACTTAGAATTTATAATGCATGTGAAATCTTACCACAATCTCATAATCCCTATCAATTTGTCATTGATGCACTACAAGGTCAATGGTAGACTCATAAGGGGTAGGCTACATACAAATAAATAGTTCAAATTAAATATTTCATGTACAATTTGATATTGTAGATAAGTAGTAAGAAAACATTCCTCCAAAATTTAACAAATTTGAAAAATTGTACCTAAGTTAGTGGATCTGCAGACGCTATGGCAACATCTACAACAACCTCCACAGTCTGCATATAGGGAGGAGTCTCTCTGGCATCGATAAGTCAGTACAAAAAAAAATGTAGATCAACATTAATTGAAAACTATAGCAATGAGTATTAGCATGAGAAGAGGACTAGTAGCAATAAGGCCTAAAACAAAGAGTTATGTAAGATTGCAAGTGTATGACCAAACCAATAGTCTAAACACCTTATGATAAAGTAGAGAAGGATAATTAGTCCTATTTATTTGCATAATCTCTCTTTACTATTAATATGGAAACGTCCTACAAGTGATGTAGATCACATTCATAATTTTATGTGTCTTGAAATTGCATAATTTGGTTTTTAGAGCAAATTGTAGGCTCTCAAGCTCTATCTAGGGACTTGTGTAACTTTTGATTATATGGGTGAATCTTGCTATAAATTTCAAATTATCTTTATTTGTGCATGAATTAGAATACCCCAAGATTTTGTGGTGATTGATACAGTGTAGTGAAATTTATCTAGATAACAGTTATTTTGAGTAACCTAGTAAAAGTACAATGTACAAAAATGAAGGCAAAAGTCAAGCTTCTCACTATAATTTGATAAATCATGATCTTAGACTAGGTATGAAGGTGATATCAGGTATGAATGAGATGTTTGAATGATCTTAGGGGTGTAGGAATAAATAAAATGCCATCAGTTGAATGAAATATGACTATACAGGACAATATTAAGTCACAAAAGGGTTATTAGAGATATTCAAGAAGTAATTCATTAAAGATGTGGAATGTATTTGGCATGTATAACTTGGTTTTAGGCAGGTCACCAAGCTATATCCATTGTGTACATGAGAATGCAAATATAGAGAAACTTGATGAATAACAGATATAATATGAGATTGGGTGTATAAAATTACATAGGGAGTATTGGTGATAAACATGAACCAAGGGACCCATGATAAATTTATAAGTGTAGGTAACTTATCCCATATTGTCATATTTTTGTTGTTTAGAGAGAGGATGGTTAATAAAGAATGCATAGAACTAATAATGAAGAGGGTTAATATTTAGATGGAATTCTCTAGAAACATGTCTAGCATATAGGTAAGTGTCCATGATTAGTATAAAAGGAGAGTTTTTATATCTAAGAGAGTGTTAAACTTAACCCTTGCATCATAAGAGCTTAATGTTATGATCAAATTACACTAGCTAGAGTTATAGGATTACAAAATACTAGAGAATTCCACAATTAGAAATAATGTACAAAGAGAAACTAACTGCGTAAAAGTTACATGAGGCGTCTTTAGTAACCTCGGTGCCCAAAAAGTAAATGATGACCAATCATGCTTCGCATATAAAAGACAAACATATTAATATGTACATGTATACGTGAAACACTATACACGAACATTAAAAATGTGTATTTAATAATAAAAGTGCTATCAAATAAAATTTGAAATGTAAGTAACTTAAAACTTACTTCGTAACACGCCAAACGTAGTAGTAGTTAGCATGTCGGCGCCGGATGTGTCCTTCACCAACTCTTCTTTGTTTAAAATAAAAATATATTAGTTTTTACATGTATATACATGACGTAGTCAAATACATATATATTTAAATATCAAATGAAATAAACTATTATATATATATATATATTATATTTATTTGACATTTACCGAATTGAAAGACCAAGATCATTTGCACCGGTTCCAAAATCATCCGCCATAATCTTTTCTAGAGAAAATAAATTATGTGATCTAGCACATGATGTCAGCACGAAGTGTATATGGCACCACATGATTTGCAGGTGGTGTGGTGTGCTAGAAATGGCACCTCCACCAACATCACCAAATGCGGTTTGACCACTATCATGCGTCGAGTGTCAGTGAGCTCCCTCAATGCATGTAGTGTGTCAATCTCCACAACCTCCTTCACTGTAGAAGGGATAACTGAAGGCAGTGGGGGTTTTGGGGCATGGGGGATACTAGGTTGACCAACACGTGCACCTAGTCTACTCTGTGCAGAGCCACCTCATCACCCATAAAGCTCAAAAAAGTCAAAATAATTTGGGACCTCATTAAGCACGAACTCGCAATATAATTTCTTTAAAAAATAGAGAGGAACCTCATTGTTGTTGCATGGTGGATAATCAAAAACCATCCACCATTGGTCCCAAAAAAAATTCTTGATTCGGTCATCATGGCACCAATGGATTGGAAACTGTTTGCAAGTAGTTACGGAGGGGGCATTGGTTCTCGGGTCAATAAATAATGCACAAATGCGGTCTTTTGTAATTTTTTTGTCTTTTATGACCACATGGGATAATTTATCTACATACCACCTCCTATAATCAACTCTAAAGGTATTCCATATGTCTATTTGATTTGTTGTTGAGTCCACTTCACCAATCAATGTTTGCAATGTGTTGACTAAAGTCATGTGGGATGGCTTTATGGCATGATTTTGTCTTATTATTTGAATAAGGTTCTCAATGGAAATTTTATTTTGTCGATTCTTCCAACAATATCACCTTGTGTTCTGTTGGTTATATGGGGACATAAGGAGCCACAGGGAGGTGGGTTTTGAGGAATGTTTGGAGGGTTTTGAGGAATATTTGGACGGTTTGTAGGATTACAAGCTTGTCAAACAACTGACAAAAAAAGAAATTGTATACATAAACAAAAATTGAAAAACCCATGAAAATCACAAAAAAATCTAAAATGTAAGAAATTTGATCAAAATTGAGGGCTTACCTCTTCGTCTTGGCAGCATCATTGAAAATTTCACGATCCAGAAGTCCGAAGAGCAATTTGTAGGGGGTATTCAAAGCGCGAGTGACAACAATGGAGGATAAATCACGGTTCATAGGGGGAAATGGGGAAAATGAGGGGTCGTTGGTCTATTATTTTTGTCTCAAAGGGCCACGATTACGCTTTAGGTTCATAAATTCCAAACCTTATAGAAAATAGTCTACAATCGTAGTATGCGAATTTCGAGTTTGCATGTCCACTTTTGGTCCACCAACTTGTTTCTCTTCTTCAAGTTATCCAATATTTTCCCTCACACAAATTTGGATAAACATGACCTTGTAGACGAGAGGAAATGAAGAGGTTGATTCAGTCATGGGAGCTCACTTTTCAATTCGGGAAATTAGGTTACTGAGCGGGCTCGGCAATGGCAATGCAAGGTTAGAAAGGTATGGCCAAATGAACATCAAAGGAGATCGAGCTCGAGTGAAAAATGGAGGCCTAGGTCCAAAGTTTTGGACTTCGAGAATTTGACATTTTGGAGTCAACGGTGCTGGAAATTTCAGAATAGCAGGTCCAAAGTCTGAATTTCAGACTTTGGAGGTTCGAGTCTTATTTGAACAAAATGGAAAAAAGAAACCAAATGCCCAAAATCTTGAAAGTCTAAAGTCCAAAAGGGTTCAGATTTGGGGTCAAACTTGGTTTTGGGGTCAACGGGGTAGAAATTTTGGACTTTCGAAGTCCCAATTTTTGGGGTTTTAGAGGTCGTATTCGGTATGTCAAAGTCCGAAACCCTAAGTCCAATTTCAGACTTCGAGGTTTTGGAGGTTCGAGGTTCAGAGGTTCAAAGGTTGGGTGGATGAATAATGACAGAAACCCCAAAAAGGAAAAGGTCTAAAACCCAAAGTCTCAAGTTCATACTTTAGAGTTTCGAACTCTCAAGCCAAATTAGCAAATGAATAATAACTCAACCTCCAAAGTCAAGAGGTCCGATGTTCCAAAATTTCATATTTCGGAGGTTGCAAGAAATTTTAGACTCAAAGGAGAAGTTCAACCACCCACAATTAATACAGTATGGCACCCCAATATTTAGATGGCCATAACTTTTGATTGGGAGCTCAGATTTGCACAAGAAAGGACTTTTTGGAAATAAAGTCCGCCAAATTGAAGAAATAAAGTCTGCCACTTCGAGGGTGTTCCCGGGTTTCTCACCCAAATGATGAAGTATGGGCTTCCGTTCTTTCCCAACAAGGAAAATTACATGGAGACATGTGTTTTGTAGTGACACCCATCATTGTTACATGAGATTTTAATGCATTTTTGGGTGGTTGAAGCAAGATTTCAAGTTTCTTCCTTCTATCTCCTTTTCTCTCATTCTTCATATATATTGTAAGGAGGGGCATTGTTCTAATGTTGGATAATTTTTCTTTGCACCCTCCCTTCTTCTCTTGTTTGTAAGTGAATTTGTGGAGTTCAAACCTCCCATTAAAGCTATAATGCAATTTTTTTACCTCTTGGCCATTGTAATGTACTATATCAAATCTGTGGAGCAATAATATAATTATGTGGATGATTTCAACCCTCTCTTGTGTTCATTACATTCCCCTAATCTCTCATTGCAATCTTGGTTATCTATGCATGGTGGTTGTATTACATGTTCAATTATTTGTGTTTAATGGTTAGTGGATTAATTTGTGGTGTGTTTTCATCCTCCTTAATCTGGTTTTGGTTTCCATCTCCATGAAAAGTAGGTGTTCAACATTCCTTTGGTGCATCACCTCTGTTAGTTTAGGTTTAATTTATTGTAATATTCTTAACCATGTCTCCTTGGCAAGTTAGAGTAGATCCTCTACATTTTGGATGTGTGTATCAACATATAGGAATAGGAACCAGCCTTCATCTGGAGGGTTATCCTGATTACAAATTCCCCCACTTTGGGATAACTCCATGTTTGATGATCACACTAACTACCTCAACAATTCACTTGCGAGTAATAAGGGGTGTTTTTATTTTTCCATAACACTTACCTTGAGATATCACGAGTTCTCATGTGAAATATAAATTAATATAGATTAATTAGAAACTACACATTGGAATCCTAAAAAAACATATCACCTTTTTAGACTATTAATCAATTACCTTGAAGAAACACTACAACACCCAAAATAATTGGCTCAACTTAATGGATAGCACAATCAACAATGTATAAGTCACACCCACAGGCAAACATCCTCATAACAATGTAGCACATATTATATTCAACCCCTTGCTAAGAGTTGCACACCTCGCACAAACAGACACACAAAATCTATTTCATTAGATTTTAAAAAATACTAATAATTAATCTTATCTCATTTTTCTCTATTCTAAGATCATGTGTTCATGTTTTAGACAACCCATTGACCAACAGACCCCACCCTTACCTTAGACCCCACCCCTCATCCCCCTCCTTCAGGTTAGGGGTGGGGTTGTAATACATGTATAATCCAGATGGTAATCCTAGCTTGTCTTAATGATAACCCCCAGACCCTAAGGGGTTGGACCCCCGAGGGTATAACAACGAAAAGAAAAAATGACTTGATAGTTTGTGTGCCTACAATAGGTGCACGAAAGGGAATTACAATGTAGATAAATGTCAAAATTTTGTTACCTATATTGTAATTCCCTTTGAGTGGATTTGAAAATTGTTTGTCATTACTTTTTATAGATAGAAAACCAGATGTCACGAGATGTTTATAATAAAAATAGATATAGACAAAAAAATTGTGTTGATATGAAAGATAAACAGACACTAATTTACCTACAATAAACTCAAAACCATCACCATAGTCATGACAACCCACGTGGTATTCCCCCATGCTTGTAAATAATATATGCATGAAATAAAATAAAGAAACTATAACAAGCCCCATTTAGACCTTTATGGAATGGATAATTCGTCATCTACTCCAAACTTCCGAGAAAGAAAAATTCCATGTTTCATGTCATTGATAATCTTACATATTTTCCCAAAAGCTAGATGATGGAACCCTTTTTGAACATGTTTCTAATCCACTAATCCCTCTGGAAGAATTATCTTTATGAGGTCTACTATGAAAAAGTAGTGAGATACAATATACAATGATCTTTAGCTAATAAATAAAATCTAGATTGCTCTAAAACTAATACCCACAATAGGACACTCAAATCAATGCGCAAATATTTTCTTTCATAAAGGTTTCCCAATCAACTGTCATGGAAGATGAGATGTTTGAAGGAATTATGTCTAACTCCTAACCTAGAGGGTGTGTGCTAAGATAATGCAAATAGAAACAATATTATGAACACACACAAACTCACAAGAGAAATATAAAAACAAACTTTGTATTAAAAATACTCCAGAGCACTTTGGTGCCTTTCTCTTGCTTTTCTTGCTTATTGAATTACAAAGTGAAACCTCTTATTTATAGAAGTTTTTCAACCTTCTAGCTTAGGAAATATCTCATAATATCTTATATTAGATATTCTAGATCTTTTGGATATTTTCTAGATATTTCTAGATATTCTATATAATATCTCTTGATATTTTCTAGATATTCTATATAATATCTTTTGATATTTTGGAGGATATAATATTCACAATAAATGTGAATATCTTTTACATAAAGTTGAATTTCATAAAGTTGGAACTTATCTATCAAGATTAGATATTTCCAACACTCCCTCCTAATCTTGATTCTTCATGTATTGTTGGAGCAATACGGACCTATGATGCCTAAGCAATCTCTCATATGCTCAAATGTGTCCTTTGGTAATGGCTTGGTGAAGATATCAGCATATTGGTCTGCAGACCTGCAAAACTCCAAAAATATTTGTCCATTGTTGACTAGCTCTCTAATAAAATGATACCTAGTATCAATATGCTTGCTCCTTTTGTGAAAAACATGATTCTTTGATAATGCAATAGCTGAGTTGTTATCACAAAATATCTTCGTTGCTCCTTCTTGTTCTTGCTTTAGATCTGATAATACTCTTCTCATCCATATTGCTTGACATGCTACTATTGTGGCTACCACATATTCTGCTTCTGCCAAAGAGAGAGTGACAATAGGTTGTTTCTTAGAAGCCCATGAAACTGCACCTGAACCAAAATGGAAAACATAACCAGATGTGCTCTTTCTGTCATCTATGCTTCCTGCACAGTCACTTTCTGTGTAACCAACTAACTTGAAAATATCAGAAGCTGTATATAAAATACCAAAAGCTTTTGTTCCACTAACATATCTTAAAATTATTTTTCCAGCTTGCCAATGAGAATCCTTTGGGGATTCCATAAACCTAGAAATAAGACTTACACCATACATGATATCAGGCCTTGTAGCAGTCAAGTACATCAGACTACCAACAAGTCTTTTGTACATAGTTGGATCAATATCACATCCTTTATCATCTTTTCTTAGCTTCAATCCTATGGCAACTGGTGTTGATACTGGCTTGCAATTCATCATCTGGAACCTTTTCAAAATATCATTGGAATATTTTGATTGACATATAAAAATTCCATTTTCTGATTGACTGACTTCTATGCCAAGAAAATACTTCATTAGACCCAAATCTGTCATTTCAAATTCTTTCTTCATTGTTGTCTTAAACAAGTCAATTGACAAATCTCCTGTGAATATTAGATCATCAACATATAGGCATACAATTAGAATTTGTTCTTGATCATTCATTTTGATGTATAGTGTTGGTTCACTATCACTTTTTCTAAATCCATTTTTCAAAAAATATGAATCAATCCTGCTATACCATGCTCTTGGAGCTTGTTTCAGACCATACAAGGATTTCTTCAATCTATAGACCTTGTGTTCTTGACCTAAAATTTCATATCCAGGTGGTTGTAAAACATAAACTTCTTCTTCTAGTATGCCATTCAAAAATGCAGACTTGACATCCATTTGATAGACTTTCCAATTATTTTGAGTTGTTATTGCTAAAACAGTTCTGACAGTGTCTAGTCGAGCTACTGGAGCAAAAGTCTCATTGTAATCAATTCTGGGTTGTTGTGAGAAACCCTTTGCAACTAACCTGGCTTTATGTTTTTCAACATTTCCATCTGCATTGAATTTTGTCTTGTAGACCCACTTTACGCCAATTACACTCTTTCCTTCTGGAAGGCTCACAAGATCCCATGTACGATTCTTTTCAATAGAATCAATTTCTTCATCCATAGCTTTTACCCATTTTTCATTTTCAAATGCATCTTCAAAATATATAGGATCATCATGAGAAAATAATGCAAAATCAGAATATAAATCAACATTCTCATCACCTTGAGTTTGTTCATAAATCTCCCTTAAGCTTCTTGTCTTCCCTGGGGTGTCCCTGAAGTGAGACCTTTGTGTTGCCAATGTTGGATCTGATATGTCACTGCTGTGAGACTTTGAATTTGAAGAATTACCTTCATGCCCTAATGCTTCATGAGGATGTAAATTTTTTGGAGGGGATGAAAATCCACTTGAGATACCTCTTGTGATGCTTTTTGAAACTGGAGTGCTATTTGAAGAAGATGTCACTGCACTGATCCCTTGAGGTGCTAGATGAACATTTTGTGTGATCTTTTCATCAAACTCATTCTCATGATGAGGTATTCCTGTAGTGATAGTTGTTAACTTATCAATACTTCCATCCCATGTTCTTGTTCTTCAATGAACTCAACATCTCTACTAATAATAGAATTCTTTGTGATGGGGTTATACAATTTATAGGCTTTTGATTGCTCACTGTAACCTACAAAAATACATCTTTCTCCTTTATCATCCAATTTATTCCTCCTCTCATTTGGAATATGAGCATAAGCTACACATCCAAAAACTCTTAAATGTGAGACATTGTGTTTCTTTCCACTCCATGCTTCTTGAGGAACTTTATCCTTCACAATTTTTGTTGGACATCGGTTCAAGATGTAAACCGCACAAGCTACTACTTCAGCCCAATACTCATTTGGTAAATGTTTGGCTTTCAACATACTTCTAGCCATTTCCATAATTGTTCTATTCTTTCTTTCTACTACACCATTCTGTTGAGGTGTATACCTTGTTGTAAATTGCTTCTTAATCCCATGAAATTTACAAAAATTTAAGAACTCATTTGAAACATACTCTCCTCCTCTATCTGATCTTAACAAATTAACATAGTAACCACTCAGGTTTTCAACCTATTGTCGTGCAAATGTGCAATAGGGCAATTTAAAGTTTCCAAGCATGAAAACTATACCCCTGTGATGAAATTTTCATGTTTTATCATTCCTAGGCACCCTAGGTCAAATTAATTCAGTCTGGTCACCCCCTATTTGATGTAAAATTGGTCCCTAGTTGATTTAGGAAATTCCATTCATTCCCCTAGGTGATTTTAGGAGTTCTTTAAAAATGTAAATTTCAGGCAGTCATAAGAAGGGCTATTGTTGGCCTTCCCAGACTGGATCAACCCCTGGAGCGGAACGAGAGGAAAAATTCAACATGGAGGTGAATTTAAGACCTTAGAACATCATGGAAATGATTTTGGAAGGTTTGGGGAAGTTTTGAAAGACTTGGAGTAGTCTGAATAAAAAACAGGGTTCACAAGCCTAGGTAGTACACAAGCCGAAAACAACTGTTGAGCTTTAGAAGAAGATTCGGAAGCTCTGGATGGATTTAGGAGTAAAACAAAAAATCACCGGAAATATAATTTCAATCCCTACAATATGATGAAATCATATTTTTCACAACACCTTGGTGAATAGGGTTTGCAGGTAGTTTTTCTCAGGCACAAGTAGAGTACCAAATCAAAACTATGTTTTTAAGGATAAGATGGAATAATAAAGAGATGATAACCCCACCATTGGATTCAAAATGATATTTCCATTAAGGATCATATACAATTTAACCAATAAATTCCACAGGGAGACCAAGTTATCATCGTTCTAAATTACCCTCTTGGAGACAGTTCGGGAGTTAGTCAATTTTTGGGAGGACACGTGTCAGTACCAGGATCCTGGAGTGATTTTATGTCCCCAAAGTCCCTAAGGTCAAGTAGATCAACCTTGGAAAAATTCACCCAGTCCCCATGTGACCTCTAGGACCCTCATGTGACCTTCAGATTTGACAGTTTAGCCCCTAAGTGCATTTTTGGAGCTCAAATTCCCTACATCGGATAGAGGACACGTGTCGTCGTATTGCTCACTATGGAATTTGATGTCCCTCACGTCTCTAATATCAAGGACATAAGACATGGAAATTTTTTCCCAACCCCTATGGTGAGTCCTTTGATCATCCACGTGACCAGCTTTCAACCGCCACTGCTTTAAAGCCGCTTTTTCACCTCCATTCCCTCCCATCCGATCATTGCCATGTGTCATCTCCAGGACCACCATGGAATTTTATGTCCCTCACATCCCTAAGTTCAGGTACATCAAGACATGAAAAATTTTCCCAACTCAAACTCAAAAATTTGAAAAAAAATTGAACTATTAGTTGCTTCTTGTTGCTTCTCACTACCAGAAGAAAAGTTGCAGAGAACACCAGTCCACCACTCCACCATTGCCAAATCTCAAACCAGATCCATCACAACACATTATCCTTCACTCCATGATGGCACATAGGTCACATAAGGAATATTTATCAAACCAAGAAGAAATAATGAAGAACAGAGGAAAAGAAGTCTGAAAACTCCATTGCCATAAAACTAAGAATCGAACATATCTTGCAAACCGTTATGCAGTTGAAAAACCGTTTGTTGCTGAGTTATTCTCTCTTGAAGGCCATTAAAAAATCATATTCAAACCTCTAATTTTCATCAAGGAATTATCACAGTGAATAAATTTCACTTCCGGCTCCACGAAGAACAAAGTTTAATTTCCCATCAAACCGTTGTCAGATTGAAGTAAAATTTCACGTGAAGCACCAGAAGAAAAACCTATCGCAATGGAATTTATTTCATCATGAATGGAAAAAAAAACATACCTGCAAATTTCAAGCTCCATTAATGGCCACCATGACATAGTAATGGAAAAAATCAGCAAGCTACCTCTCCGCTTCTCAAGGTTCCAGTGGTGAAATTGCCCGAAAATTGGAGGAAATGATCATTAAAAATCTAGTTTCGCGTGAACTAGTTTTCATGCCATGAAGTCCCTATTTTTATGGATATAGAGGGCTGTATTTTTATTAGCATTCTCCCATCTTCGAAGAAATTTTCAAATTCCTAAAGATCCGGCGGGTGAAATCATCCAAAATTCAGAGGGAAGGGTCTCCAAAAAATCTAGTTTCTCTCAAACTAGTTTTTACACAACAAAGTTGCCAGTTTCTTGAGATATGAAGGACTGAATTTTTATCAGTATTCTACCCTGGTAGCTCCATACTTGAAGCTCTTACAAGACATAAATTTCCATTTTTCATTTATGAGCTTTTTGGAAAGCGAATCATGATGAAAATTGGAGCACGAGTTCATGACGAAGATTTGAATCCAAAAAAATTGTTCCCATCACAAACAGAGGTCATTTTCACCACTTAATAAAAATATCATATGTTATATTTCCTTGCATGCTATAAATGACGAGTCCCACTGAATTGCAAGTTTTATCACTCAGGACAATCAGAAAATGGGTAAAATGAAAAGTAAGACAGAAAATGACTTCTTCCCAAAATAGTAGGCCCCTAATAACAACTTGCTAAAAATAGAAATGTGCTAAAAATAAAAATATCTCAGTAACAAAAGAGGTTGGAATATGGTAGATAGTTCAAAAGGTGAAACTGGAACAAGACAGGTGATATGTCTCAGAATAGCAGAGCACATGCTCATATTCTAAAAATATAAAGTTTTCATTTCGGAGTGGAAAGTTACATACGACTTCATTTTCACTCACCTTACTGCTTTTTGGACTCCCTTTTGGATAATGAGATAGTTTCATGAGTTGAAAAAGAGGAATGATAACTTCATGGAGGTCCTGGAAGCATCATCTTGAGTGCAATGGTTTAAAGAAGAAGCAAAGCAGGCATTGCAGGCACATCATCTCGAATTCATATTCATCACTTAAGGAATCGAGTGATCCAAAGTGAATTATTCGAACGATTTCAACAAGTCAAAGGGTTCATCAACCATGTTTCAAGGAGGGTCATCATGGGAATCATATGTGTTCATCTCAAGTTTGCAGTGGTAAACATCATAACAGTGTTTCTAGACACTCATTATATGGTCCAGGATGTCCATGCATCATAGAGTTTGTGGTCATCACTAGATTGGGAAAATGATTCAAATTTATTCAAGGAGCAATCTTCATCAGTGTAGAAGATCACCAGTGGAATAAATCCTCGCTCAAATTTCATGGTTGCATCAAGGCATTCAAAGCATTTCATCACGAGGAGTGTTTTCCCCTCCATCCCTTCCCTCTCCCTCTCTTTCCCTCTCTAATTTATCTCTCCATTCTAATTCTTCATTATGCGTCATCATTGTATTTCGTCATATTCACTTAAGTGACCCATTTTAATTATAAAAGTATCTTCTCAAAATTATAAGAGAAATACTTAATTCATGGAAAACAAAAGGTCACGAGTGGAATATGGAAACGAAGAGTCATGTGAGGGAGGTGAAAGGTCAATTTAGATTGTTATAAATTGTAATGAGCTCTTCATTCCAAAGGGTTATTCTAATTCTACAATTATTATAGCTGGTTGTATTCTTGTAATTTCATGAGAGAGATTTTGTTCTCTTGTGAGTGAAAAGAGTTAGCCACTTCTCCCCTATTCTTAATTTCTTCCATTCCCACACTATGTACAACTTCTATTTAAGCATCAATACAAGAAGGAGTTTATAGCTTTCTTTCACTAAGGTATTTCATGATACTTGGTGCTCATCAAATTCTATTTGGCCTTGTTGTCATTCGTGGGGTTGTTTCTTCTTATAAATGCATGTGTTGAAGTTTCTAACTAGTGTGTGTGCAGGAATCTAATTTTCTACCTGCAACATTATTTGTCATACCTCTGTTCTCACTCCCCTTTCCCTCTCTACGACGAAGTCTTCCTAGTAAGATATTGCTAGCTTTGTTGCAAGGTCAGTGGAGTGCCCCTATTGGATCCCGGTCAAGGCCACCATATAAATCCACCTTTTCAAGCGCATGCATATACGATTGATTGCACTAGTTAAGTAGATGGACTTAGATTCCTAGAGCATTGGCAAGAAAAATCCCCAAGTTTTTCCACCCAACAAATTTTCTCGCCAACAGTTTTTGGCACCCACCGTAGAAGCGATTTAGGAGAAAATGCACATAAAATACGACCGCATGGCCTGAAAATAAAATAAAAATTATATTTCAAAGGAAAATCATTTGTGAAGGTGGCTCCATCAAGAGCGAACCCCTGTCATGTTTGTTTCTGCATCATGAAGAAATTTCCAAATTGGAGTGAAGTACCAATGAGTGACGGTGAATAAGAAGAAGAAGATGTC